>OX415236.1:34050154-35300154 GCA_948330725.1 Sherardia arvensis
TAGTCTCCTGAGACTTGTTGCGATCTCAGGATAGTCTCTTAGAGGAAATGGGCTTGTTTTTCCCTGATCAGACAAACGTCTACAACCTTGTCGACCCAATGCATTTGGATGGATATGATGCTGAAATGAAGAAAACCATACAACTAGCAGAGAACGTCATACTCTTATGTGTATGAATACTCTTACTAAAAAAATGTGAAATACAGGTTCACTTAATTGGTTGCTATCAGAATGCATCAAACACCGCCCCCGCAGGCATAAGAACATCATACTGCACCACCATTGTCAAAACATAAAAATTAAGCATTGTTCAAATTAAATGATTTCCTGGATTTCCTTCACCCATGTTACGGTTCATGCATAATAGACCAAAAACTAAGTAAATGATCAAAATATAACTCAAAATTCATAGCTGAAAATAACCATGTTAATGTGATATCAACAGCACAACAACAATCATACAAAAGATTCCAAAATCGATAAATCTACAGAAGAAAATCCAAGTACTGATCAGTTTCAAACATCTATCTCCAGAAAGTTCGGCAAACATCTTCACTCCATCAGAAACATATTTTAACAATCATAAACTTATACACAATTTAACACAAACAATTTAAGCTTATGCAAATTGTAACATTCTTACCTGCATTTTCAAAAGCGGGAAGAGAAGTTTGCTGCTCATTCTCATCGAGATTTTCCTGAGATAAAAAGGAGTGCTATTTTGCAGTTCGAGTTTTCAATATATTGAAATAAAATACTCAAAAATCATTGCCTTGAACTTACAGAACGTAACCACGCATTAAAGGACAAGCAAGTAGCACTAAATTCTCTGCATACATGAAGCTAAATTCCTGAAATCTGCCATTATGAGAATCAAGCCTACACAAGGACATGCTCAATCATTATGAGAATTAGACATCAAAACTATCCCTTTATGAGTACCTGCAATAAGTGTGAGTAACCTAAACACTGAATGGGAACTAAAGCATGGAGATCAACAAAAAAACAAAAAGAAAAGAGCTAGAAAATACATGCTACGATGACAGTAATGTCATCGTACTTTCCTCCAAAATACTTGTTCTGGTCCCTACCGGCATCAACTGCTGCCAACGTCCAAGGGGTGACACCCTCCCTAGAGAGAGAAACACGCCTGGCCTCTAGAACCAGATTTCTGGCTATCATGTCAGGAAGTTGCTTGTCTCCCATTGAAGAGTTGACAATGTCTTCAATCTGGGAATCGAAAAGATTATCAAAGAGGCCATCGGTGGCGGCAACAATTATATCCCCAGACTCCATCCCCTCAAGCACAATCTCGTCAGCGTGGGTGGGATTTCTACTGCTAGAAACCCCCAGCTGGTAAGGACAGTTGAAGCTACTTTGCTGAATAGGGGACCTGTAACCAACCGCTCCATCCCTGATTACTAAAAACCCAGAATCCCCAATATTTACAGCATGAAGGGTGTCGCCAGCCAGCGTGATTATGCAAGCAGTAGAACCCCCCAATGCGGTACTGGTTTCGTAGGCATAATCAAGCAGATCAGCGGGATCTACCTCGCCCCCAGCCTCGCACTGTAGAAATTTATAGGCATTGTCCATCAGCTGGCGAGCGTAAACACCCGAATCGATCCCATCCTTGGCGTATCCGCCCACCCCATCAGCAATTCCGATAGTGTGCCGGTGCATAAAGTATGAATCTTGACCCAGAGGCTTCTCCGGGTCTTCTTTTGGCTCGCAGACCGCACCAGTCGAAAACCATAGATTACCTTTAGCCCGCTTCAAACTGGGGCCGCCGCTGATTTTTTCTGGGATTTCAACCGGCTCTCCCAACCTCCTCCCCACCCGTTGAGTCGCGCCTGGAGTGTGAAGGAGCGAACCCATTTTTCCGAGAATGTACAGATACGAATCCATTTTTCCGAGAATTCAACAGCAAGAAGAAATAGAGAGTTAGGGAATGAGGATTAGAGAAACTGAAGAAATTAGGGTTTTGATTTGAGGGAACTTTTTTCTTTTTTTTTAGGACGTTTAACTGTGGGAACTTTCGGCGAGATGAAATTAACGGAGTAGTTTGGGGGAGATGACTGAAACCCTATTTATAGGATTAATTTGGGAAATCCGGATATGGATTAATAATGGGTTTTATCCTTTAATCAACGGCTCAGTAGCTTAATTTCTAAGCTGAAAGTTAATGACGCGCTGCCAGCCGGAGCCAATACATATGATGCCAGCTTGTCACATTTTATTTTAATTTAATTTAGTTTCAAACTTCATCAAAAACAAAATTGAATTTAAATCAACTTTTACTGGTTTTAATGAAATTAAAATAAAATATGAAATTAGGAGATTTTTGTCTGGATATTGCCAAAAATTAAAATGAATACTATGAAATTTAGTTAAATTAAATTGAACTATATTCCTTAAAAGTGACTGAATTAATATGAATTAGATCTTTTAAAAACTATAGGGAGTTTAATCAATTTTATTAATTAATTAGTTAAATAAAATTGAGGTAAATCTAGTTAAATAAAATGAATAGAATTTTATAATAAAAAAACTAAATTAATAGAATGAACAAACCAAGGACAAAAGTATCTATAGTTCATTATTTATTTAAATGTAAGTTAGTACTTTACAATATATCGGCAATCATGTTATCCGAGTCCATCCGCACAACCTAATATCGTTTGTAAAGGCAAATGCATGGCCGGAGAGGGTGGACACGTACTGGCTGTTGGAAACTTGTTGAGACCTCCTGAAAGGGGCAGATGAATAAATTTCGAAGCGAGCCTGAGAGCTGAGACAGCTGACATAGGGGTTGTTGCGACGGAGACAGATGGAACCTTTGTTCAGGAAATCTCCTTTCTCCGTGTGCTTAAATATTGTACTGGACCAATTATTTGCAGAAGCAACTGCATTGAGAGAAACGCTAATAGCAACTTTAACAATTTCTTCATCCATATTCTCTATATTAGACAATCAAATCACATATTTCCCATATTTTCTTATCCCAAATCCAACAATTTCCCCATTTTTCATTCTCTAAAATTTATTGACATTTAATACTAACATTTTTATGCTTTTGTTTTCTACTTTTATATATTGTCTATAAATCCAAACAATAATGAACAAACAAATAATGAATTAATAATACATATTTTAATATTTTAATATATGAAAATGCTTACTCTATAATATAAAACTAAAAAAAAGACCTTTTATAACAATAATATTACGAATATTCAAAACCGGTCTACAAATCTAGTCAAATAGTATCGCCTAAAAGTAAGGCCCTGTCCAGTTCAACTTATTTAGTGTTGTGCCGTACTGATGAGTGCTGTGTTGTGCTGTTGAGTGCTGAGATGTGCTGATCAGTGCTGCACTGTGCTGATCTTGTGCTGAATAGTGTTAAAAGTGTTCATTTGAATTGAAGAAAAAACACAATGTTTATTACTTAGAAATAAAAGGTTTACTTTTTTTTTTGAAGGCAAACACTAGTTTATATTAGGATAAGAATTCATTACATATAGATCTGCCCAAACTGAGTGCGATATTATGCTCCTCTGTTAAGGCATTTCTACCTACCTTAGTTATTTTAAACAAAGTAAAGTGCAAAGAGATAAAATTACATATTGCTTCAACTAAGCTTTTTATCTCCCATGGTGCAAGCTCCGGATGATTAATCGCCGCCACCATTTCCACTGAATCTGTTAGCATACTGACCATTTGGTCTCTCGACCTGGCCGTTGCTTTGATCGCTCTCCATATCGCCATTACCTCTGCTTGTAAAGGTGTGTTACAGACAAAGAAGTCAGAGCCTGTAGTCTGAGAGGTAGAATCTCTGGACTGTCGTTTAATCGACCATCCCGCAGAACCCAAATTTTTGGCTCTTTGGTAAGAACCATCCACCCTCACCTCCGTATATGATTGAGGAATAGAGGTGTGCTGCCAGGTATGCCTGCCAGGGAAATTCCCAGAAATTGTCGTTTCTGTACAGATAATGATAAAAGCGTACCAATGTGGTAGCCCTGGCTCTCATATATATACTCAATATTTACATGGAAAAGTCTATACTAGCCTTTACCCTAATACACCCCCTCAATCTTTACGGGGTGCAATTACGGATAGATTGGATCTATGTTTACAAAACAAATCACTAGAAAGACCCTTAGTAAATATATTAGCAACCTGCAACTATGTCGGAATCGAATGAACTCAGAGACCACCATGGGCAACCATTTCTCGAACAAAATGATAATCAACATCAATATGTTTGCTACGATCATGCTGAACCGGATTGGCCACAAGATATGTCGCAGAAACATTGTCACAATAGAGAGTGACCGGATGACGAAAATAATACCCAAAATCTGCAAGCAATTGACGAAGCCAAATAGTCTCCGCCGCAGTGTAAGCAACAGCACGATATTCTGCCTCCGTAGAGGATTTCGACACAGTAGGTTGTTTCTTTGAGCGCCAGGAAATCAAATTCTTCCCAAGGAACACAGCATAGCCTGTGGTGGAGCGACGAGTGTCCGGACAACCAGCCCAATCAGCATCGGAATAAGCAATCACCATCTCCAGAGAATTTGCGGCATGGAGAAAAAGACCAAACTCCATAGTGCCCTGCAAATACCTGAAAATCCTCTTCACAGCATGAAGGTGAGTAGTACGGGGAGCATGCATAAACTGAGAAACCATATTAACAGCATAAGCAATATCTGGACGAGTCATAGTTAAATATTGCAATGCACCAACCATACTACGATATTCAGTAGGATCAGCAAGAAGGTCACCATCAACAGATGACAATGTAACTCTAGAAACACTAGGGGTCCGTACAGGTTTAACTGTGTGAAGATGAAACTTGCGCAACAAATCAGACACATATTTTTGCTGAGACAAAAATAAACCCTTAGGAGTACGAGACACCTGTAAACCTAGAAAATAATGAAGATCCCCTAAATCCTTCATATCAAACTCAGAAGACAGAACAGAGATGAATTTGTGAACCAAGTCATTACTACTACCGGTTAGGACTATATCATCCACATAAAGAAGTAAGATAAGCATGTGACCTTTAAATTTAAGAATAAACATAGAAGAATCACAACTGCTACATTTAAAACCAATGGATAATAAGAAATTGCTAAATCTGGAGAACCAAGCTCGAGGAGCTTGTCGTAACCCATAAATGGACTTACGTAACCGACAGATGTGATGAGGACGAGAAGGATCAGCAAAACCTGGAGGTTGACGCATAAAAACTTCTTCATTCAAAAAACCATGCAAAAATGCATTTTTAACATCAAGTTGACGGACAGTCCAATTAAGAGAAATAGCAAGAGTGAGAACCAATCGCATAGTAGTAGGCTTAACAACAGGACTGAAAGTTTCAAAATAATCAATACCTGCCTGCTGGTGATTTCCGAAAACAACAAGTCTGGCCTTAAACCGCTCCAATGACCCATCAGAATTGTATTTAATTTTATACACCCATTTACATCCAAGCACATTGCGATTGAAGTCGCGAGGTACCAACTCCCGAGTATTATTTTTAAGTAATGCATTATACTCATCAAGCATAGCCTGTCGCCAACGAGAATCTTTGGACGCTTGTTTGAAATTAGAAGGCTCTAATTCTACAATATCTGATTTTAAATTCATTAACCGACGAGGCTTGGAAATACCAGCTTTAAGACGAGTAACCATGGGATGAGCATTGGAAACCAACGACTGTGAGGAAGGGGCAATGGAAGGCAAAATAGGAGAGGAAACACTTGGATGGATGACCGACTGGGAAGGTACACTAGACGGTGACGGAGAGGAACTAGAGTCAGCAGATCGAAGCTCAGGAGACGCAGATACAACCGGACTATGAACCGGGCTAGACGCTGGAGATCGATAGACAGGAGAGACTGACTCAGTAACCGGGCTAGACAATGAACTCGACCTATCCACAAATTTTGGCAACACAGGATCCATCGTAACTGGAGGTGAGCTAGGAGAGAACGCGGAAGAGGGCGAGATAGGATGTGACTCAACAGAACGTACTAGAGACGTGATAGGAGGAGGAGACACTGGAGAAGGAGATGACGATAATAACGGGAATGTTGACTGAGTAGACGAACTAGATCCCGTAGACACCACAGTGGGCGACCAACCCTCAGAAAGATCAAGCGGTGAGGAAAAAGGTAAGCTCGACTGAGAATGAAGGAGACTACGATAGGGAAATTGTTTTTCATGGAAAAGAACATGACGACTAACATAAACCCGACCAGTGAGAGGATCAAGACACCTATAACCCTTATAATCAGATGCATAACCAATGAAAACACAATGTTTTGATTTAGGTTGTAATTTGTTGATTTTAGGATCCATTAGAAAAGGAAAACAGGCACAACCAAAGACTTTAAAAAATTCATAAGATGGAGAACGATGAAACAATTTTTCAAATGGAGACACGCCACCTAAGTTCAAGCTTGGTAAACGATTAACAGTAAAAACAGCTTGAAACACGGCATCAACCCAGAATTGAGCAGGAAGATCTGACTGAACAAGCATTGTGCGCGCCATTTCAATGAGATGGTGGTGTTTGCGTTCAGCAACTCCATTCTGAGCTTGTGTGCCGGGACATGATTTACGAAAAATTATTCCACATTCAGTAAAATGTTGGAGAAGAGAAAAATTATCAAATTCACGACCTCCATCACTTTGGAAAATCTTAATTTTGCAATTAAACAGATTCTCAACCATCTTTTGAAATTTTTGAAATTGTGAGTAAACCTCGGATTTTCTACGTAAAGGATAAACCCATGAAAAATGTGAGAAATCATCAACAAACACAACGTAATATCGAAAAGACTGATTTGATAATACAGGAGATTGCCAAACATCACTATGAATCATATATAAGGGATATGGAGCAGAATGTTGAACTGGTTCAAAAGGTAAACGATGAATTTTTCCCAATTTGCAACAAACACAATCGTCATGAAATTTCGAAGTACATGAAATTTTATTACTTGAAATCAAATTCCCTATAACTCTAGAAGATGTATGACCCAAACGAGCATGCCAAATTTCACCAGACTCCTTAGTGGCTAGAAAAGCAGGTACGGTTGACTGAGGACTCACAAACGCTGGTTGGATTAGATAGACACCATTCTTACTGGCCCCCTCTAGAAGCACCTCCCCCGTTTCCTTGTCCTTAACCAAAACAGAAGAATCATCAAAACTCATAATACATGCATTTTCTTTACACAACTTATTGACAGAGAGGAGATTATGTTTAAGACCGGGGACATGACAAACAGAGGATAACCTAAGTGGGCGTGAGGGTGTTTGAATTTCCATTTTACCAACATGTTTAATTGGGAGAGTGGTACCATCGCCAACAACAACAGAACTTGAACCATGATATGGGGCTGTAAAAGAGAGTTTACCTTCTTGATGAGTCATGTGCGAAGCAGCCCCGGAATCCGGATACCAGACAGAGTCATTTGCTTCACCACCAACAGACAGGGCAGCGAAGGCTCTAGTAACACTATCTTGACCAGGGGGCACAAAATTTGGATTATATCTGTGAGGACAGAACTGTGCGACATGACCTGGAGTAAGAAAGAAACAACAAGAATCGGGAGAGGGAGTAGAGCTAAAATTGCCATTGGATGAATTACTTCCTGCTGAGCACGCATTATTAGTAACACAGTTGGTGAAAGGCAATAATGAACATGACAAATCAGAAATATTACTCATACCATTGTTACGATTTCTGTTGTTATTTGCAGCTCCACTGGCCACCGTTGATCCGTCTGAGCGATTTGAATTTCCACGATTATTGTTACCACGACCTCCTCTGTTGCGATTGTTTTTGTTCTTATTTTTGCCACCCCCTGAACTCTTGGATCCAGTAGACGAGGAACCAGATGACTGTAGTGCCACTAGTGCATGGGAAGAAGTCTCAGCAAGATCCTTCGAATGTTTCAAACGTTGCTCATGGAGTAACAACTTGGGACGGAGATCATCGAAACTCAGCTCAAGTGGGTAATGAATCAAAGTAGTCACCAAATGAGCATAATCAGGGTCACCCTCCACGCCAAAGAGTGTTGACTGAACCAAGTCATGATTGGAGACAGGACATTTGATAGCAGCAAGAGAATCCGCTAACATCTTAACATCACGCAAATATTCATCCATAGACTGAGATTCAGCCTTTCTTAACCTAGTTAGTCTACCCTTCAACTCCATAGATTTAGCCATACTAGCTTGCATAAAACGTGACTGTAAACGAACCCAAATATCACGAGAAGTGTGCAGCTCATGAACATCGACAAATACATTACGAGATATCGTAGCAAATATCCAAGTCTTAACTTGTTGATCAACACGTAAGTATTCAGAATATTGTGAATTTTGAATCATACTCCCATTGGCATCATAAATAAAAGGAGTGGGAAGAGACATAGTACCATCAACAAAGCCGAGTAGCTGGTGTGATACCAAAAGACAAGTAATCTGAGTCTTCCAAAGCAAGTAATCTTCTGGAGATGACAGTTGAATCGTGACTAAATTGGATGGATTTGGAGCAGACAAGTGTGGAAGGGAGAAACCTTGCTGGAGTTGTTGAGACGGAACAGCAACAAACTGATTCTGCTGAAACGGAGCGGCTACAAACTGATTCTGCTGAAACGAAGCGCCATATGAGTACTGTTGAATCGGAGCCGAGCCGGCGCGTGTAGCACACGCGCCAGAAGGTGGCGGCGCGTCGGCGCGTGGAGCCCACGCGCCTGGAGGCGCGCCGGCGCGTGCATTCCACGCGCCGGGAATGTGGTTCTGGTCTGGCGCGCGTGTATCCCACGCGCCAGGTGGTCTGGGCGCGTCTGCGCGTGTCTCCCACGCGCCAGAGCCGAGTGACGCGTCTGGGGCGCGTGAGATCCACGCGCCTGACGCTTGGGCCGCGTCTGGGGCGCGTTAGATCCACGCGCCTGACGCGTGGGCCGCGTCTGGGGCGCGTGAGATCCACGCGCCCGACAATTCTGGGCCTCCTTGGGCGCGTGAGATCCACGCGCCCGACAAATCTGGATCTCCTGGGGCACGTGAGATCCACGCGCCTGACGCGTGGGCCGCGTCTGTGGCGCGTGGGATCCACGCGCCGTCTTGTCTGGGTGCTCCCTGCGCGTCTGGTCTGGTCTGGTCTGATCTGAAGGCGCCGCTTGGAGGCTGGACAGCCGAGGTTGCACCGCTTGGAGGCTGGATAGCCGAGAATCCTGGCGATGCTGGCGGCGCAGAAACGGCCGATCGAGCCGGGGTAAACATCGGTGACACCGATTGAAGCAACGACGATGAATCGGTCTGAGCCGATTGAATTGGAGACGTCGCAGCGGCAGCGGAAGTTAATCGGGTGTCACTGGGCACTGCTTCAGCCTGATGAAGAGAACCATCGACAGGCTGATTGAACGGCGGCAGGCCTTATTCATCTCTCGACGGGATGTTTTCCATCGGAGAAGCAAAGAGAATAAAAAAAATTCGGGTTTTTTTTCTTCTTCTTCGAAACCTAAACTCTTGATACCATGTACAGATAATGATAAAAGCGTACCAATGTGGTAGCCCTGACTCTCATATATATACTCAATATTTACATGGAAAAGTCTATACTAGCCTTTACCCTAATAGTTTCCACCGGATCTTCCAGGTCTGTCTCCTGTTGTTTACTCAGCAATTGATGGTTGAGCTGGAATTTCTGCTGTGCCATTTGGATTCCTCCTATTGGATCAGTATTTTGGCTGGCCACCGCTTTCTTGCACCTCTGATTCCAGATTTCCCATAGGACGAAAATTGACCTAACGAAATCTGTTTGGCTTGCAGCTTGTGACCAGAAGTCCATCCAGATTCCAAAATTTGTCATGTGCTCATGTGCTTGATCATCAATGGCCTTTTCCATATTTGCCATTGCCCACATTTGCCTGGATTCCAAACATTTAAGGAGGATATGAACCTCATCTTTGTCTGAAATTAAGCATCTGGAGCATGTTGATGTCTGGATGATGTTTCTTCTATTCAGGTTGACTGCTGTTTGGAGGATACCATTTATAACTCTCCATAAAAAGACTGTAAGCTTGTATGGCACTTTTATATTCCAGATCTTGTTCCAGAGCCTCTTCCTTCTGAGATCCACACATCCTATATCTTTCATACTGAGATGGTATCCTTTTCTCACTGAGTAAATGCCATTCCTGTTTGGGTTCCATATTGGCTTATCACTCCCCTCTCCTTGTTGAGGTATATGGATGGCCTGAATATGTGGGATTATTCTTGCTGGAAAGATAGCTCTAATGAGTGGCATTCTCCATTGCCTTTGATTGTCTATCAGGTGTTCTACCTTCAGATTTGTGTGTTGAATGGCATTTCCAGTTTCCAGAAGAGAGTTGTGGCAAGTTGGGATGCATTGATCTGAGAGTTTGATGGTTCTTCCATTAACCACTTGCCAGGAAAGGTTATTTGTTATGAGCTCCTTTGCCCATAGTATGGATCTCCACCCCCATGAGTCTCCTGATTTTGCAGTGATTTCCTTTAAGTCCCTCCCTTTAACATATTTGTCCTGATACACTTTAGAGAGGAGGGAAGATTTGTTACTCAGAATATTCCAGAATTGCTTAGCTAGTAGGGCTTTGTTCATTCCCTCAGCCTTCCTTATTCCCAGACCTCCTTCCTCTTTGGATTTTGTAATGTGTGACCATGCTTTCCAATGTATGGTCTTCCCATCTGTTTCACCTTTCCAGATGAAGGTAGCTGTCATTCTGTCAATCTTTTTCAGCACATGCTTATGAACTCTGAATATACTCAGTGGGTATATTGCTAATGAGCTCAGAACATGTTTTGCCAAAGTTATCCTCCCAGGTAGAGACAGCAATTTAGTTTTCCATGATCCATATTTCTCCCTGAATTTCTTGACTATTCCCTGGTAAAGGACTCTTTTCTGCTCCTGGAAATTTATCTCTATGCCCAAATATTTTCCAATCAGGCCCTGATTATGAATATTCAGTGTATACATCATGTATTCTCTCATTTCCTCTGGTGTGTTTGGGCTGAAGAAGATTGAGCACTTTTTAAAGTTCAAGTCTTTGCCCTGAGTGCCTGGCAAAAAGATCAATTGTCTTTGCCAGGTCCAATACAGACTGGTTTGTTACCTTGGTGAAAAGGATGGTATCATCAGCATACATTAGATGGCTAATTGTTGGGCCATTTCTAGACACCTTTACTCCCAGGTTCTTGTTTTCTCTAATCTTGGCATCCAGCCATGCTGACATAAATTGCTGAACAATGATATACAGGTATGGAGACAGTGGACATCCCTATCTCAAACCCTTATTGGGAGCAAATGTTTCAGAGATTTGACCATTCACTATAACCTCATATGAAACTGACTGAACACACCACATGATCAAGTTGATCCATTTCTCAGAGAAATTCATGCTTCTCAGTGCCTGCTCCAAAAATGCCCATGAGACCCTGTCATATGCCTTACTCATGTCTAGTTTTATGGCTGCAATGCCTTCACATCCTCTTGTCTTTCCTCTCATATGGTGAACAACCTCATGTGCTAACAACACATTCTCCACTATACTTCTGTTTGGGACAAAACCATTTTGAGTCTCTGAAACTAGGGAGCCTATGTGCTTTTTCAATCTGTTTGCTAAGACCTTAGCAATGAGTTTGTATTTAACTGTACACAGTGCTATTGGTCTAAAATCCGCTGCATTTTGTGGCATTTTCTTCTTTGGTATCAGCACTAACTGTGTCTTATTCCAGTTCAAGGGGAAGTTTTGCTGTTGTAGACAATTGCGTATTGTGCTGGTCACCTCCTTACCCACTATCCTCCAATATTGTTTATAAAAACCCACAGGGATTCCATCTTCACCAGGTGAGGTCCAAGCCTTCATTTCTTTTAAAGCATCCCACACCTCTTTTCCTGTAAACTCCATATCAAGATTGCATTTCTGGGTAGGTGTAAGCTTTCTCTCATTCTTGTTCAAATAGACATCTCTATTCACATCTCCAGAAATCATTGGAGGGTAGCTTTTTTCCTGAACAAAAGTAGATTTTATATGGTCAGCTAGTATCTGAACCACTTGATCTTCTTCCACTTTCCACACTCCATTTTGATCCAAAATTCCTTGCACTGTGTTGGTTTCCTTCCTTCTGGTTGCCCACTTATGGAAAAAGACAGTGTTTTTCTCTCCTTCTGTCATCCATTTCACTTTTGCCCTCTGTCTCCAATATTCTGCTTGCTTATCCAAAAGATCCTGTAATTCAAACTCCAAGCCTCTGATTCTATCCATGAAGTTACCTGGGTTGTTCTTTCGTTGAAGCTCATCTAATCTTTTGATCACATGTTTTATCCCCCTCTCCAGGTTACCAAAGGTTTTATTGTGCCAGTTTGTCAAGTGTCTAAGTGATCTTTGGAGCCCCTCATCCAGAATATCTGCTGTGAAGGCATGTGAGTGATTTTTCTGTCACAATGTCTTCCCATACTTTCTTAACAATCTGCTTCGGAGGCTCTAGTTTTGCCCAGAATGCCTCAAACTTGTTGATTCTTTTCTTTGCTCTATGCTGACATCTGGCTTCCAGAACTATTGGTCCATGATCAGATTGTAACATAGGCAAGTTGATAACAGCAGACTGAGGGAATTTGATGTGCCACAAATTGTTTCCAAATGCTCTATCAAGTCTTTGGAAGATGTTGTGTGGAGGTTCCCTCTTGTTTGACCAAGTGAACCAGCTCCCTTTATGTTGCAGTTCCACCATTCTATATTTATCTAGAAGATCATGCAATCCAGTGTGCAAATGACTAGACACTGAGTTACCTCCCTTCTTGTCCTGCTGTGCTAAGACTTGGTTGAAGTCTCCAATTAAAACAGAGGGAAGATCCCCAATATAATCAAAAGAACTGATTTCATTCCATACTGCAGACCTACTAGCCTGGTCAGGGGCACCATAGACCATTCCTAAACACCACTTACTGTGGCTGTGGTCTTGGACTTGAACAAAGATAAAATTAAAAGACACATTCACTACATCTACCACTACTGACTTATCCCACATAAGAACTAAACCCCCTGATCTACCAACTGGTTCCACAATTTCTGCATTCACAAAAGAAGTTTTTTCCCGCCATTTATTTAAGCAATCCCTGGATGTTTT
This sequence comes from Sherardia arvensis, assembly GCA_948330725.1. NCBI lineage: Eukaryota > Viridiplantae > Streptophyta > Magnoliopsida > Gentianales > Rubiaceae > Sherardia > Sherardia arvensis. Next base: position 34,063,352 of record OX415236.1, read on the forward strand.
TGTCTCCATAAGACCAAGGATGGATGGCTTCTGCTGCTGCACCAGTCGGTAGACCATATTTGTGTAGAGGCTCTATTAAAACCTCTACAATTCCAGAAAACGCCTATCATGGCTCCAAGGGGAGGTGATTTGGCACACCTCCCACAGGCCTCAGCTCCACATAGGTCGCAGTTCCTGTCTCTGCCTCCAGTGGCATCACTGCTTCCTGCTCCAGATTTATCTTGTTCGGATTCTGCCTAGCTTGCTCCTCATTCTCCAAGACTCCTTCCTCTTCAGTTGATTTAGGAGATCTCTCCATCTTCTCAGTTTCACCTCCAGTTCTCTGTTTGACATAATTAAACTTCAGTTTCTTCAGAGGAGTCTTGACTGTATAAATCATTGTTTCTTCATCAAAGCCAGCCACTGAACATGCTCTTTTCTTAAGTATTGGCTCCTGCACATTCATTGTTGGATCTGACTCTGTATCATCCTCCTCACCCCTAGTCCAAAATGTTGGCCTTCTGTCTTGTCTCCATCCCATTTCCTGCACTCCAGCTCTCTTCTGATTATTCCCATTATCTGTCCTCATCTCAGCTATGGGGACCTTGTCGATTGAGACCAAACTTTTCCCACACTGAGATGTAGAATGCTTGTATGGCTTCCTAATCATGCCATATTTCCCTAGTGAAAATAAAAATTCACTGAGCTTAGTCTTCTTCACACTGCTCCCTGCTGCTTCCTGCAAGGTCTGATTGTCTAGCTCAAGTGTTTCGTCCAGCTTCCTTTTCCCTTTTGATCTTCTTCTGAAGGTTGCATCATCTTCCTCACTACTATCAGAAGGGATTATTACCAGCTTTGGTTGGGTGGATTCACCTGAGTCCTGATCAGTTTGCTGCTGAGATAAACCTTGTTCCAACATTCTGGTTATCTCCCCCATAGAACTCAGTTGATGGCTTGCATCCATTCTGAGTGTGTTGTCCTCTTCTTGTGGTTGACTTATCTCCTGGTTTACAACAAGTTGTGCCGGAATAGCTGTTAACTGATTATCTCCCACTCCTCGGCCAAGATCAGCTTGTGCCTGGAGTTCCTGACTAACAACATCCCATATGTTATTGTGCATAATCCAGCCTCCCAGCTCATTCATTTGCTGATCCATCAAGCCTTGCTCTATGGCTTGTTAAATTGTGATATCTGGTTGGGGCAGTGGCTGAACAACAAGGTTTTCTGGCTCCACAATTTCCATACTCACCTCAAGAATCAGAAGGTGGTTCACTTTCCATAGGCCCTTCTTGATTTGGGGCTTCCAACTGTTGCATCTGCTGATGACCTCCAAAGTAGGGATCAAATCTGCGCAAATGTGTGGACGTGTTTCCTTGGAAGCCATCTCCTCCATCTCCATGTCCTTGATCATCTCCACCATCTGTGTTGTCCACAAATATTTACCGAAATAAATCCGTCTCCCTCTGCATTGAAATAATGAAGCCCTGGATTGCATCTTCATCATTCATAGCAGCATATCTCTCCCATCTGTTGTCCATAAAACCCTGAGGAATGTTGGTATTTCGCTTTTCATCCAGATGCAGATATGCCTTCATTGTTACTGGGAACAAGTTTGCACTTGGATCATAGATGATGTCCTTTCTCCTTAGAGCATAGTGCTTTTTCATAAAACTCTCCAAGAAATTATCTAAGCTCACATCATCCACTATTGGGCACTGATTCATATTACGGCCTATTATCCCACACCTCCTACAGTGTATAAAAAGTCTCTCATACCTGACATCCAGCCAGATGAATTCCCCATTCGGCATTTCCGCATAAAGACCACTGATAAGAGGCTCCTGGGGATCCACCCATATCTGAGCTCTTAGAAACTTCACATTTGGTGCTGGACGTGTGTCGATGTCTGCATCAACTGGTTCTCCCACCATGCGTATAACTTTGATGGCAGCTTTTGGCATAAAGCACTCTGTTGGCAGACCATGGATCTGAATAGTCATCTTTATCTTCTCCACCTGCACTCTCCTTAGCGAGATACCAGCTCCCCATCTTCTTAGCGCTAGCAGGCCGCCATCAATGTTATATGGACTCCGCTGCATAGCTGCCAACGCCCCCTCTCTGGTTTCAAACTTTATAACAAAGAAGTTATGGCACCTGTGTTGTGCCACCGCCTTTATCGACCAGTACTGCTGGAAATACTCATTCATTCTTTCCAGACTGAAGTTTCGGTAATCCATCCAATAGCCAAGGAGACAGTTACTTTCCATTTCCACCGCATCCTCTATATCTTCCTAAGTCAGCTTAACAACACCTCCTCTTCTGCTAGGCCGAGTGACATCTGCCAGATTGTTGGTGCGGGGGTTGAGCACCCTTCTTTCCTCCGAGTTGTTTGAGCCCGCCGGAATGAAGTATGCAACACGGTTTTCAAAAGAAGGTCCATTTTGCTTTTTAGAGGGAAGTATTTTGGAGGTTGATACTTAGATTTTTGGTTTGCTTTGCACTGCTCCCGTGTCCCTCTATTTATAGCCTTCTTGCTATTCCAGTCCCCTTGTATTCCCTCTCGATCCAAGAACCAATATTTGTACTTTCTCTTCTTCCAATTTGATCTTAATTCATACTCACGGCAATTCATCTTCCCCAGACGACAAGACCAAACGCCGCCTAGCTGCTGTAATTTTCCCCTTTTCCGAGAACGAACCTAATTACCCTAAAAAGACCCCTACTTTCCTTTTCCCAAATCCACTTTTACAAAGATTCCACCCTAGCTGTATTATTATATGAATTCAGAGGAAAAGAAGTTACCTTGTTTCCTGTGCGCGTGGCCGGAGCTTGGCCAATCCTTGGGTTATTGTCGTCGCAGCCCCTCCTTGCCCCTACGTCACAGAAGCTAGATTCCTTCTCAATTGTTGCAATTGCTTAGCCCAATCTTTTTGCAGCAAATTTGGCTCAAATCTAGCAATATGTTGGCTAGATTTTGTACCAAATCTCTGTCTGAAACCCTTTTTCCGGTAACTTTCTGGGGGGAATAATTCCCAAAAATGACAAGGCTCTCTCCGTTTCGTAGAGAGAGAAAATTCCCACTATTTTTCAAGGGCCAAAACATAAAAGGTTTACTTAATTAATATTATTATTACAAAACATAAATATAGTGTCTATTTAGAGCTTAAATGCATTGAGCTGAACAGTGTTGTGCTGATAACTGTTGTGCTGTGCTGATGAGTGTTGTACTGTGCTGAAATGTGCTGCTATAAGTTGAACTGAACAGGGCCTAAGTAATCAAACTGCTTTCGAGTTGGAAGTCACGGAATTCTCCTAATCGTACTAACTAGATCAGAAACCCATCAAATTTTAACCAAGTAAAGGGACCTGTCAAAAAATTAGGGTGGTTCTAAATGCATGTCCACTTTACTTCTGCAGGTCCAAATTAAATTTGAAATGACAATAATATCCCTCTTAAATATGTATTATAATTCACGAAAAAGTAATTTATAATTTGAACATGCGTTAAATCATTACATAGACGGGTTTATCTATTCAAGATTAGAGTTTTAGAAATATATTTGTAAAAACTAATAAACAAATGAAGGGTAATTATGGTATTTTCTCACTTTCATTGGACATGCAGAAGTAAACTTGACCTGCATATAGTAAACACCAAAAATTATTTATTAGTAGAAGATATCATTAATCAAATATTTCTAGTAAAAGATCCAAATTAAAGCACATACTATCATCTAAATCCTAATGAAACCAGGAACTAAAATCATTATAATAATAATAATAAATGAAACCACCTTCCCCCTATTGGTGCCAGACCATAAGAAACCCTCAGACCAAACCAATATCAAATCGCCTGACCGAATCCTTTTTTTTCGAGAATGTGAAGGACCGAATTCATTTTTCCGAGAATTTAATAACAAGAAGAGAGGGAGAGTTAGGAAATGGAGGGTTAGAGAAACTGAAGAAGTTAGGGTTTGGATTTTGAGGAACTTTTTTTCTTTTTTGATGATGATAACTGGGGGAACTTTTCGGGGAGATTACTGAACCCCCATTTTACTGATTATTGGTTTTAAATGTAAAGGAGACAGTTACTTTCCATTTCCTCAGGTTGTTGGCTGGGGATGATGTTGATGATGAGCTCCTCCCTACTAAGCAGGTTGCAGAGCGTGGGGATCTGGTTGAAGAGGGTTTGAAATGGCTGAAAGAACTTCTGCAATCTGATGAGGAGCAAGTTGAAGATTTTAATCTTCTGGATGAGAATGAAGTTGAAGATCTTCTGGATGCAATTGATTTTTTGAAATATAGTGTAGAGCAGGTTCTTGATTTCTTAGATAACTATCAGATTTTTATAGTTAGATACTCTCTGGTTGTTCATTCTTCTAAGTAAATGTGAATTACTTGTCTTTTGCACATTTTTTCTGAGTTTCTTGCATTTTCATACAATGATAAGCAGACTGAATGATGCTAAGATTGTATCAATATGGCAGAGAAGTTTACTTTTGAAAAGGTCACAGCATTAATCAGCAACTGGCTCTTTATATTCTTCTTCTGACTTTGTTTCTGGGGTGCAGCCGAGCTTGCGCCATTCTCATGGTTACGAGTGGAAGCCAACATGTCTGTCGCCTCCCAGTAGCAGCCTCGCCATAGTCTGTTGTACAATCCAAAACCTCCAAAGGTTGCCGAGCCCTTTAATTACATCTTTGAAACAGTTTCTTATCTGCAACTTTCTTTAGGCTTTCCATTACAATGTTCATTTGAAATGGTTATGTCATTGATTTCACGCTTCACATTAAGCAAGGCCTTCAACCGTTCAAGTTCAGCTTGGGCAGACGTGAACTTTTCCCCAACTTCTTTTGCTTCTGAAGAAACATAATGCACGGCGGATGCCAAACATATATATCTGCAATCATTTATCAAATTTACGGCATGTTGCTTAAACGTGTAAATAAGGTATACTTCTTCACCCAAGCTATGGGATAAGTAACTATCCTTTTTTTGAAAAAAGTGTTATTATACCCCTAAGTGTTTAAGTAAGTGCTAATGTACCCCTATGTTTTTTAAAAGTGTCACTATACCCTCAAATATATAATTTGGACAGAATTTTCTTTTGCCAAATGTAAAATGCCAAGAATACCCTCACTATTATTTAATGGTAAAAAAGAAAATTCTAGATGAAAATGCCCCAACCAATTCCGTTACTTCATCGGATGAACAAGTTTGAAGCCGAGGGGACCAAAATCACCATGCCTAGAAATTAGTGTGAGTCGGGGGACCGAAACCACCACACTCAGTAATAATTTGCGTTACTAACTCAAATAACCAAATAAGAGAATAGAGTTGGCGAGATTATGGTAAGTTCATCCATATTTTCAATTTGTTGAGTTTTTGGATATAAAGGTTAACTTTTTTCAATAATACAGTGCATTTATTATGTAATTCAGTGATATCGAATTCTTGGATTTTTATTTTTTTTTTGCCCATGAGCATTTGGGTCAGGGAAAAAAATAGTCCAACAAGTGAGGGTAAATTTGTCTTTTAGTTCAAAATACTGTTGAAAAATTGGTTGTAGGGGTACAATTCTTTATTCAATGTAATTATAGGGATATCTCAGCACTTTTGAATTACTTGGGGGTACATTGACACTTTTTTATAAATTTAGGGGTACCTCTACTTTTACCCTTTTATTTTTGTCAAAGTAAAGAGTGAAGAAGACCCCATGTCACACATGAAATGGTTTCCTGTTTCCTCAGAAATCAAGGATTCAGAGGAACGGCAAGCCTATGGAACATATTTTGTACATGTAAACTCGTTCATTCGAAAGAAGGTTTCAAGAAAAAGTAATAAGACTAGTTCTTGTCACAAGATGATGATAAGCATTCTTTGTTCGTTAATGAAAATGATACAACAACGCAACTCTACAGTACTCTACAGAGCAGTACTCTCACCAACCTATGCTGCAAACAGCTTCCCTAACTGAAGCCGACTCCGTTAACTGCTTCCATTTGTTATCTCATTCTGAATGGGATTTGGCTTAGTTTCGATGAGGATACCCCTACTAAGAAGGAAGAGGAAAACCACGAAGTTGTGTAGAATCTACTCCTGATTCTCGCACCAATGCCACCCGACCAGTTCGTGCAACCTGACGGAGAATAATGAGTCAGCTGCTACCGTAATAAAATTAGCTAGAACGAGGACAAACATTCTGTTTCAGTTTCTGAAAAGTTCAGTTGCATTCCACCATGGAGAGAATTAAACAAGAACACACACAGGATATGCCTTGTAAGGAGCAGCATACAAACCTCACAAATGCCGTATGGCTCCAACATCCTTTGCAAAGCAAGCATCTTATTGAAATCTCCAGTCAGCTGAGACCAGCAATTAAGAAAGAAGAACCTCATCAGAAATGCAGCACATGGATGAATGTTCTTATAGAGCCCATAGGCCATCAAAATAACCAAAAGCAAATAAGCTAAAGAAGTATATAACCAAAGGTGCAAAGCCAGGATACCAAAAGGTTGTTCTACAATCAGGAGGTCACACTTTTTGAGTACCAAAACTGTTCACAAAAACTATTATTTTCACATTTACGTTCAAGATGATTTCTTTTGGAGATATTTTTTCTAATTGTGAATGTATAAGTACTACTTGGGTGGGGGTGGGATGGGGTGGTGGTACATCTACAGATATGCAGTTGGACACTAATACAATGAGAACAGTACCTCCAATGTTATTGTATGGTCAGACACATCAACAGGTTTAGCGCGGAAAATGTTGGCAATATCAAGGACATCCCTCCTAGCTGTAGTATTCACAGCAACCTTGATCAACATCAGTTCGCGCTCAGCGAAAGGCAAGTGGGTCAGATCTTGGACCTAGTTGATAAAATGAGAGTTTAGGCAATTGGTACAATATTGATTTAACATGAGTAGGCTTACAACTATGCTGCCAAAGAATACGATGAATACAAGGTGATGAAGAAACTTTAAGAAAAGCTGAGTTCACACAGCTGATAAATGAGCTAATCATTAAGCATATATATATATATAGATATATATATATATATATATATATATAGATAGATAGAGAGAGAGAGAGAGAGAGAGAGAGAGTGATGAATCATGGAAACACATTTCAGAGAGCACAGATGAACCTTATTCCATTGTCTCATATTTTTTAATTTTATTGGCCAAATAGCTGTTGGCTGATTCTCACATGATTGGACTAATCAACAGATTTATTACTTACTTAGCTATTTGACTCTAAAAATGTGGTCAGTTATCTAGTTAGTAGTTGGCTATTAAATACAAAATGTAATTATTGAAAGTCAAAAGCTCATTTAGTAAACTTTACTCAACATTCTCATCTTGATTGAAAAGTTAGTTGACCAGATTAAAAGGCCAAAAGTTCCTGGAAAAACTAGCAATTGCCAAATGCACCATAATCGTTCCTGAAAGGCCAAAAGTTACTATAAAACTAGCAATTTCCAAATGCACCATATCGTTCCTATTCTTTCATTTCCTTTTAAGCACACCTGTATGTTCTTACTGATCTCAAGCATCAATTACAACCTTAATTCTATTTCCTTTGCCAACACCTTTTAACATGTTATAAATAAGCAACAAGAAACACTGCTCACATCATAGACATCCACCAACTTGTTGAATTGCTGCACCAGTTTACAAATAGTCTGATCTGTACCAGGAACAACAGTAGTAATGCGAGAAAGCCCTTCCTTTTCAGCAGGACCTACAGCAAGGCTCTAAATCCCACAAATTGAATCAAATTTATGGGAAAAAGTCCACAGAAAGCTATAGATGCCTTTGATGTAGCAAAACACACCTGAACGTTGTAACCTCTCCTAGATATAACTCCAGTGACCAAATTCAGAACTCCTGGCGAGTTGTTGACAAGCATGGATAAAGTGTGTGACCGGAATCCACTTGACTGTGCCAAGAGGATGAGAATAAAATAGCATTATACACAAGCATAAAAGCATTGTCCAAGTTACAGTTACTCAACCAAAGTTATTCAAATTAGTTATCAGCTATTATGGATCTTTGGAAAACCTCCAATGAACCCTTGTAACAATAACACAAAGTTGCAAAAACTAGATAGAGAACTCTCCAGGATGAATAAACTTCATGAGCATAAAGAAACTATTATCTTACATCTTCGTCATAGAGAACTCCCCAATGCGCATCAAGAACTTGATTGAAAGTTGAATAATCTTCATAAGGTTCGACAGGATAGACATCACCCTGGAAAAAGTTAATAATGGAACAACTTTTATCCTCCAGAAAAATATTATAAATTCAAGTTTTTAAACTAATAATCATCTGTACTAATGCACCAACAGAACTCATGTCAAATGAAACATAGAAGTATTTCTCCATCTTTTAAAAGGCTAAAGCATCCTCAGTGCAGGAAATATTCATCCGGCGTGCATTACGCATATAACCGTAGAAAACCTTATGCAACTTTAGAAACAGAAGTGAGTTCAGTGTACTAAAAATGGTGTGGCAAAATAACCTCCGATTTACATGCTGAAGGATGTTTACTAACAATTTAGGTATACATATATTGGCACATGTTTACAGACCTAACTAAGAATATGTAGTCAGATTATATGTGCATCATAGCAACAATAATCAACTTCCAAGCATTTCTGTACCTGTGAGGAATCACTGATGCTTCCACTGGATGCTCCAACTGTTTTCTCCGGAGCAGGTTCAATAGGACTATTTTTCTCAAGATCTGGATAAGAAGCTGTAGAAAACCTCCAAAAAGGAGCTGTCTCACCCATCCGTTCTCGCCTTAAAGCAATCTTCAGGTAGCGTCAAATAAAGCATCAGTATCAGAATGTAGCTAGCATATTATTGTTATCATTAGGAAATTTTAAGAGAAAGTGACGTTTGGTGATGGCCACCAAATGCATTATTTTGATAGGAAAACTGATTAACATCATGATCCCCAATTGTATAGTCATTTCCCATGAATAGCATAAGATCCAAAAAAATTCGAAAAAGTATTGACAAAATAAACTCTGAAAAATGAATGTAAGAAAAGAAATACATAAAAATGCCAACCATAGCACACGCAAGAAAAGTTAATATAAGCCCGCAAATATAAAGGATGAACCTTTCCAGTTCTTCCAAGTTCCTTAATTCCAAACTTGCTGAAATTTCTCAGAACCGCAGCCATCTTTCCAGGGTCTCCAGTGACCTGAGTCCATGAAAAAGTTGAAGTCAAACATTTAATTTTGCAGGAACTGTATTAGACAAGACCAACAGTAAAGCTAATTAAAATGATATTGCTTGTGAGAATTATGGCTATAGTTCAAGTTTTAATTAGCTGATGAACTTTCTTGTTTGTTCTCCACATAAGCTACACCTCATACTCCCTCCGTTCACTTATGTATGTCTTAACACTATTTGCACACAAATTAAGAAGGAAAAAAATGGGTTGTTTAAATTAAAGGAGAAAGGTGAAATGAGTGGTTGAGAATAGCCAAAGCATTGCCAAAAGTGGAATGAGACAACATAAAATGAATATTCAAAAATGGAAGGTAAGACATAGATAAGTGAACGGAGGGAGTATCCCATAAGGCCATAACTCCTTATTTATATTGTTTCACAGAGTTCATACATTATCACTTTTGAGATATCGTAATATGGATACCATGAATGATCGTATTTTGTCTAGTAAAAGACACAGCAGACAAAATGGTGGTGATGCACGGAAAATATCCAAAGCTTCCTTCTTGTAACACAGTTCGGATAATCATCTCTCAAAAACTGTTGATATCAAAAGCACATCTCTATCCCAGCAGCTAGTTAGTCTATGAACTATTTCCAAAGCTTTGTGGAGCAAGTGAGGGGTGAAAGAAAGAGGAGGGGGAGAAAAGAAGCCTACTGCTGACCACAAAAATTATAGTTGGGAAAAGAAACCTGTCGCACAATTTTTTCTGATATGTCTGTGTCACATCACAGCTTCCAGTAGCATAACATAAAGACAAACATATGCAACAACGAGGTTATTGTTCAAGAAAATATGTAGCTAGGAAGAAAAACCAATGTCTGATGAGTCACCTCAAGAGTCAGATAATGCTCAGCACTGTCCACAACTTTTCCTCTGAAGATGTCTTTTAGCCACATAATCTGGGTAAAGGAAAAAGTGGAAAATTATTTATCGAGAGAGGATACATTGCATACCAATGCTAAGGCAACAAGGATGACTATTTATAAAGGAAAACAGATAGATACCATGGAATTTTTACAGACAAACTTGTTTACTGCTAGAAGGTCTATTATACATTTACTTACTACCACTAACGACTTTCATTTAGTCTAAAACAATATGTTTAGGAAGGCAGTCGTGCAAGAGTGAGACCAACATTGGCAAAACTATACATAATAATAATAATAAGTGGATGGTGCACAAAATGACTCTGAAAGCCATGTTCTTTTCAAACATTTTAGCATACATGAGTTCATGTCTCAAACTCAGATCAGATACTATATTATGTACACATGGTTCCATCCTTGTACATAAGCAGCTACCGTATATTTACGAATAGACAATGACTCATAGAAACGATCAATATAATTACAATTATGCCATATGTGACCTTAAGACATTTGAGACAAGCCTCTACATTAAAAAATATATATTAAAAGGATTATCTTATATGTCCATCCAAAAAGAAGTTTAGTTAAAATAGCATGGCATAGGATTGCAGTTGCCATGTAAAACATTGCTTTCAGAAAGTATAAGAGGAGAGAGGGAGTAAAGTTGGTGATATACCTCAGCTCTTGTTATCGGATCAGCATGAAGCTTTATGAGCATCAGTTCACGTTCTACTTGTGGTTCTCTGGACAAGTCTTCAACCTGGTGAATCATTTATTTTTAATCATGACTGAAGAATAATGAAAATGGACTAACAAGAACACGTGGATGAAATGAGAAACATCATGATAAATATTATTGCCAACATTAAGATGGCTGTTTAGTATGTTAGCAGGTAAATCTCATAAATGCTTCATGAAAGAACATTTAAATTCGTTTAGACTACTGATTAACCTCTATTCAAGCTAAAATCATTGAATTCCACAAAAACTAGGTGTTTAAAATACCAGTTCCGAGTACCTTCAAGACATTGACAAGTTTGTTGAGCTGCTCCACGACCTGTTGCAAAGTCTTCTCGGTGCCAGAGACAACAATGGTAAACAAGGCCTTATCTTTGTTCAAACCAACGGCAAGAGACTCGATATTATAACCTCTCCGAGCAAACACGCCAGCAATTCGATTTATAATCCCACTCTCATCCCCAACGAACACCGAGATTGTGTGCCGCTTCACCCTGAGGTAAACACAATTATACATGCGCACATCAACATATATATGATTATAAAGCAAAAATCCGCCGGGAAAATACTCACTGCGATGAACGAGGGTGCGTAGGAGGCGCGGCGGGGGCTTTCTGGACGGCGGCATAAGCAGCATTCCCGTTGTTTGCATTTCCACTGCCGATTGAAGCTGCGTGAACAACATGAGAGACTCTAGCTAGTTTCCTATCAGTAGTGCAGTGAGGCCTCAGGAGGAGTAGCGGGCATTTGAAGTCCAGCAGCGGCGGTGGCGGCGGTGGCGGCGCGGCGGACTTTATCGCACCGTGGTAAAGCCCTGCGGCGGCCATATTTTTTTGGTTTCTATTGAGTGGAGTAGCTACGATTGAGTGGAGTCCCTGGGGCAACAATTGAGGGATTTTATTTTCTTGCGCGTCCTTGTCACTCAACGTGAAAGCGCGGAAAATAGTCGTTATTTTACCTCATCAGGGATTACTTTAGTAATCTGTTGGAAGTATATAGTAATAGAAATGGATTGTTTTTGGATAGTACTAAAAGTCGATTTATTATCCACTCTGATGTTTAATAATATTTCCGAACAAACACACCAGCAATTGATTAATATGTATTCTTTTTAACTATTCCCTCGTACTAAACCATCTTCAATCATGAATATTTTTATCTGCATGTATTGCAAAATTATAGAAAAATAATAATAATAGATATGGATACTAATGTAGGAAATTGGGTTTAATTGAATTAGATGGAGAAGAAGGTGAACAATTACATCCAAAACTCAATTTGATTATTAAATAATTATTTAGTCCAACTAGATATGGATACTAATGTAGGGGTTCCTTTGATGATGTTGCTGATCATCCCCTTGTTGAATCGGTTTTAGGACGAGAACAATGTCATAAGATCGATCCAAGCGCCGTAGGTGTATAAAACTTGCACGAGTACTCCGGTAATTTGTAGGGTTTTACGAACAAAATAGTGTACACTTTTGTGACAAGTAACTGAATATTATGCGCATGCATGTACATTTCTAAATTTCACACTTTGATACTTTGTCGCCCAATCGCCTGACTACATCTACCTCACTCCACCGCCGACAGGGGCAGGTATACGGGGGGCAGGAGGGGCCTGGTTCCCCCAATAAAATCTGTCAAAACTGCAGTTAACTCTAGTGAACATTTGATCTTTGTTAGGTATGGTTCCTTTGCCGAACAAAAAAAGAGGGAGAAAGATACATATGATCTCATTTATTTTGATAGAGTTTAGGATATTAAAGGCCCAATTTGACGCATGCGTGTAATATTTTCCACATTAATACCATACTTGGTGGGTTAGACCACGGATTGATAAATTAAAAATAAAAATGATTTCTTTGTTTAACCATATTTTCTATAACAGTAATCTCTAATTTAAATTATTATTTATTTGTGTAATGAAAAATAAGAAATCTAAATGTTTGTAAATTTCAAAATAGTTTTTAAAATTCAACTTTAAATCAATACCATTCATTAGTATGAAACTTTCAAAAGACAATGGATGGGGAGGAATCTATAAAGCATCCTATTTTTCATCTAGATCACTAGTAACACTATTATATTAACTAACCTTCCCAAAGACAATAGATAGAAATCTATCATATATCCCATTTTTCTTCTAAAACACTACTAGAAACTTCACTAGGAATCCTTGAGTTAGTAGATATTGGAAACCCTTAAACTTAGAATATTTGGACTAGATCCCATTACCAATCACCACCAAAGTTCCTTCCCGTCTTTGCATCCATATTCTTCTTAATCTCTTGTTTGGTTTGATCTTTCCCCAACTTCCTCTCCTCTTGAATAAAAAACAACATTCCCAATATATTGTAGATTTTGATCCACTCTTCAAGAGTCACTTCATTCAACACTTTTGAGTCCAGCTCTTCTCAAATGAAGAGGGAGTGAGAGTAGGACTGCATATTTGAACTGTTGACCGGAGTCTATGTAGCCATGACATTCAAATAGTTGATTAAAATAGTTTTGTTAGTACCAACAACATGCTTCTTCAACTCATCAACCTTGTAGTTTTTCACAAAATCCTTGGTGCTAGCAACACCATCACAGCTTGTAGCAAACAAAGTCAACACCACTAGTCAATTTTTTATTTTTTTAAACAACACCGCTACTCATTTTTCATAAGAACACAAGCAAAACAATATGATTTGATTTGTAAGGGTGTATGATGGTATTGTTCAGTGATGTGTGAGTGTTATTTATAGTAGTGTCTTAGGGGAAGAGGGAATGCTCTAGGGTTAAAGGAAATACCTATGGAGAGGGGGAGGTTCATTGGGTCTAAGGGAGTATGTAAGCAGATGGAGGTTCATAGGATTTAAAAGAATGCCTATTGCGCTGATGGGGAGTCACTGTCGATTGGGTATACATATAAGTTTGATTGTTCAATTTTGAAGTATCTAAAAATACATTTTAAAGCACTTAGCATTTTAAAATACCCCACCTTATATTTGAATTACCCGCAAATACATTTTAAAGAAAGCATGATTCACATCATACTAAAACAATTAAAGATAAAAATATAATATATTTAAATATTTAAAACTTAACAAAAAGTTTATGAATAGTTTACGATGCATTTTTTTAATGACTAAATTTTGTTTTTTGTACCTAACATTACTCGAAACGTTAATTTTTGTACCTAAAATTCAAAGTGTTCAGATTGTATACCTCACTAGTGCACATATATAGGTTACTAGGCGGTTCCATCGTACCATTTAAGGCATTTTCAAAGTGACTTATTAAGAAGTGCCGTAAATCAAAGTGTTTTTTTTACACGGCGGTTCTTAAAACGCCGTAAACCAATTGCGATATGGTTTCGCCTCCAGGAGAAACTGGTTGAGAACTCGTATGTGGTTTTGCTCCAAGGTGAAACTGGTTGAGAACTCGTAAGTATGCTTCGCTCGTGTAAAAAAAAGCTCTCCAATCCATTTTGGATTGGAGAGCTCTATGAACAATAAAAGTCACTCTACTAAACTTATAAAGCAAAGTTATTTGAAAATTATGTTAAAAATACTTTTCATCGATCATATATTAAGAAACAAGAATACAAGAATTTGGAAAGTTATCATGCATGGAGAACAAATTATACTCCAAATTTGTTCATCATATCAAGTGCTCCAGATGTAACATCAACAATATATCTAGCAATCCTTATTTCTTCGGGTCAAACGTCATTAACATCATATTCCTTGTTATGCTTGTTGCTCCTTGCTGCTTCACTAGATGAAGCTTCCTTCATCTTTTTTGTGCTCCCCCTACATAGTCAGGAGCCTCTTTCTTGCTGCCTCTCTCTCTTTCAAACACACACTACACACAATGCACAACGAGAAAGCACAATTTCTACACATATTAAGCACAATTTCTGCACAGCTAATGCAATACTGCTGTACAGATAAAGCACAAATCCTGAATATATATTGCATAAGTCATAAAAGCAACAGCAGTATAGCAACCATCCATTACCCAACATTTGAATATCAATAAAAAGAAGAAGATGTCATGAAACAGAGTTCAAACAAGATACTCATAGCAATATCAACAATTAACTAACATATACAAACAGTTTCAGCATATACAAGTAATATTAAGATAGCAAAATAACACAAACAAAGCTATACAAGGCATCATCATCATTGATTAACTAACCATCAATTAAACTGAGTTATTCTCAATTCCATCATAAACAACTCTATCCCATCAGATTAAGTTGTTACCAAGCTGCATAATCTCCAGAGTTCAAACAAGATAAACTCAGAGAAGCATCTACAGTTTCAGCAAATACAAACAATCTCATCCAACAGAGTTTAAACAGTCTCAACATACAGAAGATGTTTTTAACATAGCAACACATTAAGAGAATCCTACAAAGCCAAGCAAAACATGCAGCATAGCATTTACTAAGTCAGTTCCAGTAATGAAACAACATCAACTAAAAAAAATCCCAAGGACAAAGCCTACCAAGACAAAGCCTCCGCCCAATCCAACAACAATTGGAGTCGGCTACTCGATCGGTCCAACCCAGCATCGATTGGAGCCGGCTAAACTATCAAAATCCAAACTTTGTCTATTGACAATACTAAAAATCCCACGAGAAGAGGAAAGAGTCTAACAATTCAATACCTACGATTAAAGGCAGAAACACCGCGCTCGGCAAAGCCCGCCGTGATCAGAGCCCAGGATTTTGTTTATCCCCAATCGTCGTGAAGGTGCCGAGAAGGCGGGACGATGGCGGTGGATGAGCCGAACCGGGCTGCCCTGAGCCACGGCAGCATGGTGGGAGAGCGGGGGAGTTGACGTCATCTTTTGTGGGATCCGATGGAGATGTGGACGAGCGCCGGGGAGCGGAGGGAGACGCGGTGAGTGGAGGGAGTGGTGGCAGTGAAGAAGGAGCGGCGGCAGGGAGTTCTGTTCTACCCGAGAGAGGGGTTTAGATTTGTGAGAAGGAGGATTGTGATAAAGTTCATATATATATCTACACTAACTATAAGGACATATAGCATTGACCCTCTCCGGTGTAGGTACGATACCAGGTTCTCCTCTGAATTACATCTTGCAAATATTCACTTCTTCACCTGCTTCCCCAGTTTCGTTCCCGGTACTATACCCGGTGGTCCGTTACCGTCAACATAGCACGCGTCATCTCTTCTACCAGTTCAAGGTGTCCTCCACGTGCCCTCCTTCTAATCCCTCTACTCAGCGCACGGTAACACACACCTGCCTGATTCATCGCATCGGTATTGCCGCCCCACCCATGTGCTTTCCTTATTCACCCACGAGATGCTTCTCCACTCTGATCCACTCCAATTTGCAGGCCCGGGCAAATTTCATTTCCCCTCTTTCTAATTCATTCTTTTCTTTTGGTCATTTTTGGTGCTTGTCCGCCATAGCGTGTCGTCTGAGATTTCTGGAATTCACTTTGCTTCTGGGACGTGATCCCTTTTGTTTTTTGTGTCTACGTGATTAGATTTATTTTTTGTCTGCAGCTCCGGGCTGATATTGGAGTCATTTTCAGAGCCGACGAGTATTCCAAATTTATGATTTTAAGCATTTAGTGTGTGTAATTCGTGGTAAAGAATGCATCTTTAGAAGATTTGATGACTTAGGGCTTGTGAGTTTTGGCTGAAATTTGGGTGTGCGGTTCTTAATTCATGGTGGAGAATGCATATTCAGTGTGTGTATGTGTGTAATTCATGGTAAAAAATGCATATTTTAGGTGATTTGATAGGTTAGGGCTAGCGCACAAATATTCACTTCTTCATCTGCTTCCCCAACTTCGTTCCCGGTACTGTACCCGGTGGCCCGTTACCGTCAACATAGCCACGCGTCATCTCTTCTACCAGTTCAAGGTGTCCTCCACGTGCCTTCCTTCTAATCCCTCTACTCAGCGCACGGTGACACGCACCTGCCTGATTCATCGCATCGGTATTGCCGCCCCACCCAGGTGCTTTCCTTATTCACCCCACGAGATGCTTCTCCACTCTAATCCACTCCGATTTGCAGCCCTAAGCAAATTCCCTTTCCCCTCTTTCAAATTTATTCTTTTCTCTGGGTCAATTTTGGTGCTTGTCCGCCATAGCGTGTCGTCTGGGATTTCTGGAATTCGCTTTGCTTCTGGGACGTGATCCCTTTTGTTTTTTTTGTGTCTACGTGATTAGATTTATTTGTGTCTGCAGCTCCGCGCTGATATTGGAGTCATTTTCAGAGCCAGCAGGTATTCCAAATTTTTGATTTTAAGCATTCAGTGTGTGTAATTCGTGGTAAAGAATGCATCTATAGAAGATTTGATGGCTTAGCGCTGGTGAGGTTTGGCTGAAATTTGGGTGTGCAGTTCTTAATTCATGGTGGAGAATGCATATTCAGTGTGTGTATGCGTGTAATTCATGCTAACAAAAGCATATTTAGGTGATTTGATAGGTTAGGGCTAGCGGGGTTTGGCTAAAATTTGGTCGTGAATTGCAGTTCTGCTGCTTTTGAGATGGGGCGATACTAAAAGAAAAGCATATTCGGTTTGTAATTCATAGTAAAGACCGCACATTCAGTTTGTGTATATGTGGTGTAATTCATGGTAAAGAATGCATGTTTAGAAGATTTCATAGTTTAGGGATAATGGGTTTTGGCTGAAATTTGTTTGTGTATTGCAGTTCTGCTTCTTTCGAGATGGGAAATACTAAGGTGATTGCTGCCGTTTTTGGTCCAAGAGAGGTAATTAATCGATCCCTTACTATCTTGCTTATGTGTGTGTTATTTTGGTGTTCATCTCTTTATGTCATTAGTATTAAGGATTTATAATGAAAATGTGTTGATGGAGATGGTTTTTACTCAACGTACTAGGTTTAACAGTGATGGTACCACAACTTTCTAAACTAATGGAAGGCTTTCCTTATCCTCAACAATGTCGGGTGACCTTTATATATGTTTTGGTTGCATTATAGATGGTATTCGCTGAGTGATTTGACTGTTCTGTCATTTCTGCGGGTACAACATAAAAGCCAACTGATTAATGACCATGCAATGGTAAGATTCTTACATTTTTTAATCTTGGACTCTGACGTGTGTTTGCTTTATTTTCCTCACAACTGTTGTCTTTATTTTGACATTGGACATTCAATCATTTCTGTTGACGGGTTTTATTTGAAGATAATTAATTTAACTTTGTTTATTTAATTTGAATTAAAGCTTGTGTTTTTTTTCAACTAAATGGACCTCCTTTCTGAGCATTCATCAATTATATATGTATCTTATTATAATTTTATTTAATCTTTAGAATTTTAATATTTATGGATTTTAAATGTATTATATCATTTTAAATTTGAACAAAATATTTATTATTTTCTGTAACTGATTTTTAAATCAACCAAGCACAAAAAATTTATTATTTATATTGTAATTTAATTTAAATTGTTTATATTTTAATATTAATAAGTGATCAAATTGATTAACTAATATTTTAATTATTTATAAGTAATCAACTAATAACTAACTAATTTATTAACTATTAAGTAATGAATTGATTAATTAATGTGTGCGCGATAATTGAATTAAATAATTATAAATGATTGCTTGTTATAAAAATTTATGAACCAAAATTCATTTAGATGTTAAAATATTAATTAAAAATATGACGGGTATATGAATATGATGATGTGCCGTACTGTATAATTGTGAGTAGAAAAATGAAAAATGAAAAATTTATGATAAAGTGAGGTATGTAGTCAATTATTTGGCTTTACCACTACAAATACTCTTAATCTGATGGTAAGGATTCGCTCAATAGCATACTTAAGGAAAATATATAGTAATATAAGACGAGATAAGTCATCTAATATAGGCATAGACATACAATTATCATTTGACATACTAACTTTCTATATTATCAATCCAATTAACATAAATATTTATTGGAAATACACGACGCAACTTTGCTTGCTATGCAATCCATATAATTAAAATATAAATGCAATTAACATAAATATTCAGTAAAAAAAAAACACAGCACTCGCCGAAACCAAAATAAAATAAAATGCTCCGCATAAAATTGGACACAAAGTCCAAGTAATAATCCCAAACAGAGTTTGGATACTTGACCCATACCCGCGCGGGTAGAATCGACACCACCACGCCGCCGCGGCCCATATAACAATCACTACACTATATATCTCAATTCTGTCTGAGTTGCAGTCAATACAAAACTGCAATCGAGAAATCGCATATTGCATTCCCACATAGCCAAACCTGTATGACTGATCATCTCATCGATCACCGTTAATCATCCTTTCTCCTCAGGTTATTCTTACCCTCACTCGTAGCTATTCCTTCTACTGTGTTTTCTGAATTTCGTTTTTTTATGCTTGCTGTAGTTGATTGTTTGGTAGAAACTAGGTTTTATTGGAAGATGTTTGGTTTATAATTTTGTACTTTTAGCCCATCATCTTGTTGTTGTTTGGGAGGGCGTTTCTGCTCATGTTTTTGTGGCTAATAACTCCCATCGGTCACGTGTTGAGCTAAAATTGAACTAAGAATATTGGCGGCACATTGTGGCTGCAGATATGATTGCTGTTTTAAAATTAGTTGCCATTACAATCATTTTATTGATTGCTGTTTTTTGCTAATTGTTATTTTTTCTTTTCAATTTCATATCAACAGGGTTCTGTGTTTTCCATTTGGAGTGTATGTAGTTTCTAACCATGGCTTCAAGAGCAATACTGAGGCGCAACAAGTACCTTTTTAACTCCCTTAATAGGTCCAAATACTTGATTCAAGGTAGTACAGGCTTTCAGCATGAGAGTTCATCTGCAGTCCCGGGATCATGGGACTGGAGCAGGGCGTTTAGCTATTCATCCATGAGTTCAGATCATGAAAAGGGAGTAGAGTCAAAATCGTTCACTAGAGATGATTTGATGGCTTTATCAGCTAGAAGATTTAGCCCCCATTATTGTGGGATCTATACTTTTGATCATAGGAAAGGAGGCCAGGGATCTCTTTTGGGGGCCAGGGGGGTGACTGAATGCATACGGTATTATTCCACAGCTGTAGCTCAGCCTGATCCTGGCCGTGATGAAGAACCAGGTTTAAAGAAAAAGAAGGACCCTTCTCCTGAAGAATGTGATCAGGCAGTAGAAGGTTTGAGCTCTGTCAAAGCCAAAGCAAAAGCTAAGAAGTTGCAAGATAATAAAAAGGATTCCAAGCCTATGATGCAAAGAGTATTGCCCATGCTTTTGGGTATTGGTCCTGCTTTGAAAGCCGTTGCTTCTATGAGCAGGTAATATTATTGTGCTTTCTTGATTAGGAGACCCCCTTGCTTCCTAACTACCTATTCTCTGCAATAAATAGGAAAAATTTAAAGATAATTTACCCATGAGACATTTTTTTGTTCAACTGATAGTTATTTTTATTGCCTTACCAGAGCTGACTGGGCTAACAAGCTTGTGCACTGGAAGGATGAATTTAAGTCTACCATGCAGCAATACTGGCTGGGTACAAAACTACTTTGGGCTGATGTGAGGATAAGCGTAAAGTTGTTGCACAAACTTGCCAATGGGAAGGGTCTCTCTAGGAGAGAGAGGCAGCAACTAACACGGACAACAGCTGATATTTTCCGGCTTGTTCCAGTTGCAGTTTTCATTGTAGTTCCGTTCATGGAGTTCTTGCTGCCCGTGTTCCTGAAATTGTTCCCTAACATGCTACCATCAACTTTCCAGGACAAGATGAAGGAACAGGTAAATGTTAATTCTAGCATAAATGCTTCATCTTCTTTCACTGTATCTAAGTCATAAGGAATTTATTAGATCGCCCTTTTTCTCAACTGATACACCCACAATCTGTTATCTTCCTTTTCTAATGGCAACATGACTGATAGACCCCTAATCTATATTTTATATTTGGTTAATTTCTGTTATGACATCTTGTTTGGGCTGGAATTATGTTGAAATATCTGAATCTGTGAGATATACATTCTAGAATATAAAATGAAGTATGAATACATTACCTGAGCACTACAATATAGGTACAGTAATGTTACAATGTTTTAACACCTATCTGTTCTCTAAAATCTTCCGTAGTAGTTGAGAAATCTTATGAACATAAAAATGTGCATGTTTTCTTTCTTTTTTCTAGCAATTTCTTTGAATAATAAAAGGAAAAAAAGAAAAAAAAGGTTTTTCCTCTTTTTATTGACTAGTAAAAGTCACTTTTAGATATTTATTTCTTGGTTTTTTCTCCATCTTGATAACTCAAACTTGTACTTACATGCAATTTAATGTTTTCTGAAAACTTGTACTTACATGCAATTTAATGAGTGATAGTCCTTGTTTTGTGCAATTGAATACAAATATTATCATGTTAAGGACTTAGGGAATACATGATACTATAAGATTCCATTGCATATACTCAAGCTGAAGGCATGTATGACATGTTTGTTTGTCTTGATGTACTTCCTCCATCCCTAATTGTATATTCTAGATAAAAGAGGAGAACTTTTTGGGAGAGGGAGTGGCAGCAGGAAATGACTTAGGGGCATTTGATTTAGAATTTTATTACTTTTACTCGATTGTTCTTATTGATTCTGCACTAGGAAGTAGGATTCTTGGCTGAGTATAACTGTCCTCATTTTGTTTTAAAAAAGGCAATGAGTTCGAGACATTCCAAAATCAGCAAGTCTGATTTGAAAAGGTTAAAAGAATAAACAGAGTCTTGATATTTAAAACATGGAATAAGTGCTGCAGAAACTAGCCATGATTACTTTTCTCAGTAAGTATAGAAAAATGGGAGAATGTGTTTATTTTTGAGATTTGTGTGTGCATATCAAATGCTTGCTATTTCTAGAAGGGCCCTAAACATGAGTTGAATCGATATTCAGGAAGCTCTGAAAAGGAGGTTGAATGCCAGGATAGAATATGCAAAGTTTCTTCAAGAGACTGTAAAGGAAATGGCTGGAGAAGTGAAAGAGTCACGAAGCGGCGAAATAATGAAAACAGCTGAAGATCTTGACGAATTCATGGACAAGGTAAAGACTCTGGCTTAATTAGTTTCCAGTATCAAATGAACCCTCGCTTCTTGATACACATGCTTTGCCCAAATATTGATTGGATTTTCCTCCTTTCTTGGTCAGGTTAGAAGGGGTGCTGCTGTTTCAAATGATGAAATTTTAGGCTTTGCTAAGTTGTTCAATGATGAGCTCACTCTGGACAACATAAGCAGGTTCATATAATTGTTAAATTAGAACTCTACCCTTTATAGGTTTAGGTTTATATTCATTTCAATTGAAGAATATCTTTCAAAAATATGCAGACCTCGACTGGTGAACATGTGCAAGTATATGAATATCCAGCCTTTTGGAACTGATGCATATCTACGACACATGTTAAGAATGAAGCTTCGGAAGTAAGTTTGATTTTATACATTTAAGGGATGACATCTCAATATTTGAATTTTAATTGTGTTTCCTCAGTAATGCATCTGGATTTTATATGCCAGATGCTGTTCTGGCAGTTAGAACATCCGCATTTTCTCTATGTTGATAGAATTAGAATTTTACAAGAATGTGATGTCAGGATTAAGGAAGATGATAAGATGATTCAAGTTGAGGGAGTGGAGTCTCTCTCTGAGGAAGAGCTTCGTCAAGCGTGTCGAGATCGAGGAATGCTTGGACTGGTTTCTGTAGATGAAATGAGGCAGCAGGTATATGTCTATACTGAAGTAATGTTTGTTAATTATTCTCTTAAGTTGAATGATACAATATGCTTTGCGACGAGAGGAAAATACAATATGTTCCTCTTTTCTTTTATTGCTCCTTGTGTTTTCTGTTATATCAATTACAAAGTATAACATTTATCATTATTTTGTTTAAAGTGAGAACATGATCCAGATAGCAAACCCAAACTTAGAAGAGGCAAAAAAATTTGAAGACAAAATGAGAATCTGATATACTTAAACATGCCAACCTAACCTTGGAAAAGAGTTTTTTTTTTCAAAATCACATTGATACAATCTCTATTTGTTCCCCACACACTTCCTTTTTAATTGACTACTCGCCACATGTACTGTTCTTCTACATATATTTAGAGATTTGAATAGATATTCTTAATGTTAAAAGCTCAGGTTCATGTGTGATCCAGGATAGTGGTATTTTTGTCAGATTTTGGATAAAAATATTGATTTTTCGTCACCTAGATGAACGAGCTCATGGCAGGGATATTGGCATTTTTAGCTGTCTCAGATATTTGACAAAACTGAATTAGTCTCTTCATCTTTCCCCAGTATCTTGACTAGTTAGACTTGAAGGCTGTCCAGATTATGAAGTCTGAGCTTCATTTTAACCCCATCCTGTTAAACGGCCTGCGTAGTTTCTCTGTTTTGAGCCTTAGGCAAGCATGTTGATAATTCTTGTATCACTTACCTTGAGTTTTGGCATTGAGGGAAACGTTGGTTGTCATGAGTATATGATTCCTGTTTTGAAATCGAAATTTGATCTTGCAGCATTACCATAATTGTATTAAAATTGTGAGCCATGGATGGGTTTTACAAGTGGCTTACACTTTTTCCTTTTTCAGTTAAATGATTGGTTGGACCTGTCTCTCAATCACTCTGTTCCGTCTTCCCTGCTGATCCTTTCCAGGTAACTTAACTTTCAAATACTTACATAAATTCGAATTTTACGAAGCACCATCAGTTTTGATTTTCTGAACCCTTGCAGAGCCTTCACGGTTGCTGGTAAAGTTAGGCTTGAGGATGCTGTTCAGGCAACACTCTCCTCCCTGCCAGATGAAGTGGTGGATACCATTCAAGTTACTTCATTACCATCAGAAGATGCTGTTGCTGATTGGAGGAGAAAACTGGAGTACCTTGAAATGCAAGAAGAAAAAATGGAGGTTATTTTTTAATTATATTTTTCTGCACTGGTGGAATTGTTTTGTAGATAGCAATACTCATCTCACAAGCCCAGTGAAGTTTTTATTAATCTAACTATGAATCTCTAGCATAAGTAGTTATTACTTTAAATCTGAAATCAAAATACTAAACTAATTTTGGATAAGATTGAGCTTGTTTAGGGCTAGAATGTGTGGTGGTGGAAGGAATAGAAATGAGATAGTAGTAGAAAAAGTTGCAAGTTGAATATCTGAACATGGATTCTTGTTAAGTGGCATATATGATGATGATCTATCATCATCACGGATAATAAAAGTTACAGTATACTCACTCATTTAAATAATTTTTAAGATAGCTACTGAGAATATTGAATTTTGGGCAAGTTACTTCATATTTGAAGTTATGCCTGAGAAGCATTTTATTGGTTTCCCCAGCCGGCCATGTGGTATGCAACCAATTACCTAATCCCGCATCTTTAAAACAGTCACTTTGTCTACTGATACAAGTTGCTAGGCATCATATAACACAAAACTGAGGATATTATTATGCGAATTTCCACTTGTGCCTTAAATTTTCATTCTGTCAACTCATGAACACTTGTAAGAAAATTGAACTTTTGATTATGCTTTTGTGGTTAGTTTAGAAGTTACCTTTTCGCTATCCATCAGTTAGAATGTTCAAATTCTATTGCCTTGGCTTTGAGTTATATAGTCCATTACTACTGAATCTGTTTAAAAATTTCCAGTGCTTGACCTGGATAGCAGTAGCTCTGGTTTGACCTAAATTGTCATTGTCCTTTAGAAATAGATGTTATTTATTTTCCCTGTTGCTAGTTTTATAATGATTAAATGAACAGGAGGAGGAAGAAAAAGAGGAAGCAGAGCAGGCTAGGATGAAGGAAAAGCTGAAGGATGAGGCACTAGAAGCATTGACCACGCTAACAGAAAAAGAAGCTCAACGGAGTCATGAAAATACATTTGATAAACATGAGCAGCTTTGTGAAATGAGTAAAGCATTAGCTGTTTTAGCATCAGCTTCGGTAAGTGTATACTTTTCATAGATTTTTTACTGAAATAGTAAAATTATATCAGTTCATGTACTTCACATTACTTGTTCCCTAACTTTTGTTCATTCTTACAGTCTGTGACCAGGGAACGTGAAGAGTTCTTGAGGCTTGTCAACAAGGAGGTACTTGAGACTTTTAACATGGCTATGAAATGATTTTATGGTTGTTTAAGCTCGAACTAAAGCTGAAAAAGTTGAAGATGGATACGATCATAGTCGTTTATTTTGATTATTGAATGTTTGCTGGAGAGGACTTGGGAGGGTGGTTACTGTACAAGAGGAACCACTCTGATATGTTACATTCATTGTTATGATCATTTTAAAGAATTTACCAGAAACCAGCAAACGATATTGAACTGTTTGTAATATATATCTGGAACCATTTACCGTTTGATGCTGGTTCCTGCGGGATCATAATGATTGCTGTAAAACTTGTCACTATTTTCTCAAGATCTTTGTTTCCATTGGTATCTGTTACATGATATGCTTTTTGTTTCTGATCTGTGATATACAGATAGAATTGTATAATAGTATGGTGGAGAAAGAAGGTACAGAAGAAGAAGCAGCAGCAAAGAAGGCATATAAAGCAGCTAGAGTGGATAGTGACCAAGCTGTGGAAAAGGCTCTAGGAGGAAATCATGCCTCTTCAGCTCTGAGAGACAGGGTAAGGGGAACATTGAGATTGCAAATGCAACAGCTTGCACAAATTTGCTGAAGTGATGCACACACTTTTGTTTGAAATGTTTGTGATCTTCAGGTTTTTCATTTCCTGATTTCAGGTTGATGGTATGCTTCAAAAATTGGAAAAGGAAATCGATGATGTGGATGCTACTATTGGTGATCGTTGGCGTTTGCTCGATAGGTATTTCAGACGATTTAATTTCAGGCGATTGGTGCATAATTGATTCTAGTTGTGCTACACGGTTCATTCAAATCACGAGTAGCTAAGGACACAGTGTTAATTGATTGCTGGTAGTTTGTGACTGGATTTGGGTCTCTCTTATTAAGCTAATCAATCATCAAACCATTTGATAAATGCGTGTTATATTAGGTTCTGGGAAATGTTAAACTGCTTCTGCATGTTTTAATTGGGAAAAAACCTTCAGCAGTAGAAATCTTTTATCCTTTACTTTTTACTCCAGCAGTAGTACATCAGAATAATTTGGTTATGATTCTGCACTTAATGTTTCCATCAATTGATTGCATGCTTATAGAGTATTGTGTCCTTCCTATGGTCAGGGACTCTGATGGCAAAGTGACACCGGAAGAAGTAGCATCTGCAGCCATATACCTGAAAGACACTTTGGGTAAAGAGGGTATTAATGAACTTATCCGTAAACTTTCCAAAGATAAAGGTTAGTAGCACTATTTGTTTTGCTTTGCTTTGCTTGGTGGATAGTCAGCTGTTCTTTAGGGTCTGAATGAGTTTTGGTTTGACCATATGCTTTTGTGACGAGTTTGAATGTGTTTTGTCCATAAAAATGAGATTGATGGTTGACAATGATTCCTTTCTCTTATCTGCTGCTACAGAGGGAAAAATCCTTGTGGAAGATATTATAAAGCTAGGAAATGAAATGGAAGAAGAGACGGAACTCGATGAAGACAGGGAAACACAGCGAAATCACTCTGATAACAAGTAAAGGCCACTATAATTTGCTCTGTCAATATTTTCTCCAAGCAGAACTTCAGGCCATGGACTCTAGTTGATATGCAGACTGAACTGCAGTTGGGAGTAGTAAAATATATGATATTATTGAATTTTTTTGCGATGTACTGCAAAAAGTAGGTGCACACGGCAATTGCTATACTATCAATCTCCACCTTTTGATATGGAGATATACCTGAAATCACTTAAACTTGAATCCTACTATGGAAAGGTTTTGCATTAAGCATTTTATTTTAATTTTTTTGTTTTTTTCTGAATAATTGTCATGTGTGTTTTGTTATTTACTATCACTCCGCTAATTAACTACAAGCTGAACATCTCCACTCCCTAATTCATCTTTCATGGGTTTTGGGTCAACAAAATTGCCCATTCAAAACAAGTTTAAATATATCCATTTTTTTGACAATTAAATATATCCATTGGATAAAGGCATAAATTAGCAATCTTTTTTTTAAATGACAGTGGACTTACAAGAACACTTCTTTTATTACATACTGCCACATTATAAATTTGATAAAAGTTGGGGAAGATCAACATCAAAATCGAAGAATACTTTGGAGTAGCAACTGAGATAAATTATAATCTATTTAAAAGTAAAAGTAAAAATAATTTTCCTCCTTAATTTTTATGAAACACTACTCCTTAGTTAATAATTACCACTATTTTTTTTGAGGAATATTAATTACCACTATTAAGAACATGAAATGTAGTCAAACTCAATCTATATTATTTTCTGTAGATTATGTTAAAAAATTATATCATGAAATTTGATTTAGGGATAATCATTCTAATGAAACCAAAAGAACAGATAAACAATATATATTTTGCTTCTATATCAAAAGTAACAATGTATTTTGCATTCAAATTTGTTTTTCCGATACCATACATTTATATAAGTGTGCCAATATATTCAATTAAAGTTACATTTGATCACTTTGAGATTAAAATGTTGTTGAAAATTATTTGTAGAAGCAACGATGATAAATATAGGATTCACTACTAATTTATAATTAATAAGAATAAGATATGATCTTCATAAAATAAAATAAAAAGACATGTGAGGATTATCGAAACTAATTAGTCAAATCTCTTATGAGTTAGTAATTGAGAGAGTGTCATGATTCACACGGACTAGTTTTTGTTTTACACTCAATGCCAAACCTGCTTTATCTATGCATAAACAAGTTTTGTGGGAATTAATGAAATTAGTTAGTCAAAATTAATTACATATCTCATTAGAGTAGTATTAGTGGAGATTAGTGGTTGAAAGTTTTAATTTCACAAATGGTTTTTTACTTCTAAATCATGAATATAAATATTCGTGGAACTAGTGAAAATGAATTAGGTCCGTCGTTGGATCAGTATAAGGGAAGATGACTAGTTTTGGTTATACACAATATTTTACTGCTAATACATAATCAATACGAACATATCTCATTGGACTATATCAGTATTGTGCCATTTTAATTAGTTGTATTAATGCTCAATCAAAAAGTATCTAATGGCAATTAGATGTTTGGAGGTTTAGTAGTAGTATAAATGTGTGACTAGTTTGGTAGTAAGTGGTTTTTGTTTTACGCTCATTGTTTGACTACTAATGGTTATAATCAATACAAACAGTTGTGCAGGAATTAGTGGAACTAATTAGTGAACCCGAATCACCCATCTCATTGGATTAGGAGGAGAGAGATATTACCATTAGATACTTATACAAATGATCCGGGGTGACGTACCTTACTCGATGGAGATATCTGCAATTGTTGAAGATATTAAGGAGTTATTATTCCATGGTGATTTACAGATGCCTTTTTGGGTTCCTCGATCTGAAAATGTTCAAGCACACATGGTTGCTCGTTTTGCTAAATATTGTGCAGTTTCTTCAACTTCTTGGGATCTTCCCCCACCGTTTTTTTGTATCAAACGATTCTGGACGTTTTCCAGGAGAATGAAATGATAATCTTATTTTGTCAAAAAAAGAGAGGAGGAGAGAGATCATAGGTTAGTATTGATTAGTTTTGGTTTTACAACTCAATGCCTAAATAGTAATACTCAATGTTTAATCGATAGATTATGCATGTATTAGTGGTATTAAATACATAATTCATTTGATTAATACTAGTGGAGATCAACGGTTTGCAGTCGAAATAGTTATGAGTTTGCACCAAGTACTTGAGTACTACAAATTTTTAATCAATATGAACACATTTTATGAAAATTAATGGAAGTTAATCCAAATGAATTACATGTCCAGTTTAATTTATCGGTGAAGATTAGTGGATAGGCATATGAGTTGTCACTACTTAAAAATCAACTATTATTTAAAATTTTATAAATAATAACTAAATCCAGTAAATTCAGCATATATATGATTTTAACAAATAAATTGATATTTAGTAATTTAAATATGATAAACTAATAATAATGTCGAGTTTAGCTAGTTAACTCATCTCCGTGTCTTTTATACAAATTTGATTTGAATGTTGATTTTATCTGATTTTAAACTAATATGACATGTTACACTAGAATTTTGATTTTCGTATCACACATGTTACATAAATTTGAATAATAATATAAAATAAATAATGTCACTATATATATAAACATATACAAGTTTTAGTAGAGAGATACAAACTTTAAATTTTGTGAATATATTTAATATGTAGAATTGTAAATCTAGTCTATATTTGCAAAAAATATATATTTGTAGTACTAGAATACCTTATTATTTATTTATTAATGTATAAATAATAAATCAAAAAATCAATTGTACACTAATTATTTTTAATTAATTTATGGACTTGCAAAATAAAACATATAAATATTAAGAAAAAAATTGAGCAATTACAGCGTTTTGAGTCTTTTGACTGGGGGCGGGAAAGTCCATTGCGTTCCTCCTATCTTTTCCCCTTTCCTCATCGCCCCATCTCACTCCTTTCTTAAAAATGGATACCAGATGCGTCCATTCCTGACCACCGCCGGAATGCTCAGTCATTCAACACGCTCCGTCCAACCAAATCAATTCCTGGCTGAGCCACCGCCTGAATGCTAACTTGATTTGCCAGATGCGGCGTCGTGGTGTTGATGCGTATTTTTTGGCAGTTCACGTTGTTGCAGCGGAATATATATAAATTACTTTTGGGATATGAAAATCACTTAAGCAGCTGTCAGCCAATTAACTTGAAACCACGAACACCTGTCATAGGCGACTCAACTGAATCTTGAAATTGAACAACTGTCAATTAATCCGGAAAACCTCCTTTTTCTTTATAATAAATCTCTGTCCAAATTACAAAGCTGAGGCATATATTTATAACCTCAAATAAAATCACAATCCTAACATTAATCTGGAAATAATAAATCTAATTCTATAACTATTATGGAAAATAAATAAAATCTTACTAGAATTAAAACACATATTTATAGGAAATTTTTTGGTAAGAGAATAATTCCTAATTAAAGTTGTTTTCCATTTATATTCGTATCGTTCTCCTCTTCTTCGAAAAGAATTGTCCTCAATTCTTGTTATTCTTCATGTCCAATCAATATGAGTAAGTGGCTTCCATATATTTGAAATGCGATGTACTTGCTTTTGCCAATCCCATCTTGTATCATCCTTCCCGAATCTGAATGGATTCTCCCTCGAATTCTTCCTCTCAGTGACCCCTTGTCAAACTCACAACCTTTCGAATATCGATCCAATGACACATGACTAAAGTTGTGATGTGTAGCAAAGTCGCCAGTCTTTCCAAACTCAGAATTTACATGACTCCAAAGTTCATCATTCTCAAGAAAAGAAATTGATTGATCATTCCATGAAAATATAGATTTTGTTTTCTCAGCAATTTTGTATTGAGCTTCAAAAATCACAAGATGAACCAGTTCTTTCTCTGCATCTCCCTCATTTATACAAATATCAAGTATTGCCATGTCACTTCCATCAAGATCTTCTTCTTAATCTCATCATGAACATTAAGGACTATAGAACACGAGTACACAACACTCTCAGTTTCAATCAGAGGAGTAGAATGATCATTAACATTGTCACTTCGGTTAGAGAAGTAGAACTATTCTCTTCACCATTCTCAACGACATCTTCAACATTAGCATCAACACAACCATCAACATCATTCTTTGCCTCAAATTGCTCGTTACTCGCCACAAGTTCAACCACAGACAAAGACTCTTGTTTTAACATATCGGTAGAAGGTAAGAATAATCGATCAAGATGTTTCTTCAACTTTGATGCTACCAGCTTCCAGTTCCGGTCCGGATGAGGCTTTGTCCGTGCTCCGCGCGCTCTCACCTAATAGGCCTTCAAAACAACGCCCCGGAGTATCCCGAGGATAGCTACTCCGGCGTGATGATGAAAGAGGGGCCTTTGAATAGGAGAGAGAATAAGGATATATTGAGAGAGTTTAATCTGATAGAACATATCTTTCTCCACAAGTCCAAAGCTGTATTTATAGTTGTGAGTGGTCAGCCTCCAACCCAAAGGCAGCGGTCCTGCCTGTTTGTCCTTATCCGGGGACAGGTCATATTCATGTCCCCTTTGTCCCCGGATAACACCATTCTAGCTGACATCACATGGACCGGACCGCTCTTTGGGCCGGAGCCTGGATATGGGCCGGAGCCCATATCACCACTAACCCCCCGAGACATGGGATCCGTTCGGAGGTAACTAATCCGGAGGAAAGGTCCCGTGTCTCATCACGTCTGTTTTCTTATTGGATCTGCCCGGAGGCATGCGATCCGACCCGGAAGTTCATTCCTAGGTTATGTACCCAGATGCGTCTGGGCACGCGCTGGGCGCTTAAACTTCCCCCGCGCGTGTTTGCAAGCGCATTTATGAACCGTGTTGCTGCGCCATAAATGTGTTGTCAACTCAAAAAATTCTGTTTTCTTTTTCCAAAAAAAATTCTGCTTTCTTGTTTTAAGAGAGCAATCATGTCGCCTTGGGACTCGCTCTCTTTTACGTCAGTTTTATCTCTATTAATAGTGAATATTTTCAATCACTTTCACCTTTCATTTTCTTGCTTTGTTCTTCTGTTTTTCTCGTCTGTTTTCGTGTTCTTCCTCCTTCTTCATATTCTCTTTCTTCTTTCAACTTTTCCCTTCTAAACATCATGGCTGCTGATGGAAAAGATGTCAAGATAGGGGTGAACCCCGTCCCAGAGAAGGATGATCCGAATGAGGGAGAAACAGTGAATATTGATACCAATGTGAAAGAACTGGTCCGTGCCATGGTGGTCCCACTTTCCATCGACTCCAGGCTGATGCCGTTTGATGGGGATCATACGACCGTTGCTGCTATCCCTCGGAGCCATTTTTTTACGGGATTACTTTTCCTCTTCCCCAACTTTTTCTGGACATCTTCGGACACTTCAAAATTTCTCCTGCCCAACTGCAGCCCAACTGCATTGCCGTCATCCAAGCCTTTCTGTTGAACTGCTATCGCTGCGAGGTGACTCCGTCCCTTGACCTATTCCGAGCCTTTTACCATCTGGATGACACCAAGGACGAGGGAATCTTTACTTTCCAAAAGCGGAAAGGGGTGAAGGATTGCTGCAAGGGCCGTCGTGACTATTATGCAAACTGGCAGAAGCACTACTTCACCTTCAACACGGATAAGTATTTGTGCCCTGCATGGAACAACAAAAGGGAGAAAGAAGACAAGGCGATGTTCCGTCCGGAGGGTGTGGAAGAGGCGGACATAGACAAGCTGAGCTATAACCAGCTTGATCTAGGCAAGTTTTGGGGTAGCGGGAGGTTTGTTTTCCCTTTGATGGCGTATGAGGAGGGGGTGTTCACCCAGTGTCGCTACTACTTCCCTCGGGACGATGCTAGTAAGTCCTTTATCCGTCCGTTTCTCCTTTCGTTCCTGTCATCCTTGTGTTTATTCATTCTGTGTGTCTGCAGTATATCCACAAATCAAGGCGGGAGTGAATCCGCCCTCCAGTGGCAATCCGCCATCCGGGTCTGCCAAGAACAAGAACACGGAGAAGGTAACAACCGATTCGGGGACCGGCAAGAACACCCCAACTGATGCTGAGAAGGAGGAGTAGGAAAAGGAGAAGAAGCGAAAGCGCGAGTTAGCGCGGCTTGCGGAGGAGAGAGCCAAGGCGGAGGCCTTAAAGAAGACAGGTGCGACGTCCAGCAAGCAGCCCCCCGTTACGGGCAGCGAAAATGTTGCAGTGGCCGACAACCAGGCTGCAGCTATTACCCTTGTTAATCCCCCGTCCTCCGATGAGGAGGACGATCTTCATATACCGAAAAGGCTTAAGGTGAGGATTCCCCCTACGGTACGGAGGGTAGAGCCGGGCCAGCATTCCTCCGTGAACCAAGGGGGCGGAAGAAGGATGACTCCGAACATCCCCTCGGAGAGGGAGACTACTCAGAGCAGTAGTCATAACACTGGCAGGGTAAGCCACGACCTCTTCTTTTTCCTTTTTTTTGTTTGACCCAATTGTTTGCAGGACTTTGCTGCTTATCTTCTTTCTTCTCCGGGTGTTTCCGAGGCCATCAACAAGGCGTATCATACCCAGCACACACTGTTATCTCAGAAGCTTAGTGGGCTGGAGCGGAGCAACGAAAATTTGACCCGTGAGCTTGCTGCGGCGGAGGCCTGGGCAGCCGAGGCTGAGGCCCGGGTTAAGGAGTTAGAGGAGCTTTCATCTCCGTCCACGCAGCGGGACCTGTGCGTAGCATTTGCTGATAAGGTGCTCCGCAGTAAAGCTTTTGAGGAGAGCTTGAACAATTTGTGTCTTGAATCCAACAAGCTTGCCGCTTACCAGGTCTATCGAAAGATGAGAGGTTGGGTTCCAGAGACCCGACGGGGAGTGTTTACCGAGTGCTACTATCATCCGGATGCTGAAGCCTAGTACAACTATGACCTTGATCAGTTCTACCGTGGCGGAGTCGAGGAGATGCAACCCTCAGTGCTGACGCTGTTTGACGCTCATCCTGAGGAAGAGCCGATCCCTGTGTCGGCTGAGACTGTCCATGCCTTCGACGAGGGTTTGGTGAATCTGCAAGTGGAAGTACCTCCTCCCCGGAAAAGGACTGCTCCGGAATCACCCATCAAGGCCAAGTATCTAGAGGTATTCAAGATGTATGGCTCTCCGGACGCCAATGAAGATGATGAT
Organism: Sherardia arvensis; assembly: GCA_948330725.1. Classification (NCBI taxonomy): domain Eukaryota; kingdom Viridiplantae; phylum Streptophyta; class Magnoliopsida; order Gentianales; family Rubiaceae; genus Sherardia; species Sherardia arvensis. The sequence goes on from OX415236.1 coordinate 34,096,980, forward strand.
GCCGAGCCCGGAGGTGGCGCTGATGGTGGCGGTCGTGGTGGTGACCGCAACAACGAGGACACTGACGTAGAGCGAACTCCTTAGCTTTTTTAATTTTGCAATTTTCTGTTGTAGCTTCCGTCCTACTAGGTCTGATATTCTTTTGTTTAGTGTAGGAAAGGCGATAACGACTCGGATGGGGATGACAATCCTCCGGATTATGTAATTTCTCTTTTATTTGAATAAAATGCATCTTTTCTTCATCTACTTGTGTTATTTTTTTTTTCAATCATAACTTTGTCGTCCTGCGCGTGTAGCCCGGAGGTATGGGTCCCGTGCTCCGACCCGGAGGTGCAGGTGGGTGTCCTTCGCCTGCTAGCTCTCATTCGACGAGCCCTCCGTGCCCCATATGTGTGGAGTTGGAGACGGAACTGTCCGGGTGGACCATGGAAGGGGAACGGACGCGAGAGCTTTTTGTCCGTTCCGGAATGGAGCCTCTTATGGAAGAGTTTCCTGATATTCCGTCATTGGCTGCTTGCCTCCGAGAAATATCCGAGGAGTTTGGTACCTTGTCTCCGTGCCAAGAGTTTGCTCGCGAGCGGATCAGCGCGACCCTTGACGCGGATGAGACGATCTCCATGTTGCAGGCTGAACATGAAAATTTTAAAGCTAAGTTAAAAACCGAGCTGGATCTGGTGTGGTCTGTGCTGCCCTTCCATAGCGAGAAGTTGAAGTGGTTGGCTAGCCGGACGGACTTCCAGCGGGACTATCTGAGGTTGGAGGAGGAGAATCGTGAGCTTGCCGGCCGGGTGATGGTCCTCCGAGATAATCTGATGACTTTGCAGTTGTCGTATCACTTAACCGGATTGCGACTCGGACATTCCCCACGATGTGAGTGCGTTTATCGTCTGGATATTCAAGTTGGGGTGGAACAACTAGGAGTCTCGATACCGTCCTGCGTTAGAGGAGGCAGTAGAATGGTGGAAACGGATGCATGCCGGCAGTCCTCTCCCCCCTTCACTTACGCTCATTCCAAGTCAAGTGGCAATGGACTTCACCTTCGAGAGGTATACTGGCATCCAGGTATCCGTTGATCCGGAGGAGTCCGCTCGTCGCGTAGAGCGGCTTCGGCAAGATGCTTCTATCATCCATCCCTTTATCATTAGGGAGTTGGCTGAATTGGTGAGGCGGCGGCAGGCTCGTATCCGGGGTCGGGGACTTGGCAGGGGAAAGAGGGGAATCCAAAGGGATTTTCAAGATGCCCGTCGCGGGAATAGTCGGAACCTCAACTGCCTTCTTAACAGAATGGAAAGGGGAAGAGGTACCCAACAGGTGGCGAGGGAAGAGGCGCCCAGCCGGCGCGGCGTCCCCAAGTTCCCGTACGGATTCGTTCTCCATCTCGGTACCCCAGCGTGAATCCGTTCCGTCAGTCGAGGACCGGCCCTTCTACTAAGGGTAAGGGGAAAGCCGAAGCAGTGCCGTCCTCCGACTCCGACTCTGATGGCATGTTCGGATCCGATCCGGACGCAGCAGGTCCGTCAGAACTTCCACCAATCCCTCCTTTTCCGTACTGGGGCCAAGTGGGTCAGACCAGCAATGCTATAGTCCAAGATCTTGATCATGATTCTCCGGAGCGGAATCTTATCACAGAAAATCAGGACGGAGTTCCTCAAGATCCGGAACTTCCTTCTCTAGAGAACGGTGCCATGATACCCTCTCCAGAGCCTCCTACTCCGGAGCCCACGTCGCCTCCTATTGATTGGAACATAGACTGGCCCAAGTATTGATAGACTTTCCTTTTTGTTTGTATCTTAGTCCGTCCGGACTCAATATGTTGTACCCTTGTATATTTTTTTCTGTATACTGGTCCGTTCGGGCCTATCTTGTACACTTAGTCCATCTGGACCGTTGCGTCTTGCATTTATTCAAATGTATTCTTTCCTTTTAAGATTTAGCTTATTCAAGCGTCTTATCTCGTTGTTTGATCAAACTGTTTGCTTTTTATCTTTGCTCTCCCCCGTCAGTTTATTCAAACGATACGGGGGAGGGTTTTAATCTTGTTTTATTTTATCTTTGCTCACCCCCATCAGTTTATTCAAACGATACGGGGGAATATAATCATGCTGCATTTCGAAAATAAACAAGTATAAATTCTGCAAGCTCTTCATTCATTGAACCACGTGGGCTTCGGCCGGACATACCCTTTGCCGCTGGGGGCCGAAGTCAAATACATGGCAATTAAAACAAAACGGGGACCTAGGCTCAACCCTAGCCAGAGGACCCGGAGCTACATATCCTACCGGAAAGCAAGCTAAATGAAACTATCAGAAAGCATACCTACTCAGGACGCTCCGTAAAACCTCCGGAGGTTGGTGATGTTCCACCTCCTGGGGATAGCCCGTCCGAACTGGTCCGCCAGCTCATAGCTCCCACCCGGAAATGAAGCTTTGACTCGGTATGGCCCTTCCCAGTTCGGTGCAAGCTTGCTGGTGGCCTCCTGCAAACTTTTATCATTCCTCCTCATCACCCAATCTCCGGGGACGAATGACTCCTTCCTGACGCGTTTGTCGTGGTAACGCTTCACCTGTTCCTTCACCTTGGCCTCGTGCAGCGCTGCTTGCTCTCGCTTTTCCTCCAAAAGATCCAAGTCCAACAGCCTGCTCGATCCGAGCGGAGAGCTCCGTCCGGCTTGATCTTCATCCCAAGTGAGGGTTCGGAGACTGGGAACTCCCATTTCGACTGGTATGACTGCCTCCGCCCGTATACCAAGCTATAGGGTGATTCTCCCGTGGCGGATCCTTCGGTTGTCCTATATGCCCAAAGAACACTTGGCAGTTCATTCACCCAATTCCCCCGTGCCCCTGCAAACGGGTCTTCAGTCCGTTCACTACTGTCCGGTTTGTCACCTCAACTTGACCGTTGGCCTGCGGATGGTAGACGGAGGTGAGCCGTTGTGTAATTCCGTATTCCTTGCACCAGCACCGGAATGGGTCATTTTCAAACTGAGCTCCGTTGTCCGTGACAATATACTTGGGAATTCCATAACGGTAAATGATGTTCTTCCAACAAAACTTGACGCAAGTGTTACCACGGATGTTAGTGAGGGGTTCTGCCTCTACCCATTTACTGAAGTAATCGATCGCCACTATCAAGTTCTTGAACCCTCCCGGAGCGGAGGGGAAGGGCCCCACCATATCAATGCCCCATCGGTCAAAAGGCCATGAACCGGTGATCCCGATCCTTTCCTCTCGAGGAACATGAATGAGCGGAGCAAACCTCTAGCACTATACACAGGAGCGGACAAATTTTTGTGCATCTTCAAAACAGGGTCGGCCAGTAATATTCCGTGCACATTATCTTCCTCGCGATGATCCGAGCCCCCTGGTGACTGCTGTTTGGTCCCTCGTGCATCTCCTTCACAATCCGATCAGCTTCGTCCGAGTCCACACACCTTAACCATGGTTGGAGGTATCCCCGTCTGAGCAAGGTTCCGTCCACAACGGTGTATCGTGGCGCTTTCTGTCGGATTCTCCGTGCCAAAACCTTATCCTCTGGGAGCTTTCCGTGTTGCAAGTACTCAAACAAGGGCATCATCCATGATTCCTTCGACACTTCCACTGCTGCCACCTGTGGGGTGTCGTAGCTCCGGGCGGAAAGGGTTTCCATCATCAGGTTGTTCTCCGGATTTGGCTTGATTTCAGAGGAAGCGAGTTTGCTCAGGGCATCTGCTTTGCCGTTATCTTCGCGGGGGATTTGTGTCACGGTAATGCTACGGAACTTGGCCAACAATGGCTTGACCGCCTCGAGGTACTTCTGCAAGCTCCGCTCCTTCGCCTCGTACTCTCCGTTTACTTGTTGGACGACTATCTGAGAATCACTGTATACTTCAACGTCTGTGACCCCCACCTCCAACGCCATTCGGAGTCCGGCTAGGAGCGCTTCATACTCCGCCTCGTTGTTTGTCGCACAGAAACCGAACTGAATGGCATATCTGTGTTCTGTTCCTTGTGGACAGGTGAGCAGCATCCCTGCCCCACCTCCACTTGCATGAGACGATCAGTCTACATGCAGCTTCCATCTATCGGAGGGTGGTTATGATCCGGACGGATCTCCCGAGGGTTCAGTCAATTCTACTAAGAAATCCGTCAGGGCTTGTCCTTTGATGGTCTTCCGGGGCTGATACTTAATCTCGTGCTCTCCAAGCTCCACTGCCCACTTCATCATCCTACCCGAGACTTCTGGCTTCAACATGATCTGCCTCAACGGGTGATTCGTCAGAACCGTGATTGGATGTCCTTGGAAATATGGCCGGAGGCGCCGGGAGGCATGAACCAATGCCAATATCAACCTCTCCAGGGCAGTGTACCTCGTTTCCGGACCTTGGAGAGCTCTGCTTACAAAGTAAACCGAACGTTGAACCTTACCATCCTCCCGGTTCAGGGCAGAGCTTATAGCATGTTCCGTTGCAGCTATGTATCAAAAGAGCTCCTTTCCGGGCAGTGGTTTGGACAGGGTAGGGAGGCTTGCCAGGTGGGCCTTCAGGTCCATGAACGCCTGATCGCACCTCTCCGTCCACTCAAACGGTTTAGCCCTTCGGAGTATGTTGAAAAAGGGAAGCTGCTTCTCCGCCCCCCGAGCGAGGAATCAGCTCAGAGCGGCCAGCGATCCGGTTAGCTTCTGCACGTTCTTCACCCCCTCGGAGGTGGCATCTCCATGAGCGCCGATATCTTTTCCGGATTGACAGCGATTCCGCGAGCTGACACCATGAAACCCAGGAACTTCCCCGCTCCGACTCCAATGGTGCTCTTCCCGGGACTGAGCTTGAGGTTCGCCGTCTGGAGCACGTCAAACATCTCCCTGAGGTCCGATAGGAAAGATTCGTAAGTCCGGCTCTTAACCACCATGTCATCCACATAAACCTCCAGGTTCCGCCCCATCTGGTTCCGGAAGAGCTTGTCCGCCATCCTTTGGTATGTTGCACCTGCATTTTTCAATCCGAAAGGCATTTTCTTGTAACAAAAAGTACCAAAGTCAGTGACAAAAGATGTTTTGGGACGGTCATCCTTGGCCATTGTGATCTGGTGGTACCCTCGGTGTGCATCAAAGAATGCCAGCACTTGGTAACCAGTAATGGCCTCGACCAGCTGATCAATGGAGGGGAGCGGATATCTATCTTTCGGGCAGCACTTGTTCAGATCTGTGAATTCAATACACATTCTCCATGAGCCATCGTGTTTTTTCACCAGAACTGGGTTTGCTATCCACTCCAGGTAGGATATCTCCTCCACGATTCCGGCACTTAACAATCTTCCCACCTCCGCTCGGACTTCCTCCACGCGTTCCGGAGCGAGGGGTCTCTTCTTCTGCCGTATAGGTTTCAGTTCCGGAAAAACGTTAAGCTTGTGAACGGCGATCTCTACCGGAACACCCGTCAAGTCCTCCGTCCCCCATGAAAACACATCCTCGTATTCCGCCAACAGGCGTCACAATTCTTCCTTCACATTATCCGGCATATTCTTCCCCACGCTTACTACTCCTTTCTGACCTACCATCATGTCCTCCACTTCATATGATGGTGCTTCTCCATGGATGGCTCCTACCAAGTTTGCACTGGCTTTTCCCTTGTCCGGAACGGACGGTTTGGACTGGCCCTCCCCGGACCGGGCATCCTTGATGGCGGTTAGCATGCAACTCCGGGCTATTTGCTGGTGTCCCCGGACCGATGCGATACCGTTCTCGGTGGGTAACTTCATAATCAAATGGAACGGTGAGCAGATAGCCCGCGCCTACGACAGCCATGGTCTTCCAATGATCATGTTGTAAGGAGAAACCGCGTCAATAACGGCGAAATTACATTCCACCGTTGCCCGCTTCGTTGGATCTTGGAAATCCCTCAAAGTGACTTTCAAAGGGATGACGCCTAGCGGATGTACGGTCCGTCCGGTGAACCCTGATAGGGGGGTGTGACACGGTCTTAGGTTTTGTCATCCGATTCCGAGCTGATCAAAACATTCTGCAAACATGATCTCCATACTACTCCCATCATCTACAATCGTTTGATCAGCACTCCTTCCACATCGGCCATCACCACCATTGGATCGGAGTGAGGAACCTGGGGAGGCACCGGGTCCTCGTCCGAAAAGGTAATAGTCTCACTTGGCTTGAACCTCTTTTCTTGTATCTCACCCGGGGGTACATATCTGCTTTTGGCCTTGATAGCTGTCATGGAGTTGAGGCCGTCTCCAACTATGCCATTAATCACATTGATCATCCGAGGCTGAATCGGGGCTTGTGCTGGCGCAGTTTGTCTCGGAGCCGGATTGGCCGGGTTGGCTTGGTTCCCCCCTCGGGGGCGGTTGTTCCTCCAATTCCTCTTCCTCCCCTGCCCAGCCGCGGCGACGGGGGCAGCAGGTCGTGCTTCACCTGCTACACAGTCCCTCAACTGACCCACTCCAATCAACCTCTCAATGTCCGAAAGGAGCGCCCTACATCCCTCCGTGTTATGACCATATGACTTGTGGAACTCGCACCACTTGTCCGCGTTTGCTGGCGCCGGTACGCCAACGATAGGTTGCGGATCCGTAAACAGACCTCGGTGGACAGCGAGGATCTCCGTACGGGTTTTGGAGAGAGGGGTATAGGTTGGCCGAGCAACTGCTGCCGGAGCTGGGACCGCTGCTGCTGGAGCGGGTAAGCGTCTAGCCTGATCGGTCCGGGACGGAGCCCGGGCAGCGGTGGTCTGGGTTCCGGTTACTGTGAGAGACCTCTGCTCGAAGAAGCCCACAGTGGTCATCCGGACATGGTTGGCATCGTGCACCGTACAATGCATCTCCACTACCAACTGGAGGTGATAGTATGATGTCGGCATGTTCTTCATGAGCTCGATTTAGAAAGTGTTGTCTCTCAGTCCGTTGACAAAGTTGTGGATGATAGCTTTCTCCTGCAGGTGTCGATCCACCACCTTCATCGACGCGGCTATGTACCGGGTGTAGAACTCCCAAGTGGTCTCCGTCTCTAGCTGCCTCATTGCTAAAACCGTGGCCTGGTTCACAAACGTGTGCTTCATAGCGGAATAGCGCCGAACCAGAGCAATAGCAAAATCCCAAAAATACCGAAGCGTACCGTTTGGCAGACCCTTGAACCATGCTAGGCAGTTACCTCTTAGATACGAAGGCAACATCTTACACTGCAACTCCTCCGAAATGTCCCTAGCGTACATGATGCTTGCATAAGTATGGACGAACTCTTCCGGGTCTTCTTCTCCGTTGTAGGTTGGGAGTCTGTCCGGAGCCTTGGTTCCGGATGGCCATTTGAAGCTCAACACTTCCGGGGTCCAAGGTGACTGAGGTCTGATCCCATTCCGTCCGATGAGGTGATTTAGACGATCCTCGATGGAATCCGGACAAAAAGGCGTCTGAAATCCAAAACCTCCGGGAAACCCTCCTCCGACAGGTTGCATTCCGACCATCATTTGCTGTTGACCTCCGGGTGCACCCATCCCGTAAGCCTGTTGAGCTTGCGCTCCCCAGTATGGCGGTGCATTTGGGTTCAAGCCAACAGTCTGCTGTTGATATCCGCCCGGAAACGAGTTTGGATTCGGCACTCTTTGTTGCTCCGGAGGAAGCTTATCTGCCGCAACTTGCTGAGCCGCTTTCCACGCTTGGAACTGTTGATACTCCACCACGTTCGTTCTCAGGACATTGCCCCCAAGTCTAGAGTCGTGGCGCCTACGCTCCTCCGTTCCGGCCTTCCGCCCAAGTCGATTCCTACCCGATCGACTCTGAGCGTCATCTTCCTCCGTGCTATAGTCTTTCGGATCGTATACATCCGGGTCATAATCCTCCGGGTCGTAATCTTCCGGGTCGTAATCCTCTGCATCATCCGAGTCAGACACTTCTGGATTACCCAAATCCGTCGTTCCTCCAACGTGATCAGTGTCCCCCTCTGACTCCTCACGGTCTCCAAACTGCCTCTGCCTCTGCGCCTCCCGCTCGGCCCGCAGTCGCTCCCTGTTTTCACGCTGTATCTCAGCCAGCGTCCATTCCGGAGTCGCTTTCTTTCCTTTGGCCTTCTCCGATGCCAAGCGCTGTCGTCGATGTTCCTCAGCTGCGGCCTTTGCCTCTGCTGCCGCCTCCTTGGCTCGGAGAACCCGCTCCTTCTCAGCCGCTAACTTTTGGGCCCTGACTGTGGCGGCTCTTCTAGTCTTTGGCCCTCCGCCCACTTCCTTCTCCAGCGGGAGAGGGTTCTTCCTCGGCCGTCCGCGCGGCATGGACACAACTTATGACTGGGGATATGAGATCTCACTGGGCGTGCCAACTGATGCTACCAGCTTCCAGTCCCGGTCCGGATACAAGGATGGTCTCCGGTCCGGATGAGGCTTTCTCCGTGCTCCGCGCGCTCTCACCTAATAGGCCTGCAAAACAACGCCCCGGAGTATCCCGAGGATAGCTACTCCGGCGTGATGATGAAAGAGGGGCCTTTGAATAGGAGAGAGAATAAGGATATATTGAGAGAGTTTAATCTGATAGAACATACCTTTCTCCACAAGTCCAAAGCTGTATTTATGGTTGTGAGTGGTCAGCCTCCAACCCAAAGGCAGTGGTCCTGCCTGTTTGTCCTTATCCGGGGACAAGTCATATTCATGTCCCCTTTGTCCCCGGATAACGCCATTCTAGCTGACATCAAATGGACCGGACCGCTCTTTGGGCCGGAGCCTGGATATGGGCCGGAGCCCATATCACCAAACTTAATCCACGAGTTAATTTCTGATTTTCCTTGAAGCCTTCGCTTTAATTCCAAAATTTCATACCACAAAGATGTATGCGCTATGAGTTTTTGCATAGCAATCCTGCACCTCGTGTGATCATCATACTCTTTAAAGTCAAAAATTCTCTCACATCGCTCGATCCATTCCAGATAACTTTCTTGGTTTACTTTTTCTCCAAACTCCGGAATATCAAGGTTAAAACCATGTCTCACGAATTCTGACACAAGCGCCATATTTTTCTCCAACGAATCCATACGTTCTTCCATCATACTCTCCATGACCGTTCACAAACTAGAATTTGTGAAAAACCTTGCTCCTGATGCCACTTTGATGCGTATTTTCTCGGTAGTTCACGTTGTTGCAGCGGAATATATATAAATTACTTTTGGGATATGAAAATCACTTAAACAACTGTCAACCAATTAACTTGAAACCACGAACACCTGTCATGGGCGACTCAACTGAATCTTGAAATTGAACAACTGTCAATTAATCCGGAAAACCTTCTTTTTCTTTATAATAAATCTCTGTCCAAATTACAAAGCTGAGGCATTTTTTATAACCTCAAACAAAATCACAATCCTAACATTAATCTGGAAATAATATATCTAATTCTATAACTATTATGGAAAATAAATAAAATCTTACTAGAATTAAAACACATATTTATAGGAAAATTCTTGGTAAGAGAATAATTCTTAATTAAACTTGTTTCATTTATACTCGTATCAGGTGTACATCATAAATATTGTCTTCTTATATGGCGGCAGATGGATCCCACTAATACATGCTGTGATTTACGGGTATAATCGAAACTCACTCTTAAACTCTTCTTGCTAGTGACAGTTGAAGCAGATGGATCTGGTTTATCGTTATGAATGGAGCCTCAAAAATCTGGAAGTGAGTAACTCTTTTTTCTTGACTGTAACTATTTTTTTGTTAAATTGAGTTATGAGTGTGATGCTAAAGTTGCAGTTGGTTTTGCTGCAGGATGCATTTAAAGAAGGAGGAAAGTTGTACGGGAAGAATGTGTATCTTTTCTGAATCTACAAAACGTAAGTTTGCTTCTTGTTTAGCTTTCGGGTGTGGGTGTTGAATGTGTATCCTTTTGCTTTGCTCCTGCTTGTAAGATGGTGTATTATCGAATTATAAGGTAATCGTCTTGCCCTTCTCCTGTCAAATGAACTAGGACTAATGAAATGCGCGATATATGTGCTTTTTATTATAATCTCAAATTTGTTCTGCAGCCCAATATATACCTGTCCAGGATGAGCACAAAATGGTCATCATATATGTTGTGGTTGTTGTAAGTGAATTGAACCCATGCTTACACCTTTATCCTGTAATAATTTTAACAACATGTTTTATGCCTGGTTTTTCATAACAAGATTAAGAGCTATTCATGCTTTTGATTACTGCATCGGAAAATATGCACTTGTAAATGTTAAAATGCTTTGTTTGATTTTGACAACGATTGGCTGAAGAGTTGGTCTCTGGAGTGACCGTCTATATTATAACTATAATATAGACCAAGGACTACATTAGAATATGGAAGGAAGGAGATTCTTATTTGCAAAATTTGGAAAAGTATTGTTCACGCGCACTGTTCACCGGCACTGTTCACACACTATTCACCTGCACTGTTCACGCAAAGAATATGTACTCAAATCAGTTAATATTTCACATTAAAAGCTACATTTTTCAACCTAAACAATCAAGTTTCACAAACACCACAGTTTTCAGCCTAAAAAATCAAGTTTCTACAATCACTGTAGTTTTCAGCCTAAATAACCAAAATTTCAGGCTAAATAACTTAAACAAACAATGACAACAGTTTTCAGACTAAATAATTTAGTTTTCACAATAAATAATCAAGTTTCACAAACACCAAAGTTTTCAGCCTAAACAATCAAGTTTTCACAATCATCACAGTTTTCAACCTAAACTATCAAGTTTCACAAACACCACATTTTTCAGCCTAAAAAATCAAGTTTCTACAGTCAGTGTAGTTTTCAGGCTAAATAACCAAGTTTTCAGACTAAAAAGCCTAACAAACAATCACAGCAGTTTTCAGGCTAAATAAGTAAGTTTTCAATATCATCACAGTAATTTTCACAATTAATAATCAAGTTTCACAAACACCAAAGTTTTCACCCTAAACAATCAAGTTTTCATCCTAAACAATCAAGTTTCCACAATCACAGCAGTTCCGAAAATTAAACACATAGTTCAAGCATCACGAGTTAAAAAGTATCGAAAATTAACGAAGAAAGTATCGACAATTCAATATTCATTAGGTTGAACACATACAAATACACACAGAGTTCCAGCATCGCTACATAAAAATTCAACAAGACTTTGAATCATGACATGAAATCACAGCAATCAGAGCATACATAGAGATCACATAATCGATCAACAACTAAAAACAGCTGATCTAACATTCGAAGCATCGATGATCTGATCATTGAATCGAGAAGTTACCAGGTGTGGGAGCCGATCAATCAAAACGCTGATCTGAACAAAACGCCGGGAGAGCGACGGGAGAACGCCGGGAGAGCGACGGGAGAACGACGGGAGATCGACAGGAGAACGCCGGGAGATCGACGGGAGAACTTCGAGAGAGCATGGAAAATTTTGGGAAAATTCAGAGCCCCGATCAAAATGGAATTGGGAATGTGATTCAACTGTATTTATATATTTATGAATTGGAAATTGCAGAAAAAGGACCTGCCCAAAAATAATTTGCAAAAAGGGGGCCGTGCATAATTTATATTACAGAAAGGGGGCCGTGCATAATTTATATTGCAAAAAGAGACCGTCTATATTTTATAGACGGTCTATTCCAAGACTAATATTTGGCTGAATTACAATTATTGTTTTCATAATTGTATTTCTAAAACAAGTGGAAATGCCTTGCAGAAATACATTTGTTTTGCAAAGGAAGCTTTGGGTAAGTTACAACTTACACAACCAAGTTTTGTTTTAGTAGCTTTAATCTTAATTTTAGAATCATTGTAGATGTAATAATGTGTTTTATGCCTTTTTAATTTATGTTTGCTTTCTTTTGAGAAACTATTATTCGGTTAAAAATGTACATTTCTCATGTTATACTAAATGCAAATTATTCATGTTTCTCATTCTATTGCAGTGCTTATGTGAGCTCACTGAGTCAGCCTTCTCGAGCTTGAACTGAAAATGTGGATATTTGATTTTTACTTTTTTGTGTGCGTCTGATAAGGATTATATACAAAAGAATGTTATAGAGCAGCACTGAATCTGCTGAAATCCTGCTTAAAGAGGGGTACTGTGAAAAAGGATTAGCTGGGGAATTGGGGAGACATTCCCAATGAATCTCATGGCAGGTTTTGATGAGGAAACCTCTTGAGCTCCTACATGTTTGAATCTGGCATGTTTCTACTGGCTTTAAGAATTTTTTAGGATGTATGCAATGTGTAGTTTGAGTTGAGGGGTTAAAATACCAATATAGGAAGATACTTGATTTTCGAGTTTCGCCCATGTAAGATTCATTTCATTTATGAATGCACTCAGGTTATGCTTTCATAGTTGGTTCTTTGCTGCTCCTGTAGGTGTAGCGCGGAGATTGCCCGTGGAGTGTGCTATTCAACAGTGACAATGTTTCTGTATCATTTTGCTACATCTCCAGTTTTGTGCCAATGTAAATTTGATTTGGTCTCAGGTATATTCAGAAATATAAATAGTAGCTTATTGCTTTTACACAAATATTTTGTATAAATCATTAACTTGCCGAGTTGCATGCATTTGATTGTCAAAACTTCAATTGAGTTGCTTTCGTATTGGAAGTTGTTTGACATTTCATCTCTTCCAGTTCTAGAAACAGAAGAGGACAATCAAGTGTGGCTAACTTGCTGATAATTCAATGTTAATATGGTCTCACATTCAGGGATAAAGGTAAGGTTTTGACTTATGCCCTTAATATAATGATTAGGCTCTTCTATCTCTGCTTAGTCGTTGGCAAGTCGTTTTTCAACTGTCAAGTTATAAAAGATATTAACCATTGCAGATTTATTTTTTTATTTTTTGTTTTTGTAAAGAAATGGTATTAACTCTTATTAAAGTTGTCAGATTCTTACCACCTGATTTTGCCGAGATTGCTTGAAAAAGCCATTAGACGATTTAGGTGCATATCGTTTTTCATATCTGAGGGAAAATCGATGTGTTTGGATGAGCTAATGTTTGCATGTGTTATTGGAAATTACATATTTTTGCAGGTTAAATTTCACCTGCAGAAAATTCAGTTTCCTACTCTGACGATGATTGATGAAGATGAGACGCTACAAAACCTTAATAGGTCTGTCATGTCAACGGTTTTTCGAAAGAGGAGAGAGGAAAAAGACTCCGTTTTTATCATATTTTCCGAAAGATGAGACTCAGTTTCATCAAGACAAACATAATGAAAATTTACATTTTAGAATCATTTCTACTATACACTAAGCGTTCATTTTGTGTATGTGTACTTTTGATGATTAAGTTTTAACCGGGACACCTCGATCCCCATCTTGTCAAATTTTCGGGTGAAGCTGGTGTGAGGTGAGGATTCTAAGGAAGATATATTATTCAACCTAGACTGCATCGGAGCAGTGTCCCCGTTGCCTCTTTGTTCTTAACTTACTGTTGCATATCTGCTCAAACACAGAAGAAAGAGAGCAGAACTCAAATAAACTCGTAAACAATATTTGACAGTGAATTAAGAAGCAACGTTACTGAGCCAATGATAAACCCGGCAACAATGTTTCGTCTCCAGTACTTATTATGTACAAATAGGACTCATTTGCTTCGTGTAAACTTAGCTTTTACCTCTTCCAGTTTTGCCAGTGCACAATTTATATCAATTCAACAGTGCATGTCACTGGCCAATTCCATGATGTCGGATACACATTGCAGAAGTATTTCCTTATTATTACTGGAATTGTACTGTCGCATGTCAATTTACTACAAGACCAAAAGTTAAATTAAGCTAATATCCTGGAACTTGCAAAAACGGAATTCCTACACAGCAGTTTTATTTTGGAACAAAAAGAAGCAAAATGATAATTTCTCGACTAGGGTGCCATCTTCATTTTCCCAAATTCTTCATACAATTTCTCAATCTTTGTTTTCCAATAAAGACCCGTCTCAGAGTCAATCTTCTGGTACGGCGTCTTCACCAAATATTCATCAAGTCCCCCAGCCTTGTCTATACAACGCAAGGCATGTGTAGTCACTTTCAAGCGAATTTGACGATCCAGGGCATAGCTGAAAAGCCTCTTATCCTGTACATTAGGTTTCCAGTATCTCTTTGACCTATCAACATTATTATCCAACAGATATTTACGTTAGAGAGATGAAATTCATTGACAAAAAAACAAAAAAACAAAACAATGGAACACATCCAAAAAAGACAAGATGAACTAATGCTTAAACCCCATTTAAGGACATATAGGGTTCTAGTTCACCTTCTTGTAGCAAATTTTTATGACACAAGACGATACTTTTGGTTTTTAAGAAACAGCCCGAGCTTATGAAAATTTGTCAATAAATGGGGTATGCGATACACAACTATCACATTCATAGTGATAAGTATTCACATCTAGCATGAAAAATGTACAAAAAGAGGGGTGACTTCTTTTGGAACATAGATCCCAACGTAAGAAACAATGGAGATTTATAGTTGAGTCATAACAAAAATGAGACATAAAGGCAAGAAATTATAGTTGAGTTCTCACTATTCTTCTCAAGACGTACCAAACTAGCATAAAATTTGAGACTAAACACAAGATGCAAAAGATACAAGATCAATCTCAAAAACCCTTACTAACATTGAGCATCAATTCAGAGTATACATCAGTTTACCGGTTCAATTTAGTAATTTATTCAACACCATTAGTTCAAGTTCTTACTTTCACAAGACATTCGACATGGAAAAAACAACCAATTTATCATCTGTCAATAAACTATTGTCAGCCCTTTTCATGGGTGATTGTTTTTCACTTATTAGACTTTATAGAAAGCAATAAGAGTCAAGGAATCAAGTCTTGATCTCCTTATCTACATTTGAATTGGTTCATATTAATAGATTCATGTTTATGTATCCAATGTATGTTTTGGTGATCATGATAGTATATGTTAAGAGTAAGAGGAAAAGGTGAACTTACTTGTTGCCCCCGTCATCACTAACTCGGTTGCCATACTGGATGTGGCGGCCGGCGAAGATACCACGGTGAGCTCGACCCATTGAATTTAGGCTCCTCTCAGCCCCTAGTTTCTTGATTGCCTTCTTCACCATCTCACTCGACATCTTTCCCGTAAATCTCATCTGATTTCGGCGGTGCCACAGCCCCATGGTTGATGACGATGGTGAGGTAACTTTTGGTTGCGTTCAGAATATGTTACGCTATAAAATTGTTTGTATTCGAATTCCACTTAAATGATTGATTCAAGTCTAGGTTTTCCATACTGTTAGACACATTTTCTTACTCCAGCTGAGTTGCCATGTTCTTTTTGAGTCAAGTCGAATAATTGGAGAACAGGCTTTGAACTTACCTGGTGATTTGAGGAAAGATGAAAATAAGGCTTCCTTTCGTTTTGCTTTTTTGCACTAGAAATAGATTTCTTACAACTTCAGTAGGAAACCTCATTGTTGTAGCCGCCATTGCAAAAGCCCTTTCCCGACCCGGAGGTACTAGGAACCTGGACAAGTCCATATGTTTTACTGAGGACATTGTTCTTCAAGTTCTTCGTCGCAATTCCTTGCAAGTGTCCAAGAAATTGGAATTCTTTGAGTGGTGCTCTCTTAGGCCTGCCTATACCCACTCTGTGATTACTTATTCTGAAATGCTTCGAATTATGTGTCGCTGCCCTCAGTACCATAATGAGGTATTCAACCTTCTTGCTTCCTTAAATCAACATGGTTTAGTACTTGACTCTGCTACCACTAAAATGATCCTTGACTCTTTTGTACGGTCTGGTAAGTTCAGTTCTGCACTGGAAATACTTGATCATGTGGAGACAAGTATTAGTGATGCAAGCACTTTGAACCCTCAACTCTATACCTCTGTGCTCATTGCCCTTGTTCGTAAAAACCAGCTGGATGTAGCTTTGCCACTCTTTCTTAAACTCTTAGAGAGCTGTGGCTCAAGTGGGAATGCCACAAGTTTTCCTGATGCCATTTCATGCAATGAGCTGCTTGCAGGTCTTCGTAAGGCTGACATGAAGGATGCATTTAAGCAAGTGTTCCAGAGACTGAGAGAAAAGGTCCTCTTCCCATTGGATATATGGGGATACAATATATGCATTCATGTATTCGGCTGCTGGGGCGATCTTGCTACTTCTCTTAGCCTCTTTAAAGAGATGAAAGATAGGAATGGTTCCTTCAGTCCCGACCTCTGCACGTATAATAGTCTCATTCACGTGCTTTGCTTAGTTGGGAAGGTGAACGATGCCCTTGCTGTCTGGGAGGAGCTAAAGAGTTCCTCTGGTCACGAGCCTGATTTGTTCACATACCGTATCCTCATCCAAGGCTGTTCCAAAGCTTATCGGATAGCTGATGCTATGAAGATTTTTTCTGAGATGCAGTATAATGGGTTTCGTCCTGACACAGCTGTTTATAACACCCTCTTGGATGGAATGTTGAAAGCAAGGAAGTTAACCGAGGCGTGCAATCTATTTGAGAAAATGGTTGATGAAGATGGTGTTAGGGCTTCTAGTTGGACCTACAATATACTCATTGATGGCTTGTTCAGGAATGGAAGGGCTGAAGCTGCATATCAGCTGTTCCTTGATTTGAAGAAGAAGAGTAACAATTTTGTTGATGGAGTAACTTTCAGCATTGTCTCTTTACATCTCTGTAGGGAGGGTGAAGTTGAGGAAGCTCTGAAACTGGTGGAGGAGATGGAGGCTAGAGGCTTTGTAGTTGACTTGATTACGATAACATCCCTTTTGATTACACTGTATCGGAATGATCAGTGGGGGTATACAGAGAGACTCATGGGGCACATTCGAGATGGAACTTTAGTGTCTGATGTCCTCAAGTGGAAATCAACCCTGGAAGCATCATTGAAACTCCCACAAAGCAAAATCAAGGATTTTACACCAATGTTTCCTTCTAGTGGGAGCTTTAGTGATGTTTTGAGTCTGCTAAGTTCATGCCAAGAAAAGACTGGCCCTGCAGAAGACAGTAAACCACAGCCTGATGAGTGGTCATCTTCCCCGTATATGGATCGCCTCGCTGGTCAAGTTAACCCTCCAAGTCTATTCTCCCTTTCTCGAGGAAAAAGGGTTGAAGCCAAAGGAGCAGAGACTTTTGACATTGATATGGTAAATACATACTTGTCCATTTTTCTGGCCAAAGGAAAGCTGAGTGTGGCTTGCAAACTATTTGAGATTTTCACAAACCTAGGTCTTGATCCCGTGAGTTACACTTACAATTCCATGATGAGCTCATTTGTCAAAAGGGGTCATCTAACTGAAGCCTGGGGCATTCTTCAAGACATGGGCAGCAAGCTTTGTCCGACAGACATAGCAACCTACAATGTGATCATCCAAGGTTTGGGAAAGATGGGTAGGGCAGATCTCGCTAGCGCTGTCCTGGATAAGCTGATGAAGCAGGGCGGTTATCTGGATATAGTTATGTACAATACCTTGATTAATGCTCTTGGAAAGGCCCACCGCCTTGAGGAGGCAGTGAAGCTTTTCCAGCAAATGAAGAATTCTGGGATTAATCCAGATGTTGTCACTTACAATACGCTCATTGAAGTTCACAGTAAGGCTGGGCGGCTAAGGGATGCTCACAAGTTCTTGAGGATGATGTTGGATGCAGGATGTGCTCCTAATCATGTCACTGATACATCTTTGGATTATCTGGAGAGGGAGATTGAGAAATCGAGGTACCAGAAGGCTTCCATTACTCACCCTCCAAGTAGCTCCTCTGGCGAAGATTAGTAGGCCTGGTTTTGTTCTTCCATAGCTAGTGAATACTGAAAGAATGGACTTTACAGATTCAAACTAGACCTTGTTACATTGAGAAATGATTTAGTGGTGTGCTCAGCTTCTCTTTGTGAAGTGGTTTATAGTTAAGTGGAGAAAAAGTAGACCAATTTTACAGCCAAGTGTTGGAGGGAGTGTTTCCTGTTAACATCCAACTACTGACCATCGAATGAAAATTGACCTAATGTTTAATCAAGAAGATAACCTGTTACTCCCTTTTATTGGACTATCTTTCCATTCCGAGGAAGATTTCTGATTGTTTACTTATTTCTTTGGTTCAAACTGACAAGGGTAAAGTAACTAAAATTTAAGAGTCATAGATGGCAATGGTAATGATTTTTTCACTAGCCATTGCAAGATAGTCAAACAAGACAACTTCGCTCCCAATAATTGCAACATTAATAATCCGATTTGAACCAGCATGCTACACGCTGAACACCAACAAAGTGGAATTAACTTGTTTTACTGTTGGCACCCCACAACTATATTGGCAGGCTACTGTTCCTTCCCAACTCCAAGAATCCATTGGGCAAGATGAGTCAGATATGGCTCTGCTCCAGAGCTGTTGCTCAAAATTGGTCCTAAACTCTGCAGTTCGTCCATAAATTCCCGCTCGAATTTCCTGACATTTGGTTAGCAGAACTCAGGGAGGTGAATGGAAAACACATGGAAGCAAGACAAACTAGAATGAAATGGATAACATACAGAACAGATTCTATGATTGTTGCATTTTCAGGAGCCAATTTAAGCGTCTGGGATTTGCTCCTTAATTTCAAGTGCTTGTACTTTTCAATCTCTGAATCATTGTCGGAGACTATTCCAGCAGAGGTGGTAATTAATCGTTGTATTGCAACTGCGTACTGAAGGCATAACAATTTGAGCCTCTCCATCTTCTGCTTAACAGAGATGAATACCATATAAGTATTGTGAGGAATTCAAGTATCCATAGACATAATCATAAAAAATCTAATCTTAACTGTTACAGACTTCATGCGTTTCCACCCCAATGCAAAAACAAAAAAAATATAAAACATAAAACAACACAAACCTTCATAATAACAGGTGACAGGAGTAAACATTCTCTTAGGCACTTCTCGAGAAAGAATTCATGATATTGTATAACCTGTGCAGAATTATGGGGTGGCAAGTATAGAGGGATGGAATCCAAAAAGGAACTCAAAATCGTAAATCCTCTACATCAAAAAACTCTGACTGAGGTCAAGATTGCATCTTTCTTACCTCATCAATGCTTTTCGCTTTCTGAAGCCTGTTATGCATCACATGCCAATTTGGCTCCAGAACCTGAAAATTTAAGTGAATAATGCTTTTTGCTCAGCAAGGTAGACATGCTGTGTTCAACATCAGACAACACAATTCTATTACTGTGACTCTACATGCAATTCAAAGCAGAACCACTACGAGTGAAATACAACGATAGTAATAATATTAATGCCAATAAAGAGATGGGGATGAAATTACCTCAAATGTCAAATAGTGAACAAGGCTATTAATAAATTTGAGCATATTACGGCATAACAGAGAAGATACAGATATACTAATCCCCTGCATGTCAACTCTGCGAACACCCTACACAATAAGATAGCATTTTTACGTAAATCACAAAGCATGCTTAACATGTTGGGAGATAAGGGGGAGCAACAAAAAAAACCTCACCTGATGCACTTGCCATGCAGCACAAAGCTGCCTATTGACGTGCTTACAGTGAAACAAAAAGCGGAAAAGAAGCTGATATTTTGTCAGAGATTTCCTTGAGATTACAAGGGATAGTGGCCATTGAACCTGTTGAATGACACAAGATATCAATGAAACCAATGCCTACATGGAAAGAAACAGGGTTTATTTGTGGAAAAACAAGGCATGCTGCAATATCATTAAAGTACTTGGAAGGGCCCAAAACGATTCTTGATGACCGAAATTCAATTTTAAAGTAATGCTCCAAAATAGTTTTCTACGTGAAAACAGATTGCCAATTTTTTAATGACAGAGATATGGAAAAAGGATGAAAGCAAAGGCTACTGCATTTAACAATCTAAATTACCTGGTAGGAGAAAAAGAATTACTAAAATGAGAAAAAAGGGCCAAGTCAGTACCTTGTAATTTAAAGAAAATGTCTCCATCCCTGTGATGGTAATTTGTTCTTCCACGTTACGGCTATCAGAGACAGTTTGGCCAATATCAAGATCTTTCAGGGTGTTCAACCTTTGCAACAAGGTAGTTTTTTCCTGCAAGATTTGATGGTAATGCCTTCAATACAATAGGCTCAAATCAAAGTAATGTGGATAACTTTTATTAATGGTTTTTATTCTATATTCACCACAGAATCATTACTGACCACGCAACATGTTAAGTCCTCATTGAAAGGATCTGCTGCAGCTGCTGTAGTCCTCAGTGCAAGGTCGAGGAGAGACTGATGCCCACGTAGAAAGATGCAAACAAAAATTCCACTTTTTATATATATAATGCAAACTCATAACAGAAGCAGGTAGGAATAATAGAAACACAAGGACCTGCAGCTTCACTACAGAGATGTCATCTGGTTTCTTGGCGAGCTCTTCTCGAGCTATGTCCATAAAGTGAACCAAAAAATCACCCTACAACCGAATTAAAGAAACAGGAAATCTTTTTCAGATCACAAAACTTAGCACAATATCAGGAATTTTGCACAAGACTAGAATCACAATTATAAACTAGACGTGATTAATCCATCCATTAATTATAAACTACTGAACAAAACTAACACTCACCAATAATTTCTAGTGGTTTAGGAGCAACCCAAAACAAATTTTAAGTTTTTGCCTAGGATTGGACCCCCATTTTCCACTAGTGATTTACCAGTTTACTATCTTACCTGATCAAGAAGAAGATAGTGTTTAATTGACCGCAACTTTGCCATAAGATCATACTGCAGGGAAGCAATGTCACAGTCAATTATGGAAGATCAAACAAACAAAGATTTCTTATAAGAGATTGCAAAAGTAATCTCAACTCATACCTTTTCTTTGATGAGATTTAGTAGCTCACCACTAGCATAATCATAAGCAGCCTTAACACATTCAAGGTAATGATGGTTTGATCCTACACTTGTCAATTTTGAGTTTTCGGCTGAGGGGACCTATCAAAACAAATGGAATTGATCACGCAAATGAATATTTTTTTTGACAAAATTATCAAGAAAGTATTCAAGTTTTATGAAATTAATCTTCAAACTTCTAAGGGATAAAAAGTACGGGGGAACCTTTAAAATAATGGACTCAAAATAAAGGTAGATGTAAAGATAC
Source organism: Sherardia arvensis (assembly GCA_948330725.1). Lineage (NCBI taxonomy): Eukaryota > Viridiplantae > Streptophyta > Magnoliopsida > Gentianales > Rubiaceae > Sherardia > Sherardia arvensis. Next base: position 34,118,031 of record OX415236.1, read on the forward strand.
ATTCACTTTTCTAGTTCTCTATAGGCGTATCTATAATATACTGATCTATAAAAAGCAGAGTATCTGGTAACTCCAACGCACCTGAATACTATGCCCACATTCTCTCATGACATTTAAATACTTTCCAGTCGTTAAGATCGTTTCAGCAGCACTTGCAAGAAAACTGGGGATGTCATCTTTCAGGCTGTAGCGTTGTTGCCAATATTTAGCATCATAGTCTTCAGTTAGACTCTCCTATAAGAGGAACCAATACATCAGCCAGAAGAAATATTTTTTTCAGGTAGATCCAAATGAAGCCATACCTTTTGAAGAGACTTATTCTCTGAAATGAAAAATTCACCATAGGGATCATTAATCACTCCTTCATACACCCATCTGAAATTTCAAAGGCCAAGTCACTCAAAGCACTATAGTTTCAGTATATAACGTTCAATCATCAAAAACTACAAGGGAACAACCTATATCACTGACTAGGATGATTAAACAAAAATTTAAATAGCAAATGATCATTGCCAGAACTTGCAACAACATTTTGGTAGTACAGGCTGTTGTGGAGCTTTAACACCAAAACTAGAAAAATCTGCTTAAAGCATGTTACTGTCCCTGCATGTACGTACTCTACAAATTAGCTGTTACACAGCTTGTGAGGTAAGTTTATGCTGACCCAAGTTAAAGTACCTTTCTAATATTCCAAGGTATGCTTTATTTGCACATTGGGTCATCTTTTCCAGCAAAGACCTCACCACGTGATCTCCAGCCATAGCCTTGGCCTGGATAGGATAAACAATGAGCATACACATTTCAAACAACTATTATGTGAAATTTTAAAATTTTAATTATGAAACAAACAGCAGGATAAATTTCCATGGAAAGTTACACAATTTCTTGTTTCGCACCTGGCTATGCAAAAGGTTAAGAACTGCAGAACCCACAAAATTATTGGCTGAGACCTTCTTTATGACAACGGATAAAGCTTGCATGGATCCAATCATCGGCTGAAGAATGATCAATCATCGTCAAACATGAAAAACTATTCTCTAAGGAAACTGGATGAGAGCAAGAATATCAAGTAATTCCACCTGGCAATAAAACCACAATCCTTGTATTGAGAGTCTTGCTAATCTGAACTGATGTTCCAACTGAGCCACCATGGCTTGATAATCCTGTAAAATTTAATGATGATTGTTAAAGATTCATATATATGGATATATATTATATAGATATATGACATAATCTGGTGTGCAGTAGAAGCAAGCCACAGATATTCATAGCCAAATTTTTATCTACAGATAGCTCAGACACTGTAAGGATGGAAGCATAAAGTGTGACAGCAAAGCCAAAAGAAATAACAAATGCAGAGTAAAATCTTAAAGGCTATTTTACATTGGTAGTGGCAATATAGTAGGCGTCATATCCTTTAAATATAAATTAAGACCCTTCGTGAATTTCTAAGTATCAAGAGAGGAAGGTAGATAGAAAAGTATATTATGCCAGACCAATTCTCAACCAAGATATTCAAACTAAGACTTACAGCTTAGGAAACCTACTAGTAGAAGTGCCCTTAAGGCAGCAGCAAATGCATGATTAACCAAGCCATTCTTGAACTGCGACCTTGACTCGACAAACTGATTGATCAAAAGAAAGCTCTCGCACAAAGGAAATATCCGCTTTGCCAATTCCTGCAATATATATAGAGGTACATTTTGAATCCAGATCCCAAGTAGAACTATTCATAGTAAGACTATTTTCACATTTAGTAGAAACTGTACTGATTTTGTTCCCGGACAAGATCGAAAGCATATTCACTAGCACAATTAACTTGCCCCAGCATCCAGCCACTGTTGATCAGTAAACGGAAGGAAATGCAGTCTTACCTGAAGTGTCAAATCCATGGATGGATCAACATGAAATGTCACACTATCTTCTTTCCCACGTGCTCTTTTGATCGAAATGTATCGTCCTTCAACCCCAACCAAAGTAGATAAGATATCGTCAATGACGATAAGTTCCTGCACATGAAAGGAACATGGTCACTAATTGCAGTTTGCTGATACCCAAAGGATACTAATTCAGCATAGCACCAAACAACATATATAAAGATAAAGCTCGCAAACATTGCAACGCTATTATAAACCCATGAAGCTTAGCATTTACAAAACAAAGCACACACACCCAAAAAAAAAACACCTTTATTAAGAGAGTATAAATAAAACATATTTCACAAATCTAACGAACCTGAATGGCAGTATGGTAGCATCCTATGGCCTTGTCCAGCCCCTGACTAGAAATTATACAGAATAAATAAAATTAATAAAGATTAGCAATTTCACTATCTTTGGTAACAACCAGAAAGCAAACGTACTCAAGAGAATCCATGGCGAAACCCTTCACTTCAAACCTTGTTTCCTAAGCAGAAACAATTTCAGTAAAATCCTTAAATCATATAATGAAAAGGGAAAGTGTCGGGTAGAAGAACCTGGTGATAGCGGCCAGTGAGGAAAGGTCGATCCAGATTCCATCGAGGAGTTGAAGGGCGTGAATCGGCCCCGCCAATTTTGATTGATTCCATTTCCCCAAACCCTGTTCCAATTTAAGCATTCACCATTTGGAACTGTGAATTAGCAACTCAAAATCAAGACCCGTCCATTAAAGATCATACTCTAGGAACTTACACGAACACTAGGCTAATTCTTGGACTCTGATATGCTCACTCCTCAGACGCTGGAAGCAATGCAGCCACCCCCGGCCGCCGGACGATTTTCAAAAGTATAATGTCACGCTTTATTTGGACTTCTATATAAATTATTATCATAATTACTCTTCATTAGTTTTTACAAATCACAAGTCTTCTTGAACTCCCGACTTTCCAAACTTCTCAAGAAAAATTTTTATATGTTTTACTAGGGCTGTACATGAGCCGGGTCAACCCGGAAAAAGGTCCGGCCCGGGACCGGAATTGGTGACTCGGACCCGGATTTTTTGCATTCCGGGCCGGGCCCTGGGTCACCTTTTTAGTCCATTCCGGTTTCCGGGCCCCTGTTTTTTCCGGATCAACCCGGGAGCCCGGTTATATATAATAGATATGCATATATTACATATATGTTATCTTGTTTTAGTGGTAAGATTTTTCAATTTGTAGTATACAACCAGAGTTCGAATCTTACCAAAAGCATTACTTGTGTTTCCTTTTTAAAATAAATTGAACATCAGTATATATTTATTAGTCATAACAATTTATTAACAAATATCAATGTGGTCTAGTGGTAAGGAGATTGTTACACATAGGTTTGATGTTTGATTCTCAATGAAAGCACTTATTTTTTGTAAAAAAAGATGTAATAGATGTTCTAACCGGGTCAACCGGGTCAACCGGTCCAATCCGGGTCAAATTCGGAAAAATTCCGGTCCGGGTCCGATCCAAGTAATAGTCTAACCGGGCCGGGCCCCGGTCCAAGGTTTTATGATATTCCGGGTCCGGGTCAATCCGGATCCGGGCCGGGTTGACCCGGTTGTACACCCCTATGTTTTACCATATACGGTGTACCTTTTTTTTGTTGAATTAAAACCACATAGTGGGGTGAAATTTATTTGGCTCACCAAACCTAAAAACCAAAGTCGTGATAGTGCATACATTGAAAAATGAGTAAAAAACAACGATGCTTTCTACAACTATATGGTAGTAAGAGAAGAAGCCCTAGTTTACACCTATGTCATTTTTGCAAGCATGTTAGGCATCGCCTCGCGAAGACCAATTCTGCCGATAAAATGACTCATTACTCGCAAGCATGTTAGGGATTGGTTGCGAATCCCAGCTCTGCCAACGAGCACGAGGTTTCAAAAAGGACTTAAAGTAGCTGCTATCTGAGAGAGCTTTTCCATTTGACATTGTATCCCCCAGACTTCAGTATTTAACAGCTTGTTGTGTCCCTTTCTGTTTGCTTTCCTTCAGTGTGTGTTGTTGCTTCCTGGCCTTGCGCCTGTAAAGATAAGAGAAAATTAGCAGCATCTATACTCTTATGTAGGGAACATTTCTACTATCTAGCAATACCAATCCTTTCACTTTCCTAGGTAAAGTGTTGTGTGTGAAAGTAAAGTTTTTTCTCTCCCCACTAGCTATTCCAGCTAAAGAGTCTGCAACAGAGTTTGATTCTCTGTATATGTGTTCAAAAGTAATATTAGAGGGAGAGAAATCACTTACAAGCTGCCATATGTTTCTGATCATAGATTCAAGCTTCCATGGTATCTTATATTGTCTGGTTATGATCTTCAATAGAACCATGGAATCAACCTCAACTTCCAGTTCTTGTAAGCCCTCATGATAAGCTGCATGTAAACCTTTTGCAAGTGCTAATGTTTATGCTTCCAGGCTTGTTCTTCTGTTTAAATATACTGATTTTGCTATAATGACTTCACCCAATGCATTCCTTATGACCACTCCTGCTCCTGCAACTCCTGGATTGCCTAATGAAGAACCATTTGTGTTGAGTTTGTAGTTCCTAGGATGCTTCCATGACACCTGCTTAACCAGAATTGCTGTAGAACCAATAGAGCAAGTAGTGGTTATATCCAATAGGTCAAAAATGTATGTTTCTAATGTCAGATCACTTCCAGCTCAAGTGATGAGCTTTAAGGACATTCTGTATATTCATCAGAGCGTTTTTCTTCATGATACTCAAGTTTGGTTTGATTTGATCATATAGATTGGCATTTCTAGAGCACCATATTGTCCATGTTACAAACAGGGGTAAGATTCTGATCAGCTATCTGTGTAATTCAGACTTCATAGATAGATTCCAATAGTAAGAGGTCGTTTGGTTGGAGGTAGAATATGGTGGAATTTTAAAATCCCATGAATTTAAATCCTACAAGTTGTTTGGTTGACTAAATATGTGGGAATTTAATCTTGCTAGGAAATTCAAACTCCCACACAATGGAGGAATTATCTCACCTAGGTCCCCTTAGGTAACTAGAATCTCCCATGAATTTTCTTCTCCCACATCCCTACTAAACAATATTTTCAAAATCATGGGAATTTAAAATGATGCAGGAGTTTGATATTCCTATGGAATTAGTCTCCCACATGCAACCGAACGACCTCTAAAAGAACATGTTCCAAATATTCCCAAATGGTACCGGTGTGATATCAAAAAGGTTATGAAAATGGTTCCATAGTTCCCTAGTGAACACACAATCATTGAATACATGCTGCAAATCATCAGTAGAATTCCCACAGTAACAGCATATAGATGTAATATAGATCATGCTTTGTTGTAAAACATCTCCCATAGGTATTAGCCTATTTAAAAGCCTCCAAGTAAACATTAATAGTTTCTTTGGGACATATTTAATCCATAGGAATTTATAGGAAGGGACAGTCACTTTTTTCTTTCTCAACAACTTATAAGCTAAAGATATAAAAAATGAACCAGTTGGCTCAGGTTTCCATATAAGTTTATCATTGCACCCCTCAAATATAGCTGTGCAGTGTATCAATAATATCTTGGGAGAAGCCCATCATTAGGCTTTCAGTTATATTCTGTTGATCATAAAAGAATTCTTTAACTGTTAAGTCAGTTAAAGGAATGTCTAAATCATGATTCCATAGATCAATCAAGCAACCAGAGCCAAGCCAGTTACTTTCCCAGAATGATATCTCACCTGAGCCTACCTGTACCATTGAGTTATTCTGAGCAATTTCATCAACTTCTCTGTACCTTCTCCAAGTTCTGGATTTCATCTTATAACATGGCAAGGACCACATAAAAGATGCCTATAGGCTGTTTTCAATTTGCAATTTCCACCATATTTTTGGTGAAAAATAGTCCATTAAAGTATGAAGATTCTTTAATGCTAAACCATTTTTCAGAAAGGGGTAGCACATGTTAGACCAAGATCTCCATACTTTATTTTGACCATATTCAGACTTTCCCCATAAGAACTTAGCAAAAATTACATGCAATATGTCCAAAATCCCATTAGTAGGTTTTATAATAGCAAGAATGTGTAGTGGAATGGCAGATGGAACATGTTTTGCTAAAACTAGTCTTCCAGCCCGAGTGAGCATTTTATTTTGCCAGGAGACCAACTTAGCAGTAATATTATCATATAATGGTTGAAAATAGGAGTGCTTTTTCTTCCAGTATAAACAGGACAACCAAGATATTTAAATGGGAAGTTGCCTCTAGTCATTCCAGTGAGTGCAGAAACCATTATGTGATAACTATTAGGGGATGAGCTAGACAAGTAATAGGCAGATTTGTCAATATTGATTTTTTTGACTTGTGACAGACTCATACTTCTCTAAAAATCCCATTAAGTTGATAATGTTGTGTCTATCAGCACTCAGAAAACACATGTATCATCTGCAAAGCTTAGACTTGTGATCTTTGTGTAATATTTGGCAATCTTTAATAATCAATCTTGGTTTTTCATAGAGGGATCTTAAGTTTCTTGTGAAAGCCTCAGTTAATAGGATAAAAAGGGAAGGAGATAATGGATCTCCTTGCTTAATACCCCTCGAAACCTCAAAAAAACCAAAAGGTTTCCCATTGACCAAGACTGAAATTTTCGTTGCTTTTATGTTACCCATGGTAGTACTGACAAAAATATTTGAAAATCCCATTTTCTTTAATAACTTAGACATAAAAACCCGACACTTTTTGTCAAAAGCTTTCATCATATCCAGTTTAAAGAAAATATTAAATCCACCAGTTTTAGAGTTCAGAAATTCAATTAGGTCTTGCATAAGTATAACATTGTCAACTAGCTCTCTGCCAGAAACAAAAGCTGATTGCTCTGGTGAAATTAAGCTAGATACCATGGGTTTAAGCCTATCAGTGTACACTCTCGACATAATTTTATTCATAAAATTTGAGAGACTAATAGACCTATAATCTGAGAAACTAGTATTTACCTGCCTCTTGGGAATGAGTGTGATGAAAGATCCTGATATAGCTGTAGGTATAGGAACTCCAAGCAGGAACTCATTCACTGCCTGTAAGAGATCATAAGAGATTATATTCCAGCAGTGAGTATAAAACTTTCCTGTGTAGCCATCCAGGCTTAGAGTTGAGTCTTCATCCATGTGGAAAACAATGTCCTTCAATTCCTCCATTGAAACTTGTTTAGTAAGGGTCTGGTTCATATCAGAGTCCACCATAAGTAGTATATGATGTAGTAGTTCATCTGTAAAGTCCTCATCAGAAACATTAGATTCATCAGATAATAAGTTTCTGAAAAAATTCACAACCTCATTTCCAATTTCATCTGGATTAGAAATCCATTCATTAGAAGAGTTTTTAATTAAAGTTATCTTTTGTTTCAAATGCTTCGATTTAACAGTAGAGAGGAAGAATTTTGTATTAGAATCTCCCTCCTGTAACCACTTAACCCTAGACTTCTGTTTCCAGAAGATCTCCTCTCTCAGTAAGGCTCTAGTTAACTCAGCTTGTGCTAGATGAAGCTCAGTTCGATTGGTTCCTGTTGCACTAGCTTGGTATTCTAGCTCTCTCATTTGGACTTTATCCTCAGAAAGTTTAACAGAGTCACGCACATTCCCAAAAACATTTTTGTTCCAGTCTTTAAGTTTAATCTTTAGTCTTCTCAACTTAAGAAAAAAGTTAATCATACCATAAAGACCAGTAGGGACAGACCAGTTACTATCACCTAACTCAGTAACATCATCATAAGAAAGCCAGCACTGTTGGAACTTAAAAGATCTACCAATGGAACTCTGAGAGGAGTTATCTAGGTTAACTATCATAAGAGCATGATTTGAAGCGCTAGTCTTGATTTTACCCTAATGCTAGTATCAGGAAAAATAGTGTGAAATGCATTAGACATTAATCCCCTATCCAGTCTCTCCCATACTGTCCCAACACTTCTGTTTCTAGACCTGCGATTCCCAGCCCAAGTAAAGAGGTTGCCATAAGATGGTATTTCAGTTAAAGTGTTGTCCTCAATAACCTCATTAAATTCATGCATAGAATCCAGATTAGGAGAAGATTGGCCAAGATATTCAGATGAATATCTGATCACATTAAAATCACCTACAATAATTGTTGCAAGTATATTGATTTAAAAAATCCCATAAGTCCCTTCTTGCAACTAAGTTGTGTCTGGCATATACAAAAATAGCATTTCATGTTTCTGTCATTGAGTGATGTTGTATTTCAGTGCATATGCATTGGTCATGTGTTGACAAGACTGTAATTCTAAATTCATCATTCCAAAACAACCATATATTGTCTCTAGGTGCAGTATAGTAATGAGTGTATTTGAACTCACCTATCTATTACATAGATACATAACTATACTAGGAGACACCGCCATTAAATTTCGTTAATCACATTGAAGTTTGCACTCCATCCATCGACTAGCTTTGTGACGCCCTCCTAAGAAGACCCATGATTGTTTCACCGACGAGCCACCAAACCACCGAAACCGGAACCACCAATCGGACCACCTTGAACCACCTGCAGTATGAGAGACCACAGTGGGGACCAACAACACGGTCCATTGGGCTATCCATGGCCCATTAACATTGGGTATAGGTCATTTCAATAATTGCTCTAAAATTCGCAAATTATTGTCAGGGTTGTGACTTGAACCTGGAACCTCTCAGTTATGATAGGGTGGGTTTTACCACTTCAACCAGGCCTCATTCACGAGTATAGCCTAATTTATATGCAATGGATGCAATTTTACTACTATTTAAAAAAAGGTTCTGTAATGACAAAAAAAGACCTATATGATGCTTTCTTTTAACATGCAAGACTCTAGCCTGTGTTGTTTTATTTCTAATACCTCTCACATTCCATACACATAATTTGATTCCTGACATAATTAATCTAGATGAGATGGATCAACTTGAGACCTAGTGACCACATTTTTTTGTATACTGGTATAGTCTTTATTTTTCCCTGTTGCTTTCCTCCATGTTTTAGGGATTTGAACAGTAGAGTCAATAGAAACTTCAGGCTGAGACTCAAAAATCAATCTATTAAATCTGCTTTGATCAATATTTTCTAAAATATAATCACCCTCTACCTCTTTTGATTTTTTTTCTCCTGAGACCATTGAAAGATGGAACTATGAGGTAAATTATCTATCAAATTATGTTCCTCTACAGTTAAGGGAGAAATTACCTGTGAGTTTACCTGTTGGACATTCTGATTAGGGTCCAGTGGAGTTGTTGCTGTGAAATGAGTTTCCTTTGCTTGGTTATCCTCCACACTATTTTCCAGGTCATCTTCTTCACTAATTGTAACTACTTCTGGTTGGTTGGTAGTAACCTTAGCTGTCTGATCTTCTGCAGGTCCTTCATGAGTATTGGATAGAGCTTCAAAACTATTTGTGGTGAGCACAACACCAATATTCACCATTTGAGTTGACTTTTTGAAGTTTTTAGTTGAGCATGGATTAGCCACCATCTTCCCTTTCCCTTTTACTTTCCAAACCTACCATGTACCTGCATCAAAACATGTTTTTCCCAAGGAGGCATCTCCAACTGTGTTGTTAGTAATATCAGTAGGGATTGTTTTCTTATCCTTATTAGTGAGACCAGATAATGAAGCATGTTGAGTTAGCTTTGAATCAGAATTCATAGGCTTCCAGAAATTAGGTTCCTGTCTCATAGCAAGATCAATTTTGCAAACTAATTCACTATGACCAAGTTTAAAACATTTTTTGCAATAATCTGGTACACCTTCATATTCAACATATTGCCAAAAGCCTTTGTTTATGTAGTTTATCCATGCCCTTTGATGAGCCCTAAATATACTCTTATTTTATGACATTTGAGATCTAATTTAGTAATCATTTAGTGCAAAGTAAGGAGTTTTAAAGCTAAACTTGTGAAAGTTACATTTTGAAGAACAAGTGATGCACTAATATTTTGAAGCTTGATTTTGGAAATGTTTGAAAAGGAATTAGAGCACATGGGTCATACCATTGGATTACTCTCATCAAGAGCTTCGAAATGGACTATTAGAAGATGCAAATCAGATCAACGGTTAAAGTGCGTGACCCTTCACAAAAGTGCGCAGAGTGTTGCGCGGCCCGGGCACTACATTCTATAAATACCCCCTTATCTCCTCCAAGAGAGAAAACGGACAAGACCATGTAGATCTCCATTTTTCTTCATCTTTCTTTCCCTTTTCTTCCATTCATTTCCATTAGATTAGTAGTTTGATTCCATGTATTGTAGTATAGCTTAGTTTGATCCTTGAGAGCATTTGAATTCACTTCCCTTGAAACTTTAAGGGCTTTGTATGCTTAAACTTGGGATTTTGATTATCATTTGATGAACTTGAATTTCTATGCATGAATGTTGTTCAATCTTGCTTAATTTGTTATGGGCTTTGTGTTTTATATCAATTGCATGCTCCATAGTCATTAATTAGGTTAGCTTGGTTAGAGTAATTTAATGTGATGATGATGGTGACTTAGCATAATGGTAGTGTAATATCTAGTTGTTAGATTAATGACTATGGAAGGGGTGGAGTGATGACAAGTTCTTCCCCTTGTTGTGTGATTGTAGTTAAGGAATGCCATGATAAATATGAGTTGTTAGAAGTGGAAATCTTATGAACTTGCATGATTAATAAATTATGTGTTTAGGTAAGGATTGAATGTTATCATTGGTCCCCCTAATATGTGATTGTATACTTGAGTTGAAGATTCCTTTTAACGTATGATTGTTATCAACGAATAGCTAGATTTGTGGGTAGAACGTTATCGTTTACTCCAATATCATTAAGTAGCAAAGTAGGAGTCGAGACATACATGCTATCATTGTCTTGGTTCTTTCTAGTTATCAAATGTCTTATTTGTATGCTCTCGCTATCGCGGATGTGTGAGTAAGTTTGTCTCTCTCTAAACCTTAATACCATTGTTGAGTTATCTATGATGCTATCATCTTGGTGAATCAACAATGAGAGCTTTTGAGTGGTGTTATCATCCTCTTTAGCTACATTCGAGAGAATATGATGCTTTCATCCTTGACAAATAGTCTAAACTTCCTTGTAATTGCATTTGCTCGGTGATAAGTCGATAGTTGGATATAGAAGTCATTTGCCTCCCAAGGTCTCATAATCCTAGTGTCATCCCCTTAGCTTAGCTAATGATAGTTTAGTTTACTTTCATATGTGTAATCAAAACCAACCTCAAAACACCCCCTTGTTTACATTGCTTTCTATATAATATATAAGTATGCTTATTTTCTACTTTAAAACACTCTTACAAATCCCTTCTCCTCCCTACTTCCCACTATCTACTCTCTAGTAGTTAGAAGTTGTAGGTGATTTATAAATAGTATTTTGATCTCGCGGAGTCCCATTTAACGACGTGGGAAATCGCTTCTCACCCTTTCACATAAAGGTTTTGACACATCAACTTCTACACAAACTTTTGCTACATGGGGCCTGGTTTTATTGATTGTTGCTTTATCTACTTTCACGGGAGGCCCTATGAGATTACCTAAAGACAGCATAGTATTCTCTTCAAACAATTGATGTGAAAGCCCATAAAAACATACCCAAACTGGAACAAGTGGTGATTCATCCTTAGGGTTAAAGTCTGCACTCCATTTGGTGATCCGTAGCGAATAGAAGCCAAAATTCCATACTTTATGCATCCAGCACATGTAAATATCACCAGGGAGCTCAAAGTGAATAAATACATGCTTGTTATCAACCAAGTAGATCCCAAAATGCCCTTTAAATCCCACGGTCTGGAAATCCTTTCTCAGTCTCTCCATTTGTGGCCGAGATCTGGAAAAACTTCTGACCAGCGTGTATCTCAATGGAGCCTCCAGTCTATCGCACTCCTCATGTGAGACCCCATAATTTTTATATATTATTTTCTACACGTAAATATAATAAACAATAATTGTAAGGGTGAATTTACAATTTTGCGTAAAATAAATGCAAAATATCAGATTTCGAACTATTATCTCAATTTTAATTATATTATAATTTTTTCTAATCAAACAAGGAATAGATAACATTAGTGAAAATGTAGAAAATGAAAAGGCATGATTTCACTGAGTTAGTTGAGGGAAATGCAGAGACTTTTGTTAGGCGGATTAGTGTGAGGAAAGAATGTGAGAGTTAATTTTGATGCATTAGATAATTAAGATAATAATTAAAAGGTATTAATTATATTATTATTATTATCAGTAACCTATGTAGTACACAATTAGCGGGTATTATAAATTGAGAAATTATTCATAGAGTTTAAATAGAATGTTGTAGAATTTTATTGCTTATGTGTACGTTTTTCAAAATTTGGAGTGTATTGAAAATGATCTAGGGCAATTGGGATGGTTAATTAGTTACCGTGAGCTACCATCATTTGATTAACTTAGATAATAAAATCAGAGAGTGATTGGGTAAGGTTAATGAAAGTTAATTTTTGAGAGTAAATTAGCTCTTTAAAGATAATTAAAGAAAGAGAGGGTTACAAAGAAGAATAGAAAACAAGTAAACATGTAACTAATTATGATACCAAATTATGAGAATTTAAAGTCTGTATAATCTACTCAAGTGATATATATTAGTAACGTGAGAATATGTTAAGGCATGATGATTTTATACTCATTTATATATATAATCCATTCATCATTAAACACCAAACCAAGCCATGCTATATATAAATCTTTGCATATGTTGATCACACAACCTTAGAGCAGAATATTTCCTTCATGAATTTCTTCTTCATTCCTTTCAATGATCCATCTTAAACATTAGCTTGCAATCAAGTCTGTTGATTGCGATTGGAAGAGAATATTCTTAATAAATTCACGATGATGGAAAAAGAATTGTCTCGATCTCGATTTGTTTATAATCTCATCCCAGTTTTATCAATTTAGCAAAGGTGGGGGTTTTTACTGTTTTTCAATCCCTTTTCGAAAAGTACTTATCAAGTGTCTATCTAAACATCTGATTTTAACTAAAATTTATTTTCAAGAGTCTCCTGTGAATAGATTAATAATGACAGTTTCTAGTTCTTGTATTCACAATTTTGTTACTTATGGAGAAAGTTTTGGATTGTGTTCAATGTGATTTTCTAGAAATTTGTCATGGGAAATTATGTGTATGTGTTTCAACTGCATGGATCTATGTGGAGAAGAGAAGAGTAATATGCTTGAAATGTTCTCTTGACATGTTAGTGCTTGAAACTCTTGTTATTGCTTGAAGTGTTTCTACCTAGGGTAAAATAATATATATTTGTTTAAGTTTTGTACTAGGACTAGTTTATTAACTATTTTAATGTAAATTTCGTGAAACTATTTATAAAATAAATGTTTGTTTTTCTAATGGAAATCTAATGCATGATCTTGTTTGAAAATGTAAAGAAAGTGAAACTAAACTTTATTGTACTTGATCCTTGTGCTACTTTTATAACTGACTATATTAAAATGCATGTTACTGAACTGATTGATTGAAATATTCGACTGAAATGCATGTTAGTGAACTTCTTGACTTAAATGCATGTTACCGAACTCCTTGACTTCAATGATGTTACTGAACTGATTGACTGAACTAAAATGCATGTTATCGAACTGCTTGACCGAATTGTTTCCATGTGAACTTGCTTGCTTGTTACTTGTTACTTGCTTGATAACTGAACTGATTGACTGCTGAAATGCATGTTATCGAACTGCTTGATCGAATTGTTTCCATGTGGACTTTCTTGCTTGTTACTTGCTTGATAACTACCTGGCGGTAGACTTGCTTGCGTGATAAACTACATGGGGTACCATGTGACTTGTAATACTTGACTTTCTTATTTGCGTGATAAACTACCTGGGGGTACTGTGTGCCCGGTAGACTTGCTTGCGTGATAAACCATCTGGGGGTACTGTGTGCCCGGTGGTACTTGACTTGCGTGTTGAACTTTAAACTACCTGGGGGTACTATGTGCCCGGTAGTACTGTTCTGGGATCCCAACCACATTGGATCAACCGAAGCGGCGAGGTCGGCGTTGGGCCTGATTCGCTGTTAGGTCCCACTGGGTCGATATTCTCGAGATATCACACTTGGGCTTTTAAGCCACCTGGTGTGCTGGCGCGGCCACCTAATTGCTTGTGCTTGAAGTATATGCTCGATTGCTTGTCTGCTTGATAAATGAAATTCTTGTTTGATTGGTAAAATATAAGTATGAGTTACTTGCTTGTTAAATGATTTCGTGTGTGATTTCTAAATTATAAACATGAGTTATTATTTTTGGTGTCATCTTGATAAAACAATTGAAATGTGTCTCTTGAATTTATTAAGTTTTTATTAATACATGTTTTGGATCTAAACATATGAAATTGTTTTGTTTGCCTCTTTATTGATTATTTGAACTATGTGTAAAAGTGCCGATTGTTAAGGTTTTTGAAAAATGGAAAAGTTCTCACTGAGCGGGCTGTGGCTCACCCCTTATCTAAACATTTTGTTTTCAGATATGAATTAGTCAAATCCATTGATTACGGGTGACCATTACATGACCTTCCAAAAGCGCGGACACTAGTTATAATTCATCGTCAAGTTATTTATAGGAACTGAATGAAAAGATTGTACAAGAATTCCATCTGTTTACAATAAGATTATTTATGCAGACCTTTAATTTAATTAAAATATTAGTAATGCTCCGATTAGATTTAGTTTAAGCATTTCGTCCCTAATGAAAAGTAGTTATAATTTCCGAGGTGTTACACCTCATCGGAGAAGTGGATCCCTGGTTCCCCCAAGTGATCTACACGCGGTTTTGGATTGAAGGGCACTCTAGCATCAGCAACGTGAGAGAGTATGATCAGATATGAGTTTGTTGAAGAGTGGGTATTGAGCATCTGTGCATATGACAGTAGGGGAGGGGCTTGGTCACCGGTTGGTGGTTCCGCCATGGCGGTGGCGCCGATCAAACTGTGAGAGGAGCGTATGAGAGAGAGGGACAAATCGCCCAAATTCGCCAGTCCGAAAAATATGGGCCGGGTCAAAAAGTCGTAGGTTAAAAAGCTCGTTTCCAGTGTACCTTTCAAGTTTAACTTGTTACTTAAAATTTTTAGATTTTTATAAGAAATTTCTAGAATTTGGCATTAAAACATGTTATACCATATGTTTAATTTAAAATGATCAATGTTTTAATACAAAAATGTACCATTTGAGTTTAAATATATAGTGATTGTTCCCTAACTTATCGGAAAGTTGGTTTTTCAAGAGAATTTGCACTTTATGAATTAACATAGATACTTAAGAAAAACATTATCGTCACTTTAGGACATAATTTCTTAAAGAGAGTAACATTTATCAAGATGATCCTCCAGATATAACCATTATCAGACACCAATAAAAATATGACACGTGTATAATCGTGATATTCTAATTGATTAAATTGTTTTTAATAAATTTATGAAACCCTAACATTGAATGCCTATACCCATCTATTTATTTTTTCCACATATTTGACCACAAATAACTTTAAAACATGTACAATATTAGTATATAATTTTGGGTTTTATTATGTTATGGTGGATATAATAGGATCTCACGTGATAATATTAGAACTTGTATATTATGGTTAAAAATTTATGCAATCATAGTATATGGATAATTTTACCATATATTATTGTTATATTCTCTCTCAAACTGGGCGATTTTGTGTTTTTCTAGTGACCTCATCGACTATTTACATGATTTTGCCCGTCTTGATGGCGAAAAACATAAGGGGGTGAACCAGGAAGAAGGAATGGGCCGATTAGTTCACAAAATCAAAAAGGTCAACAACAAATCAAGCAGACTCAAGAAATTCAATAGGAAATTGTACATCATTTTGATTCAGATGGAAATTTAATGATAATGAAAGGAATGATAGCGACGCCATGTACATAGATTATCGGTGTAAAACTGGCAGCAAGAGTCGACTCAATTTTAAATGTAAAATTTAATTTGTACCATAGCTTAATAATGAGTTAAGTTGGGGTACCAAGTCGATTGATTGGAATTGATTGTTCAAGGATGAGGAGATGCAATTCTACCCAACTAAAGAAATCAGTGGGGTTCGAATAGGGTCCTACCGCAAGAGGAAGTCGAAGCGAGTTTGAAGGAATGGAAACCACAGTGGTGTATCATGTGGTGGCGCATCCGCCATTTTATATCATGGAGGAATTCTTTAAGAGACTTTGGATGCAATTTGCGATATTAAAAAAAAGGTGTTGATTTTGTGAGCAAGTATTTACCTTGTTAAATTCTGATGTGCTCATGATCGGGATTCTTTGTGTTATATAAGGGAGTTAATTGCTTAATAAAAAACCATTATAGTTAGCATTTGGACTAAGGAATGGAACTTTGCTATCTTAA
Source organism: Sherardia arvensis (assembly GCA_948330725.1). NCBI lineage: Eukaryota > Viridiplantae > Streptophyta > Magnoliopsida > Gentianales > Rubiaceae > Sherardia > Sherardia arvensis. The sequence continues at coordinate 34,134,374 of OX415236.1, forward strand.
CAATGTCAGTTTGGGTTAGAGTCCCATGCTCAATATCATTTATTAAAATCCTAAATTGGTTAGTGGAAGTGTAAGTAAACAAATTGCTTACCAGAATTGCTTATCATAGTTGTTGATGCACATACTAATACAAACAAACATTCCACTGGTTACTTAAAATTTAAATTTACAAGTTATGTATATATAATGTTCTAGAAATCTCGACAACATTAATCAATTAGAACCAAAGTTAGGACAAAACTCATTGAGATCCATCATCAAGAATTACAAACCATATGAAGGCTACCTAATATTGGTTTATATACAACATACAATTTTTTTCCTCTTACCTTATCCTCAATCTTAGAAACAGTTTTGGTCAGATTTCACTGCTAGTCCTTAAAGTCACAATTTTCAACAATTCTTTTTTTTCCATATTATTTCTACCACCTTGTAGAGCGGAATTGGTTTCATTAGTACCAAGTTTTTTCAGTGTGTCACAGCCGAACATGAGGGATTGTGACGCAGCTGAGACGTCCTACATTAGTTTGCGACCAGTTCCATAGATAAAAGTGCATCATGTTAACATCCTTTTATGCAAAAATAAAAATAAAAAACCACAAAAAAAACATTAAATTTTAAACCCTATATTTAAATAAAACATGTTGCACAGTGTATACATTTCCAGCAACGGCAAAAAACATACTCTCAAACCCAAAACAGAAAACGGAAATGTTGAATTTTGATCAATGCATATATCACAAAATAAGGTAACTTAATTTCATCACAAAAAAGTTCAAAATATTCTACGTGTTTGAAAATTTCCATATGAAGTATTAAGTTGAAACAACAAAAATGAAGATGTAAGAGAGCTGCACATGAACTCAATTTCCTCTAGAGATGTAACTGATACATTTTTCATATCAACAAGTCAGAGGAGAACAACCCTTAATCATAGATGGAACCGTGGATTATATCTCAAGAGAATGAAATATAATTAGATTAAATCACTTTAATTATTAGAACATTCAAAATATACCCTATTAATAAACATTAAATAATTACAATGTTTCTAATAATTGTTTGAGCTAGCCTACTATAATTCAACTTTCCTGACATTTTAAGAATGTTTTTATATGGTTAACTTTGATGGTGTAACTTTTAATATGAACCGTGCATTTTGTAAATTAAAAATTATAAATTTCTGTATAGTCCGCCGCCTCACTCGCCGGAAACCTAAGACACCACCATAGATCCAACCTTAGCACGGGAGGTCATCAGAAACGCAGTAGTTGCATTCACCTCCAATTGAGAAATCAGATTCGCGTCTGGGAAGGAGGTTGCTTTGCAGAGGGGTAAAAACGGGTTAGGAATGGATCTGGAGTTGAACTTTCGATCACAGTTAGGAGAATTGTAAGGACTTTGGTGTTGTTTAGCTGCAGTTTTGGTTTTTTTTTGTCTGATTTCATCATGCTCTTTTTTTGTTTGGTTTTATGCTTACTGGAGCTTTTGGTGTTAAATTTGAAAGTGTTATTGATGTGAAATTTGCAGAGTATAATTTTTTATTACAATCAGAAGTACTCTCTAATTCCATCTTACTCTTACTGCCATTACCAGTTATATGAATTGGATTCTCTTTGGGTATACATATAACACCAATGGAATGTTTCCCTGGATTTACATACACTGTGGATTACATGTGCCATATGGTGAAACCCAGTTGCATTTTGCTGCTTCGTCTGGTCTGCCTCATTTCCATATGTTTGTTATTATATTTGGAGGTTTCTTGTGTATTTACTGTAATGCTATGTAAGGTTATAGGAGATCGTTGAACTGCTAATTTCTAAGGGGGCCAGTTCTTTCTGTTGCGATGTGTGAAAATCATGTTGCATTGAAATACTTACTAGATTTGTTGCGTCTAGGAAGGAGATTGATTTTGCAGAGGGGTAAAACGGGTTAGGATTTAGGAATGAATCTGGAGATGATCACACAGTCAGGAGAATTGTAAGGATTTTGGTGTTGTTTGTCTGCAGTTTTTTTTTTTTTCTAATTTCATCATGTTTTTTTTGGTTTTATGCTTACTGGAACCAGTGGTTCTTTGCTCTATTTTGTTTACTCATTGAACTATGCTCGTATCCGACTTACAAATGATGTCAAGGCTTCAAAGGGAGCAGGAGAGAGACAGTTCAATGGCTTGGTTGATGTTTACCGCAAGACCATGGCTACTGATGGCATTGCTAGACTCTATCGCAGTTTCAACGTTTCATGTGTCGGTATCATTGTTTACCACAATCCTATCCTTTTGAATCTGTTGCAGTCAGAGGAGAGAGCTGGTAGACAGCTTAGATTTGAAACTATTTGGGCAAACATGGAGCCACCAAGATAGATTCTGAGGAAAATATGGAATGAGGAGCACATGTTAAGAAAACAGGTGGAAGAACTGAGATTGCTCCTGATACATCTGAATAATTGGCACAGAAGAACATTTGGCAATATTGAAAAGGAGATCAATTTCCAAAAAGGAGGAGGCTCTGAAGCAATTACGAGCAGGAAATGGTCTCTATTACAACACAGCTAAGATAAAGGCACTGGCTGCTCAGAAACAAGAGTTGGAACAAAAATTGTCTGAGTACTGGCAACAAAGGGCCAAGGTTAGTTGGATTAAACAAGGGGAGAAGAATACAAAGTTTTTCATAGATGGGTTTCAAGAAGAAAAGTGTCCAATACCTTGCAAAGCATACTTCTTCTAGAGAGAAGTTGGATCACAGTTCAGAGACAAATGTTTCAGGAAATGACAAATCACTTAAGGGGCATTCTAACTGAGGACATGAATACCCACCAAGCCTTAGATAGATTGTCAGCCTGGGAATTTTTGGCTCAAGCAAACCATAATGTACTCACAGACACACAAATTGAGGAGCTGGGAAAACATTTTACTAGAAAAGAAGTGTGGGATGCATTAAATGACATGAAGCTCTAGGGAGCTCCAGAGAAGATGGAATTCCAGCTGGCTTCTACAAAAAGTATTCTGAAGATGTATGGGAGGAACTCTCGAAAGCAATCCTAAGAGTGACCAGAGGAGACCCTTTCCCAATCCACTGGAAAAGGACACAAATCATTTTAATTCCAAAGAAGAAGCTCCCCAAGCTGGTCACAGATTTCAGACCAATCTCCATTTGTAATGTGAAGTACAAAATCCTTGCAAAAATGATTGCTAAGAAGCTAAAGTCACATATGGAATCCTTTATAGCACTTACATAAAATGGCTTTGTACCAGGAAGAAACATCACAAAAAGTGTACTATTGGCTCATTAGGTGCTGGAACACATAAGGAAATACAAATTAGCAAAACAAGTCTTGGCAGCTATCAAACTGGACATGAGCAAGGCTTATGACATGATTTCTTGGCAGTTTCTGGAAAAAGTACTCAATTTCATCAAAGTTCCTGCTACACTGGTAAACATCATAATGATGTGTATGCAGACTGTCTCATATCAAGTGGTAGTCAATGGTTTGGTTAGTCCAACTTTCATTCCTAATAGGGGTCTAAGACAAGGATGCCCTTTATCCCCATATCTGTTTATTTTATGTCAACAGTTTCTGTCTGCTGGTTTGGAAAGTAGGGTGAGAGAAAATAAATCTCTAGGAATACAGGTGTCTAGATGTGGTCCTCATGTGTCAAACATCATGTATGCATATGATTGCATCATGTTTTCTAATTGTACTCTGAAGGTCATCCAAGATCTGAAGGACATACTACAGATATATACATCAGTGTCACGTCAGAATCTGAACAATGAGAAGTGTGCCATCTTTTTTAGCCCTAACACATCTGGGGTAGTACAACAGAAAATGAGGGACCAATTTAATATACAAGCTCAAGGAATTGGAGGTTTATCTGGTAAATACTATACTGTTTGATCAGCCAAACTCAGAAATTTTCAAATACCTCATCAGCAAGTTTAACACAAGTTTGACTCTTGGAAAGCAAAGTTACTGAATCTTCCTGGAAGAATAACCATGGCAAAACATGTCCTACAATATTTAGCAATTTATCCTTTAGGAATTTTCAGAATTCATATAAAGGTTCTAAAGAAGATAGATGCTATGACAACAGCTTTCATCTGGGGTGGAAAATTGGAAGGTAGGACAGTTGATCGGAGAGCTTGGAGTCACATGTGCAAGGCAAAATCTGAAGGAGGTCTAGGCATGAGATCAACAATTGGCATGAACAATGCTCTACTGGCAAAAAAACATGCATGGAATTTGGTCTCAAATAAAAACTCTTTACTAGCTGAGGTATGTAAGCAAAGTATCTCAGAAACGATAATATTATCCCTCACATATAAGCTATCCATCTAGACATTGAGAGAGAAGATGAAGCACTTTGGAAATGGTTTAAGGATGGAAGGTACACATCTAAAACTGGTTACCACAGAGCAATGGGAGAACTAGAAAACAATGGTTCACAATCCAGACTAAGTCAAGATGCAAGAAATTTTTGGTCCAAGATTTGGAGACTTAGAATTCAACAGACAGGCTATTAACAAGATGCCTTGCCACATGGGTCAATAGAGTTAAAAGGAAGGCTGGATGATGATGGAATGTGTAAAAGATGTTCTCTGGCATTGGAAGATGAATCACATTTATTTCTGCAGTGCATAGCTTTCAGACAGATTTGGACAGCTGCAAATGTGATTTTGGGGCAGCTAACAACCTCAAATTTCAACTCATGATTTTTCCAGAAAGTGTTGAATTCTCAAGATTCCCAACAGCTCACTAAAACTGTCCTACTACTCTCGAAAATTTGGAAACACGGGAACAACAAGGTCTTTGACCAAACTGATGTACCACCAATGCAGTGTGTACAACACTTTCAGGCAAAACTGGACTGTGCATTTAAAAATCTACAGCAACAGACAGGACCACATAGTGAACTGGAAAGGCAGGATATTGCAGAAACACATAGGGAGCACCATCACACCACTGTCCAGATGATCAGCCAAGGTGAATCCAGGGATGGAATTCCACAAGCTTGTGTGATAAGTTTTGATGGATCTTATAGAAAACATATGCAATTAGGAGCAGCAGGGTGGAAAATATTGAAGTCCGGGTGGAATTTGGACAATGATATATCATGCTCAAATTTCTTTTCAGCTATTAACCTGTTATAAGTAGTGACGGAGGCTTACTGGCGCTCGCTGAGAGCAGGACAGCGCCACGGAATACAACGTGTTAATCTGGTGACAGATTTAATTCAACTCCAATAGGCAATCAAGAATCCTTACATGGCCCCGATAGAGGTCAAAGGAATTATATAGTATCAGGCGACTACTAGATTCTCTCGAAGAATTTGCGGTAGTTAAGGTCAATCGTTCCTTTCTTGACAAAGAACATAGTTTGGCCACGCGGCATAGTAGAAATTTATGTAATAATGTACGCACTTCTTTTATATTCTAATAAATAAATTTTGCCATAAAAAAGATGTTTACCTTAAAATGAATAATGATTTAAGTGTTTGATCTAACATGTACAGTAATAGTTCCATAATGTTTTAAAAAATTGAACTTTCAAGAGAGTTTGCTTAATTCTTAAATCTTTCCACAATTTAAATAGAAATTTATATAAAAGAAGAAGAAAGGGAATTGAGAGAATATAAAATATAAATATAAAATTTAATGTTATAAAAATTTTATAATTGAAATGTAATTAATGATTAAAATCGAGTATGCTCACGCGCCACGCCGGAGTACCACACGCCCCCGCCGAAGCATCAACCGCAGCCGCCAGGTTTTTCAGTTTTGTTGACTTCACCGGCTGTCTTCAGATTGGCCCAGGAATTTGGGTTAATTCTTTTCTCTTTTTCTTATAATTTAATTATGTTATCTTAGAGTTTTTAGAATTTAAGAGATGTGAGATTGCAATTAGGACTTTATGCAAAATTGTTTTGACAAATTTATTGAGTATCCTTGCCTATTTGTCTGTTATGTATCTCTTAACCCTTAATTGGCGAGAGGGAAGACCCTTTGGATTTCAGTCTGTGCGATCACACTAAAGTTTCTATAATTTACTATTGGCGTCTCTGCGCATAGAGTTGTAGATTTGAATATTCTATATGCTTCAAGTTAAGGATACTATACATGTCAGAGTAGTTTGATGCTTTTGTGTCTGTTCTTGGGAATCTTTCGATGCATCTCTTTTTTTAGATTCCACCACTGAGGTAGAGAATTAGTACGGCTATGCTAGAAAAATTTCTGTAATCTCATACAAATTGTCACAAAAATCTTCATGGGTTTATGTGGTTTATTGGCTTTACCCAATCATGTACTTTACTGCTTTTATTTAGGGTTGATGAGCTTTTAATAATCCTCCCATTTATTTGGATGGATTTGCCAAAAAAATAAGAAGAGTTCAACTATAATATATCAAATTTGAAAACAAATAGAATTCTTTCACACACACACACATACATGCCTTGATAGTTTACATGCAATCATTTTAATTATGCTATTTTAATTATTAATTTGATAAATACTTTTTAATAAATATATATTTTAAATGTCTTTCTATATCATATTATAACAATTTGATGTTATTTTTATTATTAATTAAGATATTCCTTGTTATGTAAGAGTAAATTATTTTATAATTTTCAATGCATCATTTTATACTAAATTTTATTACTAATATGTCACAAATATGAGTACCAAAATGTAAATTAAAATCTTATTTTATATTTTTATTTATTTTTATACATTTTTGTTTAAACGTTTTAAAATTTAAACTTTCAGTGTTCATATATTATATCTAACTTTATCAAACATTCATACCAGTTAACTATTTAATACTTTATCAGGAGACGCTCTCAAAGTTAGGAAAACGCTCTCTAAGTTTTATCACCATCAACTGTTCATAAATTCCCAAATTTATGCCCGTTCTTCTCTTTTCTGACCATCCCCCACCTACAACGTCTTTCTAACGGTTACAAAACGGCAATTCCTATGGCTGAGCCACCGCAACCTCGCGGTGGCGCCGCCGCCGGTAAATCTTTTCTCAACGCCCTGACCAATCGCACCCCCCTCTCTCTACCAACCTCCCCTCTAACCCAGAAATCGCCCCATTACACAATTCCGAGGTGAAATAGCATGTATCGTAACAAGGCACCAGGCTGAATCTCTGGCTTCCCACTACACCAATGCTCTAATTGGCAAGTTTGCAAGAGGCAAACCAGCTATGGAGAGGCTCCATGATGCTTTCAGAACATCTGAATTTAATGGCAAGTGCCAGATCGGGAGCATTGACTTCAGGCACATTCTGATACGCTTTGATGATATGGAGGATTACCAACGCTGTTGGATGAAGGGATATTGGATGTTTGCAGGAGCTCAAATGAAGGTGCTCAAGTGGACCATAGATTTCTGCCCTGAGGAGGAGTCATCAATTGTTCCAGTTTGGCTCACCATCCCAAAGGTACCATTTTACCTACACAATGATACAATGATTCAATCCATGGGTAATCAAATAAGGAGCTTTATCAAAATGGATGCTGCAACATCCTTTTTTACTAGGACCTCAACAATAAAAATGTGTGTGGAGGTAGACCTTAGAAAGAAGCTTCAAACCTCAATTAGACTGGGAATAGAGGAGGAGTCTATCAAAAAATACCCCATAGAGTATGATGAAATCCCTAAATATTGCAGCAAGTGTATTATGTTAGGCCATGATGAGCAGAACTGCCTTGTACTCCACCCTGAGCTTAGACAACCTATTAGACCTCTTCCTCAAGTTGTTGTTCCAAAAGGAAAAGCAGTGGTCCAATTCTAAGCCTCAGAAGAATGACACAACCATTGATGAGACTAACAGAGAGCCATCTGTCTCTAAGAATAGTGACCTTAATGCTGGTCCCTCAGGTCTTACACCAAATACAAAAGATGCTGAAGCTGCTATGACTCATCAACAGCAACCTCCCATTGTCTCACAGCCCCCTTTTGTTACACAAAAAACCAAACATACCAAGAAAAAGAAGGTCTCTAACCCCCTTCAAAATTCACTCTATACTCCATGTCCCATAATCCCATCAGTAACTGAAGAAAGGGCCTCCTCCCCTCAATCAGTTAGACACTCAGATGATCTTTCACCTCAGAAACCTAGTGAAGAGAATCAGTCAAAGTGTGAAAGCCTCACTCATGATTCACTCATTCAGAACCTTCTCAGCCGCACACCAACCCCACAAATTACCTTTGCTCATGATGATATCACAGTGGGGACAGGTAGGAATCCTAATCTCAGTAATTTTACTTTATCCCCTAACAAGCTGCCTCCTTCAGTTACCCTTTCAGGAAACAGATTCCTTCTCTTGCTGGATGTTGATATTGAACAGGAATCAGGCACTCCTTCAGGCTCAGAATCTTCACAAGATGATAATCTGATTGACTCGCCAGGTAAGTCCCCTCTCCCTAGCATTAATCTGAGTACAGAACCTATTTTAGATGGCTCTTCAACCCAAGTGGCTGCTGAGAAATCAAAAATATCCAATTTCCTTACTCAGATAAACAAGAAATCCACCTAAAAAGGCCTCTAAACCTCCTTCTCCAAATCTGGTACTCACCAGATCAAAAAGCACTAAAACTAATTTTTAATGTCACACAACACCATTAAAATTAGGTTTCTAGTGTGGAATATCAGAGGCATGAGAACTTCCATGGTAAGGCTTCATGACCTGATAAGAGAACACAGAATTGAACTTTTCTGCATCATTGAGCCTTGGCACAAAAACCATAAATGTGATAGGTTTAGAAGACAGCTGCATTTTAATAACAACATGACTGCACAGAGTGGAAAAATTTGGCTCATGTGGAATGAGTCAATAAAAGTCACTCTAATACATGATCACTTATAGTTTCTGGCAGTGGATATTTTTAGTTCTAGACTCAACTCCTCTATGGAGGGGATCTTTGTCTATGGATTAAGGAATATCCCTGGCAGAGACCATCTCTGGGATGCACTGTCTCAGAGAAACATGGATTCATCATTTCTAATTGGGGACTTTAATGCCATAAGGTCACCAACATAATATTTGGGTCCATCACTGCCTAGCCCAACCAGCATGACAAAATTCAACAATTTCATTTCTGCCAATGCTCTTTTAGAGATAAACTCAGGTGGTAATTACTTTACATGGTCTAACAACTGGCTGAGAAATCCAACAACAGAGAAATTGGATAGAGAACTGTGTTCCCAAGGTTGGATGACCAAGTTTCCATCCTTTTCCATTTTAATCTTGAATAGGAACACTTCTGACCACTCTCCAATGCTCTTTAATATAGGCAGTGATATCATTTCCTCCCCTAGTTCATTTAGGTTCCTTAATGTATGGTTTAATAGAAGTGATTTTATGTCAGTCATTAAAACTGACTGGAATCAACCTATTAATCATACTGGCATGCTTGGTTTCTATCTGAAACTTCATAGACTTAAGATACAAATTAAAAACTGGAACAAAACAGTTTTTGGTTCAGTTGATCTTAATGTCAGACAAGCTGCCGAAAGTCTCAGACTGCAAGAAATAATTTATGATGAGAATAACTCAATAATTGAACTTATTACTCTCAAAAAATTAAGAGCACTGCATCTGAGAGCCCTAAAAGAGCAACAAAAATTCTGGAAACAAAAATTCAGAATCAAATGGCTCAAAGAAGGGGATGATAACACCAATTTTTTTCATCAATCAGTGAAGGAAAAAAGGTGTTCTCTTAGCATCACTAAAATTCAAAATTTTGGTGGTGTATGGCTAGATGATAATACACAGATTCAGACTGAGGCAGTGAATTATTACTCAGATCTATTGTCTGAACCTCCCTAGAACACTCAGGGAGAGTTTTATCACCATTTCCTTAGCCAGATACCAAAGGTGATTACTGAAGCTGACAATGTTCAGCTTACTAAACCAGTAACACTTGATGAGCTTAAGGTTACTGTTTTTGGAATGAATAAAAACAGTAGCCCAGAGCCAGATGGCTTCTCATCTAAATTCTTTGTGAAAACTTGGGATATTATTAAACTTGACCTCTTAAGTGCTGTCCATCACTTTATGAGTGGAGCTAACATTCCAGTTGGCATCTCAGCCACCTGGATAGCACTTATCCCTAAAAAAGAAGTGGTATCAACATTTGATGACTTTAGGCCAATTAGCCTCTCAAATTTCATCAATAATATATTTTCAAAGCTTCTAAAGGAAAGAATCAAACCTTTGATGCCAAAAATTATTTTCCCACTCAATCTGCTTTTCTTCAAAATAAAGACATTGCTGACAATGTTATTTATCTTAAAGAAATGATTAGATTCCAGGATAGAAAAGGAAGGAACCCTAACCTTGTTCTGAAACTTGACCTAAAAAAGGCTTTTGATAGAGTAAACTGGGGTTAGTTAAATAAGGTCCTGTTGCAGTTTGGTTTTAATGGTAACACAGTTCTTTGCATAATGAAAAATCTTAGCAATGCCTATTTCTCAGTACTTATAAATGGTAGGCCTAATGGATTTTTTAGAGCAACTAGGGGAATAAAACAGGGAGACCCTCTCTCCTTTTTTATTCAACATTTTCTCTGTAGTATTTTCCAGAAGTCTTGCTTATGTTTTTGAAATAGGAAAACTGCAATACTTTAAACTGCCAACAGGTCCAACTCCAGTTTCCCACCTTAGCTATGCTGATGATACTGTGATTTTTATGAGCTCTTCTAAAAGTAACCTAGTCAGAATCAAAGCTTTCTTAGTTATTTTTGAACAGACAACATGTCAAAAAATTAGTTTTGAAAAAAGTGAATTCTACTTGAGTAAAAATGCTTCCCTTGCTAAACTGAATCAAGTCATATCTATACTTGGGATGAAACAGGGCTCCTTTCCTTTTACCTATTTAGGAGTGCCAATTTTTACTGGCAGATCACTTACCTCTTACTTCCAGCCAGTGATACAAAGAATTCAAAATAGACTCTCAAATTGGAAGAATAGGTGGCTCTCCACTGGATGCAAGCTGACACTTATTAAGTCTTGTATTTTTTTCATTCCACAGCACATATGGAGTGTCATGGTACCTCCAGTGGCAGTGGTGAGGAAGATTCAGAAGATGCTATCACTGTTCTTTTGGGGAGAATCAGACCTTAAGCCCAAAAAGATTTGGAGAAAATGGGAGGCATTATGTTACCCTACTCAACAAAATGGCCTGGGACTGAGATCAATTTCTACAATTATTAAGGCTTGCTCCTTAAAACTATGGTGGAAATTCCAACAAGGCTCAACTCTCTGGTCTCAGCTACTATGGTCATTTCCCCAGACCTATAGAACCTCTCCCAACTGGAAGAGGATCCTCTCTATTGATTCCAAAGCTGAACCACTCATTAGAGTAATTCATGGGGAAGGGAAGTGCAATTTTTGGTCAGCCAACTGGACAGGCATTGGCTCTCTGTTGTTAACACTGAACCAAGCTAGTACCAACATCCCACTTGACTGCTCAGTGGCCCAGTTTATTGACCATAGGGACCATTATATTGCTTCTATTCCTCCTATCATTAATCCATCTATTTTAATTGTCCTTCAGGAAGCTTTAGTGATTATTGGCAGGGAAGACAGGCTTATCTGGATCCTGGAGAAAACTAGAATCTTCACATTCAAATCAGCCTATGCAGCACTGAAACAAAGTAGAGGTAACTCAGATTCGTTACAGAAGGTATGGAATCCCAGAATCCAAAAGAAAGTGAGTGTATTCATGAGGAAATTAGTGAATGCCTTCTTACCCTTTCCAGATATCTTAATGAAAATGGGATTTCACCTACCTTCAAAATGCCTATTTTGCAACTCTGATGACTACATTGAGCACTGTTTTAATGATTGCACATTGGTTGTTTCTATGTGGTCTAATTTCCACCAGATGGTTGGAATTGCAGACCAATCTTTTCCAACCCTTTGGGACAGATTATCTTTCTACTGGTCATTCCAGGGTGTTACTAAACTTCACACTTCTTTGTTTCATGTTAGGGTCGGGCATCTTACCATCCCGCATGGTTCATCCCGACCCCTCATCCTGCATGACGATCGGGCCAGACCCGACCGCAGATGGCAGCTTTACCTAACCTGACAGAAGAATCTTCCCAGACCGCCTAACGGCGCGGTCTGATCAGATCGGGTCAACTGTCTGCACCATATATATAGCCCTTTCTCACAAGAGAGAGGTAAGTTAACTAAACACAATCAATCACATCTCAACTCTCCGAACAGTCTACTGACTTTAGCATCGGAGCGGGAACGGCAATTAGCCGCCCCGCCCTGATTGAGAGTTCCTTGATTCTTAGCAGGTACTCCTCATCGTGCCATCGCGACGGATCATCAAGGACGCACATTGCGACTGTAACATTGGCGCCGTCTGTGGGGATATAACCAAGTATCTTCATAGCCCACGCACTGCAAATGAGCAGAGAAGGACAAGACCACGTTACCCTCATCGACGAGGTAGTGGTCACAGATCTGGGCGACGAGGGGGCTGAAGTCCCGTTCACCCCTTCAAACCCAGCAGCCACTCCGATCTCGGCGACGCCTGAGCAGGCTCGGCACTCAGGCGCGTCCCCATCTTTCACAACGGAGGATGGTGATGTGCTCCGCCAGATACTAGAGTCACAGGCTACCATCAACAAGCAGCTGCAGGAGCTGCGAGGTACGCCGCCGAAAGCGCGGCGTCTTGAAGGTTTGGCAAAGACGGTCACACCGACCAAGCTCTTTGCCGAGCCTGCACGAGCTAAGTGAAAAGCCCCCATCCTCACAGAGCTGGATGATGACGGAATGAGATTCTGGAAGATTCAGACGAGGAGTGGGGAGATCCGGGCGAGAAAGAGGCCAACCCTAGGTCTCATCCTAGGGAATGGGCCATGACGTATGTTCACAAGCCAAGTGTCAAGCCGAGGGTGCCGGCGAAGCAGAGGTTGTCGGTGTTTTACGAGGCCCCGGATTGCCAGAAAAGAGGGAGCCCGTTTTCAGAGGCAATCACGGAATTTGTCGCCAACCCTCGTCTCCGGATCCCACCAAATCTAGGTACGTATGATGGCTTGTCGGACCCAGCAGATCATTTGCATACGTTCACAACTAACATGTCAACGTACGCCACGCCCGAGCCCGTGTGGTGCAAAGTCTTTGCCACCACGCTCAAGGAGGCGGCAAGGGTATGGTTCGCCAACCTGGACAATGGAAGCATATCCAGTTTCGCGCAGCGCGAGGAACCTTTCCTCATCAGGTTCATGCAGAAGAGGAAGTTCACCAACACGACGCAGGACCTGATGAAGATACGCCACAAGGCATCATCCGGCGAGAGCCTGATGGAGTATTATGAGCGCTTCATCGAGGAAAGCAACAGGGTGGTGCACCGCGGCGAGCCGCGGTGGTTGATCGAAATCTTCATGCAAGGTCTGGATCACGAGGCTCTGGATTCGGAGCTCACCCTTCGTGCGGTACACACGCTGGACGAGTTGCATATGGTGGTGGAGATGTTTCACCGAGCCGACGAGAATGCCAAGAAGAAGAAGTTGGATATACAGAAAGAGGCTCGACCTTACTGGTCAAAACAGAAGCCCATCCAGGATGGGCAACCGGCTAAAGTAGAGAAAGCGTCATCGGTGAAGGACAGGCTAGGACCTCGAGTTGCTCAAGAAAGAGTTTTCACCCCGTTGACAAAGACGCCCAGAGAAGTCTTCTTGGCAAACCGCGACGTCATCCCACCCCCGCGTGCCATGAAGATGCCTCCCAACAAGCGAAACTTGAACAAGTTTTGCGAGTACCATGACGACCACGGCCACGACACAGAGGATTGCATCCACCTGAAGAAGGCCATCGAGTCATGCCTGCATAAAGGGCAGTTGAAACAATTTGCTGCCACCGCCAAAGCTCACAACAAGGCGACATATGCCACCAAGAACGGCGACCAGGATTAAGGGGCCAACATGGCGCGTGGTAAAGGAAAGGAGGTGGCGCGGGCCGAGCGACCAGATGAAAAGAGAGCAAAGTATGAGGAGGAGTCATCACCAGAACGAGAACCAGCGAGGCGCGCGAGCAATGATATACTCACTATCATAGGCGGTAATGCCGGAGGGAGCTCGGATTCACAAAGAAAGGCTAGATGCAGGATAGCCCAAGAACACACCCCGACGAGCAGGAGGCTAGGTAGTGATGAATTGATCACGTTCGGTGCCGACGATCCCATCCCGGATCGTCCGGCCGGATGCGATGCGGTCATCATCACGGTTCAAATAATGGATAAGATGGTTCATCGAGCGTACGTGGATGGTGGCAGTTCAGCAGAAATAATGTATTGGCATTGTTTCGAAAAGCTGGACGACAACACAAAGGCCAAGTTGATCCCAACAAGCACACCGTTGGTGGATTTCGCGGACAGAACGGTGTGGCCAGAAGGAACAATCACACTTCTAGTTGGGGTCGGGGAGAGGCCGGCCAGGAAAGAGGTGGACATGGAGTTCATCGTCATCAAAGCTCATAGCCCGTACAACCTAATACTGGGGAGGCCAGCGCTAGCCCAGCTCAAGGGTATTGTCTCAACCCTCCATCTCCTTTTGAAGTTTCCAACCAAAGGAGGGATAGCGACCGTTCGAGGCGATCAGCAAAAGGCGAGAGAGTGCCACAGAATCGCATTAAAGAAGCGGAAGCGTCCAGATGACGAATCACCACCACGACGTCCGGTCCACATGGTCCGGTCAGGGATCCCAGACCCCAAAACCTTGTCAGCATCTTGCATGCCCATGTTCCTTGACCAAGGCGGATGCCGAGGAGTCCAACTGGGATCCGAATTGCCCGACGCAAGTCGTCAGGAGGTTCTGGAGGTCCTGATCAAGCATCAGAAGGTCTTTGCATTGAAGGCGACAGACATGACAGAGTATCACCCGAACTCGGTCAACACGCCCTCAAAGTGGATCCTTCACACCCACCAGTCATGCAGAAAAGACGGCCGCTATGCCCAGAAAGGAATGACGCGGTAAACAAACAGGTAACCGAGTTGGTGAATGCAGGTATCTTACGGGAAGTGCCATACCCCACGTGGTTAGCCAACCCGGTCCTGGTCAAAAAGTCAGATGGGAGTTGGCGAATGTGCATCGATTACAAAGCGCTAAACAGGGCATGTCCCAAGGATTGCTACCCGACACCCATCATCGATCAGAAGGTGGACGCGTTGGCCCCTTTCCCGATCAAATGTTTTCTAGATGCATACAAGGGGTACCACCAAATCACGATGAAGGAGGACGACATCGACAAAACTGCCTTCATCACGGAGAGGGGAGCCTTCGCGTACCGGATGATGCCGTTTGGCTTACGCAACGCCGGTGCCACTTACCAGAGGGTGGTGGACAAGATTTTCAAAGCGCAGATCGACCGCAACATGGAAATCTATGTCGATGACATGGTCATCAAGAGCGTATCGTATGAAGGTCTAGTGAAGGATCTAGATGAGACTTTGGGAACCTTAAACGCGGCAGGTATGATGCTCAACCCGGCCAAGTGCCAGTTCGGAGTGGGGGCCGGGAAGTTCTTGGGCCTCATGGTGTCCAACAACGGTTTGGAGGTCAATCCAAAGAAAGTCCAAGCCGTCTTGGAAATGAAGCCTCCCAGGAACGTTAAAGACGTACAGAGCTTGAATGGAAAGCTGGCGGCTATGAACAGGTTCTTGTCACGAGCCGCAGAGAGGTCACTCCCATTCTTTAGGATCCTCAAGGGCAGCGTCGGGCCAAAAGGAGCAATCCAATGGGGCCAGGTCGAGGATGAAGCATTCCTCAAGTTGAAGGATCATTTAAAAGACCTACCAGCCATGTCTCCTCCCGAGCAAGGTGAGACGCTGTACTTATACCTTGCCGCTGGTTAGGGAAGTGAACAAGATCCAGCGTCCGGTCTATTATGTCAGCCGAACGCTGCAGGGGGCCGAGTTGAGATACAGCGCTCAGGAGAAGCTGGCCATGGCATTGGTCCATGCGGCGAGACGCCTCAGGTCATATTTTCAAGCACACCCCATCGTGGTTCTCACAAACGAGCCGCTCAAAGCAATTTTGACCAGGCCGGAGATGTCAGGAAGGTTGGCCAAGTGGGCAATAGAGCTAGGCGAACATGCCATTGAGTTCGCCCCAAGGAAAGCCATCAAAGGGCAAGTGATGGCTGATTTCCTGGCAGAATTTCCATCCAGGATCGAGGAGAAGGATGAAGTAACCATCGACGCACCAAGCGAGCCAGCCGACAAAAAGCAACGACGCGTTGACAGGACAGGATGGTGGAAGCTGCATGTGGATGGCGCATCCGGCGTGGAAGGATCAGGAGCAGGTCTGATCGTGACCGACCCCGATGGCATGGAGACGACGTATGCGTTGAGATTCCAGTTCCCAGCCACGAACAATGAAGCCGAATATGAAGCATTAATTGCAGGCATGGAGTTAGCAAAAGCGTTGGGCGCGACCAAGTTGGATGCATACGGCGACTCGGCTTTGGTTGCGAACCAGTTCAATGGGTCATACGCAGCCAAGGAGCCATCAATGCAGAAATACCTGGCCAAGGTAAAGAGTCTAGCCACGCAGTTCGAAGGATTTAAGGTGACCCGAGTCCCCAGATCCGAGAATACAAGGGCAGATGCCCTCAGCAAGCTGGCCTCCACGGCAAGTAGCCATCTGTCCAAAGGAGTTCTAGTGGAAACACTGCCGACAAGATCAACTGACGGCATGACGGTCGCTGCTATTGAGGCCGAGCCGCCATGTTGGTTGACACCAATGCGGGACTACTTGCTCAGTGGAGCGTTACCACCCGATCAAAAGGAGGCGAAAGCCCTAGAGAGGAAGACGCTGAATTTTACGCTCAGGAACGGGGTGGTATACAAGAGAGGATATTTGCAGCCGTGGTTGCGATGTTTAACGCCCAGACAAGCAGAAAGAATCCTGAAGGAGCTCCACGAAGGAAGCGGCGGCAGCCATCAGGGGGCCCGGACACTGGCGCTGAGGGCATCCCGAGCAGGTTATTACTGGCCCAATATGAGGGTCGACGCTGACCATGTGGGTAAAACTTGTCATCAGTGCCAGATACATGATCGGGTGTCATCTCAACCCGGCCAGCCCATGAAGAGCATCACAGGCCCATGGCCGTTTGCAAAATGGGGCATCGACATTGTCGGTCCTTTCCCCCAAGCGACCGGCAAGAGAAGATTCTTGGTGGTGGCCGTTGACTACTTCACCAAGTGGGTTGAGGTGGAGGCATTAGCAACCATCACAGGCAAGAGGATGACAAGTTTCGTGTGGAGGAACATTGTCTGCAGATTCGGCCTGCCCAAGACAATCATTAGCGACAACGGACGCCAGTTTGAAGGAGGAGTCTTCAGAGACTGGTGTAACCAGATGGGCATCCAGCAGAGCTTCACATCAGTAGCCCATCCGCAGGCCAACGGTCTCACCGAGCGAACCAATGGAACGATTGTGCAAGGGTTAAAGAGAAGGTTGGACGTCGCGAAAGGAAACTGGGTAGATGAGCTCCCATCGGTGTTGTGGGCATACAGGACGACGCCCCGAACGGCCACAGGTGAATCACCTTACTTTCTGTGTTTCGGCAGTGAGGCCATCATCCCGCCTGAGCTCATCATCCCATCAACGCGATCCGCCATCCCGGATGCCGAAGAGGACAATAACCAGCGTTTGAGAGAGAGCCTGGAGGACTTGGAGAGAGCCAGAGAGCAGGCCACAATCAAGGAGGCGGCCTACAAGTCATATGTGGAACAACGCTATAATGCCAGAGTCCGCGTAAGAAATCTGAAGCAAGGCGAATTGGCCCTCCGAAAGAATGAAACCAGCCGAGTTGAAAGCTTGAAGAAGTTAGATGTCACGTGGGAAGGACCATACGTGGTCGCAGAAGTGCTGAGGAACGGCGCATACAGGCTGCAGACCATGGCAGGCGAAGCGGTACCAAGGACGTGGAACATGGAGAACCTCCGCCGTTATTACGGTTGAGCAGCATCAGACCCATGAGAAAGGTACCAATTAGTTTATATATAATGGGGAAATGCTTTTGGAGAACGGATTCCTGATCGGATCGCGACTTTTGCCCTCATGAGGGATGTGATCTTGAGGAAATCCAGTTCTCCCGCGCAAAATTGTATCTTTTGTACTCCACCTTTTGTTTTTTAATGAATTCCAAGTGTCAAGTTCAAGAACACATCATCTCTTTTTCTGTTTCATTTATGCCATTTTTTCAAAAGTCGAATGACATGATCGGAATCGGTGATAATGGACATTAAGAGAGGCAGTTCAGGCCATCGCTCCGGTTACCCGGACAAAGCATTAGAACACTCGACACATCCCTCACTTAGGTTGTGAAGCATGAAGGGCACATCTTTGCCGAGCATCTCAGACATATGTCTGGAATGGCAAAGATGCATTCAAAAGTGTACTTACACCAATGGGCAAGTCGGATGACACGATCACGATCGTGACCGCCAGACCGAGACTGAGGCTTAGCCGCCCTTTTTGAGTACTGAATATAGGCGTGGTTTTTTGTTCAAATGCGGACGGGAAAATAGAACAAACCATATCCTCTCCAAACTCGGATAGCTACCGGTTTGGAGAAAAGGTGGGATCTTTTCTTTAAGAAAAACCCATGTCGGACACGGACCGATTAACAAGGATCATAGCTTAGCAGCTTTGGCTTTGAAGAGAAAAATAAAAAACCAAGGAAAGGTCTAGGCCCATATACCTTGGTGGCTTGGTCAGGGTTTAGCGACCTCCAAGTTGACAAGAAATTCAAGCCACATCAAGGTTCGCCCCGGTTAGTTCACCCGGCTGACTCATCCCTCTTCATACAGAAGGATGATGAGTCGCCACCATGAACAGGGGTGAGCAGAATGGCAAGGTATCAACCAAACATTAAGGCAATAGCCAGTAATGCAAATGCACAAACAAGAGTTTCATCAAGTAGCAAACAGCCAAACCGGTAAGGCAATAATATATAATGTCAAAGCAAGAATTCAATAACAATGTAAAGCAAATGTAACCCTTATGGGTCATTACAAACCAAAAGGAAATTATTAAAAGGAGTTTAGGAGAAATCCAACAGAAAGAAAGGAAAGGAAAGAAGCAGAACTAATGGTTCTGGGCAGAAATTTGGACATTGTTCCCAGCATCCTCCAAATCCTTCACCAGCCTTTCCTCAGCAACAACTTCACCGTCGACCATAACAGGCGGAACTGCAACATCTGGCTCCCATGCGGCAAGCTCGGCCGGAGTCATCTCACCGGTCAGTGTGGAAAAGTACTCCAGGGAAGCTATTGCCAACGAAAGCATCTGTGAGCTCAGAAAGAGCGGTGGCATAGGCAGCAGAGTCTTCATACACGTTATCCAGCGCATAAGCCCGTCGAAGGAAAGCAGAAGTGCGCGCGACGGCGCGTTCTGATCGAGCTACCTTGGCAAACACTTCACGCACGCCGGCGGTCAGCACAAACTGATAGTCAAGGGCGAGGCTGGTTTTCTCCTCCAGCGCCTTCTTCAGTTGACCTTCGGACTCGGCAAAGCGAGCTTGAAGAGCGACCAGTTCGCCAGATATCTTCTCCGCCTGATCAGCTCTCACAACAGCTTCATCTAGACGTTTTTGCAGCTCAGTGGCAGATATTTGGGCATCTAGTAGGGCAGCGTCGCTGGTCTCCTTGGCTATTTTCAGTTCCTCACCTTCCGAGATGGCAGACGCCAATTGAGCGTTGACAGCGTCCAGTTGTTTCTTCAGCGCCCGCTCGGTTTCCATCCAGTCATCAGGTGACCACTCAGCATCAGCATCTGCTTTGGCCTTGGCCTCATCTTGAAGCTTGACTATCTCGGCATCGGCGATGGCCAGCTGCCTCTTCACATCTCCGAGCTCGATGAGGGTGGCGTGATGCACCTTCTGGTCAGCCTCATGTGCCAAGCACAAGGTGCTGAAGTCAGAGATGACGGCGAGGGACGAGCAAGCACCCTAACAATACAACAGTTAGGAGGACAGAGTTGGGAAAGGAAGTTAAGCATGAAAGGAGAGACAAGGAGATGAAACTTACATCGAAAACAGACGAAATCAGATTGTCTGTGGCAGTCCTGACCCCATGAAGGTTTAGCGCCGGATTCTTCACCCAAGCCCTGAAATGGTCAAGGGGCATCACCTCCTTGAGATATTCCAAACGACCGACGGGCGAGTTGAGGAAGACGGTGGAGGAGTTGGTTTTACCCTTGTCAGTTTGAAAACCACCAGCGTGCGGAGGGGCCCTCTCACCATGCTGCGGACCAGTCGGCTCAGTGCTGCTCTTCAGCTTCTCAGGCACTTGGGGTCGGGACGAGGCATTCTCGCGACCGCCGACCCCCATCTGGAACAGCTGGTCGGGCTTCAGCAAACCCCTTGACGACCCCGTATCCTGATAGGGAAGCGAGGAACCTTCAGCATTGCCGTCCTGTTCGGTTTGAAAGGATTGACCATGCGACTGAGTGGACTGGTTTGGGCCAGTACTGTCCTCCAACCTCCTACGTTGCGAGGGACGGTTGAACTTCGTCACGTCAATGGTTGGACGGCGGCAAGTCATATCTGTTGTGAACATACGACATGAAGCAAATACAGTTGAGGCAAGAGCAAAAGGTCATGATAATGCTCAAGAAGGATGAAAGAGAGGGCCAAGTGGGATCCGACATACCTTTATCAGGGCGACCAATCGGAGCGAGTGCCAGAGCAGCAGGAGGGCTGAAGAGATCAACACTTGGGGGGCCGTTGCCCTTGTCCTGGATGGGCTTACCATCATCTGGGATGACAACAGGCTCATCCTGGATGGCAGGAAGCACGCGACGGTGAGGCAGGCCGGAATCCCGCAACCTTTCATCCAACTTCAAGACATCCCACCTCTCTGGTCTCTCCTTCAGAGCCCTGATGGAGGCAGCCAAGCGATTCTGGGATACGCCATCTGGAGCGCGGCCGCGCGTATCAGGATCACCAACAGCTTGCCTTGGGCGAGAGGCGGCAGGCCCATACACGACGTCTTCATCAACGAACATGAACTTTACCTTCCAGTTAGTCGTTTTGGGCATGCCAGTCAAGATGTGCAGGTCGGCTTTGGGGCGAACCTTGATGTGGCCCCAACCGTCCTCATCACCTCCACCGCCGGTGTAGAAGAACACCCGGAACAGGGTAACGGAGGGAACAACCCCGCGAGCACCGCACAGGGTCTCGAAGCCAATAATGTTGCGCACAGCGTTGGGCGTCATCAAGCCCAGAGTCATGTCAAAGTAAGACAGAATGGATTGGCAGAAAGGAGTAAGAGGGAACCTGACGCTGCAACGAGCCAGATGCTCATAGTAAACAGGAACTTTGCCCGCCGGGGCAGCGTTGATGGTGTCGCTGGGTTTGGGTCGGACGATTGACTTGGCCAGATCCGCGATCTGGAGGCCCTCGGTGTCGCGGCAGATCTGAACGAACTCAGCCGCTTCTTCATCCGTAATCTGGCAAAACGCGCCGGAGACAGGGATATCTGCCATGATCAGAACAGGCAAGACGCTACAGAGGCGGAAGAAAACGAAAAATCAAAGTGAAACAGGTACACAGGCGTGTGCAGAATATCTAAAGTTGTGAGCAATGAATTCGAGAATAAGATGAAGAAGGCAGAAATGAGGAGCAGTTTCGTATTTGAATGAAGAAAGGGGGGGAGTTATGCGAGCAGTTAAAGTAATAATGGCAGTTGCAAAAGTTGCACAGTTACAAAGACTAAGTTTACACGCATCCCCTCGAAAAAGTGACGACACGTGGCAGACATGCAGTTATATCTGACGGCCCACTGTCGCACGGATCCCAGAAACCCAGATACAGTCCGTCACACGAACCGTTGCTCCGCGCTCGGACTTGGGGGGACTTGTTAGGGTCGGGCATCTCACCATCCCGCATGGTTCATCCCGACCCCTCATCCTGCATGACGATCGGGCCAGACCCGACCGCAGATGGCAGCTTTACCTAACCTGACAGAAGAATCTTCCCAGACCGCCTAACGGCGCGGTCTGATCAGATCGGGTCAACTGTCTGCACCATATATATAGCCCTTTCTCACAAGAGAGAGGTAAGTTAACTAAACACAATCAATCACATCCCAACTCTCCGAACAGTCTACTGACTTTAGCATCGGAGCGGGAACGGCAATTAGCCGCTCCGCCCTGATTGAGAGTTCCTTGATTCTTAGCAGGTACTCCTCATCGTGCCATCGCGACGGATCATCAAGGACGCACATTGCGACTGTAATATTTCACATTATTCCTAGTTTCACATGCTGGTCTCTATGGCTTGCTAGAAATGCAAAACCCTTTGATAATATCACTCCATGCCCAGAAATGATGAAAAAAGGAATCAGAGATCATGTTTTCAACATATTTACTGCAAAACCTTTCTATGCTGCCTCTGATTTTGACAGGGAGTTATCTACTATGGGCTACCTGCCTATACACACCAGACCCCCCCAACCCCAGGTCGTGCTTGTCAAATGGTCCCCTCTAGTGACTGGCTTCAAAGTGAATGTTGATGCCTCATGGCATCAAGACAAAAGCACAGGGATATGTGTAATTGTGAGGAACTTCACAGGACACACTGTGTCAATTACAACATTTTTCAGGAATACCACATCTCCTTTGGAAGCTGAACTGTATGCTATATCAGAAAGAATTTTTATTGGTGAAATGCTGTCCTCCACATATATGATTGAAAGTGATTGCTTATAGGCAATAAAGGCTATACAAGATCCATACAGTTGTCATTGCCAACTGTTTAATCTTGTGGACTCTCTAAAGTCCAAAACTCCCGATCTCTATCACATACTTAGAGAAGCTAATAAGGCAGCTGATGCCATTTCTAAACTGCCTCATGCCTCAAACTCTCCTTAGTGCTGTCACATGATCTGCTACCACCAAGGATTAGAGGTTTGCTATACCTGGACAAGACAGGTACACCATCAACCAGAATTCGTATGAGCAGATAATACTAACTCTTGTGTTCATGTGCAGAATATCACCACTTGGTTTTCCAGCAACTCTCATATTGAGGATCAAAGCTCACAGCTGGACAATTTCCTACCCCTGACACTCACTTTGAAGTTCACTGATGCTCACTCCCTTTCAGTCCAACCATAGTTTAGTTAGACATCACTTGGTGCCGAATTGTGTTTCGCTTAGGCGATTCGCTAACAGATTTCAATGATCATCTTTCAAACACACATGGACTGTTAAGATTTCTTAGCTATTTTTACCTACTGTAGCTGTGAGAATTTTTTGAAGCGTTTTACGCTTGGGGACCATGCTCCCCCTGTAAATATACTCTGTCATAATTTTGGTTTTTTTGGGTCAGGGAAGCCCTATATAATTTCCACCACCTTCGGGTGGATATTTGACCCAAAAAAAAAACTATTTAATCCTTTAGAGCAAGTCCAACAGCTTTGCTATAATAGCAAATTTGCTCAAATATGGAGAATTTGAGCCTTTTTTGAACTCCAACAGATTTCCCATCCCATTCTCCATAATAGAAAAATTGAAGAGAGATAAGGTTTGCTTCTCCAAATTTAGAGAATGAGGGAGAAGATTTGGAGAACCAAAATTTAATGCTATTGTTTTTTGTTATTTCACCCACTAATTGTTTCTGTTCAATAATTTTAAATGATAATATCTTAAAATAATTACAATAAAATTTTATCAAAAATACATATTCTAAAAATATACATAAAGACGATCGTAACAAGATCTCATATGACTATTTTTACATGTACATATCTATTGATATTTAATAATCAAATATAATCTATTTTCCAATATAAATTTACTAAATTTTAAGATCATAAATATATTTATTTTGACGTTTTATATAAGTCATAACATTTAAATTAATTTTTTTTACTAAACATTATTTCTTATGGTTGAAAATAATAACTTGTAACAAAAAATTGAAAAGAGAGGAGTCTAATTATTCATAATACATTACAAAAATAGTTATATTGTAAATTCAGGATGTGTTACTTTTATAAAATGTAATTTTATCATTTTATAAGTTAGAGTAAGTAATTTCAAATATGAAATATTATTGTAATATGTATTTTAAGTTAATTATTTATTTGTTCATCATTATTTGGACTTATTGAATATATGATCAAAAAATAGAAAATAATAGGATAAATATATAATAATAAATGTCAATAAATTATAGGGAATGGAAAATGGAGAAACTGTTGGAGTTGAGGTAAAAAAATATGGAGAATATGGGATTTGCTTCCCTATTATGGAGAATGTGAGTAGATAATCTGTTGGACTTACTGTTATGGTTCAGATTTCGAACTTCAATTTCAGTTTATTAAACCGATCCGAAGTGGTAATACAATCAAACTCCAACCATCTCATTTGTAATATTTTTTTTATTTTCCAAAACGACGTGGTTTGGTGATTGTGGAGGACAAAAAAGGAAAAAACTGATGGAGGAGTGGGAAGAAACAATTAAGGTTAAACTGACGTGAAATTTAATTGGGGACGCAGCATCGTCTTGTTGGTTGCAAATAATACAAACTCATCTCAACCTGTGGATCTAAATCTCAGTGCAACGTCTGATCGGCGACGACGATGGCGGAACTCACCACCGACAATGTACAATTGATTTTCTTTTTCTCTGTTTGTGTTTAATTTTTGGGTATCCTCAACGTTTCACTAATTATCGGATCGAAGCATTTGACGTGTATGATGATTGATTTGGTGTTTATATGTTTAAAGGAGACGAAGTTGGTTACCTGAGTAGGAGCATTAGTTGACTAGCACCGGTTTTTGAATCTAATGTGGTGAATGGTTTCAGGTTTTGAGGAGGGATATTCCGTGGGAGACCTACATGACTACCAAGCTCATCACCGGCACAGGCCTCCAGCTGCTAAGGCGATACGACAAGAAGCCAGAGAGCTCCAAAGCCCAGCTACTAGATGATGTAATTCTGGTTACCTTGCTTATTTCTTGATTTGCATTTTATTTACATTTGGGGTTATGAATCAGCAGGTGTCAACAAGTGATGTTATATTCGTTGATCACTTGATAATTTTCACAGAATCATGGCTGCTTGACTTTCTGTTATCCTTGTGTTTTGCTCCCATCATAACTGTTTTGCACTGGGCTTGCAGGATGGTCCTTCGTATATCCGTGTATTCGTCAGCATTCTCCGTGATATATTCAAAGAAGAAACAGTAGAATATATTCTAGCCTTGATTGATGAAATGCTTACTGGTAAAGAATCAAACTTTGAACCTGAATTAGTTTACATGTCTTGACAATTTTTGAGTTTAGCTTTAGCAATGATTTCCACCTTAAAAGCAACCAAAGTTATACGTTTTCCTTCTGCAGCGAACCCAAAACGAGCAAGATTGTTTCACGACAAATCTCTTGCTAACGAAGATACCTATGAGCCCTTCCTTCGGTAAGCTTTATTTCCTAGACTTTTGCTATATGACATACATCGATGCTTGTAATTGTGATGATACTTTTGTTGTGCAATTTGTTTTTGGGTTGTTGTAGGAGCATAAATTAATCTGTCTGTGGGGCTTGGCCAATTTTTGGTGATTTTGCCCCTCGAAAAAGACGTGATTGTTTGTTTGATGATGTATCCAATATCCCATCATGTTATCAATGCCAAATATGATAAATTTAATGTAATTTTCATGTTGCAGATTGCTGTGGAAAGGCAACTGGTTCATACAAGAGAAGAGCTGTAAGATACTTTCCTTGATTGTCAGGTGATACGCTTGTTATCCATTCAACCTTGTTAACTATGCCTATGTATTGGTAGAACGTGTAACATTGCTACCATGTTATTTCAGCGCAAGACCCAAGGTTCAAAATGGTTACTCTGCTAATGGAGATTATTCAGATTCGAAAAAGAAACTCACCACAATTGATGATGTTTTAAATGGCCTGGTTGAGTGGCTTTGTGCTCAGGTTAGAATGTTCTGTTCATCATACTGATTATGGTGCTTGTTATGCTATCTTTTTTGAAAATAAATTTGGTCATGAGCTTTGATCACATTTCATCGATAAAGAAGATGCTGTACTGGTTTCAATTGGGAAATTGTGGATTCTGAGGTAAAGTCTACACTCCTCTTGCAGCTGAAGAAACCTTCTCACCCTAGCCGTGGCATCCCAGCAGCTGTCAATTGTCTTGCAACTTTACTTAAAGAGCCCTTTGTTCGGTCTTCATTTGTTCAAGCAGATGGAGTTAAGTTACTTGCACCATTGATAACTCCAGCTTCGACTCAGCAGTCCATGCAGGTAGCCAATTTTTTTACTCAACTATGCCAGAATTTTGGTTGTCTGTCAATTGGTATATGTATTTGTAGCATCAGAGCATGAAACTTCTGTGTATTTGCTCTAATTCTGATTTGTCATTTTTTCTGTGGAACAGCTTTTATATGAAACATGCCTGTGTATCTGGCTTTTGTCTTACTATGTACCAGCAGTTGAGAATCTTGCTACTGTTAAAGCAGATGGAGCGACGGTTCTGAAAAAATTAATTAATGTCGTTAAAGGTTCTACAAAGGAAAAGGTAACTTCTTGGCTTTACTTGTGAATTTTCACTGTGTACATACCTACCCTAACAACTATTTTATTCATCAGGCTTATCTATGGGCTCTTTTATCCTAGTTTTTTTTTTGAGCAATTTGCTCCCAATTAAATATGTGACATGTTGTTCATATATGTCTGGTAGGTTGTCAGAGTTGTGGTCTTAACTCTGAGGAACTTGCTCGATAAGGGGAATTTTGGTGCTCAGATGGCAGACTTGGATGTGCTTCAAACTGTTCAAAGTTTGAAATCACAGGCCTGGAGTGACGAGGTAAAATTCAACTTGTATTAGCCTAATGGTTACATGTGATCAGGGGAGGTGATAGGGGGGAAAAGGAGACACACAAGCCAGTTTCTGACATGATATATGGAAATTACTGTTGTCAAGAACTGCTGCCTCAAAAATATTCAATGTTTCATAGTACAAGAAGTTTTATAGGCTTTTATTTGTCTGTATTTCCTTGTTTTGCTTTGCAATTAGCTATTAGCTATTAAGTTGTGTTTTGCCCATTGACTCTTTTTACTTGTGTCCATCAGGATTTGTTGGAATCCCTAAACCAGTTGGAAGTAGGTCTCAAGGAGAACATCAAGAAATTGAGCTCCTTTGATAAGTACAAGCAGGAAGTTCTTCTTGGCAATCTTAAATGGAGCCCAATGCACAAAGACCCTGCTTTCTGGAGGGAGAACATTACAAGCTTTGAAGAAAGTGACTTTCAGGTAAAACTCCTAATATAATAGATGCATTCTTTAATTTTGCATCATTCTAGAGACTAAGTTATCACCCAGTGGTATCTTCTTAGCCTCTTAGGTGATCATATAACTACAGTGGTTATACCTAACTTCCCTCTTAGTACTTAAAAAGTTTGGGTTCGATGAGTATATCCTTGTGATGAACTAAAACTCACTTGTGTGTCCCAACAGATCCTTAGGGTTCTCATCACAATATTGGACACCTCCAATGACAAGACTAGTCTTGCTGTGGCTTGCTACGATCTCTCACAATTCATCCAGCAACATCCTGCTGGTCGGGTGATATTGACGGACCTCAAAGCTAAGGAAAGGGTCATGAAGTTGATGACCCATCAGGAACCTGAGGTCACTAAGAATGCCCTACTCTGCATCCAAAGGCTTCTTCTTGGTGCCAAGTATGCCAGCTTTTTGCAGGTGTAACTTGTTGTATTCCTGAAGCATTTTGCACGGATGTGCAGTAGTTTTGCATTAATGATGGATTATATATACCTTGTTATCCCAGAAGAAGTATTTCCCGTTTATCAGAGTGCAATAATTGTATTCATTCCCCAAGTGATAAACCCATATAATGTACACTGTGAAAAGGAAGAAAGAATAAGAATAAATTGCCAGGGATCCGTTCTATTTTATTTCAATTTGATGAGGTTTGTAATTATGAATACTTTTTACTGAGCTTGTAGAGTATCAGTGAGTATATTTTTGAGTTGTCTCTTCAGGATATGTCACATTTCAAACTTTTTCAGATTAATTCTGGCATCTTATATCAAATTTTAATCATTCATCCTCTTTTCTTTTCCCTTTTTGCGTGTAAAAAGAACACACGGCTGCTAAGAGCTGTCGGTACAAGTACAACTCTGATAAAGCAACATTTCTATGACATCAAACAGCAGGCTGAAGTTTATGAGTAAAGGCTGAAATTCACAGGATTCACAACAGCTTACAAAACTCCTTTTGCTCCTCTGGGAAATATGGAAGCAGAGGAACAGTTTGGTTTTTGAATAGATAGTAGTTTCTCCAGTGCAGTGTGTGCAGAAATTTCAGGTGGAACTGGAAGCCACACTCAAGACGCAGCAACAACAGGGAGAACCACAAGGTGACCTAGAAAGGCTAATTGTGGCAGAATCTCAAAGAGTACAACAGCAAATCACAGTGCAGATGATCAGACTAGGTGATTCTGGAGTTGGAATTCTTCAGACTTGTGTGATAAGTTTTGATAGCTCATACAGGAAACAAATGCAGTTAAACCTCGATAAATGATTCTTCGATAAATGTATAACCTCGCTAAATGAATAATTTTTCACGGTCCCGACTTGGGCTAAGGGGCTAAATGAATAACCTCTCTAAATGCATTAATGAGTAATTATTTTAAAATCCTTAAAGACCCTATGCAAATATAAATGAATAATCACCACATTTCATAAGATATATATGTATTAAAAAAATTCTAATCAATAATTTTCATAAAATAAATCATTCCCTTACAGAAAAAAAAGATACTACTGCCTATATGTATATATTATTCATTTATCGATAAATGAATAACCTCGCTAAATGAATATATTTATGATGGTCCCAAGAGTATTCATTTATCGAGGTTTAGCTGTGCATTTGGGAGCAGCATGATGGAGAATTTTGGAAGTCAAGATGGAATTCAGAATATTGGCACTTTGATTTGGTCAATTTTTTGTGCCCAAGTTTGACCATTAATTTGTACTATTATATAAACTAGGCTAACCAGACCGCGCGTTGCGCGGTTTTTATGATGTAATTTTAAAATAATATAATGAGTATGTCGATACAAAGTAAATATTTGATGCAAATAGTATTGTAAATAATAAATTATGTCAATTGAATAGATGTTTGTATTATAAAAATTCTGAAAAATAAAATAATTGAAAAGAACTAAATTACAATATTTAAGGTAAAGTTTTACTTTCAGTTTCCTATGTTTGACTTTTTATACATAATTGATCTCAAAACTTATAAACTTAGCCATATATTTTCATTTTCCTAGCTCCCTCCCTAGTAATATACAAACACAATCTAATATAAAATCTCAAGCGATTTTTAATCGTAACCCTTAGGTGAGACTGTGAGAGCGACTTACCAAAACCTCAGGCGATTTTATGTGTTATTATTAACATTTTGGGCCGGCGTTTTATTTAATATTTATCTTTATGAAGAAAATGAAAAGATAGGGCTGAGTTTTATAAGTTTTGAGATCAATTATGTATAAAAAGTTATACTTACAATATATGTAAATAAAAACACACAACTTATAATATCAAATACAAATCCAAAAACACTATAATGAATAATAAAAAAAGAAAAACACTACATGTGAATAAGGTGTAGGGTCTTACATGTATCTGATAATTTCAACTAATTGATAATTATACATATTATTTGTCAAGTTATTTTAATTGCAAAAGCGCATACCTTGCCTACACCACGTAAATAAAGACGATATCAATAAAACCATAGTCAGAGTCATATGCGACCTTGCATGCATGCATTTGTTCACCCATGCAATACGTTAATGTCTCCTTAATTTCTACATTCACATATTATTCTTGTTGTTGGGTGAACATATGAATGGTTGTTGCGATAATAATTATGATTTTGAGTTAAATACAAATTAAAAGGGGGAGAAACATATATAATTTTTGCTTGTGCTGAACATCATGATCTTCATATAAATTAACTTTGTATGAGTGGGTTTAGAAGAATGAGGCAATTATCAAGCAAAAAAGAAGTTTTTTCAGTTATTACAAAATTGTGTACTGACAATAAAACTATGTTGAGACAGAGGATTAATATTTTATCACAAATAAATGAACTCACACTAAGAGAACATATCGTCCCACTGCTTAAAATAAAACATAAACATGAAACTGTTGTGCGTTATATGTATATAATAATAACAATAAATTATTGTCCCTCGTATGAAACTATTGTGCGTCATAAATATATTATCTTTCATATAAATAATCTATAAACATGGAATTGTTGTGATAATTAAAATAGCCATAATAATTGAATATATATCAAAGATCTAGCTTAATACTGGACATCAGCTCATGATCACAACATCAGACTGGGAGCAAGAGGTTCTATGAGTAGTTTTGAGCGTCATAGTCAACCGCCACTGCTTCCCTGCCAACTCATTGCAGGATTTCACTGTTTCTTGAGCCTCCTAACCAACATCAGCTACTTCCTCACAAAAAAACAACCGATCAACAAAAATCGACAAGAAAAACTTTTTACAAAAACAGCCACAAATATCTCAATGGTGACAAACTCCACTTTCAGCACTTCCAAGAGCCATACTCTTCCTTCATGACTTTAAGATCGAACCTTCTTCAAACGCAAGATGCTTCCAAACTTCATGAATGGTGTTAAACTTGATGAATTTTTTGTAGTCATGGAAATTGCTTTAAAATCTGATTGCTTCAAATATTTAAGAGCCCTATGCAATTGCAATCATGATGTGGATTATAAATCCGATTGACTGGAAATTGCCTCATGACTGGTAATATATACATAGTATGATGGTTATCAGAAATCCCATCCCTTTAATCCGAAATTCCATCCTTGTAAATTCGATCGGTCGACCTAAAACTTTCGACATGGTTTAACGTATGCGAGTAATAGCACGTATGCGATGATTTGATCGGTGGAAAGTCTAACCTATTTATACGCATATAGAGAATTTTCGAGCAGGTGTTTTTATAAAAGGTTTGGATTTAGAAATAGTAAATTAATAGATTTGATTTTATTTGATTAATTCAACCGGCAATAACTACATGATAAAATATTTTAATATGGTAAGGTAACTACATGGTAATTATTCAACATTTTTGTGGTAATAACATGATACGTACGTTAATATGGTAAGATAATTACATGGTAAGTACCTTAATATGGTAAGATAACTACATGGTAAGTACGCGTGATTAAAAGTCGTGAATTTAGTAAATGAATATATTTGATTTGATTTGATTTGGAAATTAATTCAACCGACGTTAACTACATGGTAAGTATGTAATATGGTGAGGTAATTACATAGTAAATACGTTAATATGGTAAGGTGTACGCAGAATTCAAAGTAGTTTTTATAATCAGCAGCAGCGGCGGTGGGGAACGCAAGATTGAAAGTCGTTTTATTTGTTGTGGGGTGGTTTCCGGGGGCGGTGTTTTTGTTTTATATTTATATTTATACCGCCACTCTCTGCTATTTAATATATGCATAGTAGAAGATAAGGAATGATTTAATTTGGTAAATTAATATATTTAATTTGATTTGATTTGGTTTGATTTTTAATTTGTAAATTAATATTTAATTTGGTTTACATGTGTTGTTAATGATTTCCGGAGCGGTTTTTATGGTATCTGTATACATACATATATATATATATATGATTATGGTAAGTGTATGTATAACGAATGATTATCAATATAAGGAATGAGTTTGCTTCCATATTAATTCCGTCGGGTCCATATTAACTCCGTCGGTATTGGGGCGGTGTAAGTAGGTAAAACGCGAAATTAATAGTCGTTTTATGTGTTGTTTGTTAACATTCCGGGTGGTGTTTCATTTAATATTTATTTTTATGCCGCCACTTTCTGCTTTTTAATATATACCTTGTAAAAGATAATGATATTGTTGTATAATATAGTTTTGGATTCTCCGTAATGTCTACTTTTCAGATATTAAAATTTTAGAGCAAATTAATTTATGTAACTCAAATTAACGATGGTCAAACTTGGGCAGAAAAAATTGCCCAAGTCAAAGTGCCAAATTAGATGAAACAGAGGTAATATGATATATCAGGCTCATGCTTTTTCTCAGTTGTAAGCCCACTGCAGGCGGAGGTAGAAACTTGTTGGCGCGCTCTGAAAGCGGGAAGACGACAAGGAATACAACGTGTCAACCTGGTAACGGACTCGATTCAACTCCAACAAGCAATCAATCATCCTGACATGGCCCGATTGAGGTCAAAGGAATAATACATAGTATCAGGCGACTACTAGGTTCTCTTGTAGAATTCGCAGTAGTTAAGGTCAATCACTTCTTCCTCGATAAGGAGCATAGTCTGGCCACGCGCCTTACTAGAAATTTATGTAATAATGTACGATCTTCCTTTCCATCTTTAATTTAATAATAGTAACATTTACCATAAAAAAAATTAATCAGACATTTCTTTTCCTAAAAGGAACTAGAAGAGTTATTGCTACGGTCAATATTTAAATTAATAAAAAGCATTTAAAAGCATTAAACTACGTAGTTTTGATTCATAACCACCACAAGATCACCATATTCCGGCGACTACAATTTTCATATTTTCCTTTTTGGTTTTCATATATTTTTATATATTTTCATATACTTTGGTAGATGTGCTACGAACTTAGTTTTACATGGCTTAGGCATCGACATGTATATATATGGCATTTAGGTTTAAGTATGTTATTAATATATTCATTTTAGGTTGTATGATTATTTTTATATATAATACGTTAACACAGTGATAATTGGACAGATGAATTTACCAGACAGCTCTGCACTGCGGCGGTGATGAATAGACGATTTCTGGTTGGTAGGATACATCTGACATAGTAATAGTCGTGCGACATTGTGGTTCAACAGAACACGGTGGCTTAACATTGGTATCAAAATTCGCGCTTCTCAAGCAGCCGTTTATCTCGCCAAGAGGACAATATGATTAAGATTTATCAAGAGGATAATAGCCGATTAACTCTTCATCAAAATCATGAAAAATATTATCTTGGCCTCTCGAGATCGCCGCACACACAGTTCTTGCTGATTTCCAGGTGCCGGTTCTTTTTGTTTAAAACATGTATTAATTGTTGATTAATTTTGATTAGTTTCACTGTTTTCTGAGCTGCTTAGGATTTATGAACTTGTTTATGTTCAGAAATACTAATCACTTGTGCTAAAAACAATGTTTTAGCAGTCAGTGATTCTTTTTTTTCTTTATATACTATGTTAATTTCTAGGCCAAGATTGATGCTTTCATGCATATATCGCCAAGACAACAAAATGCTTGTTTTTTTATTGCTGGATTTCAAAAGCGTCCTCAACCTCGGATGATCATGCAAAAGGTATGTTTTGGTTATTAATTACTTTTTTTGGATCTACACTCCCAAACTGGTGGTGGAATCGTCCCAGGGAAGCCGAGGAACTTCTGGTGCAGGGAGCTTCTGACTCTGTATCCTGCTTTTTAGTTCTTGATATGTATTTGAGTGATGTGCTTTTGTTCTTTATTTAAATAAAATCTGAATTATCATCAATATTAACCTGATGAATTGTTAGGGATATCTATACCATTCAAATGGTTGTTTTGTACTTTATTTAAATTGGCATTTGATAAACAATTTGCAGGATGCAAGCAATTGTGAAAGAGCAAGGGAATAGCTGAATCGATTCTGGTGATTGAACATTTAAAGAGCGGGTATATCTTCCAGTGAGACGAACATGAACTTAGAGGACATGATTTTATTTTATCCAGAAGGGTAAAAAGTTGAAAATAGTATGAGTTTGAAAGTGATAGTCAATATGTGTGAAATATTTTCTATGAGCTCATATGTACACTATCCCTTTTTTGTACGTAAATGTATTTAGTACAGAATATTGAGTTTTAGTTGTATGATTGATGTTTAATTGTGTTAGGACTATTAAAAGTGGGTCATTAGTTTGATCTACAACAGAATTGTTTGGCACTTGAGATACAAATATTTAAATTTAAATGTTAAACGGAGGTAAATACGGTTATGTGCTTCTTTCGTGGTGATTGATGAAGTGAAAATTCTATAGTAAAAATGATGGATTGAGTGAAAAATCTTTACAATGTAAAAATGTAGACCCAATTTTCATGGTAATAAAAATAGATGAGAGAGAATATCTCATTCTTCAGAAGATATGATATATGGGTTCAGTGAAATTTTAAAAAATAGAATATCTCGTTATCTTGAAATGTGAAAAAGCCAAAATTTAGAATGTCTCATTCTCTTAAATTTTTTTAATTTCTTGCTAAGTTAGTCTCTTCCATCCAACGTAATCTCCGGACTCTGGGAAGAAAATTAAATATTAATGCTTTCATGTATCATATATATATATATATATATATATATATATATATATATATATATATATGGATGTATATGTCCAAAAAATATATACTATGCTCAATTTAGCTAATTTATATGATTCCTTTCTATAATATACATATTTTAATTAGGAATATAACTATTGCTAATTTTACATGATTTTTATATTGTTATATTTTTAATCTAAAACACGCAAACGTAACTACAATATGATGATTAATATAATTGATAATCATTACATTCTTCTTCCATGATAGAAGGTTCTGTTTGAAAATATATGGAAACATACCTCACGTTATTATTCTTTATCTTTTTACCAGGTATATATTAAAAAGCAGAAAGTGGCGGCGTAATAAAAATAAAAAATAAACACCGCCACCGAAATTATTAAGATACTACATAAAACGACATCAAAATAAAACGACATCAAATTATCGTTTTGTTTTGGAACACCGCCGAACTTTGGCCGATTATTCCTAATATACAATATTTCTGCCGCGGGTTTTTAACATAAACGAAATACTTCTGCGTTTACAAACAAACTCCACCGGACTTACCATGTGAGATTACTATTACCATACTAATCGTATTATAATTTGTAATCAATTTAAATCTAAAGTCCGGTATATTTTTCCAAACCAAATTGTTTTTGGTATATTTTTGATTTTATTTTAGGAATAATTGATACATGTCACCGTACTTTACTATGTCATCGTCTATAAACAATGAATTTTGAAATAAATCAAAGATTGTAGGTTTTTAATTTAAGTGAACTAATCTAATTAAACAAAATTAAACTCTAACTTTGCTTAAATGTTACTATATATGATGTTACTTAAATATGGAGGTCGCTAAAATGTGGATTTTTGCCATAATAATATATTCAGTGCCAAAACAAAAATTCCATGTATATGTATTATGTCCCGAAAAATTAAAAGTAGGTTGGATTTTGTTTTGTTAAAAATATACTTATAAGAGGTAGGGTTCATCTTGAGTGTTTGCCGGAATATTTAACCGTTGATCAATTGTGACCTGGGCTCCAATGGACTGAAAGATATCGGAGACATCTAAAAGCTTTGTAGGATTTCAAGGGTTCTAAACATATATGTCTCATAATCTCTCGAGGAGAAGAATCGTGAGCCGTAATTTCCTCTTGATGTACATGCCTTTTACTGAGTAGTGTTTTGAAGGTAATTGCCCCACGTTGTACATGAAATTTTAAGATTATTATATATATTTGTTACTTTTAAGAAGCTCAGATTCGAGGACTACATATTCACCGACAACAAGAACGACGACGTTGTCCAACCTGTTTCGATTTGGACTTCGACTTCGATTTCGAGCCTAGGGTTTTCAAGAAGTTCCGATCAGAAGATGATTACACTTTCAAGAAAAATCCGATCACCAACAGAGATGAATGGGGACTACCAGAAAGTTGAGGGGTGTTTCAACGGTATTACGTATTATTGGTGAAATAAATCAATAAAAGCGGTGCAAGATAAAAGTTTCAGCGCTTTATACTGTTTTGGTCAATATATTTTAAAAGTTGACTTCGAGTGTTTCAGCAGTATACCGCATGAACGGTGAAAGACCGTGGCAAGTGGTCTTGTCTTGCAGCGCTTGCTATATTTCCGTTACTAGAGAAGGTGACTTGGCAGTTTGACTGAAATCCGCGTTGAATTTTTTGGTAGACCCCGCGAATGTTTCAGCGCTGTACTCTAAATCGCTGAAATATTTGTTGATTGTACATGGGCCCATTTTCGAGTCCACTCATTTTGGGCTTGGAGGTTGATGTTTAGTTGGGCTATTTCTTGTAGATTTTACTATTGCGCCCGAAAACAATGTGTGGCAAAAGAGCTGACGAGTACTGCTGCTTTAAGTCATTTGAAATAAATGATAAATTTGAAATATTGACTGTGTACAATTTAGTTGTGATCAAATTATTTCAAATAATAAATGAAATTAAATATATTTGAGTGTTTCTATGACATTATAACATAAAAACCGTGAAATATCACTGATATGAATTTTAGTTTTATAAATTTTGAAAAATGCCATAGAACATCAAATTTTGACTTTTAAACTAGTTTTTTTTATGACTATGATAATTTTATTATGGATACGATAGTTTCTTGGTGTGATTAAAATAACAAATGAATTTGAATGTTTGGCTTGGTGGAACAAATTCATATAAAAAAATTATGCTCTAGGTATACATAGCAACAACTAACTGCTGCTTTGCTATAAAATTTTGAAAAATATCATAAAATATTAAATATTGACTTTTAAACTTGAATTTTTTTAATGATTATGTTAATTTATAATGTATAACACACTTTTTGTGTAAATTTGATTTGGTATTGGGTCGATGAAAGGTACGTGTAGTGAGAAATTTAGTAGTACGAACCTGAGAAGCATTACCAAGACTATAACATGTAGTTAAGTATATATACTTTGGAGTCATACTTTAACCATAGTTGTGATCAATTTATCTCCATTACTGAATATATTAAGTATAATTGAATATTGTTTTGAGACATTCTAACATAAATTCCATAAAATATCACTGATATACATGTTTAGTTTAACAAACACTTGAAAATGTCATAAAACATCAAATTTTGACTTTTGAACTAGGTTTTTATGACTATGATAAGTTTATAATGTATATGTTAGTTTATTGGTATGATTAAAATAACAAATGAATTTGAAAGTTTGACTAGGTGGACAAAATTCATATAAAAAATTATGATCTAGGTATATATAGCAACAACTAACTGCTGCTTTTGGTATAAAATTTTGAAAAATATCATAAAATATTAAATTTTGACTTTTAAACTTGAATTTTTTAAAGGATTATGTTAATTTATAATGTATAAGACACTTTTTGTGTAAATTTGATTTGGTATTGGGTCGATGAAAGGTACGTGTAGTGAGAAATTTAGTAGTACGAACCTGAGAAGCATTACCAAGACTATAACATGTAGTTAAGTATATATACTTTGGAGTCATACTTTAACCATAGTTGTGATCAATTTATCTCCATTACTGAATATATTAAGTATAATTGAATATTGTTTTGAGACATTCTAACATAAATTCCATAAAATATCACTGATATAGATGTTTAGTTTAATAAACATTTGAAAATGTCATAAAATATCAAATTTTGACTTTTAAACTAGGTTTTTATGACTATGATAAGTTTATAATGTATACATTAGTTTATTGGTATGATTAAAATAACAAGTGAATTTGATATATAACACAAATATAGTATAGTGTATATAATCACCAACTTTAGGACACGTGTTAGATTCTTATAATTTTGGACATATAATGTAACACCTTTACCAGATTAGTTAACTTTATTTAATTATATATATATAATGATACTAAATTTACTATGAAATATTTTATTCAAAAATTGGTATTCAAAAATAAAACGATTTATTAGAGTATAATAATATATTCAATCTGATAGAAAGTAAAGTATACATATGATTTCGGATCTGATCTGAACCGTCAATCGATTTTTAAATTAATCTCATCCGTGAATAATTTGTACTATATAATGCCAGTCACAAACCCCATCCCTGAAACTCAGACCTAATCCCTTTTCGTCTTCTTCATGAACCACTATTGGTCGCCGCCGATCCGGGTGAACCACAATAGATCGCCGCCGATCCGGGCTCGAACTTAGCCCTCATGTACAGCAGCTCCCCCTCGGAGCTTTTCCCACCTTCGTCCACCACCGGAATAACACCGGCGCCGACCGTCTTCACCCCGCCCACGCGTCGCCTGCTTCTTCTCGCACTCCACCACGATCCTCACCATCTCCGAAGACACCTCGCGGACGAGCGTCGCCGTCGATATCGCCAGCTCGATCACCGACACCGGCTCGCCGCGTGGGCTCTCCTGCACCGCGAAGCTGATGTGACCCCTCCGGTTCCCGAAGAGCGTTCCCGGCCGATTGGCGGCGTGATGGAGAGCTGCAGCTGATGTTGATGTAGACGACTTCACAGTCACTCTCCGGCCAGGCGCCCCCGTAGAGAGGTGTTCGTGATTGGGCAAGTAACCATTTCTGGTATCTTCAAGAATTTTTAGAGTCTAATACTCTTTCTATGCAATGTGATCCAGCTTTATATACTCATTAAGTTTTCTGTTCGTTTTGAGTTACAGAGTATTGTATTAGTGCAAATTATGTTTCTTTTGTTCACATCTCTATCTATTATTTTTTGGGCAGGATATTTTAGATGGAGTAAAGTTGTTAAAAAATGCAGAAACTTCGGACTTTCTTCATAAAGTTTCTTGACTTCTACACTAGTCTATGTCACCCAAGGTTAGAGTTTGATTCTAATAGTTGATTATGATGTTCTGTATGTAGAATAAGAGATTCTTGCTTTTGCTTTCTCAGTTTTTACTCCGTTCTAACCAGAAAACCACTTGGTTGGTAATTAATTTGTACTTTGCTTGTTTGCAAGCAAGGCTCGGTAGTGTTTTTCGATCTGTAACATTGTTTTTCTTTAAAAATATTGCATTTGTAGAAGTGATTTATGGAGAAGTGATTTCTCAGGTTTTGTTAAGTACCTT
The DNA here is from genome assembly GCA_948330725.1 of Sherardia arvensis. Classification (NCBI taxonomy): domain Eukaryota; kingdom Viridiplantae; phylum Streptophyta; class Magnoliopsida; order Gentianales; family Rubiaceae; genus Sherardia; species Sherardia arvensis. The sequence continues at coordinate 34,173,445 of OX415236.1, forward strand.
TAGCTATCGAGATTATTTCGTGGCGTATGCTGAGACCATGAGTTACAATAGTTCTTCACCTTCTGGTTAGTGCACACATTTCTTCTTTCTATTGCTTTACTTTATTTGGAATGGTGACCTTATTTAACCTTGTTTAATGAGTTAGTAACATTGCAGTTGTTATTGTTTGAATCTTGCAGGGAGCAGAATACCAAGAAGAACTATACTGGTGAGGCCTAAAGAGAAGCACCAGGCTACCAATGTTAGGCTGCATGGCCTTGGTGACAATGGCTCAAGGTAAATTGACTCAACCATAGTAGCAAATTTCGAAACCAGTTATTACTGCCTTTTAGGAGTACAAAGTTAAGACCTTTACCTAATAAGGGATTTGAGGGCTCTGAAGTGATGCATTTGTAATGAAAGTTAAAGTTGTGTGTTACTTTGCTGCACCCGCTATCTCAGGTCATTGCAAAAAGAGCCAAGAAATTCTGTTGAAAGCGCCTGTTTTGCAGAATCGAATATACCATTCAGATGAAAGCACCACTGAGGAGTTTGAGCTTCCAATGTTTGATTTTGACACCATTGCATTGGCGACAAAAGCTTCTCAGACAAACAAGGTTGGACAAGGTGTGTATGAAAATATAACCGGGTTAAGTTTTTCTTATGTTTCATGTTGCTGTTTAATGAAATATGAATTCGGATTTCAGGGATTGCTGGAAGATCAAGATGTAGTAGTCAAGAGGCTCTCGAAACCTCAGTCCAAGGTACGGGCGAATTCAAGAATGAGTTTAGATTGATTACGAAATTTAGTTCAAGGTTTGTTCCTCTTGAATTACCACAAGAGTTAGTTAGAATTTTGGTTGATATGGAATGATATGAATTAGTGTTTCAACATTTGTACATGACATTTTGATTATTGATATAATATGATTTTTTTTAATATTGCAATTTTCTATTTATTGCGCCATTAATTAATCAGCCAAATTGGGGAATTTTGAAATTTGATTCCCCAATTTTTTTTTATTTTTTATTTACATGTTTCAGCGTTTCTTAAAAGTCAAAGCGTTGATAGGTTTGGTCAATTTTAGTAGGCGGAATAAGTGGAATGTCCAGTCAACAATGTCACATGGTTCGTGGGTCCTAGCATTGGTATTTCAGCGCTTTTACCATAGCCTTGCACCGGTCACATAGGAAGCGGTTCTTATGGGACTAAAAGCGTTGAAAAACACGATAATACCGCTGCAACGAGCGGCCAACTTTCTGGTAGTGGGGTGAATGTTTTAGTGAAGGAGATGATGTCAGCGAGCAGCACCGACGAAGCAAAGGTTCGAGGGGCCCGCATGTTCGAAGAGTTCGAGGAAACCTTCGCCGTCGCCACCGAGGAAGATGAAAAAACCGAGGAGAAGATTAATTCAATCGCCGGAGAAAACGCGGTTTTGAAGCGTGCGGTGGCGATTCTTGACAAGAGGTTGAAGAAGTGCGAGGAGGCTAAGAATCAAGAAGTCTTGCAGCTTAAGGAGTTGGCCGGAAAGTATGAAGATGAGGCGAAGAGCTTGGAGATGAAAAAATCTTTCATCAGGCCTGCTATCTTACCGAGACATGTAATTAATTCGGCACATTCATGGTAAGAGCCGTACATGCTTATCGTTTTTTAAAATTTATCTCATTTAATTATTGTTATTTGGTGACATACTCTGAACTTGAGTATTTCGTCGGAATTTATACGATGAGAATGACGCGTATTATCGTCGCGCAAGGATTCTTTTATCAGAGCTCAACAACCGTTACATACGACCACCGTTACATACGACCTGATTGAATCCATGTATATATGAGTCCCTTTTGTTTAGTAAAATTTGCAAGATTTAGGGCATCATATATTTGAAATCACTTTAAACATCAGTCTTTTATTCTTCTTTACCAGTTTCTAAAATTTCTAATGTTTGAATAGGAAACATTATTAATTTTAGGTTTATGTTAGTGATTACTCCTTAACTGATTGCGTAGAAAAATAGGTGATTGCTTTATTTAGTAAGAGCATAAAATCAAATATTTTCTTATACAATTAAGCTTTAATTGGTAGGAGATTTAAGAATTTAAGAATACTTTGACACACACACATATATATAATTAATATGGTATTAATTCAAGCTTATCCCCAACAATCAGACATATATATATTAACTTTATAGTAATTTTGATTAGTTTATTCCTAATATTTGACATTGAGTTACTTGATCGTTGAAAAAGGATTATATTTAACTCTCATTAGGATAATCTTAATTAATGTTATTTGCCATTCTGGAGTCCTATTTGCAGATTCCAATTTTCAAATATTTACTAAAATATTTTTAATTAATGCTATTTTTGTTTATTTAATTTTAAACCCTTAAAAATTAATAATTATTTTCATTAAACATTAATTAACCCGCAAATCGTATTTCTGGGAGGCCTTAAGATGAAGGGCATGGATCTGATTGAACAGTCCATCATTGTTGTTGGGTAGTAATATAAGAAACAATAAACAAGCAAGTTATTCAGACCCAGAAACAAACACAAATTTTATTGCAACAAAGAAAATTGAATTACATGGTGTTACTGTTAGGATTAAAGATATTTGAATGGAGATGCAGCTCAAACCCGATCCTTTTCACCATATGTGCCCATTAAAACATCTTCTCAACATGCTCATCAAACTCATAACTTGAACCAAATCACGATTCACGATACCCGGCCGTGAGAATTAGTCGCCTCCACCAATTCACGATCTTTTAATTTAGTTCTTGCAAGCTTCTCCTCTGGCTCCTTCTTGCCGGAAAAAGACTCCGCCAGTTCTGCCCCCAGCACAAAGCTCTCCATTCCGGTGGAAACATTGTACCGTTCCACCGGGCAGGCGAGAGGTTATTTTGTGATCAATTTTTGAAAAAATCTTCTCCCCCTTCCGTAGGTTTATTTGTGCCCAAAAAGGTTTACACGAGAGTATTTATTAGGCATAATTAGGGTTTAAAATCAAATAAAAATAACGATCATTAATTAATGATATATTAGTAATACTTTAGAGCAAGTCCAATAAGTCCAATCCAACACCTGCTCTAAAACTATCTCTACATAATTATTTTGCCCTCATCCAACAGTTGCTCTATTTTACCATTCAATGAATTTATTACCATAAATAATAATAGATATACTTAATTATATTTGAGACTCCTAAGAGTACACCATAAATTTTATTTGCAAGTGTATGTTTTTCAGTTTTTAACATTTTTATGTGTGTGAAGATGTGAATGATTAAGGATTAAAAAATGAAAGAAAAATAAGAATCAATGATAACGTTGGAAGCGTTTGCTTTAATTCCTTGGCTTCACTCACACACCACTTTCTTGAATCAAGGTTTTTTCTTTATACATTTATTTGATTATCTTTTCCTTTATAAACGAATTGATATTCAGACCATGTTTCGCGTAAGAGTTAATATTGTTTAAAGTTAGGGATGGATTGATGTAATTTACATTAATTTTTTTATTTTCCTAAAGGGAATTAGAAGAGTTATTGTTTCGGTCAATAAATTAATTAATAAAAAACATTAAAAATGATGAAACTACGTAGTCTTGACTAAAACCACCACATAACCACCACAAGTTCACCATATTCCGACGCCTACCATTTTATATATTCCTCCTTCCTTTTTAGTTTCTTTTAATTATTTTTCTTATGTACGTCCGTATGTTTCAACAAATATATTTTTTCATATATTCTTTGCATTCATACGTATGGTATTTTGGCATATATCAAAGCAATATTTTATGTGTATATATTGTGTTGATATATTTAGTATGCTCATTATTCCATATTACATTATTCCTTCGCGTTAATCAATTAGCTATATTTCCTTTTTTGTATTATTTCTTTTTATTTTATACATATAAATATCGCATATATATATATATATTAATGGTATAAATAAAATATGTTTATGACAAAATATGTTATTTTGTGTCAATATGTTATTTCCTTTTATTCCTCTTATATTTATGTTAAGTATGTACACATATTTATTGTTTTCTGATTTATATGCCACTCTACTTCTCTTTTGTATATTTTTTCATATATTTTAATATATTTCTCCATATATCGACTCAAGGATCTTCGCCTAGAGCCATAAATAGGGCATATTATCAGTTCATGGATCTTTGTCACGAATTCTCAGAGCTTCTGTTTCATCTCCTCCTCAGCATTTTCTCCATCCGGTCTCGTGGCATGGTTGCATATGTACACTGGATATCTTATTTCTGGAATTTTGAATATTGGAGTTTTATCAAAATAGTCACTGAATTTCTCATCATCTAAGTTGCAGTCGAGAGCTATATCCTTAACCAGCTCGAATAAAATATTGGTCGCTCCCTATGCTTCACTGATAATCAGCACAGGCTTTGATGTCAGGTACAGTGAGGAATTCGCAAAAAAGCATCTCATCTGTCATGTATTTTAGTAAAGTTTTCTCTGAAGTGCAGTATTCATTATAACCCTAGCTGCAACGCTCATGGAAGGATCCCGATGAGGCTAGTGCACCCGATTTTGCCTTGTTTGGTGTAGCCGGCTTTGCGGAGATACTATGGAATCTGGGTAGATTTTCCTGAGCCTGTATCTCCAACAATGATGAGAATTTGATGATCATTAATAGCTTGGAGAAGTTGTTCTTTGAATGGATACACTCCTGGAGTTTTTCAAATGCAGATGTCTTAGATGAGTAGTATTCTTCTTCTTCTTGATCATCAACATTTTCACCAGCTAGCCCTAATTTATTCTTGATGAAGTCATCTTCAAACACATGTACACTCATAATTATCCTCAACTGGACTTTTTATTTCTAACCTAAATTTCAGATTAGCCATATTCATATAATGGTTCTCCCATGCTTCTTCCTCACCATACTGCTGATTGAGTATTTTTGAAAGCGCCAAAAATCTCTTCGCCTGATCATGATCATACACATCTGGCATTATGTATTCCTGATATGTTTCCTCATCTTCCCTACGCTTCTTCTTAATCAAAAAATATTGTTGCTTTAATATATTGTCTCCACACCCTCATGTGTTGGACCATTAGACCACATGACGTTGACTTGAAAGTCTGTAAACTGGATTCATGAAGGGTAGCTGGGGAGGAGATTAACTATCCAAGTACGAAAAGCATCCATCCTAATCCCAACCACTAAATTTGTTTAATGTAAAAAGAATTACGATTATACGAACCGTGATTTTAAGGTCTGCTTTTGTTTTTTAATTTTTGGGTTCGGCATGCTATTTCTGCATTCATCCCAGAAGAAGAACACAATAAAACTATATGCATTCATTATGATGATGAAAAAGTATTGCCATTTTTTTTCATGATCAAAATCTCAATGATTTCTTTCCATTTTCGATCATTAGTCTAAAAGTGCATTTAAACCTAGAGTTTTCATTTTATGAAGACCAGAATGAAGAGAATTCGATAAATACCTTTGACGTTGGCCCGTAGATGAACATGTTTGAATTATTCACACATATAATATAGGGTTTTTAGCTTAAATTGACATTTATATATATATAAATTTAAAAAATCGAATATAAACTTTCTTTTCTTAACAAGTATTCCTGGAGGAAACTAAATATCATTTAATTTCAAATTTAGTTTGAACATCGGAGCTGCATATTTAGTTTCAATTGAAGTACTAAAATATGTCATCAAGTACATGAACAACAAAAATGTCATAATATGCTATAGAAAATTTAATTATCTAATCATGTGCTAAAATGATTGAATTTATATTCAAAAATCATGTTTTCTATTTTTGTTATAGAAATATGTTATTTACCATCACTAACAGTAAATCAATTTATTATTTAGTAATAAAATGTGATTAATTGTAAATCATTTCTAATTTCAAAAATATTTATTCTGTAAAATATATATTCACATACTATGTACTACAATAGTACGATGAATATTTACTAAATATATTGGACAAATTGATTTAGACTTAATATTTGTAAGGATTTGGAGTTCATTGTGTCTGAAAGCATTTTGAGGCTGAGTTGTTGTCGATGGAAATAAAATATTTATTTCCATTTAAATTTCTAAAATATTTTATTGGATTTTAGAATATATATGAAAATCGCTCTATAAAAAAATTTCATATAAATTATTACATTATAATTAAATATTTTATTTTTGTTCATCATTTTTCCCGTTTTTATGAATGAAACTTTAATTTCATCCGAATTTACATATATGATTTATATGATACTTTAAAACTTTTCATATGAATTATAAAATGTGATTACTAAATATTTATATTGATTGAAGTACTTTAACCAACACCTCAACATTAATTTTTACATTTTTTTCCAAACATTAAATATATTTATAACTCCATTCCAATCATTTTCTTATCACATTTTTTTGGTGGTTCTAAAATTTAAACCGTTGAATATACACTTTTTCTCAAATTTGACCATTCCAATCATTTTGTTATCACAATTTTTTGGTGGTTCTAAAATTTAAACCATTATATATACACTTTTTGTCAAATTTGAAAAACCATTCAAGGTTCTCCATTGCTAATAAGTAATAACTCATCCAAATATACAAAAGGTCAAAATAAGATCTTTCAAACGTGTAATAGAGTTTGTACGTTTCACGCAATAGATTTTGTATGTTTATCATCTTATTATAAAAGTTTTAAAAATATTTCGCGCGTTGCGCGATCCATCCACGCTGGTTAAAAAGAATGATTATAAAAAGACTAAGAGTTCATTCATTTAACTGGAGAAATTATACATGCAGGTCCATGTTTACTAAATGCAGGTCTGAAAATATAATATGTGACCCTGAATTGTACGGTGCATCCAAAATATTATATTTTGAACCTGCATTAGTAAATATAGACCTGCATGTATCACTACTCTTTAACTGTTGCTGCATGCATATAAACAATGTATACGAGTACCTCATTCTGTCCCTTGCCCCTGTCGAGATGCTCGAAAGTCTCGAAAACTGCACAGATCGATATTTGTCATCTTCATGCATTATGTTGAGTTTATGTTTAAAAATAACAAAAGCAGAACAATCAATTTGCAAAAGCAGAACAATCAAAACAAATTGATGTAGGAATTTCTTCATGGTCACTAGATCATCATCAAAATTCAAAAGGAGAAGAAAAAAAATAAACATACACATTTCAATTTAAAATTGGTATTATATACTTTAGATAATATTACACTAAATACAATGACAATTTTTATGAAATATTTAATTTACTACTTTACCATAATTATTTGAATATTACTAATCACAAAAACTAAAGCATAAAAATTTGATTGTTATATAAATTGAAGAATATATTGCAATTAATTATCATTTATTCTTAATTGTCGATTATATCACGTTATATATCCTCAAACTAAGCCGTGTAATATAAATGGACAAAATCATCTTCTTTTTTGAAACGGAAAATTAGATAATATAATTGTAAGAAAATAGTAATTCATACGTTTTTGTAAAACATTTATTTTGAGGTTCATTTAGTTATTCAACATGAAACAATTTAAATTTTATTTATTTACTATACTTATACTTTTTCATTTCATCATAAATATATGAAATGATTTTATTTTATTTTATTTCTATTCATATCAACTCAATTACTTTCATTCTAATACACTATTATATTTTAAATATAAGTTCAAAATTAATTTAAAACGTTTCAAAAGGAAATAGTTAGTCGTTTTATAGCTTTGATAATGTTGTCCGATTGCTATATATTTGAGGTGTTAGGTGTAAAATTTGTGTATCAAATGTATTCGGTGTTACTTTTAATGCAAACTTATTTGAATATGAGGGCATGTTTTTTATATATATTATTATAATACATTTCAGTACAATTTACTCCAATTCAAATTTACTACAAGATATATCGCACAACGATACTCGGTTCGATCTTTCTGAGATTAACTAGGAGTTATGGTTCAATTAATATATCATTTATAAATATTTTAAAAACACCGCACAATGTGTGATTCAACTACGCTAGCATCAATACGTGGTAAAAACTTTATACATATATGACAATGTAAGGGTTATATCATATATGACAGTATATGGTAATAATTACTTAAATCTACATTTGACAAACTAAGAAAATTTATACTTTCAATATATGTATAAAAATTCATACTTTTAATTAATTCTTTTGTCACTGAATTTAAGTTACCCCACACACACCATTTTTGGTGTTCGTGATGTTTTAATATAAGTATAGTTGTGCAAGAATAAAAATTCCATCTTTTGATACTACGCAAAATCAAGGAAAACTAACTACAAATATAGTTATTAAATTTATACAAATATATATAATTATACCAATTATAAATTAGTTGAATTTACGATCACTTTTTTGTTTTTTCTATGATATAATAATGTTTATTACTGTTTGTTTATTCAATTTATATCTTAATTATTGAAGGTCTACCACCATTGAAGGACCAATGCGTTTCAATGAAGAAAACGTCCTCTGCACTTCATCCCCAAGTCGAACCAAGAAATAACAGTATGCTTTATTTAATCAATATCAACTTTGAACTTTGAAGTGAATGTTATAGTGATGTTTTAGGCGAAGTGTTGGACAAAACAATTACAACCAAATTATAAGTTAGCGACGTTATACTCACAACTAAACGTCAAAAGTTTACACAAAAACTATCTACACCACGTGGGAGAGGCCGGCCACCATCAATAGGTAGTGGTAGAGGAAACCCTTCGAAAAAAAATCTATCTGAGTCATAATTGAATCCAAACTCCTTGAGATAGTTCATGTGTGGTTTTTAGATAAACATATTTCCTCTCATTTAGTTATAGATAATTTGTTTGTCTGCATAATTTTTAAAACCTCAGAAAAAAATAAACTATCCAACTTTACATTATTAACTTACATTGACTAGAGAAGGTACAATCTCCCAACTATTTCTCAGGTTGCAGCCATTTATGTACAAGGCGACAAATTTGATCCCGAAAATTTAGTGCGAGTAAGAGTAAACAACTACGGACAAAGAAACACACAGACACTACAGATACTCAAATATAAAAAGACATTGAAGTCAAAAATAGCTGAACTTAAGGCAACGCTTTACCTTAATTATTGTAATTTTAGTTCTTTTCAATTATAAATTTTCAAGCATTTCTATAATACACTTTATATTATTTATTATTTACAATACTATTTGTAGCGAATAGTTACTTTGTATTGCCATACTCATTATTATTTACATCCTAAAAACTGCGCAACGCGCGGTCCGATTAGCCTAATATTATTTAATTTATGAATGAGAATATATTCATAATCATACATATCTTCCTGAACTCTACATCCATATTTAACTTATATAAATCATATAATTAGTAATAATGTTAATTTTTGTTCTTGAAAGGAAAGTTAATATTGTGCCTACCATATACACCATATTTGTATGGATTTGCTCTTTAAATTCATTCAAAATAGTATAAAAAACGTATCCATATTTTTCTTATCAATAAAATAAAATATTTATATGATACATACTCCAATCTTATCCAAAACATTATCAACTTTGATTGACCACTAATTGTGATATGTAAAATATGCATATCAATTAAATTTAAAAGTGCTAAAATGTAAACTGTTTTAAAAGACTAATTTTTCAAAATGTTATGGAACTACCAGTCTATCACTATGTATATACACTCAAATTATATACTTTTGTGTTAAAACATTGATTCATTTTAAAGTAAACAAATAGTAAAATATGTATTAATGAAAAAATCCAAGAAATTTAATATAAAAATTTTAAAATTAAAAATACAGTTCAAATTAAGATGTAAGCAGCATAAGTTAAAACATATAAAGACATTCGTGGAAAGTTAGGAAAGTTGGGAGTTCAAGAGAATTTTCGTGCTAAAAATAATTTAATTAATACAAATGACTAAATGAAAATTCGATTATTTCAGTTCACTTTTCATTATATATTTCTTTTTGTTTACTTTTAAGTTGAGAAACAATTTACATTGTATTCAATTTGACTTCTTCGGTTTTAGAAGTCTTTTTACATGAATACTAATTACTATTAATTAATTAATCAACATTCTCATATTACTCATGTACATCAATATTGTCGTATTATTCATGCACAACATATAACGAGTAATAATATACTGAATTGGTTTAATGATTAAGTGCATTAGTTAATTGGAATAATAATTAAGAGGTGGAAATTTTTGTTTAAGTTAAGTTTATATGTAATTGGAACAAGAAATTAAAAGAGATTTTTAACGAGAAGTAATATATTATTCACGGGATTCATTAACCAAATAATATAAAGACATTAATTGATGGATGTGAAGGTTGTTTTAATATAATTAGACTAACCGGATCGCGCGTTGCGCGGTTTTTTTAAATAGTTTAAAATACATTTAATTTCATGATTTATATTAATTTCATAAATATGAGATTAAAGATTTACTAATGTTTAAGAAAATTAATTATTCATATTTATAACAAAGATTGGTTTATGGTATTTAAATTTTTATTTTTTTAGAAACCACAAAAAACCTAAATCAATGTGAAAAAAAATTATAAGGAAACACTAACCTATCCGCGTCTCATAAATAAGAGATGAGCTGAACCTTGGCAAAACTAATTTTTTAAAAAGATTAGTTTAATCGGAGTTCCATGTGAGCAAAAACTGACTTCACCTTGGATTGACCACATTCAATCCTCTTTTGCCATGTTAATCTCGAATTTGCTCCTTCTTGACCAAAGAATCTAAAACATCGTAAAATACCAATCACACCAATTATACAGTAACTTTGATAACTCTTTCCGGAGAAAAAGAATCACGTCTACTACGGTTTAAGTGTTCATGGTTTCTTAAGAAACCCCAATGCTACATATCTGAAGATCAGCATGTCAAGGTTTCGGTTAGAAATGTAATCATAAAGTAGAAGAAGTTGGTCATCGTGAACACACAAACTCTTAACCCTGCCAAGTTCTCTCATAAAAGGTTGATCATCGTGAGCTCTGCAGCAAAGATTTTATCAAATTGCCTTTCTTGGCCGAGAAAGACTTTGTAAACTCTACCAAAACTTCGAAGAACCCTCGAGATTCGATGTAGTGTTCATGCTTCAATCTCCTTACATACTTAAGAAAACAGTTTCCGATTTGATGCATTAGTTGGACCTCACAATGCTTTGGGTACAACAATCCCAAACGAATGATACCAGGAAGTTGTCACCCTAAACCTTTGCTCTGAGATAGCAGATCGAACCACATGATGGAGAGGGACCTTGTCTCTTCTAAACTTGGACATGAGATTGAGGTTTTATACCTCTCAAAACCAAACGATTGATATATAATTATATACGGTGAGTTTAAAAAAAAATATACAGATACCTTATTTATATTAAATAATATATGATGAGTTTCTAAAAAAATATTCAAACGCCTTATTTAAATCTCATTGTATCCTGAATTGGTCAAATTTCCATAACCATGTCATCCAAATTGCATGGAGATCGTCGTTTCTTTTAGTTTTTAGTTAGTTAAATATATTAATTTCATATATACTACATTTTACTATTCTTAATATACTTGTAATTAAAGATTAATATAATAGTAATCAAAGAGTATAATATATGATTAACAATTGAGAACTATATATTTATTCCATATCATGTAAACTATATTAAATTATATAGTTTAAAATTAACCTCAATTGTTATTCCATGTAGTGGCCGCCTTATATAGTTAATACCAAATAAATGGAGCAATTCCATATATATATTAGTATCAGTACGGCTGTATACATGTATTAGTTCAATATATATTAAATAAAAAATAGTTCATAAGGTGTTTCCTTTTTTAATAGGTATAATTTATTAAGTGCATGATGTTTCCTTTATTGATAAATTTCGGGCGGCAGATGAATTGCATATACTGATATACACAGTAAATAAATATGCATATATATGAGACAAATGGAATTAAATAAGTGCATTGTGATTTTTCTTTTTTTCATAAATTCCGGTGGCGTTAAACGAATTCTTTCACGTCGTTTTATGTATTAATTCCAAATTCTGAGGCGGCACTTTATTTAATATAATATTTATACCGCCACTCTCTACTATTTTATATATATACAAAGCAAAAAAAAGATAAGCAGTGTGATTGCGGCCGGTTTTCTTCCTTCTCTGGATTCAAAATTATTTCCATAAACACACATGCGAGTGGATGCCACCTCCCAAATTATTTTTTGCCTAATTTTAGTCAGTTCAGTTTTAATCAGGTGATAAGAACAGTTCGACTGATACCTATCTGATTGTTTTACATGTTCCTTTTCATGGTCTGCTGTTAACTACATGGTTGGATGCCAAACTGCCGTTATTATGTCTTTTGTTGTGTTCTTGACATTAATGTTCATAACCCCTCTTTTCGAGTACACACCAAACATCATCCTTGCTACCATAATTATTTCAGCGGCCTAATAGATTATGAAGCAGCAATCTTGATATAGAAGATTGATAAATTTGATTTTGTGGCTTGCATGGGATCCATCTTTGAGTGGCTTTTGCTTCTGTTGAGATCGATAGGCCTCTTAATCGTGGTAAGAATTGAAAACCTTAACCCATACTGCATCTCATTCACGTACGGCGATAATTGTATATAGGTCTCATTTGCTAAAGTCCGTCGCAAGACCACGGACTGCAACTCTTGGAAGGTTTCCTAGAACCAATATGTACAGGAATATTGAACAATATTGAGAAGCCGGTGAAATTCTAGCACTCCTAATTGTGAGGGTTAATTCTGCAATTTACTTCCACAACGGAGAGGGACGTCGCCTCTTCTTCTAAACCTGGAGAGGAGATTGAGGTTTTATATCTCTCAAAACTAAACGATTGATATAACATCATATATGGTGAGTTTTAAAGCAAATATACTAATGCCTTATTTATAAGGGCATGCTATACGCAGTCCGTATTTTGCAGTCCAAAATAGAAATACGTTTTCGATATATATGATATGGTCAATAATTATGTATATCAGACATATGCATCATATATATTACTTCTATTGGATACACTTGCATATCAGTTATATATTAAAATCATTGTATATATGATTATTTTACAAAAATACGGATTGCAAATAAGCAAAATACGGACTGCGTATAGAAGGCCGGTATTTGTATCAAATCATATATGGTGAGATTCAAAGAAAATATATACAAATACCTTATTTATATAAATCAATGTATGGTGAATTTCAAAGAAAATATAGAAATGTCTTATTAAATTTGATTGTAATATATAAAGTATATATGGTAATTAAAAGTCCGTTTTAGTTTTTTTAAGTAAGTATATATATGGTAAAGATACGGCGGCGAATCAAATGAAATATTACGGTACATGATTATGTAAACTTCCATACGTATGGAAACGCCAATTATGAAACCCAAGATAAAGTTGTAGTTTTTCGTTTGCTGATGAAGCATATTTTTCATATTTAAAAGAAATTAATACCTTTATTAATAAGGTAATTATACGTCAATACAAAAACATATATATGGAAAAACTCCACAAACTACATAAAACCTACGGCGATTCTATGACATAAAACGCTAGTACCAATGTCGTTTAATGTAGTAAATACAAAATATAACGGCGGATCATGGGCGGAAGACAACGGACTATATATATTAGATATATATTTACGCCGCCACTTTCTCCTTTTATATATATACCTAGTAAAAGAAGATTAATTAATTGGATCAAATTGTTATTTTACAAAAATATAAGACGTCAAATTCTTTAGTTTCATATTCCCACCAGTCTTGATAATGTCAACAACATTGTTTTATAGTTAATTTCACATCAGTTTTATTTGAATTTTACTTCGACTTTACATGATGAATCTCAAGTGTTATTATTAATCTAAATTTGTTTTCTACGGAAAGAAAGCTGTTGTTCCCTCTCTTCCTTTTATTAGAAATCATAAGGATTATAAAAACTAAGATTATGATCAACCTAAAGATTTGTTGTCTCTTTCTCTTTCTCTAAAAAACTAACCCTTCTTCTAGATTGAAAGTAAATTTACTAAGTGATTATTTTTAAAATGGATGGAAAATCAATCTTTTTCCTTACACTCAATATCATTTAATTTGAAATTTAGTATGTGAAATCAATCTTCTAAATTAACAAATAGCACTAAACTACACCGTTTAAATTTAACACCATCGTTTCCTCACCTAAACTTTCCGATTATTGTACATTTTTGTTTCTTTTTATCATATGTTTATTTCCGCATTCCAAAAATTACACAAATTAGACGCGCAAATACAACTCATTCCAACTCCTAAAATATCGTGGTTATTCCGCCTACCATACAAAAAATCCTATAATATCTCCTATTTTTAAATTTTCCTTCCGCCTCGCCCAAATCAGTTATATCCTATTTTTTAATTCCCCTTCCAAGCCCTTCCGCATCCTATACAACTCCGGGAACGTCCCATTCAGCTAATTCCGGTGAAAACCACTAGCCAAAAATATATGATAATTTTTTTAAAGGAAAATAAATGATAATTTTTGTTAAAAATGATCTGTTCGGATTTAATGTTAAACATAATATTCTCTCTTGACTATCTCATGAACCATGATGATGGTAGAATCAATTATTTTCAACCAAGATTTCCTTACCTTTATAATAAGTATATATCTAATTAGTTAATTTGATATTCCAAATTACTTTTTTATGATACAATCCAAATTAAAAATTGTGTTTGATTTCACATTTTAATATATTACATATATTTATATTCTTTTTAATAAATCACATTTTTAAAAATTGTGTCATTTGTTTATAATTTTCGCGCAACGCGAGATGAAATTTAGCTAGTTTCAATCAAAAGATTATATATTTTCCCTCAATACATTCTTTAAAAAGTATACGGCCTATAAATCAAAAGTGTGCATGTGTTGAGAATAAAGAAGCATATATTGAGAATAGCCTTTGAGTTATTTTCTCCTTTTTTATGTTTCAATTATAGTTGAGATGCTCTATTTCTTTATTTGATAAAATTGAAATATAAGAGGTCCTAGCATAAATTTATGATACTCCCTCCGGCTTTTATACAATGGCCTAGTTTTATTGGCACAATTACAAAGGAGAGCAAAATGAATGGTGGAGATTGTATAGATTATTGGGAAAGTAAAATGTGTGATTGTGAATGAATGAATATTGCTAAAAATGGAAACTAAGCCATTAACTAAAAACCTTCCTAAATTGGTAACTAGGCCATCATATTAAAACCGGAGGGAGTATGACCGTTATAGTCAAGACTTTTTCAATTAACTATTTCAGTATGTACCTGTTACAAGATTTTTGGAGGGGTAATGAGTTGATTGTAGATTTAGTTTGTTTGGTTCATGCGAATGATATACTAGCCCCATCATGGTTACCAAATATTTGGTATTGGAGCAAACCCTCACATATTATATGGTTGATTATTGTATGTCATATTTGTACTACAGGAATAAAATATTGGATAACTTATAATCTATTAATATTTTCCTTCTCAAAAAAAGAAAAAAAAGAAACTGATATAATTATTGAGTCCAAACTTCAAAAAAAAAAAAAAAAAAACTATACAAACTTAGGCTTTGCCTATTGGGGTCTGGGGTGCCAAATAAACCCCCGTCAATGGTGGTTTACTATATAAAAAAAAACTATGAGATTGATGCAGTGGTAAGCATGATGGCAAAATGCTCGAGTATTCCGTCGTCTATGGCTGGAGCCTTCAGACTGCTTCCCGGGATTCAACAGCTGGCCGAATCTCGTCAATTTAAGGTTGAAAAAGCATTCCTTATTCTCCACGCTCCGTTAATCTAATTCCGCAATCATCATTTTTTCAACTTTTGAATGTGCAATTCTTCACAGGGTTGGTTCTTGGATCAGTTTGGAGTTCTCCATGATGGGAAGAAGCCTTATCCTGGGGCCATTTCTACATGTATGCCACTTTTCATATTCCCAATGTCTTTTATGTTCTCTGGTGAATGCTTTCATGTTCACTTGTTCCACTTCTTCTTAAACAGTGGAGAAGTTGGCAAAGTGTGGTGCTAAGATGGTGATTATTAGTAATTCATCCCGACGTGCTTCAACGACCATGGACAAGCTAAAGGCCCTTGGGTTCGACCCATCGCTTTTTGCCGGCGCCATCACTAGTGGAGAGTTAACTCATCAGAGCCTCCAAAGGTTGGTCATCATGGACTATCTACAATGGAATTGCTAGCTTCTCAGTTCTGCTGTTCAGTGCTCTACATTACACGCATGTTTATGTCTGCTTTGTCATTGAATGGTTTGGCACACTAGCTGATTTCTGCCTTGTAAATGTGGCTTTTTTGACACAGTAAAGATGAGGGTGACAAAGCTTTGTGTATAGGCGTCTAAGCTTCGTTCTGTTTGTATGTTTTACCAGCTGGCTTCTGTTAAGTTCTAGCAGATGGTTGGGTTGCCACTGTTTGCTTATAATGCTTTTATGTTAACATTAGAAATAATGTGAATGGAGTTTTAGTTTTGATTGTGCTTTTTAACCTTGTCGCTCGTGGAAATAGCTCACTGCTCCTTTGATGATGAATAGTGGTAATATCAGTTTACATTATTATTCAAAATGTTGCTCACATCACATGATTGAAAATGCGTATAATTTTTAATTTCCGCACAGAAATACATGTCTTTCTCACCATTTTACATTGAGCAGGAGAGATGATCCATGGTTTGCTTCTCTAGGGACGCGCTGCATTCATATTACCTGGAAGGATCGAGGTGCCATATCTCTTGAGGTATAATATAGTTGAATTTCTAATCTATTATAGGTAGTTTTGAATTCTAATATGGTTGTTTACTCTTGCAACAGTTTTGTTAGATACAGAGTTTAGTCATCATACTATAAGTATGTTTCCAACTATCCATAGAATTTTATGGTGGATGTTCATGTTAGAGACTTAAAGCTATACTGATTGGTAGTCTGAAAGATTATGTAACAAGAAATTTTAAAACAAGGGAAATAGTTGGTTGTGGGATATCTCGCTTAATTTAGTGGCTTGCTTGATCTCATTAACTTAGAGTCTAAAGTTCTTTCATAGGACTTCTTTCTGCATGTTGGACTCTTAATGTGTTTATTTAGGACTTCTGCAGAATCATATTGGACTCTTAATGTGTTTGTTAAGTTCTTGAATCACTCTCTCACCTCAGGGATTAGGACTACAAGTTGTAGAAAAAGTTGAAGATGCTGAGTTTATTCTAGCTCACGGAACTGAGGCATTGGGGCAATCCTCTGGAGATGCCATTGCCATGAAACTGGAGGATCTTGAAAAAATACTCGAACAGTGTGCCGTAAAATGTATTCCTATGGTTGTAGCAAATCCTGATTTTGTGACAGTCGAGGCTAGAGATCTACGTGTAATGCCAGGTATTGAGATTTGAGACCATATCCTCTTTGGCATGATTTACTTTACTTAAATACCCCATTGATCTAAACTAGGAATTTTACTCCTTTTTCACAGGAACTTTAGCTTCTAAATATGAGAAACTTGGAGGGGAAGTAAAATGGATGGGCAAACCTGATAAGGTGAACTTTTAGTGACAGTGATTCTTGAGAGCAACAATTTTTCTACAAACTGTATTTAGCTCTTGAAGTAAATCATAAATGTAAATTTATGTCAGATAATCTACAAGGCGGCAGCAGAAATGGCTGGTATAGATGCTTCTCAGTGTATTGCTGTTGGGGATTCTCTGCACCATGATATTAAAGGTGCAAATGCAGCAGGTATAGCCTCGGTATTTATCACTTGTGGGATCCACTCGACTGAACTTGGACTGGCCGACTTTGGAGGGGTGGCAAACCATTCTTCTGTTGATTCTCTTTCCTCAACATGCAATGCTTATCCATCATATGTACTGCCTTCATTCGGTTGGTAATTTGTAAACACTCGTATACCTCATCAAGCATTATACAGTTTCGGAAGGTTTCTATAGCAACCTATATTTGTAATCCTCTCTTATGTTATATTTATCTCAAAAATGCATGATAAAAGGTGCAAATAGATGCAAATTGTATACCGAGACATAAGGTTTCTGCTGATGCATGCTATTCTATCAAAAGCCATTACTCATAAACTTCAGCCTGCTGTTTGATGTCATAGAAATGTTGCTTTATTAGAGTTGTACTTGTACTGACATCAGTGGCTATGAAGCTCATGTAAAGTGAAGAGATGATATCATTTAATATTTTTACATAAAACAGCTGCTTACAAACTTCACTAGTCATTATGTAATTTACAAACGCCAACAGATAATACTGTAAAAAAAACCCTACCTCACAGCAAAATCTACCAAAACTCACTGCTCCTTCCCATTAACCTTGGGCTTGGCAGCATCAGGAACACAGTATGCCCAGTAAAGCGGCAAAACCGTGCACACCGCCTGCAGCAAGAGGGCCATTGGTAAACCCGAGAAGTCACTGCCAGTGACGCCAAGATATGCAGCAAGTGCAACCCCAAAGTACCCGCCAACCACCATTGCAAGAGCAACAGCTGACATGAGAAACGCCATCACAGACCCCTCACATCCAGGCGGGCAGAGTTGAGCTAACAACACAGTGAAAGGGAGCAGCTTGGTAAACATCAAGACCTCCACAACTCCCGAGAAGGCAATCACATAGAGTGAGTCAGGGAATCCCATCGCTCGGAAAATGCCCTTCACAAATAACAGGTCTGTTAATGCAAAAACAGCCAAGGTGACCTGGATTGACGTGATCACTTTTCTCGCTGGCACTAGTTTGAAGTATCGGTCATAGATGACTCCCCAGAGCAGCATCATGGCCTGACCAAGGACCTTAGAGATCCCTAACACAGATGATTCGATCTTTAGGTGTTCTGTTTGATAGAAAAACATGGTGCCTAATAGAGTAGGAACTACAGCATAAGTAGCAGCGAACCAAGCTATTGAGCAAGAGATCTCAGGCTTGCGCAAGGCATCTATGAGCTCTGAAACTTGTTTCATAAAACCAGCATTTGATGAGCTCTTGGGGAGTCTAAGGGAGCTTTCATGAGTGAATATGGTGATAAGAAACTGTATCATGAGAATAACTCCATACATTATGAATATGTCTCGAGGGGTAAATCTGCCAATAGCAACACCACCTATGAGATTTCCCAGAGCTCCGCCAATGGACGACGCCATCCAGACAAAGGACTGTAGGTTTCCAGACGAAGCCGTTTTAGAGCTCTTCGAGGAAACGGTCTCTTTGCTGGTCTCTGCAACAATGGCATCGTTGGCAACCTCCACAATGGAAGCTCCAAGATTGCTCAGGAGGAGATAAAAGGTGACTGTAAAGAACGAGATGCCTGACTGAGACAGCAATGCTATCGCCAGCCAAGAAAATGCTTGAAGTGCAGCTGCAAGGACAAACATTCAATAAGATACAGTGAAGAAAAAGAATACAGGACAGATGGTAAGACATCTAAACATAAATCCATGGCTTTTCATAGTAGATTTTTGTTCTAATTTCAAACCAGGATGGGTATCATCACCAAGTCAAAACATAATATAATTGGGGGCAGAAGTTGAAGCCACGGAGTTAGGAGGAAAGAATGAACTCATATAGCCATACAACAAATAAAAACACTTCTCCGGCCTAATGCTTATCAATACCTCCAAAGTTGGATAACGTATCCCACATGATAAGAGTATCGATCCCCACATCTTCTAGCTATAGATTCTATGAGCATAAAAGAAAGCCAACAAAGTTTTATTCTTCGAAAGGTACCCTATGGAAAGGGTCATACGTGCCACTACAACGTCCCCGAATTACACACAGGAGAACTAACAATGGACTTTCTTAGTGTGATATCTACACTTTCAATCAAAACAATGAGGTCAATTGAGCAGCACGTGAAAAAGAATGCATGAGTAAGCCATAAACACGAAATGCATAAAACACAATGCATTCAAGCAAGAAAAGAGTGAGGAGAGAATGCATTACCACCCATGGCAATATACGGAACACGATGCTGGCCAAAGATATAATACGAATCTGAAAGAATGCCATAAAGGGGCTTGGCTACCATAGGCAAATTGGCAGAGCTCTGAAGAATCTGCATGGTAGAAGGGTGAAGCTTGAGGCCATCCTTGAGAAAGAAATTCACCCCAAGCCATGGGAAACACCTCATCCCCTGCACCCAAAATCCAAGCCCCAGAAAAACTTTCCTCATCATCTCAACATTCTTGCCCTTGCTGCTACTTTTTCCTCTTCCGGCCACATCATCATCAACCTCGCCTCCATTGGCCTTGCCCTTGCCGCTCTTTCTCCTGCGTTCCACTTTCTCTTCATTAATTTCCTGCAAATTAACCATCTTTCCTCGTGTTGCGATCAGGGAAAGATAAAAAATCAATCTTTATGAGATCCCAGAATGAAATAAGGAAGGGGATCTGAAATGTATATTCTTCCTGCATACATGGAAAGGAGAAGCAAGCAATGCCTTAAATAGCCTTCAGTATGTATTTTGATTCAGAATAAAGAGAATCATTGAGAGAGATCCAAGGTGCAGGAGGATGTCCAACAGTAGTCTGAATGAGACGTGGCGGGATCCTGTGCGAGAGAGGATGTCGGAGCGCCAATTTCCTCGTCCTGCAGAATTCTCTTGGGTCCCAGGGGCATTTGTTGAGGCAAGATTGGTTTTTCAAAAGAAAAAAGCAGAATGTCTTCACGGTCGTAGGGTCATTTTTGACCTTTTACTACATTTTCTTATTTCCGTGCTTCTTTCTACTTCTATTTTTTTCTCTTCCCGATATTTCCATGCTTCAAAACTCAAGGTTAATTGGTTTTTCGTCGCTCTCTTGCCATTATATGGTCTGACTCGATTTCTGATCGCTGGAGTGTGTTAATCTAAATCGTTGTTTGAGATTGGGGTTAGTGATGTGGCGCTTCTATTTCCGAATTTTCTCGATCCCTCCGCCGGTTAGAGCTCCACCAGAACGGGATTCCTCCGCCGGATACCTCTGTAGTACGGGATTCCTCCGTCGGAAAAAACGCCATTCTCCATAAGGTCATTATCCGTGGGATTTCAGTTTTTGATATTTCCGATCGATTTCTGCTTTTATTTTTTATCTTCTGTATATGAATGGAAGCTTTTGCACATGTCTTTAATTCGTGCTACTTGCATATTGATGATTTTGAGTGATGATATATGTCTACGGAAATGTTTTCAGAAAATGTGTTTCTCTCGAAGCCTGATTTAATCACTGGAATAATTTACATGCATTGAAATGCTCCAGTAATGATTTAAAAGCTTGAAGTTGAGCAGCGTTGACAATAAGCAACAAAGACCTACTACAAGGTATGAATCAGAGAGAGAGATATTTTTGCAGTTTAATCGAATTATTATAAATCGTTTATGGTAATGTATTTGAGATATAGGTTTTGCAGTTTAATTGATTTAGGAATTTAATCGGTTTCCGATTTTGAATTGATGAGAGATAGGTTTGGCAGTTTAATCAAAATTTGTTATGATTTACCCGGTCTTTGCTGGATTTTTGTTAATTCAGATGAGGGTTAGGTTTTGCAGCATTCGAATTTTGATTATTGATCATTGATTTTCGATTTCAATCGGTTTCTGATTCTGGATTTCGTTTTCCCCTCTTTTTCTCAGATGACTGTCGAAGCGATTGCAGCTCTGAAGGATCGAACTGGCTCAAGCGCTGTCCCCAAGCATTTAGAAGATAAGCAGGAAAAAAAGTCCTGCCTGAGAATTTCTCTAGCGCTGTCAATAGGATTTTGCAGTTTTCGGTGAGTGTTTTGTCTAAATGTTTTAGTAAAATCTGCTGTAACTTTTCCAGGTTGAATGATTCATAATAGTGTGAAGGAAGCCTAAAACCTCCATCCACTGTGATTGTTGCTCTGTATATTTGATTTAGCGTTTTTTTGATTGTATGATATATAATTGGTGTACAATTATCTCTTATTGTCAGAGAGGAAGATTCTGAGCGGGATGTCTTTTTCTAAGAGTATGGCTATGGTTGACAACCAGTGGTAAGGCTTCAACTCTACTAATGTTTTGTCTGACTGAATTAAAATGGTAATGAATCTCATATTGCAATGTTGCGTAGTAGTTTACAATATTAATTTGAATACTCTTTTACTACATTACTTGACTATTGATTGCTATTGTTGCTGCTTATATTTGATTTAGCGTTTCTTTATATTTGTAGCAACTGCGCTTTGATTATTGAAACACGGGAAGGGCCTTCTTGATGGTCATCAAGCTTTGTTTTGTTAGGATCATCATCAGTTCATTACCTTACCTAATGTATGAGTTAATGATGATTTATTTATACCAAGTCAAGATGTTGATGTATATTTGAATATAATTGCAACATGTCTTGGAATTCATGCCAGCAATTTATTTTCCTGTTTTATAACTAATAATGTAACAATGCCATTTTGTTCTGTAGTAATGGCAATGAGGATGGTGTCCTAGATGGGGATGAGGCTGCAGATAGGGGTGAAGTAAGTGACGAAGATGAAAACTGTTGCAATCTTTTCAATTATCACACTTATATGGAAAAGACTCCCAGATTAAGATGGTCACCGCAGGACACAGAATTATTTTATGAGGTACTTGCAATTGTTTTTCTTAACACGAGCCTTGGTAAAGTTGAAAGTTCTTGTGAGTGTGATAGTTGAAATGGCTGCTACAATTTATCTTTATATAGCTGTATGTTGTCTTTAGTTTTAAGTTAACATATTTTGGTGTTTTACTTATTAATAGATTTCCTTTCTAACAGCTTCTACTATTTAATGTGTTATATGAATATTAGCCATGTACTGTGTTATATGAATATTAGCCATGTACGGTATACTGACACCTGGCCAAAAACTTGTAGGGTATTCGGCAGTTTGGAAGTGACCTTTCAATGATCTTACAATATCTTACAATATTTGCATTTTCTATTCACTACTATATTTTGTTTGCAGACTGGTTGCAGTAGATATGCTATCTGGCTGTTTTCTACATGGTATGCTGGATTAACCTATCTGCTTGTTTTTTAACTTTTTCTTGTGCAAATCTGTTCATTTTTTGTGTTCTCTATTCACTTTGTACTGCTAGAAGTGATATTGATCCATTTTTTAATCACGTGTTGCTGCTTTTTTCTTCGGTTGAAGGTGTCCACGAAGGCAGGAACTGAATCAGCAGATAACCATGTACAAGCTGCCTTATAAGATTCTCTACAAAGTGGTTCATGTGAAATTGCTGGTGAGTATACTTTCATTCCTGCACTTATTGTCTGTGAAGTAACTATATGCTGGATGCTTGAACTAATCGACATGTGATAATTCATATTCTACAGGCGGAAAAGGTGAAGCAAGATGATGCCATATCTGACCTGAGTAACATCTTAGGAGAGCTATATGGCTTAGGATATGGGAGCAGAGAGTAAGATCCTTTAGTTCTTCCTCCACTTTTTGTGGTTAAAATTGGTCATATATATGCTATTAACTCCAGCTGTTTGAGTATTAACATATTTGATTTTATGCTAAAATTTCTCTTTTGACTTATTGAGGCATGGTGCAGGAACTCATCTCATTGCTATTGGATATAGCACATTTGCATAAATATACAATTTGATGGGCTACTCAAGTATCACACGTGTAAGCCCTTCCTTTCATCAGTTATGTATAGATAGTTGCATTGCTCTACATATGTGGCAAATAATTAACATGGAGAGATGATGTTCTAAAGGTCATTGGTGAACTGTTTGACATCAAATTCAACGAGTAGAGTAGTTTCATTGAGTTTCCGAAATTCTTTCACAGTGGTTAGGAATCTGTCTCCCCTCTTGAAAGCTCAACTATATACGTAATAGTACTAATGTTACTGCAGTAAAATTTCAAATTAAGATGCTGAGAAGTATTACTGAGAAGCTTGAAGGAGTATTGCTGAAGTTTCAAGTTAAAATTAGGTAGCTTTCACAGCATTTTTACGGGTCGCAAACACAATAGTGACGCTTAATTGTGTCAAATAATTTTAGCGAGCTATACAGCAAAACCCTATGATAGCGATATATTTTCTGCCTTTTTAACATAGCTAGGATTTTGCAGTTAATATCTGTTTTCCTGTACAGAAGTTTGTTCATGGATGTTCATTTTTTCTTCCAGGTAGCATGGTAGAAGTTGGACGGTATCGGGAAGTTTGAGGATTACAGGAAATATTAGCTGAAGAATAAGTAGGGTGGTGAACTGACTAAACTTTTCATCATTCTTTCTTTCAGTAGAATCAATTTAGCAACTGTACTACTGCCTTTGCCTCTTGTTCCCTTCTTATTTGTTTTTCCCGAGGCAAAGTAAGAATTTTGATGTTTGGGTTCTGTAAGTCTGTTTTCCTTTTTTCTGCTGCGTATGCATTTTATCAAATAGTCACATTCTGTGTTAATGGCATGGTGTATTGCATTGTTAAAGAAGTTGAGCAGGCCATCTATCAGGTGAAAACTAAAGCAGAGAGCCATATTTGCAAAGTTTTGTACTTTCTGAAACCTTTCTCTGCTGGAATTTGCTTGCAAAGTTTGTATTTAATGGGTTCCCGTCAATCTCATTGAGTTTGTGTCCGAAGAACAAGATTAATCAGAGTGGTGGATATCACAGAGTTCAGAGGTATAATCAGATCCATCGGAGTTCAGAGTTTGTGTCCGTTCTATTTTGTGGTTTGATGATTATTTTTCAACTACTTGATCAAGATCGTCACTTTTACTTGAATGTCTGGTGTTAAAGTTTTTTCATGATATGTTCAGCTTTATTCTGATTTTAAGTTAATTGCCTGGGGTCCTTTTGTTGGCTGCTTGCATATATTTTTCACATCAGTTGTTAGAATGTAGTCTTTTCTATCTGAAAGTCATATTCTGTTGATATTATTAGAAAATGTAATGAGCTTTGCATTATTATATAGGTTAAGATGTTAAATATGTAAAGAGATAAGTCTGGACACTAAAAGTGAGTTAATCCTCTTTCATTATAGATTTCGAAGAGTGTTTACTCTTAGGATGTCACATGGAAACTCTGTTATATTTTACTTGTTCATTTTTTCCTGTATGCATCATAGAAACACGTGTAACTTGTCTGGTTCATCTGGTATTCGTTATCATGTTAAAAAAAAAATTCCTCTTTTCTTGAATTTGAATAGATTAATGTTTCATGAAGTAAAAGGAGTCTCTTTTTCCTGATTTCTCACTTTTTAAGATTAGTTTTATTTTCTCTGTTGTAATTCTAAAGGAAACAAAGAGATTGATGGATTTCTGTGGTAACCTGTGGGGCTTATAAGAATGACAGTGGCCATGGTGCTGCTGATGCGCCCTTTTTACATTATGTCATCGAAAATTTTAGGGCATCAAACATTCTTCAAGGTTGGGTATACTTTCACTTCTGCTTGTTATTATTAATTTTGATATCAAGTCATGTTGCATTTTATGCTGATAGAATTGTGCTCTCTTAGGAATATAATGTAATGGTTCCTATAATTTTGGTTTAGTAAAGGATCGAAGAACCGTGGTGGGACTGAGACGGGTCAGAAGTCCAGGGTTGGATTGATTGCGGTAGAGCTGAGTGCTCGATATTCCAGAGAAGTTCGCGCTTGTTCCCACAAGCATAAGGACAGTAGAATTGCAAATAAAATAATTAAATTAGGGAGCCATAAAGTTTTCTTAGACTGGAATATTAAAATATAAATATTGTGAATTTCAAATATCCAAAATTATGTTGGTTTGATAATGTAGATGCTTCTTACCAAGTAAATGCTTCTTGAGTTGGAGTTGCTCAGTACTGACGTGTCCAGCATCCTGTGAGGTTGAATCCAAAATGTTCTGCAGGCAGAAGTTTAGTAATCCTTGCTGTGGTATCCTTGTTGTGTGCTTCCCTACACCTGAAAAGAGAAGATAGAGCAGCAGTGTGTCTGTTCACAAAGAAAATCTGTCAAGATGAAACATGCCTTTCAGTTTTGGAGGGATGTGTTGCATATCAAGTATATTTGATGAATGAGTCTTGGAGCTCAGATTAGCTAAGAAATCAGCCACCATATTGCCTTCCCTCAAAGTATGGAGTACTGGGTACTTAGCAGTATGGAGATTGATGTCATGACAAATAGAGTACAATTTCCAATGAATATGACTTGGATCTACTGCACCTCTGACAGCCAAAAGGCAATCAGATTCAACACAAAAGCTATTTAACTTGAGTTGCAGACCTAAATTCATTCCCATTTGAATGGCAAGTACTTCAGCCTGAAGAGATGATGCACATGTAATATATCTCATTTCCAGTCTAGATGCAAAACCTAGATTGTCTCTAATGACAATGCCAATGCATGTGTTGCCATTTACTTGGTAAGAAGCATCTACATTAATTTTGAACCCAGTATCAGGAAGGATCTACTTTACCAGTTTGACTGGTCTAGGTCTCCTTCTCTTGATAAAGGGAATCAGACCATTTTCAATTAAGAACATGTTCCTCTACATATTACCAGTTAAGGGAAAAGCAGTAGAGATACTAAAGTGTGCTTGATAATGTACACCACTTTAATGTATGGAGTATTTTTGTCATCATGTAGAAGGGAATTTCTTCTCCTCCATAAAGTCCAGAGAGTAACCATGATAGTTACTCTAATAACTTTAGTGTGGATTTTAGAATACCCTTTACATGACAAGTAAAATACCAATTTGGAATTTAGGTTCCTGAAGTGTGGAGTTCTGATTGCAAGTATCTTATGTATATCTCTCCAAACTGCTATATTGAGTGGGCATGCATTGAAAAAATGTTCTAGGCTATCCTCATGACAGCATAATGGGCATTTTGATGCAAAATTAAAGCCACATTTAATCAAGATATCATCAAAAGGCAATAATCTATTTCTAATTCTCCAGACTAGAACAGATATATTACTTGGGATTGGTTTGAGCCATATTTCTGACAAAATCTGTGATTTTTGATCCCTGTTCCTGAGACACTGATAAGCTGATTGAACTGTGAAATTCCCATTTGTTGAAGGCCTCCAGATTAATTCGTCATCATGGGAGTGTTCCGATGTTGATTCTTGCAAAACAACAATAGTACTTGTAGCCATGTGAGCCTCAATTTGAGCCATGTACGTGTTTTTATTAGCTATAAAAGTAGACAGGGAAATGTCTGGAAATGGGACTGAAATGTGCTCAGACCATTCATATATTAGAGCACCACTCCCTGTCCAGTTTGCATCCCAGAAAGGTATATCTCCCTTTCCAAAGCAAACAAAGGAGTTCTCATTGCATATCCTGGTGATGCTGCAAATCCTCTTCCATGTCTGGTATGATCTGTATGTTACTGGGAGAGACCACATGAATTTTGTCCATATTGTAGTGTTCACCTGCAATTTCCACCATAGTTTATAGGAAAAGGAATCAATAAAAGCAGTTAAATCCCTAAAACCTGGACCATTTTCCAGTGTTGGGATGGCTAATCTAGACCACTTCCTCCAAATTTTCTTCTGGCCTGTTTGAGATTCACCCCAAAAAAACCTAGTTGCAATTTTCTTCATTTTCCTTATCACCTCCTTGGGTGGTTTCAGGATGGCCAGAATATGTATTGGGATTGCCAGCAAAACATGCTTTATGAGGACAATTTTTCCTGCATTTGAAAGCCACTGATTCTTCTAATTCTGGGTGATCTTCTCCATTCTCTCCAGAACTGGCCGATAGTATATGCTCTTGTTCCTGCCCCTAAAAATGGGCACCCCTAAATACTTAAAAGGCATATGGCCTTGTACTATGCCAAGAATTCTCTTGGTGATGGATATTCTTGTAGGGGTTGTGCATGAGGAGCTGAAAAAGTCATATTTGGTATAATTGACCTTTTGCCCTGATGTAATCTCATATGCCTCCAGAAATGCTTTCAGTCTTCTGAGATTCTCCTTGCTAGATGTGGTAAATATAGCAGTATCATCTGCATACATGAGATGTGTGATACTTGCAACGCCTCTTGGCATACTGAAAGCTTCCAAGTACTGAATCTCAACTAACTTCCTTAAACCTCTTGAAAAGGCCTCAGTTATGAGATTGTAAAGGTAGGGAGAGAGTGGATCACCTTGCTTGATCCCTCTTGAGAAATGGAAAAAACCAGCTGTTGTCTCATTAATTAGCACAGAAACCAGGCTGCACTTATATTCTGCACTATGATCTTGACCAGAGAACCATGAAAACCAAAGTGAAGTAAGATAGAGTTTAAAAAACTCCATGATACTCTATCAAATGCCCTTTGCATATCTAATTTAACAATTAGATTTTGGTTCCTGTTTTTGCTACCAAGTAGCCTAGCCATCTCATGCATTTGAATAACATTGTCAGATATATCCCTCCCTTTTAAAAAGGCTGATTGTTCAGGTGAAATTAGTTTGGGCATAAGAGGTAACAATCTATCAGCTATCAATTTAGAAAAGATTTTGTTGAGGAAATTTGACAAACTTATGGGTCTAAAGTCTGCAAATGTGGCTAGATGTGGTTTTTTTGGGATCAGGGTGAGCAAAGTACTTGCTACTGCCCTTGGGATCAGTGCACCTTCTAAAAATTCATTTATTGAATTGAGAAGGTCCTCTTTGATTATTTCCCAGCAGTGAGTATAGAAGGCACCAGAGAAACCATCTGATCCTGGTGCACTTTCTTTACTTAGGCTGAAGACAACAGCTTGAAGTTCCTTGTATTTTGATTTCCTCAGTAGCAGGTCATTCTCTTTCTCAGTTACCAACTTAGGTATTATTGACAGGAAGTGTTTGAGGTAATCACCATAGCCTTTATGAGTACTCCTCATTTAGCAATTCTTCAAAGAAATGAGCTCCCTCCTCCTTGATCTTCCCTGGATCAGTAGTCCACTGATTGAATCTGTCCTTTATTTTACTAATCCTAGCTCTACCTACCTTTTCCTTGACTGAGTTATGGAAGTAACTAGTACTTGCATCTCCCTCATGTAGCCATTTATGTTTGGATTTCTGCTTCCAAAAAGTGACCTGCTCTGAGGTGGCTCTTATGAGTAAGGCCTGAGCCTTGTTAAGGGCAATCAAATCTGCCTCTGACCCTGAGCTATGATAATTCACCTCCAACTGTGCTACCTGTGTCTCTGCATCCACCAGGTTTTGATGCACATTGCCAAATTTGTCCCTGTTCCAAGATTTGAGAGCCATCTTCAACCTTTTAAGCTTGTGTACCATATTCTGCATACCACTAAAGTTAGATGGTTGACTCCAATTGGTATGAACCAGCTCCTCAAAGCCTGGTCTTTTCAACCACATTTTTTGAAATCTGAAGGGTCTAGAGCACTGCTCAGTAGCATCCTGTATAGATAGTAGGAGGGGGTTGTGGTCTGATGTAGCTCTATTGAGGACCTGTATGGAGCTGTGTGGGAAGTGATTTAACCAGTCTAGGTTAACTAGGGCTCTATCTAGTTTCTGCAATAGTAAAGCATCCTTAGTTCTCTTGTTTGACCAAGTGAATTGACTGCCAACTGTTGGCAGTTCCTGTAAGGCTAGGGAGGCTATGAGGTTGCTGAAGTCCCTAATGCTTCTAAGTGGAGGCTTGTGTTTGCCTCTATAATCTGATACAGATGAAACAGTATTAAAATCACCCACATATATTGTGGGGGATGATGGTAGGGAGAGGAGATCATCCATAGTGATTCTCTCTGATTTCTAAATACTTTGGCATAAATAAAAACAACATTCTAGGAGATGTTAGTATTATTATCATAAATATTAACATTTAGCAATTGATCAGTTTCAGATTTGATATTTACTGAGAATTTGGAATTCCAAAAAAAGCCAGATTTTTGCATGCTCAGCAGGGTAAGAATGATCAAAATGTAACTCATGTTTTAACATGTCACAAATGGAATTGTCATGCATAGGTTCCAGTATACACAATATAGATATGTTATGAATTGCTAGTATAGTTTTTAGTCTATTTAGTGAGGTTCCAAAGCCTCTGCTGTTCCACACTAACATATTGCCTATGATGGTGTGTCTAATCATTAAATAGTGTACTTGATTTTTTGTTTAGGTCTCAAAGACCTATTAGCACTATCTGTGACTTGTATTTTCCTGGCAAGTTGAGCTTGTGTGTGTGTGTTGATCCCTTTTAGGGGTTTAGTGTGCTCTACTAGAGACTGTATGTCATGTATAGGGGGTTCATGCGTATTAGAGCTGACATCAGTCAACAACATGGAGTCAAGAAAAGAAGCACTTTGATGTATGACATGCATTTCAGGTTCATAGCAGTTACCTGATTTTACCTGGCACTGACTGTGTTGTTTTGTCACCAGAGGCTTGTCAAAGGTTGTAGTTTGGGGCATGTTAGCTTCACAAGAGTCCTGTGATTGTGAGTCCAGTGTGTATGGCTCCTGGGGGTGATCTCCCCTTCATCCTCCACATTTGTCACCCGTGGCTTGGGAAAGGTTGTAGTTTTTTGCATGGTAGCTTCTAATGAATCCTGTGAGTGTGAGCCCAGTGAGTATGGAGCCTCTGGAGTGATCTCCCCTTCTTCCTCTACATCTGCTGGTTCCTGAAAGACAGAGAATGCATTGGAGATTTCCAATAATGAGTTGTAAGGCGCAATAGAACATGATGGGGATTTGTAGGATTTAAGGTCCTTTTTCAGTTTGTTAATGTGCATATCATCAAAAGAGATAAAAGATACTGAGGATGGGCATCTTGGCTGTCTGATGTTGGTTGATATGAACATAAGTGTTGAGCTAGGGCTATCCTCATCCTGCATTTGGTTAATAGTGTGTCCTTGCTGGTATAGCACCATGGTACCAGCTTCTTTTTGCTTCTTTGATCCCTCATCCTTTTCAGAAGGTGTGAGTCCAGAAGATCCATGCTCCACATTTTGAGGTTGCTGTGAGTCCTTCTTTTTCCATGCCCTCTTTAGCTCAGGGTGAAGGTGAATACAAGCTGCCTCATCATGACCTATATTTTTGCAGGACTTGCAATACAGAGGTAGTTGATAATATTCTATGGGACATTCCTTATAGTTATCTGTTCTTTCTATTGGGATTGAACTGATTCTTTCCTCCCTAAGGTCAACTTCTATGCACATCTTGATTACAGATGGCCTAGTAATAGCACTAGTAGCAGCATCCATTTTAATAAAATTCCCAATCTGCGCTGCAACATCTTGGATTATGGACTGATTATGATAATAAATTGGTACCTCTTTGACAGATACCCACACGGCACAATCGATGATTCGTGGTCGGTGGAGAAGTTCTCCGTCCATTTGAGCACCTTCATGTTGGCTCCGGCGACTGTCCAGTATGGTTGCAGCCATATTTTCTGGTAATCTGCCTGATCCTTGAATCGAATCAAGATATGACGATAATCCAAGAGACCAACTTGAAAGTCCGATTAGTTTGAAAGCAGCCTGGATACTCTCCATATGTGGTTTACCTCTTGCAAATTTGCCGACCAGTTCGTTGCTGTAGTGGGCCGCCAATACCTTGACGGAGTCGGGGTCGTACAAACATGTCGGACGACCATTAAGTTTGGTGATTGAAGGCTTGATTTCAGGGTTGTTAGGGAGGGATTCGTATAGTGGTGATTGTTTGTGTGTGAGTGCCTGCATAAATGTTTTTTCGGCAGTTCTGCCACCCATATTGGGCGGCGGATCCGCCATGAAAAAGCCGTTATCTAGTCGTTATCGGTAGGAATATAAACGTTATCAGTGACTGACATGAATAAAAGGGGGGCGCGTGGATGAAAGTCTAGAGAGAAGGGAGAGGATTTCAATTTAGAGAAAGTTTTTGAATAAAAATTAGTGTCCACGTTGGGGTTGGATACTTTGTATTGTTATTGACTTAAAATAATACTTTACATTATTGATCTATTAGAAATACATTATGTTTCATCAAATAATAAAAAGTTAGGAAAAATATTAGTATAAGATATATAAACTAGGTATTTAGAAAAGTTTAATTTTTACAAGAAAAAAATAAAATGAAATTGCATACACCGCACAGAGTGCGGTGTGCCTCACCTAATTTTTGTGAAAATAGTTTAGACAGGTGCTACCATATATCAGATATTCAAGCACTATTATTAAATTTAGCTTATTTCAATCATTTTCAATTGAAATAATCTGAGTTTTTTCCCTAAATAATTTTATTTTAAAAGTTACTAGTATAATTCTCGTGCCAATGCACAAATATGTTAAAAATTATTATCATTTAATAAAAATAATACTTTTATGTATCAATATTTACGAATTTCACATAATTTGAAATTTGATTAAAATTTTGATGATTTATTTAGAATATATGCTATATAGATCGAACTCTTTATGTTAAAATATAATATCAAATTTTAAATTTATAATATGATAGTTCCATGATGATTAAAATGAATATTACGTTTATTTTAAAATCAATCGTAACCATAAAAAGCAAACATGTCAATCTATTACATAACTAACACCTTATCCGTTACATAAGCCATTGACTAAAGCTTTGGACTAAAACCTGCGATTTTCATAAGTACTGAGTCAACATTTTTAATTTATAATTTTGTCACCATCACTCCTATCATGATCACGGTTAAGCAATACTTATCCCTCCACCACATGTTATACCCTTTTCACTGCCAAAACACTCGATAACATCATATTCTACGAAAGCTCCAAAATAAATTATAATTTCCCTTCCATCGCCGTCTAGAACCTTTGATGCACGAAGCCTAAAAAATCTTAAATAATTAAAAAGCATTTGGTCGGAGAAGGGTCTTATTTGAAGCCTAGATAATGCAATTTAAGCCAACACAAAACCAAGCTTGAATCCATCAAAATCACAAAAAGCCGACTGAAAAAATATAGCGAATATGTTCTAATATCATATCCGAAAATCTGATCACCCATGTCGCGACAGAGTGAGTTCTCCGAATACCCTCTTGGTTGACAATGATGTTAGAGGATTAGGCGTTACATATTTGAGATTGCTAACAATTTATGTGAAAGACCTCATGCGGAGAGCTGGTGGTGATGGAATATTTTACAAAATTATGAATTTTTGACACTACGAAAATTGCAAGTTTTGACCAAAAACTTAAGTTAATGGCTTAGGTGATGGAAAAAAGTGTTAGTTATGCAATTAATTTCATAGGAGTGTTATTTTAGTAATTAATACAATTATTTAAGAAAAAATTGAAATAATCTTGTCTCAATTTCAGTTTTATATTGATTCGATAAATTCATTATTTTAACTTATTTAATTTGATACAATTCATTGATCGATTGTATAGTTAAATGTAATTTAAGATGTTATATTTTTATGAAAGGGAATGCGGTGATGCAAAAACCTTTTGTGTTGATTATTTATGTCTTTCAAAAGTGGATTTCCATAGAAAAATTATGTTTATATTATTTTTGAGTTGAAATCTCTTGTATTTATGATTTTATAGAGAATATAGTATGTGTATTCTACGGCATGGAAGTTATAAATATATCAACCAAAACAATTAGAGTATTCTAAATTGAGTTTTCATAAGTTTATGTTGTCCCAAAGTGAATTAAAATATAATAATTCCAACCAAGAAAATTTAATGCATTTAAGAAATAAGAACAAACAAGTTTTACATAAGTAAATATTCTTAAAAGTCGAACTTTCTAAAACCCTATTCAACTACCACTATAAATTCAAGCTTAAATATTATATTTTTAATTAAAGAATTATTTATTTCATTAAACATATGGTAAAACAAGTTTCGATGTAATAATACAAGTTGCTAAAATTGTATTATGATTGCTAAAGTACTAGTTATATTATTTTTCCATAGTTTTCATTCAAGTACAAAAAAGACAGTATCTCAAGAGATGAATTCTAGATTTTGAAATATTGTCAAATAATCTAAATTAAAAATCTCGATTCAAGATTTAGTTTATCAAATCATCATTGCCAATTAAATCTATCTAATAATTTTCCTCCCGCAAGCCCACCCACTAACCTACATCAGCATTGACGGGGAGGACGTCGACGACTTTAATGTCACGCTGGTGTACCCAATTCTTCAAAACTCTTGACCTAAGCCTGTATTAACCTCGACCATCTAGAACCTCTTCTAGGCATCATCGTTGGAGATCAAAAGTTTGATTTTTCATATTGGCTATCCTACTAACTTATCACTACATAGATTGAGGACGAATCTATCATGGAATGGGTATCGTTGTATACCATGTGGGTCCCCACATACAGATCAAACATATGATCTGTTTACATATTAGAAGGCCGTCGATCAAGCATCACCGCTGTCGAATCTAACCGGAAAAGGGAGAACATGCTTCAGACGCAACTTCCATGCATCACTTGGTTCCCCCTTATACTACTGTATACTCGCGCACCGTCCATACATCATCACAATTTTACAGACGCTGCCCCTTGTATGGATGCCTGCCGATGACCAGTTGGGTTGACTACAAGCAAACAAGTTTATTATTTATTCTTTCTTTTCCTTTTTATTTTATGCTTTTATTATAAATGGATATATGCTCAAATTGGTCAAGTATGTTTGTCTACAAATTCTTAGTTTTTCAGATGGGTCCTTGTGTTCAATTAATATATTGTTAACTTCCGATATGATTTATGCGAGAAATGAGAAAACTAAATTGGGTAGTTTGAATATACACCTTTCGGCGGTTCCATTCGAATCAAACTTTTAGCTTACCCGAGCTAAAGATTTTCTACCTTAATGTAGTTGATCAAACTTGCACATGCTTTGAGTCTGTGTAATTAATCTTTGAATACGTCTCACTTGGCTAACTTCTAAAAACACTGACCGGGAAGGGGTTTCCATGCTTAGGGTATGTCTTAACATCTACTAAAAGAGATCACTTTTGCCACGTGGTGCTCTCACAAAATTTCCCCAACCTTACCAAAAAAAAAATCTTTTTCGCGGATAATATCTTTCTCATCCTCATTCCGTATTTAATTTACCGCCATTTAAATTTTAAATTTTTTGCTTTCCCAACTTGATCGATTCCAATTTTCGAGACATGTCCAGATTCATTCTATGGTAAATGAAATAATATTCTTGCTTGATTGATCGAAGAGTATTTGGAAAATTTTAAAAAAACTTTCTTAGTACGTTGAACTTTTCAAGTACATTAATGTACCAATCTACCTTCCTCTTTGCTTTTCCAGAACTCTCACAACCAAAACATACCATATGGACACCGTCAATGCTGCTGTCCGGTGTGAAAAAATCACCAGGGATGCGGTTGCGATCTTGTGGAAGGCTCTATTGGAGAGAGACGAATGGGCTGTGAAGGCTGAGGAGGCCATCTCAGGCCATCCTTCCCTTCATGTGAGGGAGAAGGATTTAGAGATGGCTAGGAAGATCCTGGGCCATGATATTACCATGGTTAAACTAAGGATTTTCAGTGATGACATGAACACCCATTGCCAGAGATGTTTGATGGACATGAAGAAGGTGGAGAATCAAATTCAAGATGCATTTGGGGTTGGGTGCCCTAAATGCTTTGGAAAAGCAAGGACACCCCCAACCAATGGATCAGATCTGGACAAGATGTACCTTCACTTGAACAGGGGAAAGAATTTGGTGGAGAAAATCATTACGGACATGAATTCCATAATTAATGAATGATCTGATGTGAAAGAGGTTGCTTTTGGATTAGTGAAGGGGCTGCTTTTTGGACATGGGCATATAGTGTTTGCCTCCTAACGTTTTAGTTTTTGGAAGCCTCATGACAATGATAGTTAATTTATGATGGTACTTAAACTCTTGTTTTTGGAAGCCTCATAACATTGATAGTTAGGTTATGAGGGTGCTTGAATGCTTCTTTTGTCAATTTTGGATTTGGGGCTTTAAGGCATTTTGTTTAATGTGAAGGATTTTACGGACGTATGTAGATTAATTCAAAAATAATTCTTCATTCATGCGAATATATCGATATCGTATGCCAGGGTGAGAGGTAATCTCTCGTACTTATTATTCGAATTTATTGCTTCTTATACAACATGTGTGCAGGAAAATTTCATGTTTATAGGACACTGGTTGCATTTATAAGAGTTTGTATTGTGTGCATGATATGTGCAGATATAAAACCATATGTATGATAGTGTTTTTTTATAAAGTAGATCAATTTTGGATATTAGACAAATTAGTCCTCATATTGAAGCACTAATAGGGTAATTTGTAATAAAGTTGATAATATGTATTGTGTGTGCATGTTGTTTGCGCATAACTTGTTGAGTAAATGTTAATGTTTGTTTTAAAACACACACCTCTATCTGTTAGGCTAAGAGGTGAATTGAAAAGATTAAAAAGTATTTTGTGAAAGTAAACTCAAGGTTTAATGATGGTGGTAAACAAATGTTCAAAAACTACAGTGGGATATTGGTGTTTCCACCACGAGGTATATTAGTGATTCACCATGGATATACTGCTAAACCGTTACTAATTCGATTTGACAATAGATACCAAGTACTTTGAACTTAGTTGATGAAATGTGCTCTTTATTTACACTGAAATCGGTCCAAGAAAATTACTATGTCTCTTTAAAATTCAATATGGATCATGACAAACCCCATCCTTAAATAATGTTTATTCTCAAGTATCAGGAAGAATTCAAGGACTTTATACCGATTGCAGCATTTTCCTACAAATTCATTTTCCTAATCAGATCATGGACAAACAACTTCCAAGCGACATTTTTGTTAAAAATTATTTTAAATTTCGCAGTCCCGGTTCGACGTCGCCAAGATGCATATTCACCTCCATTGATTTCTGACCAAGGAGAAGCCGGCACAGCTAGGAGCAGACAAGGGACAGAGTTAATCGGAGTGATGGAAAGGGAGTAAGTCGTGCCGCCACGCGCCACCGCCTCCGTCACGCGCCGCCACTCAGAGATGAACGTGTTGGCGACGCGTGACTCTGTCGGGCACTTGTGTCACACGTTTATGCGCCGTGATTGATAGCCACGTGCCTCATGCACCGAAATAACGCAGTAGCGCTCACGCGTGGAAGCCACGCGCCTCCGCGCCGGAGTCTTCCCCTGAGCTCTGTCACTTGCCGCCTGAGTTGGGTTACTTCTATTTTTCTTGACTTCTTATTATCATTATTGTTTGTGAGTTTTGAGAAACTGTTTTAAGGGATACATTCTTCAATAAGTTTGCTTTGCTAGAATATTGGTCGAGTTGAGTCTATTTGTCTTCCATCTGAGTTTTTTTCGATGGGTCTTATTGTTCGGTTAAAACCTAGTTGGCTTCCGATCTTAATTACATGAGGATATGATAAATTCGAGTCATAGGTAGTAGTACTACTTACCTTATGGTGTTTCCTTTTCTAAATTAAACTTGTAGATTACACGGGTTGGAGTGCATATGTTCTTCTAGTCTGTTGTAGTTGGACAAACTTTTCATGCCCTGGATTTGCCAAACGGTCCCGGATAGTCTCTTACTGATTCCGAGGGGAGAATCTGAATAACGTTTATGAGACTGTGAAAGGATTGCAGGTTTGTGGAGTAGGTCCAATATTGCAATTGACTTTTGTTCAGTTAATCGGACTCGGATTACTTGAAAGTGCCGCTGTTTACTACCACTGTCTTTTTAATTGCCTTTTCCGTTTTATATTAGAGTTAGATAAGCCGATATGGGCTTTAGTTACTACTCGATCAAGATATAGAGATGCTTCTTCAGAAAATTCTTTATAATTACAAATCGCCTCCACTTTATGGAGTTATTGTACTCTATTTTGTTCTTTTTGGCTTAGGGAGGCCTAATACAACACCCCCTCATTTATAAAAATAAAAAATAAATTAAAATACAATGTAGTCATGTGAGATTGTGTGGATAGCTAGGGCATGAGTGTTTTATGTCGAGTTTTTTGGGAGAGAAGATAATTAGTGTAAAGAATTATTGGGAATGGTGGATTTTACTCTTGCAATAATCTTTCAGTTAATTATACTAGTGTGATTTAATTTTGGATGTGGACCGAATTTGATCGAACCACGTTAAATCAGTATTTTTATGTTTGTTTATTTATCGTTGCTATCAAGTATTCGTTGATCTTGTTCCGTTGCGGTAACACTAGTTCCTAACAACTAGAATTAGTCTTATGAAAGTGGATTACATTCTCAACAAGTATCTCCTTGAAATGTAGTTACTAATTTATCCCGTGGGCTTAGTGCATGTTTGATACAGATGAACTAAACTAAATTGAAATTTATTTAAATTTTTAAATATAAAACATATTTATTAAAATATTTGAAACAAAACTATATTGAATTGAAGTAAAAACTAATGTGTTGAAAAAATAGTAGTGTAACTAAATTTATGATGGATGATCAACTTTGAAAATGAGAGTACGAGAATTTTTTATTGTCGATAAAATATTTTATTCTTGAATATTTTTTATTTATTGTTTGTTGAATGTTAAACTAAAGTGATATTTTTTCATAGCGTTGAATGAATGTCTTTTATGTTCCTCTCTCCAATATGCTCTGCCCTCTCTCATGAACTGAATTTCACGCGCCGCACTTATTATGCCCACAATCCCACAAATCAAACTGTTATCAGCACTCTGACAGAGACAACGGTCTTCTAACGTCTCTCCCATGGTGGTTCCGCCGCTTGGGGAAGGCGGAGATTTCGCCGGAAAATCTTTCCGGGATGTTCTAGCTCCAAAAAGCCAACCCCTATCATCTACCCTCCCCTCTAACCCATAAATCAAACCTATTTCCCATAGAGTTAATGGTAAAATTGCTTGCATCTATGCCACTGAAGCCATCGAGACATTTGCAGCTCACTACAATAATGCTCTGATCGGTAAATTCACTAGCAGAAAGCCAGCAATGGAGCAGGTACACAAAGCTTTTCAGGGCATGGGTATTGCCGGAAAATATCAGATCAGTTCCCTTGATTACAGGCACATCCTGATAAGAATGGAAGAGAAGGAAAATTATCACAAGTTTTGGATGCGTGTGGTCTACAGTATCAACGGCAAGCCGATGAAGATTCTGAAGTGGTCGCCGAATTTTTCACCGACACCGAATCCTCCGTCGTACCAGTCTGGGCCACCATCCACAAGCCACCAATCCTCTACTACAACAGCTTTGCGATTGAAGACTTCGGCAACAAAATTGGAGTATTTGTTAAGAAATGGATGCGGCGACGGCGTCACTGTCCGACCATCAACAATAAAGATATGTGTGGAGGTTGACCTGCTGCTCCCACTCCAGGCCTCCATTATCATAGGTGAGCCAAATAAATATGTTGAATGTGATGTCGAGTATGAAAATGTTCCTTATTATTGCACATACTGTAAACGAATTGGCCATGATGATCAAAGGTGTGGCTTTCTGCACCTTGAACTGAAGAAGACACATGGAAGAAAGCCTATTAACAAAGAGGTTGTTGATGGTCAACAATGGAGGAAAGCTCCCCCCGTCAACAGTTCTGGCCTTACTAGACCTCAAAAAAATAAAGTGCTGGAAGCACAAATACATAATGAAGGTCCACACAATCAGAAGAACAATAGCAACTCTCCATCAGATAAGCAGATGATTTTGGCTCCCAACACTGAGCAAGGGAATGGAAACTCTCTCAGCCTGTCCACAAATACCAGTCCAGCAACCAATCCCAAGCCTCTCTCAACAGAAATAGGCAGTAAAACCCAGCCAATTGACCTTTTAAACCTAGTCAAAACACCATCCACCCTCCCTTTCTACTCCTTTGATGATATGAACATACACAAAGATATATATCCAAACACCTTGAAAAAGGTCTAAACAACCTTTCCATGGTGCCATACCATCCACCAACAGAGGCGGTTACTTCTAACACTTACCACATTTTACAGGATTATGAGGATGATAGCAGCTCAGGGAATTATGAAGAAGCAACAAGTGAGCTAGAATTCATAAATAGTGTGGAGCAAGCACCCTTCTCTCAAGAACAGACCAACCTAACAGGTATACTCTCAACTCCAACACCTCCAGTTGAAAAGAGGAAAACTAGAAGGGGTATAGAAGGTGGGAAAACTGTTGAACAATGACTTAGGTCATCACAAAAATCTATAAAATCCAGTCAATGATTAGTTACAACATATATGGTAATGCGTTAGTTTGGAATATTAGAGGCTATACAACATAATTCATTAGACTACAATCACTCATTAGGTCACACAAAATAGACCTAGTTTGCATTATTGAACCCATGCATTTAAGTTCTAACATATAACAGCTGCAATTTGATTTACAGTTTCAACATGCTATGCATCTCCAACATGCTAAAATATGCATCAAACAATCTGATTAATTTATACTTATATCTGCACAGAAAAATATGTGCAAAATCTTATGGAACTGTTGTATAGTCTATGCAAAAGTTACTAGAAGCTTAAGGGAAGCACTATGGGAAGATTTAAAAATCATACCTAGTGCTCCCACTGTTTTTATTGGTGACTTGAATGCTATTGCAGCTTCAAGTGAAAGAAAAGGGAGGAACCCCCCTTCTGCCAAAAGTATAAGGGATTTCACTAGTTTCTTTTGATGGGCAGAACCTAATGGAATTCAATACAGTTGGAAATAGGTTTACCTGGACAAATAATAGATTCAGAGGGGATAGATTACTCCAGAGGTTAGACAGAGGCCTTTGCAATGGTGAGTGGAGTGATATTTTCCCCTACAGCTCAATACGAGTGAGGAATAGAACCACCTCTGACCACAATCCACTTATAATATCCATCCAATCTTCTGAAACTCATACCCCTAAACCCTCTAGATTTCAGGAAATGTGGACCTCTAGAGGTGAAATTATGGAATTAGTGGGGCTAGTTGGAATCGGGACTGCTCAGATAATGGAATGAGGAGAATTGTATGTAAGCTGAAAAGGTTAAAGATGGTGCTCAAGAAATGGAACTGGGAACATTTTGGGGATGTAAACAGTAACATTGAGAAGGCTGAGCAAGAAGTGAGTGAATGGGAAATAAGATATCAAGACACTGGAGAAGAAATGGACAAAATAGAGCTGAACAGAAAAATGGCAGTCTTGATAAGGGCTCAGAAAGAACATGCTATTTGTTGGAAGCATAAGGAAAATGTTAAATGGCTAAGACAGGGGGATGCCAACACAAAATACTACCACAGTGTTGTGAGAGAAAAGAAAATGAGAGCCAAAATAACAAAGATAAAGAACAGTGAAGGGATTTGGATTTCAGATCCAGTGCAGATCAGTACAGAAGGTGTAAATTTCTTTCAGAGGCTGTTGAATGATGATACCGCATATTACTCAGGTAGATACTTACAATACTTCATGGACCTCATTCCTAGGCTCATTACAGAAGAGGACAATGTGGGGATACTGAAACCAGTTGACAGTGAGGAGCTAAAAACTGCAGTCTTTGGTCTAAATATAAGTGGAGCATCTAGGCAGATGGGTATAGTTGACATTTCTTCACACACTGTTGGGAGTTGGTAAAGCAGGATATGCTTGTAGCAGCACAAGAATTTATGGTAGGAGTATGTATGCCAAAAGCAATGGCCAGTACATGGTTGACTCTAATACCAAAAACTCAGAACCCTAGTTCTTTTTCTGAGTTTAGACCTATCAGTTTGTCCAACTTTGTCAGCAAGGTCTTTTCAAATATTTTGATGGAAAGAATCAAACCATTGATGGGGAAACTTATCTCTGTTGAGCAATCAACCTTCATGAAGGGGAGAGATATAGCAGACAACATCTTACATATGCAAGAAATGGTTAGAATCCTCAACAAGAATCCAACTATCAACTATATAATTTTTAAGTTGGACATGCAGAAAGCTTTTGACAGGATTTCTTGGAGTTTCCTTAACTCAATTATGTTAGCTTTTGGCTTCCATGGCCTAACAGTGAAGATTATTTTACAGAATATAAAAGCAGCTTGGTTCTCAGTGCTCATTAATGGTGCTACTACTGGATTCTTTCCTTCCACAAGGGGTATCAAGCAGGGGGACCCCTTATCCCCATTTCTGTACATCCTAGCAACTGAGAGGTCTGAAAAGGCTAATTCACATCCAGTACATTGATGCCTTTATAATGCCAAGAGGTACTCAATCCAGCTCTCACATGATGTATGCTGATGATACTGCCATCTTCTCAAGGGCTTCCAAAAAGAATTTGAGAAGAGTCAAAAAATTCCTTAATGCATATGAAATCAGTTCTGGTCAGAAAATCAATTTTGACAAGTCTGAATTTTATGTGCATAAGGATGCATCTGTGGTCAGAACTAGAATGATAAATAGAAAGATTGGGATGAAAAAGGGGAAACTTCCCTTCCATTACTTGGGAGTTCCAATTTTTAGAGGGAGAAACAAAATATGTCACTATCAGCCCTTACTGGAAAGAATGGATAAGCTACTTACTGGATGGAAAAATAAATGGCTCTCAGCTGCAGGTAGGTTCGTACTCCTAAACTATGTTTATCTCTCAATCCCAGTTCACTACCTTGCAGTACTACAGCCCCTTGAGGGAGTAATGAAGAGAATGGAGGTCATGGCTGCAAAATTCTTCCGGGGAGAATCAGAAATGGGGCAAAGGAAAATTTGGAGGAAGTGGAGAAGAATGGCCCTACCTAGAAATGAAAATGGTATTGGTTTTAGTGATATCAGAGCAACAATCCAAGCATTCTCTTGGAAGTTATGTGGAAAATGCAACAAAACCAAACACAGTGGATTGCATATCTTTGGACTGCACCTGTTATCTTCAAAACCTCACAAGCTTGGAGAAGAATCTTTTCATTCCCAGAATGGGTCAATCAACACTCTCAAGTTCTGATAGGAAATGGATCTGTGTGTTTTTGGGATGCAAACTGGCTGGGAAATGGTGCTCTCTGTTACAAATGGCCTACTGGGGTCTCTCTTCCTTTTCCCAAACTGAATGAGGCAAATTTTTGTGCTAATAAACTGCAGGTCATGGTAGTGCTGGTATAGGTCTTATAGCTAGAGAAAGTACTGGTCATGTCATATATATAGAGCTGGAACATTGTGATGCTCAATCACTATTGCATGCTGAAATTTTGGCTTTAGAGTTAGGAATCATATGTGGTCAAACTCTCCCTCATTCATGAATTATTGAGAGTGACTGCCTCCAGGCAGTTAGGGCCA
The DNA here is from genome assembly GCA_948330725.1 of Sherardia arvensis. NCBI lineage: Eukaryota > Viridiplantae > Streptophyta > Magnoliopsida > Gentianales > Rubiaceae > Sherardia > Sherardia arvensis. The sequence goes on from OX415236.1 coordinate 34,216,694, forward strand.
TACATCATCCCCAGTCCTGTAACTAGGAATTTTACAGTCTATGTTCTGATCTGCATGATGATCTGATAGGTATAACAGTCCAGCATGTGTATAGGGAAGGGAATCACATTGCTGATTTCCTTGCCAAGTATGCATATGCTCATTCTATTACAGGCCCCTTCCTTGTTACTGATGCACCTCCCAAACTAAGAATCTCCATTTTACTAGAAAAACTGGGAGTTCCAAACATCAGAACTACCTAAACCTCTATATGTGCAGAAACTACTGTTTTTATTGTCCCATGCAGGCCTCTGAAGACCCATTGAAAGGAGATCAATGGGATTCCATGGTGCATCATGCTCTCAACCTGAACTACACCACCACAAGCACTTCCATCAACAGAGGACACTCTTTCTGGGAATATTTTGACATAATAGGATTTGTTCACTCACCTCTTGGCAGATCTGTGTTTCATTTAATGATTCACTAAAATGCTCGTAGTGTTTGAAGTGACATCCTTTTAGCCTATGTTTAGGCCTCTTAGTCACTCCATATTCACTTCATTCTTTTGAGCCATTGTAATGGCTTTGTATAGTGGTGGCTCTTTTGTACTGAACTTGGGCTTATGCCTCTATTTTTTATCATGGTTTAGGGAGCCAATGAATATCCCCCCACCTGATGGTGGCTTAATCTTTTAAAAAAAAGTTAAACTAAAGTACATATTAGCGTATAAACATAATAATAGTATAACTAAATTTATCGATTGATGTTGGATGATCAACTTTGCACGTACACTTGATTAACGAGAGTAATTCTAAAATTCTGTCAGATCTAGACTGCTCCGAGATGGAGACTGTCTAATTTTCAGAGAGAAAGCAAAGTGGAGAAAGGTTTCGAACTGAACATTTTTTCACAATTGCATAATGTTGAGTAATATCATATATATATATATATACACAGAAAGGACTCACGCACAAAGTGTGATCCAATTGCAAGCTAGGAAAATGAGCTAAGAAAGGAAATAACATAAATAACTTAAAATCAGTGTTATTTATTGAAAATGAAACAGCGCAGTCTTTGTCACCGACTTGACTCGACTTAGCTCACACCAGAAACTGAGATATCCTTCACACCCCCTTAAGATGGGAATTCGGGGAGAAGCAGAATCCCACATTAACCAACAAAAGACTAACCACACTTTGAGGAAGAAGCTTGGTGAATCCATCAGCAACATTGTAAGATAAAGCCACATAACGAGGATCAACAAAGCCATCAAGAAAAGCATTGCGAGCGTAATGACAATCTATCTCGATATGCCTAGTCCTCTCATGAAATTTGGGATTCATGGTGATCTCAAGAGCAAAAGTGTTGTCACATTGTAAGGGAATGGGAAGAGTCAATGGAATGTAGAAGTTTGTGAGCAGATACGTGATCCATTTAAGCTCAGAGGTGGTCATTGACATGGATGGCTCATTTCTCAGACTCAATAAAGGATTTAGAGACTGCATTCTGCTTCTTTGATTTCCATGAAATTAAGCACTTTCCTATAAAAAATCAACATCGAGTGGTGGATCTCCTGGAAAGCTTGCAATTGTCCCAGTCAGCATCAGAGAAAGCTAATAACCGAGAGAAGAATCAGTAGCATAGTAAAGACCACGAGAGGGACAATCCTTCAAATACTTAGGAATACGAAGAGCAGAATTCCAGTGATGTTCAGTATAATCTTGATCAAATCTTGAGAGATGATGCATAGCAAAAGTGATATTAGACCTAGTAAAGGACAAGTATATAAGCCTTTGTTCTTCATCATCTTTCCAGCTCCTGTTGAATAATAGACTGCATTACTGATTGCATCATAGGCTGCAAATCCTTCATTCCTTTGATTTTCTCAATATTAAGAAGACTGGACTAGCTCATATGCTCGTCATCATTTGTGAGATATCTAGGATTGACTGCATGAGCAAATCTTGGTCTAGGATTTGTTGCACCAGAGCCATGCCACCAATCTGGATAGCTAGTGAACTTAAAACAGTTATCCTTTACATGCCCTATCTTATGGCAAAAGTCACACTTAAGTGCCTTCTTAGCCTCTATTTATTGTTGTCTTTGTGCTCATTAGCAGCAGTGAAAGGTCCAAAGGACTGTCTAGCAAGCATAACAACATTATCTCCAGAAAACCACTGAAATTCTGTATATCTCTATTTTGTTATTGCTTACAAAACAGGGACACAACTTTAGTAATATTTGGCAAAGGTTCCATCACTAGAATTTGATTTCTAAGAGGATCATTCTCATCATTTACTCATTTCATAAACTACTGTAACTTATTTTCATTTAGCCTCTTATGAAGCAATTCATCAAAACCACAAGTATTGACAAGTACAACAAGTGCATTTCATTCTAGGTCTAATAATTTCCAGTTCATCTCATATGTATTTCATCTCTAAGTAATCCCGTTTAGAGATTGTGTACCTTGTTTTAGATCAGTAAGATTCCCCATAAGCTCATAGATTAGGGGACTCTGATTGACTCAAAACCTTTCCTGAATTTCATCCCACGTAGTCTTCGCATCCTTTGCAAAACACAAAGCCCTTCAATAGATCCTCATTGATCGAGTTTCGAATCCAGGTGATGAGTGTTGAATTCATCTTCACCCACTGCTCGTACATCGGAGAGTTCCCCGCCGGTTTGTTGAACGTACCGTTCATCAGGTTCATCTTCCCTTTCGCCTGAAGTGCGATGGCCATCGCCTCCCGCCTGGTGAGATAATTCTTCTCAGTTAGCTTATTGGTCACGATCGTCAGACTCGCGTGATCTAAGCTGGCTAGGAATATCGGATCATTCTCACAGATCCTCACGAATCCGTCTTCATCCGCGGTGTAGGTATTGTTCTGAGCATTTCGTTGATTCTGGCCGGCTCTTCAATTTCGGTAGGAACGTAGAGCCAAAAGTTTTGATACCATCTAAAAATCTATCAGATCTGGACTGCTCCGAGACGGAGACAATGTAATTTTCAAAGAGAAAGCAAAATGGAGAAAGTCTTCGAATTGAATAATCTTTCACAACTGCATAATGTCGAGTAATACCATATATATATATATATATATACAGAAATGAGTCAAAGGACTCACGTTCAAAGTGTGATCCAATTTTCATCTAAGAAAATGAGTTAAGAAAGAAAATAACAGAAATGACGAAAAAGCCGTATTATTTTTTGAAAAGGAAATTACGCTGTCTTTGCCTCGGACTTTGACTTGCCACTGACTTAGCTCGACTTAGCTCACACCAAAAACTGAGATATCCTTCAGTAATCCTCCAATGTTGAAGAAACAATCAAAGTGGCACAAAGATTCAGAATCAAACGAAACATTTGTAGATTTGCAAGAGCAGAGGGTGATTGGCTAACACATCAGTACACACCGTGCATGCCGGTAATTAGCTCCCGTACGGACACTGCCAAACACTAGTTTGACGACGCCCTCTACTTTCCTCACTTGATCTCGACCGCTCGATAATCCAGGTCATAAATCCGAGTTGTAGATGTGAGGATCCGACGGTCAGGATTGACTTCCACAAACACACACTACTTTTATCCCAAAAATCTGAAAATTCGAAACAAGCGCTTGCATTTTCGTACCAGCACCAAATTTTCAGTTCCCACTTCCCTCTTTTGGGAAAAAAAATAAAAAATGAAAAATTAAAATAGAAATATAAATAAATTGAAGCATATCGGAAAGACGAGCTCCTCATTTCAAACACTGAGAAGTCAGATCAAGACTCTCACACCTCCAGACACGCACTCCCTTCATCTCTACTTCTCCGAGCACAGATCAGGTGCTAGTAATTCTGCTGTAATCAGCTTGCGCTGAAGGTCGATCCGGAGCTAGAAGCTGCTTAATTCCCTTTAAAGTTTGGATCTTGGGGGTTGTTTTCTTCAGGAGAGGGGTTTTTCTTTAGAATCCTAGCTGAGAGACCTGCTCTTGTTTTGGTTTAAAATTTGGGGGTTTTTGGTAGCTCTTCAATCCTAGGACTTTTTGTTGAGACTATGGGCTTTGAGGTGGTAATTCTACACATGGGTGGTCCGGATTGAAGATTGTGAGGTTGGGGCTTTTCTGTAGATTTATAGATTGTCTTGTGTGGTTATAGTGGTTATTTTGATTGTCAGACAGAGCTAGCTTAGTTTTATCCACGAACTTCAGGGGCAAACATGTTCTATTCACAGTTTATATTGGCTAAAAAGGGGCCTTTAGGGACCATATGGATAGCTGCACATTTAGAGCGAAAGCTCCGTAAAAATCAGGTGGCTGATACTGATATCGGCGTTTCTGTTGGTATGTTTGCTTATTCCTGCTTCAGCTACTTTATGCTTCTTTTAGAAAATTTTGCTTGAGTAATTCATGCCAATGTTGTGAAAGGACTGATATGGGTGCTCATATATGCTACCTAAAAGAGTCTACTCTCTGAACGATTAAACAGTATTTATTTGTATACCGTGTTAAATACTTAATTGCAAAATGATTGCTGATGACTTTATGCCTATTGACGACTGTGTATAAGAAATCATAACTGTTGAGTTTCACATTTTAATCAAAATCCCATATTGCATACATTACCTGCACTAACTTCGTACACAATAAAAGTGATTCTGATTAAATCTCAAAATATTGGTTAGTTGCTTTATGTGGACTCTTGTAGATTAGTTTGCAGGATTGGATTGCATGTAGTACTTTTTTTTGTTTGTTTGTTTTAATAGGCTGAAAACAGTTACTATACAAACCTGAACTTGTCTGCAGTGTTGCAGTAGAAATGATTGGAATCTGGATATGATAGAATTGCAGTTAGGCCTTGAAAGATTCAGATATCTTTAGTTTCCCCTGCGCAAGATGCGATCTATGTTTCTGTAGTGTGATTCCGCTAAAATATTCTGAATGAATTTATGTACATTTGTATTAGTCTAGCTCTGACTAGTAGCTTGCGTGATGAGCTATTTGAGTCAATATACCCTGTCCATATTTCTCTTTCTGGTTGCTGGCTGAATTACCTTTACTAAGTCCATTAGCTCTATTCAGAGTCAGTAGTAAAAGCAGGGAACATAACTCTCTCTCTCTCTCTCTGAAAGTGAGATGTTGGTAGGGATTGTGGATTACAGCTTGATGTGTTGCACTGTTCACCAACTCTATTTTATATGATGCGTCTTTTAGAATTTGGTGGCTGTTGAGGAACATAAACTGCATTCCAATTTTTGTGCATGAAAGTTATATGGCTATAATCCTTCTGTTTGTTTATTCTTTGATTGTATTTCTTATGTTGAAAAACCATTTCAATGGTAATGGTATTGAATTTTTTCTCGCCCACAGATTCCATCCTTTTCCCTGATGCTCCCATTGCTCTACGGTTATCAAGCCATCTTTTGCTTGGTGTAGTGAGGATATACTCTAGAAAGGTCAATTACCTCTTTGACGACTGCAGTGAAGCTTTGCTCAAGGTTAAGCAAGCTTTTCGTGCCACTGCTGTGGATTTACCTCCCGAAGAATCTAAGGCACCTTACCACTCCATTACATTGCCAGAGACCTTTGATCTTGATGATTTTGAACTGCCAGACAATGACTTATTTCAGGGGTTAGTTCTTATACATTAGTCCATTTTGATATAACTATGCTAACATCCTCAACCCCATTGGTTATCTAGCTCTTCAAGTTGATTTTATAACATTTTAATATTTTGAATCATGTAAAATTAAAATTATAATAAATAGATGTAAAAAGCAGTTGCAACGAATGTAAAATTATCTCACACGACAGTACTCACATTTATATATCTATAAAAATTTTATGTCTAAGCGGCATCAACTTTGATGATGATGAATAGTGACATAGGACAAAAATTGGGTGAGAGTACCAGGATGTGAATTATCGACACCAATGGTAATTAATTTCAGAGCCAAGAAAAAAAACTAGAAATGCCTGTCCCCCTATTAAGTTCCAACGTTATTTGGCAATGGGAGTAGAGGAGAAGCATGTGGAGGAGAGTAGTTGAAGAAAAGAAAGTATACTAAATGAGTTGGTGAACTTGTATTTGGGATGTCACAAATTACAAAAGAGAAGTTTGAACCTAAAATGGGGCGTGTATTTATTTTTACCATTTTATTTTATTTTTAAAAACAATCTGATACTGCCTGAAACTGCTTTTTTGCTCCTACTGGTGTTGAACATTACTCGGCTTCTTAGCCATTGATCAAATTTTGGCTAGCAACTATGCAAATATTATGTGATTTGGGTTTGACATGATTGTTTATATGAAAACAATGCAGAAACTTTGTTGATCATCACATCAGTTCAAGGGAACAGATAACCCTTCAGGATAACATGGAGGGTGTAGTTTATTCGACCTCACAATTCGGTCTTGATGGTCAGTGTGTGTACATATTGTCTTGATGTCATTTTTGTACCTTTCTGGTGGAACACGAATAGGAATGCAGTGTTTCTGTCGTTCGTTCAATTTTAAGTGATTACAACTGTCACTGAATGTTACTTTTATTTTATTTTTGTGTATATTTGCAGAGAGGTTTGGTGACGGTGATACATCCGGTCTAGACCTAGATGAGGTAATGCATTTGGTTATTTGTGATTATTTTGACTTAACTGATAGCGAGACATGATCCATATAGTCAACCCTCAACTATCGTAATGTACATCATTTGATTGACATTGACATTGTATCGTATGTTGTGCATCTTATGCTTACCATTTGTTTTCCTAAAAAAATGCTTACCACTTGTTCTATAAACGGTTGCAGGAATTATTGATGGGAAAGGTTGATGCTGCTGGCTACTCCGGTGTGAGGTTGAGTTCATATTACCCCGTGTTTTATATTACTCCTGTCAATGTACTGTATTATGAAGTTCAAATTATGACCGTCTCTGATACTTTACATGCAGTGCTGATCCCCAGACATCTTTTCACTCGATGACACCTGAGAAGCTGGATGAACATGGCGAAGGATTGGATGCACATGCTGATACTGTGGTAGGTTTTATCAAAAGAGTTTTCTACACACCTTATAGACATGCATGCATACATACTTTTGGAATTGAAACATTTTCTGCTGTTCTCCCTGGTTTCCAAAAAAAAGAAAGATCCTATTTCTATGCAAAGTGTTTTGTGGGAAGGAGGAAGGATTTGTAATTAAATAATCTTATGTTCATAATAATTAACAATATCCATTTTCCTAAAATATCCCGAGTGAGTTGCTTCCTTCATATTCACTCGATTATATCCAGATGTAGTTGCTTAGTCTTTCTGGTGTATCTGATTTCATGGAAGCAGATGAGAGATGATATTGAAGACGTGGGTCTGATGGACTATGCTCAAGCACCTTCTACTCCTGGGTTGGTTGAAGTTCCAAATTTGTCAAATGGTCAGGAGACTTCATGCTGTGATGATGTTATCGAATCCGAAGAAAATCATTTAGCTGAATTTGCTGTAAAGGACATGGAAAATGCTTCTCCCAGATTGAATCAGCATCACGATGAGCATATGATAGATTGCTCCACACATAATGATTCCAAGTCTGATGCTGCTCCCTGCAATGGGTATCATTCAAGTGATATTGGAAATGAAAAGGGTCTCTGTCCTGCTACGGACAATACTGCTAAGCATGTGGCATCAGAAGATGGTGTTGCAACTTCGGTACACTCTGTGGTAGGGGAAGTTGGGGTTGATCACGACAAACAAATATCAGTGAACAAAATTACTGATGCATCTGATGGCAGCAATAGGAAAGAATTAGAGAATGACAATGTCAAAGCTAATGGGGCTGATGTTCCTGATGTTGGTGTTTCTCTTGAGGACCATGAACCCTATGGAGCGGTCTCTGAAGGATCTGCTGAACATGCTTCTAAATTGGCTAGTTCTAACCAGGATGTGCCTGCAGGTGATTCTGAAGGACCCCCCTTCCTCAATTATCCTCCAAGTACTGATTTACCGATCACAACTAGCCTTAGAAAGCCCGAATCATTTCCTGGTGAATTTAAGACTCTTAGGCCATGCAATGCAGACCTGAGTATTTGCGATCCTTCACATGCTGAGACTGGAAACACTCTGAATTTGGAGCATTGTGATATAGGTGAAAACAGTATCTTGGTAGGGGACTCTGAACCTATGTTGAAAGAAACACAGACAGTGGAACCTTCTTCTCTCATAGATGTCAGTACAGGGTCTGCCAAATTTAATGATATTGGAAATGATCTGATACAGGGTGATTCTACTGGTAATGAATCTGGATGTCCTGTTCCGGAAAAAATGTTATCTTTACCTGAAGGAATTAATGATGAACTGAGGAACTTGCTGATGGAGTCTACACCTGGGGATGTGGCACATGTAGATGAGAGTGATGATGGGAGCAGAATTGTTTCTGGTAAAAAGCGCAGTTATACTGAAAGTATATTAACCGAGCAGAGTCTAAATTCTGTAGAATCCTCCAGGGCAGTACGTGTAAAAAAGTCTGTTGAAGCTGTCCCAGATGATGATGATTTACTGTCATCCATTTTAGGTATTCTCTGAAATTCCATGATTATGGGTTTGACAGAAATTTGTATTCAAGTACTAGTTCCTTTAACTGGCTGAGTTTTATGACGATGTTATTACCATTTAAATGTTTTCTAATATACCATTTTGTATTATATCAGCTGGAAGGAAATCTGCTGCTTTTAAAGTGAAACCAACACCCCCACCTGGTGAAATTACCTCCTTGAAACGTCATCGTTCAGCTCCACGGGCCAGTACTTCTAAAAGGAAGGCACTCATGGATGATACCATGGTTTTGCACGGAGAGTATGTCATATGTTTGTATTATGTCGTTTTTTTAATTTGGTTCTGTTTAATCCCTCAGTTTTGATTTTGAGAAACGAATTAAGGATGATAATTGAGATGTTATATTGCCTGTTACCTGCTACATATGTTCTATACTATGTTTATTGCCAATGATCTTTAGCATGATTCGCTAGAGTTATATTGTTTAACGTGGAGTTACTTTGATTTGTCTTTATTTAACTGCTTTCTTTTATTGGAATGACCCCATACCCCTATTAACTTGTTATTAAATATGGCCAGTGCTATTCTATATACTTATCCTTCCTTTTTTTCTTTTATGAGAGCTTTCTTGTTTTTGATTTAATTGTAAGATGTTTAAATATTCAAATGGTGTCTTGGTAGCGACGTAACACATTCTGTTTGCTTGTATAGTACCATTCGCCAACAGTTGATGAATACTGAAGATATACGAAGATTAAGGAAGAAAGCTCCCTGCACGCGCCCTGAAATTATTACGATTCAAAGGCTGTCCGTGGAAGATCAAATTTTCAGAGAACCAACATTTTTAGGTGAGAAAGTTGCTGCTATTATGTGCATTACAGTGAGCTTCTAGTGGTGTTGTAACATATACTTAGGGAGTTTATTATCCATAAAGAATTTTTGTTTGGGTTGTTACTCATTTCAGCATCTGTTTCTTTTATTTGGGATACTGTCTTTATAGTATAAATGGAGTCATTTTGAACCTAACAGTTAGGTTGACGCATCTCTTTTAACAATGTACTGCCTGATAGCTTTTATGCTGGTCACCCGTATATAGCTTATAGGTTAATTTGTGTGACATGTATTTTGGACACTGTCAGGCATGGTGATTGACAAATTTAGTGCTGAAAAAAAGAGTTTTTTTTGACTTGCTACTGAAATTCTGTTGACGTGATTCCACAGGAGTATCAATATATTTGGCCTCTCTTCACAAGCAAACTCATGATTTGAGTGCTATCAGTCTTTTTAAAGATGATGTGAATGGTATTTTCAATGTCTCAGCTAGTGAATCACTATCGACTTTTAGAAGAGATGAGACTACTGAGAATACTGTGACTGTACAACCCACTGGGCCTAGTGAACCAACTATTAGTGAACTCGAAACTGTTAGGGAAAATGTGGAAACACGCAGTGCAATCGAAACCGAGGAGAATGCTGAAACAAGAAGTGAACTCGAAACTGTCAAGGAAAATGCCGAGACACGAAGTGAACTACCATTTGGACTTGATGATGAGAAGGCTGATGGAGCTTGTAAGCCTACTGGGGACCTGGGTGTAGATATGGATCCCAGTAATATACAGGTTGACCCATTACAAGGTTTAGCTGGAAATGAAGTCGGAGAAAGTAGTTCCATTTCTGAAGCAATAAACTATACATTTCAGTCAGAGATTGGGCCATCTCATTGCGGTTCAAGTGAGTTTGGTGAGGTTCCATCCAATGCTGTTCAATCAGCTCTACTTGATAAGAGTGAGATGGATGATTTGATGCTGGCAGATGGGCCACTCATTTCATGTGATGGGAAAGAAGAATCAGCATGCCCTGAGGTTGATGCTCCAGTAATGCCTGAAGGTATTGGAAAGGTAGATGATAATGATGGGCAGTTGCACATGGGTGATTTTATTGCTTCATATGAAATTGGACACGGTGCAGGGGATGAGTTTCCGCAGGAAGCTAGCCAAGCTGCTATTGCAGTTGGATTGGACAGAGAAATTCACAATCAAGTAAAATTTGATGATGGCAATTCTCTTGAAACAAAAGTGGACTCCTATGGCACTAGAGTTGATCATCATGACCAAATCTTTGATGGTTTATCTGGTGAACCTATAATCACCTTATCAGGCGGCGAAAATTTTACTTCACAAGATCCATTTATACACGAAGTGGAAGATTTTATGGCGACTGAATCTGTTCTTGGGAACATGGTTGATGCAGATGCTTCTGGTGTCCATATACATGATCATCAAGTAAGTCATTTACTCAATTATGACTTATTGCTCAATTCTTACGCTAGCACGTGTCACATTTTTGTAGTCTATTAAGAATGGGTCTCGCTTCTGCATCTACCAAGAGAATTTTGACAATTAGTTGTCTCTAGACTCGTGGTGGGAGACCTAGTAGTGAATATTTACCCGTGCTAAAACATTTTTTGTCTTTGATGCGAAAGATTGTTCTTTCTTGTCTTTTGTTGGAGGGGTGAACTAGTATGATTTACAACATCCTTACATAGCTTATGCTAGACATCCTTAAAACAGACAATTTCCAGAAATTTTACTTTTATCAATTATTCTTGATGCTTCAACACTGTTTTCCCAACCATGGTGGTAATTCTCAGGATTATAGACTCTTGTGAAAAAGGCACATAGTAGACTTTGGCCTGACATGTTTGAAAAACTTGTAGATAAGTTCTTATTTTCATCAATAGGTCAAGGCAGCTATAACGAAAGTTAGTTATTCTAACTTACTCAGATGGAGTAGTTATTCTTTCTTCAGTACCTCTGTCTGAGCACATTTTACTTAAACTGAGCAGTCAGTGGTCAGCCTAATCACTCCTATATTAACCAAATTTGGAGAGAAACAAATTATGTATTATTCTAGCAGTACTTGTATGATGATCTTTAGATGAATTCCAATCCTAAATAAGTTTTTACTCACCGGGGCATTTTTTTTTTTGCTTATTGATGCAGGATCCCAATTATTATGCTGATGCTCATGATACAGGTTCTTCTTCTCATCCTTCTTTTGAAACCAGTATTCATTGCTTTAGCACAATTAGATCTAAAATAGGAGTATTAACAAATTAACAAATTGACAATGTCTATTTTAAACTTTGCTATTATAATTAACTGTCCTGTTATCACATGTCATCAGACTTTTTGAACTTTGACGATGACGAAGTGGATGAGGTTACTGATGATTATGTACCTGATGCGCAAGAAGTTCGTCTTACTGAGAACACAGGGTGGTCTTCCAGGACAAGGTAACTTTTCTCCTGAAATCATCTGTCAAATATTATTTCTAAATTAATTTCTGGGATGGTACGCATTTGCAGCATCTGCTACTGCTTGTGTAGGATTATTGCACTAATATATCTTGTTCATTGCTTGTATCTACTAGAGTTTAGTTTCTTTGGTTATAAACCTATCAAGGTATAGTATTATGAGATTCAGTGTCATCAAGTCGATAAGTCTGAACGTGTTGATTGATTTTAACCTCTAATAACATCCCGCCTCTCTGTGCTGTTGCAGAGCTGTTGCAAAGTATCTCCAGACAACATTCGTAAAAGAGGCAGAATATGGCAGGAAAGCCATTCCAATGGATAAACTTCTGGGTGGAAAAACACGCAAGGAGGCATCAAGAATGTTTTTTGAAGCTCTGGTAAGAACTCTATTTTTATGTCTTGCATATTTTGTCTTTTCTCATGGTTGTCTTATTTGTTCGGTGAGTTTATTTACTTTTGTGATAATGAAATCTTTTGCTGTTGTTCAATCTGCAGGTTCTAAAGACGAGAGATTACATTCAGGTAGAGCAGCCATACCCCTTCGATAACATTGTCCTGCGGCCTAAGGGAAAGCTTGTGAAATCAGACTTTTGAGTTTTGACTACAAATACTTGCAATAAGGAAGCATGTTAAAACTCGCAGGGAATGATAAAGGTGGTGGTCGAGCAAGTTGACAATCAGTTTTTGATGGGCTGGTTTCATTCTTCATACATTCATTCTTTTAGTCATCCTAAAAGTAGTAGTTTGTAGTCTGGGTAGATTTCCAAATAGTTGGGAATATGTAGAGATATTAGTTGTGTAACGATTAGTAGATGTATATAGCTTGTAAAATTAGTTGTTTATTTAATTATGCACCAAATGCTAATTACATATCTTATTACAGTAATGATAGCAGAAGTGTAGTTTCATTGTCTGTGAGTGTCTTTAAAGCTGTCGGTGCATTAGATTTGAAGAGTGTGACTCTGTAGTGTAATATTAACGTGATTGAGAATTTTATGAACAAGAAGGATGCCATCATGACATGTATCAAGCCGGTCACAATCGCTATACTCACTGGGGCCTCATTCACCTATAAGCAAATGGTACCAACCAAAGGATCAAGGTCTATCCACCCCTTGTTAGAGCATAAAATGGATATGACAAGTTACAAATTCAGTCCACCCCTTGAGCTCTATAGAATTTGTTGTATTTCTTGGTTATTTGTTGCATCAGTCACGAACCTTGAGGTTGTTTTTGGTAACAAATCACCTACACAATAAGAATGCATAATATTCAATAAGATAATGAACATCACTTTTATTTGAAATGTTGAATACAACCTCTTACCTTACAGTTTAATTTATCCCATAGAAAACTCATTTTGCATCATTCATGTCACTACGCTTGACCAGCAACAACCAGGTATTAATTGCAAAAAAGTAATTTTCTTTTATAAGTTTTATTTTAATTTATGTTCATGTGCTTTCATGTAAAAAAAATCCAGTACTCTCCTCTAAAACGACCAACTTGAAGTCTGCCTAATTATAAGCATGATAAAATATTATATAGGATCCGCTTGCTAAAACCAAATCTCAATAATGTATGGAAAATAAATATATGTATATGTATATGTGTGTGTATATATATATATATATATATATATATATATATATATATATATATATATAGGGGAGGGATCCGGTGAGACACCCTTTTAAAGTGTGGCAGCCTGCTTAAAGTGTGGCAGCATCTGGACCATTAAATTTGTTAATCGAATGGTCCATATTTAGTAAAGCAGCCTATTAATTAAGAAAACATGCGGACCTTTTCTCGGGTTATAACGAAACCCGGCAACCCGCGAAACAACTTTCTTTCTTCTTGTTTTATTAACCTAAAGTATCCGTTTTTTGAAAATAACCTATGGTATCTGTGTTTTTCAGGAACGGTACTTTCCAAATATGTTAGTGCACGTGAATACAACAAGCTCTTTAATAAAACTTATGTGGTTGTGGTTCTGGAAGGCTTGTACAGATTTTATGTATTATATGCATGGTTTTTTGAAGTAAATTAATTATTTTATTAAGTCCAATGATTGGACTATTTTCATATTATACTGACTTTTTGAAAAACAAATTCTTCTTAATATTAAATTGCTACAAATAAATATTAATTGTATTGAGTTAATTAATAGATACAACTTTAATTGATAGGTTCTTCAATTTATATTTTATGCATGATTTTAAATGATAGGTGCTTCAACTAGTGCCTGTAAGTGCTTCAAACTGAAAGTTACTTCAACTAATATTTGTAGGTGTTTCAATTAATACATGTAGATACTTTAATGATAGGTGCTTCAACTAATACTTATAGGTGCTTCAACCAGTGTCTGTAAGTGCTTCAAACTGAAAGGTACTTCAACTAATATTTGTAGGTGCTTCAATTAATACATGTAGATGCTTTAATGTTAGGTGCTTCAATTAATACTTATAGGTGCTTCAATTAATACTTATAGGTGCTTCAACTAGTGCCTGTAAGTGCTTCAAACTGAAATGTGCTTCAACTAATACTTGTAGGTGCTTCAGTTAGTACCTGTAGGTGCGGTGTTTCAACGAATACGTATAGGTGCTTCAATTAATACTAGTAGGTGCTTTAAACGATAGGTGCTTCAACTAATGCATGTAAGTGATTCAAACTGAAAGGAACTTCAACTAATACTTGTAGGTGCTTTAAACGGTAGGTGTTTCAACTAATACTTGTAGGTGCTTCAACTAATACTTCAAGGTGATTCAATTAATACTTGTAGGTGCTTTAAGCGATAAGTGTTTCAACTAATACTTGTAGGTGTTTTAAACGGTAAATTCTTCCATTAATACTTGTAGGTGCTTTAAACGATAGGTGTTTCAACTTATGCATGTAAGTGCTTCAAACTAAAAGGTGTTTCAATTAATACTTGTAGGTATACTTGTAGGTGTTTTAAATGATAGGTGGTTCAACTAATACTTATAATAATATGATAGTATTTAAATGATAGTGTTTTAATTATAATAACAATGCAGTTTAAATTTTGGCGCTTTAACATGAAATCTAAATAATTATAAAAGATAAATTTTTATTCCTTAAACTGTATACAAATAATTTAAAGTGTAAGTTGTTTAAATAAATAATAATAAATAATTACATGTATTCTCACCAAAGGATATATTACCAAACCCGAGTATGTCATTTGATATTATAATTAGGTACACTGAATAAAAGAAAAAGATTAATCACGTGCTAGTGGCCCGTGGGTTTAGAAAGCAGTAACAAGGTTAAATAGTACTACGCATAAAAGTCAGAATTCGGATTTGTTATAATCCGAAATAGATTCGGAAAAGATCCGCGTGTTTCATCCTAATATAGTATTCCAGGTATACATCTCAGCCGTGTGATTTAAATTTCAACGATCAGATTTGTGCCTCACGTTAAGAAAACTGCCACACTTTAACAGGGGTGTCTCACCTAATCCTTTTTCTATATATATATATATATATATATATATATATATATATATATATATATATATTTAGACTCCTAGCTAGTCACCTTTCATCATAGTCTTCAACTCTGTGTAGATTCACATAATAAATTTTCTTTCCCAAAATACTTCTTGTTCAAAAGCAATGTCTCATAGTCATAGAGCTACTGGTGCGATGAACACACAAAGAGCGGGAACTTGCTATGTCTTGAGAATCATGATTTGAGTGAAAGTGAGAGGGCGGTCTCAGAAACATGATTTGAGTGAGTGAGAAGGGGTCTCAGAAAGGGGTGTAGGTCATTCTCAATTCTGAGGGATCTGGATGAAGTTCTGGGATCTGATAGCTGATGGATCGCGCTGAAATTACATTGACTTTAAAACATGTACTAAGGCAGCTCTCCTTCTCCATCCTTACAAATTGCAGGAAAGAGGGGCAACGATTTGTCACATTAGTTCATCTCTTTAAAATGCACTTACTAGTTCGGTTATAGCATGATCATCTTATAGAATCGATTCATTATTTTACAAAATGCAGTACAGAGGCAGATCAACAAAGCACACAGACAAGATGACAAGGTGAGGCAGACTATTTTGTGACAATCATTAAATCTAAAATTAATACAACACAAGTCTTGCTAGCAACCACATAATAACATAAAAGTTGCAAAAAAAGTTACTTGAGCTAGTCAGAATTCGCCCTCTCATCAAGTGACACAATAGTCCTTTAGGATCTGCCTTGCAAGATCAGTTGCTCCACTCTTCTTGTATATCAGATGCAAATTATATGCTGCTTCACGACGAAGGTCGCAGAAACCTGGCTTCTCACTACTCACCTTATCTGGGTTGTCATTTGGGAAGGTGGGGATCGGGTAATCACTTACATGCATGGCCAGTACCTTTTCATAATTTGCAGCAGCAAGAGTAACAAGGCCGACGTGATGAAATGCCCTAGCAATGTTGTACAAAGCTTCCTGGCTATTCTTGCACATGCGCAAGTTATTTTGAAGGAACGACAATCCTTGAGCAAAGCACTGATGCTTATTTTGCAGTCTGTGTCCTAGAGCCAAATTTATCAAGGAAGTACCCACACAAAGATTGACCAAGGGAGCCTCTGGCATCAATTTATAAGCTTCCAAGTATTCCCTAGCAGCTGATTGATGTTGGCTTATCATGGTAAATTGGTGACCAAAAATAACAAGTACTGGCACACAACTTCTGTGCTTTGCTCGCATGCTATGCAGGAACTTGCTATGTCTTGAGAATCTACTATCCAGCTTTGAAACTACTTTGTAATAGCAATTCCAGGCAGCAAAACTATTGGGATGTTTACTAACAATATCTTTTGCATGCTCCCAACCAACTGCAGGATCAGAAATGCAATATGCGATTTGGGCTCCAAGGGTTCGAAACTCTTCCTTCCTTTCAACAGACATAAAGTTTGATGCCAATTTCAAGGTACGATTGATGATCTCTAAAGCTTCCCAGTATCTTTTCAAGGTTTTCATTCCCTTGCACAAGTCGATAAGGAGAGAGTGATGCTCTTCATCTTTCAGAAGGTTTGGCAGAGGAGGCTCTTGTGGTGGTTGTTGAGGTGACTCATCCTCTGAATTATCACTTGTCCACTCAATTCCAGCAGCCAACACAGCAGCTCTTTTGGCTTCCCTCGCAGTCTCCTTCTTCTTTAACTGCCTTTTTGCTCTAGAGGCTCTTAACAGATCTGCAGGTGAAGCAACAGGTCTAAATCCCTGGAAAACAGTGTCAGGCTGATCTTCACCAAGGACTTTGATGCGATTAGAAAGAACCCTTTTTGCCAATCTCTTCCTTGGTCTAAACTTCTGTTGAATAGTCTCAATATAAAGTGTAACGTGAACCACCGGCCAAATTACATCAACGAAGGCCTCCGTCAACCCTTTACTTCTATAGATCTGAGAAAGCTTCAACTTTATCTTCACATCAAGCCACCATGGGTTTTCAGATGTAGAGGTCAAAGGAAACTTAGGGTCGGATTTGTTTGGAGATAATAGCACAGAAATGGCTTCATCATCTTTCCCTTCTTTAAGTAGCAGTGATGACAAAGTCAATCGAGCATCAACATTATCCTCAAGTTCTTCTAAAGCTTTATACAAGTAATGAATCGATTTCAATCGCTTCTGCAGATAGCTGTAGCATTCTGCAATCTTAAGATGTAAGGAGCCATTATTCTCGCCAGTATCTCCTGTTAACATCATATAGTACTCTAATGCAGATTCATGATGCCCATTATTCATCAATGAATCTCCAACCTCAAAGATCAAGTGGCGCTGATCATGTATATTTTGAAGCAGCAGAAGTTGGAAGAATGCATATGCCTTCTCCATATTTCCAAGAGAAACACAGCACATTCCAGCTCTAGCAACCAGATGCATAGGCATCTCTTCCTCAGAACCACTAAATTTCCCAATTAGCTCCAGAGCTTTGGCATGAGCGTTAGCTTCCATAAGCAGTGAAGCCAGAAGATCAACCACTGTATAATCAACTTCATTAGGACATGTTCCCAAAAAGTTCTTCAGGATAGTGACAGCACGCTCTTGTTGGCCACATTTCTTGTACAGTCGAGCTGCAGTCTTTATACTGTCCGTGTTAGCTGGACAGAGTCTAGAAATTTGCTCGTATGAATCAGCAGCTTTCAAATAATCTCCCAACTCCACATAGATGCAGGCTCGCTGGGACTGAAGCTTGATATCTCCGGGATCAGCAGTTATTGCTTTAGAAAGACAGTATCTGGCTTTTCCTCTATCACCTTCTTCTATTGACCATGTCACAAGAAGCTTCCAGAGAGATGCTTCTTTTGGGGTCAAATGTGCAGCAATCATGTAAAAATCAAAAGCTCTCTTTTTATCACCCATCTCATGGTAGATAAGTCCAAGCCTATGATAAGGATCAGAAAGATTCGGCGAGAGACGAATAACTTCATTAAACAAACCTATGGCCTGCAAGAATTGAAGTCAGTAATATATTCTTAGTAAAGAGGCAAAGCAAACCGCAACCTTCTTCTGAATAAGAAAACCAACAACACAACAGTGAAGTTGGCCTAGCTACAGACAGTGTATGCATAATAGTCAGGGCAGAAAAACCAACAGCCAGCCCTACCACACACAGTAGGGTCAGGTCCTTTTAAGAAGACATAAGAATTTAATGCGCAACAAACTCCATCAACAAACCTTAATCTCTATAACAAGGGATTTCCCTGATCTGATATTTCAAAATTCAAAAGAATGCTTTATGCACAGAATATATATATCCAAAGTATAAAGAAGCCTCAAGGAGGTTAAACCAAATTAATGATAATCAGGTGACACAAATTCACTCTTTTCTGCCAAACTGTAGGAGATTCATTCTTCTCTAACCTTATGGATTCTAAGAGAAAGAAATATAATATTTTTTTTCTCATGCGAAGCTTCTCTCTCATTCAGAAACTGTACAGAAATGGTAACATCATACCTCATCATTCTGTCCCAAGGAGAATCGGAGAGTAGCATCACCAAGTTTCTGGGCCACTTCAGGATTATCTCTACCTTTGTTCGTTGATCCCTTCCGTCTACCTCTTTTCTTGGCCTGTATCAGGCATAAAGAAAGTCACATGCACAAAATAAAATAATGGAAGAAAACTAAGAAGCAAAAGAAATAAAAATAAAAACAATGTAGAGGATGTCAGCGTAGTATCTCTCATAAATCTCAATGGAACTTCAGATAGTGGTGTTTCTCACCAAGAAAGTGTAAAGAAAATAAAAAAGAGAAGTATTAATATACAAAAGCTAGAAGTAGTTAAAACTTAAAAATGTTAACAGTTAGTACTGCAATCAAAAGCATAAACTAGAGCAGACGAAATTTACCTTCTTGAATTTTCTTCGCGAGCCGAGATTCATGACTTCCATAATTTCTTGCATGGTTGCACCAGAAATATCCTCTAGCCTAGGCCTTTTAGCTGATAATTCTCTGTCAACAATATATGCACATAAATTAAACATTCTTAACACTTGGACTAGATTACATGCACCATTGAAAATAAATACTATACACTTGGTACCTGTCCATAATATGATTAGCCTGGTGCTCGAGGCGCTCAAATTGTTGGTAGGGCTGAAGCCCTGAAGAATCATGCTGGGTAAAAGAGAGGGGATCCACATCTTCTGGGAAGCTGAATTTATAACCTCCTTCCTCCTCCTCCTCCTCCTCTCCTTCTTCTTCTCCTTCTCCTCCTCCTCCTTCTTCTTCTTCTTCTTTTTCCAAATCGAGATCTTCTTCCTCCCCATCGCAGGGTGGCACATTACTCCTACTGTTGCTGCCCACTCCAGCGACTGACTCCATGTTTACCAGGGACCCAAAACGATTTTAATTCAAAACTAACGGAGTTTCAAAGTTTCAACTCAGTACTCCTTTTTATTTGGACGCAGTTGACTAGAAAGACAATAAACTGATATTGGTGGATCCCACCTGCAAAAGCTCCAATTAGGGTGGGATAAAAACTAAAAAGAACTGAAATTGAAGAATTTGAATTATAATAACCTGAACTAAATTCAGTACATGGATTTGGATATACAAATTAATATATTCGAATTTCCAAATAAATCCATAGAGAATGAACAAAATAATAGTAAAACAAAACCACAGTCCCTGGTGAATATCTTCACAAATTTAAGTAAGCTAAAGTGAGGAGACTACTGTCCCTCAGCATTTCTATTTCTACCCTCAACACAAAAAATAAAAAAATCATGTGAGCATAGCATAAGTACTGGTGCAACACGATCATTCTATTGACATGTTAGAAGACTTTTAACGAGAGCTTGCCAAATTCATTATGGTTGAAACACTTCTAACTAAAGTTACAATCTAGATTGTGTCAAGGAACCAGCTTTCAAAAAAACAACTAGCCAGATTTGTAACACCAAAACCATTTTACTACATGACAAACAGCTTATAGTCTTGTAATTATAATCAATGAGTTAAAAGCTGGGTGAAATCAATTGACAGAGATAGGAGGACCTTCCCGATCCACAGGATACTCCGGATGACTTTACACAAACATAATCTTCTACACAATAGAGAGATTTCATTGATGAGTTTGACTACAGCTTAAAATTCTGAGTCTGTGACTTATGAGAGGAGAAGAAAGATTCTGTCATTGAAAAAACTGACACCAATATAAACATATAATCGGTATTTCCACTTTTGATTTATCAAATTATAACACATTCGTTGAGCAAACAAATGAAACAATCAAACAGTCAAACTCAAAGCATCAGGTCTCTCTTCTTTCATTTATATTATTAGTTAAGCAAACTGTACCAGAAATGAAATAATCAGAAATACAAGCTTCTGCATATTATTCCACAGAAGATATCCAACACCAGTAGAGCTTGGTTAGATAACCAAAAGCCCCAAGAATCAAACAAATTCAATAACTCAAACCTAGAAATTGGTCATCGTCAAGCTATGTTGCACGGGTACGGCGGCTAGGCCGAGTACCCGTCCCGGAACCGTCTCGGAGACTGGGACGCGTCGGAGACGTCTCCCTGGCGTCCCCAAACTGACGGGGACGGCTGACCGTCCCCGATGAAGTTGGGTGCCCAGATATGATAGCGGGTAACGTAGCTAGCTTGCAAAAGAACACAATTGACAACATTCGGTACGTACCTGGTACAGGAGAAGGCCGAAGAGTCCCGTTTTCCTCGATAATTATCCGCAGTTATGATTTGGGAAGGCGAAGAGATCCGGGAGAAGGTGAAGAGGCGAAGAGAAAATCTCTTATTTAATTCCATACAGTGGAAGTCTTTCGCCTTTCCTAAATCTTGTGGAATTACCAATACACATTTAAATTTAAATGATACATTTTTATGCTAAAATATCGATTATTTTAAAGAAAACATTTAGGTATGAGTTTGTCTCTTGAGTGACGGTCATTATATAGTGACGAATGACTATATTGAAATATGGAAGAAAGGAGGTCTTTATTTGCAATTTTGACAAAAATGCACTATTCACTCACGCGCGCTGTTCACTTAGTAAAAAAAAACAAGCCTTTTAATCTAAAAATACACAGTCTAAAAAACAAGCATTTTATTCTAAAAAATAACCCGTTAAGCGTGAAATGCAAGCATTTTCTAAAAACAAGCATTTTAGTCTAAAAATAGACGTTAGCAAACATATCCACACAGTCTAAAAAACAAGCATTTTATTCTAAAAAACAACCCGTTAAGCGTGAAATACAAGCATGTTCTAAAAACTACCTGTTTGGTCTAGAAAACAAGCATTCAAGGGTGAAATTCAAGCATGCTCTATAAAACTTTTTTTTTTTTTGCTTTAAAATACATGAAGTCTAAAAAACAACCTATTAACTGTGAAATGCAAGCATTCTCTGAAAAACAACCTGTTTTGTGTGAAATGCAAGCATGTTCTGAAAAACAACCTGTTTGGTCTAAAAAACAAGCATTCAAGTGTGAAATTCAAGCATGTTGAATGCAATTTGCATAAATTGCAGAAAAACCCCCGCATGTGAATGCAATTTGCATAAATTACAGAAAAACCCTCGTCCCAAACTTCTTTGCATATAAACCCCGTCACTATATAGTGACCGTCACTTCCAAAACTAATTATAGAAAAATATGTTTTAATGTAAAAATTCAATAAATTTCATATAAATTTTTAAATTTTCTAAGTAACAAAATTTACCGTCCAAATTATATATGTATATATAAAGATTAGCCTAGCTAAACCCTACTCCAAACCAAACCAAATTCTATAGTAGATACTCATGGTCTCATACTATAGCCGTAAAACTGCAGAAAAGTTCTAGTCATCCCAACTTCTATCGCTGTCTACATATGCCAAAATTAGTTTGAATTGCTATATTTATGTTTTCTTGAAACTTATGAAATGGTTTAACTTGATACATTAATTTCATATTTATATTTTCAGAATTTACATATTATTAATATATATTAGCTGCACCCTTGACATACCCGTACTTTCAATTTTTGGATTTTACCATAGTTAAAGTTAAATACCCATTCCGCACAAGATGTATGTTTGAAATTTAATATTTTTATTGACATGTAGTACAGTTAAGTAAAAATAACATCACATGGATAAAGTACTGACTCGTTAATTAAAGTATTCATGTTGTATAGATGTGAAAACGAAGTAAATAGATAGTGGTTCTAATATACTCAAGGAACGGAATGAGAGAAACAAAATTCAAAACATTATCAAAGCTATGTTGAATATTTGTTCCAAGTCTTTCATCACTCTCAAAACCTCACTCCTAAGATTTAAGTCTTTAACATATGAACAAATAATATGATTAAATAATTTTTGAAGTCGTAAGTAAAGCTGCAATTTACATTCAAATTTAGTAATGTTAAATGTACATGAATCCTGCACTGAGTTTTGAAATTGAGTAAAAAACACTTGATTTTGAACTGTTTGCTTTCCTGATCTTGCGAGGCATTCCTGTTAGTCGAAACTTCACCAACCGATCGGGTTTGTTGCCGTTTCAGAGCAGCATAGCTTGCTTGCAGAGTTGTAAATGTTAAATGATAGAGAAGGTTAGTACTAAATCCAGTACACGGTATACATATCATCTATGTGTTGGTAAAAAAAGAGAATGCTTTGTGTTCATATAATTTTAGTAACATGTACTTTAAGCAGGAGTAGCAGCCAACCCTATATTGTAACCACCCCATATTGCCCCTAATAACATAATCAAGCTCCACATTATCATGATTAAAGGTTGAAGAAACTTACCCTTACAGTTTGATGTATAGGAGGTTCAACTTGACCTATACTCACCCAAATTTTCATAACCTTTTTCAAAATCCCTTCGAAATTGCCCCCCAACATATATGTAACCTTCTCATCCTGTTAAGAAAGCAAGAGGTCATTTGGTTTACGAGATGTGGGACTCAATGATTGAAAAGGTGAAGTTGAAAATTTACAAGAAAGAGAAGAAATCATTGTCTGAATTTAGTTCCTTTCATAATGTTGTTCATGATATCCTTATTGCTCGTTGGACTAAGAGCTACACTCCTTTGCATTGTGTTGCACACTCATTGAACCCAAGGTATGTGGTATGTACGATACTATCTTTCAATTAATTTATTTTTATTTCATCATCTTATATGTGATTTGTTTTGAAACTATTTTTGTGAAGGTTTTATAGTCAAGAATGGCTTCTTGAGGATTCTAGTAGGCTTGCCCCTCACAAGGATGGTGAAATATCTCGTGAGAAGAATAGGGCCTTTCGTAGATTGTTTTCAAGTAACGAGGATTTTGATCAAATTATTGATGAATTTGTTGAATTCTCACTCCTCCAAGGTCCTTATGAGGATTTAATTTTGATTGCAAAGAGGTACTCTCTTGAACCCAAGAAATGGTGGGCTAGTTTTGGTGCACAAACTCCCTTGCTTCAATCATTGACTTTTAAATTACTTGGTCAACCTTCATCCTCTTCATGTTGTGTTCGAAACTGGAGCACATACAGTTTCATTCACTCACTCAAGAGGAACAAGTTGAATCTCACTCGTGCTGAAGAATTGGTTTTCATCCATAACAACCTCCGTCTTTTATCGAGGACCTCCCAGCAATACGATGATGAGAAGGCCAAAATGTGGGATGTTGGAGGAGATTCATTTAATTCTTTTGATAACGTGGGATATCTGGAGTTTGCAAATCTCTCACTTGATGAGCCAGCATTGGAAGATGAATCAATATCATAAAATCCCAAGTAGTTCATTTTATTTTGCTTTTATTTGAACATTATGAGTTTGGATTACTTTTTTTTTGGGACAAAGTTAGTTTGGATTGCTATATTTATGTTTATTGAAACTTATGAAATGGTTTGATTTGATACATTAATTTCATATTATTATTTTCAGAATATACATATTATTTATAATATATATATATATATATATTATTAATATATTTTAGCCGTACCCTTGCCGTACCCGTACCTCCAATTTTTGAAGTTTGCCATTTGCCGTACCCGTACCCGTATACGTACCGGTACCCGTATTGGTGTAGCATAGTCGTCAAGAAGAGGCACAACCAAGATTCGATATTTAAGCACTAATATGTGGCTAAATGCAGAAATTCAAACATGAAAGTAATGAAACCTCGAACTCAGAAAAACCCTACATTATTAATGTATTCGGTGTTGCAGACTTGCAGTATATATTTGAAATATTTTTTTAATATCAGAAGAATACTATCCAAGTACTAACCAATAAAACGATGTTGACGGTGGAAGCGGTGGCGCCAGTGGTGGAAGCGCGGCCGTGCTGTGGCGAAGGTGAGAAGGGAAAGAACTTGTGTGCGAAAACGAAGTATATATTGCAGAACCGTATAACGTTTATAATCCGAGACCGGATATGACCCGCGAGATGTTGAGATTTGTTTAATTTGGGAGCTGAATAGTCAAGGGATTTATTTTCCTTTCAAAAAAAGGCATTTAAAATATTCATTATGAGAAATTCTCAAAAGAGACCGTCCAAATTATAGATTGGACCAAATTAAAAGAAAATAATACGCGGAGGCTTTATTGCAAGGATACAAATAAGTGGGGTTTTTCTCCAATTTTTAAAACTAGTTATAGTATAAATATCAAAACCCTCTTGCTCTCCCCACTTTTTCTCCCCCCAAAACCGATCGCTAGCTCTTGTTTTTCCCCAAATTCAAACCCTAAATTTCTTCCCAATATGATGCGATTTTTCGATTCTAATATCGATGGGAATGTGCGAGCTATCAAGTAAAGTTTCAGATATCTTCAATTTCGTTTGCTTTGTCGATTTGTTCGCGGATTTTGTTTTTTGTTTTTGATTTGTTAGTATTCAGTGTTGTAGATCGGAGCGTCATGTTGTTCGTGTTCATATTTAGATGTTTAGATGATTTGATTTGTTTAGATGTTCGTGTTCATGTTTGGGCTATAATGGACCTTATGTGCTTAAAATCCCATGTTCTGGTCTGTTTGAGGCATGAATGACAAGATGTGAGGTTTGGTGGAGAAAATTGGCTAGACTAGTATGTTTAGATGTTCGTGTTCATGTTTGAGACTATAATTTGGACCTTATGTGCTTAAAACCCCATGTTCTGGTCTGTTTGAAGCATGAACGGCCAGATGTGAGATTTGGTGTGTGAAATTTTGCTAGGGTAGTATGTTTAGATGTTCATGTTCATGTTCCTGCCTATAATGTGGACCTTATGTGCTTAAAACCCCATGTTCTGATCTGTTTGAGGTATGAATGGCTAGATATGAGGTTTGGTGTGTGAAAATTGGCTAGTGTAGCATTTTTAGATGTTCGTCTTCATGTTTCTGCCTATAATGTGGATCTTATGTGTTAAAATCCCAATGTTGGCTGTTTGAGATATGAATGGTCAAATGTGAGGTTTGATGTGTGAAAATTGGCTAGGGTAGTATGTTTAGATGTTCGTATTCATGTTTGGAACTATAATGTGGACCTTATGTGCTTATAGCCCAATGTTCTGGTCTGTTTGAGGCATGAATGCCCAGATGTGAGGTTTGGTGTGTGAAAATTGACTAGGGTAGCATGTTTAGATGTTCATGTTCATGTTTATGCCTATAATGTGGACCTTATGTGATAAAATCCCAATGTTCTGGGCTGTTTGAGGCATGAATGGCCAAATGTGATGTTTGGTGTGTGAAAATTGGCTAGGGTAGTATGTTTAGATGTTCGTGTTCATTTTTTGGACTATAATGTGGACCTTATGTGCTTAAATTCATTGTTCTGGTCTGTTTGAGGCATGAACGGCCTTATGTGAGGTTTGATGTGTGAAAATTGGTTAGGGCAGTGTGTTTTGATGTTCATGTTTATGTTTATGCCTATAATGTGGACCTTATGTGATAAAATCCCAATGTTATGGTTTGTTTGAGGCATGAATGGTCATATGTGAGGTTTGGTGTATGAAAATTGGTTAGGGTAGTGTGTTTAGATGTTCGTGTTCATGTTTGAGACTATAATGTTGACCTTATGTGCTTAAAACCCAATATTCTGATCTGTTTGAAGCATGAATGGCCAGATGTGAGGTTTGGTGTGTGAAAATTGGCTAGGGTAACGTGTTTAGATGTTCAAGTTCATGTTTATGCCTATAATGTAGACCTTATGTGATAAAATCTCAATGTTATGGTGTGTTTGAGGCATGAATGGCCAGATGCGAGGTTTGGTGTGTGAAAATTGGTTAGGGTAGTGTGTTTAGATGTTCGTGTTCATGTTTGGGAGTATAATGTGGACCTTATGTTTTTAAATCCCAATGTTCTGGTCTGTTTGAGGCATGAATGGCCAGATGTGAGATTTGGTGTGTGAAAATTGGCTAGGGTAACGTGTTTAGATGTTCAAGTTCATGTTTATGCCTATAATGTAGACCTTATGTGATAAAATCCCAATGTTATGGTGTGTTTGAGGCATGAATGGCCAGATGCGAGGTTTGGTGTGTGAAAATTGGTTAGGGTAGTGTGTTTAGATGTTCGTGTTCATGTTTGGAACTATAATGTTGACCTTATGTGCTTAAAACCTAATGTTTTGGTTTGTAAATAGTTCTGGGCCGTGAATAGTGCGTGCGTGAACAGTACCGGACATGAATAGTGCGTGTGTGAATAGTATTGGGCTATAAATAGTGCGCGTGAATAGTAATTTTTAAAAATTGCAATTAAAAACCTCCTTATTTTTATTCAACCATATTTTTACTACTTAGTCCCCGGTCTATTATATAGACGGTCTCTCACAAGACTACCTCTATGAAAGTACGTAAACGTATTCAACTAATTTGGTTTTTGAAAAACTAGACAAGTTACATAGGATAAAAATTTTCCTTGATCTTTTGCACTAAGATAAGTAAGTACTACATTCCTACATAGCATTTTAGAAAAAATGATTTTGCAGTGTACAATTTGATATTTTACTCTTTATAGTCTAAAATACAGTATAAATTCACAAAAATATCTCCAATAATTATGTTCATGGGAAATTTAACAATATTCACAGACCATATTGTAATTTCAATGAGTAAATTATCAAATTGCATTAAGTCTTCCAAAAGAATAAAAATCCACAACTGTTTATGAAATTGAAGTGAAGGAAAACCTATGTTTGAGTTTCTGAAATAGTCTCTATATTGTTGCTTTATTATTAGTCCGAGCTATCATTTTTGCTCATACATTCTCTCTTACTAAAGTTTATTGTCTTTTGGAACTTGAACAGATTAACAATACTAGTATGATACTCGTGCCCATGCACGAATATTTATTTTGAAATTATTATTATTATTATACATTAATTTGGGAAACAATTATTTTATTCATCAATAATAATATGAATACAAATTTTATAGTACGTGAAACATTATTAAAATCTTGACAATTTTATTATAAAATGTCCATTAAATAATGTCAGTATTTTTAAAAATTTGATTTTATTAATAATATTGTAGTACATTTAGTAATTTTTTGTTGTATATTCTCTAGCGTTTTGATAAAACAAATACTATTATTTAAACAATGTTTAAATGCTTTATTTATTATAGTCTTTTTGACACCTTAATAGCTTGTTCAAGAAGAAATATGGTATCAAAGTTGGTAGGTGTTTAAAGGGGATGATTGTGGTGGTGGTTGTTTGCTTTTGGTGAAAGTATATATAATAGTTTCCCACACGATTCATGATTTCATACATTCAATGAAAGAAATGGTGCATGAATTATCGTTACAAAAATAATAAAGAATCTTAAGTATGAGAATGCAATGGAAAAGAGTTTATCGATAATGAATTTTAACCTAAAAATGGTTAAAATAGAAATATTTTAACCTCGATAATTGTGAATTGATTAAATAATTTCAATAGATATTTTCGTATCTTAAAAAAAAATTGTGACACTTTCAAAATAAAGTTGGGTGCATTTTATAAAATTCGAAACTCGTTGATCTCTATAATTCAATACACAATGTCTTTTAACAACCCAAATTGAGGGGAAATGAATTGTGTTCATTAATCAATAAATATGTGCAATGGGTTACAACTCTTTAATGTTCAAAATATTTGTTAATGTTTAAAAACGTTTTTAACATTAATCAACCGTATTATGAAATTGATGACCAATCATTAATTATTTTCGAAATAAAAAAAGTATTTACATGATTTTTTCTCAATAGTTTTTAAAGTTCAATCTAAATATTATTAGGAATTCATGAAATTTAACTATATTTTTATAATTTTTAATACATTCATTTTTATTTTTATTCAACATAATTTATTTCTTTATTTTTCAAATTATGTTGGAGCTTCCCGATCGATAAAAACATGCATGAATCACCGTTACGAAAATAACAAAGAATTTGTGAGGATGATTAAGTGCAATTTTCACTTAAGGGAGCGTTATGATGCATGTTTTAAAATTAAGTTTACCGTTACAAAAATAACAAATAATTTGTGACGATCATTAAGTGCAGTTTTTATTTCAGGAAACGTTACTATGCAGGTTTAAAAATAAGTTTTAATCATTTTTAACGAAATAATTGCAGACTATAAAGAAGAAATGATGCATGAATTACCGTTACGAAAATAAGAAAGAATGTGTGAGGATGATTTAGTGTAGTTTTTATTTTTAGGGAACGTTATGATGCAGATTTTACAATTTAATTTGTACCGTTACAAAAATAATAAAAAATATGTGAGAATGATTAGTGCAATATTTATTTCAGGAAACATTATGGTGGAGGTTAAGTTTAATACTGTTTAATGAAATAATTACGGGTAATAAAGAAGAAATGGTGACTAAATGCACAAATCAAATACCAATAGTCATCACTTTAAAATTGTGAAAATCCTAACTTGTAAATGAAAACTATTCAACTACAAAACTAAGTACAACAATCCCTTTAAAACAAACCAAATTACACAAAGAGCTAGCCTTATAAGATTTGAGAGCACTACTACATTTGGTGCACTAAACTGAGCCTATTTGAACCATAATCATGAATTACTCGGTCTAAGAAAGTACTATTTTTCCAAGATGTTATATCTAAACACGGTAATTGAAATTCACGTGTCTTGCGCATCTTGATCTGCTCCACATTGTAACCAATGTACTCGTTATACATAAGGCCTAGCCTGCAAACATCATATTCGAAACCAAAAGCTTCACAGAGTAATTTTCTTTCATTAAATGTGAATAAACGTCATATTTTTCTTGCTGAAAGTGGATAAATCAAATATGGGAAACTTCTTGCTCTTTTGGCTATCCCAGTGGAATGATTACATTGTCATCAAGAACTTGTGACTCTGAAGGGTTTGGAGATGTTCTTCCAATTCCTTTGGTGCTACATTATTAGAGTCAGAAGAGTTACTATTGAGTATAAAAAATGGGGAGAAACAGTGGCTTATACTATTGTGCAAAGAGAAAACTTTTATCCAAACCTTTGGTAACTTGTAACTTGTCGGCATTGTAGTCTGCATTCTTCAGCTCATTCTTCTAGTCGTAATTATCGGTTTCCCAATGTATAACAAACATACACGGACAAAGAGAACGAACCTTGAGATAGAATTCCATCCTAGCTTGGCTTATACTATAGTCTGAGCAAAGAGCAACTTCGGAACGCAGCAACTTCGGAACGCGGATCTATAAGGTAAATAAAATTACTGACTTGTTAGGGTGTTTAGCCTTGTAGGTCTGCCTGAAGTCCTCCCTGATATATTCGATTCAATTCAATTCACACATAATCAGATAGTCAATTCACTCAAAATCAAATCAAAACCTAGCAGGAAATTCATTGATCGAGATATTGAGATGCTTACATGGAGACGAAGAAACCGCCGTGCACTGGTCGAGATATCAAGTGCCCACAGGTCGAACTTGGAGAGGAAGCCGGAGAGATTGGGGAAGGGTTTTGGCTGAGAGAAGGTTTTCACCCATAGAGGGGAGAGGATCTGGATTAAGTCCTCCTTGATGAGGGAATCCGGGTCCGATTCGTCGTTGAGGCCCGGTTCGTCGTTGAGGCGGCGGCGGTGGGGCGGCGGCGTTGGGCGGCGATGGAGGGGAGGAGGAGGAGGGTGGGGTTGCAGTCAAGGTGCTCTCCAACTCCCGGCCCCGTGAGTTGAGGGCCACTTGAGGGCCACGGTGTTGGGGCTTTTGCTCCTACTGGTGGGGCGAAGATAGTTGAGCGATCACGTACGTCGGAGCTCCGCTCAGAGCCACCAGAGATAGTTGCATGCGAGAATTCGGTGGGGAAAAAATCTGATGAGATTCGAAAAATTCCGAGAAGAGAAAACTCTTCGGGGGTGATCGAATCAAAATTGCAGACGATAGTGATGAAACTGATTGAATCAATTAGGAGTTGAAGGAGGTGATGATTATATGGGAAATATTGCTCATAAATGGTAATTGTAGAGGTGATTATGAGGGGAGAGGAAGAGGTGGAATAAAATTGTAGAGTAGATTCAGAAAGAAAAAAAAATTGATTAGCCATGTTGATGTGTCAATTTGTGGTTATTTTAAATTTAATTCAAAATTATAAGAAAACTCTAATCCATCCTCTTTTAAAGTATGGCCGTGAGTTGAAAGTATGGCTGTGAGTTGAGGGCCGCGATTTTGGGGCTTTTGCTCCTACTGGTGTGACGAAGATAGTTGAGCGATCACGTACGTCGGAGCTCCGCTCAGAGCCACTAGAGATAGTTGCAGGCGAGAATCCGGCGGGGAAAAAAATCTGGTGAGATTCGAAAAATTTCGAGAAGAGAAAGCTCTTCAGGGGGTGATCGAATCAAAATTGCAGACGATAGTGATGAAACTGATGGAATCAATTAGGAGTTGAAGGAGGTGATGATTTTATGGGAAATATTGCTCATAAATGGTAATTGTAGAGGTGATTATGAGGGGAGAGGAAGAGGTGGAATAAAATTGTAGAGTAAATTCAGAAAGAAAAAAAAAATTTAAAAAAATTTAAGTAGCCATGCTGATATGTCAATTTGTGGTTATTTTAAATTTAATTCAAAATTATAAGAAAACTCTAATCCATCCTCTTTTAAAGTATAGTATAGATATTCAATATAGAGAGGTTGGGTGATAAACCCTATAATCTCATAAATACTGATTCAGAGGTTTGGTGATATCAGAATGTTGCAGCACACCTCTGTCTTTGTCTCTTTGAGTTACAGTGACTTCATACATAAAATAACTCACTATTAAAAAAGGACCATCTGTTAGTCCAGAATGGTAGTTTTCTTGCATTCTAATCTTCATCGCTTCTTCGCGATCTCAACTCTTATCTTCTCCAGAGATGCAAGGGCTTCTTTTGTACCTAGTCGTTCGCTTGCCACCTCAGTAGAGCAGTTCAGAGCCACTTTCAAAATCAATAATACACAAGGAACTGTGATTTCAGTATATCTGTTTCCTTCCACTTCTAGCAGTCTCTTGTCTATTACTGCTTCTACTGAACTTGGAAATGATTCTTCCACCCATTTCCTCAGGCTCAATTCTCCTCCCAAAACCTCATCTCCAGGCTTTCTTCCTGTAAATGTCTCCAGCAACATTATACCATAACTGTAAACATCACACCTTGTAGAAACCAGGCCATCCATCCCATATTCTGTGTTTCATTAAGAGAGTTATGTAATCAGACTTCAAGAAAATGAAATAAAAGCTGTGTTAGAATTTAGAACCAATAAAAAGTTACCTGGTGCAATGTATCCCAAGGTTGCAAATGTGTTAGTAAGAGTGACACTATCATCTCCACCAATTAACTTTGCAATGCCAAAGTCACACACATGAGCTACCATATCTTCATCGAGAAGGACATTGCTCGGCTTCAAGTCACAGTGGATCACCGGTGTAGGGTAGCCGTGATGAAGATACTGCAACGCATTCGCCACATCTATCATGATACTCAATCTCTGCATCAAGTCTAGAAGATTTTCAGAATGCAGCCACTTGTCAAGGCTCTCATTTGGCATATATTCTAGTACCAAGGCTCTCAGCTCGGGGTTTGAGCAGCTACTAATAACTTTAGTTAGGTTCCTGTGTCGAAGATTTCTCAAAACCTCACATTCGGTGTCAAAGCTCTTGAATGCACCTTCCATTTTGAGATTGAAGACCTTCACAGCCAAACGAGTGCCATCAGTGAGTACAGCTTTGTAAACTGAACCATAGCCTCCCATTCCTATCAGGTTACTTTCACTAAATCCATTGGTTGCCTTAACAAGTTCATGATATGCAATTCTCTCAGGTGGAATCCCAATATCCATTGCAGCTGGAGTTTGAGTTTCCTTTCTGCGTCGGATGAAAATGAAGGCACAAATTGATGCAAGGATAACTAAACCACTACCAGCTAGGACAATTGTCACCACAGTTTTAATTTTGGCTCTATGAGTTGAATTTTTTTGACATGGCATGATTTTCAGCAGTGGTGAAGCACCACACAGGGCATCATTCGACAAAAAAGAATCATATGTTAAATGCGCAAAAGGTCCTCCACTCGGAATCTCTCCATGCAAACGGTTATGAGACACATTCAAGAACTTGAGGTGTACTAATGCCTCCAGAGAGATGGGAATTTCACCAGAAATATTGTTGCATGACAAGTCTAATATCTCCAAGCTGATCAACTTTCCAAAAGATTTAGGAATTAGCCCTTCCAGTCTGTTGTGTGACAAAGATAAGTTAATCAAGTTTTGCATACCTTCAAAGGTGCCCGGGATGCTGCCCGAGAGCTCATTTCCAGCCAAGTTTATCATTGTAACCGCCTGCAAGGCTCCTAGCTCTAGGGGTATGAATCCACTGAAGAAATTCCATGACAAGTTGAGCGATAAGATATCTCCAAGGCCACCTAGATTTGATGGTAAGTTTCCTCTAAACTCATTAGAGTCAAGATTCAGGTATCTTAGAGATGTAACATTTCCTAAACACGCCGGGACCATACCATTGAATTTATTCTTGCTCAAACTGAACAATCCTAGCTGAGGTAAGAGGCATACATTATCTGGAATTATTCCGCGCAGTTGGTTATTCATGACACTCAACTGCTGAAGCTCTTGCATGCCATTTATGGTGCTGGGAATGAATCCAGTCAATTCATTTCCATCCATAAGCAAGGATACCAAATCACTAAGATTACCGATCTCACTGGGAATCATTCCAATGATTCCTGAGAAGGTTAAATCAATCTGTTCGATAGACAGATTACCAATTGAGCTAGGGATATATGCATCAAAGTAATTATTCTGTATCCATATTGTTCTTAAACTTCTGCAGTTTGTAAGGGATTTTATGAAACTCAGATCTTTAGACATGCTTATAAAATTGTTCTCTCCTAAATTTAGGAAGTTGAGGTTCACTAGCTTGCCAAGCGAGTCAGGAATAGGTCCGGTTAGCTTGTTAGCAACCATACTAAGATGTCTGATTCGCGAGGCATTTGAAATAGAGCCTGGAATTGTTCCACTGAGGTTATTTTGCCCTAGGTAAACTTCTTCAAGGTTAGGAAGCCTTTCACCCATGGTTTGTGGAAGGGGGCCTATGAGGTTACTCGCGCGCAGCTGAACAATTACTAGTGTTGAAATATTGAAGATAGACTCAGGAATCTGACCTCTAAAGCTATTTGGACTTATCACTAATCGCTCCAGATTTACTAGATTACCAATCTCAGCTGGAATTTCTCCTACCAGTATGAAAACAGTTTATCTCATCACAAACATGAAGGAATCATTTCATGAATAACTAGATATTAGTAACAGATTTTACCTGTAAAGCTGTTTAAAGCAAGATACAAGTCCACAAGGGCTGTGCAGTTTCCGATTTCAGGCGGTATCACTCCCGAAATCTGATTAACACTAAGGTATAAACCTTGGATGAGTGGCAGCTTGCTACAAATGTCTTTGGGCAGAATACCAGTCAAATTGTTTTGAGATACATACAGCCATTTTAAAGCAGAGATGTTGAAGATGAAAGATGGTATCGTCCCAGTTAGGCCGATATCAGCCAGTGTCAGATATTCCAAACTTGGAAGTCCACCAATCTCTCCAGGAATTTCACCTGCAAATTCAATCAACTCCTCTGGTCAGAATATGAATTAAACATCATTATGAGCAAAGTAATTTTTATTTACCTCTGAATTTGTTGCCTCCAAGGTAAAGTGTTTCTAGCATGGTCAAGTTGCCAATTTCTTTTGGCACAGGTCCAATAAACAGGTTATCTTCTAGAACTAGTGTGTGAAGATGTGAGCACTTCCCCAGGCTGGGTGGTAATAAACCATCCATGTGATTAGAGTACAAAGATAAATACTCCATCTTTGAAACATCAGTGCATATATCAGGTGGAAGTTCACCTGAAAATGCATTATACGACAGACCAACACGTTTGAGAGACGAGATCCTGAAGATCCCCGCCGGGATTAAGCCATAAAAACCATTGTTGCTTAGTGTCAAAGACTTTAAGTTTCTGAGTCTGCTAATCTCTTCTGGGATTCTTCCTTCCAGCTTATTATAATCCAATGCCAACATTTCCAGGCCTGATAGATTGGAGAGAATTATTCTTGGGAGGCCACCTGAAAAATTGTTGTGATCAAGGAGCAGAGATTTAAGGCTAGGCAAGAACTGAAGCCATCCTGGAATAACTCCATTGAGTTGATTAGAGCTACAACTGAGAAACTCGAGCCTTCGCAACCAGGACAGTTGTTCAGGCAAACTGCCTTGGAACATGTTGTTTCCGATGTCGAGAGAAATGAGATATGAGAGGTTTCCGAGCTCGGGAGGAATGGTGCCAGAAAGATTCATGTATGAAACATTTAAGGCTGTCACCCTTTGGTGTTTTCTTCCACAGGTGACCCCAATCCAGGTGCACAAGGGTGTGGTTGAGTTCCAGTTTTCAGAAATGATTTTGTTGCGAGATTTGAAAGCAAGAAGAGATGATTCATCAGAGCTGAAGCAAGAGCCGTATCCAACAAGTAATGTACACAAACACAGCAAAATGCAGCTTCTATCCATAATTAGGCTGTGATCCTGAAAGAGAAGAAGAGAATGCCTAAATCATTCTCTCAGACGCCTTTACATAATTCTGTGGTTGAGTTTTGGTGCACTAGCTAACGTCAATACAGCTATACAAGGGCACTCAATCTTGTCTCATAAATTCTTTGACCTTTTCGTATATAGTTTTGGTCGAGGATAAAGTAGTGAAATGAGAGTGAGTGGACGGGATCAGGGATATATATTTCCATTTCGAAACAGATCGCTGGCTGTACAATGATCATCACTCAGCAACAAGTTTGAAAATGAAACGCACTCGCTCAGGCAGATCAAGTTGCCAATTTTTCTTGGAATCTGACCTGCAAACTTTTATATGACTAAATCTTGATTCAAGATGGCCAGATCGAAATGATTTTTACACTATCTGCGAGACATTGTTTCATTGTTTTTTTTTTGTTTCAGTTGTTTTTCTTGTATGTCAAGGACCACTGCATTATGACGGTGAAGTTGAAGAACAGTTTGGCTATTTCCCGGAACACTGCATTATGTGGACTCGAGAAAATTATGGTTGTTGATTAAACCATGATAACAACCATATTTAATTATCCTCACTTTTGGTCTCCATATTTAATTATCCTCACATGGTTTTGCTTCTTTTTTTCCACCTCTGGTTTTCTGATTTGTACAATTTAATGTTTGAATTTGTTTCAATGGATTGATGGTCTTTAATATTCTCATAAATTTTACTTGTTTTTTTTGTCATGTTAATAATTTTATGTAATTTTTGACTGAATTTACCATGATATCTAAATAGTGTCGCCTACATGTATATATGAATGTGATCCACAATTGATTAGTATCTCACTGTTTGTGAAGACTTTTGTTGTTTTTGCTGCTTCCAGATTATTAATCCCAACTCATGTCATAATAATTATAATTGGTTTCGTAGTGTATTAATTACTTAAATATTTTTGTAGTTTCGGTTCCTAATTTTTACTTGATTATTTTTATAATTTTGTTTCAATTTTTCATCTCTAAATAAGTAAAATAGGTGATTGTGTATACCACTTCAATCTTCGGTACATTATCCACACGCCATCATTATCAAATGGAGGAAGCTCTGATAGGTTACAAGAGAGAGCTGGACTGGAAGATTCATAGTGTATGTATGGAGACATTCAAAACATTAGAAACCATGCAAATTAGAACAAGACTTTGGACAGTTAATTAGGAGACTATCAAATCACTGCATCTTGCTATAAAGCTCCAGTAGCATGGTTCTTGTGAATGTATGTAACATGAATAGGCATGACAAAGTATAGCATTGTTTACTGCCTTGTTTTCCTTCTCTGTCATCCTCTTATTTCCCTTGCCTTCCACACAAAAAGCAATGATTCTTTCCTTGGGATGCAAATTCAAGTCCTCTTTTATCAAACTGGATTGGTATTGAGTGTTCTGCGAGTTGTCGCCTTAAATATTTCTTACTCCGGCCTTCATGGTACCATTCCTCCACATATAGGAAACCTTTCTTTTCTTCGCGCCATCGACATTAGTGGAGAGATTCCTGGTTGCTTTGGTTCATTGCCTCATCTCCAACGGTTAAACTTGGGGAATAACACATTTTCAGGCAGCCTTCCATATTCATTTTTCAATGCAACCAAATTGGAGGCTTTAAGTCTTTTTTCAAATCAGCTAAATGGTTATATACCTCAAGAAATTGGAAATCTTCAAAACTTGAAGGACCTCTTCCGCTATCCATTTTCAACCTTTCTTCACTTGAAGTTATTTCAGTCACCAACAACAGGTTGAGTGGTAACCTTCCTTTGGATATTTGCTCTAACCAACCAAAACTTAGAGAGGCATATCTATCAGGAAATCATTTCACAGGGAAAGTTGAATCGAGATTCGGAAAGTGGAAACTGCTCTGAGCTTCAAGTTCTAGAATTCTTAGACCTTGACGCCACTGATTTAACTGGTGTTAATTCCAAACTCAATTTCCAACCTTACAAAACTAATTACCTTGGAACTTTTAAGCAACCGATTCACTGGTTCAATCCCTACATCACTAGGCAATTTGAGAGTTCTCAAGGATTTTAACATTCATGACAATTTTCTCACCACTGATTCGACTAAGAGGCCACTTTTTCTCGAGTCTCTTACAAATTGCAGAAGTTTGTTGAGATTGAATGTGGCAAAAAATCCTCTCAACACCCAACTACATTCAAGAATTGGCAATTTTTCCAGCTCTTTAAGAATTTTAAATGTAGATATTTGTGGATTCACGGGACATATCCCCCTGAAATTGGTAATCTCACTGGCTTGTACGCAATGAGTTTTAGCTATAACAGTTTGACTGGAATACTTCCAAGCACAATCAAGCTTTTACCAAAACTTCAAGGACTAGACTGCGAAAGTAACCAAATTACAGGGTTCCTTCCTGACTTTTTGTGCAGTGATATGAACCAATTTTCTGAGTTTTATCTGGGAAAGAACAAATTATATGGTCCAGTGCCATGATGCATTGAGAATATGACATCTTTGACACATCTGTCTTTAGAGAGCAATGAATTAAATTCCACACATTGAGGTTGGTAGTCTGAGAAATTTGTTGGTTTTAGATGTTCACTCAAACTATATGAGTGGTAACATAACACCAACACTTGGAAATCTTATTACAGCCTTATATATAGACTTGTTAGAGAATAGTTTTTCAGGTTATATTCCACCCTCAATTGGATCTATAAGAAGCTTGACTGACCTTTCATTGGCTCACAACAAACTACAAGGGACAATTCAGAGATGTTTGGAAACTTGCTAAGTTTAGAAACGTTAGATCTATCCCATAACAATTTCCCTGGAGAAATTCCAGCAAAATTGGCAACACTCTTGGATTTAAGGTACTTGAACGTGTCATTTAGGGCCTGTTTAGTACAACTTATCTGAATATTTTTCAGTTCAGTTCAGTTCAGTTCAGTATTTTTCAGTCCAGTTCAGTTCAGTTCAGTATTTTTCAGTTCAATTCAGTATTTTTCAGTTCAGTATTTTTCAGTTATTGCATTGTACTTTTAAAAAAATTAAACAAATTAAATGTTAATAATTCAACACAATTCAATCCAGTTTAGAAAAAAAGTAGTTTATTCAATTCAGTTCAACGAAAATATAATTTA
The DNA here is from genome assembly GCA_948330725.1 of Sherardia arvensis. Lineage (NCBI taxonomy): Eukaryota > Viridiplantae > Streptophyta > Magnoliopsida > Gentianales > Rubiaceae > Sherardia > Sherardia arvensis. The sequence goes on from OX415236.1 coordinate 34,255,171, forward strand.
ATGATTTTAAGTTCATATTGAAAATCCAGTTCATTTCAGTTGTGTAGTTCAATTCAATTCATTTTAGTTAAGTATGGTTCAACTCGGTTCATTTCAGTTAAGTGTAGTCCAATTCAGTTCAGTTGGTTCAATTCAGTTCAACTCAGTTCACTGTAGTTCAATTCAGTTCTATTTCTATTCTTGATAAAATACAACCTCATTTAGTTATATCAATGCATTGATCGTTTTCTTCAATTTATTCAATGAAAATATAATTTATATATTTTAAGTTCATATGGAAAATCCAGTTCTATTCAGTTAAGTGTAGTCCAATTCAGTTCATTTTAGTTAAGTGTGGTTCAACTCGGTTCATTTCAGTTAAGTGTAGTCCAATTCAGTTCACTCAATTCAATTCAGTTCAGTGTAGTTCAATTCAGTTCTGTTTTATATTCTTGATAAAATACAACCTCATTTAGTTGTATCAATGCATTGATCGTTTTCTTCAATTCAGTTCAATTATAGCTCAGTATGATTCAGTTCAATTAAGTTTAATTGGATTGGTCCAATTAAGTTTAGTTCAGTATGATTCAGTTCAATTCAGTTCAAGTCAGTTTAGAATTGATGAAATATGATTTGATAACCATTTTCTAATTAAATTGTATCAATGCATACTTTTTAAGTTCAACTTAATTAAGTTTGGTGCTAATAAAATTTGACTTGATAAAATATAGCACAATTTGGCTATATCAATTAAGTTCAATAAAGTCCAGTTCAGTATTTTTCAGTTAAATTATGTTTAACTTCTATGATAATGATGAAATATAAATTTGATGAAATTTAGATAATGTCGATGTAGTGATTTGTTTCTTCAATTCAGTTTTGTTCAATTCATTTCAATTCAATATACTTCAATGGCTTATTTTTTGATAAGAATTTTAAATATACATATATGTTATATAAAAGAATCAAATGTATTTTTCAGTTCAATTCAGTTCAGTTTAGTTCAGTTCAGTTCAGTATTTTTCAGTTCAGTTCAGTTCAGTATTTTTCAGTTCAGATCAGTTCAGTTCAGGCGTATTAAACATGCCCTTAATCACCTGAGAGGAAGATTTCCATCAAATAGTTCATTCTTGAATTTCACGACCGAATCCTTTGTGTCGAATGATACATTATGTGGGGGTCAGGGGCGGATCCTGGATTTTACCTTAAATGGGACCGGACTAATCACAAAAATTTGAGTTCGAAAAAACTAATGAAATTATAAAAAATAACGGTATAGTAAAGTAACTTATTTAGAGATTAAAAAATCATACATATAAAGGACCAACTATAGTTAAAGAAAATATAAATTTTATTTGAATCTAACTCTTCTCTCTTTGATAAAATACTAATAAAAAACTAACAAAATGTGTGGTTTCTACTGATGGTCCACTACTTTTATTAGAAGTTTAATTTTAGTAAACTTTTTTACTCTCCTCACATAAATATATTTTGCTTTCCAATAAAAAGGGGCCATCAATTAATTTTTTTCCAAAATATTATTTAATGGGGAATGAATAGTATATATATGCTATTTATGGACAAAATCATGGGGTGGGCTCGGCCCCTTTTGGACCCCATAGAATCCGCTCCTGGTGGGGGTGCTCATGATTTGCTCTTTCCTTCATGTGTTGATGATTCCCACAAAAGAGGATCTAAGGCCCAAACATTGGGTAAGGTCGCATAATCCTTGCACCAATTGCTTTGTTGACTATTCTTACCTCTCTCATTATTTTTGTATATCTCAAAAATAAGGTGAATGCTAAAAATGTTACTCAAGCAGAGTTAGTGCCTGCATCGATGCTTCAAAGAGTTTCATTTAATGAAATTTAACGAGCAACTAATGGCTTCCAGAGAACAATTTACTTGGGACAGGAAGATTTGGCGATGTCTACAAGGGGATTATGAGAGATGGGACAATTTTGGCTTTTAAAGTTTTCAATTTGGATTTAGAAGGGGCATTCAAAAGTTTTGAAACAGAATGTGAAGTCATTAGCATGATTCGCCATCGAAATCTTGTTAAAGTCATCAGTAGCTGCTCTAATATTGATTTTAAGGCTGTTGTATTGGAATACATGTCTAATGGGAGTCTCGAAAGATGGTTATTGTGAGACCCGAAAATTTTAGATAATTAATTTTTGAATTATTTAGGGGATTAGACTTTAAAGGAATAATTCTATCAGAATTAAGATTTTAGGGATTAAATCACAAATGATTTTTTTAAAAGAAATTTAATATACAGGTTGTACTTGATAACTAATTGTAGGAAGTTGAAATGACTACTAAATAATTTTAATATATAGGTTAGTAAATTATGTGTATTTTCTTTAAAACTTGTTCCCGTTATGTAAATAGGAGTTAAAGGTAAAGTGCTTTTAGTCGCCATAGTTACATCTATAATTATTTTATAATTATTTTGATTAAGTTGTAATGAATTTGAAAGACATTGGAGTGAAACTTGAATAGCAATAGAACAATCAACCAAAGAAATAAATAAAATTCATATAATAATTGCAACGTGAAATCATATATACGTATCCAAAATTAACATATAAAATGGTTTTCAAGTCATTCGAAATCAAAAGTTTGCTGATATTTAAATACAAATCAGCAATTAGAATGTGTAAGGACGAGATGAAGTGAGATACTATGATGAGGTATTTGTAGAGGTGCATTTAGTTGAATAATTGATGTATATTATGACTTGCAACTTATTGTACTAATTTAATAGAGTAGAAGTTGAACAATCTTCTCTCACTATATATAGCCAAGTTCTTCATACTCCTCCATAGTTCTTCCTACAACTCTGATAAGAAATAGAGTGTGAGTCTGTGAAGAATTGACCAAATCTTCTTATAAGCCACATACTAGTATAATAACCCGTGCAGATGCACGGTAATTTAATTTTAAAATATTATAATTTAGTGAAAAACAATATAATGTAATTTAAATAATTTTGACCACGTATTATTTTGTGAAAGTTAAATAATATAATGTAATAATCTTTTGGTAAAAAAGATTGGGTCGCTAAGCATTACTACGTTTTCAGAAGTAAGAAACTAATAAATTACATAACCTTAATATCCCAACTTTTGAAACACTTCTTTATAAACTACTTTAACTGTACTATGGATCGGTTTATCATTCTTGTCACCAACAAAAATCTTCAACCCCTTTCTGCTTTTAACTCTAGAGACCACAACTAATAGTTGTCCATGAGTGAAAACGGGTTTTGGGATGCAGTGCTTTTCATTGATAGTTGCCCGACGTAGGAGTAGCTTTGAGACATGCTTCATCATTCATCAAAAATAGGTATAAATCAAAATCAATCATGTAAATCAGACATATATGTGGTGGAAAAGGCAAACCTTGATAGCTTGTTCAAGAAGAAATGTGGATTCAAAGTTGATAGATGTTTAAAGGGGATGATTGTGATGGTGGTTATTTCCTTTTGAGTTAAATTATATATATAATAGTTTCCTAGACGATTCATAATTTCATGCATTACACGTTATAAAGAAGAAACGATGCATGAATTACCATTACAAAAATAATAAAGAATCTGTGAGGATGATTAAGTGCAGTTTTTATTTCAGGGAACTTTATGATGCATGTTTCAAAATTAAATTTAATGATTTTTTATGAAATAATTGTAGGCTATAAAGAAGAAATGGTGCATGAATTACTTTTACAAAAATAACAAAGAATTTGTGAGCATGATTGAGTGTAGTTTTTATTTAAGGGGAACGTTATGATAGAGGTTTTAAAATTAAGGTTTACTAAAAAAATAACAAATAATTTGTGAGAATGATTAAGTGCAGTTTTAATTTCAGGGAACGTTATGATGATTTCAAAAAATTAAGTTTTAATCATTTATAATGAAATAATTGCAAGTTATAAAGTATAAAAGGTCATGAATTACCGTTACGAAAATAACAAAGAATTTGTGGGGATGATTAAGTGCAGTTTTTGTTTTAGAGAACATTATAATGCATGTTAAGTTTTAATAATTTTTAATGAAATAATTGCAACCTATAAAGAAGAAGTGATGTATGATTTACCTTTACGAAAATAACAAAGAATTTGTGAAGATGATTAAGAGTCGTTTTTAATTTAGGGAATATTATGATGCAGGTTAAGTTTTAATAATTTTTGATGAAATAATTGCAGTGCATGAATTACCATTATAAAAATAATAAAGAATCTGTGCGGATGATTAATGCAATTTTTATTTCAGGGAACGTTACGGTGCAGGTTGTAAAATTAAGTTTTACCGTTACAAAAATAAGAAAGAATTTGTGAGGATGATTAAGTGCAGTTTTTAATTCAGGGAACGATATGATGAAAGTTAAGTTTTAATAATTTTTAATGAAATAATTGCAGGTTATAAAAAAGAAAGAATGTATGAATTACCGTTACAAAAATAATAAAGAATTTGTGAGGATAATTAAGTGTAGTTTTTATTTCAGGGAACGTTACGACAAAGGTTTTAAAATTAAATTTTACCATTATAAAAAAACAAAAAATTGTGACAATCATTAAGTGCGGTATTTATTTCATGGAATGTTATGACATACTCCACCCCTTCAAAACAGCCTTGTCCTCGAGGCTGGAAAAATAAAATGCAGTTTCAAGGTATATATTATCATCATCAAGCAGTAGCAAACTTGGGAAAAATATCCTATAGAGCATCACAACAACCTTGTTTCATGCGATTAATTGACAGAGTAATGATAAATTGCATGCAATCATATCCAGGTTCACAGATTCTCCAAGTAGATGTATTTTACAAAACATCTCATATGGGTACACAATATTCTCAGGCAGGAGTGCATCAGGCATCAGGCTTATCAATAATTTATAGCACATGCTTGGATTCCAGAGATACAAGATGCCAATGCTTAGCTGCTCGATCAATACTCAGACCATTTTCCATGAAACTTCTCTCAAAGACCTTTCCAACATGTGTCCGTTTCCATGACACCAACCAAACCATCCTCTGGTCATTTTGTTTAGCAGTAAAAACACAGTAAAATGCAAGTTTCAGTCTTTAATGCTCCAGCATCAGCAGACCTGAAATTGCAGTGTTTCTCAAAAAGTCTATATAGCTCACTGAACAGTTCAATTACATAGATAAACAAACCTGCTTCAAGCATTGTCAAGGTTCAACCAGCCTTGATACTCTTATGAACATCTTCTACTTCTTGAAATTTGCCTGCAGAACTCTTGAAATTAACGATAAGCAATAAAGAATGAAGGCCATACATTCTAACCTATGCACTTACTGGACACACAGAAGAAAACTTCCCAGTTGTTTTAGATAAATGAAAGACCATACATGAGAGAGATCTTTGCTACATATAATAGCTAATAAAAATGAGACTTTGCACATCAGCCCAACACAGTAAACCATTAAAATAAAGAATCCAACCAATTCTTGAATCTCATCACCAAATATAGAGTGCTTTGAGTAAAAGTAAAATATTGTCGAAGAAGTCATAATATATTGGCTTTAGGGGCATCCAGTAAACAGGGAAAAAAAACAGCAAAATCAACTTACTGTGTGGGAATTCACAGAAAGTGGTGATGGTGAGCTTGTTCTTCTGGCCAGTTGTCTTGTCCTCGCAGATACATCCAGGATACCATTTGCATAAATATCAAAGACAACGTTGATGTGAGGGACACCTCTGGGAGCTGGAGAAATGCCAGAAAGCTCGAACTTGCCTAGCAGACGTACACCTGGATAAGAACTCCAGGCTGGTTGCCGGAGTAGGTTAAGAATATCTGTTCCTTCCTCGTCGGAATGGTGGTGTTCCTGGGAATGAGGGTAGTCATCACACCTCTTGCAGTCTCCAAACCAAGGGATAGAGGGGTGATATCCAAGAGAAGAAGGTCCTGAACCTTCTCGCTACCCTCACCACTCAAGATAGCAGCCTGCACTGCAGCTCCATGTTCGATAGCAGCCTTCTGGGACTGATGCTTTTGCAGAATATGTGCATGTAACGAAATTTCTGAGTAACAAAAGAAGCAGACCACAATCTTAGCTGATAGAGGATCAAAACCTCCTCCTCCAGAAGCAAAGTTGACACCTATCAGGAAATGTCCTGATCATGATAGGCAGGCAAAAACTCTTTTATTCCCAAGTCTTCAACTGGAAAGAAATAACAATAAAAGAAAAAAGTTAACCGAATGCAAGAGCAGAACAAAACCAAACATACTCAATATGTCCCGCTAAGAGGGTATGTGGTGCAGGCTGAGTCAACAAGAAATATATTATTTGATGAAGGATCATTACGAGGTCGAATTCGAGGACGAATTCTGTCCAACCCAGGGAGAATGATGCAGGCTCGAGTTAGAAGATGCAGATCGAGTTCTGGATTCATTGGAATGTTCCAGGAAGCTGGAAGAATTCCCAAAAGGAATAGAAATTTTGGTTAATTATGGAATATGCATGTTATTCCCTTAATTATGGAATATGCATGTTATTCCCTTATTCTAAATAGATATTGGTTTTATTTTAAAGTATTCTAATTTGGTTTAGGTATTATTTACGTTTAGAGTTTTGCTATAAAAATAACATTCTTTCATTGTAATAGATAGTTTTGAGTTTTTGAGTTTTTATAAAAGTTTGTTGACAATTTTCTCTTTCGAGAGATGAATTTTAAACCTAAATTCTAGATATTCTTTGAGTATATGGATTTGGAAGGCGTTTTCGACCTAGGTATTCACAGAATTAAATAGGTTGATTTCATTGAGTTACTTTGGTTACGTTTGTTATAAGATTCCGCTACATCTGTATGAGTAAACATGTCATATACTTTCCTGAGTGGACCCAGGAGGTTACGGAGTATTCATATATACAGGAAAACGATCTGGCAACTAAAACTACAACTTAGTAACTTTGAAAAGGTTCAAATTGCCTAATCATAAAGCAATATCTGAAGTCCATGGCCACAAAAGATCTTATGCATGATCCTGCAAATAAACTTAATACCAAACAAAGAGTTTGATGATCACCATGAACAAAATCATAAGTTCAGGCACAAAAGCAAGTAATAATATTCTAGTAGTAAAATAATTATCAAAAATTATGTAAAGACCTCAATCCATGCTGCAAGCTCCAGCCTCCTCTCTGTTACGTCATACTTCATTACATCCAATAGGAAGGGTTCGTATCTTTCAATGAATGGAGCATAAGCTATATCAACCTGAGGTGGATGAGTTAAAGTATGGATTGCTTTTCTTTCACATGATAAAGCAAATCCAACACAGAAATTGAAACTCAAAGAGAAATGTCACTTGCCAAGCTCTCCTGAGAAAGAAGATCCAAGGAAGTACCTATCGAAACCACTTCTCAGAATCAAGTTTCATTGTAAAAAATATTTTTTTAAAAGCCAAAACCAAGTTATTTACTGACCAGCTTCAGTTGGTCCATCTCCCTTGGACAGCAACTCTTCAGCAAACTCTCTTGATCGGATCCTACAGTTACCATTCAAACTCTACATTATCTAAGCATAGAAAAAGAGGAGCCAAACTAACAAATAATACAGATTTATTTGTTAACGATACGCAAACTCTATAGCATAGAGAAGGACACTGAGTGAGAACATAGAACTTGTTGATGTTGCTGTTCAAGCAATTGCTGACAGGGATGTCGATCAGGCGATAGCCTGTCCCCAAAAGAACAGCATGGCGTCCTCTTTTCTTCGTTAGAGGGTAACCTCCTCCAAGTATAATTCCTAACACACTCTGATTAAACAAACACCACCAAAAGCAAGCATCAGTACACCTTATAGGCTTATAAATATATAAAACTCAAATCTATACTACTTTATTCACTAAATCATTCCACAACAGATCACTACTAAATCATTCTGCAAATCATATATCAGTTTGCATACACTACATCGTTTTATCCTGATAAATGTTAGTCATTCTAGCCAAATGATGACGATCAGATTTCGAACAGCCTAACAATCACCGCTGCATACCATTCAAACGGACGAAGTCCCCTGCAGCTTCCTAGTTGTTGATACATACACAGATCAAATTAAGAAGTCAAAAAGCTGCATACCATTCAAACGGACAAAGTCCCCTGCAGCTTCCTAGTTGTTGATACATACACAGAACAAATTAAGTAGTCGAAAAGGAGAAATAAAAACAGCAGATCAAGCATAGTAAAATCACATCTTTATTCACAAAAACCAACAAAAAATACTAATCAATTAAAAATTCATCATGCAATATTAAAATCAGATAAAAATTGATTATTTCAGGAATACCAAAGCACAACATGAAAAGTGAAAACTGATCGAACCTCTCTTCCTAGAGGCAGCGGACTGAGCACCAGCCTCATCGGCAGAAGCGTAGCTGCTTGGAGCTCCAGCGTCGGCGAGGCAAGTTCATCGAAACCGGCATCTTGATCGGCAGCCTCAAAGCACCAATTTGGTTTTGCAAAAAAACCTACTAAAAAAAACCAAATATCAAACACTTCATTTGCACGATTAAGAGATGCAGAGCAGTAAATAAGCACCTTAACATTCGAATCGATATTGTCTGAAATGAGTGCGATTTCCAAGAAAAAACCGCATACGCTGGGAGTCCTCTTCGCGATGGCTCAGGGCATCGTCCTTGTGCTGATCTCCGGGTCTGCTCATGATCTATGGAAATCGGGTCGTGTTTGGGACCGGGATAGTCCTGCTCGGGCTCAAGAGCAAGGGTTCCCAGCAATGGCAAACGTAGACCCCAAAAGTGGATACTGCCCGGAGACGAAGATTTTCCATAGTCTCCGGCCGCCGGTTCCCTTGCCGCCGGCCACTTAACCAATCTCGGTCACAGAGTATACCCTCTCCACCTCCGCAGCCGCACCGTACTTCACCCGCAGGATGAACTGCATCGTCATCGCCTTGCCTCCACCGTCCCGCGTCACCACCGGCGCCGTCATGGCGATCTTCTCCGGCGCCGCCTTCATGATCCCAAAAACATCAATCGCCTCCCGAAAATCCCTACAGATGTAGCCTCCCACATCACCTTGCTCAGGAGAGGACGAAGAAAAGGGTATAAATTGTGGTTTAATTCTGATTGGTAACGTAAGACGAAAAGAGGAAGAAACGGCAATTCAGAAAGAATAAAACAAAAATAATTCTGATGAGTAGGGTTTAGGGTAGGCTAATGTGTTAATTTGTAGTAATTTTAAAAATAATTTAAAAATCTCACAAAATTCTAAATCCTTGTCGTTTAAAGTATAGTATAGATTTTCTAGCTCATATCATCTATTGTACCCAATACTAAAACATCTCAAAAGAAGAATCTTTTCCTCTTCTATGTTTAGTAGAATGCAAAATGCTTAGAAGATAACTGTAGCGGGCCAATGGATTGAGTGAGGGGAAGGCATGAAAGGTTTAAGTATGGAGGTTATCTAATCTTGATTTAATAACAAGGTGAGGGTTTGTACAGTTTTTCAATCCCTTTTCGAAAAGTACTCATCAAGTATCTATCTAAACATTTGTTTTAAACTAAAATTTATTTTCAAGAGTCTCCTGTGAATAGATTAAGAATGACAGTTTCTAGTTCTTGTATTCACAATTTTTGTTAATTATAGAGAAAATTTTGGATTGTGTTAAATGTGATTTTCTAGAAGTTAATCATGGGAAATTATGTGTATGTGTTTCAACTGCATGGATCTATGTGGAGAGGAGAAGAGTAATATGCTTGAAATGTTCTCTTTACATGTTAGTGCTTGAAACTCTTGTTATTGCTTGAAGTGTTTCTACCTAGGGTAAAATAATATATATTTGTTTAAATTTTGTACTAGGAATAGTTTATTAACTATTTTAATGTAAATTTTGTGAAATTGTTTATAAAATAAATGTTTTTTTCTAATGGAAATCTAATGCATGATCTTGTTTGAAAATGTAAAGAAAGTGAAACTAAATTTTATTGTACTTGATCCTTGTGTTACTTTGATAACTGACTATATTAAAATGCATGTTACCGAACTAATTGATTGAAATATTCGACTGAATTGCATGTTAGTAAACTTCTTGACTTACATGCATGTTACCGAACTCCTTGAATTTAATGCATGTTACTGAACTGATTGACTGAACTAAAATGCATGTTATCGAACTGCTTGACCGAATTGTTTTCATATGAACTTGCTTGCTTGTTACTGGCTTGATAACTGAACTGATTGACTGAAATGAAATGCATGTTATCGAACTGCTTGATCGAATTGTTTCCATGTGAACTTTCTTGCTTGTTACTTGCTCGATAACTACCTGGGGTACTATGTACCCGGTAGACTTATTTGCGTGATAAACTACATGGGGTACCATGTGACTTGTAATACTTGACTTGCTTGTTTGTGTGATAAACTACATGGGGGTACTGTGTGCCCGGTAGACTTGCTTGCGTGATAAACTATCTGGGGGCATGTGTGCCCGGTGGTACTTGACTTGCGTGTTGAACTTTAAACTACCTGGGGGTACTGTGTGCCCGGTAGTACTGTTCTGGGATCCCAACCCCATTGGATTAACCGAAGCGGCGAGGTCGGCATTGGGCCTGATCGCTGTTAGGTCCCATTGGGTCGATATTCTCGAGAAATCACACTTGGGCTTTATGCCACCTGGCGTGTTGCCGCGACCACCTACTTGCTTGTTCTTGAAGTAATTGCTAGATTACTTGCCTACTTGTTAAATGATTTTTTTATTGACTGGTAAAGTATAAGTATGAGTTGTATGATTGCTAAAGTGCAAATATGATTTATTATAGTTGGTGTAATCTTGATAATATATTTGAAATGTGTCTTTTGGATTTAGTAAGTTTATATTGATAAATATTTTGGGTTCTAAATAAATGATATTTGTTTTGTTTGCCTCTTGATCGATTATTTGAACTATGTGTAAAAGTGCGGATTGTTAAGGTTTTGAAAAATGGAAAAGTTCTCACTGAGCGGGCTGTGGCTCACCCCTTATTTAAACATTTTGTTTTCAGATCTGAATTAGTCAAATCAGTTGATTGCGGGTGACCATTTCATGACCTTCCAAGAGTGCGGGCGCTAACTTATATTTTGTCATCAAGTTCTTTATAGGAACTGAATGAAAAGATTGTACAAGAATCTCATCTATTTACCATAAAAATTATTTATGTAGACCCTTAATTTAATTAAAATATTAGTAATGCCCTGATTAGATTTCATCTAAGCATTTTTCCCTATCGAAAAGAGATTTTTTTCCAGGGTGTTACAGTTATACTCTCACAACCATTTCCTAGATTTCCTACAAAGGCTAAATATAATGATTGATGTAGTTTCTGCTTTGAATTATCTCCACCATGGATACACTTTGCCAATAGTTCATTGTGAGTTGAACCCTAGTAATGTCTTGCTCGATGAACAAATGATTGGCCATGTGTGTGACTTTGGCATTTCCAAACTTCTTGGTGATGACGAAAGCATGGTCCAACTATGACACTTGCAACTATTGGCTACACCGCACCAGGTAACTTTATTTATCGTGTCTATTTGGAATCTTTACTATTATACTCTTTTTGACATTCTTAATTTATAATTTTCAAAGTTTTTTTACTTGTATTATTTCTATTTTTTACATGTTTTTCTTTAGTCGTATTAAAATTTGACATTATTTAAGAATTTTATGTAGAGTACGGATATGAAGGAAAAGTTTCCACAAGCTGTGATGTCTATAGTTTTGGTATTCTATTGATGGGAGTATTTACGAGAAAGAAACCAACCGATGACATGTTTGGCGAAGGATGGGGATCAAGGGAGATGATCATGGATTGCATGCATGTATCAACATTTAATTTTATAGATCATAATCTGCTGACTCAAGAGGACCAAAGCTCTGACAAAATCATGAAATGCATAGTACCTGTAATGGATTTCGCCCTGAGGTGTGTTAGGGACTCACCCGACCGGAGAACTGTTGCAGTAATATTTTGGTTGAACTACAGAAAACCAAATTGCTCTTTCTTTCTTCCTAGTTTGACTAAAATCAAGTTCCACTCTGGTTGTAATGTTAATGCATCCCTTTCTTTCCGAGATCACAGTTTTGATGCTTTTGGTGAAATATATTGTCATATGAGTCAGGGTAATTAAAAATTTGAAAGCTACAGTGAGATGTTTTTAATAGTTTTTATTTATTTATTATTTATTTATCATTACATTACAACAGACCTTAATCGAGTACATACATGGATCCTAACTAAACATACTCTAGTCTATCCTATTAATCCATACGTCGAGTGGCCTGAGGTCCTCACTTGATGCTTTGAGTGGGGTGAAACTCCCCACTTACACCGTCTGATGCACTTCGCCGCTTCGCACTTCATGCGCCAGTTTATATAGTTCCGGTAACTCTGAACTGCTTTAAGTTGAGCACGCTATTGGAGACTGGAACTGCTTTGAGTTGAGCACGCTATAGGAGACTTTTGGAGACTAGGTGAAGCCACATGGGACTTGTTGGAGGGGGGAATTCGAACCCTGGACCTCTCTCCAGCCAAGACTCTTAAGAAGATGTATTTGGCCAAGTGGGCTAACCCACTTGGTTTAATAGTTGCAATTAAGTTAAGGCTCTGTTTACCGGAGTTTAGTATAGCAGGTTAGTTCAATTCAATTAAATTCAGTTTAATTCAATTCAGTTTAGTTCAATTTAATTCAGTTCAGTTTACTTCGATTCAGTTTAATTCAATTCAGTTTAATTCAATTCAGTTTGATTCAATTCAGTTAAGTTAAGTTTAGATCATTATAAAAAAAGCTCAGACAATCAGGGCCACAATTTTGATGCCTTTGGTGAATTATATTGTCATATGAGTCAGCTCAATAAAACATTTGAAAGCTTAAGTGAGATTTTTTTAAATGTAGTTGCAATTAAGTTAAGGCTCTGTTTGATGGAGTTTATATGTAGAGCAATTTAGTTCTATTCTATTCAGTTTAATTCAATTCAGTCTAGTTCAGTTCAACTCAATTTAATTTAATTTAATTTAGTTCAATTAAGTTTAGATTAGTCAAAAATAAGCTCAGACAAACAAGATTTAAGTCAGAAAGTTTCATGAAAGTGCATCACAACCACAGATGATGATTGCCACCGAGAGTTTTATTATAAAATGTCCTTTTTTTTAATATATATAAAATGTCTATATAGATATATAGAAGACTACTATTGATGATGAATTTTTGTATGCGAAAAGATGAGGTGATTAACTGAATATTCAATTGTTCATGTCTTTTTATAAACAACTTCAGACATCAGCAACGAGCTAAAGATAAAACCTTGGCAGAGAGCCTCAGGTTTGAACCCAAACACCTCCAATTACATAAAACCTGATTTTATTGACTTAATTTCTGCATGTGCCATAGCAAGTTTTAATATATTCAAGAAATCATTTGGCTTTATTTATTTATGCTAATAAAAATGAAAATTTCTATATATACCCTGGAGTTTTATTTATTTATTTTTACTTTCATTGGTGTTCATAAATTAAGTTGTTACAAGTATATGTGCCTCTGTTTATGCAAGAATTGCAAATTCTATATGAGTTTTGGATATGAATCGATTCTTTTTTCCGTTGACCGCACTAGCTCCAATTATCCCTTTTAATTATAGTGAATAAATAAAATGGTCAAATTCAATTTCCAACCTCTTTTCTCCCAACTCCATCCGTCCCAATTAGATATGCACATTTTGACTTTTGTCAGCTTGATCAGAAAATGTTTGATCATTAATATCTCCTTTCATGTCTAGATACAATGTATGAAAAATAGAAATTTTTGAAATACACAGACATAACAAATCCAACAACACCACATACGTAAATATTACATGTTACATAATAATTTATATTAAAATAAAAGTTAAGCAATTTTGATTAAGTTAATAGTCAAATTGCAAATCCAGCTGGACAGAGCTGGCACCGAGGATGTATAAATTCTCCGTTACATAAAATCATCACATCAAGCCTTGTTCTATTTTCTTAGTGTTTTGGAGAGAAAATTAATAAATAAAATAGAAAAGAGGGGGAAAAATGGGTGCTAATTTCTTGGCTTTCCTTGCTATGCTATTTGTTCAACAGGGCAATGCTGGTCTGAATATTTTATCTACACTAGCACTGGATTCTGGGATGAGCCCTTATGTCCACGTTGCCTACAGACAACTTTTTGCCACCGTTTCTCTAGCTCCCTTTGTTTTTTTTCTCGAGAGGTATAACATTAACGTTATCGCCTTGTAAAAATTTTCAGCTACCTTCTTACTTAACAATTTTTATTTTGTTTTTTTGAAAAGTAGAAGTTGTTGTTAAACTCATGATCAATGAATGGTTTTCGTGCATAAGACAAGATAATTTTTCATTAGACAAGAATTATTACATGAACTAATTGTCATTTCTTATTGATGTAGGAATGCATGGAGACTGTTAACATACCGCACTATATTCCTGATATTCTTGTGCTCCATTTTTGGGTAAAGATTCGCGATTTTACGAACAAAAGAGGCACAACAATGCACAATTTAATCACATTTTTCGTTGAAAATGCAGGGCTACTGGGGATCAGCTCACCTACTTTCTTGGCTTGAAATACTCAACCCCAACCATTGCCGGTGCCCTATCAAATATAATCCCCGCAATCACCTACTTGATGGCTTGGCCACTAGGGTAAAATTCTGAATAATGTCCATTTCAAAATTTAAAAACTTGTTACAATAGTTTCGGAGATTGGAGATTTAGTACTGCTAATATTGTATTTTATTTGACAGGTTTGAAAGTGTTGAACTAAGAACTAAAAGAGGACTAGCAAAGGTGTTTGGGACAATCTTATGCGTAGGTGGTGCTATGTTAATAACGCTTTACCATGGGCCATCTATTGGTTTAGGCAAATCGAGCATTCATTGGGAATTTGCGGATAAAATGAGGGAGAAAAGTGGTGGAAGCCATGAAAACAAAGCATTGGGATCTATGTATCTAATCATCAGTTCTATTTCGTATGCACTTTGGCTCATCATCCAAGTAAGTCCATTCTTACAACTTAATACTATATGGAATTTGTGTTCACGGTAACTTTATTAGCCTATTTTTAACCCAAGAAAAGGGCTAATATGTTGTGTTTGTCTTCGTGATTTTTTAGGCAAAAGTAGGGGAGGTGTTTCCGGCTGAATATTCAAGTTCAGCATTGATGTGCTTCATGTCATGCATTCAGTGTACAATAATTAGCTTTTGTGTTGATCCAAGCATTTCTGCTTGGTCGCTAAAATCTCCCATCAGGGCTGTTTCAAGTGTTTATGCGGTTCGTATTGAAAATGCTACATGAATTGTTTCAAAAGACCTGTTTAGGAATTCATATATGAGTTTTGTCTTTCAGGGAATTGCATGTAATGCAATGGGATTCTGCTTCTCTTCTTGGTGTGTTGCTAGAAAAGGCCCCCTCTACGTCTCAATTTTTAGCCCTTTGCTGCTAATCATTGTGGCCATACTCAGCTGGGCTTTGCTCCAAGAGATATTACATGTTGGAATGTAAGTTATTAATTGTCGCGATAATGATGCTCATAAAATGTATTAGATGAATTTGACGATATTTTATTTCGACGTTTCAGAGTCGTGGGATCGGCATTGATTGTGATCGGACTCTATTGTGTTTTGTGGGGCAAAAATAAAAATATGAAACTGGAGACAACGGATACTGAGGAGGAGATCATAGATGATGGTGCAGGACTTGAGTTAAAAATAGTGTGAAAGATATGCATGCTTTAGTTTGTATTAAGATGTTCTTAATTTTCCGCCCCAATTAAGAAGAAAATCAGAAGGGGTAAAAAGTATGTTCTTATTTTAATTGATGTAATTTAGGTCATGTTCACTAGAGCTTTTAAGCATATTATATCAGTTTAGTTCAGTTCAATGCAGTTTAATTTAATTTCAATTCAGTTCAGTTTGGCAAAAGTACGATTTGAGAAATTCAAGTAAATTTAGACAAACTAATTCCATTTTTCATTACATTAATTTTAACTTCAGTTCAGTTTAATTTTATTCAATTTAATTTTAGTTCTTATTTGTCATTCCATACAAATTTAACATTTATGGCTTGCTTGGTTGGTTATATTTGAAGAGATTAATGGGAATGATTATAAGCCCAATTGAAAGGTCTATGAGTTTGATTATAAGGTATTCAACATTGAAATATATTTTTAGTAAATACAAACACATTTTAGAGTAAAAATACAATTCAATCCTTGCTCAAAACAAACAACCATCCTATAATGATTACTCTATTATCATTCCTCACTACCATCATTCCCACTCTCACTCTCATTCTCATTCCCACTCTCATTCTCATTCTCTCATATCAACCAAGCAGTCCTGGGGCGGAGCTAGAAAATTCATGTTGCGGGGGCTGACTTGATTTCTATTTTTTCACATCAACCTTGATTTGTTTAATAATACCGATACACTAATGATGTTTAAATTTTTCTTTGTTAGTTTGTAACTTTTTTAAATATTGATTGAATGCTTTTCCTATGCATTTCCATACACACTAGACGGGGTATTTGATTTCAAATTCTATATTAATATATCAAATTTAAGAATATAGAGTAATACAGATGACGAAATTATTTTATGATATTTTGCAGATTTGGAGATTTTGGTTGAAAATCAAATTTAGAATTAAAAAATTACAAACAAAATTTAGGGTCAATTTTTTAAAAAAGGATTTTAGTAAAATAATAATAAATCTAGGAGAAAGAAGGAGATTTGAAGTTGCGGGCTCTTAAACTTAGCGGGTTTACCATTTGAGTTTGGCTAGGTAAAGCCGTAAAGGAAAGAATGAATAGCCCACATGCAATATTTCTTTGTTTTTTATTTTGTGAGGATAGCCCACATACAGTTTTGATGATAAAGAAAGGACACGACTAGTAGTATAGATAACATATATACCTGAATGAGTCCTGTTTGAAGTGGTAAAACCCACCATCTCATAACTGAGAGGTTCCAGGTTCAAGTCACACCCCTGACAATAATTTGTGAATTTTAGAGCAATTATTGAAAGGGCCTATGCCCATTGTTAATGGGCCATGGATAGTTCAAGGGACCGTGTTGTTGGTCTCCACTGTGATCTCCCATACTGCAGGATTAAGTAGTATGACTGTTTGATAAAGTTAAATATGATGTCTGAACACTGAAATTTAAGTTTAAATGAAAAATGTTCAAACTAAATTAAAATCGAAAATAAAATGTATAAACATAAAAATAATACAAATTATAATAATAATTTACATTTTTATGCTCATATTTGCGAATAATGACTTTAAAATATAAAATGATGAATTAAAAATAGTAAAATAATTTACTCTTGCAAAACAATTAATATCTTAATTAATAATAAAAATAAAAATATTAAATTATTATTATCTGAAATAGAAAACATATTTATAACTATATGTTTCTGAATAAAATAATAATCAAATTAATAATAAAATAATAGCATAATGTTATTGCATATATATATATGAAAGAATTCTAATTAGTTTAAATTTTAATACATTATACAATAGAACTCAATTTCTATCATACTCGATTTTAATCATGAATTATATTTTATAATATTAATTTTTACATTTGTATTTATATATTTAGCTAAAATATATATAAATAAAAAAATTAGAAATCAATTATTAATAAGATAATAAATATATTTATAAAGCAAACATTTTTTACAAGTGATTTACCGAGATAAATGTTATTGTTACTATTATTATTATTATTATTATTATTATTGTGCGTATGGCGATATCAACTTTCAGACATAACTGATATGAAAAACACTTATTTGGTAGCGTACGATTTGTACTAGAGATTCAGACGCATTTATTCCTATTTATTCGCTCAGACGTGCAAATTGGACGTTATCAAACACACTGAATTCCACTGAGCGCTGAATCTGAAAATTTGAGATTCAGATGCACTTATTCCTATTTATTCGCTCAGACGTGCAAATTGGACGTTATCAAACACACTGAATTCCACTGAGCGCTGAATCATTCAGATTCAGCGATGAGTGTGGTTATCAAACGCAACCTTAATGATGGTGTCTCCTAGTATAGCTACCTATCTATGTAATAGATAGGTGAGTTCAAAATAAATAAATAGAGAACATAGATACGATGTTGTTCTAGCTAAACGTTTTAATAAAAAAATTTAAAAGAACCAGAAAAAGGTAACCATCTACTTCCTCCTACACACAAACGCAGCACCGGGGCTGAACTCACCGGAAACACTATTCTGCAAATTTTAACACTGATATTTAGCGTTTCTTCCAACTCTGGAGGGGGCTTCAGTCCCCACCAGACCCGTTCTGGATCCGCCCATGTTCTTGCTAATAGCTTGCATAATGCATGCTCATGTACTTCAAACACAAATTAAACGCGATCCTGAAATGCATGACCGGAAAGTTTTGCGGCTAGACGTGTTTATTTAGTTGGAGAGAGTTTTGAAACTCTTGTCTTATAGTAGAATTTTGAGAATTTATTGATGGATGTCTACGACCCGCACTTGATCACGAACCCTGCTCATTAACTGATCTGCAAAACAGAGCCCCGGGTGTCCCGAGGGTAGACACTCCGACGCTCAAGTCAGTATATTTGCTTAAGGCGTAATGTATGAAGTATTAGATAGAGAGGTCTACCAAACTTTTGGGTATTTATATGGCTACAATCCGTAGATCACCAAGATATGTATTTATGGTATGACTACAACTCTTATGAGAATAGTAGTTGTATTACCATATATAGAAGAAGTGTAATTCGGTCATGGTTGTATTACCATGTTTAGTAAGATGTATATTCCTAATAGAACATTCATAATATACGCATTCCTTATAAGGATTAGGATTGATGGACCTGTGGATCCACCCTCCGCGTATCTCGAGCCCACGACCCTTCTCAGGCCTTGGTCCGAGTATGAATGAGGCCCGAATACGAACCATGAACTTATCAGTAGTCCCAAGATAGTGTAAGTATTCTTTAATACTAATTGCCGGGATCATGATATATATAATGCGAAAAGTAAACATACCGGATTGATGAAGCGTGTACTTTCACTAATCGATGCTTTGCTTGGTTACGTCAATCTTTTAGTCGCACAAAGGTCCGACCTCTGATGGTATCCACACGAACATGACTATTGGGAAAGTCAGTTTAAAGTGCCAGCTCCATTCACCTTAACCATATAACTAGAACTGATTTCTGTGTATCTCAAGGTGTAGGTGAACCTGACTTTGATAGGCTATTTATAGGATGAGATAGGAGTGGAGGTTTCAATTCTGCATTCATCATATGAATACATAACCTATGAAACGTTTCCTCCACTCTCTCCTTATAATGTACCAACACTAATATCTAAATTAATGCCAACATCATTCTCTTGTTTATCACATAACCAAGAATAGCCTTTTTATCCCAATAACTTGTTCTATTGTGTGTGACCCTTCAGGTTCCTAAAAACTTAGTAATAAATATTTAATTAGAAATTACATTGGATTTAGTCCATAATCCAACAAACTCCCACTTGGACTAAAGACAATATTTAGTCGTGGTATTTCTAATATTGATCAAATTAACAACTTAATTTATCATCATATTTATAGATCAAGATTGGCCTCTAGCCAGGCATCATGACCACCCAAGTATTTAGAAATAAGTCAAATGATCGACTTCACCTATCCATGAATCAGATTCCATGTAATAATATCCTTTCACCATACTATATCCTTTATCAGTACAAGAGTAAGGTATTGTGCCAACTCTTTAAAGTACCGATGATTTCTTGCTCCAGAATTCACCTCCCTCTAAATAAATTTAGAACTCTTCTAACTTTATTAGACCGTTTGCAAACATTTTGAGTTGATATTCCAACAAGTGGCCATCTCTAGGATATACTCTCCCACTGGAGTGATGAATCCTATATCAATCATAAAATATCAATCTATGCTTCTTGTTATACCCAGTCCAACCATACGCAGAGTCAGTTACGACAAAAGATGAGAAGGACCAAAGCACAACTATCCACACAAATTATACTCTTTATGATTTCAAGTCAAAGGATTACTTTACACTACTGTCATACAAAGAATTTCCATTAGCACAAAAAAGTTTTTAACCTTATGGAAATCTTTAAATGGTCATTCCAATGAGATATTCTCCAATAGCTCACTCATGTATCATCATACATGCTAGTCTGTCCGTAATAACAATGCCCTTATTATTGTTAATACTATGACTAGGGAATTTTAAGAATAACAATCATATTATTCTAAGGACTTTATCATTTTAATAGTAGCCAAGTACATATAATCAAAAACGATAAAATTGTCATATGATATGTGCATATAGGATAATTTATAAATGTCATACTCCATGATTCAAGTAATCTCATGAATCAAAAACACATTTCTCGTACCTCTCAAACAATACGTGTCACTAGTATTTTAATTCACCCTCTTGTACTTCTCAATTACTTAAAATTTCATCATAATGAAATAGTGTTTCATACTTCTCAACACTTGAGAATCATCGAATGAATTAGTGATTCACACGTCTCAACACTTGAGAACCATAGAATGAATTTGTGTTTCACACTTCTTTCTCAACATTTGAGAATCATCAAATGAATTAGTGTCTCACAATTCTCAACACTTGAGAATCATCGAAAATGTATTAGTGTTATTTATAACACAAAACACTCGATATGTTTCATTTTAAAATGTGCATGACTAATCAGCGGAAGCATCAAATACCGTTATGCACATCATTACATTGATATGAACCTTAAACACTAGAAACACTCTGGGTTTACCATTTCATCGAGAAATTACTATTTACATCCTTAACGTACATAAGGGTAGGTAAAAACATTTCTCATATGCAGTAATTAAATAGAAAATACCATGTTACTCCCACTTGACTCATGTATACTCATAACTTATCATATAAGTAAATCTTGTATACTTAAATTGCTTATCATATAAGTTCCATAAATCAAATTCTAATTCTATGTTAGTGGTTTTAGAACTTCTCTAAGTTCTATGTACTTATCATATAAGTTCCATTCAAACATATTTTTGACTACTAGTTTGTGGTTTAATATAACTTCTGTAAGTTATCTTTCTCCCACTAAATATTTTAAAATAAACAATTTATTCGAAAATATTTCATTACAAACTAGATCTTGTTCTCTGAACAACCTCAAAATCACATGATTGAAAATATGAGTGACATAACATTAATACATATATAAAATGGTTAGAAAAATCACACGACTAAGGTTAAATGAACAATATAGTTCAATCAGATAATCTCGTACTTCAAATTTTATATTTCTAAATTCAAAAGAATTCAGAAAAGTATTTCAATAAATACTTATGACCATTTTGAAGTAAAGGAAAAAAAAAGAAAATCGTCCTATTTTTACATAAGTCTGCATCCATCAACATGCATTAGACTTTAGTACTTAGTAGACTACTTTACCCTCCTACTTGAAGGTTGTGTAGGTTAATAAACAATATATGCAACGTTAATGATTCCCAATCAATAACTTAAAAAACATGCATTTTATGCAATTGCATACATTCTAGTTTATAATTCTACTTTGTTATAGGATAGATTTTCTAATCCATTATCTTTGAATATCTTGTGTGCACTAATTGAAATAGGATTATTCCTAAAATCAAATTTTATTGTTAAATAACACAATAAAAGAACAACGATTATTCTTAATTGTGAAATTATCCAAATTCAGCATGAAATGGAAGATAGAACATTCTTCGAAAGAAATGTTATAAAAACAATAAATAATGAATTCTTAAAATCCATATAGCGAAGATATACTTAATGTTCCTACAATCTAAGTAGCAACAATTGCTCCATAGTAGGTCCATTTCTTCATCGCCCAATCTTTTACTCTTTCATTGGTCCTACATATTTCAAAAATATGAGAACGGGCATCAAATACCCAAATTTTAAAAGTATAAGATTTATTCAATCCACATATACCTGAAGTAGAAACTTCTCTAAGTTTCTTCTCCTTCACGATATTAAGATATTCCTTGCAATTTCTTTTCCAATGTCCATCTTGACCACAGTGGAAACAATTGCCCTTAGCCTTTCTGTCCATAGCTTTCTTAAGTTTACTCTTTTTATTGGAAAGAGGTTCAACCAATAACATATTTCCCTTATCATGCTCAATATACTCCTCTACTGTAATCAACATATTCAACAATTGAGACAGAGTGGTAACATCAACATCATCCATGTTAAAGTTCACCACAAAGTTAGAGAAACTATCAGGAAGTGATTGCAAAATCAAGTCAACACTTAACTGATGTGGCAATATAAATCCCAATGATTCCAAACTCTCAATGAGGCTTATCATCTTCAACACATGAGACGATACAGCTGACCCCTCAGCCATCTTTGATCGAAAAAGCTCCTGAGAAATGTCATATCTCTCATTTCTAGCCTTTTTAAGATACAAAGATCTAAGATGCATAAGCATTCCATAAGCAGTCGTGTCCTCATATTGCTTTTGTAGCTCAAAGCTCATTGAGGCTAACATAAGACAACAAGCATTTTCAGAATCATCAAAATGCTTCCAAAATGCATCTTTGACTGCTTGATCAGCCTCATCAGAAGGAGCATCAGGGATAGGGTTATCAAGGACGTAAGCGATATTCTCAAGCCTTAAAACTATTTTAAACGCTTGAATCCATTCAATTAAATTTGAACCAGTGAGCTTATTCTCAAGAAGTACGTTATGCAGTTTCAAATTGGAAGACATTTCTACAATAACAAATGTAAGAAAATAAATTATCCAGCACATAGACAAAACTAAAAATAAATGACATCTCTCCATTTTAGTTTTGTTCCCACTATTTTATCCAAGTCAATATCCCTCAATTTTGACTTCGAGAATTTACATATAAATTCACAGCAGGATAGGATCCAAATCTCAGCTATTATGACCTTGGGTATGCCCAACAAACCACAATAACCTCAACTAGGTAGGTAACACTTTACCAATTATAACATTTTAGATATCAACATATCTTATTTTGTCATAATCACGATATAACAGATTTAAGTACTTTAGAATTTCCTCAAAATTCCCAGGATAGGCTTTTGGAGGGGTCACAAATGGTCCCGCTTAAAATCGCCAGCCTCCTTAGACAGAATTTGTATTGGATATTACTAAAAAGTTACTCTTAAATCCTTATCCAGTATGAACATTTCATCCATTATGACAAAATCCTTATAACTCCTAGATATTTTCCTCAAAACCATTCGACCTTGGGTATGCCCAACAAATCAAATGTTTTGTTAAATCGAACCCATTATTCACAAATCAAATTTAAATGACACAAATTATGATATTGGTGGAGTAACCTTGGGTATGCCCAACAAGTCAAACCAACAACAAATTTATTTGATACCACCAATAATGGAAGGCCACAATTCATGATTTAATATTAAGTGAGGGACCTTGAAATAATCTTATTATCACATAATAAAAATGATACTATTATTGAACAAATAAAATATATAAACATTTTACTCCCTTCTATTTATTCAATAAAAAATCATTTATATTTTTTTATAATCACATTAGTAGATAACACATGTCAGAACCAACTGGTAAAACCAATTAACCATATTATATTCAAATAATATAATAGAACCAACCAGTGACACTTTTCAATTAATCACATTAATTTCAATTAAGTCAAATAATCAAATTATTTGTGAAACATGTGTGCAACCAATTGGTATCAATTAATTACATGCATCAACTTTACTTTAATCAAATAATCTCATTATTTATGCATGTAATAGTTTTTTTTTTTGGCAAAAACCACTATGAGTGGGGGATAATATATTGGGCATCCCAAACCTCAAAAAATCGAACAATTACAAGACTATGATACACTATGCTCCGAGAACAAGCATAAGTGCATGGAGTAAACTCCCAAAGCATTGGAATGCTTTGCAAAAATAGGCCTATGTGCCTTATACAAAATTGTAGGAAAGAGTAATATTCTAGGATCTATTAGAGAATTGCTAAGCAAAACTCAATGCGACCCCAAAAATTACTCAACCTATATAGAGTATATTTCAAAAAGATCCCTAAATGATGTAGTGTAGGTGCATGGGATGAAAACACTATCTAGGGCTGTAAGTGAGGATAGCCAGTGATTGGATCCAGTGCCAAGATTAAGTCTCCAAACAATTTCCTTGTCAGAATCAGTGAAATAGATGGGTAAACTGTCCAGGATTCTTCTCTGTATAAAAACTTCTGCATCCTGAAAAAGAAACAGAGAAGAAACATGAGAGTAGTATCATGCTCAGGGAGGGTGATACCTCAGGGAAGGAGTACCTTCCTTATCTAAATAATAAAGGCCTAAAATTGGTTGAGGCAGTGTTTGGGCAGATGTGTAAATATTAGCCTGTTTAGTTTTACTTGCATGCCTAGCTAATGCATCTGCAACAGAATTGCCTTCTCTAAAAATGTGTTGAATTGAAGAGCTTGAGCATGCATTAGCAATATCATAAACCAGAGGGTAGATTTTCCATGGAGCAAGGTCTGGTTTATTGATCATATTAACAACCAATTTACAGTCAGATTCATAGGAGCAGTCTAGATTCATTTCAGTCCCTGTCTTAACTCCTAAACCAATTGCTAAAACTTCTGCATGCAAAGGGGACATTGCATGGGTAAAAATTGATTTTGCTATAACTAATTTCCCTTCCCAATCTCTGATAACTACTGCCAGTCCTGTAGAGTTAGCATGCCAGGATGCATCAATATTAGCTTTAAAACTGACAGCAGGCTTAGACCATATAATTTTTGAGATTCTTGGTTTGGGAGGTTTTCTAAGCTTGGGGAAATAGCCATTATTTGCAAGTTCAATATCATGATCAGATTCAGTATAGCATGGCTTTGCAATGAAAGAGTCATAGATCATCCCTTTAATATCATGTAGAATTCCAGTAATAGAGGGAGAAATGTTGTCAAAAATATATCTATTTCTAGTTTTCCAGAGACTTCAACATGTGAAAAGTACAATATTGTGTATCATTTTGGTCTGAATAGGAGAGAGGCCAGGTTTAGTAAGATAAAATGATATCCTATTCCAGATGGTAGTAAAATTAGGGGGCCTAATTCCTATAAAAAGGTTGACCTTTTCCCACACTTGAACAGCCAAAAGACAGCTATTGAAATAATGATCCAGAGTGTCCATATTATCACAGAAACAACATTTGGACACAATGTTAAAACCATAAAATCTAAGCACATTGTCAAAAGGGAGAATAGAGTTCATGACTTTCCACATAAAAAATAGACACTTTTTTTGGAATTCTGGCATTCCAAAGTTTAGTAAGAGATGCAGAGGTACCTCTCTTTGGTCTAGTATAGTTATAAGTGGATTTAATTGTGAAAATCCCAGTTGTGGCAGGCTTCCATATTAGTCTGTCTTTTCTGTTATTCCTCACTTCAGCAGCCTGCAAAAATTCCAAAAGGGCAGTATCAATGTGGGGAGAGATGGAAGGTAAATATGCCTATTTTAGCAATATAAATTCAGCTACAGTGCAATTTTCTGGGATAGTTGTGAGGCTTTAATCAATTAAATCAGTGATATGGCCATGGCCAGACCAATTAGAATTCCAAAAGCTACAAAGCCCCTGACCATGTATAACCTTGGAATTTAATTCACAAAATTCATTAACCTCACAGATCCTTTTCCAAGTGTGTGAATTCTGTGCTGAATGTGGGAGTGAAGCAATAAACATAGTCCATGGAACAGAAGCATTCTGAAACTTCCACCACAATTTCATTGAAAAAGCAGTAACTATAGTTTTTAGGTTTCTAAAACCTAAACCATTTTCTGCTATAGGGTAGCACATATCATTCCAGTTTTTCCAAGATTTTTTAGGCCTGTCATTAATTGATCCCCAGAAGAATACTGAGATTCTTCTTCTTATCAATTTAATAATGTGCACAGTAGGTTTCATAACAGCCCAGTAATGTTGTGGAACAGAATATATGCATGCATTGATCAAAATCAGTTTGGCACCAGATGAGAGCCATCTATTTTTCCAATTAAGGAGTCTCTGATCTATCATTTCTATCAATGGCTGAAAAAATATGTTTTTTATTCTACCAGAGAAAATGGGCGCACCCAGATATTTAAATGGAAAGGATCCTTTTTTCATACCCAGAATATTATTCATATCTCTAATATTAGCCACAGAAGCATGCTTGCCTATATAATAGTCACTCTTATCATAATTGATTTTTTGTCCAGAGACAGTCTCAAATACAGCAAGAAAAGACTTCATTTTAATAATATTAGCTCTACTTGCAAGCATAAAAATCACAGTGTCATCAGCATAGGAAAGATGTGAAATGAGAGAGGCAGATGCAGGCAGGTTATAATATTTCAGACTCCCAATTTCAAAAATATAAGCTAAGCTTCTTGTGAAAGCTTCAGAAAAAATGTTAAATAGAAAGGGAGAGATAGGATCACCTTGTTTGATGCCCCTAGATGCCTGGAAAAATCCAACTGGACTACCATTGACTAAAATTGAGAACCAGGCTTGTGAAATATTTTTCATAATTAAATAAATAAACTGGCCATGAAATCCAAATTTTATCAGTATACTGGTCAGAAACTTCCAACAGACCCTATCAAAAGCCTTTCTAAGGTCTAGTTTGAGTATGAAATTAGGGTGTGAACCTTTTTTATTGATGAATCTGACCATTTCCTGAAGATAGAGCACATTATCACTAATGTCTCTATTTTTTAAAAAAGCTGTCTGGTGTGGAGAAATGATCTTTTGCATTGTAGGCTTCAGTCTTTCCATTAAAACCTTTGAAAAATTTTTATTTAGAACATTTGAAAGACTGATAGGCCTGAAGTCATTAAAAGAGGATGGTGTCTGAATTTTTGGAATTAAGGCCATCCAGGTACTGGCAATACCTTTAGGTATGTCAGACTTAGTCATAAAATCATTTACTGCACCCAAAAGGTCTACCTGTAAAAAATCCCAACCTTTGATGTAGAATTGTGAGGTGAATCCATCTGGTCCAGGGCTGCTGTGCTTATTCAGAGAGAGTACAATGCTCTTCAGTTCCTGCATTTTGATAGGTTTAAGCAGTTCCATATTTTCCTCTGTGGTAATAAGTTTGGGGATCTGGGATAAAAAATGAGAGTAGAAAATTCTCTGGTCTGGATTATTATAAGCTGACAACAACTCAGAATAATATGAGATGGCTTCAGTTTCAATTTCAGTAAAATTATCAATCCACAGACCATCAGAATTTTGAATTTTTGTAATATTCATTTTTCCCTTCCTTTCCCTCACTGAGTTATGAAAAAATTTTGAATTATCATCCCCCTCTTTGAGCCACTTTACTTTAGATTTGTACTTCCAGAAATGGTTCTGCTCTTTAATGGCTCTAGAGAGTTCAGATTTTGCTTGTTTGAGACTGTCCAAAAATATTTCATTTTGATCAGTGTCATAAGCAATTTCAGCCTGACTCAGTTTCTCTTCTGCTATCTTTACATTATCATGCAAATTGCCAAAAACCTCCCTATTCCAGATTTTCAAATTTTTTTTGAGTCTGAGAAGCTTAAGGTATAAACCTAACATACCAGTAGTGCCTATACTAGGTTCCCAGTTATCTCTAATCACATCAATGAAGTTATTTCTTTTAAACCATGTATTGAGAAATCTGAAAGGCCTAGGTGATGATTTGATATCACTACCAACACTCAAAAAAAGGGGACAATGGTCATTGGACAATCTATTTAGCACTAAAATTGAAGAATTTGGAAATCTAACACTCCACTGAGGAGTACATAGACCTCTATCCAACCTCTGAATAGTTGGAATTTTTTTTCTCCCACTTGGACTGAGATCTAGAGGAATTTGGTGTCTACCATTTGTCCAAGTAAACAAATTACCCACAGTATTAATATGCTCTAAAGCCATGGCATCAATAAAAACAGCAAAATCTCTAATACTATGTAAACTAGGATTAGAAGGACCTTTGTACTCTAAAATAGAAATAATAGCATTAAAATCACCAATAAAAATAGTCTCAGGGTTTTGTATTTTCTGAAGATCAATCCATAAAATTTCCCTTTCTTTTCTTGTTCTCAGACCATAAACAAAAACAGCCTCCATAGAGGCATTTAGTTTCTGACAGTGAACTGAGACATGCAAAAATTGGGGATGATCTAAAATTAGGTTCAGTTGGATTTCACTTCTCCAAAAAATCCAAATTTGTTCATTCAAGGCATACATACAGTTCTGATAGCCTAGGACATTTTTGTAATAGTCACATTTTGAGTTATCATGCATTGGCTCAAACAAACAAATAATGTCAAAATTGTGACTGGCAATTAGTTCTTTCAACCTATCAAGTGAAGTTTCCATCCCTCTAACATTGCAAACAAGGAATTTATTAGCTAGGGTTGTACTAATCATTTAAAACTTTTGGTAGGGCTATTTGTAATTGATCCTGAAATAATTTGGTTCAATTGAGTAAAATATGTTTGCAATTTAATGACAGGTGGAGGATTTTTAACTAGCAGTCTAGAAGATTTCCTAACCTGAGCTGTGTCTACCTGTTTTGATCTGACTGGAGGAGTATTTTTATCTATTTCTTGTTGCTGAGAGTTACTCTGGGAACTCCTTTCTTCATTTTCCAATAAGTCAGCTTGTAAATCTTCTGTAAGCAATCCCTGCAAAGGTGAGAATCTATTTTCCCTACTTTTTTCCTGAGAGTAAAAAACAACTTTGTTAGCATTAACAGGAAAAAAACGAGGAGAGAAGTGCTTATCTACTGGCATTGAGGAATCATCTTTGGCATAATTTTTTGGCTTCTGATTCTGCATCAGCCAAGCCTCTTCTTGTTTAGACATAAGGGGCACAGTAGTGGTACAGGGGGTTTCAGCAGTTGAGGTTAGTTCCAGCATGGTAGGGTGCCCTGATGATTCTGAACATGAATTAGAAATAAGCACCACTTCATTTGAGGGAGAGTGATTAACAACATCCAGATCCAAGGTCTTTTCTTTTCCCTTATCAGAGATAGGTATCTGTGGTAATACTAGTGTCCCTGTCTGAGGTTTCTTGACATACATCATCTGGCCCTGAGCCTTGAAAAGTCTATCTTTTTCTCTAATAGTTAAACCTGAACCACCCTCTTTAGGTTTTGGTAGTTGAGCTGGTTTGGGGGGGGGGGGGGGGGTTTGGTATCACATCAGTAGAGTCTGCTGCCAAATTCCTAAAATGGTTCCTAGAGGTGCTCAGTTCAGGATTGGCCTTTTTACATAGTTCCAGTGAGTGGCCTAATTTCTGGCAATGAGGGCAAAAGTAAGGGATCTCCTCATATATGATTTCTAAGTCTGCAAGAAAGCCTGGCATGCCTACAGTTATCTCATTATGCAATTTTTTCTGTAAGTCTATCTCAATGCATAATTTCACAGCTGATGGTCTGGTCAGAGTAGAGGTAGCATAATCCATCTTAATGAATTTACCAATCCTATTTCCAATGAATTCTAGCATGGTCACATTGTAAAAAAAGATAGGGACATTAGGGATAGTTACCCAAATGGGGACAATTGATGACTCAGTGCCAGGGATGAATTCAGTAGACCATTTTAGTACTTTCATCAGAACTCCCTTGAAGCTCCAAACTCCTTTAAGCCAACACCTCTGATAGTCCTCAGAATCTTGGAATCTGATCAAGATATGCTAGAAATCAAGTGACCCTATCTGAAAATTGGAACTGAAACCAATTGATTTGAAAGCTGCATTCAATGTTTCCATTGAAGGCTTGCCGTTGTCGAATTTCCCGACCAAAGTGTGTTGGTAGTGCACTGCTAGTTGAGAAGCTTGCTCCGGTGAGACGATACATGCAATTTTGCCCTTGAACTCTCCAATTGGTTGAATTTCAGGATTTGAAGGCAGGATCGGTGAAATCGGTGGCGGTCTGTCGGTCACAGCCTGCGCAAAAGATCTAAAAGGAGCGTTGCCACCGCGGGGCTGCGGTGGCGCCGCCATGAAAGTGGCCGTTATGTGACCGTTTCAGGTGAGAATGAGTGTCGGCAACGGAAAGAAATGTAACTGTACACGGAAAATCATGTAATGCTGAAATTATTGTAGAGAGAAGGCAGAGAAAAGTGGGTAGAGAGAGAAAGCGTTTGAATCGATCACTGGTGATGCATGTAATAGTTGTATAACCAATTGGTTCAATCCACTCAATTAATTTTATTGATTTCAAATAATCACATTATTTGTCAAACATATGCACAACCAATTGATACTATTCAATTAATCACATTAATTTTATTGATTTCAAATAATCACATTATTTGTCAAACATATGCACAACCAATTGATACTATTCAATTAATCACATTAATTTTATTAACACTCAAATAATCACATTATTCATGTAGTATCAGCAAGTGGTTCAATTAAATTAATCATATTAATTTCATTGTGGTATCAAATAATCACATTATTTGTAAAACATATGCACAACCAATTGATACTATCCAATTAATCACATTACTTTTATTAACACTCAAATAATCACATTATTCATGTTGTGTCAACAATTGGTACAATTCAATTAATCATATTAATTTTATTGATTACTATATTCAGGAGTTCCAATTAATTCTATTAACTGATATAACATATGTAACGTCATACAAATTGAAATCGTCCAATTAATCTCATTAATTAGATTTCAATCATATTGAAACTAAATCAATCTTCATCAATTCATTCAGTTATACTATCCAACTAATCACATTAATTGGATTACATACGTTTAATCAAATTAAAATAAAATTGATCTCATTGATTATATAACGTATGTAACGTCTCACTTGCATTGCTAAATTAATCAAATTAAAACTCAATTAATCATATTAATTGCTAACAATACAAAGTGATTTGAATAAATAAGCAAATAAACAATTTATCTCTCTTTATTTATTCAAACTGATTATATATTACAAACATATTTAACTAATTTAATTTAAACTCTTTAAACTTATTGAGATTAGTTCAAATATATTTCACATTGTTTCACCAAACAAAGTTTTCTATGCACTTAATTGCTCATTAATGCATTTAAAAGTAATTTATAATCAATTAGTTGATGCCTTAATTTCAGAAACCATTTCTAAAACAAAAAAACGTTTATCATATTAAACATTCAAGGAAATTTAAGGTGGGGAATAAAATATGCTAACAATTAATCAGTCATTAATTGCATTATCAATTCTTTGGTTCTCACATTTTTTGAAAATGTAAAGTTTATGGGGTCATTTCGGAATATCTGAGAGATATATGGGTTTTAATGGAATCATGAAACCATTTCATTTCAGGCCTACTTCTAAAGAAGTCACGGCCATCTACCATTCCCTGACGATCAACTTGGCGTTGCGCTGGCAGAACTATTCTACCTGTCGCATCCAATATCTTGGATAATACCACCATATGCTCAAATGTTTACAATACTTTTCCGGAACGACAGTGAAACCCTCAGTAAACAAAGAAGTGAGAAAAATTGAATCAAATCATATTTAATTCAATTGCAAATCCCCAAACATTTCAAACAAAATCTCATAAACAACTCTTGTTCATGATCTTGTTTCTCTTGTATTAACTGAAATTCCGAAATCCAGTTCCACCATTTTCACAAATCAAATTAGATTTCAAACCATCAACTCTTTGATTAAAGGTTAGGTAGATTAAAAAAAACTAAATTTCATCTTATGAAATTATAAGCAGACAATCTTTAGAACCTTTCAAATTTAGAAAAACATCTTATTCTCAAGAAAAACATCTTCTTCTCAAGAAAAATACTTTGATTGTTCTTGAAACTGTATAAATTCAATTTCTTTGAAAAGAATTAACTTTTATTTTGTTTTTCTTAACATATGCACGAATTTACCATGTAATTAATCTTATTAATAATATGAAAATTATAGCATGCATATCATCAAAAACAAAATATTACGGAATGATTCACAAAATCAAAACATGATTTACAACATCACATGTAATCCATGTATATCAGCAAAACGCATGAATATCACACAAGCTCTTGATACCACTGTAAGTATTCTTTAATACTAATTGCCGGGATCATGATATATATAATGCGAAAAGTAAACATACCGGATTGATGAAACATGTACTTTCACTAATCGATGCTTTGCTTGGTTACATCGATCTTTTAGTCGCACAAAGGTCCGACCTCTGATGGTATCCACACGAACTTGACTATTGGGAAAGTCAGTTTAAAGTGCCAGCTCCATTCACCTTAACCATATAACTAGAACTGATTTCTGTGTATCTCAAGGTGTAGGTGAACCTGACTTTGATAGGCTATTTATAGGATGGGATAGGAGTGGAGGTTTCAATTCTGCATTCATCATATGAATACATAACCTATGAAACGTTTCCTCCACTCTCTCCTTATAATGTACCAACACTAATATCTAAATTAATGCCAACATCATTCTCTTGTTTATCACATAACCAAGAATAGCCTTTTTATCCCAATAACTTGTTCTATTGTGTGTGACCCTTCAGGTTCCTAAAAACTTAGTAATAAATATTTAATTAGAAATTACATTGGATTTAGTCCATAATCCAACAGGTAGATCTTCAGAATATAGAGTGCTCCGTCTCAAAGGTTGAAGGAGAGACCTGCTTCTCGAGGGAAGACTAATAACTCGAGGGAGAATAATTCGGGGTGTTAAGCTCGGAGTATCCTTCTAGGACTGTCCTCTCGGGCTTGCCCTTTTGAATATCTAGCTTAAAATTCTTTCGTATTCCATCAAGACACGTGGACGGTTGGATCTGAATCTGCCTTCTTGAATTCTGAAGAGATTGACACGTGGTCTTGATTCATTGTATCTTCTGGCGGTGAGAAAGACCAACATTCCAATTGCCTGCATCGTTTCGCGAGTCGAGGTAATTACTCCGCTTAAATGCGTGCTTAAATACTGGCAATATAACCAAGTAACTTTCCTTGTGTTTATCATCAATCTTCATCCAAGTATTCTGCGTTTCCAATTTCAGAAAAATTTCTTCAATCCTGTTTTTCTTTTCTTCATATATTCACTTCCCCCCATTATTTATATTGCCATGTCTTCTGCAAACTCGGTATCCCTTCTGGCAATGTAGAGAATGTAGTTGAAGGAAGAGCCCCAGCTTCTCGTGACTTGAGTAGCTTGTTCATAGAGGTTGAGTCTGGGGAATTTATGGAGGTAACCATGGTGACGCCGCTGCAGGCTGTGACTGCGGTGGTGGACGACGGTGCCTCTGGGTCGAATCTGGACCCAAATATGGAGCCCCAAGTTAAAAAACGGGTTCCACCTTCTGATGATGCGTGGAGCGTCACTAAGGTGGTCGATGAAAAGACGCTACAATATCTGCGATCATGCAGGCTGTCATATCCTCTTGATGCTGGCTTTAAGCTCGAGGATGGGGAAGTTCTCATTAAAGATCTGGTGAGCCCCACTCGAGGGGTACTTTATGGGAGGTTTTTGCAGCAAGGGATAAGTTTTCCCTTTCGCCCTTTATTTCATGAGTTCCTGCAACATCATCAACTGCATCCGAGCCAAATACATTCCAACGTGGTGGTGTTGATCATGGCAGTGATTTCTTGGTGTGCTCGAACCGAGCCTGGATTTATTTAGGAGCTTGTACAAGTTATTTTCTTTTGAGAGTTACGAGTATATTACCCTTACTCCGAGGAAGATGAAACCCATCACTTTTCCTAATAACAATGGTGTGTGGGAGGCCGACCATTTCACTTTCGACCGAAACAAGTACGAGATCCCTGATTTGCATCCCAAGCCGAAGGACGCTATAGATCGTGACAGGGGTTTCATCATTCCTGATCACTTAAAGGGCATCATCGGGGAGCTCCTAAAGGAGGACATTACCCTTCAAAGAGGGGATTTTGTTCTGGGCGCACACGGCTCTGTATGGCAGTGGCCCGATATTACTTACTCGTACTTGTTGGATGTTCCTCGGTCGAAATCTACCTCCAGATTTTTGAAGCCTGATCGGAATTGGGCCCTCCCTAATAAAATCCAGGGAAGAAAGAAGAAGGCCAGGAAAAGAGGTCTGAGAAAATCTCCTCGGAATCAGGGTGAATTCTCTTTTAGTCGGTCTTCTTCAGGTAGCTCTTCAAGTCTCATACTATGGTTATGTAACATGTTTTTTCTGTGTCATATACTGAGGTTTATCGTTATATATAGCGTCTCCCCCAAAAAGATCAAAAAGGGGAAGGCCACTCTCCAGGCCATAGATGAGGAAGCGGAGGAGTCCGAAGAAGTACGGTCTGAGGAGATGGAACTGGAGGTTAGGGGGTCCTCAGATGATGATGAATCTGAGCTTGAGCTGGTGACATCTGAAGATGCTTCTCTGAAGAAACTGAAGTATTATCTGAACTGCCCAAAGAAAGAGGATGGTCAAGTTTCTCGGAGGTCTTCTAAGAAGTATTCCTTCGTCGCTGAGGTAATTATCTTTCCCTTTATGTTATACGGGTTTCCCAGATATCAGATTTTTATATGTCTTCCACTTTACAGCTGATGGCGGATCTATCCACGCTGGGTTGTCAAGCTGATGATGTGATTCGGCACTTGTCTGATTCTGTGATGGAATTACATGTCAAGTGTCGGGCCTTCAGGGCTAAGAAGGAGGAGATGGAGACTGCCTTCTTGACTGCGACAACTAAGCATATCGCGCCTACTCCTCCTGTTCAGGCTCCCTTGGATGTGACTCAACTGGAAGCTAGGGTGAAACAGCTGGAGGCTGAAAATAAGGACCTGCTGTTGGCGAGGAAGTCTCAGGATAAAGAGCTGGGGGTTTATCGGGATATTGCGGAGGAGCTTTCGCAAAATCAAGCTGTGGAGAAGGACTCGGAGGAGCCTAAACGACTCCTTAAGCTTTGGAGTGCCTTTATTGCTAGCAGCTTGGAGTTTAATGGCCATAGAGAGGAGTATGGGGATTTATTCCATTCCTCTGAGCAGCACGAGATCTTGGATCAAGTCTTGCAACTATGTCAATCCGAAAAGGAGGTGGAGGTGATGAAGGAAATCTTCTCTCATCCAGATGCTGTTGATAAGCTCTCGGCTCTGACTTCTAAACGCTGGGTCCCTGGGGCCGAGTTTTTGGATGCATTGGATCCCTCCGAGAAGATAACCACAACAGGAGATCTACCGAGGCTTATTAAATCTAAGTATCCTGAGTTATCTTCTCTTGACGAGGTGATTTCTAGTTCTTCCATTAATAAGGCGGATTAATCTTGGCATTTTCTCGTCAGCTTCAAGGCCTGACATCCTTTGCACATGAATCTCGGTCTCATGATTTACTGGAAAGGAGCTCCTGTCTTGAAGCTGAGATACTCCGGGATCAGGTCTTCGCAGTTGTCCATGATGAACACTCTGCGAGCTTGGTGTTATTGGGCTTATTCCTCGGGCATCTTTTGACAAGGCCTTTAATGTCACAGCATTCAGAAAAGTTGACAATAGCCCATCTCTCAAGTGCCACTCCTGGTGAAGTTTTAGGAAACCCTATCGGGCATATTTAGAAGTATCATATTCTGATGTAATGTATCAAAATTCGAGGTTTTTCCTCTATGTGCCCTTTTGAGGGACTTTTTTAGAAGTATCATATTCTGATGTAATAACATCTTTGATATGAACTATTTGTGTTCGAGATTTTTCCTCTATGTATCCCTTTGGGAATTTAGAAGTATCATATTTTGATGTAATAACACCTTTGATATGAGTTTTAACTTCTGTTTTTGAGGTTTTTCCTCTTTATGTTGAGATGATTGATGTTCGAGCACGTCAGCACTTTTGATCTATAGACCTCAATCAAGCACTTTTTGAAGTACTTTATCTCGAACCTATCTCTTTTATTCAAAACGATTGGTATTTGAATATTGGATCCAAACAACTTATAAGTTGATCAATCATATACTTTATAAAGTATATTGTTTTGAATAGCAATCAATGTTATACTTAAGACAACAATCCTCTTTTTAGAAAAGGAGTTTAAGATTGCTTGTTATAAAGATAGGTATAAAAATAACATGACTTCAATCTGAGTTTATAACTTTAAGAATAGAAGTAAAGTAAATAGTGGGTTTGAGTTTGAGTACCCGTTTGTGCTAGAGCATACTTATCTCGGACCTTGATGAGGCTCTCAGACGTTCTTGATAATCTCGAGCCTTTGTGAGGCTCTCGCTTGAGTTTTTATCTTCCGTGATACTTTCGTAAGTTAATCACATTCCATCTTCGTGGTATAGGTTCCCCCTTCACAGTTTCCAAGAGGTAGCTCCCCCCTGGATGGGATTCTAGGACACGATATGGACCTTCCCAGTT
This sequence comes from Sherardia arvensis, assembly GCA_948330725.1. Taxonomy (NCBI): domain Eukaryota; kingdom Viridiplantae; phylum Streptophyta; class Magnoliopsida; order Gentianales; family Rubiaceae; genus Sherardia; species Sherardia arvensis. The sequence continues at coordinate 34,291,682 of OX415236.1, forward strand.
CGGGGCTAGCTTCCCTTCCACTTCTTTCTTGATTTTTTCATTTAACCTCATTACAAGGTCCCCTTTAACGAAAGTGGCCAAGCGGACTCTTCTATCATGGTAGCGCTTGACTCTTTCCTTCACCTTGGCCTCGTGGATAGTAGCGTTTGCTCTCTTCTCCTCTAGGAGGTCAAGGTTGAGACGAAGGTTTTCCTCGTTGCCAGTGCCATCTTCATCGTCTGGTTGAAAAGTACGGGCAGAGGGGACTCCAATCTCCATGGGGATGACTGCCTCGGACCCATAGACTAACTTGTAAGGAGTCTCTCCTGTTGCTGTGGTTGGTGTGGTTCTACGGGTCCAGATCACACTTGGTAGTTCTTTGATCCAGTTTCCTTTAGCTCATTCGAGGCGCTTCTTGATGCCGCTTACCAAGGTTCGGTTTGTAACCTCTACTTGGCCATTAGCTTCTGGATGATATACTGAGGTGAGCTTCTGATGTATGCCGTACTCCTTACACCATTTCTTGAAGGGGTCATTAGCAAATTGTGCTCCATTATCGGTCACTATGTATCTCGGGATGCCATAGCGACATACAATATTCTTCCACTAGAAGTTGATAACTGTCTTGCCGGTTATGTTGTTCAGGGCTTCAGCTTCCACCCACTTCGAGAAGTAATCGATGGCCACAATGAGGTACCTGAAGTTACCAGGGGCCGTAGGAAAGGGTCCGACGAGATCTATACCCCATCAGAAGCTAGGCCTAATCTAACATTCCGAGGATCATTTGCAAAAGCAGGGTATTTACTATCAAACGTTTTCCAAGCAGGAGAATCAGCTGGATGTCTCATGTATCCATCCTTTGTACGATCATCAGCATGCCAACGCATATCTTTTGCTGTCTTTGAAGACATAAAAAGCCGTTGCAATCTTGGCTTTATTGGGAAATACCACAGAATCTTGTGCCCGATTTTCCTTTTCGCACCTGTCGGATCCTTCTCTGATTTTTTCCATCTTTCGTGATTACATGTCTTACATGATGTCCTTCCTGCATCGACGTCGTTGCCCCAGTACAACATGCAATCATTAATACAAGCATCAATCTTTTCATAACCAATTCCCAAGTCTTTCATAAATTTCTCACACTCATAGTATGTTGTGGGTAGACCAGCCATCGCTTCTGGAAAAGCTTTTGCTAACAATTGTAGCAGTGAATCAAAAGAGCGGTTACTCCACTTTCCCCTACATTTCAAGTGCAATATATGTACGATGAATGAAACTTTTGAGAACTCGTCACACCCTTCGTACAAAGGTTTCTTCGATTGCTCGAGTAACCTGCAAAACTTTTCAGCAACTCCAGAAGGAATGTCCACATTAGCATCTATGTCCATTTCACTTTCTTCATCTATAGTTTGCTGAGGGATTCCAAATGTATCGTGCAATAATCCCTGAATGTCATCACACTCTGTTGAATCTCTTGGAGCTGTAACAGGTACACCGCTGGTAGGATTCATGGTTGGTAACTCTCCATGAGCCACCCATTGATTGTATCCCTTAAAGAACCCAACAAACAGTAAATGTTCTCGAGCCTTATCTCTGTCCACTGACACGGAAAGTTTACACTCTATGCATGGACACAAAATAACTTCTCTTCCTTTTGCATTATCAAAAGCAAAATTCAAAAACGTTTCCAGTCCAATCAAATACTCCTCACTGACTCTTGATCGATTCATCCAACTTTTATCCATACTTCAAAGCAACCCTGCACGAAGAAGTAATGTCTACATTTAGAAATGGAATCACATTCAAATGTTTCTGCTGAAGATTGATGGCACTTGGATAACAGTTCTATTGCTGTTAGATACTAGTATGCACTACCATGGATATATGCACCGTAATCCCTGTACAAAAAAAGCATAAAATTTCTATAGATGAAGTTTTAATGAATGTGCTAAGAGAAAATCCGAGCATACAATGTTGACCAGATATATTGAAGCATAGACTTAGCCAGTTTGCCAAAATTTTAAGCTAATAACTGTATTCAGTTACAGTGCAATTAACATATTTAAAAAAATTTAATATGTTGATGTCTAAAAAGTATCGATGAGATAGCACTAGCCTGATGCTTACTAACTTTGTTTATTTCTTACGAGCTTTTAATAAATCCCATTCAGGTCACAGAGAAATCATCAAACTTCAATACTCTAGATGCATCTTAAACAAAGTTCAATAAGATACCTTTTTTGAATTCAGTGAGCAAATTTAAATCAGATCCTGCCTAGACTTACATGAGCCCTGTTAAGGCACTTGCTGCTCAGTACCAGATGTCGGTAAGCAAGACCCCAACCAGTGCTAAGAGAATGAGTGTGAGGTTTACTGATAATGACAAAATTAACAGTATGATTGAAAGCGTTGGTGCCAAGCTGATGGTGCTCACTTCTCTGGCTAAAGAGAGGACTGAAACAAAAGAATCCCATAAGCCATCAAAAAAAGTTGCTGAGAAAAGTTTGAGGCTTCAGACGGTTGTAAAAGTACCTGTTGCATTTAGAGTTGGCAAAGAGGAAGACCTAATTCAAAAACACAATTCCCCTTTCTTAGAATTATGAAATACTTTCATCCCTCTACTTTGAATGCACTGCAAACAAAATTTTACCTGTTAATTAACGCGAATGAATCTGATGCCCCTCTCAGGGTAAATCTTCTGTCCACGAAACAGGGCATTTAAACCATAGACAACAGCCACAAACACATGCTATAGAAACACATCCAATCATCTAATACAGGCTATACATTCATTCTTAAAATTAAAACCTACATTAAAATTAAACAACAATCTGCACACTCCATTAATCATCAAAAAAACCAGTAAAAAATAAGCATGAAAATACAGTTGGTCAAGAGAGAAACTTACTTTTAATTCTCGGAAGCATGAAAAATATACAGCTTTGAGGTTGCCCCAGCCCAGCCGTCCGTCTGAGCTAAAAATATGAGGTTGCCGAATGCTTAATTTTTTCAAACTCTCACCGTATGATTTCAAGCTCTCACCGTATGATTAATAGCAAAAATGACTTGAACGGATTGTTGATGAAACCGTATGATTGCCCCTAACGTCTGAGCTGAAAAGTTTGAGCGGCAGAATCATCGCCTGCCCGCATAGAGATTGGGATGAGTTTTGGTTGCATCCGACAAATTAGAAAAGGCTGTAGTTTGTTCCAATACAACGCGGAAAGTCGCGGTCTTTTTTATCAACTCTCCCGCATTTTTACCCAATCCCTCTTTCCTCTCCCGCGTTTTTATTATTTTTATTAATATATATTTTGACACCATTTTTACTTTCTATAATATATTTTAAAATATACCATGTTTAATAATACATAAAAGGTATTGTTCTCTTCAATTTATTTTTGCTCGAATTAATTAAATTGAACTACAGAAGTTGAAATTAAATGTATTACCAAATAGAATGACTACGACTAAATTTAATTAAACTTTATCAAATTATAATTTTATTGAACTGATAAACTTTAGAGAACAAGGACTAAGTAAATTAATATTATGTTTTACTTGTTTAGTTAAACTATTGATAGATCTACTATATAATATCATGACTGAATTGAAGTAAACTCATTTACCTATCTGAACTAAATTGAATTAAGGTGCCTATATATCATTGAATAACAACTTTTGTATTGCTTATATAACTAGATTGAATTAGCCATTTACATTGAATTTAATCTATTATGTTTACTTGTAGACTATTTGTACTAAAATGAGTTATTTCAGTCATTCAAATAGGCAATGTTAACATATATACACATTAATAATGGGTATACAAAAACATAGATGATGAATCAACATGTATAATCTAATCTACCATGTATATAATAAAAAGAAAAAATAATTTTATTTGACATTAATAGTCTCATCTACTAAGCATGTAATATAGTAATAGATAGATATAATTTTGTTCAACTAAATTATATATATGATGGTTTGATGTGAAGTAGTATTGACGAGTGTTGATGGCCATTTTTCTATTTGATGCTGAAATGATATTGTGGTGAGGATGAAATGAAATCCAATGCAATACTCTAATTTGAATTCAATTAAATTGAACTAGATAAATAGAGTTCATTTAAATTTTATTTTGTAATCTACCATATTCACTTGAAGTTATATTTTATCATTCAAAATAAATTAATAGCTATATTTAATGTATAATTAATCAATAAAACATAGTATTTTTTAAAAATAAATACATAAAACATTTCTAATAAATGAATACTGTATTAGTAGAAAAAATTAAGTGATAAATCACAGTCATAATTATTGCAAGTATCCCAAGTGTAAGTGAGTGATAAAACTTAAGTAATATTTGTTTATTTACTTAATTAAAGTAAATCATTAAATAAAAAACATAGCATTATAACTATATAAAATAAAGCATGACAATATTCATTATAATGATGATTTCCTTATAAATAAAAATATATTATTGAAAATAATTTAGTATTTTATGGATAAATTTGATATGGATGAAGATTCTTCAATTTTAATTAAAGTGATTATAACCGAGCGGCCGGCCACCGTACCTAACGAAATTTATCCCCAAATCTCCTGATTCGCGCGGCCGCGCTCAAAACTTTTGGATTCGCCAAAAATTTCCCGCTCCGTTCTCAATAGAATCAACAAGCGCCCTACTTTGGAGGGGATTATGGCTAAACTATCTCCCTTGATGCCGTCCAGTTATATATTATCGTGGGATTCACGCTCAAAAATATCATTCCTTCCCAAACACCTCAAGGTGGGTTTTACACAGGTGGGTCTTACACAGGTGAGAAAAAACAATTTATGAGTAGTTGGGTTGAACATTGTTAACATATGTTTTATCGATGTGGATTCTGTATACATGTATAAATTGGTACTTTGTGTTTTCGATTAGACCGTGTAGGGTTTGGTACTTTGTGTATTTGATTAGACAGGGTTTATGTTTCGTCTAGGTTTTGAGTTGGGTTAAACATTGTGAACATAAGTTTTATCAATGTGGATTCTGTATACATGTGTAAACTGGTATTCTGTGTTTTCGATTAGACCGTGTAGGGTTTAAGTTTTGTCTAGGTTCGTGTAATTAAGTGATGATAATCAACCCGAGCAAATCAGTATATATTAATTTCATGTAGATTTTATTCTTATATTTGTGGGAGATTGTTGATTTTTTCACTTTGGTTGTTAGCTGTAGATATTAAACCAGCACCTTTTTTCTCATTTGCTTGACTGCATCATATTCACGGTTCTAGTTCTGAAGTTATATGTAGTTAGAATTAATACATACTCACAAATTTCACATTATAATATGTGTAGGTATGTCCGCTCCACGAACTCGTAAACGCATCCAGATCAATAGCAACACTAAAGATAAGGATGAGCTCATACAAAACAACCATGGTATACAGATGATCTTGATAATACTTAGATTCTTTATAGTTAATGACTTAAATACTAATTTTAATTACTATTATTATTTACAGGCTCTCGAAAAAAGAGATGTGGTCTTCGGTCAGGCGATCAAGTTGATGATGAACAACAAAGTCACAGGGAGCTGAATGAAGTTATCACAGGAAAACACCAAGTAGACAAGCCAGGCACAGGCAAGTACATTGATGATCATGTTTAAAACTTATATATCCTTTACTACGAACTTGTTTTTCTATATGAAATATTTAGATAACGTTTTGTAAGGGCTGTTATATTTAGAAGACTTTTGCCATTTTATTTCATGTAATTGGTGTTGTTTTGAATATGTAATCTGCCAATTATTTTGTTTTCCAAGGATCTGCTGATTCTTACTAACTCTAATTATCTTCCATTCAAAGGTACTACTACTTTGATTGAAGATATTTCTCGTGGGAATGTAAGTGCAATACTTAAAGAAATGCAAGCTGCCAACTTGGGTGAAGACATCACCTTAGGTAATACACTTTGATGTTTATGTATATTGTTTTGTACATTTTGGTTGTCATATTTAACTAATTGTTTTGTATACTTTCCAGTTGATGCTATTAAGTTTATACTGCTCAACGGTGGCCTTAATTCCAATGTATCCGTTAGTTCAGAAGATGTAGAGTTACATCAAAACATCATTGTCCAATCAAATCATAGCAGCGACGAAGCAATTGTTAATCTAGAAGAGGCAGTTTTGAATCAAAATATCACTAGCCAATCAAGTGAGAGTCGGAATGATGGAGGTGGTAATTTCAATGGCGCAGAACTCGGTACTGGTCAGTCAAGTCAAAGCAACAATAAAAAGACGCCAACTAAGAAAAAGACATCTACAGGTATAGTTTATCATCTTTCTTTAACTACCTTTTTTTCATATTGACTTGTTACTCTTATTTGCAGCAACAAGAAAGAGGGGATACACATACAAGTTAGACGTTTGGGGCAGAGATAATCATTTACCTCTTATTACTATGATGTATGATGAAAGTGGAAAGCCTGTTGGACCACAAGCATCCAGTTACAGTGAATTTCTTGGCTCAATAGCTAGAAATAGTGCTTATTGTCCCATTGATGTGGAAACTTGGCCTAAAATGCCAAAGGAAAAGAAGCTGGACATGCTTAATCTTGTCAGGGTAAATAAAGTTATATGAGGTGCTCTTATAAAATGTTCATGTGTTTGCATTCTATTTAAGGGAAGCTAATATCCGTATCTGGTGATGTGATTTTTTTGTAGACTAAATATGATACTGCTCTTACCGATGACTCCTCAATTCTGTCTTCGATTTCTTGTAAGTGGAGGAATTACAAAAAATCACTTAAAAAGTATTGGGTACCTGACACTTTGGAATGCAAAGTTGATGATCAAAGAGTTTCAAAAGTTCAGTTTTTGAATCTTATCCGTCACTGGAACAAAGAGGAAACCAAGGTAATTATTTTATTTATGATAATGTGTTATTGCATCTTTTATTAATGGTGCACGCTGTCACACAAATATCTCTTTTCAATTTCCTTTGTACAGGCTAGGTGTTTGAAGAACAAGGTGGCTAGATCAAAAAAGAAAATGAATCATCACACTGGGAAAAAATCCTTTGCAGAGATTGATTATGATTTGGTATGGTTCATATAATTAATAAGTTTTAGCGATTAACAATCATAATAATGTGTTGTGTGTGCTCTTATTTTAGGTGCAGAAATTGGATCGCAAACCAAGTCGAGCTGAAAAATTTGAGGCTATTTGGTTAAACAAAGAATACATTCCAGATCATATCAAGAAGATGTTGGTAAGTGTTAAATTCTAATTATAGGTCCACTTATATGCCATGTTTAACACTTTCATGATCACATATTCAAATATTTTTATCCATTTCATCTCTAAGCACATTACAAACAATTTTTCAAGGAATCAGTATATGTAAATATTGAAGGTTTTATATGTTGGTCATGAGCCCTCTCTTTGTAGTGAGTCAGTAGTGCATGAGTATGTACTTTACTAGACTAAGTAGGCCAAGAATTGTGCTTTTTCTTTTTCGTTTTTCTTGATTTGATTAATCTTCTGAGATTTTGCCTTGTAGCATGTATGGAGTGATATATATTAGTGTGTGTGCGCGCGCTTATATTCTGTATTGTGAAAATTCTCCATTTTTTGTCCATTCTATGATATTTTTCATTAGTATTCTAAAATAATAATAAATTCCACACTTTACATGATTGGTTAAATATTGTTTTGAGTGATTCTTTAAATACAGGCTTCTATAAAAGAAAAAAGAGAGGCACAACCTGAAGGATTTGTAGATACTATTGGTCCGGATGATATTTTTGCTCAAGTGTTTGGCCCAGACCCACCGGGATATGTTCGAATGGTAGGAACTGGCACCACGCCATCGGCTGTGTGGGGAAACTCAACTACCAAAAGTTCATCGAAGCGTCTTATTTTGGAACAAAAAGCAACAATTAATCACCTTCAGAAAGATGTAGAACTGTTGAAGGATGCGGTTTATAGACAACACACAACTTCTACGACCAACCATCTTATTCAGCCAGTATCACCTCAAGACATTCAGGTACAAATGAATTACTCTTATTTATCAATTGTCTTAGACATGACAAAAGTTTATATATATTGCTTTGAACCATAGTGTGAATATAAATGTCATGAAAAGGAAATATAATATGGTTTATATTTGGTTGTCTAGGTTGGAACATGTGTTGATCTTAAAAGTGTGGTGGATCCAAGTAAACTAGTTGCTAAAGGATTTGTTCATAGCAATGATGAGAATACAGAGGTTGGAGGACAAATTCTTGGACGTGGATGGTTGGAAATCAATGTCACAACAGTATTTGAACCCGAAGAGCGCTTACTTCGTGCTGATGATTTTTTTCTAACCATGGAAGACACTATTGGTGGGATGATAGCTTGGCCAAACACACTGGTAAATATTGTGCCTTAATCACAATGTATTGTTCGGATTTCCTTTTTATTCATTATTATATGTTAACAAATATCATATTTTTCATTGCAGGTGGTGCCTTCTCAAAGTGGCTAGCAATTTTGGTTAATCTTTGGGATTTCACGCTAAGGCGGTGCATTCACATGTTCAATTCCTAGTTTCACATAGTTATATTACTATACGACTAGTTTTTCAAGAGTATTATGTCATTTATTTTTTTCCACGAATTATAAGATTTCAGAATATTTCCAACATTTATAAGATTTTTTATTGTGCATTTTATTATTATTATTATTATTATTATTATTATTATTATTGTTTATTAAAATTCCAAATATGGCAATAAATAAAATATTTATAAATTTACCAAATGTGTGGTGATAGCCTACTAATGTCACATTTTAGCGTGTAGCAATGATGTGGATAGCACACAAAAATAATGTAATAATAGCCTCTTCAAATGACATTTTTATCTGTCGTTATAAACATCTATTAATACACTTTTATGTGGGGGTATATCTAGGCTAACACGACAATTTCTAATGTAATTAGTCAAACAGAATAATACATGAAAATATGTCATAATAGGATAATATAGGGACACACTTTTGTGTTGTTAGTAAAATGTATTACTACACTACATGATGTTTCTAAAATATTTTATTGTTAAATCCAAAAATTATCTATCACTACATTTATTTGTGTCATTGGACCTATAGCTACATCAATACTCACCACACAATATGTGAAATGTCATGATATCATAAATGTCACAATATCTATGTTTAACAACAATTTTCGTTGTTATTAAAGCTTGTATTTCTAGTAGTGTATATTTATAACCTCAAATAAAATCACAATCCTAACATTAATCTGAAAATAATAAATCTAATTCTATAACTATTATGGAAAATAAATAAAATCTTACTAGAATTAATACACATTTTTAAAGGAAAATTCTTGGTAAGAGAATAATTCCTAATTAACCTAGTTTTCCATTTATACTCGTATCAGTAACGGTGCGTGGACCTTGGTGGCTACCACAAACTCCTTCATGTGCTTCTTGTACTAAGTGTTCAGCGTCGGAAGGCTTTACACACTTGAGTAAATGTTGGAGGTACCCTTTCTTGTATAAGATGCCTTCGTGGATGACATATTTGGGAGCTTTGACTCGGACCTTCCATGCCAGGTGCTTGTCCTCGGGAAGGGTTCCCATTTGAAGGTATTCAATATAGGGGTTCATCCATGTGTCTGAGATGTCAACAACCATGATGCTAGTTTCTTCATCACTCATCTTTGCCAAGATTTCCATCAACAATTCTTGAGAAGATCTTATGTTGAGGTCCGAGGAGGCAAGTTTGCTAAGTGCATCAGCCTTATGGTTGCCTTCTAGCCTTATGGATATGATTCAGCTCGTAATGTCGGAATTGATTTAGAAGAGGCTTAACTATCTAGAGGTACTTTTGGAGGCTGTCCTCTCGGGTCTCGTATTCGCCTTTGACCTGCTGAACCACGATCTGTGAGTCACTAAAGATCTCGAGGTCTTTAACTTCCAGGTCTTTAGCCAGTTTTAGTCCAGTAATGAGGGCTTCATACTCTGCTTCATTGTTGGTGGCTCATAAATCGAAATGGAAAACGTACGGATGGTCCTTTCCCTTGGGGCTGGTCAATAGAACTCCAGCACCGCTTCCTCCCGAGTTGGAGGATCCATCGACATATAACCGCCATTTTCTTGTGTCTGGAACTGGTTCTTGTTGGTTGATCTCCACTGGTTCAACTGACTCCATTATGAAATCCGACAGGGCCTGGCCCTTTATGGCTGTTCGAGACTTATACTATATGTCATGCTCTCCTAACTCGATAGCCCATTTCATCATCCGTCCCGAGGCGTCCAGTTTCTGGAGGATTTGCCTAATCGGGTATTTGGTTAGGAGGACTATTGTAAGTGCCTGGAAGTATGGTCGCAACCGTCGAGAGGCATGTACAAGGGCTAATATTAAGCGCTCGACATGTGTATATCTGGTCTCGGGCCCCTGTAAAGCTTAGCTTACATAACATATCGGGTGTTGTGATCCTTCCTTTTCCTTGACCAACACAGCACTAATGGCTAGCTGAGATGCAGATATGTGTAGGTAGAGAGTCTCTCCTTTATCTGGTTTTGACAGTGTCGGAAGCTGTCGAAGGTGGTATTTAAGTGCTTGGAAGGCTTCTCCACATTCATGTGACCACTCAAACTGGTTTGCTTTCTTAAGGATGTTGAAGAAGGGTAGATGTTTTTCCGCTCCTTTGGAGAGGAATCGGCTAAGGGCTGCAAGGGATCCTGTCAGCTTCTGCACATCTTTGACGGTCTTCGGAGGTTGCATGTTTTGCAAAGCCTCTATCTTCTCGGGGTTTACCTCAATTCCCCGATTGGACACCATATATCCTAGGAATTTGCCTGCTCAAACACCAATAATGTACTTAGCAGGATTCAGTTTTAGGTTGGATGCTCGTAACGTGTCGAAGGTTTCCCTTAAATCCTCAAAGAAGGCGTCGTAGCTGCGGCTCTTTACTACCATGTCATCCACATAAATCTCGAGGTTGCGCCCTATCTGAGATTTGAATAACATGTCTACCAGTCGCTGGTAAGTAGCCCCGGCATTTTTCAATCCGAAAGGCATCATCTTGTAGCAGAAAATTCCTCTATCGGTTATAAAGGAGGTTTTTTCTTTATATTGCTCTGCCATTGGGATCTGATGATATCCCTTAAAGGCATCAAAGAAGGCTAGTACTTGGTATCCAGCGATCGCTTCAACTAATCGGTCAATCGAGGGTAATGGATAGCTATCTTTAGGACAACAATCGTTCAAGTTGGTGAAATCGATGCACATTCTCCACTTCCCGTCTGGCTTCTTGACCATTACTGGGTTAGCTATCCATTATGGGTACTGCACTTCTTCGATTATACGAGCTTTCAGTAGTTTATCTACTTCTTCTCCGATAGCTTCAACCCGATCCAGTGCAAAGATACGCCGTTTCTGCTTGATGGGTTTTTGTGAGGGATTGATATTCAGGTAATGTTCTGCCAAGCGAGGGATACTCCTACCAAGTCATTGGTGTCCCAAGAAAAGACATCTATATAATAGTTGAGAAGATCTCGAAGTTTGGTCTTTATCCCGGGGGGTAGGAGAGTTCCAACCTTGACGGTTCCTGACTCTCCGATTTGCATTGGTTCGGATTAGGAGTACTTGGCTGGTTCAAGATCCTCCTTTTCTGGTTCTCGGATAGCTTGAATTGTGCAGACTCGAGCTAATTGTTGATCACCTCGGACTGGGGCGATCCCTTTGTTGGTGGGGAACTTCATTACCAAATGGTAAGGAGACCAGATGGCCTTTGCCTGGTGCATCCAGGGTCTTCCAAGGACTATGTTGTATGGTGCTCTGGAGTGTATGATCGCGAAGGTGCAACAGAGGGTTATACTCCGAGAATTGTCTCTCACTCGCACTGGTAAAATAGTTTCTCCCAAAGGAGTAACAAGATCGCCATCAAATCCTGAGATAGGGTTTGTAGGCACGAGATTGCTTTTGTCCAATCCCAACTGTTCATAACAACTGAGAAACATGACTTATACTTCGCTTCCCCCATCTACCAGAACTCTTTTGATCGCGTTATAGTTTATGTCAACCGTGATTACTAGGGGATCTGAATGAGGGAATTGGTTAGGAACCGCATCCTCAAGTGAAAAAGTAACGGTTCCATCTAAGCGAGATCTTTTGCTCTCCCATTCCCAAGGAGAGGCTTCTTCGGGTGATCGGTGTATGCCATTGATGCTTCTTCCTGCTCCCTGGTTGTTGGCGTGGCTCGTCTCGTCGTCGCTGTTGTCGATGTTGGTACTTCCTACTCCTGTCGGGGCTGAGAAACGGATTCGTGTACTCCCACGAAGGTTTTCAGCCGGATCAGCCATGAGTTTGAAGGTCGTATAGATCAAGATTAGCAAACGGGTCCAACTGGGCGTGCCAAATTGATGGATGTCTACGACCCACACTTGATCACGAACCCTGCTCACGAACTGATCTGCAAAACAAAGCCCCGGGTGTCCCGAGGGTAGACACTACGACGCTCAAGTCAATATATTTGCTTAAGGCGTAATGTATGAAGTATTAGATAGAGAGGTCTACCAAACCTTTGGGTATTTATATGGTTACAATCCGTAGATCACCAAGATATGTATTTATGGTATGACTACAACTCTTATGGGAATAGTAGTTGTATTACCATGTATAGAGGAAGTGTAATTCGGTCATGGTTGTATTACCATGTTTAGGAAGATGTATATTCCTTGTAGAACATTCATAATATACGCATGTCTTATAACGATTAGGATTGATGGACCTGTGGATCCACCCTCCGTGTATCTCGAGCCCACGACCCTTCTCAGACCCTAGTCCGAGTATGAATGAGGCCCGAATACGAACAATGGACTTATCATTTATAAGTTTGAATTACAAAAAAATTGTTTGATTTGTTTGAGATTTTGTAAGCGTGAAACAAAATGTTGTTGGGCCGTAGGATTAAATTTAAAATTTTGAATTAACTTTTAAAATAATTGAATTAAAATGAAAATTAATTATTTTAATTTTTTATGACTTTTGAATTTAAATGTAGAAAAAAATAATTAATGAAAATAATTTAATATTTTAGTAAAATAGATTTAAATAAAAATGATTAATTTTTTTAAAGAATTTCATCTAAGATTGTCAGAAGAAAAACAACAACTCACTATATCAAATAATAAAAACAATAAGAATAATTATTATGATATATTATTTCAAAGAAATACCTCTTTAAGACGGACTTATGCTAACACAATAATGTAATTTATTTTTATTATGAACCATTTTCATTAATCAATATGGAACAAAACATTACAAAATATAGGCCTTCACTTCAATCATAACTATCTAGTTTACAGATCTACTATAGCAAATACTTGGGAGAACCTTACTTCCTTGATTCAGACTTACTATTTTTGGCCATCGTGTGTGAGCAATCTCCGTTGGGGATCACTCTAAACAACTAGAAAGCAAGGTGTTACAATAGCAAGGTGTTATAAAAGTAAGGTGTTAAAAATCAAGGAAGATGAGGGATTGCCAAGAGTACAATTTTAAAAACTGAATTAAATTCCGCATTTAACTTCAGCTGCAACCAATGCAGCAAGAGAACTTTCTGTCTGGTTTACCTTTTGAAAATTCCTGCTGTTTCTTTCTAACCAAACCCCATGTAGTACTGTAGTGTACAAAGCCAATATTTTCCATCACTTTATTTTTTCCAATGCATCAGCATCTTCTTCAGCAGCCTCAGATTCTGGAAACTAGGGAGCTGCAGATTTTGCAGTACTGAACACACACTCACATTTGCAAAACAAGTGATTGGTTGTTTCTGATGACTTGTGGCATAAGCAGCAGTGAGGCCGTGGTGCCAGCATCCTGAAGCTCTGAAGCCTATCAACAGTAGCTAGAGTTGAGTGCAACAAGATCCAGAAGAAAGTTCTGTGCTTAGGTAGCAGTTGAGGATGCCAAACAAGCTGAGCCAGGTGATCACTCTCCACTCCTTCCTTTTTTAGATTGTAGGCTTTCCTGATGCTGAATCTACCATGCATTTACAGGTAAGCTGGGAGATTAGCAATCATGGTGTCTTTTTCAGTCATCAAGGTCTTCCATCCCCAACTGTGACTAGCAGTGACTTTGCACTGAGTCAATGGCTTCCCTCTCAAATAATAGGCATGCATCCATTGCACCCATAATACATCTTTCTTGTTGCTGAGGTCCCATAAGAGTCTGCTCATGCATGCATCATTCCACATGGAAGGATCCCTAATGCCCCAACCACCAGTTTTTTTTGGAGAAACACATAGAATCCCATGCAACAAGGGTGAAACTTCTTTCACCTTGTTTCCTATCCCAAATATAGTTTCTACACATCACCACAATCTTCTTCAAAAGGTTTTTTGGAAACTTGAAAACACAAGTCCAATAGCTAGATATACTTAGCAAGACCGTGTTAACCAGTTGCACTCTCCCAACATAGGTTAACTGTCTAGATTGCTAGGTCTTTAGCCTTCCTGTCATTTTCTCCAAGAGCTGTTCACTGGCCCCTGACTCCCATCTATAAGGGCTAAGAGGTAGGCCTAGATAGTGTATAGGGAACTCCCCTTTGGCAATATTAAGCATCTGAGAGAGTAAGAGTTGGCCTGCTTCATCCATTCTAGAGAAGTATACCTTGGATTTAAGGTCATTTACTACCAAGCCAGTTGTGTTTTGAATGATGCTGAGACTACTCCTCACATCTTTCATTGATTTTGGAGAACCTTTGTAGAAGATAAGCAAATCATCAACAACGAGAAAAATGTGGACTCTTACTTTGCCGCACCTCTGGTGGTACTCTATGGTGCCTGTCTTGAACTGAAGTTCCAGTAATCTGCTTAAGTATTTAATGCTTAGAACAAATAGTAGTGGAGATAGGGGATCCCCTTGTCTCACCCCTCTTTTGCCTTGAAATGAATCTGTAAAAATTCCATTCAAAGAGATACAAAAGGTGGATTGAGTAACACACCTTTTGATCCAATGGATGAACAAACCTGGTAGTTTTAATTGAGCTAACCATTTGAAGAGGAACTCCCAGCTTAAGCTGACAAAGGCCTTTTAGATATCCACTTTGATTAGACAGCTAGGAATTAAACCAGGAAAGTTATATTTGTGCAGAAGCTCTTTAGTCAACAAAATATTATGGCCTATGTTTCTCCCTTGCACAAAGGCACTCTAGTTATTGCAGATCAGTGAAGGGAGGACAACTCCAAGTCTTTTACACAGGATTTTGGTAATGACCTTATATACCACTGGTAGCAAGCAATAGGCCTGCAATCACTAGCAGTTTGTGGCTGAGGAACCTTAGGTAATAGTGTAAGAGTTGCTTTGCTGAATTCCTCTGATAACTCTCCATTGCCATTGAAAAAATGAAGGACAGCTCTGGTGAAGTCCACTCCAATCCAGTCCCAAGTTTTTTTGAGAAATGACTTGTAAATCCATCATGTCCAGGGCTTTTACTTGATTTGATCTCCTTCAATGCTTTCATCACTTCCGCTGCAGAAACAGTTTTAATGAGTTGACACTGCTGAGAAATGGTTAGCACTGCACCCCTTCCCACCACTTAAGGATCAAAATTTGCACTCAGGTCATAGCTTCTTCCGTATTGCCTCTAGAAGTGTTCAATGAGATGAGTAGTTATCTCTTGACTCCCATGGATCATCTGGTCACCATTTTGTAAGCAGACTATATGATTGGTATACTTCCTTGTCTTAAGAGAAGCATACCTCCTTAGCCACTTAATTTTGGCTTTCTGCTTTAGGTATTTGTATTCAGCCTCCCTTAGCATGTCATCCACCCTTCTTGCGTCAGTTTCAGCTTGCTGGAGAAGTTTGTTTAGAGGATCTTGAATTAGATGCATACTTGCATGTTCCCAATCCACTGTTGCTGCTCTTACCCTAGCTTCAATATTAGAAAACTCCCTTTTGTTGAGGATGGAAAGTGGCTTTTCCAACTTCTGTAGTTGATCAAACAGGTCAGCTAGAGTTGCTACTGAGTCCCTCCTCCAATGATCTTGAATAATAGGTTGGAAAGTTTGAGACGATGTCCACATGTTGAAAAATTTGAACTGTCTCCTTCTCCGTTGCTTAGTTTTGTGAATCTACACCAGTAAAGGAAAGTGATCTAAGGTACCATTATTTTTTATTGTGCAAGTAGAATCCAACATCTCCTCCAACCAGTGATCATTCACCAAAACTCTATCTATTTTACTATGGATCCTTTCCCCAACTCTTCTTCTGTTAGACCATGTAAAAAAAGAACCAAAGTTTTCTACTACTTTCAGCTTTTGAGTGCCCATAAGATGCTGAAAATCTGCAATTTCATCAAGATCCACTAAATCTCCACCAATTCTATCCTCCAGTGTCAAAGGTTCATTAAAATCCCCCATAATAAGCCATGGTTTGTCTGTGTAGGTACAACTAAGTAGATGATCCCTTAATAGCTTCCTGGATTCCAAATTATGAAGACCACACACTGCTGTTATGCAATAGTCAATGTTGTATTCTTTAAGGTGCACTATCATATCAATCCACTGAGCACCCTTGTTCAGAACTTGCACCAAAAAATAGTCTGTCCTCCATGCTACCCAAATCCTCCCTTGATCAACTATAGAACCATTAGTTTCAAGTTCCCAGTTTAGCCCCACTGAGCTCCTTTTTTTTGTTCATTTTGGTTTTTTTACTCTTGTTTCCATGAACACTTCCATTCCAACTCCCTGAAGTAAAAAAAAAAATCTCTCACTGATCTCTACTTCTCCATTTTATTTACACCTCTTACATTCCATGAAAGTATGTGTCTAGGCATCAACAGGATCAGTAAGTAACTGAAATTGATTGTCTGCACCACTATGAGCAGCTGAGGATGTACTGGTAGCACTTACTTGGGAATCAGACATTACCGCCTTTCCCCAGTCTAGTTGAGTAGAGGGTGAAGTCACTTGATCACAGTAAAATCCTCACTATCCACTTATGGTTGTCTAGCTTTAGGTCTCACTATCACATCATAACCATAGCTGGCCTGTCTTGCTTTTGCTGAGTCTGGACTGCTTTAGGCTTGTAAACCTTCCTAGTTGGGGCATGTGGCTGAATCTTCCTTTTGCGGTGTTGTTCTTCATGGCCCATCATGTTGCATAAATCACATCTTGCTGGTATCCATTCACATTGGATTTCTTGGTATTGTATGACTTCATTTTCATCCATCCAAGGAATGTTAGATGGTACCTTCTTTCCTAGCTCCACTTCCACTAGGGTCCTAGCATAGTTAATTTTCTCTACTAGCAAAGTTGCATCATCTAGCCTGAGTGGCTTACCAATAAGACTCACAATCCAACTTGATAAGTCCATGGTTCGTATTCGGACCTCATTCATACTCGTACCAGGGCCCGAGAAGGGTCATCGGCTCGAGATACGCGGAGGATGGGTCCACGGGTCCATCAATCCTAATCGTTATAAGGAATGCGTATATTATGAATGTTCTACAAGGAATATACATCTTCTCAAAGATGGTAATACAGCTATCCTAAACATGGTAACACAACCATGTCCGAAATACACTTCTATTATACATGGTAATACAACCTCTATTCCCATAAGAGTTGTATTCATACCATAAATACATATCTTGGTGATCTACGGATTGTAGCCATATAAATACCCTAAAGGTTTGGTAGACCTCTGATCTAATCTCATACTTTATACTTTACGCCTTAAGCAAATATACTGACTTGAGCGTCGGAGTGTCTATCCCCTGGACACCCGGGGCCTTTGTCTTGCAGATCAGTTCGAGAGTCTGGTTGACATTGATATAGGCTTTAATGACATTGATATTGAGACATAATTGCTAACATGTGTTTAAAAGTGACTATTATGACATTTGAGATATTGTAGTAATTTGTTAAGAAATTTTTTGTCGTGATAGCTACGTATAACAACATTTTATATTTTATGTTTGATTTGCCTCTATTAAGACATTGTGATTAGACTCTGTAACGACATAATTTTTTTTTGTTGAGACAGACATGTTTAAAGACATTATTATATGTATTTTAAAGTAAGAAACATAATTTATTTCCAGAAAATATTCATTTTGATTAAAATTTGAGAAATGCACTATTATGACATTTTCGTTTGTGTAGCCAATTATATAAAAAAATTGACTTCTCTAGTAATTGATGAACACCATCAATGTGAACATTCAGGATGTGAAAAGAAAAACAAAGAAAGGTACAAACTTACACTCAATCACATAGTAAATTAAGTATCTCAACACGAATAATGGTGCTTTTATTTATTTTTATTTTTTTGAAACAAACATAAAGATCTTATCAAATGCAAATGTTGCAGACAAAGAGACATAAATTCTGCAATTCGTACAAGATTGAAACAAACAAATATCATTTTAAATCCCAGGAGGCCTAACAATGACTCATTACACAAATTAACATAAACAGATGAACCTTAAAGCATTCACTTTAGCCACACTTGTAGAGATTGAACACTTTCTCTTCTGCAATCAATTCGAAGATCCAAACATTGCCATGCTTTAGCCCGTTAGCTTGTGCGAATCGAATAATGGTGCATGTGTGAAAATTTACAAGGCAACACCCCTGCTCTTCATTTTCCTTTTCATCTTTGATGACTCTGTCCACTTGTTATCCCTCACCTATTAAAATGTGATGGAAACTTTTCAAAATTACACAATATTCATAACAGTAGAATTAAAATGCAATATGTTCATCACATATTACATTGCATATCAAACAAGATCTTCTAAATATACACAAACTATAAAAGCACTAAACATAAGATGAAGAAGAGATTGATGGTGAACAACAAAAATACAAATACAAATAAAAGAGAGCGAACCAAAAGAACATTCAATATGTGACTTTGCCTTGAAAAGAAAAACAAGTTCTCTCTGCAACTATTATCCCTAACCCAAACTTAAATTTCTGAAACAAATTGTTTAGCTAAAAGAATTCCATTTCCAAGAAAAAAAATCCACATGAAACAATGAAATGCAGACAACAACTTCCAAATCTTAGATTAATATTAACATAACTAGAGAGTTCAAAAGTAAAAGGAAAAATGTACCTCAGATGTATTATAAGCAACAGTCATTCTACGCCTTCATCCTCAACCTCTTCCCCTTCGACATCTGGGCGAACCCATTCAACATTTTCCTGCTCATAGACAAATGGTGTGTCGCCAAGATTACTCTGTAAGAATGTCTCAACATCTGCCAGGGGCTCCATTTGAAAAGTACCTCTAGCGATTGTGGTGATGACGACTTTCCACTGGGTTCGAACAGGGTCTGCTATGTAGAATACTTGTCTAGCTTGGTGAGCTAAAATAAAAGGCTCTTCATGACGCCTTACATTCGTGAAGTTCGCTATAGTGAAGCCATCATCATCTACTATCAATCGAGATCCTTTTGAAACCCAATCACAATCGAATAAAATAACCCTCCTGGTTACATAATCTAGCTCAATTATTTTATTCAACACTCCGTAATAATCTGTTTCTCCTATAACTGGATTCATATCCCTTGTACTGGAAAAACTTGGCACTGTAGCATCAGTAGTTACACCACTATTTTGTGTCGTCCTACCTTTCTCCAAGTCATAAGCATGAAATCGGAATCCATTCACAATATACTTATCAAATGTTCGCCCGATGTTATTCGGTCCCTTGGCAAGAACTTTGAGGTCGTTAGATATGGATTCATCGCCAGGCAAGTCCAAGTTATTTACCTTCATCAACAGGTATGTAGTATTAATATAACTTTATAATGTGAATAAAACAACCAGAGCATTAAATTTTTGCTTCACATGAACACTTACATTAAGGGAAAACCACTCCGCAAATTGCTCATAGTGGATTTGTTGAATTTGATGAGGTTTTGCTCGGGGATTATTCTCTTTTACCATGTTCTGGTGTTGCCTGCATTTTCAAAAAATAAGCACTTCATAAACAATTTAAGGAAATTACATGAAAGAGAAATCTAAAGTCAAAACATAAAATAAAGTACTCATACTGTATGTAAGGTTGTGCAGCCTCACAATTGAACAATACATATGCGTGTCCCTTTTTTAAAGTCTCGGCATCAAACAACTTTGGTGTGCCTTTACCAAGAGGGTGTCCTGCCACTTTAAACACTTCTGATTCAGAATTAGTTTCAAAAACTTCCTCATTTCTTGAGGTAGAGTTGAACCTAGACTGTGCACAGTTTGCAAGATACATGGAGCACCATGTGAGACATTCATTAGCAATGTAACCTTCAGCAATCGATCCTTCTGGCTTATTTTTATTTCGAACATATGACTTTAAAGTCCCTAAGTACCTGCATTAAAATTATTAACCGAAATTGAATAATTAAGTAGCTCTAATAAGTTAGAAATTTTTTGAATTATATCACATGAGAGGATAAAAAACCAGATTACCTTTCGATAGGGTACATCCAACGATAGTGTACTGGACCACCAAGTTTCACTTCAGTAGCCAAATGAATGGTTAGATGAACCATTACATCAAAAAATGATGGTGGAAATATTCTCTCTAACTGGCAAAGTATAAGAACAATGTCCTTCTCTAAACGAATCACGTCTACAGGATTGATAACTTTAGAACATAGTTCTCTAAAATACCGACTCAATTTAATCAATGGAACACGAACTGATTTTTTCAAAATCTTTCGAACAGCTACGGGTAACAATTGTTGCATAACAATATGATAGTCATGACTTTTAAGACCAATAAGCTTTGGGTGGGGTTTTACCTGAACACACCTTGATATATTGGAAGCATAACCATCTGGCACTTTAACATTCTTAAGAACATTGCAGAACATACTCTTTTCTTTTGAGTCCATGTTGTATGTAGCTGCTGGCAACCTTGTCCTACCAGATGCCGTAGTGGTTGGATGAAGTTCAGGCCTAATACCCATTTCTTTCAAGTCCAGTCTAGCTTTCTCATTGTCTTTTGTTGTGTTCGCCATGTTCAATAAAGTACCACATATTTTCTCAGCAACATTTTTCTCAATGTGCATGAAATCTAAATTGTGGCGCAAGAGAATATCCTTCCAATATGGCAAATCAAAGAAAATACTTTTCTTCTTCCAGTTATGAGGCAAATCTGGATTGTCTTTAACTTCCTTCCCAAACTTGAAGTCAATATTTTTCAAACTTTCCAACACCTTAGCACCAGATAACCGAGATGGTGGTCTGCCTTTTTCTTGCTTTCCATCAAACTCCTGCGAATTTGCTCGAAACGGATGATTCTGACCCAAAAATCTACGATGGCCCATATAGCAGAACTTTCCACTATTTTTCAACCATAAAGAGTGTGTAAATTCATGGCAAACAGGACATGCTAATTTTCCTTTCGTACTCCACCCAGATAAATTTGCATAGCCCGGAAAATCACTGATGGTCCACAACAAACTTGCATGCAATCGAAAGTTTTTCTTAACAGAAGCATCATATGTTTCCACTCCATTTTCCCACAAATCTTTCAAGTCTGAAATTAGAGGTTGCATATAGACATCAATGTTATTTCCAGGAGCTGAGGGGCCAGGGATTAGCAAAGACAACAACGTGAATGACTCCTTCATATACATCCACGGAGGAAGATTATACGGCACTAGTACAACAGGCCATGTACTATGAGACAGATTCATATTACCATGTGGATTAAATCCATCAGAAGCTAGGCCTAATCTAACATTCCGAGGATCATTTGCAAAAGCAGGGTATTTACTATCAAACGTTTTCCAAGCAGGAGAATCAGCTGGATGTCTCATGTATCCATCCTTTGTACGATCATCAGCATGCCAACGCATATCTTTTGCTGTCTTTGAAGACATAAAAAGCCGTTGCAATCTTGGCTTTATTGGGAAATACCACAGAATCTTGTGCCCGATTTTCCTTTTCGCACCTGTCGGATCCTTCTCTGATTTTTTCCATCTTTCGTGATTACATGTCTTACATGATGTCCTTCCTGCATCGACGTCGTTGCCCCAGTACAACATGCAATCATTAATACAAGCATCAATCTTTTCATAACCAATTCCCAAGTCTTTCATAAATTTCTCACACTCATAGTATGTTGTGGGTAGACCAGCCATCGCTTCTGGAAAAGCTTTTGCTAACAATTGTAGCAGTGAATCAAAAGAGCGGTTACTCCACTTTCCCCTACATTTCAAGTGCAATATATGTACGATGAATGAAACTTTTGAGAACTCGTCACACCCTTCGTACAAAGGTTTCTTCGATTGCTCGAGTAACCTGCAAAACTTTTCAGCAACTCCAGAAGGAATGTCCACATTAGCATCTATGTCCATTTCACTTTCTTCATCTATAGTTTGCTGAGGGATTCCAAATGTATCGTGCAATAATCCCTGAATGTCATCACACTCTGTTGAATCTCTTGGAGCTGTAACAGGTACACCGCTGGTAGGATTCATGGTTGGTAACTCTCCATGAGCCACCCATTGATTGTATCCCTTAAAGAACCCAACAAACAGTAAATGTTCTCGAGCCTTATCTCTGTCCACTGACACGGAAAGTTTACACTCTATGCATGGACACAAAATAACTTCTCTTCCTTTTGCATTATCAAAAGCAAAATTCAAAAACGTTTCCAGTCCAATCAAATACTCCTCACTGACTCTTGATCGATTCATCCAACTTTTATCCATACTTCAAAGCAACCCTGCACGAAGAAGTAATGTCTACATTTAGAAATGGAATCACATTCAAATGTTTCTGCTGAAGATTGATGGCACTTGGATAACAGTTCTATTGCTGTTAGATACTAGTATGCACTACCATGGATATATGCACCGTAATCCCTGTACAAAAAAAGCATAAAATTTCTATAGATGAAGTTTTAATGAATGTGCTAAGAGAAAATCCGAGCATACAATGTTGACCAGATATATTGAAGCATAGACTTAGCCAGTTTGCCAAAATTTTAAGCTAATAACTGTATTCAGTTACAGTGCAATTAACATATTTAAAAAAATTTAATATGTTGATGTCTAAAAAGTATCGATGAGATAGCACTAGCCTGATGCTTACTAACTTTGTTTATTTCTTACGAGCTTTTAATAAATCCCATTCAGGTCACAGAGAAATCATCAAACTTCAATACTCTAGATGCATCTTAAACAAAGTTCAATAAGATACCTTTTTTGAATTCAGTGAGCAAATTTAAATCAGATCCTGCCTAGACTTACATGAGCCCTGTTAAGGCACTTGCTGCTCAGTACCAGATGTCGGTAAGCAAGACCCCAACCAGTGCTAAGAGAATGAGTGTGAGGTTTACTGATAATGACAAAATTAACAGTATGATTGAAAGCGTTGGTGCCAAGCTGATGGTGCTCACTTCTCTGGCTAAAGAGAGGACTGAAACAAAAGAATCCCATAAGCCATCAAAAAACGTTGCTGAGAAAAGTTTGAGGCTTCAGACGGTTGTAAAAGTACCTGTTGCATTTAGAGTTGGCAAAGAGGAAGACCTAATTCAAAAACACAATTCCCCTTTCTTAGAATTATGAAATACTTTCATCCCTCTACTTTGAATGCACTGCAAACAAAATTTTACCTGTTAATTAACGCGAATGAATCTGATGCCCCTCTCAGGGTAAATCTTCTGTCCACGAAACAGGGCATTTAAACCATAGACAACAGCCACAAACACATGCTATAGAAACACATCCAATCATCTAATACAGGCTATACATTCATTCTTAAAATTAAAACCTACATTAAAATTAAACAACAATCTGCACACTCCATTAATCATCAAAAAAACCAGTACAAAATAAGCATGAAAATACAGTTGGTCAAGAGAGAAACTTACTTTTAATTCTCGGAAGCATGAAAAATATACAGCTTTGAGGTTGCCCCAGCCCGGCTGTCCGTCTGAGCTAAAAATATGAGGTTGCCGAATGCTTAATTTTTTCAAACTCTCACCGTATGATTTCAAGCTCTCACCGTATGATTAATAGCAAAAATGACTTGAACGGATTGTTGATGAAACCGTATGATTGCCCCTAACGTCTGAGCTGAAAAGTTTGAGCGGCAGAATCATCGCCTGCCCGCATAGAGATTGGGATGAGTTTTGGCCGCATAGAGATTGGGATGAGTTTTGGTTGCATCCGACAAATTAGAAAAGGCTGTAGTTTGTTCCAATACAACGCGGAAAGTCGCGGTCTTTTTTATCAACTCTCCCGCATTTTTACCCAATCCCTCTTTCCTCTCCCGCGTTTTTATTATTTTTATTAATATATATTTTGACACCATTTTTACTTTCTATAATATATTTTAAAATATACCATGTTTAATAATACATAAAAGGTATTGTTCTCTTCAATTTATTTTTGCTCGAATTAATTAAATTGAACTACAGAAGTTGAAATTAAATGTATTACCAAATAGAATGACTACGACTAAATTTAATTAAACTTTATCAAATTACAATTTTATTGAACTGATAAACTTTAGAGAACAAGGACTAAGTAAATTAATATTATGTTTTACTTGTTTAGTTAAACTATTGATAGATCTACTATATAATATCATGACTGAATTGAAGTAAACTCATTTACCTATCTGAACTAAATTGAATTAAGGTGCCTATATATCATTGAATAACAACTTTTGTATTGCTTATATAACTAGATTGAATTAGCCATTTACATTGAATTTAATCTATTATGTTTATTTGTAGACTATTTGTACTAAAATGAGTTATTTCAGTCATTCAAATAGGCAATGTTAACATATATACACATTAATAATGGGTATACAAAAACATAGATGATGAATCAACATGTATAATCTAATCTACCATGTATATAATAAAAAGAAAAAATAATTTTATTTGACATTAATAGTCTCATCTACTAAGCATGTAATATAGTAATAGATAGATATAATTTTGTTCAACTAAATTATATATATGATGGTTTGATGTGAAGTAGTATTGACGAGTGTTGATGGCCATTTTTCTATTTGATGCTGAAATGATATTGTGGTGAGGATGAAATGAAATCCAATGCAATACTCTAATTTGAATTCAATTAAATTGAACTAGATAAATAGAGTTCATTTAAATTTTATTTTGTAATCTACCATATTCACTTGAAGTTATATTTTATCATTCAAAATAAATTAATAGCTATATTTAATGTATAATTAATCAATAAAACATAGTATTTTTTAAAAATAAATACATAAAACATTTCTAATAAATGAATACTGTATTAGTAGAAAAAATTAAGTGATAAATCACAGTCATAATTATTGCAAGTATCCCAAGTGTAAGTGAGTGATAAAACTTAAGTAATATTTGTTTATTTACTTAATTAAAGTAAATCATTAAATAAAAAACATAGCATTATAACTATATAAAATAAAGCATGACAATATTCATTATAATGATGATTTCCTTATAAATAAAATATATTATTGAAAATAATTTAGTATTTTATGGATAAATTTGATATGGATGAAGATTCTTCAATTTTAATTAAAGTGATTATAACCGAGCGGCCGGCCACCGTACCTAACGAAATTTATCCCCAAATCTCCTGATTCGCGCGGCCGCGCTCAAAACTTTTGGATTCGCCAAAAATTTCCCGCTCCGTTCTCAATAGAATCAACAAGCGCCCTACTTTGGAGGGGATTATGGCTAAACTATCTCCCTTGATGCCGTCCAGTTATATATTATCGTGGGATTCACGCTCAAAAATATCATTCCTTCCCAAACACCTCAAGGTGGGTTTTACACAGGTGGGTCTTACATAGGTGAGAAGAAACAATTTATGAGTAGTTGGGTTGAACATTGTTAACATATGTTTTATCGATGTGGATTCTGTATACATGTATAAATTGGTACTTTGTGTTTTCGATTAGACCGTGTAGGGTTTGGTACTTTGTGTATTTGATTAGACAGGGTTTATGTTTCATCTAGGTTTTGAGTTGGGTTAAACATTGTGAACATAAGTTTTATCAATGTGGATTCTGTATACATGTGTAAACTGGTATTCTGTGTTTTCGATTAGACCGTGTAGGGTTTAAGTTTTGTCTAGGTTCGTGTAATTAAGTGATGATAATCAACCCGAGCAAATCAGTATATATTAATTTCATGTAGATTTTATTCTTATATTTGTGGGAGATTGTTGATTTTTTCACTTTGGTTGTTAGCTGTAGATATTAAACCAGCACCTTTTTTCTCATTTGCTTGACTGCATCATATTCACGGTTCTAGTTCTGAAGTTATATGTAGTTAGAATTAATACATACTCACAAATTTCACATTATAATATGTGTAGGTATGTCCGCTCCACGAACTCGTAAACGCATCCAGATCAATAGCAACACTAAAGATAAGGATGAGCTCATACAAAACAACCATGGTATACAGATGATCTTGATAATACTTAGATTCTTTATAGTTAATGACTTAAATACTAATTTTAATTACTATTATTATTTACAGGCTCTCGAAAAAAGAGATGTGGTCTTCGGTCAGGCGATCAAGTTGATGATGAACAACAAAGTCACAGGGAGCTGAATGAAGTTATCACAGGAAAACACCAAGTAGACAAGCCAGGCACAGGCAAGTACATTGATGATCATGTTTAAAACTTATATATCCTTTACTACGAACTTGTTTTTCTATATGAAATATTTAGATAACGTTTTGTAAGGGCTGTTATATTTAGAAGACTTTTGCCATTTTATTTCATGTAATTGGTGTTGTTTTGAATATGTAATCTGCCAATTATTTTGTTTTCCAAGGATCTGCTGATTCTTACTAACTCTAATTATCTTCCATTCAAAGGTACTACTACTTTGATTGAAGATATTTCTCGTGGGAATGTAAGTGCAATACTTAAAGAAATGCAAGCTGCCAACTTGGGTGAAGACATCACCTTAGGTAATACACTTTGATGTTTATGTATATTGTTTTGTACATTTTGGTTGTCATATTTAACTAATTGTTTTGTATACTTTCCAGTTGATGCTATTAAGTTTATACTGCTCAACGGTGGCCTTAATTCCAATGTATCCGTTAGTTCAGAAGATGTAGAGTTACATCAAAACATCATTGTCCAATCAAATCATAGCAGCGACGAAGCAATTGTTAATCTAGAAGAGGCAGTTTTGAATCAAAATATCACTAGCCAATCAAGTGAGAGTCGGAATGATGGAGGTGGTAATTTCAATGGCGCAGAACTCGGTACTGGTCAGTCAAGTCAAAGCAACAATAAAAAGACGCCAACTAAGAAAAAGACATCTACAGGTATAGTTTATCATCTTTCTTTAACTACCTTTTTTTCATATTGACTTGTTACTCTTATTTGCAGCAACAAGAAAGAGGGGATACACATACAAGTTAGACGTTTGGGGCAGAGATAATCATTTACCTCTTATTACTATGATGTATGATGAAAGTGGAAAGCCTGTTGGACCACAAGCATCCAGTTACAGTGAATTTCTTGGCTCAATAGCTAGAAATAGTGCTTATTGTCCCATTGATGTGGAAACTTGGCCTAAAATGCCAAAGGAAAAGAAGCTGGACATGCTTAATCTTGTCAGGGTAAATAAAGTTATATGAGGTGCTCTTATAAAATGTTCATGTGTTTGCATTCTATTTAAGGGAAGCTAATATCCGTATCTGGTGATGTGATTTTTTTGTAGACTAAATATGATACTGCTCTTACCGATGACTCCTCAATTCTGTCTTCGATTTCTTGTAAGTGGAGGAATTACAAAAAATCACTTAAAAAGTATTGGGTACCTGACACTTTGGAATGCAAAGTTGATGATCAAAGAGTTTCAAAAGTTCAGTTTTTGAATCTTATCCGTCACTGGAACAAAGAGGAAACCAAGGTAATTATTTTATTTATGATAATGTGTTATTGCATCTTTTATTAATGGTGCACGCTGTCACACAAATATCTCTTTTCAATTTCCTTTGTACAGGCTGGTGTTTGAAGAACAAGGTGGCTAGATCAAAAAAGAAAATGAATCATCACACTGGGAAAAAATCCTTTGCGGAGATTGATTATGATTTGGTATGGTTCATATAATTAATAAGTTTTAGCGATTAACAATCATAATAATGTGTTGTGTGTGCTCTTATTTTAGGTGCAGAAATTGGATCGCAAACCAAGTCGAGCTGAAAAATTTGAGGCTATTTGGTTAAACAAAGAATACATTCCAGATCATATCAAGAAGATGTTGGTAAGTGTTAAATTCTAATTATAGGTCCACTTATATGCCATGTTTAACACTTTCATGATCACATATTCAAATATTTTTATCCATTTCATCTCTAAGCACATTACAAACAATTTTTCAAGGAATCAGTATATGTAAATATTGAAGGTTTTATATGTTGGTCATGAGCCCTCTCTTTGTAGTGAGTCAGTAGTGCATGAGTATGTACTTTACTAGACTAAGTAGGCCAAGAATTGTGCTTTTTCTTTTTCGTTTTTCTTGATTTGATTAATCTTCTGAGATTTTGCCTTGTAGCATGTATGGAGTGATATATATTAGTGTGTGTGCGCGCGCTTATATTCTGTATTGTGAAAATTCTCCATTTTTTGTCCATTCTATGATATTTTTCATTAGTATTCTAAAATAATAATAAATTCCACACTTTACATGATTGGTTAAATATTGTTTTGAGTGATTCTTTAAATACAGGCTTCTATAAAAGAAAAAAGAGAGGCACAACCTGAAGGATTTGTAGATACTATTGGTCCGGATGATATTTTTGCTCAAGTGTTTGGCCCAGACCCACCGGGATATGTTCGAATGGTAGGAACTGGCACCACGCCATCGGCTGTGTGGGGAAACTCAACTACCAAAAGTTCATCGAAGCGTCTTATTTTGGAACAAAAAGCAACAATTAATCACCTTCAGAAAGATGTAGAACTGTTGAAGGATGCGGTTTATAGACAACACACAACTTCTACGACCAACCATCTTATTCAGCCAGTATCACCTCAAGACATTCAGGTACAAATGAATTACTCTTATTTATCAATTGTCTTAGACATGACAAAAGTTTATATATATTGCTTTGAACCATAGTGTGAATATAAATGTCATGAAAAGGAAATATAATATGGTTTATATTTGGTTGTCTAGGTTGGAACATGTGTTGATCTTAAAAGTGTGGTGGATCCAAGTAAACTAGTTGCTAAAGGATTTGTTCATAGCAATGATGAGAATACAGAGGTTGGAGGACAAATTCTTGGACGTGGATGGTTGGAAATCAATGTCACAACAGTATTTGAACCCGAAGAGCGCTTACTTCGTGCTGATGATTTTTTTCTAACCATGGAAGACACTATTGGTGGGATGATAGCTTGGCCAAACACACTGGTAAATATTGTGCCTTAATCACAATGTATTGTTCGGATTTCCTTTTTATTCATTATTATATGTTAACAAATATCATATTTTTCATTGCAGGTGGTGCCTTCTCAAAGTGGCTAGCAATTTTGGTTAATCTTTGGGATTTCACGCTAAGGCGGTGCATTCACATGTTCAATTCCTAGTTTCACATAGTTATATTACTATACGACTAGTTTTTCAAGAGTATTATGTCATTTATTTTTTTCCACGAATTATAAGATTTCAGAATATTTCCAACATTTATAAGATTTTTTATTGTGCATTTTATTATTATTATTATTATTATTATTATTATTATTATTGTTTATTAAAATTCCAAATATGGCAATAAATAAAATATTTATAAATTTACCAAATGTGTGGTGATAGCCTACTAATGTCACATTTTAGCGTGTAGCAATGATGTGGATAGCACACAAAAATAATGTAATAATAGCCTCTTCAAATGACATTTTTATCTGTCGTTATAAACATCTATTAATACACTTTTATGTGGGGGTATATCTAGGCTAACACGACAATTTCTAATGTAATTAGTCAAACAGAATAATACATGAAAATATGTCATAATAGGATAATATAGGGACACACTTTTGTGTTGTTAGTAAAATGTATTACTACACTACATGATGTTTCTAAAATATTTTATTGTTAAATCCAAAAATTATCTATCACTACATTTATTTGTGTCATTGGACCTATAGCTACATCAATACTCACCACACAATATGTGAAATGTCATGATATCATAAATGTCACAATATCTATGTTTAACAACAATTTTCGTTGTTATTAAAGCTTGTATTTCTAGTAGTGTATATTTATAACCTCAAATAAAATCACAATCCTAACATTAATCTGAAAATAATAAATCTAATTCTATAACTATTATGGAAAATAAATAAAATCTTACTAGAATTAATACACATTTTTAAAGGAAAATTCTTGGTAAGAGAATAATTCCTAATTAACCTAGTTTTCCATTTATACTCGTATCAGTAACGGTGCGTGGACCTTGGTGGCTACCACAAACTCCTTCATGTGCTTCTTGTACTAAGTGTTCAGCGTCGGAAGGCTTTACACACTTGAGTAAATGTTGGAGGTACCCTTTCTTGTATAAGATGCCTTCGTGGATGACATATTTGGGAGCTTTGACTCGGACCTTCCATGCCAGGTGCTTGTCCTCGGGAAGGGTTCCCATTTGAAGGTATTCAATATAGGGGTTCATCCATGTGTCTGAGATGTCAACAACCATGATGCTAGTTTCTTCATCACTCATCTTTGCCAAGATTTCCATCAACAATTCTTGAGAAGATCTTATGTTGAGGTCCGAGGAGGCAAGTTTGCTAAGTGCATCAGCCTTATGGTTGCCTTCTAGCCTTATGGATATGATTCAGCTCGTAATGTCGGAATTGATTTAGAAGAGGCTTAACTATCTAGAGGTACTTTTGGAGGCTGTCCTCTCGGGTCTCGTATTCGCCTTTGACCTGCTGAACCACGATCTGTGAGTCACTAAAGATCTCGAGGTCTTTAACTTCCAGGTCTTTAGCCAGTTTTAGTCCAGTAATGAGGGCTTCATACTCTGCTTCATTGTTGGTGGCTCATAAATCGAAATGGAAAACGTACGGATGGTCCTTTCCCTTGGGGCTGGTCAATAGAACTCCAGCACCGCTTCCTCCCGAGTTGGAGGATCCATCGACATATAACCGCCATTTTCTTGTGTCTGGAACTGGTTCTTGTTGGTTGATCTCCACTGGTTCAACTGACTCCATTATGAAATCCGACAGGGCCTGGCCCTTTATGGCTGTTCGAGACTTATACTATATGTCATGCTCTCCTAACTCGATAGCCCATTTCATCATCCGTCCCAAGGCGTCCAGTTTCTGGAGGATTTGCCTAATCGGGTATTTGGTTAGGAGGACTATTGTAAGTGCCTGGAAGTATGGTCGCAACCGTCGAGAGGCATGTACAAGGGCTAATATTAAGCGCTCGACATGTGTATATCTGGTCTCGGGCCCCTGTAAAGCTTAGCTTACATAACATACCGGGTGTTGTGATCCTTCCTTTTCCTTGACCAACACAGCACTAATGGCTAGCTGAGATGCAGATATGTGTAGGTAGAGAGTCTCTCCTTTATCTGGTTTTGACAGTGTCGGAAGCTGTCGAAGGTGGTATTTAAGTGCTTGGAAGGCTTCTCCACATTCATGTGACCACTCAAACTGGTTTGCTTTCTTAAGGATGTTGAAGAAGGGTAGATGTTTTTCCGCTCCTTTGGAGAGGAATCGGCTAAGGGCTGCAAGGGATCCTGTCAGCTTCTGCACATCTTTGACGGTCTTCGGAGGTTGCATGTTTTGCAAAGCCTCTATCTTCTCGGGGTTTACCTCAATTCCCCGATTGGACACCATATATCCTAGGAATTTTCCTGCTCAAACACCAATAATGTACTTAGCAGGATTCAGTTTTAGGTTGGATGCTCGTAACGTGTCGAAGGTTTCCCTTAAATCCTCAAAGAAGGCGTCGTAGCTGCGGCTCTTTACTACCATGTCATCCACATAAATCTCGAGGTTGCGCCCTATCTGAGATTTGAATAACATGTCTACCAGTCGCTGGTAAGTAGCCCCGGCATTTTTCAATCCGAAAGGCATCATCTTGTAGCAGAAAATTCCTCTATCGGTTATAAAGGAGGTTTTTTCTTTATATTGCTCTGCCATGGGGATCTGATGATATCCCTTAAAGGCATCAAAGAAGGCTAGTACTTGGTATCCAGCGATCGCTTCAACTAATCGGTCAATCGAGGGTAATGGATAGCTATCTTTAGGACAACAATCGTTCAAGTTGGTGAAATCGATGCACATTCTCCACTTCCCGTCTGGCTTCTTGACCATTACTGGGTTAGCTATCCATTATGGGTACTGCACTTCTTCGATTATACGAGCTTTCAGTAGTTTATCTACTTCTTCTCCGATAGCTTCAACCCGATCCAGTGCAAAGATACGCCGTTTCTGCTTGATGGGTTTTTGTGAGGGATTGATATTCAGGTAATGTTCTGCCAAGCGAGGGATACTCCTACCAAGTCATTGGTGTCCCAAGAAAAGACATCTATATAATAGTTGAGAAGATCTCGAAGTTTGGTCTTTATCCCGGGGGGTAGGAGAGTTCCAACCTTGACGGTTCCTGACTCTCCGATTTGCATTGGTTCGGATTAGGAGTACTTGGCTGGTTCAAGATCCTCCTTTTCTGGTTCTCGGATAGCTTGAATTGTGCAGACTCGAGCTAATTGTTGATCACCTCGGACTGGGGCGATCCCTTTGTTGGTGGGGAACTTCATTACCAAATGGTAAGGAGACCAGATGGCCTTTTCCTGGTGCATCCAGGGTCTTCCAAGGACTATGTTGTATGGTGCTCTGGAGTGTATGATCGCGAAGGTGCAACAGAGGGTTATACTCCGAGAATTGTCTCTCACTCGCACTGGTAAAATAGTTTCTCCCAAAGGAGTAACAAGATCGCCATCAAATCCTGAGATAGGGTTTGTAGGCACGAGATTGCTTTTGTCCAATCCCAACTGTTCATAACAACTGAGAAACATGACTTATACTTCGCTTCCCCCATCTACCAGAACTCTTTTGATCGCGTTATAGTTTATGTCAACCGTGATTACTAGGGGATCTGAATGAGGGAATTGGTTAGGAACCGCATCCTCAAGTGAAAAAGTAACGGTTCCATCTAAGCGAGATCTTTTGCTCTCCCATTCCCAGGGAGAGGCTTCTTCGGGTGATCGGTGTATGCCATTGATGCTTCTTCCTGCTCCCTGGTTGTTGGCGTGGCTCGTCTCGTCGTCGCTGTTGTCGATGTTGGTACTTCCTACTCCTGTCGGGGCTGAGAAACGGATTCGTGTACTCCCACGAAGGTTTTCAGCCGGATCAGCCATGAGTTTGAAGGTCGTATAGATCAAGATTAGCAAACGGGTCCCACTGGGCGTGCCAAATTGATGGATGTCTACGACCCACACTTGATCACGAACCCTGCTCACGAACTGATCTGCAAAACAAAGCCCCGGGTGTCCCGAGGGTAGACACTACGACGCTCAAGTCAATATATTTGCTTAAGGCGTAATGTATGAAGTATTAGATAGAGAGGTCTACCAAACCTTTGGGTATTTATATGGTTACAATCCGTAGATCACCAAGATATGTATTTATGGTATGACTACAACTCTTATGGGAATAGTAGTTGTATTACCATGTATAGAGGAAGTGTAATTCGGTCATGGTTGTATTACCATGTTTAGGAAGATGTATATTCCTTGTAGAACATTCATAATATACGCATGTCTTATAACGATTAGGATTGATGGACCTGTGGATCCACCCTCCGTGTATCTCGAGCCCACGACCCTTCTCAGACCCTAGTCCGAGTATGAATGAGGCCCGAATACGAACAATGGACTTATCATTTATAAGTTTGAATTACAAAAAAATTGTTTGATTTGTTTGAGATTTTGTAAGCGTGAAACAAAATGTTGTTGGGCCGTAGGATTAAATTTAAAATTTTGAATTAACTTTTAAAATAATTGAATTAAAATGAAAATTAATTATTTTAATTTTTTATGACTTTTGAATTTAAATGTAGAAAAAAATAATTAATGAAAATAATTTAATATTTTAGTAAAATAGATTTAAATAAAAATGATTAATTTTTTTAAAGAATTTCATCTAAGATTGTCAGAAGAAAAACAACAACTCACTATATCAAATAATAAAAACAATAAGAATAATTATTATGATATATTATTTCAAAGAAATACCTCTTTAAGACGGACTTATGCTAACACAATAATGTAATTTATTTTTATTATGAACCATTTTCATTAATCAATATGGAACAAAACATTACAAAATATAGGCCTTCACTTCAATCATAACTATCTAGTTTACAGATCTACTATAGCAAATACTTGGGAGAACCTTACTTCCTTGATTCAGACTTACTATTTTTGGCCATCGTGTGTGAGCAATCTCCGTTGGGGATCACTCTAAACAACTAGAAAGCAAGGTGTTACAATAGCAAGGTGTTATAAAAGTAAGGTGTTAAAAATCAAGGAAGATGAGGGATTGCCAAGAGTACAATTTTAAAAACTGAATTAAATTCCGCATTTAACTTCAGCTGCAACCAATGCAGCAAGAGAACTTTCTGTCTGGTTTACCTTTTGAAAATTCCTGCTGTTTCTTTCTAACCAAACCCCATGTAGTACTGTAGTGTACAAAGCCAATATTTTCCATCACTTTATTTTTTCCAATGCATCAGCATCTTCTTCAGCAGCCTCAGATTCTGGAAACTAGGGAGCTGCAGATTTTGCAGTACTGAACACACACTCACATTTGCAAAACAAGTGATTGGTTGTTTCTGATGACTTGTGGCATAAGCAGCAGTGAGGCCGTGGTGCCAGCATCCTGAAGCTCTGAAGCCTATCAACAGTAGCTAGAGTTGAGTGCAACAAGATCCAGAAGAAAGTTCTGTGCTTAGGTAGCAGTTGAGGATGCCAAACAAGCTGAGCCAGGTGATCACTCTCCACTCCTTCCTTTTTTAGATTGTAGGCTTTCCTGATGCTGAATCTACCATGCATTTACAGGTAAGCTGGGAGATTAGCAATCATGGTGTCTTTTTCAGTCATCAAGGTCTTCCATCCCCAACTGTGACTAGCAGTGACTTTGCACTGAGTCAATGGCTTCCCTCTCAAATAATAGGCATGCATCCATTGCACCCATAATACATCTTTCTTGTTGCTGAGGTCCCATAAGAGTCTGCTCATGCATGCATCATTCCACATGGAAGGATCCCTAATGCCCCAACCACCAGTTTTTTTTGGAGAAACACATAGAATCCCATGCAACAAGGGTGAAACTTCTTTCACCTTGTTTCCTATCCCAAATATAGTTTCTACACATCACCACAATCTTCTTCAAAAGGTTTTTTGGAAACTTGAAAACACAAGTCCAATAGCTAGATATACTTAGCAAGACCGTGTTAACCAGTTGCACTCTCCCAACATAGGTTAACTGTCTAGATTGCTAGGTCTTTAGCCTTCCTGTCATTTTCTCCAAGAGCTGTTCACTGGCCCCTGACTCCCATCTATAAGGGCTAAGAGGTAGGCCTAGATAGTGTATAGGGAACTCCCCTTTGGCAATATTAAGCATCTGAGAGAGTAAGAGTTGGCCTGCTTCATCCATTCTAGAGAAGTATACCTTGGATTTAAGGTCATTTACTACCAAGCCAGTTGTGTTTTGAATGATGCTGAGACTACTCCTCACATCTTTCATTGATTTTGGAGAACCTTTGTAGAAGATAAGCAAATCATCAACAACGAGAAAAATGTGGACTCTTACTTTGCCGCACCTCTGGTGGTACTCTATGGTGCCTGTCTTGAACTGAAGTTCCAGTAATCTGCTTAAGTATTTAATGCTTAGAACAAATAGTAGTGGAGATAGGGGATCCCCTTGTCTCACCCCTCTTTTGCCTTGAAATGAATCTGTAAAAATTCCATTCAAAGAGATACAAAAGGTGGATTGAGTAACACACCTTTTGATCCAATGGATGAACAAACCTGGTAGTTTTAATTGAGCTAACCATTTGAAGAGGAACTCCCAGCTTAAGCTGACAAAGGCCTTTTAGATATCCACTTTGATTAGACAGCTAGGAATTAAACCAGGAAAGTTATATTTGTGCAGAAGCTCTTTAGTCAACAAAATATTATGGCCTATGTTTCTCCCTTGCACAAAGGCACTCTAGTTATTGCAGATCAGTGAAGGGAGGACAACTCCAAGTCTTTTACACAGGATTTTGGTAATGACCTTATATACCACTGGTAGCAAGCAATAGGCCTGCAATCACTAGCAGTTTGTGGCTGAGGAACCTTAGGTAATAGTGTAAGAGTTGCTTTGCTGAATTCCTCTGATAACTCTCCATTGCCATTGAAAAAATGAAGGACAGCTCTGGTGAAGTCCACTCCAATCCAGTCCCAAGTTTTTTTGAGAAATGACTTGTAAATCCATCATGTCCAGGGCTTTTACTTGATTTGATCTCCTTCAATGCTTTCATCACTTCCGCTGCAGAAACAGTTTTAATGAGTTGACACTGCTGAGAAATGGTTAGCACTGCACCCCTTCCCACCACTTAAGGATCAAAATTTGCACTCAGGTCATAGCTTCTTCCGTATTGCCTCTAGAAGTGTTCAATGAGATGAGTAGTTATCTCTTGACTCCCATGGATCATCTGGTCACCATTTTGTAAGCAGACTATATGATTGGTATACTTCCTTGTCTTAAGAGAAGCATACCTCCTTAGCCACTTAATTTTGGCTTTCTGCTTTAGGTATTTGTATTCAGCCTCCCTTAGCATGTCATCCACCCTTCTTGCGTCAGTTTCAGCTTGCTGGAGAAGTTTGTTTAGAGGATCTTGAATTAGATGCATACTTGCATGTTCCCAATCCACTGTTGCTGCTCTTACCCTAGCTTCAATATTAGAAAACTCCCTTTTGTTGAGGATGGAAAGTGGCTTTTCCAACTTCTGTAGTTGATCAAACAGGTCAGCTAGAGTTGCTACTGAGTCCCTCCTCCAATGATCTTGAATAATAGGTTGGAAAGTTTGAGACGATGTCCACATGTTGAAAAATTTGAACTGTCTCCTTCTCCGTTGCTTAGTTTTGTGAATCTACACCAGTAAAGGAAAGTGATCTAAGGTACCATTATTTTTTATTGTGCAAGTAGAATCCAACATCTCCTCCAACCAGTGATCATTCACCAAAACTCTATCTATTTTACTATGGATCCTTTCCCCAACTCTTCTTCTGTTAGACCATGTAAAAAAAGAACCAAAGTTTTCTACTACTTTCAGCTTTTGAGTGCCCATAAGATGCTGAAAATCTGCAATTTCATCAAGATCCACTAAATCTCCACCAATTCTATCCTCCAGTGTCAAAGGTTCATTAAAATCCCCCATAATAAGCCATGGTTTGTCTGTGTAGGTACAACTAAGTAGATGATCCCTTAATAGCTTCCTGGATTCCAAATTATGAAGACCACACACTGCTGTTATGCAATAGTCAATGTTGTATTCTTTAAGGTGCACTATCATATCAATCCACTGAGCACCCTTGTTCAGAACTTGCACCAAAAAATAGTCTGTCCTCCATGCTACCCAAATCCTCCCTTGATCAACTATAGAACCATTAGTTTCAAGTTCCCAGTTTAGCCCCACTGAGCTCCTTTTTTTTGTTCATTTTGGTTTTTTTACTCTTGTTTCCATGAACACTTCCATTCCAACTCCCTGAAGTAAAAAAAAAAATCTCTCACTGATCTCTACTTCTCCATTTTATTTACACCTCTTACATTCCATGAAAGTATGTGTCTAGGCATCAACAGGATCAGTAAGTAACTGAAATTGATTGTCTGCACCACTATGAGCAGCTGAGGATGTACTGGTAGCACTTACTTGGGAATCAGACATTACCGCCTTTCCCCAGTCTAGTTGAGTAGAGGGTGAAGTCACTTGATCACAGTAAAATCCTCACTATCCACTTATGGTTGTCTAGCTTTAGGTCTCACTATCACATCATAACCATAGCTGGCCTGTCTTGCTTTTGCTGAGTCTGGACTGCTTTAGGCTTGTAAACCTTCCTAGTTGGGGCATGTGGCTGAATCTTCCTTTTGCGGTGTTGTTCTTCATGGCCCATCATGTTGCATAAATCACATCTTGCTGGTATCCATTCACATTGGATTTCTTGGTATTGTATGACTTCATTTTCATCCATCCAAGGAATGTTAGATGGTACCTTCTTTCCTAGCTCCACTTCCACTAGGGTCCTAGCATAGTTAATTTTCTCTACTAGCAAAGTTGCATCATCTAGCCTGAGTGGCTTACCAATAAGACTCACAATCCAACTTGATAAGTCCATGGTTCGTATTCGGACCTCATTCATACTCGTACCAGGGCCCGAGAAGGGTCATCGGCTCGAGATACGCGGAGGATGGGTCCACGGGTCCATCAATCCTAATCGTTATAAGGAATGCGTATATTATGAATGTTCTACAAGGAATATACATCTTCTCAAAGATGGTAATACAGCTATCCTAAACATGGTAACACAACCATGTCCGAAATACACTTCTATTATACATGGTAATACAACCTCTATTCCCATAAGAGTTGTATTCATACCATAAATACATATCTTGGTGATCTACGGATTGTAGCCATATAAATACCCTAAAGGTTTGGTAGACCTCTGATCTAATCTCATACTTTATACTTTACGCCTTAAGCAAATATACTGACTTGAGCGTCGGAGTGTCTATCCCCTGGACACCCGGGGCCTTTGTCTTGCAGATCAGTTCGAGAGTCTGGTTGACATTGATATAGGCTTTAATGACATTGATATTGAGACATAATTGCTAACATGTGTTTAAAAGTGACTATTATGACATTTGAGATATTGTAGTAATTTGTTAAGAAATTTTTTGTCGTGATAGCTACGTATAACAACATTTTATATTTTATGTTTGATTTGCCTCTATTAAGACATTGTGATTAGACTCTGTAACGACATAATTTTTTTTTGTTGAGACAGACATGTTTAAAGACATTATTATATGTATTTTAAAGTAAGAAACATAATTTATTTCCAGAAAATATTCATTTTGATTAAAATTTGAGAAATGCACTATTATGACATTTTCGTTTGTGTAGCCAATTATATAAAAAAATTGACTTCTCTAGTAATTGATGAACACCATCAATGTGAACATTCAGGATGTGAAAAGAAAAACAAAGAAAGGTACAAACTTACACTCAATCACATAGTAAATTAAGTATCTCAACACGAATAATGGTGCTTTTATTTATTTTTATTTTTTTGAAACAAACATAAAGATCTTATCAAATGCAAATGTTGCAGACAAAGAGACATAAATTCTGCAATTCGTACAAGATTGAAACAAACAAATATCATTTTAAATCCCAGGAGGCCTAACAATGACTCATTACACAAATTAACATAAACAGATGAACCTTAAAGCATTCACTTTAGCCACACTTGTAGAGATTGAACACTTTCTCTTCTGCAATCAATTCGAAGATCCAAACATTGCCATGCTTTAGCCCGTTAGCTTGTGCGAATCGAATAATGGTGCATGTGTGAAAATTTACAAGGCAACACCCCTGCTCTTCATTTTCCTTTTCATCTTTGATGACTCTGTCCACTTGTTATCCCTCACCTATTAAAATGTGATGGAAACTTTTCAAAATTACACAATATTCATAACAGTAGAATTAAAATGCAATATGTTCATCACATATTACATTGCATATCAAACAAGATCTTCTAAATATACACAAACTATAAAAGCACTAAACATAAGATGAAGAAGAGATTGATGGTGAACAACAAAAATACAAATACAAATAAAAGAGAGCGAACCAAAAGAACATTCAATATGTGACTTTGCCTTGAAAAGAAAAACAAGTTCTCTCTGCAACTATTATCCCTAACCCAAACTTAAATTTCTGAAACAAATTGTTTAGCTAAAAGAATTCCATTTCCAAGAAAAAAAATCCACATGAAACAATGAAATGCAGACAACAACTTCCAAATCTTAGATTAATATTAACATAACTAGAGAGTTCAAAAGTAAAAGGAAAAATGTACCTCAGATGTATTATAAGCAACAGTCATTCTACGCCTTCATCCTCAACCTCTTCCCCTTCGACATCTGGGCGAACCCATTCAACATTTTCCTGCTCATAGACAAATGGTGTGTCGCCAAGATTACTCTGTAAGAATGTCTCAACATCTGCCAGGGGCTCCATTTGAAAAGTACCTCTAGCGATTGTGGTGATGACGACTTTCCACTGGGTTCGAACAGGGTCTGCTATGTAGAATACTTGTCTAGCTTGGTGAGCTAAAATAAAAGGCTCTTCATGACGCCTTACATTCGTGAAGTTCGCTATAGTGAAGCCATCATCATCTACTATCAATCGAGATCCTTTTGAAACCCAATCACAATCGAATAAAATAACCCTCCTGGTTACATAATCTAGCTCAATTATTTTATTCAACACTCCGTAATAATCTGTTTCTCCTATAACTGGATTCATATCCCTTGTACTGGAAAAACTTGGCACTGTAGCATCAGTAGTTACACCACTATTTTGTGTCGTCCTACCTTTCTCCAAGTCATAAGCATGAAATCGGAATCCATTCACAATATACTTATCAAATGTTCGCCCGATGTTATTCGGTCCCTTGGCAAGAACTTTGAGGTCGTTAGATATGGATTCATCGCCAGGCAAGTCCAAGTTATTTACCTTCATCAACAGGTATGTAGTATTAATATAACTTTATAATGTGAATAAAACAACCAGAGCATTAAATTTTTGCTTCACATGAACACTTACATTAAGGGAAAACCACTCCGCAAATTGCTCATAGTGGATTTGTTGAATTTGATGAGGTTTTGCTCGGGGATTATTCTCTTTTACCATGTTCTGGTGTTGCCTGCATTTTCAAAAAATAAGCACTTCATAAACAATTTAAGGAAATTACATGAAAGAGAAATCTAAAGTCAAAACATAAAATAAAGTACTCATACTGTATGTAAGGTTGTGCAGCCTCACAATTGAACAATACATATGCGTGTCCCTTTTTTAAAGTCTCGGCATCAAACAACTTTGGTGTGCCTTTACCAAGAGGGTGTCCTGCCACTTTAAACACTTCTGATTCAGAATTAGTTTCAAAAACTTCCTCATTTCTTGAGGTAGAGTTGAACCTAGACTGTGCACAGTTTGCAAGATACATGGAGCACCATGTGAGACATTCATTAGCAATGTAACCTTCAGCAATCGATCCTTCTGGCTTATTTTTATTTCGAACATATGACTTTAAAGTCCCTAAGTACCTGCATTAAAATTATTAACCGAAATTGAATAATTAAGTAGCTCTAATAAGTTAGAAATTTTTTGAATTATATCACATGAGAGGATAAAAAACCAGATTACCTTTCGATAGGGTACATCCAACGATAGTGTACTGGACCACCAAGTTTCACTTCAGTAGCCAAATGAATGGTTAGATGAACCATTACATCAAAAAATGATGGTGGAAATATTCTCTCTAACTGGCAAAGTATAAGAACAATGTCCTTCTCTAAACGAATCACGTCTACAGGATTGATAACTTTAGAACATAGTTCTCTAAAATACCGACTCAATTTAATCAATGGAACACGAACTGATTTTTTCAAAATCTTTCGAACAGCTACGGGTAACAATTGTTGCATAACAATATGATAGTCATGACTTTTAAGACCAATAAGCTTTGGGTGGGGTTTTACCTGAACACACCTTGATATATTGGAAGCATAACCATCTGGCACTTTAACATTCTTAAGAACATTGCAGAACATACTCTTTTCTTTTGAGTCCATGTTGTATGTAGCTGCTGGCAACCTTGTCCTACCAGATGCCGTAGTGGTTGGATGAAGTTCAGGCCTAATACCCATTTCTTTCAAGTCCAGTCTAGCTTTCTCATTGTCTTTTGTTGTGTTCGCCATGTTCAATAAAGTACCACATATTTTCTCAGCAACATTTTTCTCAATGTGCATGAAATCTAAATTGTGGCGCAAGAGAATATCCTTCCAATATGGCAAATCAAAGAAAATACTTTTCTTCTTCCAGTTATGAGGCAAATCTGGATTGTCTTTAACTTCCTTCCCAAACTTGAAGTCAATATTTTTCAAACTTTCCAACACCTTAGCACCAGATAACCGAGATGGTGGTCTGCCTTTTTCTTGCTTTCCATCAAACTCCTGCGAATTTGCTCGAAACGGATGATTCTGACCCAAAAATCTACGATGGCCCATATAGCAGAACTTTCCACTATTTTTCAACCATAAAGAGTGTGTAAATTCATGGCAAACAGGACATGCTAATTTTCCTTTCGTACTCCACCCAGATAAATTTGCATAGCCCGGAAAATCACTGATGGTCCACAACAAACTTGCATGCAATCGAAAGTTTTTCTTAACAGAAGCATCATATGTTTCCACTCCATTTTCCCACAAATCTTTCAAGTCTGAAATTAGAGGTTGCATATAGACATCAATGTTATTTCCAGGAGCTGAGGGGCCAGGGATTAGCAAAGACAACAACGTGAATGACTCCTTCATATACATCCACGGAGGAAGATTATACGGCACTAGTACAACAGGCCATGTACTATGAGACAGATTCATATTACCATGTGGATTAAATCCATCAGAAGCTAGGCCTAATCTAACATTCCGAGGATCATTTGCAAAAGCAGGGTATTTACTATCAAACGTTTTCCAAGCAGGAGAATCAGCTGGATGTCTCATGTATCCATCCTTTGTACGATCATCAGCATGCCAACGCATATCTTTTGCTGTCTTTGAAGACATAAAAAGCCGTTGCAATCTTGGCTTTATTGGGAAATACCACAGAATCTTGTGCCCGATTTTCCTTTTCGCACCTGTCGGATCCTTCTCTGATTTTTTCCATCTTTCGTGATTACATGTCTTACATGATGTCCTTCCTGCATCGACGTCGTTGCCCCAGTACAACATGCAATCATTAATACAAGCATCAATCTTTTCATAACCAATTCCCAAGTCTTTCATAAATTTCTCACACTCATAGTATGTTGTGGGTAGACCAGCCATCGCTTCTGGAAAAGCTTTTGCTAACAATTGTAGCAGTGAATCAAAAGAGCGGTTACTCCACTTTCCCCTACATTTCAAGTGCAATATATGTACGATGAATGAAACTTTTGAGAACTCGTCACACCCTTCGTACAAAGGTTTCTTCGATTGCTCGAGTAACCTGCAAAACTTTTCAGCAACTCCAGAAGGAATGTCCACATTAGCATCTATGTCCATTTCACTTTCTTCATCTATAGTTTGCTGAGGGATTCCAAATGTATCGTGCAATAATCCCTGAATGTCATCACACTCTGTTGAATCTCTTGGAGCTGTAACAGGTACACCGCTGGTAGGATTCATGGTTGGTAACTCTCCATGAGCCACCCATTGATTGTATCCCTTAAAGAACCCAACAAACAGTAAATGTTCTCGAGCCTTATCTCTGTCCACTGACACGGAAAGTTTACACTCTATGCATGGACACAAAATAACTTCTCTTCCTTTTGCATTATCAAAAGCAAAATTCAAAAACGTTTCCAGTCCAATCAAATACTCCTCACTGACTCTTGATCGATTCATCCAACTTTTATCCATACTTCAAAGCAACCCTGCACGAAGAAGTAATGTCTACATTTAGAAATGGAATCACATTCAAATGTTTCTGCTGAAGATTGATGGCACTTGGATAACAGTTCTATTGCTGTTAGATACTAGTATGCACTACCATGGATATATGCACCGTAATCCCTGTACAAAAAAAGCATAAAATTTCTATAGATGAAGTTTTAATGAATGTGCTAAGAGAAAATCCGAGCATACAATGTTGACCAGATATATTGAAGCATAGACTTAGCCAGTTTGCCAAAATTTTAAGCTAATAACTGTATTCAGTTACAGTGCAATTAACATATTTAAAAAAATTTAATATGTTGATGTCTAAAAAGTATCGATGAGATAGCACTAGCCTGATGCTTACTAACTTTGTTTATTTCTTACGAGCTTTTAATAAATCCCATTCAGGTCACAGAGAAATCATCAAACTTCAATACTCTAGATGCATCTTAAACAAAGTTCAATAAGATACCTTTTTTGAATTCAGTGAGCAAATTTAAATCAGATCCTGCCTAGACTTACATGAGCCCTGTTAAGGCACTTGCTGCTCAGTACCAGATGTCGGTAAGCAAGACCCCAACCAGTGCTAAGAGAATGAGTGTGAGGTTTACTGATAATGACAAAATTAACAGTATGATTGAAAGCGTTGGTGCCAAGCTGATGGTGCTCACTTCTCTGGCTAAAGAGAGGACTGAAACAAAAGAATCCCATAAGCCATCAAAAAACGTTGCTGAGAAAAGTTTGAGGCTTCAGACGGTTGTAAAAGTACCTGTTGCATTTAGAGTTGGCAAAGAGGAAGACCTAATTCAAAAACACAATTCCCCTTTCTTAGAATTATGAAATACTTTCATCCCTCTACTTTGAATGCACTGCAAACAAAATTTTACCTGTTAATTAACGCGAATGAATCTGATGCCCCTCTCAGGGTAAATCTTCTGTCCACGAAACAGGGCATTTAAACCATAGACAACAGCCACAAACACATGCTATAGAAACACATCCAATCATCTAATACAGGCTATACATTCATTCTTAAAATTAAAACCTACATTAAAATTAAACAACAATCTGCACACTCCATTAATCATCAAAAAAACCAGTACAAAATAAGCATGAAAATACAGTTGGTCAAGAGAGAAACTTACTTTTAATTCTCGGAAGCATGAAAAATATACAGCTTTGAGGTTGCCCCAGC
The DNA here is from genome assembly GCA_948330725.1 of Sherardia arvensis. NCBI lineage: Eukaryota > Viridiplantae > Streptophyta > Magnoliopsida > Gentianales > Rubiaceae > Sherardia > Sherardia arvensis. The sequence continues at coordinate 34,336,678 of OX415236.1, forward strand.
CCGGCTGTCCGTCTGAGCTAAAAATATGAGGTTGCCGAATGCTTAATTTTTTCAAACTCTCACCGTATGATTTCAAGCTCTCACCGTATGATTAATAGCAAAAATGACTTGAACGGATTGTTGATGAAACCGTATGATTGCCCCTAACGTCTGAGCTGAAAAGTTTGAGCGGCAGAATCATCGCCTGCCCGCATAGAGATTGGGATGAGTTTTGGCCGCATAGAGATTGGGATGAGTTTTGGTTGCATCCGACAAATTAGAAAAGGCTGTAGTTTGTTCCAATACAACGCGGAAAGTCGCGGTCTTTTTTATCAACTCTCCCGCATTTTTACCCAATCCCTCTTTCCTCTCCCGCGTTTTTATTATTTTTATTAATATATATTTTGACACCATTTTTACTTTCTATAATATATTTTAAAATATACCATGTTTAATAATACATAAAAGGTATTGTTCTCTTCAATTTATTTTTGCTCGAATTAATTAAATTGAACTACAGAAGTTGAAATTAAATGTATTACCAAATAGAATGACTACGACTAAATTTAATTAAACTTTATCAAATTACAATTTTATTGAACTGATAAACTTTAGAGAACAAGGACTAAGTAAATTAATATTATGTTTTACTTGTTTAGTTAAACTATTGATAGATCTACTATATAATATCATGACTGAATTGAAGTAAACTCATTTACCTATCTGAACTAAATTGAATTAAGGTGCCTATATATCATTGAATAACAACTTTTGTATTGCTTATATAACTAGATTGAATTAGCCATTTACATTGAATTTAATCTATTATGTTTATTTGTAGACTATTTGTACTAAAATGAGTTATTTCAGTCATTCAAATAGGCAATGTTAACATATATACACATTAATAATGGGTATACAAAAACATAGATGATGAATCAACATGTATAATCTAATCTACCATGTATATAATAAAAAGAAAAAATAATTTTATTTGACATTAATAGTCTCATCTACTAAGCATGTAATATAGTAATAGATAGATATAATTTTGTTCAACTAAATTATATATATGATGGTTTGATGTGAAGTAGTATTGACGAGTGTTGATGGCCATTTTTCTATTTGATGCTGAAATGATATTGTGGTGAGGATGAAATGAAATCCAATGCAATACTCTAATTTGAATTCAATTAAATTGAACTAGATAAATAGAGTTCATTTAAATTTTATTTTGTAATCTACCATATTCACTTGAAGTTATATTTTATCATTCAAAATAAATTAATAGCTATATTTAATGTATAATTAATCAATAAAACATAGTATTTTTTAAAAATAAATACATAAAACATTTCTAATAAATGAATACTGTATTAGTAGAAAAAATTAAGTGATAAATCACAGTCATAATTATTGCAAGTATCCCAAGTGTAAGTGAGTGATAAAACTTAAGTAATATTTGTTTATTTACTTAATTAAAGTAAATCATTAAATAAAAAACATAGCATTATAACTATATAAAATAAAGCATGACAATATTCATTATAATGATGATTTCCTTATAAATAAAATATATTATTGAAAATAATTTAGTATTTTATGGATAAATTTGATATGGATGAAGATTCTTCAATTTTAATTAAAGTGATTATAACCGAGCGGCCGGCCACCGTACCTAACGAAATTTATCCCCAAATCTCCTGATTCGCGCGGCCGCGCTCAAAACTTTTGGATTCGCCAAAAATTTCCCGCTCCGTTCTCAATAGAATCAACAAGCGCCCTACTTTGGAGGGGATTATGGCTAAACTATCTCCCTTGATGCCGTCCAGTTATATATTATCGTGGGATTCACGCTCAAAAATATCATTCCTTCCCAAACACCTCAAGGTGGGTTTTACACAGGTGGGTCTTACATAGGTGAGAAGAAACAATTTATGAGTAGTTGGGTTGAACATTGTTAACATATGTTTTATCGATGTGGATTCTGTATACATGTATAAATTGGTACTTTGTGTTTTCGATTAGACCGTGTAGGGTTTGGTACTTTGTGTATTTGATTAGACAGGGTTTATGTTTCATCTAGGTTTTGAGTTGGGTTAAACATTGTGAACATAAGTTTTATCAATGTGGATTCTGTATACATGTGTAAACTGGTATTCTGTGTTTTCGATTAGACCGTGTAGGGTTTAAGTTTTGTCTAGGTTCGTGTAATTAAGTGATGATAATCAACCCGAGCAAATCAGTATATATTAATTTCATGTAGATTTTATTCTTATATTTGTGGGAGATTGTTGATTTTTTCACTTTGGTTGTTAGCTGTAGATATTAAACCAGCACCTTTTTTCTCATTTGCTTGACTGCATCATATTCACGGTTCTAGTTCTGAAGTTATATGTAGTTAGAATTAATACATACTCACAAATTTCACATTATAATATGTGTAGGTATGTCCGCTCCACGAACTCGTAAACGCATCCAGATCAATAGCAACACTAAAGATAAGGATGAGCTCATACAAAACAACCATGGTATACAGATGATCTTGATAATACTTAGATTCTTTATAGTTAATGACTTAAATACTAATTTTAATTACTATTATTATTTACAGGCTCTCGAAAAAAGAGATGTGGTCTTCGGTCAGGCGATCAAGTTGATGATGAACAACAAAGTCACAGGGAGCTGAATGAAGTTATCACAGGAAAACACCAAGTAGACAAGCCAGGCACAGGCAAGTACATTGATGATCATGTTTAAAACTTATATATCCTTTACTACGAACTTGTTTTTCTATATGAAATATTTAGATAACGTTTTGTAAGGGCTGTTATATTTAGAAGACTTTTGCCATTTTATTTCATGTAATTGGTGTTGTTTTGAATATGTAATCTGCCAATTATTTTGTTTTCCAAGGATCTGCTGATTCTTACTAACTCTAATTATCTTCCATTCAAAGGTACTACTACTTTGATTGAAGATATTTCTCGTGGGAATGTAAGTGCAATACTTAAAGAAATGCAAGCTGCCAACTTGGGTGAAGACATCACCTTAGGTAATACACTTTGATGTTTATGTATATTGTTTTGTACATTTTGGTTGTCATATTTAACTAATTGTTTTGTATACTTTCCAGTTGATGCTATTAAGTTTATACTGCTCAACGGTGGCCTTAATTCCAATGTATCCGTTAGTTCAGAAGATGTAGAGTTACATCAAAACATCATTGTCCAATCAAATCATAGCAGCGACGAAGCAATTGTTAATCTAGAAGAGGCAGTTTTGAATCAAAATATCACTAGCCAATCAAGTGAGAGTCGGAATGATGGAGGTGGTAATTTCAATGGCGCAGAACTCGGTACTGGTCAGTCAAGTCAAAGCAACAATAAAAAGACGCCAACTAAGAAAAAGACATCTACAGGTATAGTTTATCATCTTTCTTTAACTACCTTTTTTTCATATTGACTTGTTACTCTTATTTGCAGCAACAAGAAAGAGGGGATACACATACAAGTTAGACGTTTGGGGCAGAGATAATCATTTACCTCTTATTACTATGATGTATGATGAAAGTGGAAAGCCTGTTGGACCACAAGCATCCAGTTACAGTGAATTTCTTGGCTCAATAGCTAGAAATAGTGCTTATTGTCCCATTGATGTGGAAACTTGGCCTAAAATGCCAAAGGAAAAGAAGCTGGACATGCTTAATCTTGTCAGGGTAAATAAAGTTATATGAGGTGCTCTTATAAAATGTTCATGTGTTTGCATTCTATTTAAGGGAAGCTAATATCCGTATCTGGTGATGTGATTTTTTTGTAGACTAAATATGATACTGCTCTTACCGATGACTCCTCAATTCTGTCTTCGATTTCTTGTAAGTGGAGGAATTACAAAAAATCACTTAAAAAGTATTGGGTACCTGACACTTTGGAATGCAAAGTTGATGATCAAAGAGTTTCAAAAGTTCAGTTTTTGAATCTTATCCGTCACTGGAACAAAGAGGAAACCAAGGTAATTATTTTATTTATGATAATGTGTTATTGCATCTTTTATTAATGGTGCACGCTGTCACACAAATATCTCTTTTCAATTTCCTTTGTACAGGCTGGTGTTTGAAGAACAAGGTGGCTAGATCAAAAAAGAAAATGAATCATCACACTGGGAAAAAATCCTTTGCGGAGATTGATTATGATTTGGTATGGTTCATATAATTAATAAGTTTTAGCGATTAACAATCATAATAATGTGTTGTGTGTGCTCTTATTTTAGGTGCAGAAATTGGATCGCAAACCAAGTCGAGCTGAAAAATTTGAGGCTATTTGGTTAAACAAAGAATACATTCCAGATCATATCAAGAAGATGTTGGTAAGTGTTAAATTCTAATTATAGGTCCACTTATATGCCATGTTTAACACTTTCATGATCACATATTCAAATATTTTTATCCATTTCATCTCTAAGCACATTACAAACAATTTTTCAAGGAATCAGTATATGTAAATATTGAAGGTTTTATATGTTGGTCATGAGCCCTCTCTTTGTAGTGAGTCAGTAGTGCATGAGTATGTACTTTACTAGACTAAGTAGGCCAAGAATTGTGCTTTTTCTTTTTCGTTTTTCTTGATTTGATTAATCTTCTGAGATTTTGCCTTGTAGCATGTATGGAGTGATATATATTAGTGTGTGTGCGCGCGCTTATATTCTGTATTGTGAAAATTCTCCATTTTTTGTCCATTCTATGATATTTTTCATTAGTATTCTAAAATAATAATAAATTCCACACTTTACATGATTGGTTAAATATTGTTTTGAGTGATTCTTTAAATACAGGCTTCTATAAAAGAAAAAAGAGAGGCACAACCTGAAGGATTTGTAGATACTATTGGTCCGGATGATATTTTTGCTCAAGTGTTTGGCCCAGACCCACCGGGATATGTTCGAATGGTAGGAACTGGCACCACGCCATCGGCTGTGTGGGGAAACTCAACTACCAAAAGTTCATCGAAGCGTCTTATTTTGGAACAAAAAGCAACAATTAATCACCTTCAGAAAGATGTAGAACTGTTGAAGGATGCGGTTTATAGACAACACACAACTTCTACGACCAACCATCTTATTCAGCCAGTATCACCTCAAGACATTCAGGTACAAATGAATTACTCTTATTTATCAATTGTCTTAGACATGACAAAAGTTTATATATATTGCTTTGAACCATAGTGTGAATATAAATGTCATGAAAAGGAAATATAATATGGTTTATATTTGGTTGTCTAGGTTGGAACATGTGTTGATCTTAAAAGTGTGGTGGATCCAAGTAAACTAGTTGCTAAAGGATTTGTTCATAGCAATGATGAGAATACAGAGGTTGGAGGACAAATTCTTGGACGTGGATGGTTGGAAATCAATGTCACAACAGTATTTGAACCCGAAGAGCGCTTACTTCGTGCTGATGATTTTTTTCTAACCATGGAAGACACTATTGGTGGGATGATAGCTTGGCCAAACACACTGGTAAATATTGTGCCTTAATCACAATGTATTGTTCGGATTTCCTTTTTATTCATTATTATATGTTAACAAATATCATATTTTTCATTGCAGGTGGTGCCTTCTCAAAGTGGCTAGCAATTTTGGTTAATCTTTGGGATTTCACGCTAAGGCGGTGCATTCACATGTTCAATTCCTAGTTTCACATAGTTATATTACTATACGACTAGTTTTTCAAGAGTATTATGTCATTTATTTTTTTCCACGAATTATAAGATTTCAGAATATTTCCAACATTTATAAGATTTTTTATTGTGCATTTTATTATTATTATTATTATTATTATTATTATTATTATTGTTTATTAAAATTCCAAATATGGCAATAAATAAAATATTTATAAATTTACCAAATGTGTGGTGATAGCCTACTAATGTCACATTTTAGCGTGTAGCAATGATGTGGATAGCACACAAAAATAATGTAATAATAGCCTCTTCAAATGACATTTTTATCTGTCGTTATAAACATCTATTAATACACTTTTATGTGGGGGTATATCTAGGCTAACACGACAATTTCTAATATAATTAGTCAAACAGAATAATACATGAAAATATGTCATAATAGGATAATATAGGGACACACTTTTGTGTTGTTAGTAAAATGTATTACTACACTACATGATGTTTCTAAAATATTTTATTGTTAAATCCAAAAATTATCTATCACTACATTTATTTGTGTCATTGGACCTATAGCTACATCAATACTCACCACACAATATGTGAAATGTCATGATATCATAAATGTCACAATATCTATGTTTAACAACAATTTTCGTTGTTATTAAAGCTTGTATTTCTAGTAGTGTATATTTATAACCTCAAATAAAATCACAATCCTAACATTAATCTGAAAATAATAAATCTAATTCTATAACTATTATGGAAAATAAATAAAATCTTACTAGAATTAATACACATTTTTAAAGGAAAATTCTTGGTAAGAGAATAATTCCTAATTAACCTAGTTTTCCATTTATACTCGTATCAGTAACGGTGCGTGGACCTTGGTGGCTACCACAAACTCCTTCATGTGCTTCTTGTACTAAGTGTTCAGCGTCGGAAGGCTTTACACACTTGAGTAAATGTTGGAGGTACCCTTTCTTGTATAAGATGCCTTCGTGGATGACATATTTGGGAGCTTTGACTCGGACCTTCCATGCCAGGTGCTTGTCCTCGGGAAGGGTTCCCATTTGAAGGTATTCAATATAGGGGTTCATCCATGTGTCTGAGATGTCAACAACCATGATGCTAGTTTCTTCATCACTCATCTTTGCCAAGATTTCCATCAACAATTCTTGAGAAGATCTTATGTTGAGGTCCGAGGAGGCAAGTTTGCTAAGTGCATCAGCCTTATGGTTGCCTTCTAGCCTTATGGATATGATTCAGCTCGTAATGTCGGAATTGATTTAGAAGAGGCTTAACTATCTAGAGGTACTTTTGGAGGCTGTCCTCTCGGGTCTCGTATTCGCCTTTGACCTGCTGAACCACGATCTGTGAGTCACTAAAGATCTCGAGGTCTTTAACTTCCAGGTCTTTAGCCAGTTTTAGTCCAGTAATGAGGGCTTCATACTCTGCTTCATTGTTGGTGGCTCATAAATCGAAATGGAAAACGTACGGATGGTCCTTTCCCTTGGGGCTGGTCAATAGAACTCCAGCACCGCTTCCTCCCGAGTTGGAGGATCCATCGACATATAACCGCCATTTTCTTGTGTCTGGAACTGGTTCTTGTTGGTTGATCTCCACTGGTTCAACTGACTCCATTATGAAATCCGACAGGGCCTGGCCCTTTATGGCTGTTCGAGACTTATACTATATGTCATGCTCTCCTAACTCGATAGCCCATTTCATCATCCGTCCCAAGGCGTCCAGTTTCTGGAGGATTTGCCTAATCGGGTATTTGGTTAGGAGGACTATTGTAAGTGCCTGGAAGTATGGTCGCAACCGTCGAGAGGCATGTACAAGGGCTAATATTAAGCGCTCGACATGTGTATATCTGGTCTCGGGCCCCTGTAAAGCTTAGCTTACATAACATACCGGGTGTTGTGATCCTTCCTTTTCCTTGACCAACACAGCACTAATGGCTAGCTGAGATGCAGATATGTGTAGGTAGAGAGTCTCTCCTTTATCTGGTTTTGACAGTGTCGGAAGCTGTCGAAGGTGGTATTTAAGTGCTTGGAAGGCTTCTCCACATTCATGTGACCACTCAAACTGGTTTGCTTTCTTAAGGATGTTGAAGAAGGGTAGATGTTTTTCCGCTCCTTTGGAGAGGAATCGGCTAAGGGCTGCAAGGGATCCTGTCAGCTTCTGCACATCTTTGACGGTCTTCGGAGGTTGCATGTTTTGCAAAGCCTCTATCTTCTCGGGGTTTACCTCAATTCCCCGATTGGACACCATATATCCTAGGAATTTTCCTGCTCAAACACCAATAATGTACTTAGCAGGATTCAGTTTTAGGTTGGATGCTCGTAACGTGTCGAAGGTTTCCCTTAAATCCTCAAAGAAGGCGTCGTAGCTGCGGCTCTTTACTACCATGTCATCCACATAAATCTCGAGGTTGCGCCCTATCTGAGATTTGAATAACATGTCTACCAGTCGCTGGTAAGTAGCCCCGGCATTTTTCAATCCGAAAGGCATCATCTTGTAGCAGAAAATTCCTCTATCGGTTATAAAGGAGGTTTTTTCTTTATATTGCTCTGCCATGGGGATCTGATGATATCCCTTAAAGGCATCAAAGAAGGCTAGTACTTGGTATCCAGCGATCGCTTCAACTAATCGGTCAATCGAGGGTAATGGATAGCTATCTTTAGGACAACAATCGTTCAAGTTGGTGAAATCGATGCACATTCTCCACTTCCCGTCTGGCTTCTTGACCATTACTGGGTTAGCTATCCATTATGGGTACTGCACTTCTTCGATTATACGAGCTTTCAGTAGTTTATCTACTTCTTCTCCGATAGCTTCAACCCGATCCAGTGCAAAGATACGCCGTTTCTGCTTGATGGGTTTTTGTGAGGGATTGATATTCAGGTAATGTTCTGCCAAGCGAGGGATACTCCTACCAAGTCATTGGTGTCCCAAGAAAAGACATCTATATAATAGTTGAGAAGATCTCGAAGTTTGGTCTTTATCCCGGGGGGTAGGAGAGTTCCAACCTTGACGGTTCCTGACTCTCCGATTTGCATTGGTTCGGATTAGGAGTACTTGGCTGGTTCAAGATCCTCCTTTTCTGGTTCTCGGATAGCTTGAATTGTGCAGACTCGAGCTAATTGTTGATCACCTCGGACTGGGGCGATCCCTTTGTTGGTGGGGAACTTCATTACCAAATGGTAAGGAGACCAGATGGCCTTTTCCTGGTGCATCCAGGGTCTTCCAAGGACTATGTTGTATGGTGCTCTGGAGTGTATGATCGCGAAGGTGCAACAGAGGGTTATACTCCGAGAATTGTCTCTCACTCGCACTGGTAAAATAGTTTCTCCCAAAGGAGTAACAAGATCGCCATCAAATCCTGAGATAGGGTTTGTAGGCACGAGATTGCTTTTGTCCAATCCCAACTGTTCATAACAACTGAGAAACATGACTTATACTTCGCTTCCCCCATCTACCAGAACTCTTTTGATCGCGTTATAGTTTATGTCAACCGTGATTACTAGGGGATCTGAATGAGGGAATTGGTTAGGAACCGCATCCTCAAGTGAAAAAGTAACGGTTCCATCTAAGCGAGATCTTTTGCTCTCCCATTCCCAGGGAGAGGCTTCTTCGGGTGATCGGTGTATGCCATTGATGCTTCTTCCTGCTCCCTGGTTGTTGGCGTGGCTCGTCTCGTCGTCGCTGTTGTCGATGTTGGTACTTCCTACTCCTGTCGGGGCTGAGAAACGGATTCGTGTACTCCCACGAAGGTTTTCAGCCGGATCAGCCATGAGTTTGAAGGTCGTATAGATCAAGATTAGCAAACGGGTCCCACTGGGCGTGCCAAATTGATGGATGTCTACGACCCACACTTGATCACGAACCCTGCTCACGAACTGATCTGCAAAACAAAGCCCCGGGTGTCCCGAGGGTAGACACTACGACGCTCAAGTCAATATATTTGCTTAAGGCGTAATGTATGAAGTATTAGATAGAGAGGTCTACCAAACCTTTGGGTATTTATATGGTTACAATCCGTAGATCACCAAGATATGTATTTATGGTATGACTACAACTCTTATGGGAATAGTAGTTGTATTACCATGTATAGAGGAAGTGTAATTCGGTCATGGTTGTATTACCATGTTTAGGAAGATGTATATTCCTTGTAGAACATTCATAATATACGCATGTCTTATAACGATTAGGATTGATGGACCTGTGGATCCACCCTCCGTGTATCTCGAGCCCACGACCCTTCTCAGACCCTAGTCCGAGTATGAATGAGGCCCGAATACGAACAATGGACTTATCATTTATAAGTTTGAATTACAAAAAAATTGTTTGATTTGTTTGAGATTTTGTAAGCGTGAAACAAAATGTTGTTGGGCCGTAGGATTAAATTTAAAATTTTGAATTAACTTTTAAAATAATTGAATTAAAATGAAAATTAATTATTTTAATTTTTTATGACTTTTGAATTTAAATGTAGAAAAAAATAATTAATGAAAATAATTTAATATTTTAGTAAAATAGATTTAAATAAAAATGATTAATTTTTTTAAAGAATTTCATCTAAGATTGTCAGAAGAAAAACAACAACTCACTATATCAAATAATAAAAACAATAAGAATAATTATTATGATATATTATTTCAAAGAAATACCTCTTTAAGACGGACTTATGCTAACACAATAATGTAATTTATTTTTATTATGAACCATTTTCATTAATCAATATGGAACAAAACATTACAAAATATAGGCCTTCACTTCAATCATAACTATCTAGTTTACAGATCTACTATAGCAAATACTTGGGAGAACCTTACTTCCTTGATTCAGACTTACTATTTTTGGCCATCGTGTGTGAGCAATCTCCGTTGGGGATCACTCTAAACAACTAGAAAGCAAGGTGTTACAATAGCAAGGTGTTATAAAAGTAAGGTGTTAAAAATCAAGGAAGATGAGGGATTGCCAAGAGTACAATTTTAAAAACTGAATTAAATTCCGCATTTAACTTCAGCTGCAACCAATGCAGCAAGAGAACTTTCTGTCTGGTTTACCTTTTGAAAATTCCTGCTGTTTCTTTCTAACCAAACCCCATGTAGTACTGTAGTGTACAAAGCCAATATTTTCCATCACTTTATTTTTTCCAATGCATCAGCATCTTCTTCAGCAGCCTCAGATTCTGGAAACTAGGGAGCTGCAGATTTTGCAGTACTGAACACACACTCACATTTGCAAAACAAGTGATTGGTTGTTTCTGATGACTTGTGGCATAAGCAGCAGTGAGGCCGTGGTGCCAGCATCCTGAAGCTCTGAAGCCTATCAACAGTAGCTAGAGTTGAGTGCAACAAGATCCAGAAGAAAGTTCTGTGCTTAGGTAGCAGTTGAGGATGCCAAACAAGCTGAGCCAGGTGATCACTCTCCACTCCTTCCTTTTTTAGATTGTAGGCTTTCCTGATGCTGAATCTACCATGCATTTACAGGTAAGCTGGGAGATTAGCAATCATGGTGTCTTTTTCAGTCATCAAGGTCTTCCATCCCCAACTGTGACTAGCAGTGACTTTGCACTGAGTCAATGGCTTCCCTCTCAAATAATAGGCATGCATCCATTGCACCCATAATACATCTTTCTTGTTGCTGAGGTCCCATAAGAGTCTGCTCATGCATGCATCATTCCACATGGAAGGATCCCTAATGCCCCAACCACCAGTTTTTTTTGGAGAAACACATAGAATCCCATGCAACAAGGGTGAAACTTCTTTCACCTTGTTTCCTATCCCAAATATAGTTTCTACACATCACCACAATCTTCTTCAAAAGGTTTTTTGGAAACTTGAAAACACAAGTCCAATAGCTAGATATACTTAGCAAGACCGTGTTAACCAGTTGCACTCTCCCAACATAGGTTAACTGTCTAGATTGCTAGGTCTTTAGCCTTCCTGTCATTTTCTCCAAGAGCTGTTCACTGGCCCCTGACTCCCATCTATAAGGGCTAAGAGGTAGGCCTAGATAGTGTATAGGGAACTCCCCTTTGGCAATATTAAGCATCTGAGAGAGTAAGAGTTGGCCTGCTTCATCCATTCTAGAGAAGTATACCTTGGATTTAAGGTCATTTACTACCAAGCCAGTTGTGTTTTGAATGATGCTGAGACTACTCCTCACATCTTTCATTGATTTTGGAGAACCTTTGTAGAAGATAAGCAAATCATCAACAACGAGAAAAATGTGGACTCTTACTTTGCCGCACCTCTGGTGGTACTCTATGGTGCCTGTCTTGAACTGAAGTTCCAGTAATCTGCTTAAGTATTTAATGCTTAGAACAAATAGTAGTGGAGATAGGGGATCCCCTTGTCTCACCCCTCTTTTGCCTTGAAATGAATCTGTAAAAATTCCATTCAAAGAGATACAAAAGGTGGATTGAGTAACACACCTTTTGATCCAATGGATGAACAAACCTGGTAGTTTTAATTGAGCTAACCATTTGAAGAGGAACTCCCAGCTTAAGCTGACAAAGGCCTTTTAGATATCCACTTTGATTAGACAGCTAGGAATTAAACCAGGAAAGTTATATTTGTGCAGAAGCTCTTTAGTCAACAAAATATTATGGCCTATGTTTCTCCCTTGCACAAAGGCACTCTAGTTATTGCAGATCAGTGAAGGGAGGACAACTCCAAGTCTTTTACACAGGATTTTGGTAATGACCTTATATACCACTGGTAGCAAGCAATAGGCCTGCAATCACTAGCAGTTTGTGGCTGAGGAACCTTAGGTAATAGTGTAAGAGTTGCTTTGCTGAATTCCTCTGATAACTCTCCATTGCCATTGAAAAAATGAAGGACAGCTCTGGTGAAGTCCACTCCAATCCAGTCCCAAGTTTTTTTGAGAAATGACTTGTAAATCCATCATGTCCAGGGCTTTTACTTGATTTGATCTCCTTCAATGCTTTCATCACTTCCGCTGCAGAAACAGTTTTAATGAGTTGACACTGCTGAGAAATGGTTAGCACTGCACCCCTTCCCACCACTTAAGGATCAAAATTTGCACTCAGGTCATAGCTTCTTCCGTATTGCCTCTAGAAGTGTTCAATGAGATGAGTAGTTATCTCTTGACTCCCATGGATCATCTGGTCACCATTTTGTAAGCAGACTATATGATTGGTATACTTCCTTGTCTTAAGAGAAGCATACCTCCTTAGCCACTTAATTTTGGCTTTCTGCTTTAGGTATTTGTATTCAGCCTCCCTTAGCATGTCATCCACCCTTCTTGCGTCAGTTTCAGCTTGCTGGAGAAGTTTGTTTAGAGGATCTTGAATTAGATGCATACTTGCATGTTCCCAATCCACTGTTGCTGCTCTTACCCTAGCTTCAATATTAGAAAACTCCCTTTTGTTGAGGATGGAAAGTGGCTTTTCCAACTTCTGTAGTTGATCAAACAGGTCAGCTAGAGTTGCTACTGAGTCCCTCCTCCAATGATCTTGAATAATAGGTTGGAAAGTTTGAGACGATGTCCACATGTTGAAAAATTTGAACTGTCTCCTTCTCCGTTGCTTAGTTTTGTGAATCTACACCAGTAAAGGAAAGTGATCTAAGGTACCATTATTTTTTATTGTGCAAGTAGAATCCAACATCTCCTCCAACCAGTGATCATTCACCAAAACTCTATCTATTTTACTATGGATCCTTTCCCCAACTCTTCTTCTGTTAGACCATGTAAAAAAAGAACCAAAGTTTTCTACTACTTTCAGCTTTTGAGTGCCCATAAGATGCTGAAAATCTGCAATTTCATCAAGATCCACTAAATCTCCACCAATTCTATCCTCCAGTGTCAAAGGTTCATTAAAATCCCCCATAATAAGCCATGGTTTGTCTGTGTAGGTACAACTAAGTAGATGATCCCTTAATAGCTTCCTGGATTCCAAATTATGAAGACCACACACTGCTGTTATGCAATAGTCAATGTTGTATTCTTTAAGGTGCACTATCATATCAATCCACTGAGCACCCTTGTTCAGAACTTGCACCAAAAAATAGTCTGTCCTCCATGCTACCCAAATCCTCCCTTGATCAACTATAGAACCATTAGTTTCAAGTTCCCAGTTTAGCCCCACTGAGCTCCTTTTTTTTGTTCATTTTGGTTTTTTTACTCTTGTTTCCATGAACACTTCCATTCCAACTCCCTGAAGTAAAAAAAAAATCTCTCACTGATCTCTACTTCTCCATTTTATTTACACCTCTTACATTCCATGAAAGTATGTGTCTAGGCATCAACAGGATCAGTAAGTAACTGAAATTGATTGTCTGCACCACTATGAGCAGCTGAGGATGTACTGGTAGCACTTACTTGGGAATCAGACATTACCGCCTTTCCCCAGTCTAGTTGAGTAGAGGGTGAAGTCACTTGATCACAGTAAAATCCTCACTATCCACTTATGGTTGTCTAGCTTTAGGTCTCACTATCACATCATAACCATAGCTGGCCTGTCTTGCTTTTGCTGAGTCTGGACTGCTTTAGGCTTGTAAACCTTCCTAGTTGGGGCATGTGGCTGAATCTTCCTTTTGCGGTGTTGTTCTTCATGGCCCATCATGTTGCATAAATCACATCTTGCTGGTATCCATTCACATTGGATTTCTTGGTATTGTATGACTTCATTTTCATCCATCCAAGGAATGTTAGATGGTACCTTCTTTCCTAGCTCCACTTCCACTAGGGTCCTAGCATAGTTAATTTTCTCTACTAGCAAAGTTGCATCATCTAGCCTGAGTGGCTTACCAATAAGACTCACAATCCAACTTGATAAGTCCATGGTTCGTATTCGGACCTCATTCATACTCGTACCAGGGCCCGAGAAGGGTCATCGGCTCGAGATACGCGGAGGATGGGTCCACGGGTCCATCAATCCTAATCGTTATAAGGAATGCGTATATTATGAATGTTCTACAAGGAATATACATCTTCTCAAAGATGGTAATACAGCTATCCTAAACATGGTAACACAACCATGTCCGAAATACACTTCTATTATACATGGTAATACAACCTCTATTCCCATAAGAGTTGTATTCATACCATAAATACATATCTTGGTGATCTACGGATTGTAGCCATATAAATACCCTAAAGGTTTGGTAGACCTCTGATCTAATCTCATACTTTATACTTTACGCCTTAAGCAAATATACTGACTTGAGCGTCGGAGTGTCTATCCCCTGGACACCCGGGGCCTTTTTCTTGCAGATCAGTTCGAGAGTCTGGTTCGTCGTCGAAGTGTTAGTGTCCTGCATACATCACTACTCAACAAACTAGGCTTCCAATAGACAACATCTAACCCTGGTAGCTTCAACCAAACAGGAACTCTGGTGGGGACTATGATGTCTAAGTTTTTGGTCCAAGCTTGCACCACCACTGGTTTGTTGTCAAACAAGACAATACCTCTCTCTACTACAAGGTCACTATCAGTTTTGCTCACAAACCCGGCAAGAAAAATCCCAGGCTTGACCATCTTTACTCTTTGCACCTTTTGATTTCCCCATATTCTCCTAAAAAAACCTTCTATCACAGGTAGAGGAGGGAAATAACCAATGATCTTGCATACCACAGTGCTATTCCACTCCCTGATACTCTCATCTACCTCCACTTTAGGCATCTTCCCCATAATCAAACCATCTACTTCAACAGTATCATAGAACTTGTACACCTGACTGGGGGGGTCCTCAAAAAGACACCCCAAATTTGGTGTAGTACTAAGTTTTGATTCATGATCAGAATAAGAATCTAGTGGGATAGGGTCTACCTGCTCCGGTGAGCCGCCGCGTGACTCCAGATCGGAACAGTAAGCTTCAGCTAGCTCCACTATTGACTTAGCTCCAGTTAGCTCCATCGTTGACTGCTCCCCTTTCTCTGAATTTCGTTGCACGTGCTTCACTGGATTGTTCTCAACTAACAAATCTCACTGCTGTACCACATGTTAACTGGATTTTCCTGGCGTTTCATGCAAACCAGTCACCATGTTCCTCAAGCTCGTCAGAGCTTTTGCCACTGAAAAATCCCGATCAAGATCTCGAGCACCATTAGTCTTTCCTCGTTTTCTCTTACTGCCTGACTTACTATCCATGGGAGGAAGAATCTGACCTGAGATAGGCCGGAAACACCAAAGTCTGGAGTAGATATGCGAAGAAAAAAGTTCACACACTAGAAGGTGTGATCGCCCGCACTAGTGCTCTCCATTTTCCAATAGTCTAATTATTTATGTTTTAGGGCCAAATTAGTAATTCGGCCCATTATTAATGCAAAACAAGTCATGTTTTAACATAAAACTGTCTAGTCTAATTGTTTGTCATAAGTTATTAGGTATAATAATTATTTATTTTAACTATGTATTTTTCTGTAATTTTAATAAAATCAAATGGACTAGTTTATCGAGTATTCAATGTCTATCTGCTGTTTTCCTTGTAATCGGACTAGGCGAGCTATGAGAAAATTCCTAGGCTTATAGTATTTATTCTGTCAACAGTGTAGGAGAAATCCAAGTCAGCATAGTCTCGACGATTTATTTCAGGTAAAACTGTGAATGAATCTAAACTGGTAGACTTGGCTGGCTCTGACTTTACTGTTGGGGTTGGTGCAAACTTTTGATACTTTACCTGCCAGATATTTAGATACTTGCGGGTATTAGACTTTAGGATGTTCATATGTACTCCATTGCACTTTTTAGATTTAGAAATATCGTGTATCTGCAATTTAGATACAGTTTAGTTACTCAACTTATTTTGTAATCTCACAAATTACATCACTTTGAGGAAATTAATTACGAAGGGGTGGGAGCCTAATAAAACCCAAGGTGGGGTTTAATTAAAAAAAAGGATTTATAATAAGACAAAAGTTTAATTTTTCATGTTTTAATATGTTACTATTTTTTATTTCATTAGTATTAACTTGAAGATATTTGATTTGGAATTATATGGCCCACCCTAAAAAAATTAAGGAGATAGAGCTTTTCAATTCAAAAAACCCAGGAAAGGAAAAATAGTTATTCCATCTTCTTCTCTTTTTTTTAAAAACAAAATAAATAACGTTTATTTTTTTTTTTCAAAATTTCGCAAATTAATCATTCATAGCCGAATGACAAAAAGTTTAAATGAGTATCCCAAGTATTAACTATTAAGGACTCGGACTTTGCAAAATTTATTAAGAAGTGAACTATATAATTATGATTACAGATAATCTAAAATGACCCAGATGTATTACAACTCTATAGTGCAAAATTTACTCGATCAACTGATAACCGATATTTTAAGGTTGCGTGTACTTCAACGTCTTCTTTTACGATTTGGATAACCTTCAAGCGTTGCTGATGATACAAGTATCCTAACGGTTCGATCCTCCAATTAATGAAATAACATCCTCCAAAGCTCGCGCTTGAGCCAATTATTTCCATCTTCATAATCCCTAAAATATCACACACATAAATAAAACAGAGTAGTACAAATAAATTTGAAGGCAAGAAGAGACGATTCATCAAGAGGAAATATTCTGAGCCAAGCAAGATATATAGGTTGTCATGAAACACTTGACCTATGCAAACATCATTAAAAGGACTTCCAAAAGACATTAACGTGTATACCTGACCAGGCTCCGTGAATTTGATTGCATCATGGTCCATGAAATCGAACACGAGGTATAAGCTACACGCCATTTTGGTGTTTAATGAAAAACAACTGTTTAAGTATAATTAAATTTGAGTATTAGTGAGTTCGGAACGTTATAACAAGGTTGGTGGTGCAGAGTGCACACTTGTATAAACTTATCCACAGAGTTTCTGAAATAATCATTTTGGTATGACTAATCCGGAATGAAGTGTTACATGGATACTAATGCAGAAATGTATATGTAATCGAATTTTTTATGTGATTTTGATTTCCAAATGGGTGGTACGTACGTACACACATTTACTCTGGATTGGATAGGGATGCATGCAGTTTTCTCAGTTACCTCATCGGTTATGGATTGGAGTGGTATGCTGTGCAGTTGCCTAGTATGTTCTGTAGTTATCTGTAGACTGCTTGGCGTGTCTGTGGTTGCATGCAATTGCTTCATCCTTATCTGTACGGGTGGTGTGGTCTGAAACTGACAGATTTTTCCTATAAATACACATGCCCTTGGTGCATGTAAAGACACATAAACATACAGACCAGTAAATACAATCCAAAAACAAAATGTTCAAAGGTATTTTCTTATTTCAGGCCTAGAAACAAGAAGGTTCAATAGTTTTATCCTGCGAGGGAATTCGTGTAATCCAGACTATAAGGGTCGAATTATTCTCAAAGGAAAGCGAGATTGATTATGTGACTCTATCGAAATCCAGATACATCACAATTACCCTTTCATTTATCCAACACGACATTCTCTCAGGCTGATCCAAACAGCGCTTGATCTCTCAGGCTCGAGGTTATCAAACCACACATTTTTTTAATGCCACGATATTCCCTGAAACCGAGTCCCTTGCTTTGCTGACCAAAAGAAACACAATCAAGTCGCTTCTTTTATGAATTCCCATATTCAAAAACATAAAATTAAGGAAATTACACTAGTGCATAAGCATACCTTTCTCGGCACTACATTTAAGGTGTTTGGGCCAAATTTTCGCGGAACCGCCGAGTAATGAGCTTGCGAGTTCGCCTTTGTCCGCTCGCCTAAGGCAGAAAAATAAAAAAAGGTGTTTTACAGTTAAATAGAAGTCGTTTTTGAGAATGCCTTAAAATGTTGAACGACAGGCGATACCGTAACCAAATTCGCTAATAAGCGACAGAGAAGCGAAATCGCCTATAAGACCCAGTAGAGGTTGGAAAATTTGTTCGCCGGTAGTTGTTGGATGGTTTTCTGCTAGCGAATTCACTAGTTAAGAACGCCTGTAGGCGACATATGGCTAGCGATATCGCCTATTAATAAGTGTACAGGCGGCTGATGTTACGAACTCGTTTGTGGTTCGTCTATACAGGCAATTGAGTAGCGATTTCGTAAGAATGTTTTTACTGGGTATATAAAAGCAGTTTTTTTGCGGGAAGAAAAATAAAAGAACAAGATAAGAGGACTCTCCTTGTGGTTTCTCTCCAAGATAGCTCACATTTTCATGCCGGGATTTTGCCCATCATTGCAAAGGTATGTGGTTGTGAATTGTTATTGATTGTTTTTGGAATGGGAAAACTTGTTTGTGACATGTGTGTGCTTGTTTGTATGGTTTTGTAGAGTTTGTTAGAGTGCTAAGTTTGGTGATTTTTTGAGTGATTCTAGCAAAATGGTTGTTGATAGTATCGTGTTAGCATGGGTCGTAGTGAAATCATGTTGGAGAATAAGCGTCTTTCAAAAGGTTATGTGGAGTTGATCAAAGAATTTATTGATTTTGGTTGGAGAGATTGTGTAGAAAAGAAAATGGGAGGGCTAAGATGTCCTTGCAAAGATTGCCTTAACAACGCGATCTATGAGGATGTAGGGGTAGTGCGAGAACATTTGATTTGTAGAGATTTTGATCCTACATATACAAAATGGGTTTGGCATGGAGAGGGTGCAAGTAATAATGATGCGGTGTTTGATGTTCGGCTTGACTCGGAAGAATTACGTTATGATGGTTGTCTTGATGAAATGGCAAGACGTGGCTATGGATTGGGTAGGAAAGCCGAGCATGTTAGCGGCGATGTTTAATGATAAACAGACACCATTGTACAAGGGTTGTAAACATTCAGTTCTTGGTTCTACGTTGTTGTTGATGAATTTAAAGGCTCGACATGGAATATCTGACAAGGGGATGACTGAATTGTTAGAGTTGGTGAAAGAGTTGCTACCCACTGACAACTTGTGCCCTGATCGAGTATATGCTGCAAAGAAGATATTATGCCCTATGGGAATGGAGATGCAGAAGATTTATGCATGCTCTAACGATTGTATGTTGTACAGGGGAGATGACAAGGCCAGGGATACGTGCCGAGTATGCAATGAGTCTCGGTACAAGTCAAAGGTGGGGACCGTAGAGGTATGTGGAGAGAGTGTCACACTGTCTAGATGCAAAATGCCGGTTAAAGTAGTGTATTACCTTCCACTGATTCCTCGACTGAAGCGGTTGTTTGCAAATCCTGAGGATGCAAAGTTGCTAACATGGCAAGCAGATAGGGTTAGGGAAGAAAATGGATGAGCGGTACCCTGAATTTGCTGATGAGCCCAGGAATGTGAGGTTAGGCTTATCCACTGATGGCATGAACCCCTTTGGTAACATGTCTACCACCCACAGTTCTTGGCCAGTTATGGTTGTGATATACAATCTGCCATCGTGGTTGATGATGAAACGTAAGTATGTGTTATTGTCCATGATGATATCTGGTCCCAAGCAACCGTACAATGATATTGACGTGTACCTAGCGCCTTTGATCGAAGATTTGCAGAAGTTATTCGATGTCGGTGTCTGGATACCTGATGGCAGTCGAGGTGATGAGAAGTTTGAACTGAAAGGAATGTTGTTGTGGAGTATAAATAACTTTCCAACATTAGGTAACTTGGGCGGTTATTCAGTGAAAGGTCACTTTGCATGTCCCATATGTGAGAGCAAGACTAGTTATTGTCAATTGAAACACAGTGGTAAGCCAGTGTATCTCGGGCACAGAAGATTTCTTTCGACCGGACATCCCTGGAGGCGAGTGAAGAATTGGTTCAACGGGAGAGAAGAGCATGATCCCGCCCCAATCCCTTTAACTGGGATGGAGGTTCTGGAAAAGGTTACTGGGATGGATCATGAATTTGGTAAGGGAAAGAAGAAGAAGGCATCGAATAGCAGTTGGAAGAAGTGTTCGATCTTCTTCAAACTATCTTACTGGAAGCATTTGGACGTACGTCACTGTCTTGATGTGATGCATATTGAGAAGAACGTATGTGAAGCACTTGTAGGTACGCTGATGAATACCCCTGGAAAGACAAAGGATGGCCTGAAAACGCGGAAAGATCTTGTACAGCTCGGAATTCGTTCATCTCTTACCCCCATAGAGGAAGAAGGTAAATCCTATTTACCTCCTGCTTGTTACACCATGTCAACGGAGGAGAAGAAGCGTTACTGTAATGCTCTGAAGTGTGTTAAGGTTCCAACAAGTTACTCTTCGAACATTCGTAGCTGTGTGAATACCAAAGAATTGAAGCTGGCAGGAATGAAGTCGCACGACTGTCATAATCTTATGCAGGAGCTTAATGTAATTGCTTTAAGAGGATCGTTTCCTCGGCACGTGAGGAAAGAAATATCGAAGCTATGTTACTTTTTTAAGTGCATATGTCGTAAGAAAGTGAGCAGGCGGAAGCTGGATGAGTTGCAGGAAATGGTGGTGGAAGTTTTGTGTAGGATGATGGAAATGTACTTCCCCCCTTATTCTTCGACATCATGATCCACGTGATAGTCCATTTGGTGAGGGAGGTAAAATTCTGTGGCCCCGTTTACTTGAGATGGATGTATCCATTTGAGCGGTACATGGTGATATTTAAACATTTTGTGAAGAATAGATATAGGCCTGATGCTAGTATTGTTCAAAGGTATGTTGCAGAAGAGGTTATTGAGTTCTTTACTAACTATATGAAAGATGTTTCCACAGTGGGGATACCAAATGCTAGGCACGATGGGAGATTGGAAGGGCACGGTCTTAAGTATCATAGTCTGTTCAGTCCTACCGCGAGAGACATAGACGCAGTTCATTTGTACATCCTCAAGAACCACGCATGGGTGACCCCTTATGCTGACGCACACATGGAGGAGATTAGAGTCTCAAATGCATGGGCTGTCGGTGACTCTAGGATCCTAGAGAAGCATTGTGCCTATTTCATTAGGTGGCTGCAAGCTCATGTTCTGGCAGGGGACCATCCTAATATTGTCAAGGTGTTATGCACAAGGCCGCTAGGAACTATTTCCTCGTTTGGCGGGTACGCCATAAACGGTTACACTTCTGGTACTAAATGGTCGGATGAGAAGTCGACTAACTAGAACAACGGTGTGGTAGTACCGGGCGAGGCTAAAGTTCATGGATGCGATGCATACTACGTGACCATCACCGACATATGAGAGATTGACTTCATTAGTGCCACAATTCAAGTGTTCAAGTGTGAATGGATGAAGGAAAGTGGCGGGGTGCAGACAGAGGATTACGGCACAACCCTGGTGAATCGCAGTATACTTGGCTCTGAAGGTGATTCGTTTATCATGGCGTCACAAGCGCACCAAGTGTTTTATGTGAAGGATCCACATGATAATAGGTGGGAGGTTGTGCTGAATGGTAAGCAGACGCTTCTTCACAATGGCAACGACGAGGATTACATCTTTGGTATAGAATTCGGGGACATTCTGGGTTCAGAGCCAAACGAAATCTTAACTAAAGACGAGGCGAGTTTGAAAAGGTTTTTTGCGCGAACACGAAGGGCATTTGGATCACTGATGCCGGGAAGCCAACGAAGCGGAAGAGGAATCAACCTAAGAATTTATGACAACTTTGTATACAAAAATCATGTTTGTGTTTTTTAATAAGAGGGTCTGATTACTCATGTTTGAATTAAACGAAAATTTGAAACCATAGCCTAGGCGAATCCAAAGACGGTATCGCTTCTTCAATTTGCAATGAAGAATTGGTTAGAGCGAACTCGCTTATAAAATCGTCTGGAGAAAAACTACGTCGTTTTGTATCATATTTCTATCATAGGATCTAAATTACTTTCTTGCGACATCTTAACCATATTCGCCTATGAGTGGCGAGTTCGCTTAGTGGCACGCCTCTTACTCTCTGTCCATCCAGTCGAGTCACGAGGCGAACTCGCATGCTAACTTGCATGTATCATATTTCTATCATAAGAGCTATACTTTCTGGCGACATCGTAACCATATTCGCCTATATGTAGCGAGTTCGCTTAGTGGCACGCTTGTTTCTCTCTGTCCATCCAGTTGAGTTTATAGGCGAACTCGCTTCCTTTGACGCTTACATGCGACATTGTTTTCGGTTTCGCTTGCAGGACAAGTTAAACTTTAAACTACAAAACTAATTCCAATATCTTTTTCGTTTTTACACATGAACCATATACTCCAATACGAGTGGTAACACAATTTGATTCAAAGAAGAAAACATTAATCAAATTAATAATAACATTGTCACAAGTAGGTAAAGATTTGAATTTGTAAAAATGTAGCATTACAGTTGAAATAAAATTCCTAGCATGATTCAACACTTCTAGGTAGAGTTGTCATTGGCTGCGCCGTCCTGGTCTGTTGGTGTGGCTTGGTGTGGATGCTGGCGGAGATAGTCTTTACAAAACTCCGAAGAATGCGGCAAGTCTCCCACCCATTCTCTTGGACGTTAGCAATCTCGGTCATCATCAAGAACATAGAGTCCTCAAGCCCTTGGTAATAGGCTTCTCTTGGCGCTAGTAAATGATAGACATTGAAAATGTCAAGTTTTGTTCTAAATTGTACTAACATCACAAGTACAAAATACATGAATAAAAAACCATTTACCTCAATTTGGTTCTGGCTCCGCCAGCACGTCCTTTCCCCCTTCTTTTGCCAAGTCGACCCAACCAACTCCCACTTCTTCTTCTAGTAGTACTCCTTCGTGTAGTACTCACACGGCTTCCCGGTGCCGGAGAACTTCATCTTTGGATGCTTTTTGCGGAGGAATTTAGTTATGAAGTTTGCATAGGGTAATTTCTTCACAACCATGTTGTTTTCTACCACGCTCTTCTTCATGTGTTGGAAAATCGTATATCCAATGTTTAGCATGACTTCCTCCGCCACCATGTAGTACTCGATCAAAGTCGTGTAGTTTGGTTCGGCCAACCACCCACCTTTAGGCACAAGATTTGTAGCAACCATCTCATACAATATCCTCCTCTAAGGGGTGAGCTTGTATAGCTTGTACTCCTTCGGCTTTCCAAGTTCAACCTCATCTCGACCAAAGTGTGTCTTGCCGTATTCCTTCAGGTCCGCGTGGGAAACGAGAAACTCACTAGGCCATTCTCCCCTTGCGTATAAGTCCACAGGTTTATCCTCGTCCTCGAACTCAACACCGAGGGCATCATTGAATAGTTTGGGACTTATTTATTACTCCTTCTTGTTCACCTTGGTCTTCCACACGTCACAAACACTGTCGGAAATTTGCGTAGAACTGCATAGTCTCCTCCAGATAGCCCGGCTCGTTCACCTTCATCAACTTGTGAGCTTCTTGATATTCAAGAAGTTCCCAAACGTCTTTCAAACCTATGTCGTCCACTTGACTCTCATCTACCGCCATCAACTTGTTCAAGACAGCCTTGGCTTTTTCAAAGCTACAATACTTTAGATAAGCTTGTTCACTAACAAACTTAGCCTTATCGTACTTGATAGGCTCGGTCGATTCGGCGGCAGCCTTTTTACCCTTACCCTTCGGAAGCATGTTTGAGATGTCCTAAAATACCTAACAAACACAACCCAACCTTAATCTATGATTGAACCCATAAACAAAAACATTCAACATCACACCTAGATTCACCTCTAAGGTTTTTCACAACGAATGGCAAAAATAAACAAAAATAAACAAAATAATGATGAAAAAGTGTTAAGGATGAGTAGAACTTACAAATTGGGGGAGATTGGGCCATGAGAGCGCTGATTTGCCGGTGGAATTGACAGGTGGGCGGCGGCGGGTCGAAGTTTGGGGAGGTTTCTGATGAATGTGATGGTTACAAATTTTGGGATCTGATTTTGAACGCGTCTGGAGGTTTCAGTTGACTATTTATAGGCATGCTGTTTACGAGTTTGCCAACTCCATCGCTTATAGGCGATTTACCAGGCGAATTCGCTTCTAAATAAAAAAAGGTTGGCCTTTGGGCCTAGGAACTGTGATATGGGCCAGATCCGGAATGGGCCATGTATGTATCGTGTATATTGCATTAAAATGGTGTTTCATGGGCAGTTTGCGCGGGTCGGCGACTTATCGAACCGTTCTATTTTGCCAGCACATATATACTGATCAATTGAATTTCAATCCACCGATGTGGGAATAATGACACTGCCAACAGGCGAGTTCGCCTCATACGACGCCTGCAGGCGAGAGTACAGGCGAATTCGCTTGTATGTACTACTAGATCCCTTTCTATTTTGGTAATAATGACACTAATTTTAATCTTTTGATCATTTGTATTTTGTAGAAATTATTGTGAAGGACTGTACAATTATAAAGAACTTCAAAATATGAGTTTTCACAATTATATAACAAATATTCACAACTCCAGTTCACAAATTTCTTTTCTTTTCTGCTGGGTTATATATCCCGGTCCAATGCGGTAGTTGCCTATTTTGATTTTAATGAATCTTTATTTTATTAAAAAACAATTTTTTATTTTCTATAAGTATCTGGGTTTGAGTTAGGCGGAGTTTGGCGTCAATTGCTGGCGGAGTATGGAGTCCATACGGCGGGTTATGGACGCCTAGTCTTCAGCCGTTCACGTCAATTCAACTTGTCATGGCGGAACCTGTAGAGCGCGAGGACGACTAGTCGTTGACAAAATGGATGACTTTTCAACGCCGTGTATTTGGACTATATGGCAAAAAAGATGGTCATATGTTGTTAACTTTGAAATATTTTCATTATAACTTTCAGGAAAATGTGTTGGCGAGTTCGCCGGCGAGTACAAAAAAAAAAGGCCTCTCGGCCAGGGGTCATGGACATGTATGTATAGTGTATAGTGTAAAGAGTATGTATAGTGCATTCAAATGGTGTTTCATGGGCAATTTGCGCGAGTCGGCGACTTATCGAACCCTTCTATTTTGCCAGCACATATATACTGATCAATTGGCTTCCAATCCACCGATGTGGGATTGTTGACAAAACGAGGAAGCGTCATCGCTAAAGTTTACGTGTACAAGCGAAAATCTGAGCGAACTCGCTCCCAAGTGTTTTAATTACAAGAATGCTAAACCCTAATTGATACTTAGAAGTGATATCGCCTCTTATTTCGTTTATGTATGAAACAGCGTCGTTATTTTGTGTTCTACTTGTACATTTTAAAAAATAATCAACCCGGCGAGTGAAACCGTAAGCTTATTCGCCTACTTGTTACGATTTCGACTCTTCAATTGCCTGGTAGACTCTGTTGCCTGTGGCGAGCCAGGAAGAGAGTTCGCTTTTAAGATAAGTTCATAGACGTTTATACTTACGAATTCGCCTCTCATGTTTTCAGGTAGCAAAATCGTCTTCTGTCTCGCCTACTCTTTGAATAAATTTTGTTTACATGTAAATCTAGATGCTTTTGTGTATGGTTAACTTTGAAATACATGAAATGTAATTTTATTATTAAAATACCATGCTAAATCAATTCAATACCAAAAACAACCATTTATGAACCATTGTTTAGTGTTGAAACAAAAGAAAACTAGACTACACAATAAGATAAAGTGAAGTGATCATTCATCGTTGTCATCATCTTCATCATCTTCTCTTTCATTCTTCTCTCCATCAACTTCTTCATCAGTCTTCTCAATATCTTCATCTTCATCATCTTCTTCAGACGACTCCGTGGCTGAAGATGATTGGATGTTCTCGGTTCGGCGAACCACTTCAAATACATTGTCGTCTCCATCGACAATGTTTTCATTTCTATGTGGTTCTTCATCCATGATATCATTCTCAGGTTGTTGTCCTTCGGTCTCCGTATCTTCTCCACCCTCGCCATCAGTGGGGTCTTGATCTTCTGCCTCGTTTTCAGATCTCGCTTGATCTTCAGGAATGTAATCAGCAATGTCGTTAATGGGAGGCAATCATTGAACCGAGAAATATGACTTTTCTTCATCGTCGCTCAAATCCGGATTCAAATTCAGCATTCTACCAAATGCCAGTACGTCCTCCCTCTCTTTTTCTTGCTCCAGCTTCACCTCTTCTAGCTTACTTGCAAGCTATCCAACATATAGGACCAACCGTTCACACCAAGCGAGATCTCGAGCTGCAAACGGGAACAACACAATTAGTAAACAAAATGTTGCAAACATTTATCATTAAATGAAAATCTTATTGTATAGTAATTACTTACCATCACTCAATTCAGATCGGCTGTGAGAACTCGAAGCACCCATGGCCTTCTTCGTCACCACCCCCTCCGCACTGATTTGCAAACCCTTGTTACGTAGCCATGTCGAGTCGTAGTATTTCACTGGCTCGGCCATGTTAACAGGTCTCACACCCTTGTTCTTCATCATAGCGGTTATGATCTGCCCGTAAGGGATCGTCTCATCGGCCTTGTCCTTCGCACGCTTCAACATGTGCTTCATGATGGTGTACCCGGGATTGATCTTCACCTTCTCCATTAGGTGGTAGAAAACCATCAAGTTGGCGATCGTTGGCTCACATGGATGACCACCCAGGGGCATGATATTCAGGCACACAAGCTCGAACACCAACCGCTCCTCTTGAGTAAGGCTCGCAATCTTATACTTCTTCGCAGTACCGGAAAACTTACTACGTGTCTTAAAGAACATCCTACGCATGGCCACGGGGTCTAAAATGCTCTCATTCAACGAGGTTGGGAAATTTTAGGTGTGGTATATCTCATAAGGGCCATTTGGATCCAACGGCCTTATTTGATCACTAGACAAATAAGGGCATCCTATAACATCATTAACCAAGAACTTATCTACCTTAAATGTCACACCCCTAACCATCGTAGTCGCCTCTTCGGCATCCTTCTCAAACTTAAGATTTGCATAAAATTGAAGACACTCTTCCTATGCACCGGCTCACTCAAAGTCAACATCCCATCTAGATGAGTGGCTCTAAAATACTCAACTATATTATCAAGACCCAAGCTAGTTATTTTAAACGGGCCAATGACCTTAACATTTAAAATAGCACGACGAGTATATCGCTCGTACCTCGTCTCCGCTTTCGGGCTGATAAAAAGGGACCGCTCCTTGTCCTCGTCATTGTTTCCCACGTCGTTCGCAGCAGACCGGGATGCACCGGCGACGGCGGGACCAGGCTGGGCAGTGGTTGTGGAGGTTGGCCGAGACTCTTGAGTGGTGGCAGCATCGGGTGGTGGCTGTGATGAACTCCCAGCACCTTGTGGCGATTTTCTAGCCCGGTTACCGGTCGGAGCTCCGGCGGGTTGACCCTCCCTTATCGAACGGCGACTCATCTGCTCGAGGGTCCTTTCCTCCTCCTCCTCGCGATTCGCGGTGGCGCCGGTGGTCGGGGTGGTCCTCTGCCGCTTGGGAGCGGGTGGGGTGAGGGTTTTGCCGGCTTGTTTGCTCCTACCCATGGTGGCTCTGCAACTGGTCGACAACGATTTGAGGAGTTAGGGTTTCACAGTCGTGGAAGTTTTGGGGATTCTGATATCCCCAAAACGCGACTATACTTTAAGTATTTTTTGATTTATTTACCCATTTACGAACTAGCCACAAATCACGCCAGTAACCATTTTCAATGGGCGAGTTTGCCTCCAATTACGCCTCTAAGCGAAACCAGTAGCGATATCGCTTGGATGCACCCTTAAACCTAAACCCTAAACCCTTAACCCTAAACCCACACCTGCATACCCACACCCATAAACCCTATATATACTATATCCATTTTAAAATGGATTGATCAATCATATTATACTCTATTGATAATTGTAACAGGTTTAGCGTTGAATTTACACGAAAACCGATCTGATCCGAGATTCTTGATACGTTACTGACCGAATCAGCACAACTAATCTTAGCACATATTTATAAGCGGGTTATTGGCGGTGAACAGTTACACACTACTAGTTCCAAATGTTTTACAAGCCGTAGTATTAGTTCATCGACTCATCTCGACACTAATATACAATTTTTTTATAAATCCATGTGTACTTTTAGATAACCGATGTTACCCGAGTCATATTGTGTTCCTGTAACGTGCTCTTCTGCAGATGACAACCCGACAATAACATACTCATCCAATACCGATCAGTTACTAGCATTTTTAATATATATTTTTGATATCAATTCGAAAACACATTCACATAATCTCAGAAGCTTTTCTTAACCATGTCATCATATACAATGTCATATGTGCAGTCCGATGCTGATACATATATTATTCATGAAAGGGTTTGAAACTGCGAAAAATTAGTACTTGTAGCTTTATGACTAAGGATTTCTAAAATACAAATAATGTAACACGTTTCATTAAATGAGCACTTACACGAACTGATTACATAAGGAATCATGAACACAGAGGCGATATCGCCTCTTTTATTCGCCTATAGGCGAGGGTGTAGGCGAACTCGTAAGTAGGTAAAAAAGAAACCGACCAAAAGTACTATTCATGCATGGTTTGTCCACCTAAACCATGCTATATATATATCATTTTACCCGGATTTTCCTACTATCAACCTCATTTTCACCATTCCTATCCATCTACCCTCCATTCTATCTCACTTTATCCCCTTCTCAACCTCAAGCACAAATCAATTCAATCCAAATCCAGTCTCATACCATTCCAATCCGAAAATCACTTCAATCCTAAGCACAATCTCAGTCTCAAAGGTCAAACCTTGTTCTTGTGCCATGAGCTTAACCCTAGGAACCTAAAAACCCACCAATCTAGATCTGCCTTTCTTAAAATTTGGGTAAAATCAACAAAGCTTGCAACTTTGTGAAGTAGACATCAACTACAAGGTAAGAGCTTCTTCTACAAGTAAGGTATATGTCTAAAATTTCATGTCTATGTTCAATGGGCATTTAGTTTCCTTTTTTGTTGACATTTATTACATGAAGGACATGGTAGAGTAAATTTTATCACTTGTTAGGCCCTCACAAATAACTATTGTGTGTTTTTTCTATGTGCAAGCAAGAATTAGTCATGGTAAATATTTCAAAAGAGGTGTCAACAAGTGCAAGACGTGGTAGTAACAAGAAAAAGGGCCAACTAGTTTGTTCCCATTGTAGGATGCTACAAAAGAGAATGAGGAGAGGTGAACTAACACACGTTGGATTCAATGCCAAGGGCGTATGCAACCGACCAAAAAATGAGCGTGCAAAATGGTCAAGTTGGTGTGGCCGTGTTGGAAGAACATTTCTAGAAATCACGGTCGAGAATTGGAGACATGTACCCAAAGAGAAGAAAGAGGAAGTGTGGGTTGGAATGCCAAGTGATGTACGCCGGACACCAACACTTCGACGACAAACCAGGCTCTCGAACTGATCTGCAAAACAAAGCCCCGGGTGTCCCGAGGGTAGACACTCCGACGCTCAAGTCAGTATATTGCTTAAAGCGTAAAGTATAAAGTATGAGATTAGATGGAGAGGTCTACCAAACCTTTAGGGTATTTATATGACTACAATCCGTAGATCACCAAGATATGTATTTATGGTATGAATACAACTCTTATGGAATAGTAGTTGTATTACCATGTATAATAGAAGTATATTTCGGACATGGTTGTGTTACTATGTTTAGGATGGCTCTATTACCATCTTTGAGAGGATGTACATTCTTTGTAGAACATTCATAATATACGCATTCCTTATAAGGATTAGGATTGATGGACCTGTGGATCCACTCTCCGCGTATCTTGAGCACAAGACCCTTCTCGGGCCCTGGTCCGAGTATGAATGAGGCCCGAATACGAACCATGGACTTATTACCAAGTGAGATATTGTTTACCATTCAATGAACTATCTATCTAGTATATATTATATGTCTTGATAACATGTAGATATAATATTTTCTTCTATCACTTGTTGTAGCGACCTTTTGAAATAGAAGCTTAAGACATCGAAGTGGTAAGGGTGAAGGCATTCAACATCGTCTCAAAGGCTTTTCGCGAGCACAAGTATAGTCTAAGAAAAGACTACTTGTATGAGAAGGGAAAGTGGCTAGGTCGTGATCCAAGGGACCGATACAACCATATCACAACCGAAACGTGGGAGGCGTTCAAGCAAGCATCCCTTGAGAATAAGTCCAAGGTGATTAACAAATATCAAATTCATTAATATTAACCTAGTCTTCTTTATACAAGTATATTTTGTGTTCGCCATGTGATACCCTAACTTCTTGTGCATAGGGGAAATGAGACAAAAAGGTCATATCCGCGAATTCCTAAACAATGTCTTACACTAGTGGTAGGTCGGGGTATTTGGGTGTTGGTGAGAAAGAGGGGCTTAGGGAGAAGGAGGAACAAGTGAATGAGTTAGTATTAGGGGGGATGGACGAGGAGGAGGCTCGGTACGTCATAGTGGAAAAGGATACCGAAAATTACACTAGAGAACGACTCTTTGTGTTGGGTCGAATTAGGGAAGATGATGGTAAATTCACAACGGATGAGGCCAGAAAATGTTCAAAGAGGGTGGTAAGTATTTCTTACTTAGCACAATACATATTGTAGTCAATTACATTTATACTTGTCTTACTTTATATAATAGGAACTTCTAGAGCGCCAAAAAGAAGAGGGTGCATTTGTCCCTTGTGGGAAGAATGATGTCTTGAGTGCGGCTTTAGCTCTTGGAGAAAAGAAGGAACACCCGGGAAGAGCACTAGGTGTTGGGGATTACGCGACTCAAGTTGAGGTTTATGGGATTAGGCGAAGTTACGGCGATCCTAAACCATCAAAACTTCAACAAGTTTTGAGCGAGTTGGCGGCGACCAAGGCGGAAACGAAGGACTTGAGGGAGGTCATGAGAGATATAGCACAACACACCAACTATCCCCATATCGAGATATTAGGGGTTACACAAGGTCATCTTCCACCCTCTTCTAAGGCTTCTCAAGCCTCGCTTCAAATTGTGGAGGATGAGGGTGAGAATGTGGAAATGGAGGAGGAACTAGTGCCTCCATCTCCGTCTTCATCTCCCATCAAGTTGAATGTGGCTCGCTCACGACAAGTCAAAAAGGTGCCCCAATCTCCGCCTTCATCTCCCATCAAGTTGAATGTGGCTCCCTCACGACAAGTCGAAAAGGTTAGTACAAATTTTATAATTTACAACTCCATTTAGTGTAATGTCTTTATTAGAAAAGTAAGATGATTATCTCTCTTGTGCTTTTATTTATGATAGAATCCCCCTTGCAAGCTATATGTGTCGCATGGTCCCAATTAAACCCCACTCCATGTCGCCAATGGCACATGCGAAACTAATGCGCTGAAACACAACCGTAGTGGCATCCCCACCGGATTTTATAGGGTTTGCATTACCCAAGTTTTGCTAGAATTAGAAATGCTTCCCGTGAAGGAGTCACCAATGGTAAGAGTTGGGGAGGGTAAAGGTTTCCATGTTCTATGGCCAAAATGGTTGGTGCTTGATGAAAAATCCACCTCCATACCCCGTAGGAAACCACAACCTCGACAAACTCCTCAAATTCCGGTCCACGACGTTCCTATTGCTAGACAAACATTTGACCCGACCCTCGTGGAGTTTCTCAAATCCCTCCCACCCTTAATTCGAGTATTGTATGATTTGATATTCTCGGATAACAAGGATGCAAGTAATTATGCCTTTCTCGGAAATGAAAGGTGCTTTGGAATGACAATGGACATCATCGTACCATGGGGCGATTTCGAATATTTCTGGAATTGCACTGACCTACCCGCCACCATTCTTTGCCTCAATCAAATGTAAGCAATAAGTGTGTTTTTTTTTCATAAAATACCCCATTATCAAACAATATGGTTACTCACTCGACATTCTTGTCTACTACATTCTCAGCTTCTTGCATCACCATGCCTATCATCGGGGGAAGCATTTCATTGGGTTTTTGCATCAATTGCATATGCAAGCGAGTATGGAGGGTAATAGGCAAAGACTGTATTACTTGACTTCTACTTACTCGGACAAATCCAAGAAAATATTCATTGGACCATATATCGAGGGGTAAACCTTGCAATTTTGTCTATTCTTTTAGATTTTCTACAATTTTATGTTTCTACAAACATATATGACTATTTGGATTCTTTAATGTGATTTGTAGTGATCATTGGAGCTTTGTTGCATTATTACCCGCTGTCAAGCAAGTGTATTGGATAGACCCACTCCACCGCCCTCCATCCCAAACATTCGCCGATCTCCTCGACAATGCATTTCATCAAGCTAGTTATCAACAAAACACTCCTCGACTTTCACCTTATGAACATTAGGGTATCTATTTATGCTTATGCTAACACGTAATTTCAATTGCGTTTTTTTAAGCCTAAACCATTGCTATAACCATGGCATATATTGTAGTCTAGGAAGCAATCATCGGACTGGGAATGCGGCTATTACACGATGCTGTTTGGTTTGATGGTGGTAGATGGTGTTCAAAACAACATGCTGGATCTTCTAAAGGTAACCTTCTACAATCTAATTCCGTTTCTCTTAATCACAACTTTCTTATGCACATTTCTTTTATGCATAGGTATTCGTGGATGATACCACTCCCAGTGGCGGATCTAGAAATATTTTCTAATGGGGGCACTTCACTTGATACTATATTACATTAATTTTAGATTAACTATTTTATTACTAAAATGGTTACACAATTATTTTTAATGTTAAAATGTGTGTTATCGATAAATGTATGTCGTACAAAAATGGTAAATTCTTTTTATAAATTTACTAATTTGAAGAATATGACATAGTAAAATGAACAAATATACACTAATAGATAACTGAAAAAACATTATAGAAAGAAATTGAAAATGATCATAAAAGAAAAAATATGTGATGTGAACAAAATTGATGTATTTTAAGAAGAGAAAAATAATAAATCTTAAATAGAAAATGAAATAAAGTTTACTATTTCATAAAGTATATGAAAACAAAACAAAATGGAATAATTTTATTTTAGAAGTAAAAAAAAATGCAAAAGTGAAGACTCAAACTCCTATCCTAATCTAGGTGATGCTTTGAACCATGTGGGCTAGCCCACGCGGCTCACATGGTTAGAGATAAGAATCTCGCCCAACGGAGGTCAGAGGCTCGAATCCCCTCTAAAGCATCATTTCCAAAGCATTTCCTCTGACCTCCCTGGTCAAGTCTTCCAAAGTGCTCATACAACGAGTCGGGAGCTGCATCGACGGTGTCCAGAGCATGGGGAGCACCACAGGCTGGTGTAAGTGGAATCTTCACTCCACTCAAAACATCAGGGTAAGGACCTCGGCAACTCAGCGTACGGGATCAGTAGAATAGAATAGATTAGAGTAGAATAGGGTTTGAATAGTTGTAGGATTCTTGTACTTGATTCTGTCGTTGTAATTAGATGCCAATAGTGCCACCTTCAAAATAAAATAAAAATAAAAAAGGTGATGCTTTGGCCTCACCACCGCTACACTATTGATTTATTTAACATGGATGGGAACTACATATACATATATACTATCCAGGCAGTGGGGTCACGTGACCCCAGTGACCCCACCCTGGATCCGCCCCTGACCACGCCTTTCTCCTTGGAAGAACTTAACAATGTAAGAGACCGATTGGCAGGCCACCTAGTCCACAACCGTGCTTATACCATTGCAAGGCCACAACTCCCGAAACTACCTACCAAGTGACAAGGTGTTGGTCCATTTCATTTAGCTTGTTTTTATTATGAATTGCCATTGGTAATGCACTTGTGTGCACTTGAATTATGAGGTTGGCCTCTTTAGTATAGGGTGGTGATTGAAAATTGGCAGGTTTTCATGTTTCGAAAGAAATGGGTCACATTTTTCAAATAATAGCCAATTTTACAGTACTTGTGGGCGATATCGTAACCACAAATTCGCTTAGAGGCGAATTAACAAGCGTATTCGCCGCCACATTTTTCATGCTCCACATTCTACAATAGTGCACAAAAACGGTATCGCCTTTAAATTCGCCTATACAAGCGATCTCGCCACGCCATTCGCCAGTGACTCTCTGTTGGCACAACCGTTTCAATTTCAGAATTCGCCACCATCTTCGCCTATACAGGCGAATCAAACTTCAGATTTCGCCTCCTGGTAATGTGCTGAGGCGAGTTTGAAACCGGTTTCGCCTCCCATTCGCTCATTGGTGGCGGTATTGTATATAAACTCGCCTATATCTCTCTGGTCTGTCTACCATTTCGAGAAGCGAGTTCGTACAGAACTTCGTCTGTTTCATGAGGC
The DNA here is from genome assembly GCA_948330725.1 of Sherardia arvensis. Lineage (NCBI taxonomy): Eukaryota > Viridiplantae > Streptophyta > Magnoliopsida > Gentianales > Rubiaceae > Sherardia > Sherardia arvensis. The sequence goes on from OX415236.1 coordinate 34,371,450, forward strand.
GAGTTCGCCTCCTTCATTCGCCTACAGGCTGTATTTCAGGCGATGTCGTAACCATTACGGTTTTTTAAACTTCCCGCCATTCAATAATTGTCCAAATTTCAAGCGAAATGAAGTGGCGGTATCGTAACCACTTCATAGGCGACTGAAATGAGCGATATCGCTTCTGCAGGCGAAATGATGCTGGCGATATCGTCCGGCATGATATCACTGACACCAGGCGGCACCTGGAGACGAGTTCGTAAGCAGAATTTGTCTCGTTCACGGCGTTTTCAAAACCGCCGAGAAAAAAGTCACATTTAAAGCACAACCTAGCAAGGCGTTTTGGATCCGCCTTGCTTGGTATGAGTGCATGTCCACTAGTGTTAGCTAAGAGAAACATATTAACATTAGCAAAACTTATCGACCTAGCTTGATCCATCCATGTTATGTTTTTCTACAGGTTGTTCTTACATATGCATTCTTGGATTATATATATTGTATGAAATATAATCAGATCTAATTTATCTTATTACTGAGATACATGCCGAGGGTTTCATCCCGCCAGTTGCTGAGGGAATAGAGTAGACTCATAATGAATTAGAGGCAAAAGTTCTACACTGCACTGACGAGATACCAGTTTTGCTGGTCATGATCATAGCAGTTGTTTCCGTTCTTTAGTTAATTTTTTTTATCAACAAAGAATCTGCATTTTTCCACTCTTACAATTCAGTGTAGGTAGAGCGTAATAACTTGACCTGTTTCCGCGATAACAGATATAATGGACCACGGACTGCCAAAATAATCATGCATCAACATTGCAAACCACCCAGTCACTGCTGCTTTGATCTTATGCAGCACATTTCTGTTATAAGCATTGAGCTGATGACATTGTTTAACAAAATGAAACTCCTTGGGATCCGCCACAAACTCTTTGTAAACACTGTTGAAAAGTGTCGCTAATTGCTCAGTGCTACCATACTCATTCTTAATGATCTCATGTTTAACAAGAATATCAACATCTTTCGATGTATCAATCAAGTTGTCCAGTAATATAACCAAGCTCGTCTCATACTTGACATTTCGCAAAAAGGTTTCTGTACTGTCAGCTGAGAAATCTCCAGAGATCCAACGTTGATGTCGAAGACTGTTAACTTATCTATGAAATGAAGAAGATTTGGGAGAAATCCATGTCTTGGATACAAACATATGAAAACCAAGAATGAAAAGAACTAGAGTATTCTTACAAGTGAAAGGTATACATAAATAGGAAATATGAAATGACGATACTACCCTCTAACTAATAAACACATATGCTAATATCCCCCCTCAAACTCACGATGCTACAGCAAGAAGCATTGAGAGTTTGTCAGATAAGAAACGGAAGCGTGCAGGTGAATGAGCCTTCGTGAACAAATCAGCAATCTGAAGGGAAGAGGGAACAAAGGGTAGTGAGATATTACCAAGCTGCAAATGATGACGCGTGAAGTGACAATCAATCTCAATGTGCTTGGTTCGCTCATGAAACACTGAATTACGTGCAATAAGAATGGCACTCTGATTATCACAATGTAGCAGTGTGGGATGAGAAAGCTTGATGCCAAAATCAGAGAGCAACCAGCGCAACCAAACAATCTCTGCACAAGTCGAGGCCATGGCTCGATACTTAGCCTCTGTAGAAGAGCGAGAGATAACATCCTGCTTCTTACTCTTCCAAGAAATGAGGGAGTCACCAAGAAAGATACAGAAGCCAGTGGTGGACTTGCGATCCTCGGGATCACCAGCCCAATCAGCATCAGAATAAACACGCAAGTCCAACGACGATGATGAGGGAAAGAGAAGACAACGGAACTGGGTACCTCGAAGATACCTGAGAATACGAAGAACAACACCCCAATGAACTGAAGTCGGAGCAGTGACAAACTGACTAACCACATGAACAGCATGTGCAATATCTGGCCGAGTAACTGTAAGATATACCAAACTGCCAACCACAATACGATATAGAGTAGGATCAGGCAAAGGAATCCCATCTGTAGAGGAGTAGTGAGCATTAGTCTCAAGTGGAGTGTCAACCGTCTTATTATCCGTAAGACGGGCACGATCAAAAAGGTCAGCAATGTACTTGGACTGAGACAACAGATAACCCTTAGGAGAAGAGGCTACCTCAATGCCCAAAAAATAGCGGAGCACACCCAAGTCTTTCATGGCAAAACAAAAAGCCAAATCACGCTTCAATGATTCAATCTCCTTTTTAGAAGGCAAATGAGGCAAATGAGGCAATAATAAGATTAAGACCAAATCATGCTTCGATTATTGGCTTGATTCTTGGATGAGATTATTGTATGGGCTCTTGTTTTTGACTCTCAATTTTGTGTTTCTTGGATTTGGTATTAATTTGGGATTTTGAGGAATCGTGGTTGTGATTTGGTATAAACTTTGGGGTCTTTTGAATTGAAGATTTGATATTGCATCGATTTGAGATTTTGAGGTATTTGTTGGATTTGTTGGAGTTGTTGGAGTTGTTGTTTGATTGGTGATATTGGTGTTGAGATTTAGTTTCGATTTTGATTTGGAGTTGTGTTGATTTGTGGGAGTTTGTTGTGGTGTGGATTCGGTTTGGCTTTGTGGGTTGAGAATTTTCGGCTGTCTGACGATTTTGGTGTGTTTGGATTCTTGAACTATCATAATGGAAAGTGGTAGTGATCTTGGTTCTCAGTCATTTAGTGTTGAATTAACTCCATATATGTTTGATCAGTTTCAAAAGTTTCTTGCATTTCAACAGCCTTCTGTCATGTCCTCCTCTACGGGCTTGTCATCATCGTCCATCTCACTTGTCTCTCCTCCCTTGTGGATTTTGGATTCTGGCGCCTCTAATCATATGTCTCCTCATTTGCCTTCTTTTACTACCCTCATCCAGAGATCCAACATTGATGTCGAAGACAACATCCAGCAGACAGTTTGATGATCCCTTTTTTAACTTCACTCCAGCTGCTATCAACTCCGTTGTGGTGAAATCTGATTTGGTGTAATCAAACGTTGTTTCTTTTTCCGTTGTAATCTGGGCTGTGGTGCTTTTAGTCTCATCATATGGTTCATGCAGAATTGAAAGGAACTCCACAAAATGCCTTGCATTCTGAGCCTTGTGCCTCAGCGACAATTTTCCTGTATTTCCGACATCTTTAAAGTATGTATGTGTCAGTTCATCGAAAGATGGTGGATGAATAGACTCATCACCTAACCATTTCCCCACCTTATCGAAAACAAATTTGTCGTACAACATTGACAGAAACCTAAATGGGATCTGGTTTTTAAAGAGGAGAAGGTCATGTACTATCTCATTCGATATCCAGGGATTATCAAACAACATATCACCATTATCAAACAACAAAATATCTATAGGTAGGTTGCCACTTCAAGAGGAGGAAGGTTGAAAATGGATAGTGGAAGATTAAAATCCACTCGCAAGTACTTGAAGCTTCGAAGATTTCCTATTTCTTGAGGTATGTGACTGTAAAGACTAATTTCCAAACTGATTTTCATTAGGATTTACATAAGTATTTATACTACATACATGAGTGTAATAATAATTACCAAAACTATCTAAACCCTAAGGACATAACTGTAATATACAATAAACACAAACAAAACCCTAATCGGATTCTTCTTCTATTGTCACACCCCCCTCAAGCGAAGCGTCGGATTGATGGAGACGCAAAGTTTGGACCGGAAAAAAATCAAACAAGACACGATTGAGACCCTTGGTAAAAATATATGTCACCTGCAGAGATGTAGGAACATGACCAACACGAAACTTGCCTCCAGCAACCAACTCCCGCACAAAATGATAATCAATATCAATATGCTTAGCTCTCTTATGTGCAACAGGATTCTCCGCCAAAAAGATAGCACTATTATTGTCACAGAGAAGTAAAGGAGAACCCTGCAGAGGAAAACGCAGATCACGAAGAAGATGCATAAGCCAGACAACTTCCGAAGCTGTATTGGCCAAAGCACGATACTCTGACTCCGAACTCGATCTAGAGACAGTATGTTGCTTCTTAGCACTCCGAGCAACTAGATTTCCACCCAGAAAAACAGCATATCCATATGTAGAACGCCGAATCTCTAAACATCGAGCCCAGTCCGCATCCGAGTAAGCAAGTACCTCCGAAACACTACCAGCAGAAAAGGTCAAACCACAATGCTGTGTACCAAGAACATACCGAAGTATCCGAGTCACTGCTGAGAAGTGATCATCACGAGGATCCTGAAGAAACTGACTCACTGAGTTAACCGCAAACGACAAATCCGGACGAGTGATAGTCTGATACTGAAGAGCTCCAACAAGTGAACGATACAACTTGGGATTATGAAAAGGACCACTCGTGCTGCTATGAAGCTGAGACAAAGGTAAAAATGGGGTAGAAACAGGTGTAGCATCCAACATCCCCAGCTCGCTGAAGTATGTCTCTAGCATACTTGGCCTGCCCCAAAAACAAACCAGGGGAGGTGGGAGTCACTTCCAGACCAAGAAAATAGATAAGAGAGCCAAGATCCTTAACCGAGAATTCACGATCAGCTCGGGCAATGAATTCGCGAATAGATGTACTGCTGTTCCCTGTGAGAATGATGTCATCAACGTAGACAAGCAGGTAGAGAATAACATCATCACGAGTGAACACAAACAAAGACGGATCCGAGAGACTCCCAACAAAACCAAGATCCCAAACAAACGCACTGAACCTGTCAAACCATGCCCTTGGAGCCTGTTTCAGTCCATAGATAGCCTTCCGAAGAAGATACACATGATGAGGACGAGTTGGGTCCTGATAACCCGCTGGCTGTGCCATATAAACTGGAGTATCAAGAATGCCATTGAGAAAAGCGTTCTTGACATCCAACTGATGGAGCGGCCAGTTCCTCATGGTGGCAATGGCAAGAACAGTGCGAACAGTGCCAGCCTTGACCACCGGACTGAAGGTGTGATCAAAATAAAAACCCGGAATCTGAGAAAAACCCTGAGCAACCAGACGAGCCTTGTAGCGATCAATGGATCCATCATGTCGATACTTGAGGCGATAGACCCATTTAGAGCCAACAACATTAACCTGTGGAGGACACGGAACCAGATCCCACGTGTGCTGATGACGAAGTGCAGCAATCTCCTCATCCATAGCAGCTACCCATCGAGAGTCCTTAGCAGCAGTACGATAAGTTCGAGGTTCCGTCTGAGCAACCAGCTCAGCAACTAGTCCAGTGACAACAAAGTCGGGGCCAAGATCACGAGGCACACTTGTCCCATCCTGATGACGAGTGACCATCTGAAGGCGAGGATGCAGGAGCCAAGGACTCAGGCGACGACACCGAGGGTGTAGGCGAACGAGGAGGAGTAACATGTTCATCAACAGTAATAGGATCATCCAAACCAGCCGTAGGTGGCGCTGGCTCAGGAGAAACAGGAGACTCAGGACACACAAGGCAAGGAACAGATGAATCCGCTGGAGAAGACCCAACAGAAGGCCCAACAGAAAGTACTTCCAAGTCAGAAGAGGAAGGATCCAAGAACAACGAGACATCCAGTGAAGTAAACTGAGTCTCTAAAGTAGCACTCGAGAAAGGAAAATGAGTCTCATCAAATCTGGCATGGCGAGTCATATAAACACGACCGGTAGCTGTGTCCAAACACTTAAACCCCTTGTACTGTGCACTGTAGCCTAGAAAAACACATGGAAGACTATGTGGTGCCAGCTTATGAGCTGCTGTAGGACGAACATATGGAAATACTCGACAACCAAAAGGATGAAAGTTGGAGTATTCTGGAGAGCGACCAAACAGAACCTCAAAAGGGGATATATTACCTAGAACAGGAGTAGGCAGACGATTAATGTTGAAAACCCCAGTGCTGAACGCATCATCCCAGTGGGAAAGAGGTAAGTGTGAGTGAAACAGCATGGATAGCCCCATCTCCGTAATATGTCTGTGCTTCCGTTCAGCTCTACCATTCTGCTCTGGCGTGTAAGGACAAGACATCTGATGATGAATGCCTCGAGTGCTAAAGTGAGTCTGTAATCGATTGTTGGTAAACTCAGTTCCACCATCGCTCTGAAAGACTTTGACTCTTGAAGAAAATTGATTCTCAACAAACTCCTCAAACTGGAGATATATATCAACGAAATCTGACTTCCGACGTAAGGGATAAAACCAAGTAAAACGCGAGTGATCATCCACAAACACAGCATAATAAGCAAAGCCATTACCAGATAAAACAGGAGAAGGTCCCCACAAATCACAATGAATTAAATCAAGAACGTGAGCAGCACGCTTAGAATTCTCAACAAAAGATAATTTATGTCCCTTAGCCATAGCACAAGACTCACAAACACTAGGTCTAGGGAGCAAAGAAGTAAGTGACAAACAACCAGTCTTATTCAAAAGGGAAATAACACTAGGGGACACATGTCCCCGACGAGCATGCCAAGTCTCAAACGATGCTCTATTCTTATTCTTCACCACAAATGACAGCAATGCCTCCTCACCACGGTCCAAAACATAGAGACCATCCTCACATCTGCCCCGACCCAGAATTGCCCTGGTGGCCTTGTGCTGAATAAGAAAAGACTGATCATCAAATGCAATAACAGCACCAAGCGCCCTAGTTAGCTTACTGATACTCAACAAGTTCTTAGTAATAGCAGGCACAACCAACACATCAGATAAATGCAAAGAAGGACTAACACGAGCATCACCAATACCAGTAATAGAAATACCCGCACCATTACCAACAGAGACAAGAGTGTTACCAATATAAGGCGTGATGCTGGACAAGTTCGATGCAGAGGAACTCATGTGATTCGTGCTTCCAGAGTCCATGTACCAATCCGGAGTAGTAGAGGATGAAGCAGCAAAAGAGGGCTGATACTGAGTAGATCCCTGAGTTGGATATGTCAAGTATTGCTGGGGCTGCTGAGGAGAATACATGACATACTGCGGCGCTGGCTGCCTAGGTACTGCATATGATTGCATCTGGACAAGATTAGCCTAAGGAGTCCGCGGAATTTGACCTAGCTGAGCAACAAAAGGCAGAAACTGCGGCTGAGCATATGGCTGGACATAGGGCTGAGCATAGGGCTGAACATAGGGCTGGGATTTCTGAGATGCCGGACGAGGAGTGGACGACGGACACTGTTTGGACACATGACCATAACCCTCGCAGGTATAACACTGAATCGGACCACCACGACCACGCCCAGAGCCCGCCGAAGAACCTGCCGCACGCCGCTGACCAGACCGTCCAGAACCGGCGGCGCGTGGGGCCCACGTGCCACCCCCACGCGCGTCTTCTGCCGGCGCGTGTGGCCACGCGCCGCCTGCTGCTGGGTCGGCGGCGGCGGCAGTGTGTCCCTGCTGTTGTGAGCTTGCCATGAAAACTGTCGGAGTTGGATTTGGACCAGCAGAACCCCTTAAATTGGCCAAAAACGCTTCATGAGCTTGTGCCTCATCAACAACCTGCTGATACAAGGGGGAAGGATCTCTAGAGGCATTAGGGGCACTAAATTCAAGTCCCAGAGCATTCAAAAACCAAATCAACTTCTCCCGGTTATAAACTGGATCACCCATGGCATTCAACTTTTCAAAAATTGACATAAAAGTAAGATGTAGCTCATGAACGGTACCCGATTTCTTGATTGCGGCAGCCTGTTGACGGAGACTGAACTTGGCAACCGCAAATCCATGCTGGTAGGCCTTCGCAAAAGTATCCCACATCGCCTTGGCAGTGTGACACTGGGAGGCCTCATTCTTCGCTTCTGGAGTAAGCGAAGAGTACAAAACTCCACAAATCGCCTGATCATCATCCATCCAGGCATCATACGCCACCTTGGCGGCAGCATCATAGGCCTCCTTGGCCTTCAACATAACAGCATCATCGGGATGAACGGTGGAGGAAGACGGTGGCACAAGCACCGGAAGAGCAGGACAGGGAGAAGAGCCATCAAGATGGCCAAACAGACCTTGGGGACGAAGAACATACTGGACATGTTGCTTCCACTGCAGATACGTAGTAACATTAAGCTTAGTATTAAGCATATGAATCATCGTGTTGATGGACAACTTTTCATGACGTCCACTAGAAGCCATCGTAGAGCAGGAAAAATACAGAAAGCAAAGATTTTGATGAGTGGAGGGAGGAAGAATTTTTGGTCGGCGGCCTAAAGGAGGCTTGCGGCCGAGAGAGAAGAAAAGGAGGGGAGGGTTTAGAGGATCGTAAAGGCTGCTGATACCATGTAAAGACTAATTCCCAAACTGATTTTCATTAGGATTTAAATAAGTATTTATACTACATACATGGGTGTAATAATAATTACCAAAACTATCTAAACCCTAAGGATATAACTGCAATATACAATAAATATAATAAACACAAACAAAACCCTAATCGGATTCTTTTTCTATTGACACGGTGAGCATTTAGCTTATTTGAAAAAAGTATCAAAGTCTCCAGTTTGGTTGCATTGAAAACCATGTTGCTGCTAAAGTGTTGCTGCTAAAGTCGATTGCTTCCTCGAAAAGGTTTCATTTGTGTGGAAGGCAGAGAAGAAAGATAAGGCACTGAATGATGATGTTATATTTTGCCAATTTTCATGTTTCAAAAACTCACAAGAGCTTTATAGTAATAATTTCAAAGTCATGTTTCTAACTGCTAGGTCTCTAATGTCTTCACACAAGTGTTGCATGGTTTCTAGTGTCTTGATTGTCCCCTGGCCCTGACGACTCTTTCAGTCCAGGTCTTATTTGTGATCTGTGACACCTTCCTAGAAATTTCTGAAAGAAAAGTATAAACTTTGACTTCATCCAATTCTAGTTACGTGTGGAATATGCCGGAGCCGACGATTTGTGAGTGACTACTTGTTGGGTATAAACGGGACAATAGGGTGATTGAGATAATAGCTGGATAACGATACAGTCACGTAACACTCTCGCTTTTCTTTGAGAATATTTCGACCCTATTAGCTTTGGGTTGCACGAAATTCCTCGCAGGATAATTAAACCATCGCTGCATTCTTGATTCTAGACTTGAATCAAGAACATGCCTTTGAATATTAGTGTTCTGGATTGTATAACATGAGAAAGTCTGTGGATTTTCTCACTGGCGTATAGTTCAGTGATACATGCATCATTCATACATGGTTGAATAGTTCATTGTAAACCTCATCATGCATCTATAATACCACATGTATTTATAGGCCATACTCGTACCGATTCATATCTGAAAAGACAACGGTACGGTAACTCCACAACTGCTGCGTACGTACCCAACCAAATATCTGAAAAGATAAGGTAATAGTAACTGTGTACGTACAACCTGCAGTTTCTTATGGTATCTATAATACAACAATGTGGTAATTATAATACAATCACAGTAACTTCTGTGTTAATTGATACACGTACACTGTCATCAGAATAGTTCTGAATCGATGCAACACTTCAGTTTAATATAAACCATACACAGATAAATAAATATTTATCTTAGAACCGTAAACTCGTAGATAGTTTTTACAAGTGTGCACTCCGCACCACCAACCTTGTTATAACATTTCGAGTTCACTATCTCGAATCCAATTATACTTAAATTAAACCGTATTTAAACAAAATACCAACATTCAATTGACTTCAATAATATTGGCATCAGAATCAAGAGTTGTGTGTGAGCCTTGATTTATATTATTTTGCAAAACAGGTACTAATGCATGCTTGCCTCGAATTCAGCTTTGATCAATCTTCACTTGTTAGTTTAATTACTACTCCTTCTATAATTAACACCAAATCTAAATGATGAATGTAAATGTTTTATCAAGAGTTAATTAAGACCATTTGCAGATAGTGATTATAATTGTAAGAGTGGAAATTATATGCCTCATGCCTGTCCACTCACTCTCATTTCAATACTTTATCCTTGACTTAAGTGGATTTAGTCTGAAAATATCATCATAACAATCACAGAATTATTTCAAGTATCTGCATCAATGATTCAGGCATTCTCTTCTTCTTTTCAGGATCACGGCCTATTTGTGGTTGTGGATAGAAGCCTCCATGGATAGAAGCTTCATTTTGCTGTGTTTCTGTGCATTACTTGTTGGATACAGGTCTTGCTTGGCTCAAAACATCAGCTCTGATGAATCATCTCTTCTTGCTTTCAAATCTCGCAACAAAATCATTTCTGAAAACTGGAACTCAACCACACCCTTGTGCACCTGGATTGGGGTCACCTGTGGAAGAAAACACCAAAGGGTGACAGCCTTAAATGTTTCATACATGAATCTTTCTGGCACCATTCCTCCCGAGCTCGGAAACCTCTCATATCTCATTTCTCTCGACATCGGAAACAACATGTTCCAAGGCAGTTTGCCTGAACAACTGTCCTGATTGCGAAGGCTCGAGTTTCTCAGTTGTAGCTCTAATCAACTCAATGGAGTTATTCCAGGATGGCTTCAGTTCTTGCCTAGCCTTAGATCTCTGCTCCTTGATCACAACAATTTTTCAGGTGGCCTCCCAAGAATAATTCTCTCCAATCTATCAGGCCTGGAAATGTTGGCATTGGATTATAATAAGCTGGAAGGAAGAATCCCAGAAGAGATTTGCAGACTCAGAAATTTAAAGTCCTTGACACTAAGAAATAATGGTTTTTATGGCTTCATCCCGGCGGGGATCTTCAGGATCTCGTCTCTCAAAAGAGTTGATCTGTCGTATAATGCATTTTCAGGTGAACTTCCACCTGATATATGCACTGATGTTTCAAAGATGGAGTATTTATCTTTGTACTCTAATCACGTGGATGGTTTTTTACCATCCAGCCTGGGGAAGTGCTCACATCTTCAGACACTGCTTCTAGAAGATAACCTGTTTATTGGACCTGTGCCAAAAGAAATTGGCAATTTGACCATGCTAGAAACACTTTTCCTTGGAGGCAACAAATTCAGAGGTAAATAAAAATTCTGTTGTTAAATTAGTTTGCTCATTATGATGTTTAATTCCTCTGAATTTGCAGGTGAAATTCCTGGAGAGATTGGTGGACTTCCAAGTTTAGAATATCTGACACTGGCTGATATCGGCCTAACTGGGACGATACCATCTTTCATCTTCAACATCTCTGCTTTAAAATGGCTGTATGTATCTCAAAACAATTTGACTGGTATTTTACCCAAAAGACATTTGTAGCAAGCTGCCACTCATCCAAGGTTTATACCTTAGTGCTAATCAGCTTTCGGGAGTGATACCACCTGAAATCGGAAACTGCACAGCCCTTGTGGACTTGTACCTTGATTTAAACAGCTTTACAGGTAAAATCTGCTACTAATAGCTAGTTATTCATGCAATGATTCCTTCATGTTTGTGATGAGATAAACTTTTTTCATACTGGTAGGTGAAATTCCAGCTGAGATTGGTAATCTAGTAAATCTGGAGCGATTAGTGATAGGTCCAAGTAGCTTCAGAGGTCAGATTCCTGAGTCTATCTTCAATATTTCAACACTAGTAATTGTTCAGCTGCGCGCGTGTAACCTCATAGGCCCCCTTCCACCAACCATGGGTGAAAGTCTTCCTAACCTTGAAGAAGTTTACCTAGGGCAAAATAGCCTCAGTGGAACAATTCCAGGCTCTATTTCAAATGCGTCGCGAATCAGACATCTTAGTATGGTTGCTAACAAGCTAACCGGGCCTATTCCTGACTCGCTTGGCAAGCTAGTGAACCTCAACTTCCTAAATTTGGGAGAGAACAATTTTATAAGCATGTCTAAAGATATGAGTTTTATAAAATCCCTTACAAACTGCAGAAGTTTAAGAACACTATGGATACAGAATAATTCCTTTGATGCATATATACCTAGCTCAATTGGTAATCTGTCTATCGAACAGATTGATTTAACCTTCTCAGGAATCATTGGAATGATTCCCAGTGAGATCGGTAATCTTAGTGACTTGGTATCCTTGTTCATGGATGGAAATGAATTGACTGGATTCATTCCCAGCACCATAAATGGCATGCAAGAGCTTCAGCAGTTGAGTGTCATGAATAACCAACTGCGCGGAATAATTCCAGATAATGTATGCCTTTTATCTCACCTGGGACTGTTCAGTTTGAGCAAGAATAAATTCAATGGCATGGTCCCGGCGTGTTTAGGAAATGTTACATCTCTAAGATACCTGGATCTTGACTCTAATGAGTTTACTGGAAACTTACCATCAAATCTAGGTGGCCTTGGAGATATCTTGTCCTTCAACTTGTCATGGAATTTCTTCAGTGGATTCATACCCCTAGAGCTAGGAGCCTTGAAGGCGGTTACAATGATAAACTTGGCTGGAAATGAGCTCTCGGGCAGCATCCCGGGCACCTTTGAAAGTCTGCAAAACTTGATTAACTTATCTTTGTCACACAACAGATTGGAAGGGCTAATTCCTAAATCTTTTGGAAAGTTGATCAGCTTGGAGATATTAGACTTGTCATGCAACATTATTTCTGGTGAAATTCCCATCTCTCTGGAGGCATTAGTACACCTCAAGTTCTTGAATGTGTCTCATAACCGTTTGCATGGAGAGATTCCGAGTGGAGGACCTTTTGCGCATTTAACATATGATTCTTTTTTGTCGAATGATGCCCTGTGTGGTGCTTCACCACTGCTGAAAATCATGCCATGTCAAAAAAATTCAACTCATAGAGCCAAAATTAAAACTGTGGTGACAATTGTCCTAGCTGGTAGTGGTTTAGTTATCCTTGCATCAATTTGTGCCTTCATTTTCATCCGACGCAGAAAGGAAACTCAAACTCCAGCTGCAATGGATATTGGGATTCCACCTGAGAGAATTGCATATCATGAACTTGTTAAGGCAACCAATGGATTTAGTGAAAGTAACCTGATAGGAATGGGAGGCTATGGTTCAGTTTACAAAGCTGTACTCACTGATGGCACTCGTTTGGCTGTGAAGGTCTTCAATCTCAAAATGGAAGGTGCATTCAAGAGCTTTGACACCGAATGTGAGGTTTTGAGAAATCTTCGACACAGGAACCTAACTAAAGTTATTAGTAGCTGCTCAAACCCCGAGCTGAGAGCCTTGGTACTAGAATATATGCCAAATGAGAGCCTTGACAAGTGGCTGCATTCTGAAAATCTTCTAGACTTGATGCAGAGATTGAGTATCATGATAGATGTGGCGAATGCGTTGCAGTATCTTCATCACGGCTACCCTACACCGGTGATCCACTGTGACTTGAAGCCGAGCAATGTCCTTCTCGATGAAGATATGGTAGCTCATGTGTGTGACTTTGGCATTGCAAAGTTAATTGGTGGAGATGATAGTGTCACTCTTACTAACACATTTGCAACCTTGGGATACATTGCACCAGGTAACTTTTTATTGGTTCTAAATTCTAACACAGCTTTTATTTCATTTTCTTGAAGTCTGATTACATAACTCTCTTAATGAAACACAGAATATGGGATGGATGGCCTGGTTTCTACAAGGTGTGATGTTTACAGTTATGGTATAATGTTGCTGGAGACATTTACAGGAAGAAAGCCTGGAGATGAGGTTTTGGGAGGAGAATTGAGCCTGAGGAAATGGGTGGAAGAATCATTTCCAAGTTCAGTAGAAGCAGTAATAGACAAGAGACTGCTAGAAGTGGAAGGAAACAGATATACTGAAATCACAGTTCCTTGTGTATTATTGATTTTGAAAGTGGCACTGAACTGCTCTAGGGAAGTGGCAAGCGAACGACTAGGTATAAAAGAAGCCCTTGCATCTCTGGAAAAGATAAGAGTTGAGACCGCGAAGAAGCGATGAAGATTAGGATGCAAGAAAACTACCATTCTGGACTAACAGATGCTCCTTTTCTTAATAGTGAGTTTTATGTATGAACTCACTGTAACTCAAAGAGACAAAGGCAGAGATGTGCTGCAACGTTCTGATATCACCAAACCTCTGAATCAGTATTTATGAGATTATAATAGGGTTTATCACCAAACCTCTCTATTTAAATTGAATATATTGTTAATTATTTCAAGTCCAGAAGACAATAAACTTCATAAATTTATGTAAATAAAGTATTGTGTGTTGATTAGTGCGGGATTAGTGGAGCGGAAACTGGAGCATCCTTTCAACAATATAGCATGGTTTCACGATGAATCAATCTTTTGAAAGCTTTTGCATATATTTTATAGCTACTTTCATTTGGCTCACTTTAAACCTTTTATGAAAGCCACTTTCATCTTGCTAACTTTAATCCTTTTTACTGATTGATTTCATTTTTGCTAACTTTAAACCTTTTTTACTGATTGTTTACGAAGACATTCATGATAGAATGAGGAGACTTCCAAATCATTGCATGGTGAATTGTGGATGCATCTTACTATAAAGCTGTATCGTTCTTGTGAGCTTTTGAAACATGAAAATAGGCATGGCAAATTATAACATCATCATCTATTGTCTTTTTTTCCTTCTCTGTCAACCTCTTGTTTCCCTTGCCTTCCACACAAAAAGCAATGAAACCGACCAGTCTGCACTTCTTTTCTTGAAATCCCATATTACATGGGACGCAGATTTTAGTCCTCTTTTATCAAACTGGACTGATGAAACCTCAGTATGCAACTGGATTGGCATTAAATGCTCCTCTCTCAACAATCGAGTTGTCGCCTTGAATATTTCTTATTCTGGCCTTCATGGAACCATTCCTCCACATATAGCGAACCTTTCTTTTCTTCGCGCCATTGACATTAGCCGAAACACTTTCCACGGCCAGCTTCCCCGAGAATTTAGAAAGCTGAGAAGACTTGAAAACATCAGTCTCAATGGCAACAACTTCAGTGGAGAGATTCCTGGATGGTTTGGTTCATTGCCTCATCTCCAACGGTTAAACTTGGGGAATAACACATTTTCAGGCAGCCTTCCGAATTCATTTTTCAATGCAACCAAATTGGAGTCTTTAGATATTTCTTATAATCAGCTAAATGGTTATGTACCTCAAGAAATCGGAAATCTTCGAAACCTGAAGATCTTTGATATGGAAGATAATCATCTTAAAGGACCTCTTCCACTATCCATTTTCAACCTTTCTTCCCTTGAAGTTATTGCGCTCACCAGAAACAGGTTAAGTGGCAACCTACCTATGGATATTTGCTCTAACCTTCCAAAACTTGCAAGGGTATATCTATCAGGAAATCAATTCTCCGGGAATGTTGAATCAAGATTCGGAAACTGCTCTGATCTTCAACTTCTATCATTGTCATCCAATAGATTTACAGGCCAAATCCCCCCGGAGATTGGCAATTTGACTAGGCTGGAGGCATTGAGTTTTGCAGTAAATCAATTCCAAGGTTCGTTTTCTTCCAGTAACAACCAGTACATTATATTCAGGTGAATTTCCATGGAATTAGATTATCTTGAAAATTTGGCTTTTCTTGATTTTGCAGGACAAATACCAACGGGTATTGATAAGCTTCAAAAACTATTCTACTTGTTCCTATCTGATAATTTTCTCAGTGGTCCAATACCCCCATCCATCTTCAACTTATCATCTTTGTTCTTCCTTCATTTATCTTTCAATAACCTTACTGGAAGTCTTCCATCAAAAATAGGTGAACAACTACCAAATCTTGAAATAATGGGTCTTTCCACTCTTTCATTAAGTGGAGTTATTCCGGCCTCAATTTCCAACCTTACACAGCTTACTTTCTTGGAACTTTCGGACAATCGATTCACTGGTTCAATCCCTTCATCACTAGGCGATTTGAGAGTTCTCAACAGATTAAACGTTGGCTACAATTTTCTCACCACTGACTCAACGACATGGTCAATTTTTGTAGAGTCTCTAACAAATTGTAGAAGCTTGGAGGTATTAAATGTGGCACAAAATCCTCTCAACACTCGACTTCTTCCAAGCATGGGTAATTTTTCAACATCTTTAAGAATATTTGAAGCAGGTTTTTGTGGAATCACTGGAAATATCCCTCCTGAAATTGGTAATCTCATTGGCCTATACCAAATGGATTTTAGCCATAATAGTTTGACTGGAATACTTCCAAGCACAATCAAGCTTGTACCAAACCTTCAAGGACTAGACTTTGAAAGTAATCAAATAACAGGGTTCTTTCCCAACTTTTTGTGCAATATGAAGCAACTTACTGTCCTTCGTTTGGGAGACAACAAATTCTATGGTCAAGTGCCAAGAAGCATTGGGAATATGACATCTTTGACATATCTATATTTAGAGAGGAATGAATTCAGCTCCGCACTCCCTATTGAGGTTGGTAGCTTGAGAAATTTGTTGGTTTTAGATGTTCACTCAAACTATTTGAGTGGTAACATAACACCAACACTTGGAAATCTTATCACAGTCATAACTATGGACTTGTCAGAGAATAGCTTTTCAGGTTATATTCCATCCTCAATTGGATCCATAGCAAGTTTGACCAACCTTTCATTGGCTCACAACAAACTACAAGGGGAAATCCCTGAGAGCTTTGGAAACTTGTTAAGTTTAGGCACGTTAAACCTATCCCATAACAATCTCACGGGAGAAATTCCAGCACGGTTGGCAGCGATAAATTTTACGTATTTGGACGTGTCATTTAATCACTTGAGAGGCAGAATTCCATCAAACGGTTCATTCTTGAATTTCACGGCGGATTGTTTTTTGTCGAATGATGCATTATGTGGGGGTGCTCCTGATTTGCTCTTGCCTCCTTGCATGGATGATGCTCATAAAAATAGATACATGGTTCAAATGCTGCATAAGGTCGCATATATTATTGCAACAATTGCTTTGTTGGTGATGGTTATCTGTGGCATTATATATGTGTATCTCAAAAAGAAGCTGAAAGCTGGAAATGTTTCTCAAGTAGATTCAGTACCTGCATCAATACTTCAAAGAGTTTCATTTTATGAAATTCAACGAGCAACTAATGGGTTCCACGAGAGCAACTTACTTGGAACAGGGAGTTTTGGCAAGGTCTACAAGGGGATTCTGAGAGATGGGACAACTCTGGCTTTCAAAGTTTTCAATCTGGAATTAGAAGGGGCATTCAAAAGTTTTGAAACAGAATGTAAAGTCATTGGCAGAATTCGCCATCGAAATCTTGTTAAAGTCATAAGTAGTTGCTCTAACCTTGATTTTAAGGCTATGGTATTGGAGTACATGCCTAACGGGAGCCTTGAAAGATGGCTGTACTCTCACAACCTTTTCCTAGATTTCTTACAAAGGCTAAACGTAATGATTGATGTAGCATCTGCATTGGATTATCTCCACCATGGATACACTTCACCAATTGTCCACTGTGATCTGAAGCCTAGTAATATCCTGCTTGATGAACAAATGATTGGCCATGTGTGTGATTTTGGGATTTCGAAACTTCTTGGAGGAGCCGAAATCATGGTCCAGACTATGACACTTGCAACTATTGGCTACACTGCACCAGGTGACTTTCTAATGTAGAGTTCAAATATTTCACTTCAAGTTAAAAATTTTAACAGCTTAACCATTTTTTTCTTTATCAAAATCATCTAGTTCTTAAATCTTATCTAACTTTCATGCATATTGTTTTTTTTTTTCACTTTATATGTTTACACCTCTAGTTTTGCAATTTTGTAATTACAGAATATGGATCTGAAGGTCTGGTGTCCACAAGTTGTGATGTGTATAGTTTTGGTATTCTTTTGATGGAAACATTTTCAAGAAAGAAGCCAACTAATGACATGTTTGCGGATGTTCGTGGATTGAGGGAGATGGTAGATGATGGTTTGAGAAATCATACAATTGATTTCATTGATCAGAATATGTTAAATCAAGAAGATAAGAGCTCTAACAAAAACAAAATCATCAAATGCATAGCCTCTGTGATGAATTTGGCACTGGAGTGTGCTAAAGACTCCCCTGAGCAGCGAATGGATACAAACGATATTTTGGTTGAACTAGAGAAAACCAAGTTTCTCTTTCTTTCGTAGTTTGAATAAAATTACAGTTAGTTAAGATTATTTAAACTATTGGTTGTTTAGCATGATTTTATGGATTTTCACCAATTTCAGATCACTTTCTGGTTAAGACTATATATATTGAGCTCATGGTCATCATGTCCATTGTTGTGGACATCTGTACAGCTGCACCGCCTTATAAATCTAATATATTTAGTCGTCTCATGAAAGATACTGTCGTCTATCGACAACATGGAAGGCATCGACCTTGTTTTCGAGAAAGTTGTAATTGTGCAACTTTTAATCAGATTTAGGAAGTTGTCTCGAAGTAGGTCGTAATTAGAAATATTTATTATATCTTCTTCACGCATCTGAAGATGATAAGAGTTGAAGAAGCGATGAAAATTAGGACGAAGAAATTGCTGAAATTCAAAACTTAATTGAGAAGTGTTTTGTGTTCGATAGGCCAAGCAATCTAACTTGGCAGCCAATGTAGGGAATTTAAAAGCAAGAGTACTACAAGTTAAAGTCATTCTATTAACCACATAGCGTGAGTTCTGGAAAACTATAAGTAATGCAAGATCAGAAAACATTTACATGAAATGTATAAGTATAAGATCGAAAATCAAAATTTAATATTGCCTATTTCATACATCAAAGTAAAGGGGAAAAACCTTGTAACCTACATACAGTACATGTGAAGAATAACGCAAAGTATCAAAACGTACCCCATAGGAGTTTAAATAAAAATGACCAATCCTTCCTCAGTTACTCAGCACCCGGCTTGAACCTTCCGAGCAACCATTGATCTTCAAGAGAGAGAGGCCTACAAAGTATTTGATCGAAACACCAAAGTCACAAAATTAAAAAGCTTGAGGTGTTGTTAGTTAGGATTTATCTAGGGTTATACTCTATTACCCTTATACTGATTATACATTGATGAATAATACACATCCTCTATCATTGCGGTTTCCCCTCTATCATGGTATCAGATGCAAAACGTTCCTAGACCTAATTTTACTTTATTCTAATTGGCTTCACCACTAGTGCGCTCCCGCAGCGCCGTCGTTGTGCCACCATTGAAATTCCCCTCCGCACGAGCCTCCATCGCCATTTTATCTATGTATTGTGGAAAATCGATCGTCGCATTAGTTTGTCTCTGCCCCACCGTAGATGCGGTGTCCTAATCACCGTCTGCTCGTTTGTCGCCGACCATCTTGGTCGTCATCGCTGCTATAACCGCCATCAAGTCATCATCGGCATTGCTCCGCCACAGACGCACAACGTCTCCGTCGAAGCCAGCTGCTCATCATTATCGATCATCACCATCCTTTGCAAGTTATGTCCTCGGTTTTTTAAAGCTATTTTGCACTCTTGTAATTTTTTGGAAAAATGGTTCGATTAGCGCTTTTGTCTCGCGAAGATCGCTCCACAAGTTGGACCATTGATAAAATTCCGTCGCATGTTCGTCCACGTCCCAATAATTAGTGGATTGTTGTTACGGTGCCACATCTCATATGACTGCCAGTACTAATAATCTTGATAAGGTACAATCCTATTGTGGCCCTGCTTCAGTTCTTGTTGGCAATGGTGAATTGTTATCTATTTATCATATCGGTCATTTCACCTATCGGATTTTTCTATACATGGTGTTTTGATGGTTCCTAGTATTACTAGGCGTTTATTTCCATCGGTAAGTTTACTGGTGATCTACTGGTTGGAGTTATGTTTGATGATGACTTTTTTTGGTTGAGCATATCCATACTAGAAAAGTAATTGGTAAAGAGCGTCATATTGAAAGTTTTTATTATCTGGAAAATGGTGATTCTTGTTTCTTGAGCGAGATACGCTCTGTAAAGCTCCGAGCTCTATTTGAGTTGTAGTATTCTCGACTTGAGCATGTCTCTCATGATGTTGTCTACTCATTGAATTAGTTGGGTCATATTTCTGTTTCTTCAGCCAAGCATGCATGCGCCTGCTAGTTGCTCGTCATGTCAGATGGCCAAGAGCAGTCGTTGACCCTACTCTGTTAGTGACACAAAGGCAATTGATTTTTTAGATAAGGTGCACTGTGATTTGTGGGAACCGGTACCCTACAGGAGGTTTTTCTCATTATGCAGTTTTTATTGATAATTTTTCCCGATTCACTTGGTGGTTACCGCTGCGACGTAAATCAGATTTCTATGACACTTTTCTCCATTTTCAAAAGTTTGTAGAAACCCAGTTTCCAACAAAGGTTAAGATCTTTCAAACAAATGGAGGCACAGAGTTTACTAACAACCGTTTGCAGGCTCATTTTGCATACTGCGGAATTCACTATCAGATTTCTTCACCTTATACTCCTGCTCTGAATGGTAAAGCTGAGTGGAAGCATTGTCACATTCTTGAAACTGGTCTTGCGATGTTATTTCATTCCTTGGTACCGAAAATTTACTGGGTCGAAACTTTTTCCTCAGTAGTCCACATAATTAATCGGTTGCCCATCTCAGTTATTAGTGGAAGAATCACCTTTCAAGGTGGTTTTTGGGACAATCTCTGACTATAGACTCTTTCAGTTTTTTGATTGTCGCACATGTCCTTGCTTACATGATACTGCTGTTAAAAATTTTGCTCCTCGCTCAATACCATGTGTGTTTATACCTCGCTACAACCCTCTTTATAAGGGATTTCATGTATCGATACCATGTGTAGCAGATGCTGTGAATATTCAGCTTTGTACGTGTCTGTTTATAACCAACTTTAGCCGTTGGTAACAAGCTGAGCTAAAACCTGGGTACAAGACCTCAGGCCCGAATCTAAACACCTCGAATTCTAGCCTAAAGCTAAAACTTAGACAGTTTGAAAGCATATCATACATACATGAAGCAAATGATCAGATAGAAAAGCTTGATAACTATCAAGTATCAACAATACAAACACAGAACACAATTGGATTTTAAACAAACAATGTACTTGTTCCAAAATGATAATTCATATCAAGACGGTTGCTTTGTTATTGCATCAAAAGGCCATAATATACTAATTAGATAAAACAAACAAGTAAGATGTCTCTAATAATATGCACAACATCAATATCTTTTACTCTTCAAGCAGTTTCAGTTTTCTCCAGTTTGATCGACATCATTAGCCCCCGCAGCACGAGCCACAGGCTGGAAGAGAACCTGCATTCAACCAAAAACATACATAAAAATCACAAAAAATCATATCATGAACCGAACAAAAAACAGCGCCGAAGGCAAAGAACTTACTATGGTCAATTCCCCGAACATTGTCCAATCCACGTGGAGGTCCACGAGGACCTCTGCCACCATGACCTCCGGGGCCTCCAGGGCCACCACCATCCCACTTCTTGCTAGCACCAGAGCCTCTTTTGTAGGCATCTGACTTCTCCATCTGTAGAAGCACCAGAAATTATCAGAATGAGTTCCAATGATCCACAAAAAAAGAAACAGAATGACTAAAATCTAAATAAAAACAATTACCGAAAACATTGTTGTGATGAACACACCAATGAAGTTGACAATGGCCCAAAAGAAGTCAGTGATGGTTCTCAATCTCCATAACGATCGCTTCGACTTAACAACACCTGAAGCACAAAAGAGGATGAGTCACATATTCAGTACCTGTCGCAAGAGAAAGCCAAAGTATCCATTCAAACAGCATTTGTTCAATCAGGGAAGCCTCGGCAAATTAGCCATCAAAACAGCTACCAGGTTCAGTTTACATGTTTCCAAATGCGAATACATAACCACAGCCCACAGCCAAAAGTGTTTGCATTGTTGAAAAGCAAGGAAATAACCTTTGGCATCAGCAAAAGACATCAGCAATGTCTAGGCATATGCAATGATATAACCCACCAGCTAATTCATACCTTCACCCCTTTTCCAACCACGTAGAATCATATTATGCCATCATAATTTTAAAATGAAATTTCCATCAAAATGAAAACGGTCCCAAAGTTAACTAAGTAAGTAAGTTTCATGAGGTCTATTAGACCAATCAAACAGCAGTTATGCAAACAGAGCAAGCCTTAATCCAGTAGTATTTCTTTGTCAATAAAAACAAAACAAAAAGACTATTTCATCAGAGCAAGCTTCAGTGATTAGCCATCTAAAGCAGCAACCGAGTTTCAGTTTGCATAGTCCGAAACCAAGAAACGTCTACTTTTGACATTAATTACAATTCATTAGGATCTCTAATAAAATCAAATCCATTAATGATAACATATAGAGAAAAAATTGGGCAATTTGCAATCACAAATATCTTTACATTCAATCGTGAATAAGTCAGTCAAATTTAACCCTAATCAAAATTCAAAGTTAACATCAGTTTCGAGATCAATGAACTACATGCGCTACCTCTTTAAACCAATTATGAATAAGTTGATCAAATTAAACACCAAAACAAAAATCAAAATTAAAATCAAAATCAAAATCCAAAGAATGGCAAGGATTTGGAGATCAAGGAATTATGAGTGCGTTACCCCTCTCAACGTAAGCCATGAGAAGCCAGGAATTAAGGGTTTGAGCTGCTGGATCTTAGGTGTGAATTGCAGGCGACGATTGGTTTTCCCTCTTTTCTTAGGTCCCGAGTCTCGGTCTTTCCGAATGTTTATGAACAAGTCCCCCCATCCCCTACAATTCCATTTACTGCCAAGTTTGTGACTTACGTGGTTTCAGCCAATTACAAGCTTCCACGTGGTTAAACTGAATTCAACAAATTCTAAGGGTGTATTTGGTTGGGCAAATTTTTGCAAAATTTGAACTATCTAAGTCTAGTTTTGCAAAATCTTATTTGGTTCACCAAATTTTCCAAAATCCAGACTTGCAAAATTCTAAAATCAATCAAAGATTTTATTTCATACTCACAAAATCCAACCCAACCAAACAAGGATTTTGTAAAACCAAACTCTCAAATCCCGAACAAAAACCCAAACCCTCAAAATTTCAAAATAAAATCCAAACTGTCAAAAATTTGCGAACCAAACACACCCTAATATATTTGTGGATTTGCAAAAATAAAAAACAAAACAAAATTTTACCTAGCAACTGTATAAATTAAATTATAATATCAATAATTTTAACATAACAATTTTTAAACGATTTAACGTGCCAAATGAAATATGATAAATAATTAAATAAAATAATTTTATGATAATACATGACTTGTTGTGTATTTAAAAATGGGTCTAATTACTTATTTGAGCTTAAAACTAGAAAAAATAGGTCATGTATTACTATAAATTTGTTTTGCACAAATGTTTCTCGTGAAATGTAATATTATAATATTAACAACTCTATATTGTAGTAAAAATATGTACGATAAATTAAACATGGATTTGGATAGCATCGACTAGTAAAGATCACTTCGGATACTTTCGATTTGAATATATTTCGGCTAAAATCAGTTGATGTTTGATCATTGGATTAGTTTTAGTTTCAGGTATGGGTCAAATCAAATTCGAAACAGATCAGGAGATTTCGTGTTTCAGCTCAATAAACAAGCATACTATACATGTCACATTTCAAGTTTAGAACAGGTTATATTCACAAGATCTACAACTATGGAAACATTTTTTTTGCCATGAATAAGTTAAATGGGTGGACTTCAGGCATCTCTATTTCAAAAAAAACGTCTTACACATCAAATTATTTGGCTTCATTATACATGAATTAAAATGTGTTGATATATTTTTCACTGGTACGGGATCACACAAAGGATGGCAGTGGATTTTGGGATGTAAGGCGGTACCCCACCCACTGTAACTTGGGCCGTCACAAAGCACGGTAGTGTTTTTTTCCTGTTGTGCATGTAATTTCCAATTTCGAAAATCATTCAGGAAATATTATTCAGACATTGGAAATCAATCTGGAAAAATTATTCAGACATCGGAAATCATTCAAAAAAATCATTTCCAGACCATTTCCTCACTCGGAAATCATTTCGAAAAAGCCAATTCGGTTCGTAAATTTATGCGGCCAAACCGGTCGGTTAAATCAAAAGGAGAAAGGAGTCAAATTTAATCAAAATCTCCATCCATTAAACTCGATGACTGAATTTGTATATGAACTACCATCCATACACAAAAGATTTTTCTTATATAATCTTCTATACATCCAAATCTTCTCGTGTGCTAGTTCTCAAGCATTACACTCCATTGATGCCTATTGATGCGTATTTTTTTGGTAATTTACTTTGTTGCAGCAGAATATATATAAATTGCTTTTGAGATATGAAAATCGCTTGAACAGTTGTCAGCCAATTAACTAGAAACCACGAACACATGTCATGGGCGACTCAACTGAATCTAGAAATAGAACAACTGTCAATTAATCCGGAAAACCTCATTTTTCTTTATAAAAAATCTCTGTCCAAATTACAAGACTGAGACTTATATTTATAAGCTTAAATAAAATCACAATCCTAAAATTAATTTGGAAATAATAAATCTAATTCTATAAGAGCAAGTCCAACAGTTTCTCCATTCACATTCTCCATAATAGAAAAGCAAACATCATATTCCTCATATTTTTTCACCTCAAACCCAACAGTTTCTCCATTTCTCATTCCTTAAAATTTATTAACATTTAATGCTACATATTTATCCAATTTTCTTCTATTTTTAAAACCATATATTCAATAAGTTCAAATAATAATAAACAAGCAAATAATAAACTTATAATAAAAGTTACAATAACATTTCATATTTTACATTACTTCATAATATAAAATTATAAAAATATATTTTTATAAAAATAACACATTACGAATTACAATATTATTATTTTTGTAACGTGTTATGAATAATTAGACTTACCTCTTTTCAATTATTTATTACAAGTTATTTTTTTCAACCATTAGAAATAAAATATTTAATAAAAAAACTTTAGTTTCAACGTTATGACTTATAAAAAACGTCAAAATAAATTTACTTATGGCCTTAATATTTAGTAGATTTATATTGGAAAGTAGATTATATTTGATTATTAAATATCAATAGATATATACATGTAAAAATAGTCATATGAGATCTTATTACAATCGTCTTTATGCATATTTTTAGAATATGTATTTTTGATAAAATTTTATTGTGATTATTTTGAGATATTATCATTTAAAATTATTGAAGATAAACAATTAATGAATGAAATAATAAAAAACAATGAAAGTAGCATTAAATTTTGCTTCTCCAAAAACTTCTTCTCATTCTCTAAATTTGGAGAATCAAATATTCTCTCTCTTCAATTTCTCCATTATGGAGAATGGGATGGAGAATCTGTTGGACTTCAAAAAAGGTCCAAATTCTCCATATTTGAGCAAATTTGCTATTATAGCAAAGCTGTTGGACTTGCTCTAACTTTTATGGAAAATAAATAAAATCTTACTAGAATTAAAACACATTTTTATAGGAAAATTCTTGGTAAGAGAATAGTTATTAATTAAACTAATTTTCCATTCATACTCGTATCACCTATACAAGGAGAAAGAAGATTAAAGTTAAAAGACAAAAAATATGCAGAGAGAGTCAAAGCAGTTATAAACTTAGCTTTTTTATTTAAATAAAGTTAAAACCATCCAAGTGGATGGGATGATTATTCACGCCTCCTCAACCCTACATAAATGTAATAGAATTACATGATTGGGTTTGGGTAAACCCAATGATACACATGAAACCTTTTAGGGGTTTCTGTGGCAATATGTTGCCCGAAGGCTATACTCCGATCTAATATCGGAAGCAAAGTCAGATATCAGAGAAGTGTCTGAAAATATTACAATAACTAAGTCCTCTCTGTATCAATACCGGTAACAACATAGCTAAAAAACAGACTTCCTTCATTCTCCAGCGTATAGACATCACCAAGTATAGCATTTTAGAACTCGTAAGAATTCACTATCCCACTTTCTCACAGCCTAAACAGAAAACTCGGTTCTATTATAATAAATACTCTCTTCCTGAACCTCAACCGACTACCCATTGAGCCTGGTGGCCTCTTGACCACCGGACGATAACAAGTCTTTACAAGGTTGAACAGCAGAGTAGTATGTAAATCATTCCGAGTTATTCTATATGGCCATGATACTAATAAGAAAGTTTCATCAAGAACCTAACTAGAGATTGCTATAAAGATTTCTCTTATAAGATGATATTCTACAGCGCAGCGTTAAAAAAAAATCACAAAAGTTTAAAAGATAGATATATGTAAATTAATATCGATACTAGAGCAATCCCAAAAACCAATCCTGGTCTGATTGGCTGGTTGCCAAATACTGAACAGAGCGAATGCAATCTAACACGATATAAGCTTAAAGCATAAACAGTCTACAAATCTAGTAACAGTATCGCCAAAAGTAGCACAGTATTCAAACTACTCTGACTCGGATTTCTCCTAAATGTTTGGTTTATTAAGTAGATTTGAAAATTTAGGGATCAGATTCTCTACAAACTCGTCGTTTCCTATTTGTGTAGTAGTTCCGATTTCGGAAACCCAACATAGCACAACGGAAAACCCTTACCATCCTAGCATTTCGAGGAAGTTAGTCGCTCTGTTCAGTGACATTTCCGAACTTGTAAATGGAAAGCAAGATGGGGAACAAATATGGCGATTCTACCGACGTGCTTCTCTATCAGCTATTTGAGGAATTCCACTAGTGTTTGATTGATGAAATATTTTCATCTTCAATGCAAGTATGGTAAACCAAAATATCATTGTGATGTGTCACAACACTTAGTTATTAATCATCATTTTTTCATGAACTGAAAAATTGATGGCCTCAATTTTGAGATTGCTTATTTAAGGCTAAATTAAAATTCATGTCAAGCCATATTAAAACCTTTAAGTGACATTTGCATTTAAAATTATTTTTTGAGTTTTGAGTCTATTATGATGAAATGTATTCTAACTTTTATTATATTGATGTTAGCGTTGAAGATGTTTTTGGAAATTAGGTCGGCTTAGCGAGCTGGGAGCTCTAAAGTACCTAAACCCAACCTAACAATATTTCGAACACAACCTGGCCTAGTAAAACTCCGGTTTACCCAAACCCAACCCACGAAACCTAGTTGATAATAATGTGATAATTTAACATACAAAAATGTAAAAATGCTTGGTATGGAAAATCAACCAAGAATGACAAAATTATCTCAATCTGATCCCCAGTGAATGACAACTAATCCATTCTACAAGTCAAATGTTATGCAATTTGCATAATACCCCTTATATTAAGTGGGTCAAATAGGTTAATACGTATAAAGTACGCATCTCATGTTGTTCAAGAGGTAGCTACTAATTTGAGGGTGGGGGTGGGGTGGGGTGGGGTGGGGTTAGTAATGGTGTGACTGATTTTTTGACTGGCTTCTTGATATCAATGTTTTTATCTCTGTCAAACCATCAAATTGGTTTGGTTAACGAGGAAATGCTAATAATAAACATTTACTAAACATGTATCTTTACTAAACACTTTTATAAATTTTGATCAAATAAACACTTACTAACATCTAAATTAACTATATTTTTAATAAACTATGGTCAAATAGCTAATATAAGCAGTTAACACTTGCTAAGTAAACCACCTACCAGCCAACACCAATAGCCATTTGCCAAATATGACCATTATCAACAAAAGGTTTTTAAAAAATAGTACATATATAGTTTCTCCATCTCTCCTAATTTCATCAAGAAGCACAACAGTGATTGCCAAAGTAAAGAACAACTTCGTCGTCCGAGCAAAACCCACAGAAGATCAACACCAGTATGCTTAAACTTTATAGAGGGGTGAGACATTTAAAAGATTGATCGATTATGGAGCTGTAGCATAAAACTTAAGCTACTTTGTATCTAATTGCTAGTGTTCCCAATCCCAACTATTCTTATGTGACTAACATCAACTAGTACCCAATAATTCACAGAAGATATTCTGAGAGTAGTATCCATTCTTAGGAGGATGGATCTTAAAGAAGGAAATCCAACTTTATTAAAAGAAATAAAATGCGGTCAAATGTGGTTTTAATGAAATCCTTATTCTCCTATCTAATTATCAAAGTTAGACCTACTTGATTGGAATCATCTTTCCATGAGCCATCTAGAAATAGGGCTGACAATTTGAAACACAACACGAATTTGACCCGAACTGAACATGAATTTAGTGGGTTTTGGTCAACAAGAAACACGGCATAGGTCTATATTGGGTTAGACACGAATGACCCAAAATAAATAGGTTAGGTTCAGGTCAAAACTGTGGGTTAAATGGGTCACCCATTTGTCCCATATAATTAAGGTGTAATTATGCAAATTATTGAAATTGCCTTTATGGATAAGAACAAATCCTTTAATGCCAAAATCATGGAGATTGTGCATCTTATTTTTGATAAATTTGAGAGGTAGTTCTTAATTTTGTTTCTATATAGCATGATAATTTAAGCACATAAATTTTAAAATTCAGTCCATATTAAGTCTCATCATAAATTTAGTCCACTTAGCATGGAATATTCAGATATTATATGTGGGAAAAACGATCCCCATCGCATTCCTTCAGTAATATGTTTGGGGAAAAATATCCCCAAAATTAAAACCCTACTTCAATCGATCCTTCAAGAACACTACTTCACGCACGACTGTTCTGCCTCGCTTAATCTTCGCTAAAATCATTCCCTTCCCAACAAACTTGATTGCTTTCCTTTTCAATTTCTATTATCGAATTGAATTGAGCGCCCAAAATTTGGCTGAGGCGCCAAGATCTTTTACTCTTTCAATTGAGATGGAAAGACGGAGTATTTTTTTGGCGCCAAAAGAAATTCTCCCGCCTCGATTAATTGGTACCCGTATCAATCAATCACTTATTTTTTTGGGGTTTTACTGATATACATGACCAGTGGTTCTTCAGTTCGTCTCTATAAATATGGTTCATCTCACGGTCTTGAAGTATCACTCATCGCATCCACGTTTCCTTCACACTCAACTCGAGAAATAATTTCAAGGTAGCTCTAGTTATTTTATTGTTTATTTTGTTTATCTCATGCTTGGCTTGCTATATGTTTTCAGCATTTCAATGTTGGATGTTGTTTCTTTTTTGTATACAGGTATGGCGTTGAAAAAAAACCCCAGGAAAAAAGCAAGGCACCCTTAGGGATGTCACTCCAAAGGTTCCAGTTAAAACGGGTCTTCGTAGGCGTAGTCCTGCTGAGCAGGAAACTCGAGGAGATCAACTGGCAAGAGAAAACACAAGGACACCCCAAAGTGATAGTGGTAATTCTCTTAAATTTATTGTTTACATACCATCTAAGACAATTTGGCAGCATGTTTGTTGTGTAATTCATAGACTAGCTCACAAGTCTTTGGGAAAGTTATATGATTAGTTATTGTGTAAATATTTCTTACTGTTTCATGTGGATGTTTCTTAATATTATTGATTTTTTATCGAAGATCAAACTATGATCCATGGCTTAATAACATGTACCTTTTTGGTTTTTTTTATTCAATGGAACAAGTTCTGAAGTTGCTGGGAGAGTTGTTGTTGAACAACAAATTCAACAAGTGCATGTGAAGGACCAAGGTGAAGAAACTATTTTGAACCAAACTAATTGATGGATGTTTGGAACCCGCACTTGATCACGAACCCGACTCACGAATTGATCTGCAAGACAAAGCCCCGGGTGTCCGGGGGGTAGACACTCCGACGCTCAAGTTAGCAAACAGCTTAGAGAAGCTTTAAGTGCGTAAGGCGTATTGTATGTAAGATAATAGATAGAGAGGTCTACCAAACCTTTAGTATTTATAGAGCTATCATCCGTAGATTGGTCAGATATGTAATTATGGTATGAATACAAATCTTATGGAGATAACAATTGTATTATCATGTATAGAAGAAGTATATTTATTACACAGTTGGGTTATCATGTTTAGGGGAAGTGTATTCCTTGTAGGACATTCAGAATATACTCATTCCTTATAAGGATTTGAGGCGATGGACCCGTGGATCCATCTTCCGCGTAACTCGAGCCCCTGACTCTTCTGAGGCCCTGGTCCGAGACTGAATGAGGTTCTAGAATACGAACCATGGACTTATCACTAATGACAATGGGATGCGCTCAGCCAATCTAGACAATAATGATGGAGAAACCGGTGATCAGAGAATCGGTAACATCACTTTTTCTTTTCATTTCATAAATATTTTAAGATCTTATCTTGCATTGCTAACAATATGTTTTATCAACTTGTAGTGAAAAGAAAGAGAGGTCCTACATATATGGTGGATATTTGGGGCAGGCCATCCCATCTACCTCCTATTAAGGTTACTTTCAATGTACATGGATCTCAACTAGGACCTGAGGGTCACACATGGAGTGAGTTTTTGGGATCTATAGCCCGAAATTCTAAGTATTGCCCAATTGATATTAAAAGTTGGCATGAAATGCCCGACAATAAGAAGGTTGAGATGCTGGATATTATCAAGGTATCACCAAATATAGTATGAAGTTTTAACACACTTTTCATAGTTCTTAATTTCACATAGAAAAAACCTTATTGTTCCAGGCACGCTTTGATATATCATTGGGGGATAAGAGTCAACTATTCAAGTCAATCAGCGCTAAATGGACGAACTGGAAATATGATTTGAAAAATAGATTATGGGTTCCTAACGTCATAGAATGCCCTGATTTTGGATCGGAAACTCGCGTTGAAAGAAGTCAATGGATGAACTGATAAGTCCAGGGTTCGTATTCGGACCTCATTCATACTCGGACCAGGGCCCGAGAAGGGTCGTGGGCTCGAGATACGCGGAAGATGGATCCACAGGTCCATCAATCCTAATCCTTACAAGGAATGCGTATATTATGAATGTTCTACAAGGAATATACATCCTCCTAAACATGGTAATACAACCATGACCGAAATACACTTCGTCTATACATGGTAATACAACTACTATTCCCATAAGAGTTGTAGTCATACCAAAAATACATATCTTGGTGATCTACGGATTGTAGCCATATAAATACCCAAAGGTTTGGTAGACCTCTCTACCTCATACTACATACAATACACCTTACGCCTCATACTAACATGAGCGTCAGAGTGTCTACCCTCGGGACACCCGAGGCTTTGTTTTGTAGGTCAGTTCGTGATCAAGGTTCGTCGTCAAAGTGTTGGTGTCCGGCATACATAAAATTGGCACGCCCGGTGGGACACCACATCTATTGACGACGTCGCCGAACTTTGTGTCTGATCTGATCTTGCGCACCTATTCAACAAGTTTCTCACGCCATGTTTGAAGCAGAGCAACCCAGGCGAAGCGCCCGTGTACTAGGGCAAAATCCGGAGCATAATCCAGAAGCAGAGCAGCCTCTTCGAGGACGTGGACGAGGTCGATCCAGGGGATCACGAGAGCGTTCTACCTCTGAACCACCACCAAGCTCTATCGTGGGGGCCGGAAACTTCAGCGTTCCGAATTCCTCCGGTTTCAAATCCTGCTGCATCCAGAGTACCACTTACTGGAATAAACCCTGTTGGAAACATCAGCGTTCCGAACTCCTCTGGTCCAAATCCCGCTGTATCCAGAATACCACCTTCTGGATCAAACCCTGTTGGATCCGAAGCACCGAACTCTGGTTCAAGGATAGTGATCCACACTGATATGAATCACAGCGAACGCGTCAACAACTCAGACGGCCTCGATCGAGAGAATGGTTTTGGGTACAGTGGATCTGATTCGATCTTTTCCGTGGAAGAACAAGCGCAACAGGATCGACAAGTTCTTGCGGAGAAACAACAGGAGGAGGAGAGACAAAGACGTCTTAGGGAAACCTTGAACCAACCCTTACGGCATAACCCGCCGGGTTCTGAGCTGCTCTATGTCAACCTTGTCCCGGACACCCCTCCGAGAACAATCCCTGACGACGTCCGAGCACTGATGAGGGATTTACATACCCAGTATCCTGACTTCATTGCATCTCTGATAAACTCAAGTCAACCACTTCGTGCCCAGACACATGAGGCCCCAAATTGAGTCTCTATCCCAGGAGATCGAACAACGCCACCTTCTGATCACAACCAGCAACAAAGATTCTTGGATGATTTATCTCGAAATCTACCTCCCTACAACAATCAGAGAGGACTGCCACCGCCTCCCGATCCAGCCAACCACCATAATGAGGGCCTAGGGCTAAGCAGGGAGGAAGTGAGAAGGATGCGCATCAACAATATCCAGGAAGAACTCAGACGCGAGAAGAGGGAGCGAACCCAGAATGAATGGCAAACAAGTGCCGATCGACCTTTTACCCAGGATGGAGCCTATCCTACTCGGGGAAAATACGAGGTCGATCAGGAAATCAAGCGTATTCTCGGACCTCGAGGACAGTCAGCTCGCTCCCCCTTCTCCCGGCATATCGATAATCTCCCCTTCGATGCCAGCAAGAAGGTCTCAGAGCACCTACCCACATACGATGGCACTAGCGACCCTAGGGAATTCCTCTCGGTCTTCTTCAATACCTTGGAAACCAGAAATTTCCATGAGCTGGAGATATGCAAAATCGTTCCTAGCTACCTATGAGAGAAAGCCCAGACATGGTTTACTCAGACGAAACCAGAAAGCTTATTTGACTACTGGGATTTCGCGGAATTTCTCCTCCTTCCAAAAGAAGAAATTCACTAAATCTCTTGGAGATCTGGGATATGTGGCTTGCCATGAAGGAGAGACTGTGATAGAACACTATCACAGATACATGGATCTAGCCACGGAGTGCTATGGTCGAGGTGAGATCCTCTTGATAAACATGTATCGCATGAGTGTGGATGACGACACTCTGAGGATGAAGCTGGAAACAAAGAATCCTACCACCATTCAACACCTCCAGGCTATCATGGAGAAATACCCCAACAAAGCAGATGCAGTGACGGGCAAAAGACCCCGAGACCTTGACAATAAAGGAAAGGAACCCAAGATGAAGATAGCGAAGGTCGAGAAAACTGAGGGCACTCCTTAACCAACCTTCGAGTCCTATACTCCTCTAGCTAGATCTCGGGCTGAGATCTTGTCCATTCACGGGAACCTTTTAAAGGACCCACCTGCCATGAAGTATTCAGCCGAGCGTCAAAGATACCCGATATTCTGCCAATATCACCGAGATCGGGGGCATGACACTTAGGAGTGCTATCATCTCAATAATGAGATCGAGAAATTGATCTGACAAGGAATTGTGCAACATATTGCACCTTCAATAACTGGTGACAACCAGGGCAACCAGAAGAGGTATGGGGGAAAGCCCTAGTAGAAGAAGAAGGATGGCTCCCGAAACAACAACAACAACAATAACAACCAAGGCGGTGGGGGCAACAATCCTCAAGATCCTCCACCACCGCCGCCAAATGGAGCTAACCGAGTTATCAACGGCATCAACGGCTACACGGGAGAAGCAATTTCCCTTACTAAGCTGAAGGATAGTGTGCGGGCCATATCCCACACCGAGCCAGTCAACAAGAGGCTCCGCCCCGAGGAAACCATCACCTTCTCGGACGCGGATGCCGTACCAAACCAGATGCCCCATTCTGACCCACTTATCATCTCTGCAACAATACAGGATTCCCTAGTGAAGAGAGTCTTTGTCGACAACGGGAGTGGAGTAGAAGTCATGTTCCAAGACTACTTCCAAAAGCTAGGATTTACCAAGGACGACCTCAAGCCTACAGGCCCCATCTCGGAGTTCACCGGAAATCCAGTCATACCCCTTGGAGAAATCACACTTCCAGTCACAGTAGCAGAAGGAGCGAAAAGCCTAACCCTTTACTGCCCATTTGTGGTGGTCGACACCGTCACACCCTTCAACATTATCCTTGGCAGACCTTGGATGTGCCAAGCTAAGGCTGTATGGTCTCCTTACCATTTGATGCTAAAGTTCCCGACACCACAAGGAGTTGCTTCCATCAAAGGAGATCAAGGAGTGGCACGTTCTTGCATGATCACGGCCATCTGTGATGCCAGAAAAGTGAGCAACATCTCAGTCATCAACACTGTCCTAGGAGATTTGATGCCCGATCCTGATCTCGAACAACCCCTAGTGTTTCACTTCGAGGAAGAGGCTTACGACGAGATGAC
This sequence comes from Sherardia arvensis, assembly GCA_948330725.1. NCBI lineage: Eukaryota > Viridiplantae > Streptophyta > Magnoliopsida > Gentianales > Rubiaceae > Sherardia > Sherardia arvensis. The sequence continues at coordinate 34,405,473 of OX415236.1, forward strand.
TGCACTATGGCATAAAAGACGCCATCAAGCCTTTCAAGTGGGAGAACTGGTAATGCCAGTTGGCCCGTGGTGCACTAACAAGCTAGAAGGAGTGCTGGAGCCGAGGACTAAAGGACCATACAAAGTCTCCACCGCACAGTCCGGAGGATTCTACCTCTTGCAAACTCGCGAAGGAGAAGAGCTGGATCCTGTCATCATGGCGCTCTTCCTACGCAGGTACCTCGGAGCTAAAACAAAGCAGATCTTCTCCAAATAAGGGAAAACTACTTCAATAAGGCCTACGAGCCAAGCTTCCTTTCTTTTCATCTTTTTATTTTTTCATACCCGAGCTCCCAAACTCGGGGTTGTCTTTTATACTTTTGCCGAACTCTCAAGTTCGAAGAATACAATTTCTTTTCAATATATATCTTCTATTTTATTTTGAAAGCAGTCAACACCCTCTAATACAAAGAGACACTATGCCTTACAAAGCATAAGTAAAGACTGTTACCTAAGATTTATACGCTTATAAGTGTGTGATTGATGCTTATTTAATATAAGTTGTTTGGACTACGTGTCCGATCTACAATCACCTTAGGCCAAAATAAAATAATATACTTATAAAAAGTATATGGTCAAAGACTAACATGATACGAGTCACACAAACTCACAAAGTTTGGAACTCGACTCTCAGTATGGTACACCTACTAAGGTACATGCCACTATTTATTCGGCCTATTCATAAGCCTGAGAATCAATCTTCTCAAGGATTGCAATATAAAGACCTTTATAAAGGCAAAATCAAAAAGTGTTATTACACTAAAAACTTCTTACACCTCGTGAAGGTCTTTGAAAACAGGGATACGTCCCCGACCGCGAGAAGAAGTAGAGACACGACCTCGACTACTATGAAGGCCACAGCCCCAGTTACTTTCTTCTGCCACCCTCATTAATTGAGAAGGTGTAGGAGATCCTTCCCTATTTCCTGTAATTGCAGGTCAAGAAGGAGAGCCTGATAAGCTATGAGCCCCAGGAGTAGGTGGCGCCCCTCGTCCTCTTCTATACGAAGTTCCTTCTAGAGGGTTCACCATCCCTCGAGAGGCACCACCTTGGACACAAGGCCTCACCAGTGGACCTGAATTCGAGGTTGAAGCGGGCCCACCTATCTCTCTCCTTGAAGGTACCGAAGGCGTGACAAACACACCTTGAGCTTCTAGTTCCTTTATTTGGAATCTGCAAGCATTCAACTCGGCCTGGCATATCCTCAAATCATCTATGGCAGTGACAATCTTATGATTCACGTCAATGTTTTCATTCCGAAGGGTAGAGATACGAAGATCCTTCTCATGACCCTCACCCTTAATCTTCATCAAGTCACTCATGACGTTTCTCCATTCACGGTCATTTCCCTTATTGGCGGCCAAAACTTTGCTGTATTCTTCTTCTAGACTCTTATACCTTGTCTGAATATCACTCAACTGCTTGTTCAGTTCAGCTCTCCGCTCCAGAACTATCTTGAGCCCACCACGAAGACTATCACACTCTTCTTGCACGAGGTTAAAACAGCCCTTGGAATCATCTAAATCTTCCTCCAGCTTCTTGCTCTTCTGAAGGACAGCTTCATACTTAACCTGCAATTCAGCACAGGCGGCAATGCAACACTAGAGATAAAAGAAGATGAAAGACTGATTAATTTCATAAAAAACATAATATTCAGAATACATTAGCGCCAAAGTTTGGCAGCAAGAGGATAATCCTAAATAAGAGTGAAGGCTCTAAGGAATTACAGTTCTTGGCTGTTCATTGGGGTTTTCATCGTCCTTAGTTGAAGTCTCTGCAGCCGACTTCTCCACCAGGAATGACAGCTCAGGATACAGATTGCACAGCTTCTCCAGAAACTCTTCCAGAGTCAAAGCCTTCTCCAAAGATTCCAGACTAGTTAATAAGCTAGTCTCGAACCCCTCAATTCGGCGGAACTTCGCCCTGAACTTCTCCAGGTTTTCTGACACCTCTGGCCAAGTATAAGCAGGAGCCAGCAATCCCTGACCTTCCTCACTAAGAATTTCTTGAAGGTAGACCCACATTTTCGGAAGTTCAGATTTATGAAAGAACTCGCCTACTCTTGGCGATGGGCCTCCATTTTAGGGTAGTTCAAGTAGAAGTTCATTATCAACCGAACCAGCTGCCTCTGGCAATCGGGATTAGTATATCGGTTCTTCATTGCCTCCACTACGGCCATCTTCCTCTTCAGTTCTTGAAAGGAGTTATCCGTCAATCTTTTCTCCTTCTTCAAGGACATAACTTCCGCTTCAAAGGCCTCTCTCTCCGCCTTCTCTTAGGCCATCCCATCATGGAGATGCTTCACCATTTCAGAAGGTCCGCTAGTTTTTCTGGCCATCTGCTCCTTCAACAGCTCCAACTCAGCCTCTCGCTCTTGGCAACGACAGTACAACGTTTTAACAGAACCATACAAGTGTTTCATATGATTCAGAGACTGTGGAAAAGAGCAAGACAATTAGATAATGACATATGTTATCAAGTTATGATCTAAGTTAAGCATACCTGGTTTACTTCAGGACATTCCGGAGTAATCTCGGTCCTGACTTCTGGAGAAGGAGGCATAACGTACTTCTCGAACCCCCCCAACGGTTCGAGCTCAAGCCTAGCCCTTTTGGTAGACTTGGTGGAAGCACTTGTGGAATTCCCTGAGGCTTCAGCGTCTTTCTTCTTGTCGTGGTGATCTTTCTGCTTCCTCGACTTGACCATCTGAGCCAACAGATCCAATGCCTTGTCAGTCTGAGAAACACCCACTATACATAAAAGGAACGGAGTTAGTATCAGGAAATATGATATAGTAGGGACGAAAATGTTAAACACAACATAGAAGAAATACCCTCAGGCAGTGTATCAGATACTACTACAGAAACTGATTCTTCATTCTCAGTCCTACTAGACATGGTGTGCGAAGATACAGAAGTCTGAGATATCTCCCTTCCCGGACACCATACTACGGCTGAACTCCTATCCTCATCTTCATCTGATAGATCTCGGGCAACATGTACGAATAGACACTCTGTCTCATGCCGACCCTCAGTTCTACTTGAGTATTTCTAGGTCCTTGGACCAATATTTTAAACTGACGACGAGCATCGGGCATAAATCCAGCAATTTCCCATCCACATCTCTCTCGAACATCTCTTCCCGAGCTGTCCTCTCTTCTATTGCTCTAGAGGCACGAAGCACTCTAGCTGAACCAATGGGATCCTGCTCCATGGATAGAATGATTTCATACCACTCAATATCTACACCATCTGGCTGGTCGAAATAAGACAACCTCATGTAGCTGCCATTTTGAAGAGTTCGGCCAGGCATTTGATAGAGCCACTGATACGTCTCAACAGGCCACTGCCAACCCATCTGGGGATCTCCTGACACAAACTTGCCATTCCTAAGTTTGATCTTCTCTCTCATTAACTCCTCAGCTATCTCCATCAACTTGTCAGAGGTCATAATATCTTCCCAGTTTTCATTTTGGAGGTCATCATTCCAAAGGGGTACTTCATACTTGGTTCGGTCAAAGGTTAGTTTCACCTTGTCCCATCCCACATTCTATCGAGGAAGAACAAAAGCCCGACCCATGGTCTTATATCGGACAGATAAAGTTACAAGCTGTTTAACAGTAGACACCTTATATAGGGTCCGCAAAAGAGAAAGCCTGGGCTTATAACCCTTACGATCACACCAGGTTATTAGTGCCATTATGATTATTATTGCATCAACACGCAGTTGCCCCGGATGCACCTTATACCACTGAAGAAATCTACTCAACAGTGGGGAAAACGGAAATGCTAGCCCGTGCTGCAAAAATCTCCCATATATAACCCCCCGGGTTGGAGTTACTAACTCTGCTGCAGATCTATCTCCTCCAAAATACATGAGATCGGCATCAGGAGGAATCGAAAAAGGACAATTTTCAGTAAAGATAGCAGCATCAGCACGAGCTTTATCATCCTTCATTGACCTCTTGCTACTACCTTCACCATTCACGGATGGTCCACCTGCGGCAGCCTGCATTACTATGGGGCTATTCCCCTCTATCTGAGCCCTCTTGGCCATAGCCATTAATCTCTTCTCTTCCACAGAGGCTTTCTTCTTCAAAACTACGGGATTTTTCCCACTTGCTACCTCGGCTCTATGATGGACAAGGGAGCTATTCTCCTCAGCCTGACTACATGCATACTCCCCTCATCATGATGGGGGATGGAAATCGTTTCGGTAATACTACCCATGATTACAGAGAGTATGGGGGGAAATACAAATACAGAGGAAAAAGAATAAAGTAGACAAACAAATGAAGAAAGAAGATAACACTTACTGATGATTGAGAAAGCAGAGATTGGGGCTTTAGAGATTTGATGAAATACTGATGCGTTTTCTGAAACTTGGAAAGAAGAATGTTGACTAAAGAAGACAATGGGAATGATTTGGGAGATTTAATCCAAACTCAGACAACATTTATGGCGAGTAAATATCTCGATTCTGGTTTCGATGCAAAAAATTGGAAAGACGGGGGACATACCGCCTCTACTTACCAATGACTGCACGCTATGTGTATTTACCATCTAGATTTCAGAGGAAGCTAATCTCAGCCGTCCGTATATTTGGATGGAATACGAAAGAACTTGAAACTAGATATTCAGAAGGTTAAGCCCGAAAGGATAGTCCTTGAAGGACGCCCTGAGCTTAACACCCTGAGACATCCTCCCTCAAGTTATTGGTTATCCCCGAGAAGCAGGCCTCTCCTTCAACCTTCGAGATGGAGCGCTCTAAGTTCTGAAGATCTACCTTGGGGCTACTGATAAGTCTAGGTTTCGTATTCATACCTCATTCATACTCGGACCAGGGCCCGAGAATGGTTCTGGGCTCGAGATACGCGGAAGATGGATCCACAGGTCCATCAATCCTAATCCTTACAAGGAATGCGTATATTATGAATGTTCCACTAGGAATATACATCCTCCTAAACATGGTAATACAACCATGACCGAAATACACTTCTTCTATACATGGTTATACAACTACTATTCCCATAAGAGTTGTAGTCATACCATAAATACATATCTTGGTGATCTACGAATTGTAGCCATATAAATACCCAAAGGTTTGGTAGACCTCTCTATCTCATACTACATACAATATGCCTTACGTCTCATACTAACTTGAGCGTCGGAGTGTCTATTCTCGGGACACCCGAGGCTTTGTTTTGCAGGTCAGTTCGTGATCAAGGTTCGTCGTCGAAGTGTTGGTGTCCGGCATACATCATGAACTTGTCCAATATTTGGAACACCCCTGAGTCCCATGTAACTTATACTATTGCTTTATGGCTTGGATTTTGTATTAATATATGTATCTCTTGTTGGTATAATTAGGAAAAATGCGAGAGAAACAAGATAGCCAGGTCTAAGAAAACAATTAATCATACTACAGGGAAGCTTTCATATGTTAACGTTTCAGAAAATAAGGTTGAAGAGATTAGATTTTATGTTAGAATTGTGTTTCATTTATTAATCTATATCTTGATACTAATGAGTTGAATGTTATTAGAAAAAACAATCCGGACGTTATCCATCTCGGGGTCAAATGTTTGTATATTACTATACCAAGAAAGATGGAAATCCTGAAAAAGTAGCAAATATATTGGTATGTTTTTTTTAACTCTGATACAAATAAGCAGCAATTGTATTGTTTCAGAGTTATTTAGTGACGTATATTATTTTTTAAAATCCAGGATGAAATTGAAAGACTCACAAGTGAATAACCAGAAGATATGGAAGATGAAATTGCTCCGGACGATATATTTGCTAAAACTGCTAGGCCAGATAAGCGTGGATATGTTAGGATGGTCGGGACAAAGCTTTATCCTTCTGATGTATGGGGTGATGTTATTGGGCGTAAACAACTAAGCGTGCCATGATGGAGCTTAAAGCAAGACTTGCTGATCTTGAAAATCAACTGGAAGAATTACGACATGGCAGAATGGCAAGTCATGGAGGTGAGAGCACACAGAATAATGCTAATACTGGACACCAATTGGCTACTCAATCTCAACAGGTATTTATTCTAGCCTTCATGTCCCTGTCATTGTGTTATGTAGTGGTGGATATATCCTACTTATTTTATGTGTCACTTTATGTTTATTCACTTATTCATCTCAAGAGCATGGTTGATCCTACTAATTAAGATGGTTACAAAAGGGTTCATTCGAAGATACGAGGTCGGAGGCCAAGCTTTAGGACCTGGATTCTATGAAGTCAACATTACGGTTATTCACCCTGAAGAGCACTTGGTTCGTGCTTATGACTACTATCGTGTCCTTGGAGATGCCCTTGAGGGTATGATTGCATGGCCTATAATATTGGTACAAAATTATTCATCTATATACAATTTAAGTTATCAATCTATTTTAACGTACATGATTAAATATGTTGTACTTGTAGATTACCCCGATTCAAAGAGCTTAAAATTTGACGATTTCCGTTGCTGACAAGGTGGATCCTGCTATATTCCACCAACTTGGTCAAGCAATTCAAGAGTTTTTTTGGTTTCAATAACTAGTGCTTAGTAGCACTTAGAACAATCTTTAAAGATGAGTTCATGATACGAAGGGTATTGGTGATACGAAGGGTATTGGCCAAGCCGTAGACCAAGCCTTGTTGTCCTTATGGGTTGACGAAATCCATATTGGACCTACGGATATAATAAATTAGGTTTCCAATCTTACCAAGGTTTTTCCCTAACGGGTTTTTTAATCCGGTAAGATTTTCGTTTTCATAGTAGGAATAGGATTTGTTACTTGTTTCATAGTTGGGAAAGGATTATTATTTTCAGATTCTAGGTAGGATTATGATCTAGGGTTCGGCTATAAATATAGCCTTCATATTGTAATTTTATTCAGAGTTTATTGATAAATATAAGGAGTTTCCTAAATAATTGACAGTTGTTCAATTTCTAGATTCAGTTGAATCGCCCGAGGACAGATGTTCGCGGTGGTTACCTCGATAATTTAGCTTCAGTTGTTAGCTAGTTATCAACCCAGTTCGTGTGTTTACGTTGTTTCGGTTACATCAAGTGTTTTTGCGTATAATACGCATCAAAGTGGTATCAGAGCAAGGCTTTCACAAATTCTAGTTTGTGAACGGTCATGGAGGATAGAGATAAAAATATGGAAGATCGTATGACTAAACTGGAAACATTAATAGGGTTACTCCTCGAGGAGTCGAAAGGCAAGAAGTCTATAGAAGAACGAAAACCAGGACAACTGACGGGGTTTAGTTCATATGATGAAAGCATTCATCATAATCGACGTCAACACGATGATCGAGGACTAAAGCTGGATATACCCGAGTTCGGTGAGAACACAGGTGCAGAGGAATATCTGGAGTGGGTGTGCAAAGCTGATCGCGTATTCGAATACAAAGGATACAACGATAAGGAAAGTTTCAACTTGGCTAAGTTAAAACTGAACAGTCTAGCTTATCTATGGTTCGAAGAAGAAAATAACGAAAGGAGACGTAATGAGCAGACTATGATAGATACCTGGACGGAATTAAAGAAGGCTATGCGTCGGCGTTTTGTACCAGCCAATTATCTGAATGATTGCTATATTCAAATGATTAGATTCAAGCAAGAATCTATGTCAGTTTATGAATATACGAAGGGATTTGAGAAGCTAACTTTGCAATGCCAAGTACGGGAACTTCCGGAACAAAAGATGGCTCGTTATCTAGGAGGATTAAAGCAAAGCATAGCAAATATGATAGAATTGCAACCCTATTCTTCATTTGCTGAAATATGTAAGTTAGCTACAACATGTGAGAAACAACTTTTGATGAAAGAAACACCCACTAAGACAATTGTTTCGAGATCATATGCTACAAATCCAGGGTCTAATGGGAGTTATAGTGGATCAAAGACTACACCTCCTGCTCCTATAAAGATAAGACCGGATAACCCAGCTGCAGAAGAAAGAGACCTCACCCAGTTGAAGTGTTTCACCTGTCGCGGGTACGGGCATTTTAAGAACCAATGTCCCAACAAGAGGGCATTAACCATGATGGAAATTCAGACAATTCAAGATCTGGAAAGAGCAGCCTTGCTAACGGAACCGATTCCAGAAAACGACACAACATATGAGGATCACAATGAGGTACTAGACGTGTCAGCAGCAGATCATGGGGCAAGCCTAATGGTTAGGAGAGCGCTTCATAGTACGTCAGTTAACCAAGGTCATGAACAACGAGAGCAACTGTTTTATTCTCGTTGCCTAATTCAAGGCAAACTATGTAATTTGGTAATTGATGGAGGAAGTTGTACTAATGCAGTCTCCACTGAAGTAGTGGACAAACTGAAGTTACTAACGAAGGTCCATCCAGCGCCATATAGATTACGTTGGTTGAGTGATGGGGATGAAGTCAAAGTTAATCGCCAAGCACTAATTTCATTTTCTATAGGCGAATACAAAGATGAAATACTCTGCGATGTAGTGCCCATGACAGTTTGCCATGTTTTATTAGGACGTCCATGGCAGTTTGACCGTGTATCTCAGCATTGTGGCCAGAAAAACAGTTACGTAATCGAGAAGAACAAAAGGAAATTTCGATTATTACCATTGGCGCCGGCTGATATATTTAAAGCCCCTAAACCATCGCTATTTGCAAATGAAAAAGAGGTATGTCAAGAGATCGACCAGGGAGAAACTGTTTATCTTCTGGTTGCGAATGTGAAAAATCGAGAAGGGGAGAGAAATCTGGATCCCAAGGTGTTGAATTTGTTGGATAAGTTCAGCGATGTATTTGACCAATCCAAGATTGAAGCAATAAAATCATGGCCTACACCGACGACCTTAACAGAAGTGAGATCTTTTCATGGTTTAGCTTCCTTCTACCGAAGGTTCATAAAAGAGTTCAGTACCTTGGCCAGTCCTATGACGGAGACAACGAAGAATGGAAAATTTGTGTGGATTATGGCAGCTCAAAAGTCTTTTGAGACCATAAGGGACCATCTATGTCGCACGCCAGTTTTAGCTTTGCCTGATTTTACGCAACCCTTTGAAGTTGAATGTGATGCTAGCGGAGTAGGGATTGGTGCCGTATTACTTCAAGCCAAAAGACCTATTGCTTATTTTAGTGAGAAACTGGGAGGGGCGAGAGCGAATTATTCAACATACGATAAGGAATTTTATGCACTTATTCGTGTTTTGGATCATTGGAGTCACTATCTACGACCAAGTCGTTTTATTCTCCATTCTGATCATGAGGCGCTCAAGTATATTCACGGACAACATAAACTTAATCCAAGGCATGCGAAGTGGGTCGAGTTTTTACAGTCTTTTAATTTCTCTTCCAAGTATAAAGACGGTAAGAATAATGTCGTAGCAGATGCTTTGTCACGCCGCCATTCAATGCTTACAATTCTGGATGCGAAGCTGCTTGGGTTTGAATTGTTAAAAGAATACTACAAGGATGATCCATATTCTAGCAACATCATGCACGACTGTGAGGAAGGAACAAATAGTAACTACTTGCTGCAAGATGGGTATCTTTTTAAAGGAAACCATTTATGTATTCCAAAAAGTTCTATTCGAGAATTATTGGTACGAGAGGCTCATGGTGGAGGCATTACTGGACATTTTGGCATCAACAAGACGATGGAGATATTACAGGAACATTTTTACTGGACAAAAATGTTCAGAGATGTGCAAGCTATAATCTCACGTTGTAGCACCTGTCAAAAGGCGAAAAGTGTTTTTCACAAAGGACTCTATACTCCAATGCCAGTTCCGGAAGGTCCTTGGGAAGATGTATCTATGGACTTCATCATTGGGTTGCCTCGAACGCAGAGAGGGAAGGATGCTATTATGGTGGTAGTAGACCGTTTCTCCAAGATGGCTCATTTCATTCCTTGCCATAAAACCGACGATGCAAGCCATGTTGCGGATCTATATTTTAGGGAAGTTGTACGTCTACATGGGGTTCCTCTTACTATTGTGAGCGATCAGGATACCAAATTTTCAAGTCATTTTTGGCGATCATTATGGCGTTTGTTGAGAACTAAACTATTATTTAGTACCTCCCATCATCCTCAAACTGATGGACAAACGGAAGTGACGAATCAGACGCTTGGAACGTTGTTAAGAGGTTTGGTGAATAAGACTCAAAAGGATTGGGATCTCAAGCTAGCTCATGCCGAATTTGCTTATAATCGCACTCCAACTTATGCTACCAAACATTCACCGTTTGAGACTGTATATGGAGTAAATCCTTGTCTTCCTATCGATCATGTACCCATGAACCGAGAACAAATGATACATGTCGATGCAAAGAATCGAGTTAAGGACATGAAAAAGTTCCATGAACAGGTGAAGGTTCGGATTGAAAAGGTTAATGAGATTTACAAGAAGAAGTCAAACAAGCATCGGAAACAACCTGAATTTCGTGAAGGAGATTTGGTATGGCTACATCTGCGAAAAGAGCGTTTTCCGGCCAAACGAAAAAATAAGTTAATACCACGAGCTGATGGTCCTTTCCGTGTCATGGAGCGTATTGGAGATAGTGCCTACAAGATTGATCTACCAGGAGAATATGGCGCCGTGCATGCAACTTTCGATGTAGGGGCTTTGTCACCTTACATTGACGATGATGCTCTTGAAGAATTGAGGCCAATTCTTTCCGAAGAAGGGGAGGATGATACGAAGGGTATTGGTGATACGAAGGGTATTGGCCAAGCCGTAGACCAAGCCTTGTTGTCCTTATGGGTTGACGAAATCCATATTAGACCTACGGATATAATAAATTAGGTTTCCAATCTTACCAAGGTTTTTCCCTAACGGGTTTTTTAATCCGGTAAGATTTTCGTTTTCATAGTAGGAATAGGATTTGTTATTTGTTTCATAGTTGGGAAAGGATTATTATTTTCAGATTCTAGGTAGGATTATGATCTAGGATTCGGCTATAAATATAGCCTTCATATTGTAATTTTATTCAGAGTTTATTGATAAATATAAGGAGTTTCCTAAATAATTGACAGTTGTTCAATTTCTAGATTCAGTTGAATCGCCCGAGGACAGGTGTTCGCGGTGGTTACCTCGATAATTTAGCTTCAGTTGTTAGCTAGTTATCAATCCAGTTCGTGTGTTTACGTTGTTTCGGTTACATCAAGTGTTTTTGCGTATAATACGCATCAGTTCAGCTAGTTCATTTTTTAGTACAGTTGTGGCTCTTTCCACAGTCATTTTTATCATTTTTCAAATCATATTGAGCATAGAATAATGGGTTTTTTATCATTTGATAATGGTTTTTTTGGTGGAGCTGTACTTTTTAAAAAGGTTGTGTGATTTTGTCTTCTACTGGAGCTGTGCAAAGGCAGTTTATGTTTTGAGTTTTGGGCTGACAGGATCACAGAAAGAAGCGTTGTATTACAAAATCCCACAAACCTCAAAACATATTTCCCAGTCCAACTCTTTCCGCCTTTGCATCAGGGAGCACCGGCAGCCACCTGCGTCGATGTGCCCTACCTCAGCACTTGAAAATTTGTTCATTCACCGGTAAGTTTCACTTATTAATGTTGCATTATCTCACAGTTACAGTCTTAGAGCTGTCAACCTGGGTTTTCTGGAATGGCGCTGTGAAATGTGAAAACCACTCGTTTCAAATTTCACAGAATTTGATCTGCTTTGTATATTGCTATTCTTTAGTCTTTTAGTTTCTACATGTGTTTAGAGCCTAGGGGTGCATCTTGCTGAAGGTTGTAGTGTTTGTTGTTAGTTAATCTCTGAGAAAAAATAAAAGTCAATTATGTGAATGAGTTAATGACTTATATGTACTGTGAAAGAAACAATGATATCCAAACATGACGATATTTCTTAGTTTCTTGAGCTCTGTCTGAGACAGACATTTTTGGATAGCCTATGGTAAGGCTCCTGGATTACGTACCACAGGGTAGTGTTATTTGAGTGTGATTGGGTTTTGAAAGGAAGTCGGCTAAAACGTGATAGTGATGGTTTATTCCTAGCTAACTTTAATAATGTTAGGCGTCATGAAGAGCCATTCATTTTAGCTAACCAAGTTTCACAAGTGTTCTATGTAGCTAATCCATCAGAATTGAACTGGTCTGTTGTCATAAGCACATCTGCTAGAAGCCATTGTAGTATGGAACCATTGGCAGATGTTGAAACCTATCTTCAAAGCAACTTAGGAAATTCAGTTTCAAATAACTTATAAGAAAGTGTTCAATGGGTTCGTCCTGGTGTAGATGGGGATATTGTTGACAACATGCCTTCTGAAAGGTAAAATGCATGATTTATCTTTTTTTATGAATGCTATTCTTTGTTTAATTTATATAAAGTATGATGCCCTACATTAAATATTGAATTCCATAATGATGATATAGATCAAGAAAAAGGAAAATAAGGAATGTTGTTGTTTCAGAATCATCCGAAGGAGTGAGCAAAAGAATTTCGAGGAAAAGTTTGAAATGACATTAAGATTATCAAAGGCATGATTAAGGTATGTATATGTTAATTCAAAGGATATCGAGAAGTATTATATGATTTATTTTTTAGGACTAGGAACTGGAATGCTTTTTGGATCAAGGTTATGTTGTTAATAATTTTTCTGAATGCTTGTTTTGCAGCTGGGAACTAGTATTGATGGCTGCCTCTACTTTAGACCTGCTACGATACTTAGCGTTGTTTTTGTTGTTTGGTGTGTGATTAAAGAATAATTTGGGGCAAGCTACCCATAAATGATTTGTGATCTGATGTTCAGATTCCAGACCATTGCCTTTTCTGTAATTCATTTAGTTGGTTATGAAATATTCATTATAAATTGTCTTTATTAACTGACTATTATAAAGACATTAGCATGGAATAATATTCACAGGTTTACAAAATGTCATAATACACATATCCACACGTTTTTCCTTTTCCATGTTAAATCCGTCGTGATTATTTATTTATGTCATAAAAGGATTTCCCCACATTTGTTGTATTAAAGAAACAGTTTAAACTTTATCTTTCTATTTTTTTTCTACTATCATGTATATTTGTATCCTAAAAAATGTATATCGTGACAAATTATAATGTGATTAATATATTTTCGTTCTTAATTATTTTTATGACACCATCTTCAATTATTTTTAATTATTTAATTAAAAAAATTCATAATAGACATTTGCACACATTTTTCATTTTCAAAATAAATCTTCTAATTTATTTACTTTTGTCATAAAAGGGGTTCCCCGCATTTTTATGCTATTCAAAATGATTTAACTTTTTTTGCTCGCTGCTGTTCTCACCTATTAAATTTATTCTTGTCCTAAGAATATTATGTTACTACAAGCTCATAATATGTCAGCATATGTGCGTCTTAACATGATAGTATAAGGACATTATTTATAAAATGTCTTAATTAAGTAATACAATGATATGACCTTGATTTAAGTATTCGATGGTTATTTAGTGAATGTCATTATAGCTTTATATGTTACACCTCTCTTGATTTGTCATGAAAAATATGTCAGCAAAGTGCAATTTTCCAGTAGTGTGGGTAACCCGGGTTTTAAATAGGTCGGGTATGGTTTAAGGTTTTGTGACCCGAAATATTATTGGGTTGGGTTTGAGTTTAGCATTTCCAACCTGCCAACCCGATGACACGAACATATTAGGATTCAGTGGTTTGAGCCAAGTAGGAAAGTATCTGTTTGTTGCAAGTTCTATGCCAACATAAATTAAGATGGGTGCAAATGGCTTTGCAACAAATGAGTCACATATGAGTGGTTTAGTGGTCGTGTAAAATCCTAGAAGGTGTTCACGGTTTTATGTTCTTAAAGACAAACTTATTCCTAGCATACTACAAGCTCCAATCAAGCAAGACCACATTATGCATGAACATAGTATGAATGCGCGTAAGATCATGCCTACTAAGATAATAAGACATCATATTCAAAGTGGTACTGAAAACATGTGTTGGGATTCCAATGAAAGCTTTAACATCCAACCAAACTTCGGAGGCCATAAAGCATTCATCAAAGAATGATCTAAGGTTTTAGAATGATCTAAGAAAAGAACATAAGAGAGGAATCAAATAAAGGAGTAAGGTCTTGTTGAATCATACTGAATTTCTTACTAAATTGAATCATACTATATTTAATGTTGAAATGAACTGAGCTAAAATTTAATTTTTAAAATATCACTACATGTGGTAGAAATACAATGAATTTTAGTAAAAGATATAATATACTGAACTAAACTGATTTTTTAATTATACCGAATTGAATCAAACTAAACTAATTTATAGAAAAATCCAGAGAACATGCCATGGACATTACAACTCTATTTACGAGTAAGGTTTAGGGAGAATATGTTCAATAACTTTTAGAAAAAAAATCAGAAAACTTACTAGTTAAAAAAATAGACAAGTTAATTTGATTTATTAATTAAGACAAACAATTAGAGAATGCGGCTTTATGGTAAGACTTGACTTCTAGTATATTAATAACGGCCAATTACTAATTTATACCAAAACGTGAAAAATTAGGCTATGAATAACATATCAGGAAACACAAATGGTGTGTTTGGTTCGCAAAATTTTTGAGAGTCTAGATTTTGTTTTGGAATTTTGAGAGTTTGGGTTTTTGTTTGGGATTTTGAGGAGTCTGGTTTTGCAAAATCCTTGTTTGGTTGGGTTGGATTTTGTGAGTATGAAACAAAATTTTTGATTGGTTTTTAGGATTTTGCAAATCTGGATTTTGGGAAACTTGGTGAACCAAACAAGATTTTACAAAATTGGACTTGAATAGTCCAAGTTTTGCAAAAACCTGCCCAACCAAACACACTCAAAAGATTTAAAGGGCCGAATAGTAATTGACCAAAAGTCAAAATCAAAGTCTGAGTGGTGTGGTCTTGCGTTGACGACTATCGGTCGATTGAAGAGATTCAAACAGACTTGCATTTATCCGATTACGTATAGGTTAGACGCTAGATATTTTCGGTTATCATAGTCAGTGTAGTTTGATCATGAGAATTGGTTTGTTATTTTTTCTTTCGTTTTTACATTTTCTATGTACAAAAAAACCCCAAAACTATATATTGACATCGTCCTCGATTCTTTTCAATTGGTATCATAGCATGCTCTATTAGATAAAGGTAGGAGGATCAGAGTTGTTATCCATGACCGTCATCTGATTATGAGTATTGGAATGCTCTGTTAGATAAAGGTAGGAAGTTTGAAGGATTCTATCATTGAGACTCATGTCAGGCAAGGGGAAATAACTAAACCCAGGAGAGGAGGGAAGAAAAAGAAAGCAAACTCGAAAAAGGTTTCTCTATCTACAACACAAATGTTCCGGTAGAAATATCCCCCAAAGCTATCTTAAAATTTCTACCGATCAGTTTCACAAAATTCTTAACTAATCTTTCTATTCTAGCACGTATGTTTAAACATGAGCCAGAGTTTAAACACTGAAAGAAAGAACACCAGAAATGATTACGCAGTTCGGTGAAACACACCTACTCTGCGGGGCGTTAACCCAGTTCAGAATTAATTCACTAGTACGAAAGATTACAGTACAAGATGTTTAAATTTCAATACTTATCTTTCTACTCTCCTTGTGAATTTGCAAGCTCCCCTTGCTACCGATTCGCCTTGATCGAACTCCCTCCGATCTCAATCTCATTGACGCTGAATCTCTTCCTCCCGAAAAATTAAGGTGTATGATTCTGAACTTGAAACCACGATCAATGACCTGTTGACGCGATCGACTCAGCACTGCTCCAACAAAGCTATTCTGGATGCAGAATACTTTCTCTTGAGTTCGATACTTCTTCTCGCAGCTTGCGTCTCTATTTATAGCTCCATGCTGTGCTGCCGTGTTGATATTCTCTGTACTTCAATCACGGTATTGCTGATCTTCTCATCTAGCTAATCACATCTGCAATTAGTCTCCTGGCTATATTCTACTTCTATATCTATACTGTAGGAAATATAATCTTTCCTTATTTAAGACTAATCCTAACTAAAATACAACTCTATCATATATATAATCAGATCGGAGCTGAATATCTCTTCAAATATCATCTATGATTCGCTCGAATATCTTCTTTGATCACACACAAGTCGTACTTCATCATAATCACTGTTGCTCAGTTTCTGTTTCTGCTGGAGCAAGTGTTTAAACATACAACAGTGACTTCTACAAAATAGCCAACAATATCGTTTTGAAACTTCTGGACTCTTCATATAGCTCTTTTGTTCAGCCACCCCGGTGGATACATGTCTGATCGGGCACTCTGTTCCGACTGAGGTGACAGTGACTCCTAGGCAAAAGATGGTTGCCATTAAGAGGAGGAGGAAATTAGTGAAGACTTCTGGTCAATATGGGGCTAAACATACTGATTAAAAAGGAAGACGGTTGAAGCAATCCCGTAGAAAGAAGATTTTGCAAGGTCTTCATCTACAGAATCATAAAATGGCGGGTCTTCTTCCCAAAGTGTATCCAAGTTGAGGAGATCTCATTGGGGCACTTCTAGGTTGAAATTATCCTTGAAGTGTCTCTGGAGTGATAAGATTGTGGCCAAAAGATTTGGCTAAGGCTCCTTCTCCGGAGAAAGTGACAAAGATGTAATTATCGGGTGGGGTTTGACCAACAAGCCAGTGAAGGTGATCCCTGATTCTATTGCCGCCAAACTTGCCAAGGCGTTGAATAATCAAGCTCCAAGGCCCTGGTGACCAACTCCGACGTCGGGATAGAGAACTCTGAGTCGGAGATGCAAATATCATCCTCCGGATTAAGCACTCCACTCAAGAATATTTCTAACTTTTCTCAAATGTTATCTCCAGTAACTCAAGGGTCGGTACTAAGAACTCGAAAGTTTAAGGGAGCAGACAAGGAGTCGGATGGTCGGGTTTTCAGAAAAACCCGAGATGAAGAATTTCCCTGATTCTAGTATATCAGATATACCGTTGAGTGACGTATCCCCGACGACCTAGCTGGGAAAAATTTAACTGTATTCCGGCTCAAGCATCAAAGTCATCGGCTATGGCTAAGGTTGTGGAGGGAATTTTGGGGAGTACAGCTCAGAACTTTGATTATGGGCTTCAGATTCTTGATACTACCATAATAGACAACTGAGAGGTCAATAAGATGGCCTTATATGAGACTGAGAATATCGAGTTGAAGAAGATACATATGTTATCAGATGGTGAAATCATTGATCATCTTAAAGTGTCGTATCAAATAAAGGTTCGGATAAAGAAATCACTTGAAGGTGGTTCTGCACTTTATTGGAAGAGTTTATTCGATGAGATAATTTCACCATGAGAGGGCAGCTGTTTGGTAGCAATGGTTCATAACATGCTCGTTTGTGCAACTTATCCAGAACTTTAGAGTTTATTAACCCGGAATTATGAAGTAGCAATGGAATTGTTTGATTTTTGCCTAGATTCTTTCACATTTTAAGTGTTTATGGGAATGGTAAACCATGGAATATGACACTACATGACCTATTAGCTGAGCTGCAGACAATTGACATTTTCCGTGACTAAAAATTGGATGCTCATGTTCATGTCTCTTGTTTCAAGTAATCATAATTTTGTTGTTGCACACCAAATTAATGGTGCTTCTAGCAAGAAAAATTCAATCAAGAAGCACTGGGAAAGTACACTTCAACCAAACTGTCACGTACAAACTTTGAACGGAACAAGGTAACCAAATATTCAATTTGGTGGTTTGAAAACATCTCTCGGGTTGGTGGAATTTCCCAGAAAGACCAAAATTTTGTTTGGTTAACTGCAGTGAAATGGAGACTTTTGATGCATGGGAGTGTGGTCTGTGATATGCATAGCCGGGATATAGTCTTGAAATTCTGTATGGAATGTTTAAGAACTGTGTGTTGCCTCAGTGTTGTTGTTTTTTTTTTACAAGGCC
This sequence comes from Sherardia arvensis, assembly GCA_948330725.1. NCBI lineage: Eukaryota > Viridiplantae > Streptophyta > Magnoliopsida > Gentianales > Rubiaceae > Sherardia > Sherardia arvensis. The sequence goes on from OX415236.1 coordinate 34,423,434, forward strand.
TTTGTGTTGTTGATGAAGTGCTTGTGGACAAGAACTGTTTTAGAGGGAGGAATTGTGAGGAAACACAAAAGATTAAAAGGGCAGAATAGTAATTGACCAGAAGTCAAAGTCAAAGTTTGGGGGTTTGGCCTTGAGTTGAAGACTATCGTTCGATTGAAGGGATTTGCAACAGACTACACGCTAGATATTTTTGGTTATCAAATAGTTTAGTTTGATCACGAGAATTGATTTGTAATTTTTTCTTTCGTTTTTACATTTTCAATGTACAAAAACTCCAAAAATATATTGAAATCGTGCTCGATTCGTTTCAGAACATAATACAAGTATTTTTCATTATTAAATAGTGTCATTAATAATTTTATTTTGTATATAAGTATGTTATTTTTGTACTTGCACGGGGATCTCCACAAGAAACGCGTACGGGATTTCCATTCATTTTGGACTTGTTCGAAGTCAAAATCATTATTCATAAAGTGATCGATGCGTTTCTTCTTGGTTAAGACTTCTCGATACTAGTTTCCAATCAGAACTCTTCCAGATTATAAAGTCTCACAAGAACTAGTCTAACTATGTTTACGAAGATTTTTGATCAACCGTAATGGCTAACATAACAATCACAATCACAATCAGTCATCGGTCCATCAAGCTATACCTGCGTCACTCAGATACATAAACAGAAATTGTTTTTTGAGAAAAGAATATATATTTACCAAAAGAGTTCAATATACAAAGACAAAATTTTGCCCTAGTTGTTGGTTTCTCCACATTCATAACTATACACAACAATTTCAAAATTCCGATCAAATGCTGCATCCGCAGCAAAGGTAGAAAAAACCGAGAGAAATAACCAAAACCACGGCTTCCAACACATACACAACCTTGAACACGAAGCCGTCGACGAACCAAGTGTAGACCGTGGGCTTTCTCTTCCACCGCAAACCGGTGGTGGAGCTCTTGAAGCTCCACCTCCCCGAGCCGCTGGGGAATTCGTCGGCGGCGTCGAAACCTGCAGCAGTGCTACTTAGACCACCGCCCTTCTTGTTCAATTTCCTGAAGAACAGCGGGAAAGTTGGCTTCTTGAACTTCATTGCTAGATATACAGTAATGTTCTTCTTCTTCTTCCAAAATATGATGATTGAATTTGAATATGAGTGTTATTTTCTGGATTGGAGAATATAAAGAAGGAGCAATAGAGGGTAGTTTGGGAATAGGAATAGAGGGACAACTGTTTCGAAGGTTCCTTCGTGGGTCAACATGTCAAAGGTGGGATTAATATATTCAATTATAGTGTGCATCTTCTTCTTCTATTTCGCGTCGGAGTCCTGGTCAATTGAAAACTTCAACTGACAGCTTTCATGATGTACATCTTCGATGGTTTTCCTCTGACTTTCACCTGCTACTGTTATTTTTACTGTTAGTACAGTGTATTCACTCTAATGGTTCAACTCTAAATTTTCCTCTAAAACAATAATCCTTTATATCACGAATACTAAATTATTATGTTTTAATCCTTTATTATATCACAAAATTAAATCAACTTAATTATTTACTTTCATCATATTTTATTTAATTGTAATAAAATATGAATATAAAAATAATTTATAGTAAAATTATTAATTTCTCATTTCGGTGCAGTGTAACTTTGTTTTCTTAAATAATATATGTTCATATCATGAAGCATAACAAATTAATATAATAAATATATAAAATAAAATAATAAAAAAAAGAAACGAATTAAAATTGAAAAGTAGAAATCAATACAATTACATGATTAATTATGGCATAATTAACTTAAATAGAAAAAAGGCAAAAAGGAAACGGAACATTCAAACATTATAAAAAGGAATGGTTGGCGAAAAGAAAAAAAAAACAAGGCAGAAAATGAGGAAACGGACCAAATAAAAGAAATAAAAATAGAAAAAAAAAAGATTTAGCGCAGGAACAGTCGACGGTATATATGACGTTGGCCTGTTCACCCTGTAAAACATTACACTATTTTACGGTTTAATTGGAGGCAAAAAAATTGCCACAACGTAAAGAAAGCGTCTTCGTTGGAGAAGCTCTAATACTACTACCATAATGTAAATAAATAAAGAAATTAAATTAAATGTGCAGATTAAAATGAGATAGAAATGGTATTTGAATATTAGTTAGTTCTTTATTTGAACATATTTGCAATAACATTGTTTTCATTTTCTGTGAACTAGGCTAACTGGACCGCGCGTTACGCGGTTATTATGATGTAATTGCAACATAATAAAAATGATGAGTATGTCAATACAAAGTAAATATCTGATACATATAGCATTGTAAATATTAAATTATGTAAAATGAATAATATTTGTATTATAGAAATCTTGAAAAGTAAAATAATTGAAAATAATTAAATTACAACAATTAAGGTAAAGTGTTGCCTTTATTTATCTATCATTGACTTCTTGTCAACTTCAATGTCTTGTTGTATATGCATATCCGCAGTCTTTTTGTTTTTGTTCATTCGTAGTTGTATCATGGTAACGTCGTCTTCATCATGCTGCGTGAAATAAGTGTGTAATTGTATTCAACTCTTGAAAATAAACCACTAATCATCTAGTATGGTATATGATTTAATAAAAATCTCACCAGACTTCTTAAAAATCTCCTTTACTATAGAGCTATTGATCTATAACAATTAACAATAAATATTAACTAGTGGAGGAGTATGCACTCTGTGCAACTCGGACCCGGATTTTAGGCAAGGTAGTGCTGTTATTTTAGAGGTTTTTGTAAATTAATTCACATAAATATATATTATTATTATTTTCATTTTAGTCCATTTCGAATAAATATATCAAGTATTTTAAAAAAAAGATTTTACCATTCAATTCAATTCAGTTCAGTATATTATACTTGTCACAAAAAAATTGCTATTCCATCTAATAAAGTGACATTTTAAAAGAAAAGCATACTTTTTAAAAGTATGTAATTTAGTTCAGTTCTGTAAAATACACCTAATAACACTGACTCCAACATCTAAGGCTCTTCTGTTAGTCTCAGCACTGTCGGGGCGGGATTGGTAATAACACTTACACACCCCTAACCCTCAAGTTATACCTGCACTATCGAGGAATGCAGTGACCACATCACAAGCGCGGAGATTCTCTTGTTGTAGACATAGTACTGAGGAACGTTAAACAAAATTCTTTATATTTATTAGTAGTTCCTATCATTTTAATATTCAAAATTTGTTAAATTCGAAATATTTTAAAAAATCTACAGGTGTGTTTGGTTCGCAAGATTTTTGAGAGTCTAGATTTTGTTTTGCGATTTTGAGAGTTTGAGTTTTTGTTTGGGATTTTGAGAGTCTGGTTTTGCAAAATTTTTGTTTGGTTGGGTTGGATTTTGTGAGGACGAAACAAAAATTTTGATTGGTTTTTAGGATTTTGCAAGTCTGAATTTTGGGAAACTTGGTGAACCAAACAAGATTTTACAAAACTGGACTTGGATAGTCCAAGTTTTGCAAAAACTTGCCCAACCAAACACACCCTACGTGAAATGCTTTCAAACTATCTTGGAAGTACTTTCAAGTATTTTGTGTAGTACTTTCAAGTGTAGTTATTAGTACCGATAATTTAAATATGAAATTTTTTGATTAAATTTGAAAATTTTCTAAAATCTAAGTGAACTACTTACAAGGTATATTGGACGTACTTTCAAGTTTAATTTGTAGTACCATAAATTTGAACATTCAAAATTTGTTCCTAAAATATATTACAATTTTAAATAAAAGAAGTGTCCAATTTAAACGTTTCCCTAAAATACAGGGACTGAATTGCAAAACTGGGAAAAGAATTAGAAAGCTTTCTGTTCTGTACACCTGATGTTCTGTTCGTCTCCTTCACCCTACGCCGGCGCCCAAATCATCTTCTCCGGCGAACCCATCACATGTTCACTGGCATACCATTTTCCTCTGTACCGCTCATTGCCGTCTCAACCGCTAGTTCCCGACACAAGTTCCAATCGCGTCGACACCAAGAGACCGGTGTTTAATTTTGAGCATGCGCCATAGGTTCGTTGGGTTACGGAAAATTGAATGGCCGGAATCTGGATGCCAAGAATCGCCAGAGTTTTTGGGCGCGTCATGATTTAAATCCTTCTTTTTCTTACCCGAACAGCTCAATTGAAGAATTAGTCATCATTATACGCATCATGAATATCATGAACAGCTCTACAAAAAGGAATCCAGAAGAAGTAAGCAGACCTCGTAATTTATCTGCATTCATAAACTGCATATTTTTTGTCTACAGAAACACCCTCTTGCTTCTTCTTGGAAGTTTGCAATGATATCTTTTTTCTAATCTGTACCTGCATCATAGTATCGAATCCAGAAGTAATTCATCAATTTTTTCAGACTTTTTTACCTGAGATCAAGAACACACCTTTCTGAAATACATCCATAGTTGAAGCTGAATCTATACCATGACAATCTCAAAATAGTTGGCCTCCTGAAAACGAATGATGAAAATGGTAAAAAAAAAAATCAATTCAGAGATCTTTCTTTCATAATATAAATCTCATATCATCTGGATTAACCATCCAGACTAAAAGCAAAGCTCTCTCAGGAGAAGTACAAGAAGAAGAAATAGGCATGAGACTGAAAAGTTAAAACAATTTCCCTATATGTACTTGTACAAAATTTATGATCAAACATAAACTTAAATCAGCCATAACATGAGCAGCTAATCCAGGGGTTTTCTGCATAATCCCTAAATATTGTGTTCATTGTTGCTGATAAGCAACGGCAGAACTTCAGTTTGTTCGAACTACTTCAAATAGAATGTGTTGGTACCTAAGGTATGAAACTGGCATCCACAATGACAGCAAAACAATTGATACATGTCAGTGCTTATTAAAAGTGACAGCTCCACAAGCAGTCTCCTTAGGTAGAACGATGCCTTTTTCTCTTCAGTTTAGATGCACAAAATCTCCCCTTTCTACAATTTTTTTGCTACAGAAAGTAAAACATAATATATTCATGAAACGAACAAGTAAACCAAATACACGAAGGCCATCAACGCATACAACATTGTAGTTTATAATTAGGATCCAACAAGAATAATGTATTCTTTCTGCAGGAATAATAAGAGTCTATCCCAAAACCATTTTTAAAAAACCCTGAAAACGAACAAAATTATCTAGGTTTCATACAAAACCAGACCCGTGGAGAAATTAGGGCTGCAATCCCACAAACAGTAGCTTATGAATTTTTTTTAGGAAACTAATTAGAAAGCCCCGCACTAAAAATGGAACTTTAGATCACATCAAGCTCTATCGGGAATAATAAGTTTAAAACCAAAGAACGATACTCGAGAACGATATCGGCTAACTGAACCAAGCATCAATAAAATATTGATGAATCTAATGGAGTCGAACTACCTGCGATAATGGATATGTAGGAACCCTGCTTGCTGTCAAAAAAACCATTGATGCAACTCAGTAGAACCCATAATTCTTAAGATATAAAATCAAGGCTTAAACAAGTTTACTGACATGAAAAGTCTAAAGCACCTTTGGTAATGAAGTTCAAAAAGACGAACAAGGTAGCAGAAAATGACAAGCAATGTACAGGTCATAAAGCATAATGGACGAGTACCAGGTTTCAAGTCCCTATGTATTATTCCATTCCACGAGCTATATCGAGCGCAAATCCAATCGCGACACGTGCATCCAAGCATCTCGGCCTCAAGTTTACCAAGTACTTCCGCAGCGTCCCACCAAGAAGAAGTTCGGTTACTATCACCATGACAGGTTCCTTGCAAGCTCCAATAAACTGCATACAGATACTAAGTCAATGTAACGGTAAAAGAACCAACAGTCCACATGCTTCAACATCAACTTCAATGTGAACAAACTGAAAAAAGAGCAACCTTTACTAAGTTCTTTTGCTGAACTCTTGACAGCATAGCAACCTCTCTATCAAATCGGGAATCCCTCTTCGCAATCTCCCCTTTATGAACAATTTTGATAGCGACATTCTGGTTCTTGTACCTGCGAAATGATTGGAAATCAGCACTTTCGAAAACGAAAACAAAACCACACATACAACACAACACGCCATTTGAAGATCAAGAATCCATCAAAACCATTGCGAATCGGATAAATCCTGAGAAATCTCTTCGACAAACAATCCAATTAGGAAATCAAACAGAATCAGGATTCAATAAAACTGAAGAGAGAGCTAACTTACTTGCCCTCATAGACCTTGGCATGAGCAACTTCTCCAATCTTCGGCCCGACAAACAGCTGCCTCGGATCAATCAGCCATTTGGGGTCCAAACTGATTTCACCACCAGCTGAATAAAAGCCGTCTCCCATTTCCCCTAATAATATCTCAAAAATCACTCCACAGACACAATAATCTCCAACAACAAATGAACAAGCAAACAAACAAAAATCAAATCAAGTTCACAACTTTCGACAACCCTTTTGAAACCAGCAAGCACAATCACACGAATCAGCAAAATAAAAACCCAATCTTGAAAGATGTCCAATAAATAGAAAGTCAGGCACCTGCATGTCAGCCTGCGGTGAGTAGAGGGATTAGAAAGAGGGCACGTGACTACGTTGATTGAAACGGGGCACCGGGTACAGTACCGGGAACGAAGATGGCGAAGCAAGGAAGAAGCAAATATCTGCAAGACGGAACTCAGCGGAAAACCTGACACCGTACCTATATCGGAGAGGGTCAACGCAATTCGCCCTTATAGTTAGTGTAGATGTAAGCTCATTAAAAAAATACATTTCTCCATGTCCCATGATATGCCATCATCTATAGCTTCAAACTTCTACATCAGTAACGAAGAGTCCAGAAGTTTCAGGTCGATATTGTTGGCTATTTTGTAGAAGTCACTATGTTTAAACATACTGATGTTTAAACACTTGCTCGAGCAGAATCAGAAACTGAGCTACAGTGATTGTGATGAAGTACAATTTGTGTGCGATCAAAGAAAATATTCGAGCGAATCAAAGATGATATTTGAAGAGATATTCAGCCGATCTGATTAGATAAAGAATATATGATAGAGTTGTATTTTAGTTACGATTAGTCTCAAATAAGGAAAGATTATATTTCCTACAGTATAGCTATAGAAGTAGAATATAGTTAGGAGACTAATTGCAGCTATGATTAGTTAGATGAGAAGATCAGCAATACCGTGATTGAAGGACAGAGAATATCAACACGGCAGCACGGCATGGAGCTATAAATAGATACGCAAGCTGCGAGAAGAAGTATCGAACTCAAGAGAAAGTATTCTGCAACCAGAATAGCTTTGTTGGAGCAGTGCTGAGTCGATCGCGTCAACAGGTCATTAATCGTGGTTTCAAGTTCAGAATTGTACACCTTAATTCTTTGGGAGGAAGAGATTCAGCGTTAACAAAGTTGAGATCGGAGGGAATTCGATCAAGGCGAATCGGTAGCAATGGGAGCTTGTAAATTCACAAGGAGAGTAGAAAGATAAGTATTGAAGTTAAACATATTGCACTGTAATCTTTCGTACTAGTGAATTAATTCTGAACTGGGCTAACGCCCCGCAGAGTAGGTGTGTTTCACCGAACTGCGTAATCATTTCTGGTGTTCTTTACTTTAATGTTTAAACCTAGTAACATGTTTAAACATACTTGATGAAGTAGGTAATTTTAGAACACTAGTATTCTGATCGGTAGAAATTTCAATTGGTATCAGAGGAAGGAACTTGCTGTTCCCTTTAACGAGGAGAGTGAGATCAGACTGGTTTTACAAATGGCGACAAGAAACTGGGCATCGATCACGCGACCACCAATGCTGGAAGGATCAAACTACACTTATTGGAAGACAAGTATTAAGGCGTTTATCATGTCACTGGATGAGCAGGCATGGTACTATGTTGAGAACAAGTGGGAAGCACCGAAAGTGGCAGTTGAAGCATCAAGTACAAAGGAACCGGAGCTTAAGGCGGAATCCTCATATTCTCCAGACGAAAAGAAAGCTTGTCTGGCACATTCGAAAGCTGTTAATGCCATCTTTACTGCTGTGAATGATGATCAGTTCAAATTGATCTCTATGTGTGAGACAGCTAAGGAAGCATGGGATGCTTTACAAACTGTACACGAAGGAACAACAAAAGTTCGTGAATCAAAACTCCAGCAGTTAACCTCACAGTTTGAACACATAATGATGAGAGAGGATGAAACAAATGCTGAATTCATTAGTAAGATCAAGGATATTGCAAACAGGGCTTTTCAGATGGGGAAGAAGTATAAGGAACCTAAGTTGGTGAAGAAAGTTATGAGGTCAGTGTCTAAAAAGTTTAATAACAAAGTTACAACAATTGATGAAGCTCAATATTTGAATACTATGACGTTGGATCAATTGATGGGATCTTTGCAAACATATGAGATGGGGCTCGATTCAGTTGATAAAGCTGAGAAGAATTTAGCTTTCAAGAGTATAGTACCACGTTCATCCAGACCTCGTTTTCAGAATTCCAGAGATAATGGAGGACAAAGAGTAGATCAAAGTCAACAACAGCAAAATTTCAAGAATCAAACTGGACATGTCAAGAATTTGGATAGAATTCAATGTAGAGAATGTGAAGGATATGGTCACATTCAGTCAGAATGTCCAACAGCTAAGAGAAGGCAAGAAAAAGCTCATGTCTCTACATGGTTTGATGATCATAATGATGAGGATGACAATGAGGAATTCACCAGCAATTTCGTAGCATTTGGAGTTAGAGTTGAAGAGCCGTTTGGATGTTTAAACATCATTCCTCGATGTTACAACATGAAGGAGAGAGTTGCAGAATATTCCTCAAGTGGTGATGAAGGAAGTGTTAGTGAAAATAATCTCCGTGTGACTTATGCTGAGATGAATGAGAAATAGCTAGAAGTTGCAGAAGCTAATAAAAGGTTGGCGAAGGAGAATAATCTTTTATTAGCCAAAGAAAAAGATACAAGTTCAACATTGGAGAAATCTAAGCAAGAAAATGAGGTGTTGAATCTTAAGTTGAAGGAGATGACTGAGAGAGATGAACGTTCTGAAGCTGCAATTCACCGTTTGAATACTGGGAGAGCCAAGTTGGATGAGATTCTTGCCATGTGACAGATTTCACGTCACGTCTTAGGTTATGAGAGCCCTTCAAGGTTTTCAAGTACGTCCACGGATGTTCAGTATGAAACTAATAGTGTTTCATCATATGTTAAGTCTAGAAAGAAAAGAGTACGGAAGTGCAGCCATTGCAAGGTATACGGGCATGTCAAGAACATATGTTTCAAGCTTCTCAGAGATACAATGAAGGAAAAACACACTGCTCCATGTTTAAACATCGTCCAGGAAAGACAACCTGCTCCATGTTTTAACATCTCTCAGGTTCCTCAATCAAGAACAGTCAGAAAGGTATGGGTGCCTAAATCAAAACATCCCATAACACCGCTCCCGAAGTCAGCACATTACATATTTCGTGATCTTCACTTAGAAGGATTGAAGGATGAAGAAGAGCATAGAGAGACACATACATCTATCACTTCGTCTACTGCCAAAGTTAAAGCGGTTGATGGTGTAGCGGTTGATGGTGTCAGGCAACACTTAGGTGTGTGTCGTGGATGAGGTATTTCTTTTGCTTTATTTTAGCATTTTTTGTTTTTGTTTTTAGTGCATATTTTAAAAAAAGGAGAAAAAAAGGAAAAGAAAAAAAAGAGAGGTAGGATGTAGGAAATCTGTGATGTTTAAACATCAGAAAATGTGATGACTGTTTTTTCTGATGGCTTGTGTGAACTGGGTTGGAGAGTTAATTGGCTAAGCTGGAAGTGTTTAGGCCTGGGCTGAAAATGGAGTTTATTAAAGCTTGTATTGATGATGAGATCGAAGACAGGGGGAGCCACTGGTTGATACTACAGTACTGTGATGACTTTACAGTTTTGGAGATATTTGATTACTTCGGCATGTTCATGGCCCCAGGGGGAGAAATTTGGACTTCTTTGATAGTTCAAAATCGTTGTCATGTGTTCTGGACTTCAGGGGGAGTTTATGACATCGAATATACTGCTGCAACTTATATATGAAGTCCTAAAAGTTGGTATGGTTCCACAAAATGCCAAAGGGGGAGATTGAAGAGTCCAGAAGTTTCAGGACGATATTGTTGGCTATTTTGTAGAAGTCACTATGTTTAAACTTACTGATGTTTAAACACTTGCTCGAGCAGAATCAGAAACTGAGCTACAATGATTGTGATGAAGTACAACTTGTGTGCGATCAAAGAAGATATTCGAGCGAATCAAAGATGATATTTGAAGAGATATTCAGCCGATCTGATTAGATAAAGAATATATGATAGAGTTGTATTTTAGTTACGATTAGTCTCAAATAAGGAAAGATTATATTTCCTACAGTATAGCTATAGAAGTAGAATATAGCTAAGAGACTAATTGCAGCTGTGATTAGTTAGATGAGAAGATCAGCAATACCGTGATTGAAAACAGAGAATATCAACACGGCAGCACGGCATGGAGCTATAAATAGAGACGCAAACTGCGAGAAGAAGTATCGAACTCAAGAGAAAGTATTCTGCATCCAGAATAGCTTTGTTGGAGCAGTGCTGAGTCGATCGCGTCAACAAGTCATTAATCGTGGTTTCAAGTTCAGAATCGTACACCTTAATTCTTCGGGAGGAAGAGATTCAGCGTCAACAAGATTGAGATCAGAGGGAGTTCGATCAAGGCGAATCGGTAGCAAGGGGAGCTTGTAAATTCACAAGGAGAGTAGAAAGATAAGTATTGAAGTCAAACATCTTGTACTGTAATCTTTCGTACTAGTGAATTAATTCTGAACTGGGCTAACGCCCCGCAGAGTAGGTGTGTTTCACCGAACTGCGTAATCATTTCTGGTAAGGAGTGGTAAGCAACATGTTTGAGTAACTAAAAGAAAAGATTAGAATTCAAGTTACTTTACTTGCTTTATAAATAGTTTATTGCAGAACTATTTCTTGTCTTTAGACATAAATCTATACAAACTCTTGTGTTATTGTTTCTTGATAACAACCAAGATCCAATGTGTTCTTCTTCGTATCTCAAAAGAGTTACCGTGCAACCTGTTGTTCTTAGTGGGTCGGTAAATTTCTTTTAGGAAAGCATCTAATATGTGCTTGGAAAACATAGGAAATCGTATCTAATATGTGCTTGGAAGACATTATCCCGTTCCCATACAAGATACAACAGTGCCAAATCCTGCACTAATAGAAAGTCTTCGAGTGTGATGAAAGGATATGAATTTAGTCAAAGACACAAGTTCCTTTCTGCAGATTTTTAGGTACAAATTAAGGTATGCACGAACAATATAGCTAGGGTTCACATTTAAGATCATGTGAATATTAGTCCAATATGCGATTAATCTGCGAAAACGTGTCAAACTTGTTCATCAAGCTTTTCAACGATCGTCATTATAACTAGGACACCAACTTTACATATGGAATATGGACCCTATCAAATTCAACTCCTTGGACCTGCTTGATATCTGCTAAAACTGCTTGAACCTGCTTGGAGCTGCTTGGTACTGCTTGGAGCTGTTTGAGTTGCTTGGATTATTTTATTGTTTATGACTGAATATTTGTATGTGGTTTAAATGTAATTAGACAAGTTTAAATGAACAATATTTCATTAACAACAATTAAAATAACCTCTTTAGTACCTAAATTCCAAAACATTTTATTTCTTTTCAAAAAAATTCAAGTCGGATGAGGTAAGGTGCTTGAGCTGCTTGGAGCTGGTTGGGGCTGCTTGAGCTGCTTGGGGCTGCTTGGAGCTACTTGGATCTGTTTGCTGCTTGGAGCTGCTTGCTGCAAGCTGAACCTGACAGGGCCATGGCCTTTCAATTTTAAACTCCACTTGCTTACTTTCACTTTATATCTAGGAATATTAGATACAGGCTGTGTATTGTTTATTTACACTTTAAAATAGTAAATACTTTAAAATAATAAATATGTTTTTAATATATGTTATGTTTCATAATTATATATATCAGACACATGTATTGTATATTATTTTTATTATATATATAATTGTAAATCACTTTTATATGTATTAAAATTATTATATTTATAATTATATAATAAAATACAAACTGTAAATAAATAAAATATGATATGCATCTAACAAAGAAAGTTTATCTATATATATATATATCTTTATTAAGTTTACGTTGTTTTAATTCTTTCTTGATCTTTTGTCTTGTTTCTTGCTACCCATACGGCCGATACTTTTGTACGATCATTTGTTCCACATGTATTCCGTTTTTCCACGTGTATTCCAGTATATCATGCTTCCATTATTCTTATATGCTACAGTACTGGAGAAAATTAAATTATTTTTGTTTTCTTCAATTAAAGAATCCATTTTTTGTTTTATCAATGTATAGTCATAAATATTAATTAGCATATTTTACAAACAACTGTTTTGATATTATAATGTTTGTCACCAGTTTTTCAGAACTTGAAATTATAATATCTTGCGTGCAGAGTTCAGAAAACGTGTAAGGAAAGAGATTTAGTTGAATATGATATTATCTTAATTAGAATTAGATTAGAACATTTTTTACATTTTCTAGACTATTGGCAATATAGTAATTAGGATCAGAAAAGGAATGAGAGAGTTGGATCCGGCAGAAGATGGATCGCAACCAAGCACTATAAAAAAAGAACATCATGGCATTATTAATCATCGATTCAGATGACATTGAAGCTGAAGCATAAATCAGGTGTTATGAGGTTTTGCACTACAAAATGTACGGAGAAGTTAAGCCAAGTTCTAAGGTTCACTAAACTGATCTACAATGAACGACAACGTTGAAGGTAGCTTGGGTTTGGAACAAACTGGGAAGCTGCAGTTTTAGCTCACACTAAATTTAGGGTTTAGTAACAAAAATATTTTTGTATTGTGAATTTTTCAAGTTGGATAGAGCAGCCCCGCAAATGCAGGTATATTCCACCAAACTACGTTATCAATTGCAGTGTTTTTCAATTCCACATTTAACATTATAATATCAAACTATATAATAACATTATAATATTGAAGCACCATAACTGAATATTTGATTTAAATTCTGAATTGATCAAATCTCATTGTACTCAAATTTCAATCCCCAAAAGAATGGATATAAATCCTTGACGGGATGATGAATTGAGAAAAATTGTGCCAGTCGCCATATTCGTGGAGCGATGCCTATTTCCAACCTAATAAATAAACCACTAGTTGATAATCTTGATTGACAACATATGGCACTTTAGAACATTAGAAAAAAAATCCAATTTAAAACTAGATTATAAAAAAAAAAAAAGAAAAAAAAAAAGGATCAACCATACATAACATTAACTGGTAAGGCTCCATAGTTCTAGTAATATTCATGCACTTTTCAATATCCCTTATTACTTTTGAGAATAAATCAGTTCTAACTTCTAAGCTAAATTATATTGTGTTGAATATTGGCGACCACTTGACAGATAAAATTTTTTCTATTATATCCTAATTCCAATTTTTTATAAATAAAATTTGTATTAGTAAAGTTTTATAATATTGGATGCAAATTAATTTATATTTTCTATCAGTTATTGTCATTCTTTTTCTCTCTCTATATCTCTAGAAATTATTCCTTCTCTATAAACAGTATTAATTATAACCGTTGTTTCCGGCTATTTGTGATTATTTCCTGATAACGATCATATAATATAACGACTACAATCATGACGGAACCACTAGGACGGTGGCGGAACCACCTTGATTCGTAGTTTTGCCCAAACCCTCAACACCAAACCTCCTCCTCTATACAAATCCCTCCTGCCAAATTCATCCAACCCATACCATACAAAGACAAAATAACTTGCATCATCTCGCCGGAAGAAGTATCTTTTATCGGGAAATTCACAAAAGTCAAGCCATCGATGTAGTTTCTCCAAGAAGCTTTCAAATCGGTGGGATTTAAAGGCAAGTACCAGTTAGGATAGATCATTTATAAACACGTCCTAATGCCGGTATAAACATGTACCAAGTTCCACTCCAAAAACATAAACATCAATTATCCCGGTATGGATCACTCTTCATAATATCTCCACCTTCTGGTATAATATAGCTATACTTGAGGTCATTGGTAATGAGATTGGGAAATTCACGGAATTGGATCTTGCAACTGCTAGTCTCTCTAGGCCATCTGCTGTCAAGGTTTATGTTGAAATTGATCTATTGGTTATGCTGTATATATAGCTCAATGACCCTAACAATCAATATAGAAGGTGATGTGGCTGACTTCCCAATAGAATATGAACATCTACCCCTCTATTGTAAACACTACAAAAGGTTGGGACATGAGATGCAAGAATGTAGACACTTACACCCTGAGATGAGGCTAGCTCCCATCACAAACCAACCCTCTAGAGCTTCTGCAACCCTAAAAACCAATGCATGCACTTCTGCTCAAGTTGCTCCTCATAAGAATCATGTTGGATCATCAGGTATATCCTATAGAGACAAATAAAAGACAATCAGAAACCAACAAGTGTATGCCTATGTTCATACAGCTGCATGGATTTGAACGGGTTGGCCTTCTTGAGTATATTGAAGAAAGGAAGGTGCTAGTCTGTCCCTTTAGAAAGGAAACGACTTAGGGCCGCGAGGGATTCCGCCAGCTTCTGCACATCTTTTACTATTTTCAGGGCTGTATATTCTACAAGGCTTCTATCTTCTCGGGGTTGACTTTGATTCCTCGATTGGATACCATGAATCCTAAGAATTTGTCGGCCCCAACACCAATGGTACACTTAGCCAGATTTAATCTCAGATTGGCTATTCGTAGTGTATCAAAGGTCTCCTTCAAGTCTTCGAGTAATATGTCGTAACTGCGGCTTTTCACCACCATGTCGTCGACGTATATTTTCATGTTTCGCTCGATTTGGGACTTGAATAGTTTGTCAACTAATCGCTGGTTGGTGGTTCCAGCATTCTTTAATCCGAAGGGCATCTTCTTGTAGCCAAAGGTTCCCTTGTTTGTGATTAAGGAGGTTTTCTCCTTGTCCTTATCCGCCATTGGAATTTGATGATATCCATGGTGGGCATCGAAAAATGCTTACACTTGATACACAGCGATCGCTTCGACCAATCGGCCTATAGATGGCAAGAAGTAGCTATCAACAATCATTTAGGTTGGTGAAATCGATGCACATTCTCCACTTTCCGTCGGGCTTTCAGACCAGCACCGGGTTGGCTATCCTCTCGGGATATTGCACCTTTTCAATCAGGTCTACTTCAAGTAGCTTGTCTACCTCTTCTCGCATGGTTTGAACTCGATCCAGGATAAAGATGCGGCGTTTCTACTTTACAGGCTTCTGTGCTGGATCGATGTTTAGATAAAACTCTGCTAACTGGGCGGGTACTCATACCAGATCATTGGTGTCCCATGAGAAGACATCTATGTATTTATTGAGGAGATCTCGAAGTCGCGTCTTTGTCTCGAGGGGTAGGAACGTACCCACCTCAACGGTTCTGGATTCTCCGAGCTGCATGGGCTCGGACTCGGAATATTAGACATGCTCGGGGGTCAAATTTTTAGGGCCCCCTCGCTCTGCCTCCTTGATGGCTACGATGGTGCGTATTCCTGCCATCTCCTGATTTCCTCCTACTGTAGCTACTCCCTGACATGTGGGGAATTTCATGGCAAGCTGGTACGGGGACCAAATGGATTTAGCTCGATACATCCATGGCCAGCCAAGTATAATGTTATATGGCGTCATGGAGTCAATCACCGCGAAGGTACAACTAAGCATTAAACTACGAGGGTTGTCCGCTACTTACACGGGTTATGTGATCTCTGCCAACGGCGTTATGGGGTCTCCTACGAATCCCGAAATTGTATTCGTAGGCACAAGATAACTCTTATTCAATCCAAGTTTCTCATAGCAATTGAGAAACATGATTTCGACTTCGCTTCCCCCATCCACGAGGACCCTTTTTACTATTTTGTGATTAATATCAACGAATATAATCAAATGGTCAGAATGAGGGATTTGATTAAGAACCGCATCCTCTTATGAGAAAATAATAGTTTCATCAAGGCGAAATCTTTTGTTTTCCAACTCCCGATGAGAAGATTTTGCAGGCTCTGTGCACGCCAGTTATGCTCCTGCTTGCTCCATGGCTGATTCTAAGGCTCGAGATAGATCTTTCTTTGGAGATCTACCTCTGAGTTCGTCCTTGTGCTCGACTGGGGATTGGGTGTTACATACACCGCTTCTTTGTCGTCGGGAAGAGGTCTGATGTCGATGCTTCCAATTCATGTCGGGGCCAGAGAATGGACTCGCGTACTCCTACGAGGGTCTTTAGCCGGATCAGTCATGAGGTCGATATTGATTTGATCATGATAAGCACGCGGATCCCACCGGACGTGCCAAATTGATGGATGTCTGGAACCCACGGATGATCTCGAACAGAACTCACGAACTGATCTGCAAGACAAGACCCTAGGGTGGCTGGGGGTAGACACTCTGATGCTTAAGTCAGTGACAATTTTGAGAAGTTTGTAAGCATAAAGCGTAGTGTATGTAAGATGATTAGAGATATCTACCAAACCTTTATATTTATAGAGTTCCAATCCTTAGATCGGTAGGTTTATAATTCAAGTAATAATACAACTGGTAATAGTAGTTGTATTCCCATAATTAGAGGAAGTGTATTTCTTGTAGACAATTCAGAATGTACGCAATTCTTATTTGGATTAGATCGATGGACCGCGTAAGCCCACCTCCCGTTCCGTGTATCTCGAGCCCCAGGTCCGAGTCCGAACAACACCTAAGAGTACGAACCATGGACTTATCAAACTTTTGAACTCGACTTTTGAACATGTTTGACACAATTAAAGTTAACAGAATAATACCAAATTAAATTATACTTAATTGAGATTAAAATTAATGAAATTGAAAATATTAACAATAAACCCAAACTAAACAAAATTTTATTAAATTATGTTTCATGGAAGATGAACTAAAATAAACTAAAAAATATGGAAGGAACTAAACTTTACTAAAAAATATTGAATGAACTTAGTTAAAAAAATTTAAAAATAAAAAAATATTCAGATAAGATGTATTGAATATGTGCTTAGTTCATTACCTATATTATAGTTAGTTTTTACTTGATAAAATGTAGAATCAAACTTTTGAAAAAGCATTCAAAATTCATATGTTATGGACGAACTACATTACAAGGAATTTGAATCTGGCAAACCCAAATTGAAGCCATTGAAATCTGAATCTTTGGCAACCATCCATTAAAGCTGGAGATGCCTTGCGTTACACAAGTGGTTAGTAAATTAAGATTATGATCAAATGTAGCTAGCATATTCAATGGTTATTTTGGTCCAAAAAATAAACTTTGAATTATAACCATGCTTTATAGAAAGGGAACCGACATTTGGAGATGGGAAAAATAGTCTTCATGACTACGCGTCTCATTATACAAATTTATCTTTTTACCCTTTTGCACTTTTCGGTACAATTAGTCGTAATCGTTAGTTAGTTCTAGTTAAGGAAATATCCCTTCAAGTCAAACCACCACTTAATGCTACAAATCTTCATAATCGTGATTATCTTTATGCTAATAATATTATCAAATTAAAACACCAGAATATGATAGAAAATTAATTACGGCATCTGCCAATTAATCACCAGAATTACGTCTTTCCAATGTTTTCATCATTTACGACAGTGCATATTAGCTTAAGAAATCAACATTAACATGTGAATAGTTAAAAATAGACATACATTATTATTAATTGCCTGGCTTCAGTTTCATGATTTCTTTCAGAGCTATTTTAGTTCCAAATAATATCTCTCAATACCAACATAAATATTACTTTAACAAAATCCAAAATTAGGACTAATACTATTTTATAATATATTACTTTTTATTTGCATACAAATATGCATCAAGAGCAATGGAACATTCTCACTTATTTGAAAATTGCTAAAAATAAACATAAGCACATCAAGATTGATTCACTTTAGAGGATTTTTACGGTCTGATTTTTGTTTTGAAATTTTGGGAGTCTGATTTTGTAAAAAGTCTTGTTTGGTTGGATTGAAATTTTGTAATTCTGAAACTAAATTTTATTCGGATTGTCAGGATTTTACAAGTTTAAAACAAAATTTTTGTTTGGTATAATTGATTTGAAAAGTAAATACTGGAATTAGAAAGAGGCAAAGTTTGAACTTTGTAAAACAACGTGAACCAAACAACAATTTTCAAAACAGGACTTTCACGGTCCATCTTATCAAAAACTTATCTAACCAAATACAGCCTTACTTCTTTCCCTTGTAATTTGAATATAAGAGGTTCACACGAGGCAGGGGATTCATACTAAACATCTTCGACCCACGGTAACGAATTCTATTTGTGTCCTGTGAAGAAAACATGTGCACGTAGAATGGAATATGGGGAAATTGGGGAATGTTATAGGGGACAGTAATTCGCAGTTTTTGTTCAATCAATCCTAACTCCTCGCTCAACTCCATGTGGAAAACAATAGTATAACGAGTCAACAATTCAGATCAAACCATTTAAAACTCCAATGCTAAATAATATATAATAATTAACGAATGAATAAGATCAGTAACTTATGAAATAATTCATCAAACAGTTTTCCTACGATCCTAACCTAATTCACTACTATCAGCTAGAAACATGTATTGTCATATATAATATATTTGCATATACATATCTAGAAATAAATAAAACAACTGTTTGGAATCAAAGAACAGAAGTCTAGTGGCCGACTCCAGGGCTCGGAACTGACCGGAGAATCCTCTCCCGCTCCGTTTCCCGTTCGGCCAGATGCCGGGAAACCAGCTTCTCGTCGTCGTTGACGGAATGGCCCTTCTTGCTCGGCGTGGAAGAGGGCACCCTTCCCTTGGGGAGGGCACTCAGGTACTGCTTGGGGTCCAAGTAAGGCGATGGCGGCGCCACCACGGTTTTGAGCTGTTGATGATCGCCTTCCAACATTTTCCGGCAGGTCGAACTGGACACGAAGCTGGACAAAACAACCAGTAGAACAACTGAGAGTTTCATGATCATTCTGGATGAAGCCATGTAGAGGGAGTGAGAGAATTGGAGGAGATCGAAAGTGGTGTGTGAGTAGTCTGTGTGTTTTTTTGGTTTGGAAGGTAAGGCCTTGTTTGGGTATTTAAATAGGAAAGGAGAGTGGACTATTTGTGAAGGAGAAAACATTAAATAAAGGGAGCGCGTGACGGCTAATGAGGAAGGGGTGGTAGAGCTTGGGGGCCAAGTCAACATTTTGTTCACCGTCACTTCCATTTTTAGTACTTAATTAAATGCATTTAAATGTTAGTTTTCTGTTTTGAGAGATAATAATTTATAAAAATAATTAATTATACATGTATAAATATTAAATATATATTTTTGAGTTGGTTTGGGTTATGTTAGCAATTTAGCATTAATCTCAGTTGCAAAATTTGTTTGTAAGAAGGAGGTTAGGATGCATATATGGGGGCCCGAGAATATGTTGAGGTGGTAGCCCCAACTTAGAGTAGGTAAAACAGATATCAATTCCAAACTATTCTTGTTCATGGACTTTTTCCTTTTCTTTTTTTTTTCTAAGTAATGGAAATTGATTTTTGATGCCATCTCACACTAAAAAGTCATTATGGGAGGGAAGTAACAAAGTGTACATTTGGTTCGGCTGGATTTTGACTTACAAAGTTCAATTTTAAAAATTACTGTTTGATTCATTTTAGTTTTTGAAAGTTTAGATTTTGTTATTCAAGTCTGGATTTTTATATTTCAAAATCTAGATTTACTTCCAAACATGATTTTCGTTCTACACTTGCAAAATCCTGACACACGGATTTTGCTTCAGACTGACAAAATCTCAACCCAACCAAATTAGATTTTTGCAAAACTAGACTCTCAAAATCTCAAACAACAAAAATTCAAAACGAAATTCACACTCTCAAAATTCTTTCTGACCAAACACACCCTTCAGTGTTTCGTATGTTATATTTGACCTGAATTAGTTTGATACATATATAATAATATTTTTAAAATATACTTAAATATTTTACATGACAGATATGGAACTGATTTATAAAGTATGTTGAATAGTGTTGAATTAAATTGAACTAACAAAAAATATAAATGTGTTATTAGTAATAATAATATAATTAATTTTTACAAAATTTATCGAAATCACATTTCAATTAAAAAAGTATGAACTTAAGTAAATAAGTTTGAGAAAATATGTCTTAACTAAATTTTTTATTTTTATTTTTTCAAATTGTCTACCAAAATGCGAAGTGCATTTCAGTTTTTTTTTTTTTTTTTTTTTTTTGATATTTGCATTTCAGTTTAATCCCCACTATTCCTCGTATTTCTTAATGGAGCATTCAATTAATGACAACGAAGACATACCTTATATTTTAATATTTTGTACCTAATTTTCTTAAGTAGGCCGATAGTACATGCTTACCTTTTCACACCGTCAAGTTCAATGTGAATACAAATCTTCATTTAACTATCCGTTTTATTTCAATCTAAACAATTAAACAAATTCTATTTCCACGCACGTGCCGAAAGTAATGCTTTAATATTAGAGTGAGGAAGTATATACTGGTTCTGCGTATTCGTGGGCGTCAAATTTGAAAAAGTGGAGGACAGATTAGAATGTGAAAATGAGAGGGGGATGCGATATTTGATAGTACTGGTGAGTATTATAAAATCAATGTGAGGCCGCCGTGTGGAGAAGAAGTAGGTGTAAACCCAGGAAGTCGCCGGCCGAATCCCGCAGGAAATTTCATGCGTCCCATTTCGAAACTAACACTATGTACTTATTCTCTATGACATTCTTATCATCTTACACGGTGAATGTCGAAAGAAATTGCAGAGAAAATAAAAGTTGATTCAAGTTTGGTAAAATGAAATTAAATTTGAGAAGTTTGGTTGACATAAGTGAGTTATAATGAATGTGATCTATTATTATAAAAATATATATACAATTTGAATTGAACATTTAAATGAAAAAAATATGTACATTAGTATGGAACGGAGAGATTAATTATGTTACGATCTAGACCGTCAAGATTTCAGACTGATCGAGACTCGCATCATGGCTACCTAATCAACCCGGCTCTAATTAGTCAGCCATTAATGTGCGATTTGTCATAGTCACTTTGATTTTTATGCAGCTGATTGATCAAGTGATGCTAATTACAAATTCTCTCAGCCGCCTCTTTTTTCTTCCATACATGGAGTACAAGTAAACGAAGAAAATGGTTGTTTTAAACCAAATTTGCTTTGCACGGTAGAATTCCACTATAAATTAATGGTTCACTATCACCCCCAACGGGACACCCTCTGACCCAGTTGAATATGAACACGGTTTGTTCAACTTTTTCACGACATGTTTGATCATTAATAATTATATTTTAAAAATAGCAAATATTTATAAATTTGTTGGTATCATATTTCAACTGAAATATTATAATTAAAATAATTTCAGTTTGATGTAATTAACTTTCAGTTAACAGTAGTTTCAAGTAGCTCCAAACTGTTTCAAGCAGGTAGCAAGCAACTTCAAACATTTCAAGCAGCTATCAAGTCGCTCAACTGGACATAGCCTTGTTTGTAATTAGTTTCATGCAATCAAATATTGATTATGTCGGCAAAACTTTCCGATGCAATGAAACACTAAAAATATTAGCTCAACTAATCCAACTTCATAGCCAAAATCAAACTAGTTTTGCTTTACTACTGATGAGGAAACCCACAAAAATAACCTTTTAAGAGGAAAAGTACAATCACATTGTGAAGTTCTCTAAGTACACCCCTTTTGTCATTTCAAGACAGGCAAATTGGCCGACCACCAAGAAAACAAAAGGCAAAAACAAAAAAGATTGCTATATACGACCGTGAACTCGAACACATGAGTTCGTAATGGTATCTTTCTATTATTCTAATTTTAGTGCGGAGGGGATGTGTTTAATTCTCGCTTCATAAACATTACATACAACATACTTTTTATAAAAATCATAGACTAATTAGAAAATTCAATTAGATATTTCATTATATGAGCTCGAATGAATGAAATGTTATCGGTATACTTTTCATCTTCATTGAAACTAATTCACTCGCCATTACACTGGAATGTCGCCACAAGTAAATCTACCATGATAATTAGTACTCTATTTTTATTTTGATGATTCTCCTGCAAACCTTCATTGCCTGCAACAAGGGGTGCAAGTAGAAGAGTTTAGTTCTACTGCAATATCCAACGAGTTAATAATGATGAATTAAAACTTTATATACTTTCTCTACCTCCATCTCTAGATAAAAATCAATTTATATGGAATTTTGAAGTTCCAGATTTTGTTTTCAAAAACTCACGTCTTCAAAAATATGCATAATCAAGTAAGAAGGCGTTATGTAATTGATTTCTGTAGAGTGTCTCTCGTCCTTATCTCCAGCACACTTATTAAATATAAATATTATATCTAGGATTAAACTAGAAGCCATGCACCACTATATTATATAGTATGAATAAAATAATTGAATTTTATTTTTTAGTACAAATTGAATTATAATGCGTAAAAAAAATTCAGTCATATCAGAAAAATACATTTTTAAAGAACACGTTATAAAACGTTTCAACTGGAGCAATCCAAATGTTATGACAAATTAACCTTTACTCAATCTTATTTTCGGATGCATCATAGCAAATTCTGAATATTTATTATAATACCCAACAAGGAGAAGTAGATCGAATAATTGTTAAACTATTAGTTAATTAACACTTCAAGTTTAGTTAGTTAATGACATCGAGCTTAGCATGATATGCATATGATTAGTTAGGTGAAGGGAATCATTTAGTTAATTAAGTACGTCACAAATAAGGCTCATTGATTCAGCCTGCACAATCTGCCTCTGCCAGCTGATTTAATCTAATCTGCAAGTCAAAATCATCATATATACCTAGTACGTACCTGTCTTTCTGGTATTAAATATAGT
This sequence comes from Sherardia arvensis, assembly GCA_948330725.1. NCBI lineage: Eukaryota > Viridiplantae > Streptophyta > Magnoliopsida > Gentianales > Rubiaceae > Sherardia > Sherardia arvensis. The sequence goes on from OX415236.1 coordinate 34,446,501, forward strand.
ATTAGTGATCGTTAATTAGATAATTAAGGCAGACTAACATTTGAATAATAATTGACTTTTGCAAGTCAAAACTATATATATAATCATCACTTAATCCAGGTCAAACTTAATCTACACGCTTCTCATCAACTACATACAGGTTTAGATGCATTGGACTAACCAAGATCATACAAGGTTCATCTATTACCGGCATTATTAGTAGTTGGAGATGAACTTGATCTGGCTCCGCTTAGATATCAGAATAATTAGAGAAGATAGATTTATAAATTTGAAAGGGCCAAATTATCACCTTAATAAAATCAAATCTATGTATAAATTGTATCGAGACAAGAGCTGCCCCAGGACCTAGTCAAGTATGTGATTTAGAAAATACAATTAGACATGTTTCGAAGAGAAAATGCTGAGGAAAAGTTTCAGATGAAACTAAAGACAGTATATGTTTTAAGATAAAAAAGTAGAATTAACATATATAAAGGTCTAATCTTTAACTTAAGATGTAAGAAAACTTCACCTTGGATAGGTTAAGGACAGTCAAAAAACCCATCGATAGTTTGTCCTACTAGTGAAATGATGTTTAGACATTATTGAAACTTATTTCTCACCACACAGTTGGTGTTTTATAAAACACAATCATTCAAATATAATTGAATTTAAGTATTAGTAAACTCGCGACGTTATAACAAGTTCTGGTGGTGTGAAGTGCACACATGTACAAACGCATCCATGAGCTCACAATTCTGAAATGATCATTTTGGTATGACTAATTCGGAATGAAGTGTTACATTGATACTAATGCAGAAATGTATACGTGTATCAATTAATACGTGGTTGGTTGCAAACTGGTGTCTTGTCAGATTGGATTGGTGCGTACGTATGCATGCAATTACCTCACCGGTTGTGCCCTCATACTTATCTGATATGGTTGGTTTGGTACTATGGGGTTTTCCTATAAATACACATGCTCTGGTGCATGAAAACACATAAAAGAAACAAGTAAAGTTACAACCTAGAAACAAAATGTTCAAAAACATTTTCTTATTTCAAGTTTTAAAGCAAACAGATTCGATAATTTTATCATGTGAGGAAATTCGTGTAACCCAACATATTAGGGTCGAATTATTCTCAAAGGAAAGTAAGAGTGATTACGTGACTTTATCAATATCTGGATATCACAATTACCCTATATCCAACATACTCCTTATTTTATGATAAACTGGCGTAAATTGTATAATCAAAAGAATTATAAATTTCAAAATTCAGAAGTCTAGTTTTAGTTTTAGAGTTTAAAAAAGAGAAGAATTTTCGAAAATACTGATATAGTAACTATTGAAAAATAAATTATGATATAATTTAATTCTAAATGGAAATTCCTAATTTTGTAATGAAAATTTGGTTTGGGTCATGCTAGTCCTCTCTATATTTGTTTCCCACTTGCTTGAAGAAAACAAGAAAAGTACTTTGAGAAGATCAACTTCTATCTCAAGAGAATATAAATGGCGAAGATAATGTTTAATTTAATATATGGTTATACAATAGTTGTGGACAATGCATGTTAGTTAGAAACCATCACGTTGGGCTCAAACCTTCAAACTAGACGTAATGTAATAATCAATTAAACTCACATACATATATGTTGAAGTCAAAACTAACTCCCGACTTTATTTTTTCGCTAAATTATTAGATTCCTCCCATTATTGACGAAAACGCATGTAAATTATATCTCCAAACGACGCTAATTAATTTGGATAATATTCGAGGGACTTTAGAAGACAGGTGGCCTTTCGGGAGGCATATATCCTCCCATGAAGCGTTTATAAGGGTACCTCCTGACTAATCTCATGAGTTTCTGAGCAATTAATTTATAGTTTTAAGCAGCGAGTTTAACCAAAAATCGTTTATTAATCAATAACATACCCGTTGAAAAATAATTAACCTTTTATATTTTACGTATAAAATGTTCAATTCATTTTATACATTTGAAAAGCCGAATAAATGTTCAATCTCATTATTAATAACTTGGTTTGATTATTATGATCTTTATTGTATTTGTCTCTTATTATATAGGTCTGGAATTCGAATAAAAATTCCCCACTCTCGAGTGATTGAACGAAAAAAAAATCATTTTACAGCATATAATTAACATTATAAAAATTTATCATCTTCTAGTCTTAGAATTGCGACGTACGTTGAATACAAAACTTCATGTCGAGAGAGTACTTACGCACGACACGCGTTAATCACACGCTAGAGTATCGACTGAAAACTAGAACTATGCTGGTTTGCTATTATGCGTAGAAATTACGATTATCTCGTTGTAATATACCTAGATTTATCATCACGAGAAGAAAGATAGAGTTGTTCATATTTTCATGTTCGATTATTGATAAATTTTGATAGTTTTAATTCTTGTCCAATTCAGATTCATCTCAACTTATTTTTTTAATTACAGCTTGTACTGATAATGATAAAAGGCTAGTATAGAATTTTATATATATATGAAAATCAGGACTATCACATCGGTACGCTTTTATTTACATGCAAAACTTTATACTAGTTTTTACCCTAATATAACTGATTGCATCTATTTTTAGCCAATTCCTTATAAAAATTTCATTCATTATCACTTTTTTAGTGATAGCAATTCTTTTTAGATATATGATTTTAATTGGACAAAATCCTTAATCTTAGTTAATTTATATCTCAACTGAACAGAGGTTTGATATCAATATGAATAGCTAGCCTAGCCCTAATGCTTATGAATGATTCAATATCCACGATAATTATATGATATTAAGATGCAAATAAACTACGAGAGATGTTCATCCATTCTCACTGAAGATCAAGAATAGGATATATAAAGTAACTGTAAATCATGAAAGTCATCGATCGATCACCATGACACCATGAAATATTTGTTCATGCATGTCGTAATTAAGCATCATTATTGTTGGAGGATATCGTGATGGTCTTTTACGGGGCAACGGGAGAAAAGGGTGGTGATTGTGCGTAGTCGGCATTATTGACAAATGATGCGTGGTTTCCACTAATTAATCGACAACGGATGCCCACATCAACGCCTCCCATGCATAAAATGTCAATATTTAAAACTTGAATGGCCAAAGGTTTCGCCATTCCGGTGTGGCAAGGCGGTTGAGTTGTCGGCACGAATGAGTATCCCAAAGGCGAGCTTGCATGGCAATTTTGGTACACTTTGGCCCCATATATTCTCCATGTTTGATGCGTACAAATTGGGACAGAAGTTCATGCAGCTCTAGTAGATGGTTACTTCTTAACCGCACTGCTAACATTAATTAAGACATGGTATTCCTCACCAGCCATATCAGTTGTTGGCCTTGAGCTTTTCTATGCCTTGTGAAACACGTCGTTTTTCATAAATAAAATTATCATACAATTATTTGGACAATGTTTCTATCTCATCAAATTTACTATTGAAAATTAATATTTGTTGATATTTCAGATTTTCTAACGCATTTACTCTTTTAAGAAAAAGGAAAGAAACAACTCTATCATTTCTTTTAAAGTTCATTCTTTAATGTATTGGGAACGTCCAATAACGATTACGGTGGAATTGATATCCAATTTAATTAATCTATTACAAAATTAACTAAATTACATATCAACCAGACTGATATCGTCTTGTACCATCACACTTGAAGATTCAAATGAAACTGTAATATCACCATCGTGGATATAATCTTGCTCACCGTAAAAAAAAACTATCAAAATCGCTTGGTAAAGAGGAGTTTCTCGTGCATCAATCACTACGCCAAGTATGGATTTGCTACAACTACAACACCACTTAATTTAGAGCATGATACATGTTCTCCAAACTGCTAACACCTTGAAAAATACAAATCGCGAACGTGATACACATTTTGTAAATTAGATCGAGAACGTGACACAACTTGTTAACCAGATTTACAGCCAGACACGACCTTTGCAACCAGGGCAAATACAAAACATCAACTTAAAAAACCAGATAAAGTACCGTGGACACAAAATATAATCGATTCAATTGAAGAACAGTACCAAGGTGGACGACTCACACCTATTCAACAACAAAACTAACCGATGTGAATAATTAACACTTATTTAACAACAAAAAATATAAATTTTTTAAATTAAAGCCATCATGAGATGGGGGAAAATATATTGGCTTCCCGAACCTAAGATCAACCAAAGTCATTACATATACATAGTGCCTAGGCACAAGGAACAAATGCCCCTAGAAGCATATATAATGCTTCTCAAAATTGCTAACTACTAAAAGGCTCTCTAATTTCATCCCCAAATCTATTAGTGAATTGTGTAACAAAACACAAGGCGACCTAGGCATGAAACCAGATGTAAACCTATAAAAACAAGATAAAACACCAGTAGTTGCAGACTTAATAGCAGTGTAGAAATGGTAGCACCAGCCACTTGCTTTTGAGTGTGCCTGAGGACCATCCAAGGACCTGGCTTAAATGCACAAGCTTGTAAGTTTCCACTAATCATCAGCATCTGCAAGGGAACAAAATACATACATTAGCAGTATCAGTTGATTACCCCAGAGATCCTGAAAACAGGAATTTGTTCCTCATCAAGCAATATGAGACTTTTAACATCAGGAGGCAAGGAGTTCCAATTGTACATATGAGAAGCTCCAGTATTGTTACACATTTGAGAGAGGAGATCAGCAGGCTGATTTGCCTCTCCAAATATGTGCGTAAATTGATATGAAGGAATGGCCTCAAATATAAGATGTAAAATGCCATATAGGTTCCAGTGCCATGCAGAACTAGTACCAATCATATCTATTGCTTGCTTGCAATCAGATTCAATATCAACTGAAAAAAGATCTAGCATTTTAGCACAATTAATTCCAACTAATATTGCTTTGAGTTCTGCCTCTAAAGGAGAAGCAGCCTCACAAAATATTGTCTGAGCAAAAGAGACCTCTCCAGCACCGTTCCTAACAATCAGAGCAATCCCCACATTGCCTAACTTCCAAGAAACATCTACATTAATCTTAAAACCTAATATAGGCTTAGACCAGTATATAGGTATGATATTTAGTTTTGGGGGGATGTCAAGGGGAGGAATGCATTTGTGTGAGGCAAGATCCCTGTCTACTTCATTTAGAAGATAATTTGGCTTTTTATGAGTGAGAAGTAGATGAGGTTCTGAAGTTCCACTGTCATGAGTTGTATACCAGGGTGGGAGTTCTCAAAAAAGAATCTATTTCTGGCCTTCCATAGAATCCAACAGACAAAAATTGGAGCTGTATGATTTAATCTATTATGGAACTTTGATAGACCATAGAAAGACCAACAAGTAGCTAGTTTATCCCATAAATTTGAACAGTGAAAGAAGACAGAGCCACATATGAGATGCATTTGTTTCCATAGTAATTCTGCTATAATACACTCATTAGAAAATGGTGTAAGGAATCAGTGTGAGCACAGTAACAACACTTAGAAACATTCTGAAATCCAAACTGACAGAGAATATCATCAAATGGGATCATACAATTTAGGAGCTTCCACATAAAAATAGAAATCATTTTTTGGATGGAAGAGTTTCAGAGTTTGGATAATACATGGAGTTTACCTGATTGCACCTTCAAATTATGGTAAGCTGATTTGATAGAAAATTGTCCAGTATTAGTCAAAGTCCATATCAGTTTGTCCTGCCTCCCTGGTGTGATACAGCCTCCTGTATTGTATTAATAATGTCTTGGGGGAGCACCTGAGACAGAAAAGGGAGCAAGGCAGTTTTGTTTGATACAAAATTTGCCATAGTACATTGGAGGTGTGCTGGTTCTTGTGGCTCAAAAAACTCAATGAGAGGGCCATACTTGGTCCAATTAGATTCCCAAAAATTACACTGGCCCTCTCCATGTATTACTCTTGTGTGAGCAGAAGCAAAGCTGTCAATTTTACAGATCCTCTTCCATATTTGTGATTTCCTGAGAGACAGAGGAATAGATGCTACAAACTGAGTCCAGGGAGCTGCTCCTAATTGATATTTCCACCAAAGTTTGGTGGAGAAAGCTTTAATTGTAGTAGCCAGATCCCTAATTCCAATCTCATTCTGGGTCACTGGCTGACAGAGAAAGCTCCACTTTTTCCATGATTTCTTTGGCCCATTTTTTGAACTTCCCCATATAAAAATTGCTAACCTCCTTTCAATCTTTTTTCTCATGTGGACTGTTGGCTCCATCACTGTCTAAATGTGTTGTGGCAGTGATTGCATGCAAGATTGAATAAGGATCAATTTACCTCCTGTTGAAAGCCATTTATTTTTCCAGTTAAGTGTTTTCCTGTCAATCATTACCACAATTGATTGGGAGTGAATGTTTGAGGATTTACCACTGAAAATTTGTACTCCCAAATATTTAAATGGCAGATTACCATGTTTCATGCCCATTATATTTTTAACCTGTCTGAGCTTAGAGTCTGATGCCTTTGAACTTAGAAAAAATTCACTCTTTTCAAAGTTTATTTTTTGACCTGAGATTTTTTCAAAAGTAACCAGAAAAGCTTTCAATTTGACAAGGTTGGATTTGGAAGCACTGAGAAAAATTACAGTATCATCTGCATAGCTGAGATGAGAAATAGGGATAGTGTGTCTTGGAAGTGTGAAATATTTCAATTCCCAGTGTGAAAAATATATGAAAGGCTCCTGGTAAAAGATTCTGAAAAGATATTGAAAAGAAAAGGAGACAGTGGGTCTCCTTGCTTTATACCTCTTGTGGTTGGGAAATAACCTACAGGCTTGCCATTTATTAAAATTGAGAACCAAGCATCGCACATGTTTTTAATAATGCAATCCACAAATCTGTCATAGAAATCAAATTTAAGGAGATTTTTTTTAAGGAACTGCCAGTTAACCCTATCAAAGGCTTTCATCAAATCCAATTTAAGGATACAATTTGGTTCTCTGACCTTCCTATTCAGAAATCTGACCATTTCTTTTGAATAGATGACATTATCAGAAATATCTCTATTTTGGAGAAAAGCATATTGGTTTGGTGAAATTAATTTAGGCATCAATGGTTTCAGTCTTTCCATTAGAATTTTAGAGAAAATCTTATTGGTCACATTGGAAAGACTGATAGGTCTATAGTCACGGAAAGATATTGGTATTTCTTTTTTGGGGATAATTGTAATCGGGTGCTAGAAATACCTCTATGAATGTGAGACCTAGTTAAAAAATTATTTGATGCCTCTAATAAATCTAAGCAAATAATGTCCCATGCCTTAATAAAAAATTGAGCAGTGTAGCCATCTGGCCCTGGACTACTTAACTTATTAAGACCAAAAACAATTTGCTTCAGTTCAGGTAGTGACACTGGCTTAGTGAGATCCTCATTTTCTTCCTGAAAGATAACTGAAGGTATCTGAGACAGGAAGTGAGTGGTGAAAATATTTTGTTCAGGGTGAGGGGATTCTGATCTTGATAAAAAGCAATTGCTTCAGACTCAATCTCATCATTACTACTCAACCACAGTCCCTGAGAGCTTTTAATCTTAGTAATTTTGAGTCTACTCCTTTTCTCCATAACAGAGTTATGAAAATATTTAGTATTCTCATCACCTTCTTTCAGCCATTTCACTTATACCTTATATTTCCAGAAATTATTTTGCTCAATTAAAACCTTTTTCAACTGAGCTTTGGTATGTTTCAGTTTAATTAGCTCATCTGTTGAACTATTAGACTCAAAAACCATTTCATGGAGTCTTAACTTTTCCTCAGCCTAAATTACATTCTCATCTACATTACCAAAGACCTCCTTATTCCATTGTTTAAGGACAGGTTTTAGGTTTTTAAGTTTGAGAAAACAATTTGTACATTCCTTGACCTTCAGAATGAATATTCCATTGAAGACTGATAACCTCCATGAAATTATTTTTGAACCAGGTATTTATGAACCTGAAAGGTCTTGGGACTGAGGGTACGTTACTTCCTATTCTAAGAAATAAAGGACAATGATCTGAGGTGTCTTTGTTGAGCACTTGGATAGAGAACTGTGTAAATTTTAAACTCCAATCATGAGTACACAGTCCTCTATCCAATCTCTCACACTTAGCCTCCTTCCTTGTTCTCTAATCCTACCATTGGACCAAGTAAAGAAATTTCCTACTGTATGTACAGGGAGTAAAGACATATTGTCAATAAAACTACTAAATTCTCTAATACTCCTAAGACTAGTCTTAGAATGGCCCTGATATTCACTGATAGATGCCATAGCATTAAAATCCCCTATGTACATAGCTACTGAAGCAGATATAAGCTTAAGGTCAGACCATAAATCTTCCCTCTCTTTCCTAGTTCTCAGACCATACACAAAAAACATCTCAGTAGATTGTCCCAGTGTAAGGAGGGAGACCTGTACTTGAATGAACTGATTATGATCTAAAATTAAGGAGATATCTACTTGGGAGTTCCACATAAGCCATATATTAAATGTAAAAGATATAACAAAATATATAAATGTAATCAATGGTTCCCCATCTTCCCATAAGGAGATGGATGAATAAAAGAGAGAGTTTTGGGGTTTCATGATTTTTATTTTCTAATATTTAGTTGTTACTGTATCCGTATTTGATTTGCAAAAAATAAATAAAGAAACAATTATTAGTATAAATACAATTTAAATATTATCTATTTAAATTAATATCAATGGTCCCTAACTCTATATGAATTTGGTATAAAGAGAAGTCCATTTTTTAATTATAAGAGGATTATTCATTCTCATACCCAAAGATAACCAATAAGATATATCATGAAGTTCAATACTCCTGATTTGGAGACAATTTGTTAGATTATAGGGAATTCTATATTCAAACATTAGAATACACTTCCCTGTATCAAACCCACCACAAGTAGAGGACAGTCAGACTTAAACTAAACACTGGATCATACAAGATCAAGGGTGAAACCAAAGGAAATAGTAACAAATCGATCCAGCAAATATTGGTTTCTAACGCTCTAATTTTGCAATCACTCCCCATGTCATCTCATTAAACATAATTCGCTTCTACCCTCGGAGGCAGTAAGAGATTTACCAGTTTGCTTTTACAACATTAAAGCATTATAAGAGTTCATCTAGCACGACACAAGTTAACTGATCAAAGATTAGTATGTAATCCTTTCCCAGTTAATCTCATCAAACATAATTTGTTTCTCCCCTCGGAGGAAGTAAGAGATTTTCCAAGTTGCTTTCACATATAAATAATGACTAAACAGTCCGCTCGGTCTACAAATCTGATGTACGGACCCGCCAAAAGTAAGTATTGAAAATACTTTTAACTCGGACTTCTCCTTGCCGCATGGGCGTAGATTAGTACGGAATCGCCAGAAATAGGTATTTAAACTACCCTGACTCGGATTTCTCCTCTACAGATACCATTAAGAATCAGATTTGAAACCAATCACAGTTTAACCTAGTAGCTCAAAAGGAAAAACTAGTGATGACTGGCAAAACTCCCATACAATATTTAATCAAACCCAAGATGGAGCATTTACCCAATATTTAGCCATGAACTAGAAAAAAATAAAAAGAACAAATATGTTTTAACAGTGAAATACCGAAGGCGATTCACTGACCGTCTAATTTGGCCGATCCCTCTGACTCCCGTGACTATCTGGTCCATTCCTAACCAGTGACGAGAATTGTCCGGTGATGAATTGGATATCTGATGAACAGACTCTGGGTGGACAGATTCTTGAAACGGCATACATCTCGATTGGCGTTGAATTTGGGAATCTCCGTTTTCCGGTGATCCCGAACCAATCAAGGGTCCTGCTCGCGAGCCGATTCTGCCCGTGGCTGGCTTTGTGGATCATATCTAGTCGCCAACGATCATGATAGAGAAGCCAGTCGGTAGCGATCCGTTTAGCGGTGTCTCACGGCGGTGGCGATTTGGCGAGATCTATGCAAATTTGATATTATGACGGTGAAAATCGAGAGAAAGACAAGGATATTGTTGTTGGTCGACGACAGTATAAATAAGGGTTGGGTTAGAAATTAGGAAGGTGGTACAGATCTGTGTTTAGGTGTTTGGGGTGGAAGGCCGCCGATCAGAAAGAGAAGAAATTTTTTCAGAAAAAAGGGTTTTGGGTGCGGCCGTCCTCTAAAAATTTGGAGTACAAGAGAAGTCCATTTTAAAGTCTATTTAGACACTCTCTCTAATAAACTTAAGGGAATTTTTGGTTTGAGGGGATTTTGAGAGTTTGGATTTTGATTTGGGATTTTATAAGTTTGAATTACCAAAAAATTTGTTTAGTTTGTTTGGGAGTTTTAAATTTGAAACAAAAATCTTATATGGTTGGAGGTTTAGATTTCAATTTTGCAGTTGACTTTCTAAAATTAAATTAAAATGCAAATTGATTATTTTAACTTGGGAAGTCCATGTAATTGAAATAATTGTTTTGCTCACCATCTCTATGGAATATTATATCATTTTGAATTTGATTGTTTAAAATATATTTTATGAAATTTTCTTAATAGTTTGTAACACTTAAATATATTAAATTGAATGATTCCTAACGATTAATAAATATTGGTGATTATGTATATACATGATAACTATTAATGATTTTAACCATAAAGAGATATTTTTATGGTGATTACAAATGATTATTACTAATGATGATTATAAAATATAGTGATTATGTATACATGATCATTATTAATTATTTTAATTTAACCATAAAAGAGATATATTTTTATTAATTTAAATTGCTTTTTTAATATAAGTATATTAAATGATACTATATTTATTTATGGTATAATTATTGAAATAAATATGTTTTAATCTCCCTTTGTGCGCTATGCCACTTAGTCGCACAAATAAGATAAAAGAAAACAATAATACTCCTACACATTTCTATCAAAACATTTAATTTATCTTTAAATATTTATATTTTGTGTTAGTCAGCGAAGATTTTTCAAAGGATAGTTACAAATTTTTATTTTTAATTTTAAATGACAAGGTGAGATCGTCTTTCTATCCGATTACATACTCCAACCATACTCCAACGGTTACCATGATCGCAAATGTATCATATGATCCCATGGTGTTAACACAGGTGCTAATGATGTCCACAATCAGTCGGTGAACTTGCACGAAATCTGAATGAAATAGGGTCTTTATGTTAATAATGAAGTTGTAATAATATATGCCTATGCTTTACTCATTGCATTTTTTCTAAACGGTCACAATACATGGAACATTAATTCTTTATTATTATTTAAACAATATGAAACCGTTAATTCGTTATTTATTACAAAGTATATATATATATATATATATATATATATATTAAGTTTTATTACTTTTGATCAGATTGCTCCCATAATTAATAAATTCACAGATCGAAATGTATGTTTCAAATATTTTTATATTTATTGAACGTGCAGTATGTGTGCAAATTTTTTATATTCATCAATGAGACTAGTAGTAAGTATTTGGCTGCAATTTTGAAAGCTGGGTTGACATTTTCGAAAACTAATAGTTTGAATAGCGCAACTACAAATGTTATCTGAAATCAACTAATAGTTTCGAATGGGCTTTTCGGAAACAGATAGTTTCAAAAATGTCAACTAGGTCAACTAATATTTTCAAATGAGATTTTTGAAAGCTGGTAATTTCGAATGGTTAGAAAGTGATCTGAAAACTAAAAACAAGGTTTGAAGGTGATTGGAAATAGACTGGTGAAACGAATGATCTAGATCTCTAGTTACTAGCTATTCATATCTAAATATCGGATACCAAGATAAACATGTCCGAAATGTAAAAATGCTACGCTAAATGGAGCATTTATTACTTGACCATGTTGTTCCAATTTGAGATTGAAAAATATAACATTTCTATTAATTATATGGCCGGTTTATTTGAATCCGCATTTTAAGAAGAGTAAAACATCACTGGAAGTTATAGAAACTCTTTTTTTTCTTCAATTATTTGATGAATTTCATTTTCATTCATCGTACATTTACTATGTTTAATATCTTGAATTTTAATTTGGTTCAATACAACTTTTTAATTATATATATATATATATATATAATATAATATTGCACGCAATTTACTAGAAATTTAGGCTTTAATGACATTAATATAAAGACATTATAACTTACATGTGTTTAAAATTGACTATAACAACATTTGAGAAATAGTATTAAATCAAAAGTGGTGATACATGCATGTCCATATTTACTAATGCAGGTCCAAAATATAATATTTTGGGTGCACTAGCACAATTCAGGGCCACATATTGTATTTTTTAGATCTACATTTAGTAAACATGGACCTGCATGTATAATTACTGTAAATCAAGGGAACTGATACATGCAGTCCAACATTATTTTTGCATTCCGTAGTTGTAGCCCTGACAATTTTTACCCGTTATCCGCGGGTAAACGGGTAATTTATTTTTTTATCCATGTGGGTACGGGTAAAATACGGGGACGAGTAAAATACGGGTATGGGTAAAATGGGTAATTTAAAATACCGGTCAAAACGGGTCGGGTAAAATATGGGTCTAACCCGCGGGTTTACCCGTTTATCCGTTTTGATATAACATTTACATTTACCCGTTTTACCCACGGGTTTTACCCAACCCGTATTTTACCTGACCCGTATTTACCCGACCCGTTTTACCCGTTTTTAAAACAGGTAAAAAACGGGTCATACCCATATTTTCATATTACCCATTTTACCCGACCCATATTTTACCCGTATACCCGTTTGCCAGCCCTACGTAGTTGTATTTAAAGTGCCTGAAATACCTTATTTATGGGAAGCGCATATACTTTTGAATAAATACCGATGACATTAATGTGATTTCATGAATAAATACGGACGGCATAAGTAAACACTGAATTACATATAATAATGCCCTAAATCAATAGTAAAGTTATTGTCATTATAGCTACGTATAACAATATCACTACTATATAAAAGCCGTGATCCCTTAGGAACAGTATTCCTTGGATGAACAGTAATTTCGTCCCAAGATGAACAGTGTTTCGTCCTCTTCTTATGGGCTACCATATCAATACAAAAGCCCAGTTGCTATGGCCCATAAACCCATTTCCCATCTACAAATTTTCTTTGTCATGTCTCTCCCGGCCGGCGCCGCCGTACCCACTATCTTCTTCTCCGACACGCGTTGGTCTCTCCCATCATTCATCGCCGACCACAATCCATCTACGTGTCAATTTTCTGGGCACTTAAATCCCCTCCGGACACCGTATGGTCACACTCGAGCTTTTTTGGTGAAGAGGTACGAGGAGGGACCGCCAGAGTCCGGCCTGGCTCGCGGTCACCACACAAAATTTCAATGCACATGTATAGTTTGTTCACTGTTTGGTATCAAAGTCAGATTGGTATCTTTTTCATACTTAACTGGAAGAATCCCTTAGTTATCTATGTGTACTTTGTGCAGGTAATTTGATAGCTCTGGGATTAGTGGTGAAATACCGACAAGTTTTGCAGTATTACGAAGTCTAACGAACGTGTAAGGGTTCTTTATTTCCATAGCTACAAGTTTGTAATATGTCAATTTATGATCAGCTTCATCTTAGAAGATATTGTTATTGCCTTTTTTTTTCCTGCAGGTGGGGTTCTGAAACTCAGCTGACTGGCCAGATTCCCGACTTCATTGGAAACTGGTCGGGGCTCACCGTCCTGTGAGTACTAACTTATGTTGTTTTGTACTGAATTTAGCTGATTTTCCTCCAAGCACAGTTTGTGACTGTCATTGTATTCGTACTGGTGCAGAAGGTTACAGGGAAACTCTTTTCAGGGCACTATTCCATCTTCATTTTCGAATTCGACATTCTTGACGGACTTGTAAGTCACTTTCTTATGTCAGATATGTAATCCTTAATGTTAATTGTAATCCTTAAGTTTTTGTTCATTTACTACACACAGGAGGATGAGTGACCTGTCCAATGCAAGCTACTCTTTGGATTTCATAAGAAACATGACATCTTTAAGCAACTTGTAAGTTGTCAAGTCGGTTTGTTTTATGCAGCTTTTGAGGTTTTCCCGATCACTAATTAGTCTTACGTTGGTAGGGTTCTGCGAAACAACGTGTCTGGATCAATCCCTTCCTTCATTGGAGCTCTCACGAATCTACAATGTCTGTAAGTTATAATGTAGTGCATGGATATGCTTGATTATGCTATATCAATGCTCTCTTTGGGTGCTAATTTTTTCACCTTTTCAGGAATTTAAGCTTCAACAGTTTCACTGAAAGTGTTCCAGCTTCACTTTTCAACATCAGCTCTCTCACACTTGTAACTAATCTCTTCTTTTTGCTACTTTTGAACCCTAGCTACCCAGAAGCACTAAAGAGTAACACTGCTTTTCATCTGCAGATTCGTCGGTAACAACAAATTTAAGGGCTCTCTGCCTCAACTGAAGAGTTCAGTTCTCCAGACCATGTAAGACACTCCACATCTTCACGATTTTTCTATTGCGATGAATGTTTCTGAGTCAGATATGGTATCATTTTGCTGCAGAGACCTTTCATACAATGAATTCTCCAGGACCTTGCCGTCTTGGATCAAATTGCTGCTGAAAAATTGGTCAAAAAGAGTTGATGACACTAAAGATGATGAGAGTGTAATAATTATTCAGGTTGCTGCAAGAAGAATTTGGTCAGTTCATCCAATTGATAACGAAATTTGTATTTACTTCTGTTTTATCTAAATACTCTACCCATATGGCTGCCTTCCAGTCTACCAGAGTTTTTCAGGATAAATGGAGGAATCAACGGACCTATGCCAATAAGACATCTAATTCTCCTCCAGTGAGTGAATACCTTGTTCATTGTGAGATTGTATTTTTAATGTTAAGTTAATATCATGTATGGATGGAGAATCGTTTGGGTTAGCTGCTGTTATTGTCATAATTTAGTGGGATTTTCATATGTTGTTTCATGATTAAGGGCAGTGTCTGCAAATTTTGTAATGTTGGATTGAAACTATTGGCAGAGGATAGATGGTTCTCAAAAGATTGATATTTGTTCAGCTTGCATTTCAAAGTCTTTTCGAACACTATATTTATTTGGTTTAATGAATTCTGTTTATATTTCAGTGGTGCTCAATGATCACAGACTGCAAATTATCAGCAAACCTTCTATTTAATTTTAAAGTTTAATCACTTTTGGAGAGTTTAAAGGGAATGGACCCATGGTTTGAAGTTCAAACTGAATTTTCCTCAATTGTAAATATGAACCATAGAAATTGTGGTGATATTCATTTGTTAGGCGTTGAGAAGAAACTGCAAAAGTCCATTCAGAAATGCCTTGTTTGATGCTTGGATCATCCATATCATGAATTTTATTTAGGGAAAAAAATTACACCTTTATATCATTACTTTTGTTTCCATTTGTTGGATACTTTCAGTGTGACCACATGATGCTTTGGCTGATCATAATTGTTGTTGATGTTTTTATCTATACTCCTTCCGTCCTAACCAAAGTGTCTGCGGGGACGAATGCTCAATTTTTAAGAAACATGATGTGGAAGTAGGATACATGGCCAAAAAAATGGTAAAAGACTATTTAAACCCCCATAAATATGTGATACAAAAAATGTATAGAGATTCATTAAGGGTAAAATTGACAATAGACTCTTTTTTTTGCCAAATGAGGAAATAATGAAAGTAAAACTCTTTGGTTGGGACATTCCAAAATAGAAAGTAAGATACTTTGGTTGGGACGGAGGGAGTATGCATTATGTTCTCACTTTATACTAGGTACAATTCTACAGTATCATGAAAGTTATATTATTATTCTGAAATGAAAAAATGCTAAAAAATGAACTCTCCGATAGTATTTATTTTCTATTTCATTCATGTTCTTCTTATTTGAGAATTATTGCAGGATGAGAGAAGTAGTCAGACACCAACCAAGGTGAGGCCTTTATTGTAATTCTTGACACTTTTTTCTACTCCATGGAATTTGAAGTTTGTGTTAATTTCTTGTACTCTTAGAATTTTTGGATCAAGCTCTTCAGACTATCATGATTGAAGATCTGCTACTTGGTAGTCAGTAAATATAGTAAATTTTGTTGGATACCTTTTAGTTTTTTGATCTTCTTAGATTTTGTCTTAATACTTTGTTTGTGATCTCATCCTATGTATCTTGACTTTGTTCCTATTGGAAAAGTGTGAAAAGTTCATACTTTGGACATCGAAATCTTATCTTTTTATGTGGAACTGACTTTTTCAATCACATGTGAAATAACTTAGTTGATGTATGTGTGTGAATAAAAGATTACTAAGCGGTGATGTTACTCAAGCACTGGTTAATAAAAGTGTGTTATCTTAATATCTAATGTCGATTTCTTAATAGAAGTTTGAATCGAAGCAAGCGAACATGTTCATGGCCTTAGAAAAGCTGTTTGCTTTGCACAATGCCATGCTTGTCGAGTCGAGGGCTGATCAAAGCTTTTTTGGTTTACTCCTTGGGTTTTTTTTTTGCTCTACATGCTCACCAGCACCAGCAAACCTACAATGTCAGGCACATAGTTTATATATGTGAGGTTTACATCATCAGTGATCAGTGTGGTTTCACATTCTATCAGTACTTGATATATGTTTTGCTTTATTTTTTGCTTGCATCAGATGGAGAAGTACTAAATCAAGCTGCCACATATTTGCATTATAATACTCAGAAGCTCTAATTCAAAATGAATTATTATAGGTATTAATTGAAGTGAGTATGTCTTTATTATAAATATCTTCTATTTTGTGATTGCAGGTGTTTCTTCAGGTGTTTCTTCAATCTAACAATGAAGCAGTTGCAATGCAAAGGATGAACTTATAGTATCCGTCTTATCTGACTGCACCCGCGAAGCGGGAACCGATAAAACTAGTTTTATATCTAATGTGTGATTTGCCTTTATTAATACATTTTGATTCGTCCCTGTAACAACATAATTTTTTGTTTTATGATATCATTATATGTCCGTTAAGTAAAAATTCTAATTTATTTTCTCCACTTATTCATTTTAATTAGAAAATGGAGTAGTGACATTTTTGCATGTAGCATCACATAAAAAACTGATTTCAATAACAACGAACAGATCAATTAG
Organism: Sherardia arvensis; assembly: GCA_948330725.1. NCBI lineage: Eukaryota > Viridiplantae > Streptophyta > Magnoliopsida > Gentianales > Rubiaceae > Sherardia > Sherardia arvensis. The sequence continues at coordinate 34,463,622 of OX415236.1, forward strand.
CTCATGCATGCATAATTATTTATTAATAATAACTTGAAACTAAAATAATTATTATATGATAATAATAATTAATGGTTTAATTCTTCATGATTTGAGCCCAATTTAATAATTAAATACATTTTAATTACACAATAATTCATGACTTATCATAAAATTGGTTTATCAAATCGTTTGCCTAATAATAACTATCAGCCAATGAAGCCATAAAATATAAAAGGACAAATAAATTGATTGAAATGCATATATTATCTAAAAACCTATCAATGTAGATACATTCTAAAAAAAAAATTAATTGTTCACTGTGAAATGCAAACACAATCTAAAAAGCAAACTATTTTGAAATCCAGATACAATTTAAAACTAATTATTTAGGTAAACACTAACACTTCCAATTATCAAGGTATTTATTGTAAAATTAAAAAAGTAAAAGCTGAAATCCTAACCTATATGCAATTCAGCATAGAAAAATGGCAAATAAGTCTAAAACATGGGATTTTCATGCCAAAACCTCTTTAACTGAACATGAGCACAACATACATTCTAAAACCGTAGCTGTTTATTGCGAAACTAAGACGATAAAGGATGAAACCTTAACTTACATTCAATTGACTACATAAACAGGGCAAATAAGTTTAAAAGCTGACTAATCTATCTAACCTTATCTAGCAGTAAAAAAACATACAAATTCATCTTGAATTCATAACGTGTACTAGATCTGCAATGATGTCAGTTGCAATAGCTTTTCCTTTATTAATCATTTCAACCTGGATCGTAAACATGAAATCTATCTTAATCAACACGAAACCAATTCACATCGATTAAAATTAAACTAATATGAACGAGTTATGAAAACCTACCGCTTGGGAATCATCTGGATATTTTTGCTCAATGAAATCGTCTCGTAATTGTTGTGCCTGTTGAATCTCGATCGGATCTATCAATAACACAGATCAGATCGCTCAAATCTCAAACGGATTTGTGGATCTCATAGCAACATGTTTGCGATGGGGTTCCGCAAATTTTAGGACCGTTTTGATTTTGGAGCGTTTTGGGGATTATGTTGTGGAAGTGTGGGAGTTTGAGATACATATGGAGTGTGGGCTTCACACGCGGGTTTGAAAATGGGTCAGATTAGCCCTCGAAATTTTTACCATATTTCCTATATTTACAGCACGGTCCTTCGTGTATGGTAATAACCAATCACTCAAAAAACCAACTCCAAAAAATATCTATTATCAGAGTATCACTAAAAATGCTACTAAATAGAGACCACCAACAAAAGTACGTAAATTGCAAATTATCATTATCATCATGTTTCTAAAGCGGCTCTGAATGCGTATAATTTGTCTGTGGTGCATATTTGGTACCCAGCTGAAGCATTCCAACCACATCATCATATCTCTTGAAGGCCTTTTGTTCTGGTAATAATGGACTGTTGTTGCTGCCATAATCTGGTTAAACCATCATCATCGTCTGCAAAACCTCCGCTCAACTGTTATCAGGTGACCTTTACTGCATATTTGTACATTTTTATTCATCTGTTAAAGTTTTCTTGTTCGGATTGAATTTCTAAAATGACTGTCACTAGATTCTGTATCAGTGTGTTTAATTCTTAACTATCTTATCAAAAATTTTGAGGGTTATTTGGAACTGAATAGAATTTTGTGATACTAGATTAAGTATGGAGTTTTGCTGCTATCTAGTCTTTTATTGCTAGTTCTTGCTGTTGGGTATGACTCTATCTTTCTATCTAGTCAAAAAGACTAAAAAGTGAGAGGAAATATGTTTAATAAAACCCTCTTGGGTCTTAGTGAATAATAACTATTTTTAATTGGATCTGATAGTTAGCTGTTAGAATGTAAGAGGTAGTTAGTCTCAACCAAACGCAGTTTGCAGAGTCCGTGAATCTTTTTTATCTGCTAGAACATAATTTCCCCATTGAATTGTTGGATGGCATGCATGCATATTAGCCGGTGTATATAATTCAGATATTACGAAGTGGACCTCGGTTTATTACTGCTTAGATACCTTGTAATTCTTCTAAGAAACCAATCAAGCTGTGACAAACTAATAGGATTTCTCCACATGGTATTTTTCTTATGATGTTACTGTAGTTATGTAAATTCAGATTTAAAAATGGTGTATTACTCTGCTTGTTTATTGTATAGTTTGCCACCAAAATATGTATTTTTCTTATGATGTTACTATATTAATGTAAATTTAGATTTTGAAATGGTGTATTACTCTTCTTGTTTGTTGTATATTCTTCTTTCATTTATATATAATTGGTTTCTTAGTTTTGTATATACATTTGGTAAACGTCAACTGGTGCATTGCAGAATTTCTCTCAAGTGTACAGAAGAGCATCTGTGACAATAAAACATCCAGGAGGCCTGTCTCCTCGGTCATTCCTTTGGTTTGGTGACCATTTTCATAGGAATCCTTCTTTAGCCCCTTTAAGAACACATAGGAGCTACATTTCCTCGGAAGCTGAACAGCAAGGGTGGGACTTTGGCAGATTTATAAAGACTCTTTATTTCTTCAATGGACCTCCATCTCCTGCGAAGGTCACATTCCTTGTATTTTGTTGCTTGCATCTACATCTTATTGTCATATAACATCTGACAAGGTTCATTTGTAATTGAAGTTTGTTGAGTTTCTGATTGAGAAATTATCCAATCCATCTCCAAGCAAAATAGTGAGCACAATGGACAAATCAGGCATCATCCTTGTTGCAGGAGCTACAGGTGGTGTTGGGAGAAGAGTAGTTGACGTCCTGCGTAGTAAAGGATTTCGTGTTAAAGTCCTGGTATGTCCTTATTATTATGATAAATGTTTTAAACTACCTGTTAAAGTTACAATCTTTGATTTTATGAATTCAATTGGCTGTATGGCTTGAAAGCTAGAGAAGATAATTGAGGAAGCAATGAATTACTCAATCCAGTTCATTTAATGCAATGTTTGGAGTCTATTCTGTACTCAATGTTTTCTTTATTTTATTATTACATCACAATAATATTGTTATTCCAGGTGAGAAATGAAGAGAAAGCAAGAAAGATGTTGGGCTCGGATGTTGACATGGTGAGTTAGCTGCCATTTCTGCTACGGAGCATATGAGTTTGATTGAAATGCTAAACATGACTGTTTGTTGATTCTGTTCTCATATAGTCTTATGAATATTTGTGTTCATCAAACCTGTCCTAGTTGTTAAAATGAACTTAGAGTTAGAAAAGCATCATCAATCATGATGGTTCTGAACTCTGATGTGCCTAACATTGGTGAATATGAGTCTTCCTGTCACTTACAATATATCCTTTTTCATTGTCAAATTTTCTGAGTTTTACAGATTGTTGGAGATATTACCCAGTCAAGCACCTTGGTTCCAGAAAATTTCAAAGGAGTGAGGAAGGTTATAAATGCTGTTTCAGTCATTGTGGGCCCAAAAGAAGGAGATACTCCAGATAGGGCAAAGTACAGTCAGGTAGAATTAACAATCATCAGTCTGTATTTCAGTGTTAAGGTGTTATGACCTTTAAGACATTCTGCTGGCTGGTACCTATCATTTTCCATGATCTAACTTATTGATCCCATACTCTCTTAATTTTATTTATGTTCTGCAGGGTATCAAGTTTTTCGAACCAGAGGTCGTGAATTCACTTCCTGGAGAATGTCTCTTAAGCTAAATTTGGACAATATAAAGGAGCAAGCTTGTAGTTATTTAAAATTACAAACTACAAGTTGATCCTTTTGTTTTTCCATCTATAATGTCATTTGTTCTCACATGCAGATTAAGGGTGCTTCACCTGAGATGGTGGAGTACATTGGAATGAAAAACTTGATCAATGCTGTAAAAGATGGCCTTGGACTTAGTCATGGAAAGTTAGTGTTTGGATTTGAAGGTGTGCTTCATTCCTTACTTTACTTTTTCATTTTTGCTGGTGTAATTCATGTTGATGACACTAGAAAGATAATCTACGATTGTTTGTAAAACACTTAGCCATTCCTATAGAAGCAGTAGGATTTCATATTCTCTCAAGGTTGATTTTATTGCTATGTTTTATTTCTTTGTTAAAAGATAGTGAAAATACCTAAGTTATAGCAGATTTTCCACCTAAGTTAATGAGATTAGCATCTTCAACAATTGATTGTATTGCCTGATTTAACATTGCGTAAGTTTTCCTTGATTGATTTCAGAGAGGTATTTTCTTTCTCATTACACATGAGACAAACAGCATATAAAGCAGTATAACCTGTAGCTGTTAGAAGAAGTACAGCGATTAGATACTTATGCTCGTGAACACAGTACCTATGTAATATGGCTTAAGATCTTTCTTTGCCCAGTGCCTACTGCCTACTAAGATGACATCTGCTGCATGGCTAAAGTGGTTAAATGACACAGTAAAATCTGAAAATAACATATTACTTGACATTCAAATGTTTGATACCTCATTACTTTGTTGTATAATGCCTGGGTTTCCTTAATTCTGCAGATAATTTATCTAGAGAACTTCCTTGGGGTGCTTTAGATGATGTTGTGATGGGAGGAGTGAGTGAAAGTTCTTTTCTGATGGATCAAACTGGTGGTGAAAATAGTGGACCAACAGGAATTTTTAGAGGTTGTCTATCATTCTCATAAGCTAACTGGTGGGAGTACTTAAGCAGCATCTTGAAAGAAGAAATTCTGATCTTGATGATTTGCGTTGTTATTGTGTTAGGGAATGTCTCCACTGCAAACAATGGGGGCTTCACAAGCATCAGGACAAAGGTATATATGATTTATGGTTTTCCTATATCTCTCATCATTATATCATTTTCTTTAGACATCTTTATTTGGATTATATGATTGAAAATGAAAAATAGATTCGTTATCATATATGTTATGATTTGGTGGTATGAGGTCCTGTTATGCTGGAACATCGAACACGTGTTTCTTGTGTAGGGTATAGGTTCAGGCTCTCTTAGTTTGTGTTGTTATTTTGTTATGTCTTTATATGAAACTGATACTCCTTATTTAGGACAGGGAAATAAGGTGGTGAAATTCAAATGTCTTCTTAAAGGCCTTAAAATTAAGCTATATATAACAACTGTTGCGTTTTAAATTGAAAAGACAAAACAGCTACTAAGCAAAAAGCTGAAACAAAATACTAGATACATATCTCCACTCCAGATCCTGCACTTGAGTACTGCCAATGCCATTGATGCTTTCATGTTTTCACTGCTTCAAACCATACAAATTCTTAAAATGTCAGGACTCTTACTGATTGCCATAAAATGAACCCATAAAGCAATACTAAGCACTTTCAGAAGCCAAGTGGACTTAGAGATTGTGCTCACTTGTCAGTTTGATCATTTAAACTGGCTTGTGATCCATATAATTCAAATACTTATATGAATATGTATATGAGGAGCATCAATTATCCGGAGCTGAACATTATTCTGAACTGAATGCATGAATGCAACAGTAATACTATTCGAACCTCTCCACATACACACTCATAAACTCAGTATTGTTTACAGAAACTAACAATATGAGAAGGATATCAAGCATAGTAAAACAGCCAACGTAATCTCATTCAGAGTCTTTTACAGTACTGTCTTTTCTCACCCCCTTCATATACTGTGCTGTTTGGATTCTTGCTTCATATCGAGCTTGACCAAAGTTGTATAAACTACTAATGCATTGAAATTTGAAATGTAATGCCATTAAATCTTTTCTGTGACTTAATCCAATATGCATTTTCTATCTATCTCTGATAAGTATGAAAATGTTTAAAGTCATTTATGCGAGCATATCTGTGTGACTATTCCAGAATTTTCCAGTACCAGAAGATCTCTCTGCATATGATGGTTTGGAGCTGCGACTAAAAGGCGATGGACTGCGGTATAAACTCATCGTTCGTACCAGCTTTAATTGGGACACAGTCGGTTATACCCTTAGTTTTGATACATCTGAAGGCCAATGGCAATCTGTAAGTTGCAGCATCTAAAATAAATTTCTGATTTTCACTGTGGGTTCCTTCTAAAATGTCTATACATTTCAGATACGCTTGCCCTTCTCTTCTTTGAGGCCTATTTTTCGAGCACGAACAGTATCAGATGCACCACTTTTTGATGCCAGCCAAATTGCGTCATTGCAGGCAAGCCCTTAGAATTCTGTCATATTTTCCATTGACCTTCTATATATATTCGTGTGGATCACCAATGTCATATTTGCAGCTGATGTATAGCAAGTTTGAGTATGATGGTAAGTTAAATCCCACTTTCAAGGAAGGGGCTTTTCAACTTCCAATATCAAGCATAAAGACATATATACAGGATCCGATTATTCCCAGGTCAGTCACATGTTTTTTTAGAAATTACTATTTCCATTAATTTTTTTTGTTTTACTGACGAGTGACCAGTGACTTACGATACTGCAATGTTTTGATTGAGGTAAGTAGTTGAATGTGGAAAATGATAAATTTAAGTCAATGGTTTAGAAATAGCTCTTATAATAGAAATCAAGTCTTCATAGAAATGTTCACATCTCAAGCTAATATGAGCATTTAAAGTGAGTGTGAAATGACCAATATAGCATGGGTAAGTGTTGAAGAGCAAATTCTTGTACCATCACCCATCTGCTGATACCCAAACCAATCTATTATAAATTGCTGGGGGCAAAAGTGTTAGATTGATGTCACAAAGGATAAAAGATTGTGAACCCCTAACTTAAAAGTTTTTGTTCATGTTTTGTAGGTTTGTGCATGTCGGTTCTGCTGGGGTTACAAGACCTGAAAGACCTGGACTGGATTTAAGCAAGCAGCCTCCTGCCGTGCGCTTGAACAAGGAACTTGGATCTATTCTCACCTACAAGCTGAAGGTTATATACTCTCTTTAAATGGTCATTTTACCATTAGATGTGCTTAGAAGTTCTCCATTGTTGAAATGGGATGTTTCCTGTAATGGCATTCAATATCAGTTTATAATTCTCCAATTACGTATTGATTTGATAATGAAAACAAAAGAAATATTTCCTCATGTGATCTTCTCTTTAAAAACTGAGCCCATTTTGCCACAAGTCACTTCCACAAAATTTTCACATCTTTTAAATGTAACTCGTAATTAGACTCAATTTATTGTGCAACTTCCTGTAATTTCCTTCTTTATCCTTAATATTTTGCTTACACTCTTCTTCTTGGCATTTTTAATTTTTTTTTCATATTTCTTTTATGGTTAAATAGACCTTTTATGTAATTATTTCATCACCAACACATAGAAAATTGAATAAAAATAATTACTATTAAGAGAATGGAGTTTGAATTGAGCATCATTGCCAGAGTGGGTTGTTCTCAACAGTAGATCCAGCACAGAAAGAAATGAGAAGTATAAGACTTGTAGAATTTCTGATACTATCCATCATTGCTGGGTTCTTGAAACCAAATGTATAAGACTTGTTCATTTCTTTATCTTCTGAAGCTAGTGAAGTTATATTTTACTGTCAGTTCTTACTTTTTTGTAACTAGTCTTTGTACTCCTGAGTGAAACATTATTTATCAATGAAAACACATTATACTTATCATAATTAGAAGTTATTTTATAGGGGGAGGATTTGATACGGGAAAGTGGCATTCCGTATACAATTGTGAGGCCTTGTGCGCTAACTGAAGAGCCTGCTGGAGCTGATCTTATTTTTGAACAAGGAGACAATATTACGGTATTATCTTATCTTATTTGTTTGAGTCACATGGAAATTCTAACTACTTCTGTTGCCTTCAATCCTTCAACTTCTGAGCATTGACAAGATTCTATGATCTCACTTCGATATAGGGAAAAATATCAAGGGAAGAAATTGCTCGTATTTGTGTTGCTGCTCTAGAAAGTCCGTATGCTTGTGACAAGACATTTGAGGTTGGTGCCCGTATTTACTCTGGAATTAAAGCACCATGCCTGCTCTGTGCTTTACTAGTTTTGGGCTCAGTTGGAACTAGGGAAATTGTGTTTTCTCCTGTTTTATCTTGGCTGACATGGTACAACATGATATTCACTCAAATGCACATCAATCATACTTTCTTGATAAAGTTTCATCAGATAGATTCTAGTTGGCTGTTAAACTTTGTAGTAACACTGTTTTAGCCCTTGGCTTAGCACATGGAAGAATATGGCTATATTGCACGTAATCTTATGAAACGGAGTATTTTATTAACTCCTAATGGTACTCATACTTGTGTATGGCTAATACTGATAAGAGGAAGGTAATTAGCTTAAACCAATTATCTGGTATCACTGATTAAGAATATTGTGGAAATATACTGAGAATGGTTGAAGTTCCATTTTGTCCTTATAAATTTTATGCTTTAACATTGAATTCAAACGATGTTTTATAGTAATGCAGACAGTTCATGTACTTAATATCCGACCTTCTTAGAAATTGCTTAGATTAGCTGTTGATTATTATTTTGGTTTATGCAATGTTTGTTCCCTGTATTGGCAGGTCAAAAGTGTGATTCCCTTTAGTGAACCATACACAATGGATCCATCAAACCCTCCTCCAGAGAAAGACTACAATGTTTACTTCAAGACACTGAAAGATGGCATTACTGGAAAAGAAAGCTTAGAGAAAACAACAGTTCCAGTCTGAGCCTCATGCGGTGTATATCAGTTTTCTTGAAGAAAATGTAAAGACTCTGTGGTTAAGGTCGGGGATTTGGGGTTTCTCCAAACGTATACCTAGGTGATTTACTTGATGACAAAATATGGTTGTATAGTAAAGAGGCACATAGAAGAAGACAAGGGAAAAACACTTGCTGATAATGATGTAAAATCAATGTAGATAAACCTAATGTGCTTAAGCATAGGCTGTTCACATGTTAGTCCCTAGTTAATATGTACTGTGACTTGATAATAATATCTAAAAAATCAATAAAATGCAGAGAATTTGGGTATGCTATTTTAAACATTAATTGTTGGTTTTATTTATTTTTATTTATATCACTGTATGTGTTGGTTAAGATGAACACTTTTTTGGCTGTTCTGGTCTGGATCATATTCACTGCTCTGTGTGATCACATATGATGACAAGTAGTAGTGGGTGAATTGTCAGAAAGGGAACAGTAAACTCAGAGCTGATTCCATACTGCAAATTGTAGGCAAAATTACAGTGGTGAATTGTCTGCACTAGAGAGCAACTCTGCAATTTCTTCTATATTTGAAACCTTTCACATGGTTTTACACTAGAAGAGCAATAAGTTATATTTGGAAAAGGGACTTTGCCCGGATATTTGCTTCTTGAGGAAAAGGAATCTATACAACTGGCAGTTGTTCTCCTAGAATCTGAGAATTTTAAAACAGAATTAAAAAGGAACACATTATTTTGGGTTTTAAACATCTCTTTGCTTGGAAAAATATAAAATTATGCATCCTCCCTCTCATAATACAATTGAAATCACAGAGTTACTTATATTTAATCATTTGTGATTTCAAACGTGATATGATGTGTGCTAGGTGACAGTAGACAATGAATTGATGATTCATGGAAAATGACCAGATTTAGACTGTAATGCAGCAAACAAAACATCAGCAATGGTCTCACGGAAGACAAGCGTGACAGTGATCTGTTTCTCTCATTAATTCCCACTCTCTTGCTGTCTTCTTCCGACTCCCTTGAATCTTGGATTTGCACTTTGGACTTGTGAGCACATATGAATGGTTTCGATTTTCAAACTTTGGTTGAAATTTTACTGAATCAGAGTTCTGTCAGACTGGCTGGGTTGGGGTGTTTTGGTTGCATGTGAACATAAACATTATAGTCTGTGTCACAATCTTACAGTTTTGTATTCTTCTAAATGTGTACCTCTTTTTTCTGATAAGATGCGGTTAAATGAAATCCGGTTTTTGTAATTTTTGCAATTTAAAATACTATACGGATGTATAAAAATACTTATTAACAATTTTATTTATCAAAAATATTGTTATTCTCTATCTACAATGAGTTTACATTTAATCTTCCAATTTGAATGTACCATTGAGCTTTTACAGTTGTCCATTCTGATGAAACAATGGTATGAATCCCAGAAACTGGAGAACTCATTTTACTTCACTTTTTCATTAAAGAACTTCCTATGGAACCGTGTGAAGGATTTCCATGAACTCTATTCTCCCTTTTGACAATGTGTTTAAATTCTATGGTTTTAACATTGTGTCAAAATGTTGTTTCTGTGATAATATGGACCCTCTGGATCATTATTTTAATAGTTGTCTTTTGGCTGTTCAAGTGTGGGAAAAGGTCAACCTATTCATAGGAATTAAGCCCCCCAATTTTACTACCATCTGGAATAGGATATCATTTTATCTAACAAAACCTGGCCTCTCCCCTATTCAGACCAAAATGATACACAATATTGTACTTTTCACATGTTGGAGTCTCTGGAAAACTAGAAATAGATATATATTTGACAATCTCTGTCCCTCTATTACTGGAATTTTACGTGATATTAAATGGATGATTTATGACTCTTTCATTGCAAAGCCATGTTTTACTGAATCTGATCATGATTTTGAGCTTGCAAATAATGGCTATTTCCCCAAGTTTAGAAAACCTCCCAAACCAAGAATCTCAAAAATTATATGGTCTAAGCCTGCTGTCAACTTCAAAACTAATATTGATGCATCTTGGCATGCTAATTTTACTGGACTGGCAGTAGTTATCAGAGATTGGGAAGGGAAATCAGTTATAGCAAAATCAATTTTTACCCAGGCAATGTCCCCTTTGCATGCAGAAGTATTAGCAATTGGTTTAGGAGTTAAGACTGGGACTGAATTGAATCTAGTATGCTCCTATGAATCTGATTGCAAATTGGCTGTTAATATGATCAATAAACCAGACCTTGCTCCTTGGAAAATCTACTCTCTGGTATATGATATTGCTAATGCATGCTCAAGTTCTTCAATTCAACATATATTTAGAGAAGGCAACACTGTTGCTGATGCATTAGCTAAGCATGCAATTAGAGCTAAACAGTCTAACATCTACACCTCTGCCCAAACACTGTCTCATCCAATTTTAGGCCTTTATAATTTGGACAAGGATGGTACTCCTTCCCTGAGGTATCATCCTCCCTGAGCATGATACTACTCTCATTTTTCTTCTCTGTCTCTCTCTCAGGATGCAGAAGCTATTTTACAGAGAAGAAAATTGGTCCTTTTAGGCATCTCTTTTCACTGATTATGACAAAAGAGTTTGTTGGAGACTCAACATTGGCACTGGTTCCAGGCTTTGCTCATACTCCTCTTACAGCCTTTGAAAGTGTTCTGATTCACTGCACCTAAATTACAACATTTAGGGATCCTTTGAAACATACTATATGGAGGTTTGAGTATTTTTTGGGGTCGCTTTGAGTTTTGCGTAGCAATTCTCTAATAGGTCCTAGAATATTACTCTTTCCTTCATTTTTGTATAAGGCACATAGGCCTTTTTTTGCAAAGCATTTCCAATGCTTTGGGAGTTTACTCCATGCACTTATGCTTGTTCTCGGAGTTTAAAGTGCATCATAGTCTTGTAATTGTTCGATTTTTTGCGGTTTGGGATGCCCAATATATATCCCCCCCTTGACTTTTGAAACGTATAATTCATATTCTTTTGAGGGGACCTTCAATCTCACCTCACAACTTAGAGCACTAGTAGTGGTGAAGTTCAAATATGTGCTATTTATTCATATTTTCTTTCAAAATCTTCATTTTCCAACTTTTCTCTACAATTATTCAGCCCGCCACATCATCCATCTCTATACACATCATTATATATTTTTCACGTCATTATATATTATTCACACTATGTACTATATCCATTGTATATAATTGTGTGATAATAAAATAATGTACTCATAATTAATATATAATATAATTGTATAATTATAAAATAATATACTCATAATTAGTATAATGTAATTGCATAATGATAACATAATACACTCACAGTTAATGTATTATAATAAAATAAAGTACTCAATAATAAAATAATATACGAATTATAAAGATATATAACTTATAAATGTATGCAAAGAGGCCATTCTCTGCAAAAACGCTCCCAAGCGCAGCCCCCCACCTTCGTCCAGATCTCACACCGGGGAGGCTCCGGCCGGCGCTCCTCGCCGGTCGGAGGTGACCTCCCCTCCCCCCTCTTCCCCTAAATCAATAAATGTCTAAACCACCCCTCCAATCCCCCTCAAAACCCGACCTTTTTCAACTCCGATCAACTACGGCATTTTCCGGCAACCTCCGTTACTCATTTTTCGACCAGATCCGCAACTCCAGAGTACAGATCTGGGCCTTCCACAACCGATGAAGCTCGCGAATTTTTTCCGGCAAACGTCGCTGGAAAAACCAGAACGTGTCAACAGTGATTCAGCGATATTCAGCTCGATGCGATGCCGGCAAAGTTAGGAGAGGGAGGAGATAGTCACGCTGTTGAAATGGAGGAGGTATCAGCCGCGAGCCAAGTGCAGCCGTTTCTCCATCACGCACCGCCGACAGAGCTCGTGCGCAGGCGACGCGCAGCTCCACGGAGGCGCGTGTTCTCACGCGCTAAAGCCCGCGCGTGTTGGCACGCGCTGCCTTGCCCAGGCGCCCACGCATGCGGCCCACGCGCCGCCGCGCCGGAGTATTCTCCAGTGACCTGCCTCTTCCCGACTGAAATGGGTTACTTCTTTTTTCACTTTTCCCTTATTTCCTTAATTTTTGTTTCTGATTCTTAGATACAAGGTTTTTGGGATTTATTTCTTTTCTTGATGATGGACTTTATCACTTCTAAGGAGAAATCTATATGTCAATCTCTAGTTACAGTTCTAGATGAATCTTTCTTAGTTTTCATTGCTAGATGTAAGTCCGGTATGCTTATGGATTACTCTACTTGCCCTAAAACACAATCAGCAACTCCCTTTTACCGTGGGACGACCGCAACGTGATTGAGGGGTACATGTAGAGATTCTTTATTTTAATAGAACCGGCTGTTTTTGCACTGTTAACTGAGGGGGTGAATTCTTTAAAGCCCTAGAATGCTGTACATTGGTGAAGAGTCTAGATTCAGGGGAGGAAGAAAATCTGTTTGTTTTTTAATAAGTTGCCCTGGCTTTAGTACTGGTAGTTTAAGACAGAGAAGATTTAGAATACTTGTATGTTTAGAAACTTCTCTGATCTCACAAATCGCCTCCACTTGTGGAGATTCGCACTGGTTGCCTCCTTTTTGGGAGTTATCTGTATTTTATTTCTGTCATTTCACGGTCTAGGGATGCCTAATAAAAGTCCCCTCCACTGATTTCTTGGTGGTTTAACTTAAAAAAAAATTAACTTATAAATGTATGCATACATAATTATTGAAATATATGCCAATCAAATACTGCATGTGGCTTGTTAGGTGGTATATATGCCACGTGTTTCCTTTCGATTGGGGTGTTCAAATCATGGAAGGGTTGGACATGCTCAGCCCATGTCTACGAAAATCCCCTTGGATTTTCGAAAAACATGGTCTAAAAGCCTTACTGTGAGTATTAGCCCACACAAAAACTTGTTGAACAGCCTCCACTGCAGGTGCTCTTAGGATTTACCAGCAAAATTCTTTTTATCAGGCCTTCTAAATAAAATCAACTAATTTTTATATCCAATCACTGCAAGACAAATTTTTTGGGTAAGATGGATTTCATATGATTCTACATCAAATATAATAATGTCACATGTTTTTCACTCTTTCCCCTTTTTTCTCCTCTCGCATTTCTGGGGTTTCTCTACCTATACTCCAGTCATCAACGGCGAATCCCTTATTTCTATAGCAAAATTTTGGGTAAAATCATTTTCAAAATCCGGGAAAAAGCACGATCAGAGGATCCCACTCATATTAAAAAAATGTATCAAGATTTATACTACGTTAGAATTTTGTATGTATTAGATTTTGATTTTCTATTAATACAAAATATATGTCTTTCTCTCTTTTACACCTTCCACTAGAGCGGATGATGTAATAGAATTAAACTGAACGTTTAGGGTGTCTGTAGTGGTAGCCATTTGAAAGATTACTTGTCAGCATTGTTATTTATCATTACAACGACCTAATCGAGTACATACACTAATCCTACAATTAAACCTAATCTAACCATATTCTACTGATCCGTACGTTGAGTGGCAGAGGTCGAGTGGAAACTTCGGAGACTAGGAAAAATCCAGATGGGCTAATTGGAGGATGGGAATGGAACCATGAACTCTCCTATCCAAGGCAACATGCCTTTGGGTAAGTGGGTTATGCCACATGGTTGATTTCTTGTCAATATTAGATAGTAGCACAATGTTGTCAAACTTGTCAATGAAAATCAAATTTACTTTGCCTCGATCAGGTTCACCTTAATTTCAAAAAATTTCAATATAACACGATATTATTTCAGGGTAATTCATGATTTACCAGCAAAATACTTTTTATCGTACATAGTATTTAAAACATACTATGAAAGTACCTTTTAACTCTAAATAATATTTTTAATTTAGTTTCGTTTAAAAAATTAAATTCCAGTTGGGAAAATAGTTGTTTTATAGTAATACAATCACTATTTGTGTTGAAATTGTTAAATTAAGTATAATTTAGATGAAGATTGCGCATATAAAATTATAAATTAGTGAAACAATATGTTTCCAATCTAGCTTTGTTGAGTAAAGTTAATTTAGTTTAGTTCATTTTATCACTTTTTAAATCAATTCATGACATCAAAATGAAATCGTTTATTTTTCACAACACTTCCTAATCCACACTTTCTCTCTCTAAAAGTTTGCTCCCACTTCTCTCTAACATTATTGCTCATTCTTCCTTATCTCCGACCAATATAATCGTTACAAATGCTCCTGACCTTGTCGCCGTGAACGGTAATAAAACCACCCTGCCTCGCCCCACCGATCAACGGCCAGAGATTCTTCCTTCACGCCTTACAAGCCAAAGCTCCACCGCTGTCGATATCACTTCCGACGAACCCTGAAACCAGAGCCACCTCTGAATACAAGGGTGAACTGGCATGTATATTCACTCCTGAACAAATTGAAGTCCTTTCCTGTCCTTACCGGAACACCCTGATCAGAAAATTCAGCAGGGGCAGACTGGCGATGCCAATCATTGAAGCTGCATTCAAATTGGCGGCTTTTTCCGAAAACTATCAAATCGGGGCCATAAACCACATGCACGTCCTGATCCGCTTCTCCGACACTGAAGATTTTCATAGATGCTGGATGAAATCTAATTGGGCTATTGAGGGGTTTTAGATGCGGGTTTTGCGGTGAACGCTGGAGTTTTCACCGGAAACTGAATCCTCCATCATCCCTGTCTGGGCAACTATCTTCTAGCCTCCTGTTTATTATTATAATGAGTCTGTCTCGGAGCAACTGGGAAACCATATAGGGTCCTTCATTAAAATAGATGCTGCAACTAAACTCATCACCATGATGTGTGCCAGACACCAACACTTCGACGACGAACCAGGCTCTCGGACCTATCTGCAAGACAAAGGCCCCGGGTGTCGTGGGGATAAACACTCCGACGCTCAAGTCAGTATATTTGCTTAAGGCGTAAAGTAAAAAGTATGAGATTAGATGAGAGGTCTACCAAATCTCTTAGGGTATTTATATGGCTACAATCCGTAGATCACCAAGATATGTATTTATGGTACGAATACAACTCTTATGGGAACAGAGGTTGTATTACCATGTATAATGGAAGTGTATTTCAGACATGGTTGTGTTATCATGTTTAGGATAGCTGTATTACCATCTCTGAGAAGATGTATATTCCTTGTAGAACATTCATAATACACGCATTCCTTATAAGGATTAGGATTGATAGAGACCCGTGGATCCATCCTCCGCGTATCTCGAGCCCTACTTCGAGTATGAACGAGGTCTGAATACGAACCATGAACTTATCAGTAGCCCCAAGGTAGATCTTCAGAATATAGAGTGCTCCATCTCAAAGGTTGAAGGAGAAGCTTGCTTCTCGAGGGAAGACCAATAAATCGAGGGAGAATAACTCGGGGTGTTAAGCTCGAGGTGTCCTTTGGGGACTCTCTTCTCGGGCTTACCCTTCTGAATATCTAGCTTCAAGTTCTTTAGTATTCCATCAAATATATGAACGGCTGAGATTAGCTTCTTTTGAAATCCAGATGGTAGATACACGTGGCATGTCTTCATTGGCAAGCAGAGACGGTCTATCCCCCGTCTCTCCAATTACTTTCCTTGGAAACAGAATCGAGGTAATTGCTCATCTTCAATGCTGTATGGGTTTGGATTAAATTTCCCAAATCATTCCCATTGTCTTCTCTTATTCGTAAATTTTTTCTTTCCAAGTTCAGAAGGCGCATCAATACTTCATCAATTTCTGAAGCCCCAAATTTCTGCTTCCATCATCAGTAAGTGCCATCTTCTTTCTCTGCACATTTACTTGTGTCAGTTTTTTCCTTTTATCTCTTGTGTGTGTATTTCCCCCCATACTCTCTGTAGTCATGAGTAATGGGTAAATCAATTTCCATCCCCCATCATGATAAGAGAGAGTATGTAGATACTCAGGCTGAGGAGAGTAGCTCCCTTGAATTCCATAGGGCTGAGGTAGCAAGTGGGAAAAAACATGTAGTTTTGAAGAAGAAAGCCTTTGAGGAAGAGAAGAGGTTGAGGGCTATGGCCAGGAGGGCTCAGATAGAGGGGAATAGCCATGTGGTTATGCATGCATCCAGAGGTATAGTATCCATGGATGGTGAAGGTAGTAGCAAAGAGTCGAAGAAGGAGGATAAAGCATGCGCTGATGCTGTTATCTTCGCAGAAGGTTGTCCCTTTTCAATTCCTTCTGATGCTGACTTCATGTACTTAGGAGAAGACAAGTATGCAACTGAATTAGTAACTCCGACCCGAGGGGTCATTTATGGAAGGTTTCTGCAGCATGGGTTAGCCTTCCCTTTCCCCCCACCGTTGGATGATTTTCTTCAGCATTATAGGGTTCATCCAGGTCAGTTACATGCCAATGTGATAGTAATCGTTATGGCCTTAATAACTTGGTGTGCTCGTAAAGGTTATCGCCCCAGTCTCTCCTTGTTGCGGACCATGTATAAGGTTTCCTGTTTTAAACAAAGTGTGACCTTGACCTCTCGTGACACCACTTTAGGTAAACTTTTTGTGCTTCCTGTGAACTGCGGTAAGTGGGATAAGGTAAAACTAACCTTCGATCGAACCAAGTATGAAGTTCCTGATTGGAATGAAGATGTCCAAAATGAGATCTGGCATGAAGTGGAGTCGTCCCGCCAACTGCTGGATATAGCTGGGGAGTTGGTGAATGATAAGATGAAATTTAGAGAGGGTAGGTTTGTATCTGGAGATCATCAAATAGGTTGGCAATGACCTGTAGAAACGTCTGACTGGTTGAATCAACTATCCGGCCGTACTCTTTAAAATTGCAGCTTCTTGAAGTTGTCACATTTTGATTAGGCAGAAGGTGTTGAGATGGACTGGTATGAAGCCCTTTTGTCTATGAAGTAGGATCTAGGTGGTGCAGCTAAGGCATTGCAGGCCTATAGAGCATTAGAAGAGAGAGCTGTCCGAGATGAGATATCCGAGAAAGAGGTAAATAAGGAAATCTCGGGTCTGATGAAAGATGCTTGACGTGGGCGTCGGTTTAAAAGGTTGGTTCAAGGACCCAAGAAGACTCAATCACAGCTGAAAGTGATTGGGGAGGCAGATTGCCTATTTGTTCCTGTGGCTTTAGATCCATCAGATGAGAAAGAGGATGAGGGTTCTGCCTTAGTTCGGTGTCCGAGAAAGGAAATGTCTCTGACCTCTAGTGTCCTTCCCATCACGACCGAAAATGTCGATGAGGTCATGATGATAACTTCTGTGGTAGAATCAGATGCGTTGCAAGAGGGTATTTCTTCTTGTGTTATATTCTCGTCCACAATGTATCCATTGCTTCTTACGCTAACTTCATTCCTTCTATGTGCAGTGGGTGCTTCTAGGACGAACAGGGCAGCCAATTTGTTGTCTCAGATAGCTGAATCAAGAGGGCTATTGAGTAGTAATGAGAAGAAGAGGGATCTCGAGGCTTCAGGGATTTCTGAAGACAAGTCTCCAAAGAAGCCAAGGCTCAAACTCGGACTATTGGAAGAGTTCGAGAAGTATGTGTCACCTTCTCCTTCTGAGGTTCTGGTCGAGGTGGTACCGGGCTGTCCCGGAATTAATCAGGTATGATTCGTCATGGCTTTTGATAGGATTAGCTATGTAGTTATCTAATTCTCTTTGTCTTCTTTTACAGTCTGCGAGTCAGATGAGGCATATGTATAATTTATCTTCGGACACTGTATAACCGTTCTCAAGGACAGGAGTCTGAGCTCGAGTTGATGGAGGAGGAGATGTCCAAGAGGTCTAAGGAACCTTCAGATATGCTGAAGCATCTCCAGAATGAGATGGCTCAGGCTAAGGACAAAATAAAAGCCTTAGAAGAGGAGAATCAAGCCTTGAAGAAGGCAAAAAGGCTGTCTGGTAGTTCCTTCTTAGAGTTGAAAAGGAACATGACTTTGGTGGAAGCTGAGAGAGACCGGTATGCTGATCCTGTTAGCCAGAGGCGACTAGTCCTGTTGATAATAGACTTCTGCCTCAACTTTCCAGAGATGGAGGCACATCGCCAAGAGTATGGTGAATTCTACCATAAATCTGAGCTCTCGAAGATGCGGATTCCTCTGAAGGGGTTTCTCAGTGAAAAACTTCAAGGATGTCTTGCCCCTGCCTACACTTGGCCTGAAGTACCAGAGAATTTGAAGGAGTTTCGGGCAAAGTTTAGCCAGATTGGGGGGTTTGAGACCAGTCTACTGTCTAGTCTGGAATCTTTGAAGAAGGCTTTAACTCTAGAGGAGTTTCAGGACAGACTGTCCGGTTTGTATCCTGAGCTGACGTTCCTGATGGAGAAGCAGGTTACTGAAACTTCACTTGAGGACCCAAAGACTTCTGATGGGCAGGAGAAGACTGTAACTCCTTAGAGCCTTGTCTTTTACTTCAAGATTTTTCTCTTTTCGCCAAATTTTGGCGTTTCATGTATTCTGAACATGTGCTCTGTCTTTGGAATTAATTGGTCTTTACCTTCCTTTATGTCCAGTGTTGCTCTGCCGCATGTGCTGATTTGCAGGTCAAGTATGAAGCTGTCCTTCAGAAGAACGAGAAACTGGAGGAAGATCTTGATGATTCCAAAGGCTGTTTCAGCCTTGTGGGGGAAGGATGTGAGAGTCTTCGCGGTGGGCTCAAAGAGGCTTTGAAGCGAAGAGCTGAGCTGAATCAAGAGCTGAGTGATCTTCAAAAGAGATATAAAGATCTAGAAGATGCTCACAACAAGGTCGTGGCCACCAATAAAGAGTATGATCAAGAATGGAGGAAAGTCAAGAGTGACTTAATGAAGGTCAAGGGTGAAAGTCACGAGAAGGATGTTCTTATTTCTAGACTTCGAGATGAGACTATCACTGTGAATCACAAGATTTCCTCCAAAATAGATGAGTTGAGAATATGCCAGGCCGAGCTTAACGCTTGCAGGTTCCAAATAAAGGAACTAGAGGCTCAAGGTGTATTTGTCATGCCTTCAGGGTCTTCAAGGAGGGAAGTAGGTGGACCTTCTGGTGTCCCATATTCAGGACCTTTGATAAGGCCTCATGCCCAAAGGGGTGTATCTCGAGGGATCCCATGTGGAAGGGGCAGAGAGGTGACACCTACTCCTAGAGCTCGTGGCTCTATTGACTCTCCTGCTCGACCTGTGGAAAATAGAATTGGGTCCCCTACGCCCTCTCAGTTGATGAGGGTGACAGAGGAAAGTAATTGGGGCCGTGGCCTCCAGAGTGTTCGAGGCGTGCCTCTACTTCTTCTCGCGGTCGGGGTCGTACCCCTATATTTAAAGACATTCACGAGGTGTAAGAAGTTTCGTAGTGTAATAACACTTTTTGATTTTTCCGTTATAAAGGTCTTTATATCGCAATCCTTGAGAAGATTGACTCTTTAGGATTATGAATAGCCTTAATAAATAGTGATGTGTACCTTAATAGGAGTATCACGTGGAGAGTCGAGTTCCAAACTTTGTGAGTTTGCATGACCCATATCATGTTGGTCTTTGACCATATACTTTTTATAAGTATATTATTTTATTTTGGCCTAAGATGATTTTAGTTCAGACACGTAGTCTAAACAGCTCATATTAGATAAGCATCAATCGTACACTTATAAGCGTATGGATCTTTAGGCAGCAGTCTTTACTTGTGCTTTGTGAGGCATAGTTTCTCTTTGTATTTAAAGAGTATGGACTGCTTCAAAATAAAATAGAAGGTATATATATCGAAAAGGAATTGCATTCTTCGAACTTGAGAGTTCGGTAAAATTATAAAAGACAACCTCGATTTTGGGAGCTCGGGTATAAAAATGTAAAGAGATGAAAAGAAAAAGAGCTTGGCCCGTAGGCCTTATTGAAGTAGTTTCTCCTTATATGGAGAAGGTCTACTTTGTTTTAGCTCCGAGGTACCTGCGTAGGAAGGGCGCCATAATGACAGGGTCCAAGTGCTCTCCTTCGCGTGTTTGCAAGAGGTAGAATCCACCGGATTGTGCTGCAGAGATTTTGTATGGTCCTTTGGTCCTTGGCTCTAGCACTCCTCCTAACTTGTTGGTGCACCATGGGCCAACTGGCATTACCAGTTCCCCCACTTGGAAGGTTTGGTGGCGGCGTTTATGCCATAGTGTAGTCATCTTGTTATAGGCCTCTTCTTCAAAATGGAACACCATGGGTTGTTCGAGATCAGAACCGGGTACCAGATCTCCTAGAATAATGTTGACGGCCGAGATATTGCTCACTTTTCTGGCATCACGGATGGCCGTGATCATACAAGAGCGCGCCACTCCTTGGTCTCCTTTGATTGAAGCTACTCCCTGTGGTGTTGGAAACTTCAGCATCAGGTGGTAGGGAGACCATACAGCTTTAGCTTGGCACATCCAAGGTCGGCCAAGGATAATGTTGAAGGTGTGACCGTGTCTACTACCACAAATGTGCAGTACAAGGTTAAGCTCTTGGCTCCTTCTGCTACTGTGATGGGGAGTGTGATTTCCCTGAGAGGTATTACTGGATTTCCTGTGAATCCCGAGATCGGACCCGTAGGTTTAAGGTCATCTTTAGTAAATCCCAACTTCTGGAAGCAGTCTTGGAACATTACTTCTACCCCACTCCCATCATCTACGAAGATTCTTTTTACTAAAGTATCTTGTACGGTTGCTGAGATGATGAGAGGATCCGAGTGAGGCATCTGATTTGGCACGGCGTCCGCATCCGAGAAGGTAATGGTTTCATCGGGGCGGAGCCTCTTGTTGACTGGCTCAGTGTGAGGTATAGCTCGCACACTATCTTTCAGCTTGGTCAAGGAAATTTCTTCTCCTGTGTAGCCATTGATGCCGTTGATGACTCGGTTGGCTTCGTTTGGCGGTGGTGGAGGAGGATCTTGAGGGTTGTTGCCTCCGCCGCCTTAGTTGTTATTGTTATTATTGCGGTAGCCATCCTTCTTCTTCTGCCAGGGCTTTCCCCCATACCTTCTCTGGGTCCCCTGGTTATCGCCAACTATTGAAGGTGCGATCTGTTGCACAATTCCTTGACGAATTAGCTTCTCGATCTCATTCTTGAGCTGGTAACACTCCTCCGTGTCATGCCCCCGATCTCGGTGATATTGACAGTATTTCGGGGACCTTTGACGTTCGGCTGATTCCTTCATAGCAGGCGGATTCTTCAAAAGGTGTCTGTGAATAGATAGAATTTCGGCCTGAGATCTCGCTAGAGGAGTGTATGTCTCGAAGGTAGGCTTTGGAGCGTTATCAGTCTTCTCGACCTTCGGTATTTTTGCCCTGGATTCTTTTCTGTCCATCAGGAATTCTGGGGGTCTTTTGCCTGTCACAGCATTTGATTTGCTAGAGTACTTTTCCATGATGGCCTGAAGGTGTTGAGTGGTTGTTGGATTTTCGGTTGCCAATTTCATTCTTAGAACGTCATCATCCACGCTCATCCGATACATATTTATCAGGAGGCGTTCATCTCGATCATAGCATTCAGTAGCTAGATCCATGTATCTATGATAGTGTTCTATCACAGTCTCTCCTTCGAGGCGGGCCACATACCCCAGATCTCCTAGGGACTTGGTGAACTTCTTCTTCTGGAAGAAAGCGTGGAGAAGAAACTCTGCGAAATCCCAGTAATCAAATAAACTTTCTGGTTTCGTCTGGGTAAACCATGTATGTGCTTTCCCTTGGAGGTAACAGGGGACGATTTTGCATATTTCCAATTCATGGAAGTTCCTGGTTTCTAAGGTCTTAAAAAAGACCGAGAGAAATTCTCTAGGATCGCTAGTGCCGTCGTATATGGGTAGGTGCTCTGGGACCTTCTTGTGGTTATCGAATGGGAGATTCCCAATATGTCGTAAGAAGGGCGAACGAGCAGCTTGTCTTCTGGGTCCGAGGATACGTGTGATTTCTTGGTCAACTTCGTATTTACCTCGGGTAGGGTAGGCTCCATCTTGTGAGTAGGGCCGATCAACGCTATTTTGCCATTCGCTTCGAGATCTCTCCCTCTTCTCGCGTCTGATTTCTTCTTCTATGTTGAGGATACGCATCCTTCTCACCTCTTCCCTACTTAATCCTGTGCCTTTGCCCTGATAATTGGATACATTAGGAGGTGGTGGAAGACTGCTTCGAGCATTATAAAGCGGTAGATCCTTGGATAAGTTGTTGAGGAGTCTTCGCTCTTGAGTAGGATCAGTAAGTGGTGTAGTTTGGGCTCCTGAGACAGATACTATGTTGGGGGCTTCATGCATTTGTGCACTGAGTTGTTGACTTGATTTTATCAAAAATGCGACGAAGTCAGGATATTGGGCATGCAAGTTCCTCAGTAGCGTTCGGGCATCTTCAGGGATCGTTCTCGGAGGGTCAAGGTTGATATAATTTGGCCCAGAACCTGGAGGGTTATGTCCTACAGTCCGGCTCAAGGTTTTCCTAAGAGGTCTTTGTCTTTCCTCCTCCTGTTGTTTTTCCGCGAGGATTTGTTGATCTCTTAGTGCTTGTTCTTCTGAGATGAATCAGGTCCGTCATATCCAAGGTCATTCTCTGGGTCGAGGCCGTCTTGATTGTTGACGTGTTCGCTGTAGTTCATGTCAGTCTGGATCGAAATTCTTGGTCCCAAGTTCGGTGCTTCAGATCCAACAGGATTCGATCCAGAAGGTGGTACTCCTGACGCCACAGGATTTGATCTAGAAGGCTGCACTCCTGACACAGCAGGATTTGATCTAGAAGGTGGCACTCCTAACACAATAGGATTTGGACCGGAGAGGGGTGTTCCGGATACGACAGGATTCGCACCGAAGGAGTTTGGAACATTGGAGTTTCCTGCCCCCACAGTAGAGCCTGATGGTGGTTCAGAGGTGGAGCGTGTGCGAGATCCTCCGGGTCGACCGCGTCCTCGTCCTCGTCCTTGGGGGGTTGTTCTGCTCCTGGATTCTCCTTCGGATTTTGCCCTAGCACACGGGCGCTTCGTCTGGGTTGCTCGGCTTCAGACATGTTGTTAGAGAAGTTGCTTCTTCGGGTGCGTTACACCAAATCGGATACAAGGTTCGGCAACATCGTCAATGAGTGTGAGATGTCCCACCGGGCATGCCAAATTGATGTATGCCGGACACCAACACTTCGACGACGAACCAGGCTCTCGAACCTATCTGCAAGACAAAGGCCCCGAGTGTCCCGGGGATAGACACTCCGACGCTCAAGTCAGTATATTTGCTTAAGGCGTAAAGTAAAAAGTATGAGATTAGATGAGAGGTCTACCAAATCTCTTAGGGTATTTATATGACTACAATCCGTAGATCACCAAGATATGTATTTATGGTACGAATACAACTCTTATGGGAACAGAGGTTGTATTACCATGTATAATGGAAGTGTATTTCGGACATGGTTGTGTTACCATGTTTAGGATAGCTGTATTACCATCTCTGAAAAGATGTATATTCCTTGTAGAACATTCATAATATACGCATTCCTTATAAGGATTAGGATTGATGGACCCGTGAACCCATCCTCCGCGTATCTCGAGCCCATGACCCTTCTTGGGCCCTGGTTCGAGTATGAACGAGGTCCGAATACGAACCATGGACTTATCACACCAGGCCATCAACCAATTAAATTGTGTGTTGAGATTGACCTTACGCAACCTATCCCAGTTGACATTAGACTAGGATCAACAGAGAACTGTCCAAAGGATAAGTGACAATATGAGAAGCTACCATCATACTGTTGCCACTGTAGAAAACTAGGCCATGATGAAAGTATTTGCACGGACTTGCATCCTGACCTCATCCAAAAAACCAACCTAAAATCCAAACCTTCACCAGCCAAACCAGCACCTGCCACTAAAAAAAAACAGAAACTCACTCCACACCTACTATCATTCCCCCCTTTCCAGTGAGACCATAGCCAAAAATAAACCATCCTTATCAATCACTCCTTCCAAGACCCACTTCAAAATCCATGCTAACAAAGAAAAAAAGAAGAAGCAACTGCAGAAATCTACAAGGAGTGAAGCTGAACCTGTATTGATACACACTGGAAAGGAATTTATGGTCACTTTCACTGCCACCACTAATGCAGCAAATAACCCCGCAGCATACCCCCCGTCTCCAGTTATAGATTCTGATACTGAGTACTTGCTACCTTCTCAGATGATCAACACCCCAAACTCACCCATCCATAAGCCACTGTCCCCTTCTGCAAACAGGTCTCCAGAGGCTGCTGAGAGCAATACACATGACATGATTATTAATGGAAGCTTGACAACTTTCATTCCTTACCAAGAATTGACTGAAGAAGCTCCTTTTAACCTTGTCACTGCTAGACCAAAGCTCAGAAAAACCTACTCCAAGGATGACACCTCATCCGATCCAGGTATCAACCCCTCCCCCTCTCCTCATTTCAAAGCTTATAATCTACTTTTTATTCTCAAGATAAGAACAGAAACAGGTTTGCACCTTTGATGAGGGAGTCAATAAACACCAACAATGCTGCACTGGAGGAATCTGCTCCCAAAGTACTACCTACTGATGGCACAGATTTAGCACCTCAGGTAAATCAGGGTGAATTAGCTGGCCAAGCTAACAAACAAAAACTCAAAACTTTTTATCACACAGTATAACAAAATAATGCCTTTATCTAGGGCATCATCAAAAGTTTCAAAAACATTTTCCATGATTAGTACAACCTTGAAAATTAACTGCCTTGTCTAGAACATCCAGGGAATGAAAATTGCAATTGATAGGTTATATAATCTGGTGTATGATAATCATATAGAAATTCTGTGTATTATATAACCATGGCATGATAATAGGGGATGTGAGCATTACATGATACTCTTGCATTTTACTAGCTTTATGCATTCTTTCACTGAGAGAATCTGGCTATTCTGGAAGGATAATTTATCCATTTCCCTAATTGCAGATAACCCTTAATTATTGCATGTTCACATTCACAACCATAGACTCAACTCTTTAATGAATGGAGCTTTTGTCTATAGTTTGAGAACCAAAGCAGGTAGAAAAGGTTCATGGGCTGATTTACAAAAAATAATCAGTACCAATATCTTTTTCATAGGTGATTTCAATGCAATGTTGTCTATAGCAAATTATAAAGGTCCTTCTACTCTTAAACTTGGAAGTATGAAAGATTTTCAAAAATGTATAGAAAGAATGGCACTGATACACATAAATATTGTTGGTAATGAGTATACTTGGACTATAGAAGACTGGTTCAAACTCTGGAAAGATTGGATAGAGGCTTGTGTTCCCATCAGTTGAACTCAAACTTCCCTAATTCTTATATTCTAGTCCTCAATAGGGATAACTATGACCATAGTCCTTTATTTCTTAAGATAGACAACATCATACAGTCAGTACCTAGGTCATTTAGGTTCATCAACACATGGTACAAGAGACGGGAATTTCCTAGCTTTTATTCAAAACAATTGGGACTACCCTTTGCAAGAATCTGGGATGCTTAGATTTTTTCTAAAGCTACAGAGACTTAAAAAGGATCTCAAAATTTGGAATAAAGACATTTTTGGAAATACGCATAAGAATGTTGAGATGGCTGAGGAGGCTCTAAGGCTTCAAGAAATAGTGTATGATCACAATCAATGTGATTCTGAACTATATTAACCTTGAAGCTCAGAAGAGCTCAACTCAAAAAGGCTACCAGAGAACAAAAACATTTCTGGAAGCACAAAGTCAAGCTCAAAATTTATAAAGAGGATGATATGAATTCAAAAAATTTTCACAATACTTTGAAAGAAAAAAAGGCTAAACTTAGCATTACTAAAATCAGAAATGCAGCAGGGATTTGGTTAGACAGTGCTGAAGAAATTGAACAGGAAAATGTTCAGTATTATTCACAGCTTCTAACCAATGAGCAAACTGATTCCGAACTCCTTTTTTCTGATCACTTCCTCTCTCAAATACTCAACCTCATAATTGAGGCTCAAAATTGCACAATGCTCCAACCTGTAAACATGGAAGAACTCAGGAAGTTTGTTTTTTCACTAAATAAAAACAACACTCGTGGTCCTGATGGATTTTCCCCCATGTTTTACATCTTGGCAAATCATTGCTAATGATTTATCGGAAGCTGTCCAGGACTTTATGTCTGGTGCAAACATTCCTAGAGGAATTACAACAACATGGATTACTGTGATTCCAAAAAAAGAAACACCTTTGACCTTTGATGATTTCACGCCAATTAGTCTATCTAATTTCATAAACAAAATATGTTCCAAAGTGTTAATGGAAAGGATGAGACCTTTTATGACTGACCTGATTCACCAAATCAAACAACATTTCTACATGCTAGGGACTTGCAGATAATGTCTTGTACTTAAAAAGAAATGGTTAGGCACTTAAATAGAAAAACCAACAATCCAAATTGTATCATCAAATTGGATTTCAAAAAAGCTTTTGATAGAGTAAGCTGGTTTTTTCTGGAAAAAATTCTTTTGAAATTTGGTTTTCATAAGAATTTTACGAACTGTGTTATCAGAAATCTTGCACAAGCCTGGTTCTCAATCTCGATAAATAGGAAGCCTGTGTGATTTTTTAAAGCAACAAGGGGTATTAACAGGGAGATCCACTCTCCCTTTTTTTGTTTAATATCTTTTCTGAAACTTTTTCAAGGAGCCTGCGTTTTATTTTTGAAACTGGGAAGCTAAGCTAATTCAATTTATAGAAATGCTATCCTTACTACACACCTCTCCTATGCAGATGATACAATACTTTTCTTTTCAATAATCAGGCTCATCTGATTATACTATCTGCCTTTCTGGCAACTTTTGAAAATGTCACAAGTCAAAAAATTAGTTATGAAAAAAGTATCTTTTTCATCAGTAAACATGCCTCTTTGGCTGTCATTAATCAGGTAAAAAACATTCTTGGAATGAAACAAGGTTCTTTTCCTTTCAAATACTTGGGATGTCCCATTTTTGAAGGGAGAATAAAGAACTGCTATTTTAATCCAATACTGGAGCAGATCAGTAAAAGGCTTAACTTTTGGAAGGACAAATGGCTAACCTTTGGTGGAAAAATCACTATTATGCAATCATGTCTATATGCTATTACTCAGCATATCTTCTCAGTGATGACACCTACAACACACATCATATCTACCTTGGAGAAATTGTTTGCAACATTTCTCTGGGATTCAACTATAGCTAAAGCTAACAAAAAATGGAGGAAATGGACTAAACTTTGTTTCCATGTGGAGTAAAATGGTTTAGGTTTCAGAACGCTCCATCATATTGTCCTGGCTTGCTCAGTTAAACTAGGGGCATGCTATACGCAGTCCGTATTTTGCTTATTTTGCAGTCCAAAATAAAAATACGCCTTCGATATATATGATATGGTCAATAATTATGTATATCAGACATATGCATCATATATACTACTTCTATTGCATACACTTGCAATTCAGTTATATATCAGAATCATTGTATATATGATTATTTAAAAAAAATACGGACTGCAAATAAGCAAAATACGGACTGCGTATAGAAGGCCTGTTAAACTATGGTGGAAATTTCAACAGGGCACATCTCTCTAGTCACAGTTTATACACTACCTACATTTGACTACCAGACAAACCCATACATGGCAAGAATATATGATGTCAATTGTATTGGAGAACACCACTCTATGGTTATCCATGGAAGGGGTACATGTAACTTTTGGACTTCAAACTGGACAGGAATGGGACCAGTCCAGGATCACTTTTCTGCACAACTTACTCAGATCCCAAATATCTGCTCAGTGGCACAATTTATAGTTGGAAAAAGTGCTTATCTTCCACAGCTTGCTGATGCTATCAATTCTGAGGTTCTTCTGTTCTTGGAGTCTGCAGCTATAAACCACCATAGAGATGATAGACTCATAACCATAGAGATGATAGACTCATATGGAACCCCCTCTAAATCTGGTGAATTTTCCTTCAGATCTGCTTACAAAACTGTACAGGACGTGAGACCTTCTTCATCATCCCTTGCAAAACTATGGAAGATAAGGATCCCTAAAAAGATCATTTTCTTCACATGGAGATTGTTTAATTCACTCCTGCCTTTTGATGAGGTCCTCAGGCATTATGGTTTTCATCTGGCCTCAAAATGTCACTACTGCAACAACTCAGACTCCATGGACCACTGGTTTAGCACCTGCTCTTTCTCAGCATCCATATGGAAGGAAATTTTAGCTACAATAGGTATTCTGGACAGGCCTTTTCCATCAATCTTTGACAGATTATCCTATTATATAACACATACAGGATTGTCTAGCTTACAAGCTGCACTTATAAAAATTTTGTGTGGTATAATAGTTTGGTGCCTTTGGAAGGCTAGAAACAGAGCAAAGATATAACAGAAGCTGTGTCATCATAGAGATCAAACAGATTATGTATTATTCCTTATCTGCTAGGCCTATTTTTTTCTCTGACCAACAAGATCCAGATATCACTGCTGCAGCCTATATACCCCTCATCTATAAGCCACCTAAACCTAGGATCCTTGCAATCAAATGGAAAAAACTGCCATTTGGTTTTAACCTGAATGTAGATGCAGCATGGAAAAATGGAAGCTCAGGCATTGGTATGGTCCTCAGGGATGAGCAGGGAATTACAGTTGCTGCAAGGTCTATTTTTTCTTCAGGGCTCAAACTCTCTGGAAGCTGAAATAAAGGTAATCAGATATGGCTATGATTTTGGTTATCATTATGCCATCTTTGGTTTCTTTGTAGAATCAGATTCATTGAATGGTATTTCTATGATTCAAAATCCAATCACAGCTCACTGGAAACTTTTCACACTATGTGATGAGGCCTGTTTATAGAGGTCAGAATTATCCACACTCTCAGACATTCAAATTTGGCAGCTGATTTCCTGGCCAAATTAGCACTACATACTGGATGCAATTCTGTGTTCAACTGGTCTCAGCTACCTGCCCAAGCTAGAGCAATTTTGCAGATGGATAGGCAGGGAATTCCCTCCCTCGGATGCTAAACCAAAACTTTTCTGCACATGCTACACTTTTCAACCAATGATAGGATCAGGTCATGTAACTTTCACATCAATTTTATTGTAGGTAATCTTGTCTGAGCTTTCACGTTGCTTTGTGTTTTGCCTTGCAATTCGTATATAGATGTGAATGCTTATAGATATAGACTATCTTCATGATATATCTCTAGATTAATCTTATTGGCATTCTGCCTTCTCAGGTTCTTCACCTGAGTAGATTAGGAGATGTAATTTTGGCTAATCTTTTTGGCACTTTTACCTGATTTTGGGAGCCAAATAAACTTCCCTTCACTGTTCACAGACTATTTTATTTTTTTTTTAAAAAAATCAGTTCATGACTTTTCAATTTATATGGACACACTTACAATACAGTTTAATGCAACATTACAACCCAGCTTTCCTAAACTATTGATGCTGAAGCAGGTAATTTTATACTCCCTCCGAGTCTATAACAATGACACAAGAGCAATGACACACATTTTAAGAAAATTGAAAATGGGTGGTGGAAATTGAGTGTAGAGAGAGAAAAGTAAATTGTGTGGTTGTGATTAATCTAAAACTTATAAAAAAAGAAAGTGACATTGTAGTTGGATCATCCAAAAAAAGAAATTGTGTCATTTTTAGGGACTGAGACGGAGTAACAATTAAATAAAAAATTAGTCATACCGTACGTTTGTTGATTTAGTTATTGTAAAAGAAATCTGAACTTATGAACTGCAACACTCCACGAAACGAGTGCATTTATTTTGCATGTGATGTGATCATAGAGCACCATATATTTGAAATGGCTTGGCTGGCAAATAAAACCGTACAAAATGAATGTACTAGTACACAAAAATGCCTATAGCTTGTATTTATTTCTTTCTCCCAGTCTTTTTCAACTCCACAGGAGGAGTGCTATATTTTGCCTTCCTTATTACAAACAAATTAATTACACGACACGATCTGCATATTTCAGGTCTATTAATATTATTGACATAAAGTTATATAGTGTATAAGAAGACCATTTCAATTCTAAAAGGCTGTATACAGTATAATATTTTATTCAGCTATTTTATTCAGCGTAGTTCAAAATATCAATGAAATGACACTACCGTCACTGTAAGTTGCCTAATTTCTCAAAAATCAAATAAGTTGAACTCATTTTCGTATTTTGGATGCCCCGAAAAGTGAAAACTACTAAATTAAACTAAATGATGAACTAAAGAGTAATGACTGAGTAAATAAAATTTGTATTAAATTGAAAGTTATAAAACTGAACTAAAAGTTGTTAAAAGATTTTAAAAGTGTCAAGAATAAATTAAACTGAACAAGGATTTGCGTGAAAATAAGAGCAAATTTAGTAATAGTGATACAATTTACCATGATTTAAAATGCTATTTCCCAACTTAATTACATCCGTTCCCTGAACTGAAATTATAACTATCTAAAATTATCATACTTAAAATTAAAATATATGAGCTAGAAAGAAAGAGTATACATGACTTTGTACATATACTCGTTTCTATATGCATATACTCAGTAATAATAAAAGCATAATATGATAAAACTAATCACTCCTTATTATTCCGGCCAACTGTTATCTACTATTCCGATGGCTCGCAATGTTCATCACGAGATATGCATTGGAGCTTCAATTAATTTCTCTTCGGCGAGCACATACACGCCTGCAAAACATTAACATTCAACAAAAAATGAAAACTAATGACAAAAAAATTGTACAAGAAATTATGTATTATCATTAACATTAACAGAAATACTTGTACGAGAAATTTAGAATGCCACCTTTGCATTTGGAAAAAGGTTCCTTATGTATTATCATTTCTTGAATAAGATGAGTAATCAAATGTAATAAAACACACAGACACACAAACACACACACCTGAGGTGAGGATGCAAGAAATGAATCAAACCTTTACATTCAGAGAAAGCCGGTACCGGCTCCGGCGTCGTCTTCCTTCGAGAACTCGTTGGAGCTTTGCTAGCATTTCATGGTGGCCCGGCGAGCTGATGAAGACGCTTCTTTGAATGGGAGGAGACCATATCCCGCTCTGTGAGTAATCGAAGTTGAACTCTGAAACATCACTGAACTTTCTCAGCAATCTCTCCGACACCGACTTGGACACCAGCTGAACTGTCGCAGGGGAAGCAATGATAATGTTATCATCATCCTCGTCGTGGAATGTTGCGTAATTCTCTGGAGGAGAAGATGCGATTTCAGACATGCTCTCTATTATTGGGTTTTGATGTAACATGTGAACCGAACCATAAAAAGTGCACCACCAAAATCAAGATAACAGTTTCTTTTGAACGTGAGGCTTGGAATTTGTGAGTAGAGAAAACCCACTAGTGTGAGAATTAATGTTTTCTTTTCTAATATTGTTCGGGTTAAGTTTTTTCTTTTGGGTTAAAAATAGTTGGAGTTGAATGGAATGGAGGATACCCCAACGTGATAAAGACGTGTTATTGATATTAGATGCCGGATGGACCTATAGGCAATCATGGAGCAAGACTAAGACGTGGGTAGCGTGAGCAAATTGGGATGTGATCCTCTACGCAAACTATGGTGCGCAATCCGTGCGCAACATACCAAACGACGCCGTCAGGTCACATGTATTTTGAATTAAATTATTTCCTCGCTCCACATCCATACGCGCACTTAATAATTATCCTCGCGTAAAATTACCATTAATTATTGTTTTCCTCCCAATATTCATTATCCACGTCTTGACTCTTCCTCTCCCACCACTGGAAGATTCTATTTTCATCCCAACTTTACCGGAGCATATGTTTCCACTCTTCTTCTCATTCACGTAATTATCACACGTCACCAATATGTTCGTCCATTGATTCGTCGCAATATCACAAGTTCGGTTGGTTGTTGATATTATCACAGTTAATATTCCATCTTCCATCATCAGGTATGTACGCCATTTATTTATTTCTTGATGTTTATTACATTTGTAGGTTCTAAAAAGATGACTAGTGAACCAAGTTCTTGTCGTCGATTGAATTTCGAAAATATAGATGAAGAACGGGAGGTGGAGGAGAACGGTAATACTCACAGGTATATATTATATCCAAGTATTCTATTTCATTCTGGTTTATCTTTCATATAGTATCAATCATATTATATTATTTTATAATTGCCTCCACTGATGGTTTAAATATGGTTGGGACGTTACCGCGGCAAACTCCAAATATGGTAAGTCAAATATATATATATATATATATCAAACAAGTATATACCTATGAAATCTATCTAATGACATTCTATTGTTCCTCTCATTACTGTAGTGGTTGAATTCATATTCGAATGATGTCCGTCATCGTCAGTCTGATAATATGTCACGAAATCAGGTATTTGCAGTAAGTATCATAGTGAAAACATAGATGATAAATACTAACATGAAACTAATTTCGTAGGTATCGTTTATGGCTTCAGAGTTTCCAAGTTTGGTTGGAAATGCAGGATCGATTTCTAGTTTCACTGATTTGTTGAAGGTAATTCATATGAATTAGTAATATGTTTGGTTTATCACATTATCTCTAGGGAAAATCATTCAAATTTGTATGTATAGGGCCAACTATCTTCTTCATCAATTGGAAATTTAAACACCAATTATTTGAATCGAATGAACAATCAAGTCGATCAAGCTACAATCAGTTGGAATCAAGTGAACAATCACTACCAAGCTGTGAATGGTTGGAATCAAGTCAACAACCAAGTCAACAACCACCAAGTCGACCAGCTAATTGGAATCAAGTGAAGAATCACCACCAAGCTCCAAACGGTTGGAATCGAGTCAACAATCAAGTCAAGAAGAACCACCAAACTGGTCAACTTCTGAATAGTATGAAATGTAGATGCTTAATTCCATGTGATAGTATCATGTTTTGTCCATCTAAATGATACAAAAGTATGTTGGAAAATCAATTCATGTATGTTATTTTATTTAACAATTTAAGTTCAAACGTATCATAATAGTTTTTTTTTTGAAATTATGAAACACATCATTGTGCATTTTAATTTTACTATTTATATATTTTAATATGATTTAGAAGTATTTTTATTGATAGTAATTTTTCTTTAACATATATTAGATACGAGTAAATATAGTTTCTAATTAGAATTTATTATTTTAATAATGATAAAATAAAATAAATTATTTTAATAGAGTCTTTGAAAATGAAAGTGAATTCTACATTTTATATATAATATAATCGATGAAATTAAAATAATAAATTATTAAATAAAATGTAATTTAAATACTAACTTTTAATATCTATACTAATTTTGAAAAATAAATAAACACTATAGAATTTTAAAACTTTTGTATCTAAATTATTCTGATTCGCTTTTGTAGTATGGTTAGTTATGAATTCTAATGCTTTCGCCATTGCTGGATATTGGTCAAATGGTTTTCAGATTTCTTCCATGCATAGTTTCAGTAAATATATCAAACATAGTTATTTCATCGTACAGTAGTGCAGTGCCAAAAATATAAAAGCAGAAATATGAATGGTAGTGTTGAGACGAAAGAGATGGAGAAAAAGAGTGATAAGTAATTAATCCGCGCGTGAATATCAATTTTAAGAACAAGCGCGTATGGATGTGGAGTGAGGAAATAATTTAATTCAAAATACATGTGACCTGGCGGCATCGTTTGGTATGTTGCGCACGGATTGCGCACCATAATTTGCGTAGAGGATCCCATCCCGAGCAAATTATAATGTTTCAAAGTTTTTTAAAAAATAGTTTCAAGGATCAAGGTTGAAGGTTTTTTTTTTTTTTTTAAGGGAAATATTACTTTTCAGATTTCTGGAAAACGTCCAGAACCGTTTGAAATAACGGTAGGAGGAGATGTCCAGGAATTAAATACCAAGGCACTCGACTTAGCAAAGTTAGCAAAAGCACGGGCAATAAAATTATGGTGTCTAGGAACCCAAAACAAACCCGAAAGATGAGAAATATTAACCAACTGCTGAATGCGACAGACCGGTTCATGGCAGTCCAGAAAAGACGCAGTATGGTTGTTAACCATATTAAGAACCATAAATGCATCACCAAAAATGCCCACATTGCTTAAATTGAGCTCCTTTGCCAATAAAATTGCTTCCTCAAGTGCCAAAGTTTCATTAAGGACCGGGTCCTAAACATTAAGGTAGCGAGCGCCTTGAAACAGCTTTTAGAAATTCTCCACTAGCGCTCCAAGCTACCACGCCTGCTGTATCTGCATCCTGCGTGGTCCCAGCATCAAAGGGTATTCGAGGAATGCGATCTGGAGGCCTCTGTAAATGAATCAGAAGTAGAGCTGATGAGGGCTTGTCTGTCCTGAAATGAGCTGACTGAAAAGAGTGCAGGTTATTCACCGTTGCCGCCGCCACCTCCTCCGCACGCCTATGAGTTCCTTGGAATATAGCTTGGTTGCGTTGAAACCAATTGGAGTCGCAAATCATGAGGAAAAGTTTAACCACAGAGGCATCATTTTGTTTGATAATATTTCTGAAGCGCAATTCACCTCGAGAAATATTCCCCTGTTGTTGAATGATATGTAGAAGGCCTGTATCAGTCCAAGCCCTCCTGGCAAACTCACAGTCATAAAACAGATGAGATGTGATATCATCATATGAGGTACATAGGGGACAGCCGGAATGAATAGCCATGGTATGCCTTCTCAAATTTTCCGCTGTGGGGAGAGAATCCGTCGACATCCTCCATGCAAAATGAAGAACCCGGTTAGGTACCTTGAAAGACCAAAGACTCTTCCAATATTCTTGGCTTTCTATAATCCTTGTCTCAGCAACATTATGGCGCAATGGAGAAGCAGAGTGATCAATAGCTAAGCTGTCTTCACAGAATACACACCAGACTTTGCATAATGCCAGCACCAACGGTCCACACCTGAACCATGCAATCTGGTTAAAGGAATTTGCTTTATAACTTGGGCATCAGCTTCAGTAAAATATGCCTGAAGGACAGAGAGATTCACCAAGAGGTATCATGATCTATGAGTTCCGACACTTTGGATAAATTCGAGGGCAAAGAAGAAGGATTTTGAACATAAAAATCTTCAGAACGTGGTAACCAAGGATCATAGCAAATGCTTGTGTTTTCCCCTGTGTTGATAACCTTTCTACAGCCCAGGCCCAACAACTCTATACCTTCGTAGATACTTCGCCAAGAATGTGATGGATTGGGGCCAAGACAAGAGCTGAACAGATCACTACTCTGAAAGTATTTTGCCTTGTAAACTCGCGATAAGAGAGAATGAAGTTGCGTCAATAACCTCCAAGCTTGCTTCCCCAATAAAGCCACATTAAAAGCTTTTAAACCACGGAAGCCAATCCCACCAACAGATTTAGATCTACACATCCTTTGCCAAGAAGCCCAATGAATTTTACGATTCGATACTCCATCACCCCACCAGAAATTGCTAATCAGGCTCTGTATTTCTGAAATCAGACTATCCGGAAGTTTAAAACAACCCATGGCATAGCTTGGAATCGCTTGTAATACAAATTTTATCAGCACCACTTTTCCAGCCTTGGATAGGTTCCGTTCAGTCCAATCATCAATCTTCCTCCTGATCTTGTCTTTGATGAAACCAAAAATTTCAGCTTTCCTCCTACCATCAATAGACGGTAAGCCCAATTATTTCTCATGAGACTGAACTTCTGGAATACCCAAAGAATCACAGATTGACGGCCTCAGGAACTGTGGTGTATTAGGACTAAAAACAATCCCCGATTTCTCCAAATTCACACGATGTCCCGAAATCTCTTCAAATAAAGAGAGAGCCCATTTAATTGAAGTAATATCATCCAAAGAAGCTTCACCAAACAGCAAAGTATCATCCGCAAAGAACAGGTGAGTCAATCTTGGACCTCTTGGCGATGCTCCAATACCATGTAAACTTCCAGCAATCGACATATCAGACAACAACATCGAAAATACCTCCGAGCATATAATAAAGAGATAGGGAGATAATGGATCACCTTGCCGAATGCCCTGTGTTGGCTACAAATTGCCCATTTCTTCCCCATTAATAATGAAAGAAAAATGAACAGTAGAAAGACAAAGCTTTATAAGATCCACAAATGGAGCAGGAAACCCCATGGCAGTTAATGTTTTCAGTATAAAAATCCATTCCACCCTGTCAAAAACCTTACTCATATCCAGCGTGATACTCATATGACCTTTAGATTGGGTCCTCCTTTTGCGCATGGTATGATGGATCTCATGGGCTACTAGAACATTATCAGTAATCATCCTTCCCGGAACAAAAGCAGACTGAAATTCCGATATAATATTTGGAATAATAGAACGCATTCTATTAGCAACCACGTTCGAGGCAATTCGATAGATCACATTGCAGAGACTGATCGGTCTGAATTGTGTAATAAGCTCTGGCTTATCCACTTTTGACAGTTAGACAAGATGGGTGTGATTCACAGAGGGGTTAAACACACCATCATTCAAAAAATCCAGCACAAATCTTTTACCAGAATTTTTGGTAAAAGATAGGACTCATACCATCAGGGTCAGGTGATTTCAAAGGATGCATTTGACGCACAGCTTTAGAGACCTCCTCCCTAGTGTAAGGCCTTATTAAATCTGCACCCATAGTCTCTGTGACCTTCTTCTGCATACGACTCAGTACATTCTCCATCTGCTCCACATTCGGATGAGAGGAAGAGAACAAGCTGCCAAAATAATCCACAATAATACTCCCAACTTTGTTTGGTTCAGTCTGAAGTACCTGATTGTTGTCCTTGAGCCCCTCAATTCGATTCACAACTCTCCTTTTAGAAGCAAACCGATGGAAAAATCTGGTATTTTTGTCACTTCAATATACCAGTGTTGCTTCGCACGTTGCCTCCATTTAACTCCTTCAGCCTCTTGTAAGAACTCATACTCTTTCCGAAGTTCCAATAACTCGGCCACTGTATCTGCTGAGATATCCCCATTTTCTTTGTCATGTATAAGCTTCTTGAGCTGAGAAATCTGCTTTGAAACCAACGGAAATTTGTCACGGCTCCAAGACATCAAACCGAGAGAACATTGTTCAAACTTCGCTGGCAATGGGATATCAAGTGTGGACCAAGAATCCTTCACCATACGATCACAATCCTCATACTTAACCCGGAAAGCTTCGAAACGGAACCTTCTCCTTCTTCGTCTATGCCTGTTCGAAAAAGGATCCCTTTCTCGCAACATGACACGAAGACAAGAATGATCTGAACTAGGCATCGGAACAAATGTATGAGAAGACCACTGAAAAATATCAAGGAACATTTGGTTACATACTGCGGGGTCCAACCTTCCTCGTTGAGATCTTCCATCATTAAAAATCCGACACCATGTGAACCGGGAACCTTCATAGTTAAAATAAAAAAAATTACAATGGTCTAGATCTTCTCTAAAGCATTGTATCTGCCATTCAGCCCTTGGTCTTACCCCTGCGAACTCCTCCTGTGTTAGGACTTCACTAAAATCTCCTAGACAAAGCTAAGGAATGTTATGATCATGACCATGTCCCAATGTTCTGAAGTGAATCCAAGCCTGCCTCCTTCTTGCAACATTAGGTTCACAATACACACCCGTAACACGTAAGTCTTTCCAAAAAATGGAAGCATGCACATCGATGTAGTAACCAGAAAAAGATTTCACATTAACTGAAGTATTTTGTTCCACAATAATGCTAGACCACCTGAATGGCCTTGAGCATCCACACACACACCAAACATATTGAACTGACTCTTCAAACTATCAATAACAGAAGATGAACACTTGGTCTCACACAAAAATAAAATAAGAGGGGACTTTAGGCGCAAAACATTACGCAATTCCTGAACTTGTCGGGGTTCCCTCAAACCTCCCTGACAGTTCCAACTTAGGATACTCATGGATGTTGGCAGGACTGG
This sequence comes from Sherardia arvensis, assembly GCA_948330725.1. Classification (NCBI taxonomy): domain Eukaryota; kingdom Viridiplantae; phylum Streptophyta; class Magnoliopsida; order Gentianales; family Rubiaceae; genus Sherardia; species Sherardia arvensis. The sequence continues at coordinate 34,502,175 of OX415236.1, forward strand.
GACTCCATGCTCTGCCTGAGTAAAGTTGGTAACCGAAACAAAAGCAGCATCCACTTCAGTAGATTCCTCGCAAACCTTTTCTTTCTTGTTGACCACTGTAGAACTTCCCTCTTGAAAGAAAACCTCATCAGCACACGGCTTCTTCCTCTTCCCCATAACCTCTTCCTCACACAGCTTCGATTTTCCACGGCTGCTACCTCTGTCAGCTCTTCCTCCACGATGCCCTCCAGAACCACGACGACCTCGTCCTCTGCTCCCTCCACTTCCAATAGCTCCAAATAGTATACCCGACGCTGAAAACTCCACCGAAACTTGAACCAAAAACGGGCTCAGCAAATCTATTTGAGAAGCTTGACTGTCCAGCAGTGAATTAATATTTCCAGAGCCACCAGGAATAAATACCACTCCAACAGAATTTGAATTTATGTTTAACATTCCAGCATGCAAACCATGCACTTCATCATTAACCAGAAGCACTCCTGGAGGCGGCGTAACAATCCCTAGCCCCACATCACTGACACGTGCTCCAACTATTCCTTCACCCTCATCCCCGACCATCCCTTCATCATTATCCCCACCGACCATACCACCTCCCTCACCCCCGACCAATCCCTCAACTTCTCCACCGACCAATCCTCCACCCACTCCACCGACCATGGTACCTCCCTCACCCCCGATCATTCCTCCACCTTCCCCACCGACCAATCCTCCACCCACTCCACCGACCAATCCATCCCCTTCTCCACCCACATCCGACTGCTCAAGAATCATCAAAACAATCTCGGTCACAGGCTGCCGCGTAGCTACTCCTCCTGCAGGCCCGACGTTTGCATGTTGCTACTGCACGCCCGACGATGCCGCTGCTGCACGTCCCTTGAGCTGAGTGCCTATACGACCCGTAGCCACCACCAGGTTTCGTCCAGAGTTCCGACGTTCCTGGTTCCACGGTGGAGATGGGACATGGTGGCGTGGCGGCGAAACCCTACGATGAGGCGGTGAAACCCTATGACGTGGTTGAGGTTGAGCTTGCCCTTGTCGAGTTCTTCGCAGCATGTTCTCTACTTCCTGACCTATCAGCGCTCCACCATCATCAAAAGGAGAAGTATTATACGTTGCCCTCATCCAAGAGGGGTAATCAATTTTTACCCTTTCCGTTGCATCCCACTGTTTCCTCTCCTCACAATCACCATGCATATGGCCAATAGTGCCGCAAAAAGTACAGAAAACATGAGGAAGCTTTTCATACCTACAAAGTAGGGTTTTTGGTTCACCAAACTTATCCGTCTCTTTAGCCCTCAACGAAGGCTTAGTAACATCAATTTGACAGCGAATCCGCATGAACTTGCCCAGCACAAATCTATCCGCATCCGTAGCAACATCCAGAAACTTCCCCAACCCGTCACCAATCCACCGAGCAGTACCAACACTCCGGAAGAAAGGAGGCACCCCATGAACTAGCACCCAAAAGGGAATCGTATCAAATTCCATAGTCGACAGATCCATACCCGGAGAGGGTTCTCTGAGGACTAACCGGTACTTGTCAAACAACCATGGCTCCCTATCAAAAACCCAACGCTTCCGTTCCTCAGAATCAAACTGAAACAAAAAAGTGTTCTCTTCTAGGGTTTTGGTCTTCAAGCATGATCCCATATTCCAGAGATCTTGAAACAACCTTGTCACATCGGATCGTGAGATGGCCCTCGGAGCGAGAACCTCTCCACAAGAGAAAAACAAAAATCTTCATCGGATCTGCTTGGATCACAAGGCATCACCATCCTTTCCTCGTCGGTAAGAGTGAGTTTCTCGCATAGTTTTGCGATATCCTCCATAATGATCAGAAAAGGCTTTTACACGTAATGATCAGACAAAAAAGGTATAGCCGACGATCAGTTACGAGCAAAAGAAGAAAATTTTCTTAAACCCTAGACGCCGTCAGTTGCCAGAGAGAAGAAAAGGAAAAGACTTATGTCAACTCAAATACATAATTTTTTTCGAATCAAGGTTTAAGGTTAATGCTAAAACAAAGTTTGTGTGGAACTTTCGAATTGTGGTATTCCAATGTTACGGCCACAAATAGGAGTTTCTCCTTGAACGGAGCTGTCAACGGGCTACCTGCATGAGGAAAGGGAATGGCTAGGTCAGCGCGGGGAGGGCGATAGCCGTTCCCACTCCGATGCCAAAGTCAGTCGTTTGACAGTATTTGTGATCTCTCCTTTTCAATAGTATTTGTGAGCTTACCTCCTTTTCTCTTCTCCTCCTTCCTTTTATATCTCATGCCAAGGTTCAGTAAGCTAGGGTTTTAGGCACGCTAATGGGCCTCTAGTGATCATGGTATTTGCCCATGCCAGCCCTCCATTCCCGCAGTGTCATTGGGCCTCTTGGGCCTGCCCTTGACCGAGTAGCATGATCCGTTGACTTGGCCCACTATCCTCACAAGTCCCCCCAAGTGCGAGGCCGTGTTGCCAAACGCGGGCGAAGAACTGAAGAGGTGAGGATCTGCCCGTTGTAACCTCACGCGCGCAGTTTTAACCTTCGCCTTTAATGCATGTCGAACGCGTGTCCCTCGACCCCTTTTCTCGATGGTGCGTGGGCCCGCCTCGATCCCGATTCCCCACGCAGCCTTAACTCCTCATCCGCTTTCTTTTGTTTGAAAGTAATTCCCCCTTTCATCTTCTCCCTCTGTCTTATCACCGAACCATTCTATCGCTGCGCCCTCCTGCTTTCCTTCAGGTATTCTCCCCTCTCTGCAACTTCTTTTATTCAGGCGACCTTCCCCAATTCCTCGGCTTGTTATCGATGGCTTCTCGGCGTATGGGACCTGGGCTCGGCAGCACCACAACGGCCGGTGATGTCGACGGTTTCCGAGAGCGGTGCCGTAATACCGTCGGCCTGCAATTCACGGACTTGGAGGTGCAGATCCGCCTTCCGGAGGTTGGGCAGTTGGTGGTAGAAGCCCCTGAGGGTTTCCCTGACGTTTACTGTGATTACCTCTTTTCCTGCGGTTTGCGCCTCCCGTTGACCGGCTTTTTTAAACAAGCACTGGCCTTCTTCGGGCTCGATCTGCGCTACCTCCAGCCTAACTCCGTCAAGGCTTGTATCGGCTTTCAGATCGTGTGTTCCCGTCAGCAAGTTGTTCCCACGCTGCCCCTGCTAAGGATGTTCACGTACCCATGCGTGGACAAGGGTTATTGCCATATCAAGTTCCGGCCGGCGGCGGGCAAATCCCTGCTCCAGAAGAGGCCGAAGAAATCCGGTTGGGGATCCAAATTCGTGTACGTGGCCGACGATCTGGTGTGGGGCCCTCGTGCAAGTCGGGTCAAGTATCCGGTGGGTGATCCGGCGACCCGTGGGCTCCGTCCCAGCGACGGGGAGGCGGCCGTGTTGGACCCGGAGGTTCGCAGGCTGAAGCAGGGCGCAATGTTGTGGACGGCCGTGAACTCCGACGAGCTCCTGAGCCAGTGCAGACTCCCTCATTGTCGGCTCGACATGCTGATGCAGTCGCCGACACATTCAGTCCCGTCTACCGAGGATCCGGGGGAAGGTCGACTAGCGTTTAGCCATGCTTTTTTCTTTTTCTTGTCTTCTCTGTTTTGTTTAATCGTACCGTTCTACTGATCTTTCTTTTTTCTTTGTCTGTTATGGCGTACAGCTTCCAGGACCGTTGACGGTGAGACCGACAGTCATCCCGACGTCCAATCGGACGCTCAGCTCGCCAACTCCGACATGGACAACTACCGCCGCCGCTCCGAACGTCGCCAAGCCTGCTCATCCGCATCTGCTCTCGCCGACAGTCGCGCTCAACACTCGGAGTCTCAACTGAACTTATCCGAGCCAAACGTCATCCGTCCCGACTTCATCAACCTGGAGAACAACGACTCGGGCGACCACAGGAACCCCCACAAGAGGCCTGCTGAAGAGATGAGTGTTGAGATCGCCTTCGAGGAAACGTCTCTGCCTCCTGACGAGTTGCACCGCAACAAGCTTCTCAGAGCGGAGTCTCTGCCTCCTCCGGCTGGACCAGTGCTGATTACCCCGAAGGGTCGTGCCGACTTTTTGGCCTCAGCCTTCCCCAGAGGTCACATCGAGGCTTGGCGCGCGAACACCCTGGTCAACTTCCATCATTCCGCCAGTCTCATGGACCGGTTCGACTCAGTCAGTCTGGAGGTATGATCCTTCTCATTCTATTTCCCTTCACGCGTTATTTAGTATCGCATTTTGTCTTATGGTCATCCTCTTTGAACTCACAGATGGCTTGCCTGTCCGCTTCCCTTAGGGGTGAGTTGGGCCGTCTGCACTACGAGGCGTCCCGTTCTCGCGGCCAGCTCGCTTCTTGTCAGGCAGCTCTGGAGGCCGCTCGCGACCTCAATCGGAAGCAAGAGCAGATGATTGGAGAGTTGAACGCTCATGCCGTCGTCGCTCCGGTCGACCTCCAAGCCCAAGTGGATGAGCTGACTGCGTCTGTCGCCGCTCTCAAGGTCGAGAAGGATGCGGCCGTCGCTGAACGTGACTCGGCGAACGGGAAGCTGAAGGAGGCCAAGGCTCAGCTGGAGACGCTCGACCTGATGCGTGCCAAGCTGCGAAGTGCTGAGGAGGCCATCGCCGGCCACGACTCTCGGGTCGCTGCTGCCGTCGCCAAGTACAAGTGGGCCATCGAAGTTGGTCTTCTCGACGTCTTCCTCAAGGTGGCTTCGAGCGACAATGCGCGTCATCATTTCCGCCGGGCGGTCTACCGTTCCTTCGACTTGGACGAGATATACGAGGGCGATGCCACTCGGTTCAGTCGTTCCCTGGATGAGCTGTTCTCTATTTTTGGTAAGTACCCATTTACAGAGTACTTCACTAAGTTGTCGGGTGAGATGTCGCCTGAGGCGATCGTGGGATGGATCCCTCCCCAGCGCTCTGAGCCCCAGCCGCCCTCCGCCGCGTCGACGACTCACTCGTCCGGGAAGGGTCCGGCCGAAGGGGTTGCCATGGCTGACGAGAAGGACGTGCCTGATGATCTGCTGGACGACCTCCAGGAGGCGGGGTTAGTGGACGAGACGCTGGCGCACGAGTCTACTGTGGAGCATGACGGCGAGAAGACTGGTGGGAACTGAAGCTTCTGAGTGATCCGCCCTGCGCGGCGTTGTTTATGCCATCTGTGGCTTAATCTCTTTTCTTTTACTCATGACAATTTCTCTTACTTTTGCGCTGTCCGGATAATATCTTTTGGTTGCGTTTTTTCTTGACTTCTGGTGACGAAATCTTTCTTTTTTGACCTTCCTGGCATTGTGTCGTTCGTTCTTTCCCGTGTTTCCCTAATTGTCCATCGACGCGGAGCGACGATAGCCGGGTTGATTCGGGTCGTTCGCTCGGACGTCGAGTTGATCTTCGGGGCTATTGGTGCGGCCGCGCCCCTTGCCGTCCTGAAGGCAACTGAGGCCGATGGTACTGCCAACTTAGTTAAGTGTCGCCTCGACGCCCCACGGAACTTGCAGTCGAGCTTATCGTCGGGCTCACCTATCCATGTCATCATCGACCGACTGATGCGGCCGAGCCCCCAGGTGGTTTGGGGGCAACGGGCTCAATTATGTCGAATTAGCAAACGAAATTAGTTAAGCGTAATCTCGACAACCCGCGGCGCCCGCCGTCGGGTTCCTCGTCGGACTCGCCTGTCCAATTGGACGTCGGGCGATTGGGGCGGCTGAGCCCCCAGGTGATTCTTGGGGGCAACGAGCTCAGTTATGTCGGCCAGCAAACGCAATAAGTTAAGTGTCGCCTCGACGCCCCACGGAACTTGCCGCCGGGCGTACCGTCGGGTTCACCTGTTGAATTGGACGTCGAGGCGACTGATGCGGCTGAGCCCCCTGGCGGTTCTTGGGGGCAACGAGCTCAGCGATGTCGCCTGACGTGTGCGCAGATAACATTCATACCGCTAAGCCTGCTTTATATTACTTGCTAAAAGAAGAAAACGAGTCCCCTAACGATCATTCCCCCGCCGAGCAAGTGAACGAGGGCAAGATGATCGCGTCGGGAACCCGACTAAAAGTGTTTTCCTCACCCACAGGTTAAGGCTTACTGTTTATATATACATAAATACCCGGGCTGATACCTGGTCATCCGTAGAACTTTCGGAGGTTGCTCATGTTCCAGGTGCGGGGAACCGGTTCTCCCGCCATGGTGTGGGGCTTGTACGCTCCATCGCCCAATACCTCTGCTACCTGGTACGGGCCCTCCCATGTGACGTCCAGCTTCTCCGTTCCCTCGGCCCGGCTGGCCTCGTTCTTCCGGAGAGCGAGTTCGCCCACCTTCAATGATCGGTCCCGGACACGGCTGTTGTACCTCTGCTCGACGTAAGATTTGTACGCCGTCTCCGTCAGCGCTGCCTTCTCCCTCCGGTGTTCGAGCTCGTCCAGGCCGGCTCAGATTTCTTCCTCGTTCTCCGGTTCAGCCAACGGCTCGGCGAGTCTCGACGACGGCACGATCACTTCTAGGGGAATGATCGCCTCGCTCCAATAACACAAGCGGTATGGCGATTCCCCCGTGGCCGTCCGGGGCGTGGTCCTATATGCCCACAATATCGATGGAAGCTCTTCCACCCAGCTCCCTTTGGCTTGATCCAGTCGCCGCTTCAGTCCCTGGACGATTATCCCATTGGTGCGTTCCGTCAAGCCGTTCGCTTGGGAGTGCACCACCGAAGTGAACCTTTGCTTGATCCCCAGCTGGGTGCACCACGACTTGAATGGCTCCCCCTCAAACTGCTTCCTGTTGTCGCTCACGATGGTTCGGGGCAGTCCGAATCGGCACACGACATTCCTCCACACGAAGTTCGTCATTCACTTACCGGTGATGCTTGCCACCGTCCGGGCTTCCGCCCATTTGGTGAAATAATCCACCGCCACAACGAGAAAACGCCTCCTTCCCGTCGCCATAGGAAATGGGCCAACTATGTCTATTCCCCATTTGGCGAAGGGCCACGGGTCTGGCACTTGACACACTTCTTCACCAATTCGTCGGTGTCGGCCCTCATGTTCAGCCAATAAAAACCCGCTTACGAGGCCCTCAGGGCCAACGTCCTCGCCCCTTGATGGCTTCCACACGTCCCTTCGTGCAGTTCCGCCAGCAGCCTGCCTGCCTGCCTGGGAGTGATACATCTCAGTCAGGATTGCAAGTATCCCTTCTTGTAGAGTACTCCGTCCTTCAAGGCGAATTCTAGGGCTCTCCTCTCAAGTTGTCTTGCTTGGTCAACGTCGTCTGGGACCTGCCCGCTGAACAGGAACTCCTTGATCGGGGTCATCCAGCTGGGGGGTTCGGCCGAGATGGCTAGCAGTTCCTGGCCTTCCGTTGACCTTGCGGCCAACGTCTCCACCAGCACCCCCTTCGACAAGTGGCTGCTGGCGGTTGAAGCCAGCTTGTTGAGCGCGTCAGCTCGGGTTTTCTCCGAGCGGGGGACCCGGGTGACATCGAAATCTTCGAACGACGTAGCCAGCACTTTCACCTTTGCCAAATACTTCTGCATTGACGGCTCCTTCGCCTGATAGGTTCCGCCGAACTGGTTGGTCACCAGAGCCGAGTCGCCATATGCGTCCAGCTTGTTCGCCCCTAATTTCTTGGCAATCTCCATCCCGGCTATCAGCGCTTCGTACTCAGCCTCGTTATATGTTGCTGGGAACTCGAACCGCAGAGCGTAGGTGGTCTCTTGTCCGTCGGGGTCCGTGATAATCAAACCGGCTCCCGCTCTCTCGACACCCGACGCGCCATCCAAGTGAAGCTTCCACCAATCCGTCATGTCCTCCCGATGTCGGGCCCGGCGGGGAACGTCTCCCGCCTCCGCCGCCGGGTCCTCGTTCGTGACCTTCATCGCCGAAGGGGTTTCTGCTAAGAAGTCCGCCATCACTTGTCCTTTGATCACCTTCCTGGGGGCGTACTGGATGGCGTGCTCTCCCAGCTCAACGGCTCACTTGGCCAGTCTCCCCAACGATTCAGGCTTCGCTAAGATCGCTTTCAGGGGCTCATTTGTTAAGACAACCACAGGATGGGCTTGGAAGTATGATCTCAACCTCCGCGCCGAGTGGATGAGGGCGAGGGCTAGCTTTTCCTGATCAGTATACCTGGTTTCCGCTCCTTGCAACGTCCTGCTCACGTACTACACCGGGCGCTGCACCTTGCCTTCTTCTCGGACCAACGCTCCGCTGACCATTTCCGCTCCCGCGGCCAGGTATAAAAAGAGGGTTTCTCCGCTTTCTGGGGGCGAAAAAGTTGGCAGCACCTTGAGATGCTCCTTCAACTCTTGAAACGCTTCGTCCTCTATGGGCCCCAACTGTATAGCTCCAGCCGCGCCGACGCACCCTTTGAGGACCTTCAGGAAAGGTAGCGACCTTTCCGCCGCCCGAGATAAGAAACGGTTCATCGCGGCCAACTTCCCATTGAGGCTCTGGATGCCCTTCACCGTTCTGGGAGCAGGCATGTCCACAACCGCTTGCACCTTCTTCGGGTTGACGTTCAGGCCGCCGTTCGAAACCATATGGCCTAAGAACTTCCCCGACCCGACGGCGAACTGGCACTTAGCCGGGTTCAGCTTCATCCCTATCTCCTTCAGCCTGCCTAGCGTCTCGTCCACGTCCTTGACCAAGTCACCAAAACTTTTGCTCTTGATGACCATGTCATCCACGTAGATTTCGACGTTGCAGCCCACTTGTTCCCGAAAGACACGATCGACCACCCTTTGATAGGTGGCCCCCGCGTTCCTCAGTCCGAACGACATCATTTTGTAAGCGAAGGCTCCTCTCTCGGTGATGAAAGCGGTGTTATCTACGTCTTCAGGCCTCATCGAGATCTGGTGATAGCCTTTGTACGCGTCTAAGAAGCACTTGATCGGGAAACCCCCGAGCGCATCCACCTTCTGATCAATGGCCGGGGTCGGGTAGCAGTCCTTCGGGCACGCCTTGTTGAGGGTCTTGTAATTGACCACATCCTCCAACTGCCGTCCTGCTTTTTGACCAAAACAGGGTTGGCTAGCCAGACCGGATACGGTACCTCGACAAGAATCCCTGCGTTGACAAGTTCATTGACTTCCCTATTGACCGCTTCGTTCCTCTCGCGGCATAAGGGTCTTCTCTTCTGGATGACCGGCCTGTGCGAGGGATTGATATTCAACGAGTGCATCCCAAGTTCCGGGGAGATCCCGGTCATGTCCGACGGCTTCCTCGCAAACCCGGCCCCGTGCTTCTCCAGCACCCTGACCATCGACTGCTTCACCTCCTCGGAAACGTTCGCTCTGACCTGTATGGGCATCGCTTGGTCCCCATGTAGGTATACGGTTTCTACCTCGCTCCCCAGCTCTTCGACGATGGTTCTTTCCTTCGGGCAGACCATTTGCACCCTTCGAGCCGACGTTCTACCGGACGTCTCGCCCGACGGCTGTCTGGACGACTTCTCGGGGTTCTTCCTCTTTCTGAGAGCCACCCGGTGGCATTCCCTCGCCTTCTGCTGATCACCCCGCACCGTCGCTATTACTTCCCTCGTGGGAAATTTCAATAATAGATGGAGGGTGGACACGATCCCCTTCAAGGCTGCCAGTGCCGGCCTGCCGAGTATTAGGTTGTAGGGGCTGTGCGCCTTGATTACAATAAACTCAAGGTCCACGATTTTCCTGCGGGGGGTCGTCCCGACCGCCACCGGCAGGGTGATGATTCCCTCTGGCCAGACAGTCCGGTCCGCAAAATCTACCAACGGCGTGGCCGTCGGGGCCAATCCCTTACGCGTGTTTTCGTCCAACTTCTCGAAACAATGCCAATACATGATCTCCGCCGAGCTGCCACCGTCGACGTAGGCGCGGTGTACCAACTTGTCCATGATTTGCACTGTGATTACCACGGCATCGCCCCCAGCGGGTCGGTCTGGGACAGGATCCTCGGAACTGAAGGTGATCACTTCTTCCGGCGTCAGCCTCCTTGACATAGGCGTCGGCTCGGGCGTCTTGCGGCAACGCGCCTTCCTCTGAGACTCCATGGCTCCCCCTGTGTTCCCCCCGATGATCGCGAGTATCGTGCCGGTTGGAGCGGTTGGCTCTTCATCCTGCGAGGAAGTGTCTTCATACCTTCGCCTCTTTCCCGACTCTTCCTTCTTCTCAGCCCGGGCAACTTCCTTGGACCTTGGTCCTGTCGACCGATCGCGTGACCGTTCACCTCCACGTTCGCTCCCTCGTTCATTCCGACGTTCACCTGATCGGGACGAGTACTCTTCCCTGTTGTACTCCCGCGCCTCCTTGGCATACTTCTTGAGATGTCCCCGCTTGAGGCAGGCTTCAATGGCTCTTTTGAGGTGTATGCATTCGTTGGTATCGTGGCCATGATCCTCATGATAGTCGCAGTAAAGGCTCATGTCCATCTTGGAGGGCGGCAACTTCATCTTGCGGGGGATCGGGAGGACCCCCTGATCCGCCACAGCCATGAAGATTTACTTCGGGGTCCTGGTCAAAGGCGTGAAGGATCTGTCCTTCGACGGTTCTTCTCTACTACCCAGCCGATCCTTCACCGACCCTCTCGGCTTGTCCTTCCTCGACTCCCCTCCGGAGGTTACATCCTTGGTGGCCTTGTCGCCTCTGTGATACTCCTCGACTTTGATGTGGAGCTCGTACAACGTGAAAACAGGCTTCTTCGACAGCCGAACCTTCAAGAGGGTGTGGGTTAACCCTTGCACGAAAATCTCGACCATCTATTTCTCGTCCAACCTATCTTCCACTTTGTTACACTCGGTGATGAAACGCTCGTAGTAGTCCATGAGCGATTCGCCCGACCGTTGCCTGATCCACAGCACATCCTGTGTGGTGAGGGCGAACTTCTTCTTCTGCATAAACCGCGTCAGGAAAAGATCCTCCAGCTTTGCGAAATTAGAAATGCTGTCGTTTTCCAGATTGGCAAACCACAGCCTCGCCGCCTCCTTGAGGGTGGTGGCGAACGCCCGGCACCAGATTGGCTCGGGGGTGCTGTACGTCGACATGGACGTCGTGAAGGTATGGATATGGTCGGCCGGGTCCGTTGAACCGTCGTACGACCCCAAGTTTGGGGGGATACGGATCTTCGAGTCGGCTACGAACTCCATCACCGACTGGGTGAACGGGCTTCCTCAGAGCTTTTCTCCCTCCGGCGAGGCCCAGTTCACGGCGAGGCGTAGGTGAACCGGAACTCGCGGTGGGACTTTCGGCTTGTGGATGTACGAGGTAGCCCATACCTGCTCCGGGTCTTCATCTCCCCTTGAGTTTTCATCATCATGGGCGACCGGGATGGGGTTTGTCTCCACGCCTTGCGCCTGCGATCCCGACCCGTCGGGCGCCTTCTACTTCATCGCGCTGACACCCTGGAACAGGCGCTTCGGGGTGATCTTTCCCGCTCTGGCGCTTAGACTCTGCAACTCGTGGATCTGGTTGGCCATGCGCTCTTGGAAGTTGACAATGCGCTGGAGCAGATCGTTGCTCTCCTTCGTTTCCCCCAGGCCGGGGTTCGGTGTTGACTCCGGTCCCACCACTTGGCTCGAAAGCCGGCGCGCGGCGGGATGCTTGACCGAGTATTGGTCGAGTTCTTCATCTTCGTCATCCTCGCGCCCCGTCAGGTCGGTCGGGGGCGGGATCTGGCTGCTGGTTTCCCCACTCATCGATTGAGTGCGTGAGCTGTAAGAATAACAAGGATCCCCACAGACGGCGCCAATGTTACGGCCACAAATAGGAGCTTCTCCTTAGAACGGAGTTGTCAACGGGCTACCTGCACGAGGAAAGGGAATGGCTAGGTCAGCGCGGGGAGGGCGATAGCCGTTCCCGCTCCGATGCCAAAGTCAGTCGTTTGACAGTATTTGTGATCTCTCCTTTTCAATAGTATTTGTGAGCTTACCTCCTTTTCTCTTCTCCTCCTTCCTTTTATATCTCATGCCAAGGTTCAGTAAGCTAGGGTTTTAGGCTCGCTAATGGGCCTCTGGTGATCATGGCATTTGCCCATGCCAGCCCTCCATTCCCGCAACGTCATTGGGCCTCTTGGGCCTGCCCTTGACCGAGTAGCATGATCCGTTGACTTTGCCCACTGTCCTCACATCCAACATGAGATTGTAAATTGTAATAGGAGGCTGAAAATTCTTTTGTTTTAGGTTTAAAGCATGTATTGAAATGTTGTACACACAAATATGCTCTTCACGATTTATCTCTTCAGGAAATATGCTCCCACTTTTTTCTATACTATAATTTTCATCTTGCCCAACAATAATTTTTCCCCTCTCTCCCAACTACTTTCCACCAGAACAGCTCTTTTATTACTGTTGCCCATGACGGTGGCACCGCAAAAATAAGGTGGAATCGCTCCGGATAGAAGTTTTTCACAGGTTCTCTCCAACCGCCCACTCCCACTCTCATCCACACTCCCATCCAACCCAGAGATTAAGCCAATCACACAACACAGAGGCGAAATTGCATGTGTGGTAACCCGTCAACAGGCAGAAACGATGGCCTCGCACTATAACAACACTTTAATCGGCAAATTCCCCAAAGGGAAGCCAACCATGGAGAAGCTGAACGATGCTTTCAACAATGCTGATTTCATGGGCAAATTTCAAATAGGGTCGATCGATTACAGACATATCCTTATCAGATTTCAAGACCCTGAAAACTATCAATGGTGCTGGATCAAGGGTCACTGGAGCTTCCGTGGCTCACAAATGAAAGTTCTTAAATGGAATCTTGATTTTTTGCCGGAGGTTGAATCCTCAAGAGTACCAGTAGAGGTCTAATTCATAACGTACCTTTTTTATACTTTAATTCATCCATGATCCAAGTTTACAGAAAGAGTCTTTCCATGTATTTTCATTGGATACCCCACTGGACAAAAGGCGTACAAACTATATGACCTCAAAAATCACAAAGTTCTGATATCTAGAGATGTTATTTTCAATGAAGATATTTTCCCATTCTCCACCACAGAAAACCTACATTTCCAATTGCCCTTTTTAGAAGAAGAACAAGATATTTCCCAGACCATAACGCCAACTACATTACCACAGATACAACCTCAAGCACCAAAAGCACCTAGACAAAGCACCAGCCATACATGCTCCAATATGGACAAAAATCTATGTGTCATCTGTCACCCAAACTCAGTTAAAGTATAAATCTCAGTCAAATATTGCACCACATATTACTTATGCTTTGCAGGTTCATGAACCATTTGCATTTCATCAAGCAATTAAGTCACAGGAGTGAGATGCAATGATTACTGAATTATATAACTGTACTGGAGCAAAATTCACTAGTGCACAAGCATACCTTTCTCGGCACCACATTTAAAACATTTTGGCTAAATTTTCGCGGAACCGCCGAGTACTGAGCTTGCGAGTTCGCCTCTGCCCGCTCGCCTAGGGCAGAAAAATAAAAAATAGGCGTTTTACAGTTGAATAGAAGGCGTTTTTGAAAATTCCTTAAAATGTTGAACGGCAGGCGATATCGTAACCCGAATCGCTAATGAGCGATAGGAGAAGCGAAATCGCCTATAAGACCCAGTAGAGTTTGGAAAAGTTGTTCGCCAGTTGTTGTTTCCTGGTTTTCTGCTAGCGAGTTCGACAGTTATGAACGCCTGTAGGCGACATAAAGCTAGAGATATCGCCTGTTAGTAAGTCTACAGGCGGTTCAAGCGGCGAACTCGCATGATAACTCGCCTGAATCATATTTCTATCATGAGAGCTAGATTACTTTCTGGCGACATCGTAACCATATTCGCCTATGTGTAGCGAGTTCGATTTGTGGCACGCCTGTTGCTCTCTGTCCATCCAGCCGAGTTAAGAGGCGAACTCGCTTCCTGTGACGCTTACAGGCGACATTCTTTCCGATTTCGCTACCAGGACAAGTTAAACTATAAACTATAAAACTAATTCCATTCTCTTTTTCGTTTTTACACATGAACCATGTACTCCAATACGAGTAGTAACACATATTGATTCAAAGAAGAAAACATTAATCAAATTAATAATAAGATTGTCACAAGTAAGTAAAGATTAGAATTTGTAAAAATGTAGCATTACAATTGAAATAAAATTCCTAGCATAATTCAACATTCTAGGTAGAGTTTTCATTGGCTGCGCCGTCCTGATCCTCTGGTGTGGCTTGGTGTGGATGCTGGCGGAGATAGTCTTTACAAAAACTCCGAAGAATGCGGCGAGTCTCCCACCCACTTTCTAGGACGTTTAACATCTCGGTCATCATTGAGAACACAGAGTCCTCAAGCCCTTGGTAATAGGCTTCTCTTGGCGCTAGTAAATGATAGACATTGAAAATGTCAAGTTTTGTTCTAAAGTAAACTAACATCACAAGTACAAAAATCATGAATAAAAACTATTTACCTCCATTTGGTTCTGGCTCCGCCAGCACGTCCTTCTCCCCCTTCTCTTGCCATGTTGACCCAACCAACTCCCACTTCTTCTTCTGGTACTACTCCTACGTGTAGTACTCATACGGCTTCCCGGTGCGGGAGAACTTCATCTTTGGATGCTTTATGCGGAGGAATTTTGTTATGAAGTTTGCATAGGGAAATTTCTTCACAACCATGTTGTTTTCTACCACGCTCATGTGTTGGAAAATGGTACCCAATGTTAAGCATGACTTCCTCCGCCACCATGTAGTACTCGATCAAAGTCGTGTAGTTTGGTTCGGCCAACCATCCGCCTTTAGGCACAAGATTTGTAGCAACCATCTCATACAATATCCTCCTCTCAGGGGTGATCTTGTATAGCTTGTACTCCTTCGGCATTCCAAGTTCAACCTCATCTCGACCAAAGTGTGTCAAACCATATTCCTTCAGCTTCGTGTGGGAAACGAGCAACTCACTAGGCCATTCTCCCCTTGCGTATAGATCCACAGGTTTATCCTCGTCCTCGAATACAACACTTAGGGTATCATTGAATAGCTTGGGACTTAGTTCGTACTCCTTCTTGTTCACCTTTGTCTTCCATACATCACCACACTGTCGGAAATTTGTGTAGAACTGCATAGTCTCCTCTTGATAGGCCGTCTCGTTCACCTTCATCAACTTATAAGCTTCTTGACATTCAAGAAGTTCCCAAACCTCTTTCAAACCTATGTCGTCCACTTGACTCTCATCCACCACCATCAACTCGTTCAAGACAGCCTTGACATTTTCAAAACTACAATACTTTAGATAAGCTTGTTCACTAACAAACTTAGCCTTATCGTACTTGATAGGCTATGTCGATTCGGTGGCGGCCTTTTTACCCTTACCCTTTGAAGGCATGTTTGAGATCGCAACAAGTACCTAACAAACAGAACCCAACTTTAATCCATGATTGAACCCATAAAAAATACAATCAACATCACACCTAGATTGAAAGCTAAGTTTTTACATAATGAATGGATAAAATAAACGAGAAAAACAAAAATATTGATGAAAAAGAGTTCAAGATGAGCAGAACTTACAATTTGGGGGAGATTGGGCCGAGAGAGCGCTGTTTTGCGGTGGATTTGACGGGTTGGCGGCGGCGGACCGGCGTTTGGGGGAGGTTTCTGATGAATTTGAGGTTTTAGATTTGGGGATCTGATTTTGAACGTGTCTGGAGGTTTCAGTTGACTATTTATAGGCCTGCTGTTTACGAGTTCGCCAACTCCATCATTTATAGGCCATTAAGCCAACGAATTCGCTAGTATATAAAAATATATTGGCCTTTGGGTCTAGGAACTATGATATGGGCCAGATCGGGTGTGGGCTATGTATGTATAGTGTATGTATATTGTATTCAAGTGTTGTTTCATGGGTAATTTGCGCGGGTCGGCGACTTATCGAACCCTTCTATTTTGCCAGCACATATACACTGATCAATTGGATTTCAATCCACCGATGTGGGAATAATGACACTGCCAGTAGGCGAGTTCGCCTGTTAGTTAGCCCACATGCGAGAGAATAGGTGAATTCGCTTGTATGTACTACTAGATCCCTTTTTATTTTGGTAATAATGACACTAATTTTAATAATTTGATCATTTGTATTTTGTAGAAATTATTATAACGGGCTGGACAAATATAAAGAATTTCAAAATATTAGTTTTATATAACAAATATTCACAACTTCAGTTCACAAAATTCTTTTATATTCAGCTGGGTTATAAATCCCGGTCTAGTGCGGTAGTTGCCTAATTTGATTTTTAATGAATTCTTATTTTAGTAAAAAACATTTTTTTATTTTCTATAAGTATGTGGGTTTGAGTTAGGCGGAGTTTGGCGTCAATTGCTGGTGGAGTATGGAGTCCATTCGGCAGGTTATGGACGCCTAGTCTTCCGCCGTTCGCGCCAAATCAACTTTCCATCAAGTCAACCTGTCATGGTGGAAACTGTAGACCGACAGGACGACTAGTCGTAGCCAAGATGAATGACTTTTCAACGCCATGTATTTGGACTATATGGCAAAAAAGATGGTCATATGTTGTTAACTTTGAAATATTTCCATGATAACTTTCAGGTAAATGTGTTGGTGAGTTCGCCGCCGTGTACAAAAGGGCCTCTCGGCCAGGGGTCATGGATACACTGGTAGTACTCATATGGGACATGTATGTATAGTGTACAAAGTATGTATAGTTCATCGAAGTGGTGTTACATGGACAATTTGCGCGGGTCGGCGACTTATCGAACCCTACAATTTTGCGAGCACATATATACTGATCAATTGGCTTTCAATCCACCGATGTGGGATTCTTGACAACACAAGGAAACGACATCGCTAGAGCTTACGTGTGAAGGCGAAAAGCTGAGCGAACTCGCTCCCATGTGTTTTTATTACAACAATGCTAAACCCTAATTGATACTTAGACGCCATATCATCTCTTATTTCGTTAATTTATGAAACAACGTCATTTTTTTGTGTTCTATACTTGTGCATTTTAAAAAATAATCAACCTGGCGGGCGAAACCGTAAGTTTATTCACCTACTGGTTACGATTTCGCCTCTTCAATCGCCTGGTAGACTCTGTCTCCTGTGGAAAGCCAGGAAGAGAGTCCGCCTTGAAGATACGTTCATAGACTGTTCAACTTACGAGTTCTCCTCATTGATTCGCCTCTTATTTATTCAACTTGCGATTTCGCCTCTTCAATCGCCTGGTAGACTCTGTCGCCTGTGGCAAGTCAGGAAGAGAGTTATCTTTTAAGATAAGTTCATAGACGTTTATGCTTACGGATTCGCCTCGTTAATTCGCCTCTCATGTTTTCAGGTAGCGAAATCATCTTCTGTCTCGCCTACTTTTTGAATAAACATGTAAATCTAGGTGCTTTTGTGTATGGTTAACATTGAAGAAATACATGAAATGTTATTTTATTATTAAAATACCATACTAAATCAATTCAATACCAAAAACAACCATTCATGAACCATTGTTTAGTGTTGAAACAAAAGAAAGCTAGACTACACAATAAGATAAAGTGAATCGATCAATCATCGTCGTCATCATCTTCGCTATCATTCTTCTCTCCATCAACCTCTTCATCAGTCTTCTCAATATCTTCATCTTCATCATCTTCTTCAGACGACTCCGTGGCTGAAGATGATTGGATGTTCTCGGTTTGGAGAACCACTTCAAATACATTGTCGTCTCCATCAACAATGTCTTCATCTCTCTGTGGTTTTTCATCCATGATATCATTATCAGGTTGCTGTTCATCGGGCTTCGTATCTTCTCCTCCCTCGCCATCAGTGAGGTCTTGATCTTCTGCCTCATTTTCAGGCCTCGCTTGATCTTCAGGAATGTAATCAGGAATGTCGCTCATGGGAGGCAATCGTTGAATCGAGAAATCTGGCTTTTCTTCATCGTCGCTCAAATCCGGATTCAAATTCAGCATTCTACCAAATGCCAATACCTCCTCCCTGTCTTTTACTTGTAAGCTGTCCGACATATAGGACCAACCGTTCACGCCAAGCGAGATCGCGAGCTGCAAACGGGAACAACACAATTAGTAAACAAAAATGTTGCAAACATTTATCTTTAAATGAAAATGTTATTGTATAGTAATTACTTACCATCACTCAGTTCAGATCGGCTGCGAGAACTCGAAGCACCCAGGCCTTCTTCGTCACCACCCCTTCCGCACTGATTTGCAAACCCTTGTTACGTAGCCAAGTCGAGTCTTAGTATTTCACTGGCTCGGCCATGCTAACAGGTCTCACACCCTTCTTCTTCATCATGGCAGTTATAAGCTGCCCGTAAGGGATCGTCTGATCGGCCTTGTCATTCGCACGCTTCAACATGTGCTTCATGATGGTGTACCCGAGATTAATCTTCACCTTCTCCATTAGATGGTAGAAAACCATCAAGTTGGTGATCGTTGGCTCACATGGATGACCACCCGAGGGCATGATATTCATGCACACAAGCTCGAACACCAACCGCTCCTCTTGAGTAAGGCTCGCAA
Organism: Sherardia arvensis; assembly: GCA_948330725.1. NCBI lineage: Eukaryota > Viridiplantae > Streptophyta > Magnoliopsida > Gentianales > Rubiaceae > Sherardia > Sherardia arvensis. Next base: position 34,520,593 of record OX415236.1, read on the forward strand.
TCTTATACTTCTTCGCGGAACCGGCAACCTTACTACGCGTCTTAAAGAACTTCCTACGCACGGCCACGGGGTCTAAAACGCTCTCATTCCGAGGTTGGGAAATTTTGGGTGTGGTATATCTCATAAGGGCCATTTGGATCCAACGACCTTATTTGATCACTAGACAAATAAGAGCATCCTATAACCTCATTAACCTAGAACTTATCTACCTTAAATGTCACACCCCTAACCATCGTAGTCGCCTCTTCGGCATCCTTCTCAAACTTAAGATTTGCATAAAATTGAAGACACTCTTCCCTATGCACCGGCTCACTCAAAGTCAACATCCCATCTAGATGAGTGGCTCTAAAATACTCAACTATATTATCAAGACCCAAACTAGTTATTTAAATGGGTCAATGACCTTAACATTTAAAATAGTACGACGAGTATATCGCTCGTACTTCGTCTCCACTTTTGGGCTGATAAAAAGAGACCGCTCCTCGTCCTCATCATTGTTTCCCACGTTGTTGGCAGCAGCACGGGACGAAGTGGCAGCGGTGGGCCGAGCCTGTATAGAGGTGGTGGAGGATGGGCCGGGCTGTGACGAGGTGGCGCGTTTGGGCCCTACTTGTGAAGAGGTGGCGCGTTGGGGCGGTGCTTATGAGGAGTTGGCGCCTTTGGGCAGTGGCTGGGTAGCAGTTCTGGCTCCATGACTGGGTGGACCTCCGGTGACTTCGGGATCTCTTCTCTGCCGACGGAGTTGCTGCTGTAACGTCTCCTCTTCATTTTCCGATTAAGTCGGGTCGGATCGTGTGGTGGTGGCCGTCTTCTGTCGCTTGGGAGCCGGTGGGGTGATGGTTTTTCCGGCCTGTTTACTCCGACCCATGGTGTGGTGGTGATTCGGCGTTTGTTTTCTGGGGGAGTTAGGGTTTTGCGGGCGGAAGATTTGGGGATTCTGATCTCTCTCGCCCGCAAATATACTTTTAAGTATTTTTTTTCAACTACATACCTACAGGCGAACTCGTAACCCATACATGCCTACAGGGGAACGAGGTTACGATTTCGCTTAGATTAAGCCTGTAGGCGTGCCTACTGGCGAGTTCGCTTACAAGTAACCTCAACCCTAAACCCTGAACCCTAAATCATAAACCCTAAACCCTCTGAACCCTAAAACCACACCCACAGACCCGCAGCGATAAACCATGTGCTAAAATCAATTTTAACTTTCTTCGATTCATCAAAATTTATTCTGTTAACGCTAGTATTTGGAATTACACGGGCATGTTTAACTCTTACTCGAGTCACCACACGTGATAAGCGCGCAAAACAGATATAGTCGTTGTGGATGTTTATCGGAACACAGATTCATACTAAGTTCATAACAATTGAACAATTAGACAATAATGTACCTGATTCTGTACAAGCCAACTCTTGAATAGTATTTGCTACACATAACGGCAAGACCGATGCACATTTTATATACGGCATGTGTACATTTAGGCATGTTACTGGATTCATAGTGTATTCCTATAATGTGATGTTCTGCAGATGACAACCCAACAATAACATACTTATCCAATATTAGTCTATGACCCGCACTTGATCACGAACCCTGCTCACGAACTGATCTGCAAGACAAAGGCCCCGGGTGTCCCGGGGATAGACACTCCGACACTCAAGTCAGTATATTTGCTTAATGCGTATAGTATAAAGTATGAGATTATATGAGAGGTCTACCAAACCTCTTAGGGTATTTATATGGCTACAATCTGTAGATCATGAAGATATGTATTTATGGTATGAATACAACTATTATGGAAATGGAGGTTGTATTACCATGTATTATAGAAGTGTATTTCGGACATGGTTGTGTTACCATGTTTAGGATAGCTGTATTACCATCTTTGAGAAGATGTTTATTCCTTATAGAACATTCATAATATACGCATTCCTTATAAGGATTAGGATTGATGGCCCCGTGGATCCACCCTCCGCGTATCTCGATCCCATGACCCTTCTCGGGCCCTGGTCCGAGTATGAATGAGGTCCGAATGCGAACCATGGACTTATCAGTAGCCCCAAGGTAGATCTTCAAAATATAGAGTGCTCCATCTCGAAGGTTGAAGGAGAGGCTTGCTTCTCGAGGGAAGACCAATAACTCGAGGGAGAATAACTCGGGGTGTCCTTCAGGAACTTTCTTCTTGGGCTTACCCTTATGAATATCTAGCTTCAAGTTCTTTCGTATTCCATCAAATATATGAACGGCTGAGATTAGCTTTCTTTGAAATCCAAATGGTGGGTACACGTGTATGGTTGGATCTGAATCTACCTTCTTGAATTCTGAGGAGATTGACACGTGGTCTTGGTTCATTGTATCTTCTGGCGGTGAGGAGGACCAACCTTCCAATTGCCTGTATCGTTTCGCGAGTCGAGGTAATTACTCCATTTAAATGCATGCTAATTACTGGTTATATAACCAAGTAATTTTTTCCTTGTGTTTATCATCAATCTTCATCCAAATATTTTGCGTTTTCATCTCTGCTACCAAACTCTTGTCTTTCTTCATCGTTTTCATCTCATAAACTTTCCCCCCCCATTCTCTGTATTGCCATGTCGTCAGCAAATTCTAGTGTCCCCTCTGGCAATAGAGAGAATGTCCCTGTGGCTCATGACCTACGCACATTATTCCTAGAGGTTGAGTCTGGGGAACTGATGGAGGTTACCATTGCTACGCCGCTACAGGCGGTAGCTGTAGCGGCAAGCGACGGTGTCTCCGGGTCAGAGGTAGACCCTAATGTGGAGCCCCATGTTGATAAACAGGTTCCAGCCGCCGAATCTGTGAATGATGTCACCAAGGTGGTCGACGAATATACCCAGCAATTTTTGAAGTCATGCAGGTTGTCGTACCCCATCGAGGCTGGTTTGAGGCTCGAGGACAAGACCACTCCGGTCAAGGATCTTGTGAGCCCCACTCGAGGGGTTATATATGGCCGGTTCTTGCAGCAGGGCTTGAGTTTTCCCTTTCCCCCTGTGTTTTCCCAGTTCCTTCAGCATCATTGGCTTCACCCTTGTTAGGTTCATTCCAATGTGGTGGTGACAATGGTGGCTTTCATCTTCTGGTGCTCCCGGAAGGACTATGATCCAAGCCTGGATCTGTTTAGGAGCTTGTTCAAGCTGTTCTGCTTCAAGGATCGTGAGCACATTACTCTTACTCCTCGAAAGGGCAAGATCTTCACTTTTTCTGACAATAGCGGCAAGTGGGAGGACATTCGGCTAACCTTTAATCGAATAAAATATGAGGTTCCTGATTGGAATCGAAACCGAAGGACGTTGTGCCTCTTGATGTCTTTGAGATGCCCGTTCATCTAAATGGCATCGTGGAGGAGCACTTGAAGGAGAAGATAGTCTTCCAGGAAGGAGGTTTTGTGCGGGGTGGCTCATGGCTTGGTGTGGCAGTGGCCTGGTATCACCTATTCTTATCTGCTAGACGTTCCACGGTCCAAGTCCACATCTAGTTTCCTGAAAAAGGATCGAGACTGGACCCTCCCTGATAAAATCCAGGGGGAAAAGAAGAAGGGCAAGAAGCGGGCTTCTAGGAAATCACCCCGAGGTCAGGGTGAATCTTCTTCCAGTCAATCTTCTTCGGGTAATTTCTGTTTCGAATCATCGCAGTTGTTTGATATATTTCTTTTATCTAGCATATTCACGCTCTTCGTTATGTGTACAACTTCTTCTCCAAAGAAAAAGATAAAGAAAGGGAAGGCCAATCTCCAAGTCATAGATGAGGAGGTAGAAGAGATGGAAGTAGAGGCTAGGGAGTCCTCAGATGATGATGAATCTGACCTTGAGCTGATAGTGTCTGAAGATACTCCTCTGAAGAAACTGAAGTACTATCTAAACTGCTCAGAGGAAGAGGATGGTCAGGCTTCTCGGAGGTCTTCCAAGAAGTATCCCTTTGTTGCTGAGGTAATTATCTCTTCCATTCTGCTATATGAGTTTCTCAGCTATCGAGTTTTCACATGTCTTCTACTTTTACAGTTCATGGCGAATCTGTCCATGATGGGGGATCGAGTTAACGATGTGATCCGGTACTTGTCTGATTCTATAATGGAGTTACATGCCAAGTGCCGGGCCTTCAAGGCGAAGAAAGAGGAGGTGTACGTTGCCCTTTTGACTCTGACAGCCGAGTCTGCCGCACCTACTCCTCAGGTTCAGTCGTCGGAGATGACCCAACTGGAAGCTAGGGTAAAACAGCTGGAGGCCGAGAAAGAGGACCGGATATCAGCAAAGAAATTCCAGGATAAAGAGCTGGAGACTTATCGGGATATTGCAAAGGAGCTAGCGCGAAATCAAGCAGCGGAGAAAGACCCGGAGGAGAACAAACGACTCCTAAAACTTTGGTGTGCATTCATTGCTTGTAGCCCCGAGTTTCAGAGCCATAGGGAGGAGTATGGGGATTTATTCCACTCCTCTGAACTGCATGAGATTTTGGGTAACGTCTTGCAACTATGCCAATCCGAGAAGGAGACAAAGTTGATGGAGGAGATCTTTTCCTATCCAGATGCTGCTGATAAGCTCTCTGCTCTGACTGCTAAATGCTGGATTCCTGGGGCCGAGTTCTTGGATGCATTGGGTTCCTTCGAGAAGGTAGTAACATCAGGAGATTTATTGAGGCTTATTAGAGCCAAGTATCCTGACTTACCTTCTCTTGAAGAGGTGCTTAATCCTTTAACTGAATAGTTCCAGCAGGTTTGCTACCTTACTTGCTGGCATTTTCCAGTCATCCTCGGTCTTCATGATTTACTGGAAAGGAGCACCAACCTTAGTTGTTAAGTTCTCACAATTATCCATGATGAATACTCCGCGGGCTTAATATTGTTGGGCTTCTTCCTTAGGTGTCCTTTGACAAGGTCTTTAATGTCACAGCGTGCAGAAAAGTTGACAATAGCCCATCTCTCCAGTGTCACTTCTGGTGAAGTCCTAGGAAACCCTATTGGGTATATTTAAAAGTATCATATTCTGATGTACCTTTTTAGATTCGAGGTTTAGCATCTTATGTGCCCTTTTGAGGGTCTTGTTTAGAAGTATCATATTCTGATGTAATAACACCTTTGATATGAACTATTTAGGTTCGAGATTCTTCCTCTACGTGTGCCCTTTTGAGGGTCTTTTTTAGAAGTATCATATTCTGATGTAATAACACCTTTGATATGAACTGTTTAGGTTCGAGGTTTTTCCTCTTTGTGTGCCCTTTTGAGGGTATTTTTTAGAAGTATCATATTCTGATGTATAACACCTTTGATATGATCTTCAACTTTTTTTTTGAGGTTTCTCCTCTTTATGTTGAGATGATTGATTCTCGAGCACGTCTGCCCTTTTGGTCTATAGACCTCAATCTAAGCACTTTTTTGAAGTATTTTATCTCAAACCTATCTCCTTTATTCAAAACGATTGGTTTTTGAATATTAGATCCAAACAACTTATAAGTTGACCAATCATATACCTTATAAGGTATATACTTTTGAATAGCAATCAATGTTATACTTAGGACAACAATCCTCTTTTTATAAAAGGAATTTAAGATTGCTGATTATAAGGATAGGTATAAAAATATCAGGACTTCAATCTGAGTTTATAAAGAGTAGAAGTAAAGTAAATAGTGGGTTTGAGTTTGAGTACCCATTTGTGCTAGAGCATATTTGTCTCGGACCTTGATGAGACTTCTCGGACGTTCTTGATAGTCTCGAACCTTTGTGAGGCTCTTTATTGAGTTTTTATCTTCCGTGATACTTTCGTAACTTAATCACATTCCATCTTCGTGGTATAGGTTCCCCCTTCATGCTTTCCAAGAGGTAGCTTCCCCCTGGATGGGATTCTACGACTCGATATGGACCTTCCCAGTTCGGGGCTAGCTTCCCTTCCACTTCTTTCTTGTTTTTTTCATTCAACCTCATTACCAAGTCTCCTTTAATGAAAGTGGCCAAGCAGACTCTCCTATCATGATAGCGCTTGACTCTTTCTTTTACCTTGGCCTCATGGATTGTAGCATTTGCTCTCTTCTCCTATAGGAGGTCAAGGTCTAGACGAAGGTTTTCTTCATTGGCCGTGCCATCTTCGTCAGTTGGTTGAGAAGTACGGGCCGAGGGGACCCCAATTTCCATGGGGATGACTGCTTTAGACCCATAGAAAAAGCTATAAAGAGTCTCTCCTGTTGCTGTGGCTGGCGTGGTTCTATGGGTCCAGATCACGCTTGGTAGTTCTTTGATCCAGTTACCTTTAGCTCTTTCAAGGCGCTTCTTGATACCGCTTACCAAGGTACGGTTCGTAACCTCTACTTGGCCATTAACTTCTGGATGATATACCGAGGTGAGCTTCTGGCGTATGCCATACTTCGTACACCATGTTTTGAAGGGATCATTAGCAAATTGTGCTCCATTATCGGTAACTATGTATCTCGGGATGCCATAGCGACACACGATATTCTTCCAGCAAAATTTAATAACTGTCTTGCCAGTTATGTTGGTTAGGGCTTCAGCCTCTACCCATTTTGAGAAATAATCGATGGCCACAATGAGGTACTTGAAGTTACCAGGGGCCGTAGGGAAAGGTCCGACGAGATCTATGCCCCATCGAACAAATGGCTAGGATTCTTGGATGGTAATCATATTTTCCTGTGGCACGTGGATCATCTTGGCAAATCTCTGGCACTGATGGTAGGAATTGATATATCTTTTGGCGTCTTGTAGCATCGTAGGCCAGAAATAACCCATCTGCAGGAGCTTTCAAGTGACGGTACGTGGGCCTTGGTGGCTACCGCAGACTCCTTCATGTGTTTCTTATATTAAGTGTTCCGCGTCAGAAGGCCCGACACATTTAAGTAGGGGTTGGAGGTATCCTCTCTTGCATAGGATACTGTTGTGGATGACATATTTCAGAGCTTTAACTTGGACCTTCCGTGCCAGGTGCTTGTCCTCGGGAAGGATACTGTTTGAAGGTATTCAATGTAGGGGTTCATCCATGTGTTTGAGATGTCAACAGCCATGATGCTACTCTCTTCATAACTTCTCTTCGCCAGGGTTTCCATTAGCAATTCTTGAGAAGACCTTATGTTGAGGTCCGAGAAGGCAAGTTTGCTAAGTGTATCAGCCTTGTGGTTGCCTTCTCGAGGATATGATTCAGCTCATAATGTCGGAATTGATTTTGGAGAGGCCTTACTATCTCAAGGTATTTTTGGAGACTGTACTCTCGAGTTTCGTATTCGCCTTTAACTTGTTGAACCATGATTTGTGAGTCACTGAAGATTTCAAGGTCCTCGACCTCAAGGTCCTTTGCTAGCTTTAGCCCCGTAATGAGGGCTTCATATTCTGCTTCATTATTGGTGGCTCAAAAATCAAAATGGAGAACGTAAGGATGATCCTTTCCCTCGGGGCTGGTGAGTAGTACTCCAGCACCGCTTCCCCCCGAGTTGAGGATCCATCCACATATAGTTGCCATTTTCCGGAATCCAGAGTTGGGTTTGGTTTGTCGATCTCCACTGGTTCAACAGACTCCATTATAAAATCGGACAAGGCTTGGCCCTTGATGGCTGTCTGAGGTTTATATTGTATGTCATGTTCTCCCAACTCGATGGCCCACTTCATCATCCGTCCCGAAGCGTCAGGCTTTTGTAGGATTTTCCTGATCGGGTAGTTGGTCAGGAGAACTATTGTATGTGCTTGGAAGTATGGTCTCAACCGTCGAGAAGCATGAACGAGGGCTAATATCAAGCACTCGAGAGGGGTATATCTGGTCTCGGGCCCTTGTAAGTCCCTACTTACATAGTATATGGGATGTTGCGATCCCTCCTTTTCTTTGACTAATACAGCGCTGATGGCTAGCTGGGAAGCAGATATATATAAGTAAAGAGTCTCTCCTTTATCTGGTTTTGACAATGTCAGAAGTTGCCGAAGATGGTTTTTAAGTTCTTGGAAAGCTTCTCCGCACTCATGAGACCACTCAAATTGGTTTGCCTTCTTGAAAATATTAAAGAAGGGTAGATGTTTTTCTGCTCCTTTTGATAGGAAACGGATAAGGGCTGCAAGGGACCCTGTTAGCTTCTGCACATCCTTGACGGTTTTTGGGGGTTGCATGTTTTGCAAAGCATCTATCTTCTCGGGGTTTACTTCGATTCCTCGATTGGATACCATATACCCCAGGAATTTTCCCGCTCCCACGCCTATGGTACATTTAGCGGGATTCAGCTTCAAGTTGGAGGACCGTAATGTTTCAAAAGTTTCCTTTAAATCTTCAAAGAAGGCATCGTAGCTGCGGCTCTTTACTACCACGTCGTCCACATAAATCTCGAGGTTGCGCCCTATTTGAGATTTGAATAATTTGTCTACCAGTTGCTGGTAAATAGCTCCGGCATTTTTCAATCCGAAAGGCATCATCTTGTAGCAGAAAGTTCCTCGGTCGGTTATAAAGGAGGTATTTTCTTTATCTTGCTCAGCCATAGGTATCTGATGATATCCTTTAAAGGCATCAAAGAAGTCTGGTACTTGGTATCCGGCAATCGCTTCCACTAATCGGTCGATCGAGGGTAAGGGATAACTATCTTTAGGACAACAATCGTTCAAGTTGGTGAAGTCGATACACATTCTCTACTTTCCATCTGGCTTCTTGACCATCACTGGGTTAGCTATCCATTCCGGGTATTGCACTTCTTCGATTATACGGGCTTTAAGTAGCTTGTCTATCTCCTACCCAATGGCTTCAACTCGATCTAGTGCAAAGATACGTCGTTTTTGCTTAATGAGTTTTTGTGAGGGATTGATATTCAAGTAATGTTCCGCCAAGCTAGGGGATACTTCCACCAAGTCGTTGGTGTCCCAAGAAAAGACATCTATGTAATAGTTGAGAAGATCTCGTAGTTTAGTCTTTATCTCGGGGGGTAGGAGAGTTCCAACTTCAATGGTTCCTGATTCTCCGAGTTGCATCGGCTCCGACTCGGAGTACTTGGCTGCTTCAAGATTCTCCTTGTCTGGTTCTCATATAGCTTGAATTGTGCATATTCGAGCTAATTGTTGATCACCTCGGACTGTGGAAATTCCTTTATTGGTGGGGAACTTCATCACCAAATGGTACGGGGACCAGATCGCCTGTGCTTGGTACATCCAGGGTCTTCCAAGGATTATGTTGTATGGTGACCTGGAATCGATGATGGTAAAGGTGCAATGTAGGGTTATACTCCGAGAACCATCTCTTACTTGCACCGGTTGGATGATTTTTCCCAAAGTGTCGACAGGATTGCCAGTAAATCCCGAGATAGGGCTTGTAGACGTGAGGTTATTTCTGTTCAATCCCAGCTGTTCATAACAACTGAGAAACATAACTTCTACTTCGCTTCCTCCATCCACCAGGACCCTTCTGATCATGTTATGGTTTATGTCAAATGTAATCACCAGGGGATCTGAATGAGGAATTTGATTAGGAACTGCATCTTCAGATGAAAAAGTAACAATTCCGTCCGAGCGAGATCTTTTGCTCTCCCCCTCCCAGGGAGAGGCTTCTTGTGCCGATAGATGCACACCGTTGATGCTCCTTCTTGCTCCCTAGTTGCTGGCGTTGCTTGCCTCGTTGTTGTTGATGCTTCTTACTCCTATCGAGACCGAGAAACGGATTCGTGTACTCCCACGAAGGTTTTCAGCCGGATCAGCCATGAGTTAGAAGGTCGTATAGATCAAGATCAGCCTACGGGTCCCACCGGACGTGCCAAGTTGATGGATGTCTACGACCCGCACTTGATCACAAACCCTGCTCACGAACTGATCTGCAAGACAAAGGCCACGGGTGTCCCGGGGATAGACACTCCGACGCTCAATTCAGTATATTTGCTTAAGGCGTATAGTATAAAGTATGAGATTAGATGAGAGGTCTACCAAACCTGTTAGGGTATTTATATGGCTACAATCCGTAGATCACCAAGATATGTATTTATGGTATGAATACAACTCTTATGGGAATGGAGGTTGTATTACCATGTATAATAGAAGTGTATTTCGGACATGGTTGTGTTACCATGTTTAGGATAGCTGTATTACCATCTTTGAGAAGAAGTATATTCCTTATTGAACATTCATAATATACACATTCCTTATAAGGATTAGGATTGCTGGACCCGTGGTTCCACCCTCCGCGTATCTCGAGCCCATGACCCTTCTCGGGCCCTGGTCCGAGTATGAATGAGGTCCGAATACAAACCATGGACTTATCACATCTCGGCACTAATATAAATTTTTTGAAAACATCCATGTGTACTTTAAGATAACCGATGTTACACGAGTCATAGTGTGTTCCTGTAATGTGTTGTTCTGCAGATGACAACCCGACAATAACATACTTTCCCAATACTGATCAGTAATTAGCATTTTTTATATGGATTTTTGTTATCAATTACAAAAAACAATCTCATAAAACGCAGAACTTTCTTAACCATTTCAACTGAGAGTGGCCATGATATCTTGCAGATGTAGTAGTAATGGCCTCTCTTAAAAAGCTTTGTTTTCCATAAACGATTTGATGACCTTCCATTATCTCCAGTGATTAGTGAATAAGGAGATTTACTCCCCTCCAGGTCATTTGAAAAACTCTGGGAATTCGCTAAACCAAACAAATATATATAAAAGTTTAGTGAGAATATATGAATTGAAACTTTATAAAAAAATGATAATAATTGGATGAACTAATTAACTTACAATTTCATGGTTGAAATCATCTTCCATCAACAGCTTCCAAAACGAAGGTGGTCCTTTGCTTTTCATTTTCTCGTTTGCTTTAGTTTTCTAGAAAGTCAGAAATCATAAGGTTGATTCTGATCTTGTCCTTCGTATGCGCTTGGAATTTGAAGGCAATTGGTCTTCAATCTTTATTCATCATTTAATGAGTTTCTCTGGAATTGGAAAAGATTCTGTATGAAATGGGTAAATAATTTTGGAAATTAGAAAAGTTTTTAACTTTCCACACATCGATCATTTCAAGATTGTTTTAAAGGGTGTTGCTGTTTACACCCATAATACAATGACATATGTGCCCTCCGAAGCTGATATATATATTAGGGCATGAACGGATTTGAAATATTCCAACACATTAGTACTTGTAGATTTATGACAAAGTTTTTCTAAAATACACATATTGTAACATGTTTAATTAAACATGTTATTTTACAAACTCATTATATATGGAAGACTGAACAAAGAAGGAGCAATATCGCCACCAGTACTCGCCTGTAAGCGATAGTACAGGCGAACTCGCAAATAAGTAAAACAGTAACCGACCAAAACTACTATTCAGGCATGATTTGTCCACCTAAACCATGATATATATATATATATATCATTTTACCCGGATTTTCCTACTCTCAACCTCATTTTCACAATTCCTATCCATCTACCCTCCATTCTCTCTCACCTTATCCACTCCTCAACCTCAAGCACAAATCAATTCAATCCAAATCCATTCTCACACCATTCCAATCCGAGAATCACTTCAATCCTAAGCACAATCTCATTCTCATAGCTCAAACCTTGTTCTCTTGCCATGAACTTAACCCTATGATGTGGCAGAAAGTTATATGAAGAAGTTGGAGCACCCGAAAACTCTTCGTAAGTTCTGATATTTCTGACCGCGGTGACAAAAGAGTAGCGTTTTCTGAGTACAAACGGTGTTCTAATAATAACTAATGCTATGCATGAGTCTTGCTGGTTTTTGGGCGAATTCCATTGTCTTAAGGGTCCAATTCGCGTTTTACTGTTTTATTCCAGCACTTTCAATAATGTTTTTGGTCATTTGGGGACCTTTTTGTTATTTGTTATTTTTGGTGGCAACTAGGGTTGCTATATAAACAATTTCTGGTCTTTTTCAGAAGACGGCATTGATATTGAATGAAAATTGAGTTTTTTCCTCCATACCTGTCAATTTTTCAGTTGTTTTGATTCATACAACCAGAATTTGATTGATAGTTTGTTATTTGTCTCACGCACGCTGCATCAGAGTGGTATCAGATTCCAAAACGGTCCTCAGTTATGCCGCCCCGTCTACGTAGAGGAGCTCATGGCAGACCCGTGGATGACGCTGCTGATCTACGACGACAAATCGAACTGTTGACACAGCGGTTGGATGCTCTCGACCAAACGGTTGCGGAAGATGACGTGAATGCTTTTGGATGTCGTGACCCTTCCCCTGATCGTAATGCTCGCCGTTGGGAGAACGGTTTCAAGGTTGAAATTCCTGAGTTTCATGGTGGCCTTCAAGCTGACGAGTTCATTGACTGGCTAGCACAGGTCGAGGAGATCCTAGAGTACAAGGAGGTTCCTGATAATCGCCGTGTGCCTTTGGTTACAATTCGTTTGCATGGTCGTGCACAAGCTTTGTGGCAACAATTGAAACAAAACCGTGTTCGGCTGGGTAAGGATAAGATTAATGACTGGGAAAAGTTTAAGAAACACATCAAGACTGCGTTTCTTCCCTACAATTATGAGCACGAATTGTACCAGCGCTTTCAGTTGCTACGGCAGGGCCTTTGTTCTGTTGATGAGTATACCGCTGATTTTTATCAGCTACTTGCTCGCACCAATCTTATGGAATCTCCTACTCAATTGGTTTCTCGTTATATTGGTGGTTTACGTTTACAGTTGTAGGATGTTTTGAATATGTTTGATCCTGTCACAGTTGCAGAGGCACATCAGCGTGTACTATAGGCAGAAAAGCAGTTAGCTAAGCATGCCACCATGGGTTTTCGCCTACCTGCAAGTACAGCTACACAGCCTGAACGTGGAGTTATTGATAAGCCTACTCATCCAGTCGCTTCGGCTGCTCGCAGTTTTACTGGCCCTCCACCTGGACGTGCAGGAAGCAGTACACGGTGTTTTAATTGTGGAGATATAGGACATCGACAAGCAGACTGTCGCAAACCACCCTCAGGTAATCGCGGTCTCCTTAATACTGATGGTTTTGAAGTTGGTTCTCCCCCCATTTTTGATACACCTGTTTATGATACCTATGAGGACGACTTGGTTGATGAGTATGTGACTGGCGACATTGAACCTGTATTGATTTTGCAGAGAACCTTTTTACCTCCTCGCACTCATGACCACTCAGAGTGGCTTCATAATAATGTGTTCCAATCAACTTGCACCATTAAGGAAAAAGTGTGCACCTTTATTATTGACTCAGATAGTTGTGAAAATGTGGTGTCTGAAGTAGCGGTTTCAAAACTTGGCCTTCCTGCTGAAACCCACCCTAAGCCTTATAAGCTTGTCTGGCTCAGTAAGGATACAGATGTTACTGTTTCTAAACGTGTCCCGGTGAGTTTTTCTATTGGCACTACATACAGTGATGAATTATACTGTGATGTTGTCCCTATGGATGCTTGTCATTTGATACTTGGTCGTCCGTGGCAATATGATCATGATGTTCAGTTTAATGGTCGCACCAATACATATTCGTTCTTATTTCGCGGAAAGCGGATTATATTGGTACCGACTAAGCCTCGTGTGACTCCTTCTGTTGTTGATAAGGCACACACGACTCTTCTCTCTCGGGTTCCTTTCAAAGCTGCTATGGAAGACTCAGGAGTTGTTTTTGTGTTGTTTTCTTCTCCAACTTCTACGGACACTTCTACTGTTCCAGTTGCAGTCCAACCTTTGTTGCAGGAATTTGTTGATGTATTTCCAGAGTCATTACCCGCAGAACTTCCACCTCTGCGTGATATTCAGCACCATATTGACTTGACACCAGGAGCTGCACTACCGAACAGACCCCATTACCGTATGTGCCCTAAAGAACATGAGGAGCTACGTCGGCAAGTTGAGGAGCTTCTGGCTAAGGGCCATATCCGGGAAAACCTTAGTCCTTGTGCTGTTCCTGCCCTGCTTACTCCTAAGAAGGATGGTTCTTGGCTTATGTGTGGATAGTCGTGTTATCAATAAAATTACGGTACACTTTCGTTTCCCTATTCCTCGCTTGGATGACTTGTTGGATCAGTTGGGTGGTGCTTGTGTGTTTAGTAAGCTGGATTTGAAAAGTGGTTACCATCAAATTCGTATTCGTATGGGAGATGAATGGAAAACTACCTTTAAGACCCGTGAAGGCTTATATGAATGGTTAGTGATGCCATTTGGTCTTTCTAATGCTCCCAGCACGTTTATGAGGGTTATGAATCAAGCTTTATGTCCTTTCATCGGAAAATTTGTCGTAGTTTACTTCGACGATATATTGATTTATAGTTCCAACCCTTCTCTGCATCTTGACCACCTGAGGGAAGTGTTATCAGTTCTTCGCAGAGACAAGTTCTACGCCGCTGCTGCGAAGTGTGCTTTTCTTAGTGAATCTATCCACTTTTTGGGCTATGTGGTCTCTCGCGATGGTCTCCGGGCTTACCCGAGTTAAGTTGTTGCAATTGACCAGTGGCCACAGCCTAAAATGATCAGCGAGGTACGCAGTTTTCATGGACTAGCTTCCTTTAATCGGTGTTTTATCCCTCATTTTAGTGGAATTATGGCCCCGATTACTGATTGCATGAAAGGGACCAAATTTCATTGGACCTCTGAAGTTGAGGCTGCATTTCGTGAGATTAAGCATAGGTTGACGACCACCCCAATTCTTGTATTGCCTGATTTTTCTCTACCTTTTGAGCTTCATTGTGATGCATCCAAAACTGGTATTGGTGCTGTTCTTAGCCAATCAGAGCGACCTGTAGCTTATTTAAGTGAGAAGCTCTCAGGAGCCAAGCTTCGATTTAGCACATATGATGTGGAATTTTATGCAGTGGTGCAGGCTGTGAAACATTGGCGCCACTATCTTTTTCAAGGAGAATTTGTCCTCTACACCGATCACGACTCTCTTCGGCTCTTGGGAGGACAATATAAGATTTCTCATCGCCATGCCTCCTGGCTTTCTTTTCTGCAGCAATTCACTTTTGTGATTAAACACAAGGCTGGTGTCTCTAACCGTGTAGCTGATGCTTTGAGTCGTCGTCATGGTCCTCTTGCTGAAATGCGTATTCATGTCCTTGGCTTTGACTCTTTTATGGAGTTGTATTTGGATGATCCTTTTTCGCGGCTGTGCTATCTAAAATTCAGCAAGGGGAGCCGACATATTTCATATTGGAGGATGGCTTCCTTTTCCGTGGTCTTCAGTTATGTATTCCTGATTATAGCCTCCGCTTGAAGATGATCCAGGAATTACATAATGAGGGCCATGTTGGACATGATCGTACTTTTCAGCTACTTTCCTGCTCGTATTTTTGGCCAACCATGCGCAAGGAGGTTGGTCGAGTTGTGGCTCGTTGTCGTGTTTGTCACATGGCCAAGGGCCATTCCACTAATGCAGGTTTATACATGCCACTTCCTATTCCTACACAACCTTGGTCGGATGTTAGCATGGATTTTATGCTTGGTCTTCTCGTACTCAGCGCGGTAATGATTCCATTTATGTTGTGGTGGATCGTTTCTCTAAAATGGCTCACTTCATTCCATGTAAGTGCACGGCGGATGCTGTTCTTGTTGCCCAGATTTATTTTCGTGAGGTTTATCGGCTTCATGGGCTTCCTACCTCTATTGTTTCTGATCGCGATACTCGTTCTTAAGTCATTTTTGGAGGAGTCTATGGCGTTTGGTTAACACTCAGCTGAACTTCAGTAGTGCCTATCACCCTCAGACGGATGGTCAAACAGAGGTTGTCAACCGCTCTCTTGGTAACCTGCTGAGAAGTTTGGTGGGTGATCACTTAAAATCATGGGATTTGAAATTATCTCAGGCTGAGTTTGCCCACAATCATGCAGTTAACCGTAGCACTGGTTTCAGCCCCTTCCATGTTGTGTATGGTTTATCCCCAAGAGGTCCTCATGATTTGCTAGCTCTGCCTAGTAAAGTTCTTACACACTCTACGGCTGAGGAGTTTATTTCTGAGCTGCAGAAGGTTCATCGACAAGCTCATTCCCAGCTCAGTGCCGCCACTGCTCAATATAAGGCACAAGCGGATCAGAAACGTCGTGCTGTGGAGTTCGAGGTAGGAGATTTTTTTTGGGCTATTCTTATTAAAGATCGTTTTCCTGCTCATACATATAATAAGCTTGCTTCCAAGAAGATTGGTCTTGTTGAGATTGTGGAGAAGATCAATTCCAATGCATATCGTCTTCACTTGCCAAGCCATATGCGTACTTCTGATGTGTTCAATGTCAAACATTTTATGCCTTTTGTTGGTGATTCTTCCTCTGATAAAGACATTGACGCTGCTTTGGATTCGAGGACGAATCATTTCTGCCCCGGAGAGAATGATGTGGCGGAAATTTATATGAAGAAGTTGGAGCACCCGAAGACTCTTCGTAAGTTCTGATATTTCTGACCGCAGTATCAGAATTTGACAAAAGAGTAGCGTTTTCTGAGTACAAACGGCGTTCTAACAATAACTTATGCATTGCTTGAACCTTGCTAGTTTTTGGGCGAATTCCTTTGTCTTAAGGGTCCAATTCGCGTTATACTGTTTTATTCCAGCACTTTCAATAATGTTTTTGGTCATTCGGGGACCTTTTTGTTATTTTTTATTTTTGGTGGCAACTAGGGTTGCTATATAAACAATTTCTGGTCTTTTTCAGAAGACGGCATTGATATTGAATGAAAATTGAGGTTTTTCCTCCACACCTGTCAATTCTTCAGTTGTTTTTATTCATACAACTAGAATTTGATTGATAGTTTGTTATTTGTCTCACGCACGCTGCATCACCCTAGGAACCTAAAAACCCACCAATCTAGATCAACCTTTCTTCAAATTTGGGTAAAACCAACAAAGCTTGCAACTTTGTGAAGTAGACATCAAGTACAAGCTAAGAGCTTCATCTACAAGTAAGGTATGTGTCTTAAATTTCATATCTATGTTGAATGGGCCTTTAGTTTCCTTTTTGTTGACATTTATTACATGAAGGACATGGTAGAGTAAAGTTTATCACTTGTAAGGCCCTCACAAATAACTATTGTGTGTTTTTACTATGTGCAAGCAAGAATGATGTAGTAGTGAATCCACAAGCAAGAATTAGTTTGGAAAATATTGTGTTAGTCCACCTCTACGATCTCATATGTTTACACAAACTAGGATTGGCTAACACTTTCTCTTACAAATCCAATAAAATATTCATTGGACAATATCTCGAGAGGTAAACCTTGCAATTTTCTCTATTCCTTTATCTTTTCTAGATTGTATGTTTCTCCAAACTAATATGACCATTTGGATTCTTTCATGTGATTTGTAGTGATCATTGGAGCTTTGTTGCAATAATACCCGGTTTGAAGCAAGTATATTGGATAGACCCCCTCCACCGCCCTCCATCACGGGTATTTGCCGATCTCCTTGACAATGGATTTCATTAGGGTAACTTGTTATGCTTATGCTATCACTTAATTTCAATTCAATTTTTTTTAGCCTACACCATTGCTATAACCATGGAGTATATATATTGTAGTCTAGGAAGCAATCCTCGGACTGTGGGAATGTGGCTATTACACGATGTTGTTTGGTTTGATGGTGGTATATGGTGCTCAAAACAACATGCAGGATCTTCGAAAGGTAACCTAAAGGTAACCTTCTACAATCTAATTCTATTACTCTTCATGACAACTTCCTAATGCACATGTGTTTCATGCATAGGTATTCGTGGATGATACCACGCCTTTCTCCTTGGAAGAACTTAACAATGGAAGAGACCGATTGGCACGCCACCTAGTCCACGACCGTGCTTTTAACATTGCAAGGCCGCAATTCTGGAAGCTACCTACCACGTGACAAGGCGTTGGTCCATTACATTTAGTCTTTTTAAATTAGGAATTGACATTGGTAATGCACTTGTGTGTACTTGAAATATGAGGTTGTGTCTCTTTAGTATAGGGTGGTAATTGGAAATTGGCAGGTTTTTGTTGTATCGGAATACCGATTCATTTTTCGAAAGAAACGTGTCACATTTTTCAAATATTAGCCAATTTTGTAGTGCTTGTAGACGATATCGTAACAAGAGATTCGCTTACAGGCGAATAAATAAGCATTTTTGCCACCACATTTTTCACGCTCCACAATCTACTACCGGACACAAAACGGTGTCACCTCCAAATTCGCATACACAAGAGATCTCGCCACGCCACTCGCTAGTGAGTCTCTGTTGGCACGATCGTTTCAGGAGGCGAATTCGCACACAAATTCGCCTGTTTCATGAGGCGTGTTCGCCTACTTTATTCTCCTATAGGCTGTATTTGAGGCGATGTCGTAACCATTACGGTTTTTTAAAATTCCCGCTATTCAATAATTGTCCAAAATTCAAGTGATTGAAGTGGCAGTATCATAACCACTTCATAGGCGACTGAAATGAGCGATACCGCTTCTGCAGGCGAAATGATACTGGCGATATCGTCCGGCATGATATCACTGACACCAGGCGGCACCTGGTGGCGAATTCGTAAGCTGAATTCGCCTGGTTCACGGTGTTTTCAAAAACGCCGAGAAAAAATTCACATTTAAGGCACAACTTAGCAAGGCCTTTTGGATATGCCTTGCTTGGTATGATGCGACCGTAAAATACAAAGCAAAGTTAGTGGCAAAAGGGTTCACGCAGATTAAAGGAGTAGACTTCCATGAGATTTTCTCTTCAGTGGCAAAATCAATTAAGATGTTACTTACTGTTAGTGTGTTGCAAACAATTGGCACATACATCGATTAGACATCAACAATTGTTTTTTTTGCATGGACAGTTGGATGAAGAAGTCTATATTAAACTTCCTGAAGGTTATAGCAGCTCATATTCTACACTGGTTTGCAAGCTAACCAAGAGTATGTATGGTTTGAAACAAGCATCAAGAAAGTGGAATGAGGAGTCACAACACTTGCTTTCACTGGGATTCAACCAATCACACCATGATCACTGTCTTTTCCTGAAGTTCACTGAGAGCTATACCTTGGCATTAATAGTGGATGATGTACTAACTATGGGAACCTCAGTGGAAGCTATTGAAACTGTGAAGAAATCTCTGCATTCCAGGTTCACTATTAAAGATTTAGGCCCTGCTCATTACTTCCTTGGATTGGAATCAACTAGAACTTCTACTGGTATTCATCTGCACCAGACAAAGTATGTAAGAGATATCGTTGCAGACTGTGGCTTAAATGATTGCAAGCCAGCCTCCACTCCTTTTCCACCAGCATGGATAGTTCATGATGAAGCATCACCATTATTGCCTGATCCATCTGTTTACAGAAGATTAATTGGGAGATTGCTCTACCTAAATTGCACTAGACTAGATGCCACTTATGATGTACACCAACTGAGCCAATATGTCCAAAATCCCACAGAACACCACATGACAGGAGCACTTCACCTAGTTAAATACACGAGCCATCATCCAGATGATGGATTATTCTATCCCGCGACTACAAACTTACTGTGATGCAGACTTGGCCTCATGCAAGGGAACAAAAAGGTCAGTAACAACCTATACTGTCTTCCTAGCTTCTGCACTCATATCATAGAAATCTAAAAAGCTCCGCACTTGTATCATGGAAATCTAAAAAGCAAACAACAGTTTCAAAGTCAAGTGTTGAAGCTGAGTACAGAAGTTTATCCATGACTTCTTGTGAATTGAAATAGATTAGCTACCTAGCAAGAGATCTCAGACTGTGCAATATCCAATACCTCTCTACTGTGACAATCAAGCTGCAATTCACGTCACAACGAACCCTGTTTTTCATGAGTGCAATACTCTGACATTGACTGTCATATGGTCAGATACAACTACTTGGAGGCCTTCCTGCTTCCTACTTTTGTCAGATCCAATCTACAGCTAGTGGATGTTTTAACAAAGCAGTTGTCCTCGGGAACATTGTCCAAGCTCAGCTTCCAATTCAAGACAGCTGAGCTTGAAGAGGGATGAAGATATTATCAGCATTTCAAGTTTGGTAAAATTGGTGCCAAATTTTGAATTTAAAACTGGCTTCAGGATAAAAGACATCATTTTGACTGGGCGGCATACATTTCAAACTGGTTACACGCGTCCTGGCACGTGGAGCTTGCATATTTGTGTAGCCTACAATCTTAGACTTATTATCTGTAAATTGCAACTGAAAGTGTGCATATATATATATATGTTGTGCTGGTAGCTAGCTTAGTCCTTAAGTCTTTCAATTGTACAAACCCTAATAATGGAAGCCATGAAATTCAGTTCTTTGATCCTCTTTTCTTCACTATTTTCTGCTGTTTTTAGTCCCATGAATCTGTGATCTTGATTTTTTTCAATAGGTGATGCTGAACTCAGTTTTCGTTTTCTTAATTAAAGAACCATCAAAAGAAGAAATTACATTGATAGATAGATAGGATCAACACCATCGATGCCCCGTTTCGACCACAGGCGGCACAACAGAACACAGAGATGCAAATATTGATTAAACAGAAAGTGATAAAGAAACTTGAAACGTTATATATGGATATATCATGCAGCATGTTGGCATGGGGAACTAGCCAGCTAGGCCTGTTTTTACATGCATGTACCCATCAGATTAGATGAGCATTTGGTTCCAGAAGGACAATCACAGGTTTCAATGAATCCACAGATCCCTCCGGCACCACAATCCCGTTGACTCAGCCACCAGTCATCAAGCAACTTTCTCGACGTCACACCCGTACCTGTGCCGGAGACTGCACAGAACGCTGCATATGTGAAACAAAACACTTACATCAAATTTAACACCACTCACATGAAGGAAAGCTAAGTATATATGTAATGTACGAGCTGAATGATATGCAGATACTTACCAGTTGCAATCAGCAGAAGAAACACTAGGGCATTCACCTGCTTCGCCATTGATTGATTCTTCCTACTAACTAGACCTGAGATTAAGATTGATTAATTCCTAGCTGTGTGATTCAGTATCACTGCACTACATAGATATACATGGTTCTATAATTTAAAAGACCAGAATGAGGATGAAGATGTAAGATTCAACCTTGAAGGGTCAAATTAACTTGTACATGCTCAGACATGACATTTATTTATCTCCATCCATTATGCATGTGGCCTGGGAATTATTTGGATCTCCTCCTGATGATTAAAATTAATTGAGATCTTAACTGGGAGATCAACCTCCGGTCCTAACAAACAACTTGCTCAGTGTGTATATCTAAATCAATTACGAATAAATACATTTTTTTTAGATGAAACCATCCTCAGATGGGGGAAAGTTTTTTCATTTGGCTTCCCTGACAAACCAAAAAACCATATAAGTGGCCAAAATTACATTACAGTGACATTGCCTAATGTAGGCCTAAGCATAAAAAATGTTTCAAATTTTTTTGGAGAGCTAAATATAGCCTAGCTAATTAGTGTATAACCTTCAGATCAAACTTCTCAAAAGCAGTAGAGAGCCTATAAGCGAATCACAAAGCGAAACACTAAGCGGCCACCTACTCAGTAGAAGTTTGAAATGAAAGGGAAAAACAGTGAGAACAGATAACCTAAGCCTAGCCTTAGAGTGAAGTGAAAGATCCTTCCATAAGCTATCTGAGGAAAGGTTGTTTCTTTTAATCAGCATTGGGGGGGACTCTAAGTGTGGGGATGTCCCAAGCATCTAGGTTGATGAGCCCTTGTAGTTCACTAGGGAGAGAGAGTCAGTCATAAGATGCCTCAGTCATGAGTTGATAGGTGTGCTTTGCCAGAAAGTCAGCTGGCTGGTTGCCCTCTCTGAAGATGTGCTTGACAGAGTTTGTACCCAACTGATCATATATACTATGAGAAAGTGCAGGGCGTATTCTATGGGGGTCTAAAAGGGGCCGGACCCACCCCGTGATTTTGTCCAGAAATAGCATATATATTATTCATTCATCATGAAATAATATTTTAGAAAATAATTAATTGGTAGCCTGTTTTATTTTTGGAAAGACAAATATATTTATAAAAGGAGAGTAGAAAAGTTTTTTAAAATTAAATTTCTTATAAAAGTAGTGGCACATTTTGTTAGTTTTTTATTAGTATTTTGTTTTTATTTTTTTAATTTATAATTCTTATAAGATATCATAATAGTAATTTTTTTAAAAGAATATTAATAATATTTTCTTAATAATATTGTGAAAACAAGCCTGCATAGTCGAATGGAAGATGATTTTCTGCGAGATTCTTTGATGCTATATATTGAAAGAGAGATTGCGGAGACAGTTCCCATTGATTCGATTATTGACACTTTTGAGACGATCAAAGAGAGAAGAGTTAGATTCAAATAAAATTTATATTTTCTTTAACTATAGTTGGTCCTTTATATGTATGATTCTTTTATCTCTAAATAAATTACTTTACTCTACCGTTATTTTTTATAATATCATTAGTTCTTTCGAACTCAAATTTTTGTGATTAGTCCGGCCCCCTTTAAGGTAAAATTCAGGATCCGCCCCTGAGAAAGTGTAAGGAGCTTCCAGTGAGCAGAAAAAGGATCAGTGATCATATCAACAACAATCTTGCAGTCTGATTCAACACAGAATTAGTTGGATCCCAAAGCAATAGCATATTGAATGCCACATTCACTGGCTAACATCTCTGCTTGGAGAGGAGAAGTCACTACTAGAATATCAAGCCATCTAAGTCAGTTCATCCTTCATGTGTTAAGGCAGAAAACAAATGCCTTCCCTGGTTGTGATTTGACTGAGAAAAATCATCTAAGGCGGTTCCTCTTCCGCCTTAGATGTTTTTGGGTTTAAGGCGTTTGTTTCCGCCTTGGATGAAGGCTTATACGCCTTGCTAAAAGCTTACGAACTCGCTAGCGTGAAAGTCTGTATGATATGAATTGGCTCGTTGCGATACCGTAACTAGCAAACGCTAGTCCCAAACAAATGGTTGATTGTTATGTTACGACAGCAGCTTACGGATCGCCAGATGAAATACTAACGAGTTCGCTACATTGAAAAGCCTAGACTGTTATGAATGTGTACGAGACTGGTTACGACTTCCACCGTGCGGATCGCTAATAGTGGTTACAATCTCGTAAGTGAACCTAGTTTGTCATATATTTATCTGCTGACGAGACTGGTTACGACAAATAGAGGCGAATCGCTCGGCCATAGGTAGCGAACTCGTTACAAGCCAAATTAAACAATTCTGGTTAATCAAAACGAGCCAGGTTACGACAGCCACTAGCTACTCACTAGTAACACCGTAGCGAGGTCGCAACCGAACAATTGTTTTTCATAAAAATTGTAAAAATATGAAAATTGTGAAAATGATATTATAAAAATATAATAAAAGTTGTTGGTTCGAGAGAGTTAACGATATCGTAAGAAAATTGCTTATGTGTATAGTAACGAATTCGCTACTGATCTCGCTAACATTAAACGACGTCGTTTTAGCACTGGGTGAGCGAGAAAAAAAAATGACGTTACGAGTAAGCTAGATATTCGCCTGGCTTTGGCGTGTATGGTTACGAGCTCGACAGAGATCAGATTGGAGAGGTAGAGAAGAACGAGTGATTGGGTAGCGAGGGCGCAAAAACTAAGCTCAGAAATATAATTTGGGCGAGAGAAGTAGTGATAGTACAAGATGATCGCAACTATTTTAATGTTACGGGCGAGAGAAGTAACGATCTCGCAGGGAATTCGTAAGTATCACAAAATTATAGGATTTGAGCCATTTCCACCCATTTCCACTAAAATTGGGTTTCATTTTAATTGTCTAAGCTGTGAATTGCAAGATGCATGGTATCTAAGCACAAAACATGAACATGAAACACTATCAAGCCACACTTTATAAACTAATGGAAGTAATGGAACTCAAAAGTATATGCATCCATTTGACAAAAAAAGAAACTAACTTTTATTGGGAATGTGAGGCCTAGAGATGTACCGAGATCTAATAAGGACCAAGTGTCTAGCCAATGCATCTCTACCATCCTCCAACTCCTTCTTGGTGTACGGTGCATGATTTTCCTCGATAATCTAAGAATATGATTTTTTTTAATACTATTAAATGCAACGTAGATAGTAATAGGTACAATAAGTAGGTTATAAGAATTCTTACGCGATGTAATTCCAAATTATCTTGAACAAGGCCAGCTACACACTCGCTTGCGTACAACATCATATAGTAACCGCACTCCCAATTTGACAATTGCTTTCAGTGCTGAAAGTGAAGAAGTATAACAAATGATTTGAAATGAAATCATAATGGAAATAAATGAGCATTGGATTTGTAATGTCACCTGAATCTGTATAAGGTTGAAGGGAAGTAGTGTGTCGTCATGTACTATGCATAGCAACCTCTAATAAATCTGCAAATTTTGTAGATGGACTAAAGTGTAGCGGGTCCATCCAATACACTCGCTTCAACGATGGTATCATAGCTACAAAACTCCAATGGCCGCTACATATTTTGAGAAATGAAAATGTAAGAACTTGTCTCGAAGATTATAATGTTTACGAAGTGCAAATATCCAATTGTAACAAAGAAAACTAACCCCTCTAGATATGGGCCTATGTAAATTGTCTTGGTCTTGTCACTAAGGATCTTAGAGAGATAAGCAAGTCGTGATTTATTACTTTCATTCATTTCTTGCAAGCATATTGGGTGCAAAAAACCCGATGAAAGTCTTTGCGTTTAGAGCAAGGCATTGCATGTACCTAAATAAACAATAGATGGGATATGAACATATAATAGTGCACAAGTACATGAAAATTCGTAACTTGCAATACGATAGAAGAGATGAGATCAAGTAGCTTACATTTGATGTAGTATAAGGATTGTTTCGGGAAGAGTTTTATAGTGCCAGAAAAGGGCAAAGTCTTCCCATGGAACGACTAATTCCCTCGCTTCGCCGAACACCTGTTTATTGGAGTATAAATAGTAAACAGAATCCCAACTATGGTGGCCCACCAGATCATAAAACGTGCGAAGGAATCCCGGGAGTGATTTTATGAATCCAACTTCTCCCACCGACATCGGTTTCTTAGCTACTGGAAAATGTAGCGGTTCTACGACGGGTGAAGGTGTGTTTTTATTAATTGGGATAGAATTAGAATTCACATCAACGACCAACCATTTGGGCCACACAAAAAAACGGCCCAAACCTTTACCCACTGTCGTGCACTCTTGATCCGCGACCGGTACCAACGCATCCTCGACTAACACATGTAGTATAGAAACCCTAACGAAACCAATAAGGACTTTGGCTTGATGATGTAGTGCCATGTCAGGATATGAATTTTCCATTGCAACGTGGCGGGGTTGAGAATTCATCCCACATTCAGCGTACAACTTGCAAAAAGGGGAGTTCTAATATACAAATAAGGCATGTTTAATTAGGTCGAATTAGACATATGTAGGATGAGTATATTTAAAAAATATCAATAATCATGAGTTGTGTAGAATTATTCATTTGATTGAGGTGCAAGTAATTAAACGTACCTTTGGTTTGGGATCAGATGGTTGTATGTGAACTTGCTCTTTGAAAGGGGCCGAAGGTGTGCATATTTCCTTGTTGGGTTCAACAATAGGTTGGTCAAAAATAGGTTGGTCAAAAATAGACTGGTCAACCTCATGTTGTGGTGGGGAAGGATGTGAACCTCTATACGAGGGTCCATTGATTGGATCGGTGTCACAAAAATCGGATGGATGAGGATACTTTATAAAAGAACATATATTGGCCAACATTGTTTTCAATTTCTTGACCTCTTGGTCGGATTATTTGGCTTGGTTCAATGCTATTTGGAGTTTGGATGGTTTAGGGTCTTTCCTACTACGTTTGATACCAAACACCTCTATATAAGTAACATAACCACCAATTCCCTTAGCTCTTCCCGGATGCTCGGCCTTCCCAAGTGCCCTACGTAGCACATCGTGTTTACCGACAAGGATGAACAAGCTTTCTTCAACTTCACGCTCGACCTCGTCCTAAAAAGGTAGTATAGTAAATGAAAAGTTATTATCGTCATCAATTGTTGTGTTTGATGGTGTGATTGTAGATACTAAAATGGAACATGGTATGGCGTAGTAGGTAAAGCGTACCACTCGATTAGCCACCCTTTTTGCCTCATCATTTGAGAAAGTCCCGTCTTTTTTAATTCTACCCAAGACGAATAATTGTTGTCTACTATATGTTGTAGGGTCTTCGGCAATGACTAGCTTGTTCGCCTCTTCCGCGTCCATGCCCCCATCCACAAGCTCTTTCACCTCGGTTTCATGTTTTTTTTTTGAGGTCTTCCTCCCCACACCCAAGTACCCCTCCCTACCCCCGGTGTAAGGCATAACATTATCAGCAGTGGCTTCGCGCTTCCTATCCCCCAAACCCTTTTAATAATTCTATGTTATTTTAGGAATAAAGCACTAACCGAAACAAAAATATTTGGCTAATTCGCATGACACTATTATTGCAAGATGTAGTAAGTAAACTAACCTTTGCGTCATTTTCTAACCATCGTTTCTTGAATGCCTCCCAAGTAAGGGTTACAATGTGATTGTAACGCGTACTTGGATCTTTGCCCAAACCTCGTGCCCTTTGGTTTGATATAATCCTTGGCAAGGGTATATTTGTGTTCTCGATGAGCTTTTGATGCGATTTGAAGAGCCTTCTTCTTCACTTGATCATAGGATGTTGCCTCGATAATAAAGGGGCGCTACAAATGTGATCATAAAAATAATCACACTCACAATTTTCAATTGAAATTAAAAATAACAAGTACCACACTAACCTTGCATTCCTTCCATATATCCTTTTTGATGTCGATGCTTAGTAGCCTCCAATCCGTTGTGTCTAATGGTGTGCGTATCCTACCCGTCTTAGCACACCAACTCGACCATCGCGCGGCATCATCGTCGGGTGAAATAGCAACACCAATGTCATTAAACTTGACATGTGTTAGTATTTTTTTATCGATCCTAATCTCTAATTCGCGACAATGTGTGAGGAGTTGAGCTTCTTTCGATGCACGAGTCACTTCTCGTTGTCTTCTAACCTCACTTGAACCGCCAACAACATTTTCCCCCCCACTTGAGTCGGAGTTAACGGAACTTGAAGGGCTCTCCATTAAGCTTTCCTTTGTATATTGAAATTAGTTAATGACTAACACAATACTAATAAATCAAAGTTGTACTTTGTAGTAAAAACATTATATTTCATAATCCTAAAATTTAGGGCTAAGCAAGCTATGGAGAATTTTAAAAGAAAATCTTGATTTTCGTTCAGGACATGCTTCTGACATGATATTTAGTAATAACATGATAAATTGAGGCACTATGTACAAGAAAATCAAAATTTTAGCATATAAGAATGAAAAAAATCGTACCTTTGGTATATGACAAAGTTGTGTCGGTAGAATTGATTATTTTGGTTGGGGATGGTCTACCTTGTTTTTCCCTCTCCTACCCATAACAAAGGATGTTACCAAATTGAACAAGAACAAATAAATATTGACATTAATTGCAAAAACTATAGGCAAAAATGTGGTTGAGAATTTATTGCAAAACTTACCAATCTTTTGGATGCAATTAGTGGCTAGTTCCACTTTGTTTTGACACAATTGATGTGTCCAACATGTATGGGATGGGTAATGGAGATTTGATGTGAAGAAAGTTGAGGAGATTTGAGAAGATGTGCAAAAGTTTGAACTTTTGGAGATGAAACCTGTAAGAAGTGATGGATAAGATGCCAAAAGTGTAGTGTTTTTCTGTTCTATAACATGTTTACTTTATTCTAGCTTACCTTGTTGCGACATCGGAACTCTCTCGTTACGCCTGACGTGGCTATTTACGAAGTCATTACGTGCTCATGTGATTGCCTTTTATGCTCTACTTTATCCTTCTAGCGACATCGTAACTGAAAAGCTGACATAAAGTATGTTACTAGGATGTTGCGATTTCGCTACGGATGCTCGCTAGAACCCTACTTAAGATATTTTTTTTAAAATGCACTCATACATTTTTAAATGACGATTAAAACGATTTAAACGAAATGATGGTATAAGACACTAATCATTCTATTTTAAGAATAATTTTCATTTGTTCCATCGTATGCTCATGTAGAACGGGATAGGGATTTGGTCACTTAATCTGCTATTACATAATTTGAAAGAGTTTTAAGAAACCTAGTCTTTAATTGTAAGACAATAAGAAACTCTACACATCATGTGTACGCTTGAAAACACTATCCATCGCTTACCTTTAGAGACAACAACATAGTAGAGCTTCATACATGAACTACATATATATATATATATGAGTAGTTCACGTGCATTTCATTAGAGATACTTAGTTTATTACAACTCATTTATGTGATTACAAGCACGATTCTTAAATTAAACAAAGTATCACGCACACGTTCACTCACCAACTGTCATCACTCATCATACTACCGAGTATCGCTTAATAACATTGCATGCTGATGTACTAAGATGTACTCTGCTTGACATCATGTGATGATCGATATTTTCCAAATTGAGTATTATACTGTTTATATATAAAATGTACATATTTTAGAATATGATAGTGCGTTAAAAAATTTAAACAGAATTATTGATGTTTTACATGGAGTTATGTCATACTGCTTATGGACAAAGATGTACTCTACCTGAGTTAATATCATGATGGATATTTAACAAATCGAGTATTATACTGCATCTATATAAAATATATATATATGTTAGAATGTGAAAATTGCTAATAAAAAATTAAAAAGTTTTACTTTTTAGTTACAATCTAATTAGCTTGTGTAGTAGCGAAATCGCTAGTATACACGTTACCACAGTTAAACCCTAAACCCTAAACCCACAAACCCGCAAACCCACAAACCCACATAACCCAGAAAACCAGTATGAAGGAGTTGCGATAGCGCTAGTTAGTAGTTCTAATAAAAAAAGGCTTTTTTTTGGGTTACGACCTCGCTACTAATTAGAATGATTCTTCTTTAGCGAGTTCGCTACTCGAACGCTTGCCTGGCGAGGCTTTTTAAGATTCGCTACTATAAAGTCAGGCTTGAGCGAGATATTAATGACTTCGCAACATACAGATGTGTGTGTGCTAACGAGATCGCAACATGTAGAAGCGTATCAACTAGCGATATCGCAAGTAACAGTACTATAAATAAAAAAAAAGGGATCGAGCAAAAATTAATTAGCCCCAATTTGAAAACCCTACTGCCATTATCACCGGCGACGATCCTGTAACTTCTCCGACAACATGCGGCCAAAGACCAGAGGAGCGGTGCGGGGACGGGGTGGTAGAGGCTCAGACAGTGGACGGGGAAGTGGTCCGCCGGTTGGAAATAAACGGCGTCGTACTGAGGAGTCTGAGGTTCCGGCAGAGGTTCCAGTCGCCCCGCCGCCGCCGGAAGTTCCAGTCGTCCCTGCCGCTGCCGCTGCTGCCGGAAATGATGGTGGGGAAGGGCCCAGCAGTTCCAGTGAGGAGGAGGACACACCTGAGTTCTTCAACGACGCCGCCAAGGCTAGGTATGAGCGTTGTTCCTCTCGGAAACTTGTAAATAATAATGTGTTTGATAGTAGTGTGGTGCCTTCGCTGCAACTAGATTACGTGCTAGACCATTTTAGGGCACAACATCTAGATACATTGCTTATGTTGCCTGAGCCTGTTTACCATGAAGAGGTTCTCCAATTTTATGCGAACCTAGGTTTAGAGGAAGAGGTGGAGGAAATAACTACAATGGTGCGGGGTATTAAGTTTACGGTCGATAAGTTTAGCATCAATGAAGTTCTGAAATGTCCTTATCTGTCTCGTAACGAGCTGAGGCCTACCAAAAAGGATGGTCCGTACGAGGTACATTACGAGCAGAGGTTTCCTTCTATTAGCCCCAAGCAACTATTGAAGGCCGGTGAGATGGGTCAGATGTGGTTTAAAAGGACTTCTGATAGGCCGGGTACAGCTAGGTTTTACCCGATCCACAGGCTTACCGAGGAGTAGAGATTAGTTTTTGAGCTAATCTGCGGTAATGTGGTCCCGTCCCTAGGGCATGCATGTGAGCCCACAGTTTGTAGTCTCATGGTGTTCTACTATATCATGGAGAAGCTTCCAATCAACCCCGGCTTCACAATTCGGACTCAAATGATGAAGATGGCCAGACACAAGAACGCCGCGCTTCCGTATGGCAATTTGATTGTAGCTCTAATCAGGAAAGCGGGTATTTTTCCAAGAGGCCGTCCCATGCCGCTCGGCAAATACGACAAGGAGTGGCTCAAGCACAAGAGGTTAGAGTTGAAGGCTGATGGGAAGTACGCGAGAAAGAAAGAAGCTGAAGAGGCAGCCAGAAGGGCAAGGGGTAGGATGGGAGTATCAGGTATGATTCTAGCTTGTTATTAACTGTAGTTGGTTCAAGTTGTTTAATTTGTTAATAATTGGTTCTTATCAACCTTGATTTGTTTGTGTAGATGCTGTTTTTGATGCCCGTGGTGTCTATGGGCCAGTTATTGAATGAGTTTGAAATGGCCGAGAAAAGGGCATGTGCTAACAACGAACGGCTCGGCGAACTGATATCCAGCGGGGTAGTGGAGTGCGATCTGAGTGATGAGGAGAAGGTACCTGATTTCCACACCACATTTCCCAAGCAAAAAGACACCGCGGGTCCTAGCGAAGATTTGCCTACAACCAGCGAGAAGGAGCCATCCGATGGGAAGCTTGTTGCTGATCATGTAAGGGATGCAGATGCGGATAGTGATGATGGTGATCATCATGACAGCGACTTTGATGTAGAAGATGAGCCGGCGAGGTATGAGATGATTAGGAAAGAGAGGCTGATCGGAGAACCCGACATGGATGTTGAACCGGGCCAAGGCAAAGAAGAGAACACCTGCATCGAGACTGAAGCTCAACCAGCAAGCCAGAACGAGCAAGACAAGCAAAACGATGAAGGCAGTTCGGGGAAAAGGCCGAAGGCGGCGACAAGATGTGTGTTGATGACTTGCATGATATGTTAGTCGCCGGCCTGTGATTTCGTAGTTTAGTTTTGTTTAAACATTTACATTTTTGAATATTAACTAGTTTTTGGATTATGATCACTTGTGTACGCGTCACCAAAGATGCCGTTTTGGTTACAAGAATGTGGTCTATAAATTTTACAATTTTTAGATGTATATTGTTCAATTTTTTATAGAGTTGTTGTTACTTCAGTCCAGCAAAATCAAGTACTTTTGGTATAGTGCGTGCTCCTAGCGATATCGCTTGGTCCTCGCTCAAGTTTACGTGTAACTTGCGAGTTCGCTACGTGTCGTACTCAGTCAACAGAGCCAAGTTGGCGCCTCACTAGCGAACTCGCTACCTGTGTAACTGAAAAGTAGCGAGCTCGCAACAAGTCGTATTCAGTCAACAGAGCCAAGTTGGCGCCTCACTAGCGAACTCTCTACCTGTGTAACTTATGGTAGCGACCTCGCAACAAGTCGTATTCAGTCAACAGAGCCTAGCTTGAGATTCTCTAGCGAGTTCGTAACAACAAAGCTTGACACACCTGACAAACAATTGTTAGGCTTGGAGAGTAGCGATATCGCTATAGTCTACGGACCCATCAGTAAAAACCTTTAAAATTCCATCAGTAATTATTTTGTTTGGGGGTGTGAATGTGGTCAATGAAAAGGTGTGAATGCCTTTACATTTTTCTTCTTTTAATACAGCAATTACTAATTTTAGTCTCGGAAATCTCACATTTTTTTGACCAATGTAGAACCTCACCTCTATAAATATCAGCCTCTTCTCCCTTTAGAGCCCCATCAGAGCCTTCATTCCCATATTCTCTTCTCCCTTCTCCTATTCTTTGCCTTCTTCTTCCCATGGATTTGACATTTTTCAGCACCCTCCCAGATGACATGATTCATCTTATAATGATTCGTGTTACGTTCAGACACGTTCTTCGTCGGTATGTGAGCTTTAGTGCGACCGATTGGGCTCGACAGTGGCTCACTGAGACTTCTGCAATAGGTCACAGAGAGTCGGCTTATGCCTTGGCTATATTTGCAATCTGCGAAGTTGATGCTCAGAGAGGCATGGATGTCATCACCACCATGAAGGAAACCGACAAGAAAGGCCTCAAGGAAGTTCGGGTACGCGTCATAGCCGAATTGGATTACGCCTGGGGCAATGCGCACCACCTCGGGTACCTCGATGTAGTAGTGCCTAGGCCTAGATGCTGCCATGAACATGCTGACCTCAATCGCGGCTTCAGGTACCGTCGCTACACGAGGGTTGATCCAGCGGACATCGAATGTGATGCATCCACTTGCGAGCAGGAAGTGCTTCACGTCCTTCTAACCCCTCCGCCACTTGAAATGTTGTAGTTCTTTCTTATTTTATTCTGTTTTTTTATGTAAAATTTGTTAGGATTGTAATAAGTTTATGTCTGCCATTTTGGCACATTAATTTAATTATTGAATAGATTTTCTTGTTTCGATACCTTGTCCCTAACATTTTACTTTTTTATCGTAACGGTTATTTTTTCAGCAAAATCACTCGCTAAATCACTAGTTTCATCGTAAATATTACTTTTTTTGCAAAATCATTTACTGTTGCTATAGTGCGTGTTCCTAGCGATATCGTCAGTGTCACGTTTATTAGTAGAATCAGCACAAGCGAACTCGTCACATACTCGCTTATATGTTACGTGGTCCTAACAATATCGTCACATCTGCGAATTTCAGCCTTTTGTTGCGAAAGCGTAACCGGTTCGCCAATGTTACGAACTCGCAACGCAACAAGTTAACATGCATTGGTTTCTAGCGTGTTTAGTTACGGTATCGCCACGTCTACAGCAGTGTACAAATTTTTAAGAATTAGAAGATTTAGTGTACTAAAATTAATTAAATCAAAATTTAACTACATGAACCATGAAATACATCATAATATTCAAAAACAATGGTTATCAAATAGCTACTTTTGTTTTTTACTCTTTTTAGTCTTCTTCTTCTTTGGTTGCCTCCCCTTCCTCTTTGTAGTTTTCCCCGCAGGATTAATCCACATGCCTTCCTCATGATCCATTCTACACACCGACGCACAAACAATATCATCATCCTCCTCCAGAGTTTCGTACACCGAGGGCGGAATGGTGTCGGTAGAAACAGTGGAGTCATCGTTGTACAAGCCGTCACCATAGATGAATGTTTTCTTACCATCAACAACGATCTCCCATCGAGCATCAGTTGGATCTTCCACATAGAATACCTGATGAGCTTGAGCCGCCATGATGAATGGATCATCCCTAGACCCGAGAATTCCTCTATTACCTAGAGTCATGCCTAAATCCTCTGTGCGCACCCCTTCACCTTGATCTACCCATTCACATTTAAACAATGCGATTCAGACATGAACAAAGTCCATTTCCCATATATCAGTAATGGTACCAAAAAAACCATTATCACCCCACTATTTTGGGTTGCAGATCTATCATCACTCCACTTAGTACCAAACGTGTATCCATTGATGTCATACCCGCTAAACGACGTAACTGTGCCTAGGGGTCTTTTGGCAACCCATTTTATAACGTCGGGGTGTTCACCGCCATTCTGCACATGTATTTTGAGCCACCTAGTAAAGTCTCTGCAATGAGCTTCTAGAACTCTAGGTTCCGACCAGCTCGGGTGTGCTGACCTAATATCATTAAGGTGAACATCAACATAAGGACTCACTGAATGATGGTTGCGCAGAATGTACAGATGTGCTGTAGATATTTCATCGGAAGAAGGGCTAAATTTAGACTTATGGCGTAGTCCAACACCATCCAATCTACCATCGTGTCTGGAGACTGGCAGTCTTATAGTAGGTACATCCTGTAAATAGTTGGTACAGAATTCTATTACCTCTTCCGCGACATATCGCTGCACTATACTGGACTCTGGTCGATAACTATTCTTAACAAAATGCTTGAAAATGCTCATGTACCTCTCAAATGGGTACATCCATCTCAAGTACACCGGTCCACACAGCTTCACCTCCCGCACCAAATGAACTATCAAATGAATCATTATGTCAAAAAATGAAGGGGGAAAATACATCTCTAGCCTGCACAGTACTTCAACTACCATATCCTGCAATTCATCCAACTTACGACGGCTTACTCTCTTGCGGCATATTTGTTTAAAAAATAACAAAGCCTTGCAACTTCGTCTCCAACGTGAGAAGGCAAGCAACCTCTCGGAGCAATGACATTCAAATCCTGCATCAGGTTGTGGCAATCGTGCGACTTCATTCCCACTAATTTCAACTCGGCGGTAGATACACAACTACTAATGTTCGAACCATATTTAGAAGGCACCTTTACTGATTTTAGAGTTCTACAAAAACTCTCCTTCTCCTCAGATGACAAGGAATAACAAGCAGGTGGTAAGTATGTCGTACCTGCTTCTTCTTGAATGGGAGCAAGTGACGTCCTTATGCCAAGATTGACTAAATCCTTTCTACTTTTCAATCCATCCTTACTCTTGCCCGGTGTATTCAATAGCGTCCCAACCAAAGCTTCACATACATTCTTCTCTATGTGCATGACATCTAGACAGTGGCGCACATCCAAGTGCTCCCAATAATCAAGCTTGAAAAAAATCGAACATTTCTTCCAAATCGTAGTTTGAGCGCTTTTCTTTTTTCCCTTTTCCAACACAAACTCCATGCCCGCTACCTTTTCCAATATTTCAGTACCTGATAGTGGGACTGGGGCAAAACCATGCTGTTCTTGACCGTTAAACAACTTCTTTGCACTCCTCCACGGATGACTTCTAGGTAGAAATCGTCTATGACCTAGATAAACAAGCTTACCACCGTGCTTTAATTGACAATGACTAGTATGGCTCTCACAAACGGGACATGCAAAATGCCCTTTCACAGAACACCCTCCAAGGTTACCCAAAGCAGGGAAATCATTGATGCTCCACATCAACATGGCTTTAAGTTGGAATTTCGCGTCCCCTCGACTTTCGTCAGGAATATGAATCCCATGCTTAAACAAGGATTCCAACTCCTCAACAAGAGGTGCTAGATATACATCAATGTCATTGCCGGGTTGCTTAGGCCCCGAGATCATAGTGTTCAAAAGAACATACTTTCGTTTCATCATCAACCATGAAGGTAGATTATAAATAACAAGCATCACTGGCCATGAACTGTGGGTGCTGGACATGTTCCCGAAAGGGTTCATTCCGTTAGTAGATAGTTCTAAGCGCACGTGTCTAGGTTCGTCAACAAATTCTGGGTACATAGCATCCATCTTCTTCCACTGATCACCATCAGAAGCGTGAGATATAATATCATCATCTTCCTCTCGAACCCTATCGGCATGCCATGTTAACAATTTTGCATCAACTGGATTGGCATACAAACGCGTCAATCTCGGTTTTAAGGGCATGTACCACATCACCTTAGCAGGACCTTGCTTTGTCGATGTTGTCACTGTTTCTCCACATACCTCGACCTTTCCCTCCTTCTTTTTCCATCTAGACTCACCGCATACCTTGCAATCATCCCTCAAGGAATCAACAATCCCCATATACAACATACAATCATTCGGGCATGCGTGAATCTTAGTAAACTCCATGCCCATAGGACACAATATCTTCCGCGCAGCATAAACCCTGTCAGGACATAAGTTGTCCTGAGGAAGTAACTCTTTAACCAACTCTAGCAATTCCGTCATTCCTTTATCAGAAATACCATGCCTTGCCTTTAGGTTCATTAACAACAATGTTGCTCCCAGTCTAGAATGCTTAGCCCCAACATATAAGCTTGTCTTTTTATCGTCATACATTGCCTCCAGCATACTTTTCTTCCCAACAAACTCCATAACAACATCGTCGCACATGTCTGAAAGCTGTTCATTATACTGCAAGATTTCCTCGGCGCTTCCCTCCTCCATCTCCACCTGGTCACTTCCATAATGACCTTCCCCATGCCAAACCCATTCTGTGTAGGATTTGTCAAAACCTTTACAAATTAAATGTTCACGCACGACAGCAATATCTTCAAATATGGCGTTGTTTATACACTTGTTGCATGGACATCTAACCCCTCCTATGATGTTCTGTCTACAATGTCGCAACCCAACATCTAAGAAATGTTCAACCAAATCTAAGTACTCCTTTGATAATCGAGCAATCTCCTTCATTATTCTTTCGAGGTCCATAATTCACAAATCAGACAAACAGCTACACAATACTACTAACCCACTGACTTTAGATGATCAACACATAAACTACACACTGCATTAACAAAACAACCAAGATAAACCAAAATGCAACAAAAATTTATGCATAAAATCAACCAAAATCAAGAGACAAGCCAGTACATTACGCAAGTTAAACCTTACCTACACCAACACGGGAACAATGAGACCTCCGAGAACACTTCAACTGATCACCCTTCAATACCCACCTGTTTAGACCCTTTTAAAGTTTTTGTTTTTGGAGTTAGAACGGCCAGTTCAGCTTAAATCTGTGACCCATACAGACGCGCTTGCGATGTCGCTAATACGTCGCTAACACCTTTGAATAGCCAGCGAACTCGTAACATTTCAATCACCCTCACATGCATTGTACATTGAACAATGACAAATTTGACGTGCACAAAAGCGATACCGTAACATCAAACGCAATATACTAGCGTCCCAGTTACGACATCTCCCATATCCTCGCCTGCTAAAATTAGGGTTTAGCAAAGCTTACGATATCGCAACGCACAAACCTACAACTAACGAGCTAACCTACGAAATCGCTACAGACACGTTTATATTACTACAAAGGTTACGAGATCGCAACAACCATTTCAATTTAAGGAGGATACATTTTTTACGCCTTGGTCAAGTATTTTTTAACGTCAAAACCCATTTCCGCCTTTAACTGCCTCTTTCCGTCTTGAATGTAATTTTTTTTTCTAGGTTGAAGAGGTAGCGAACTCGCTACTTTCAATCAAGGCGTAAAAAAACGCGCCAGGCTTAAACGCCTTAAATATGTGTCTTGCATCTACCCCTTTGTAGTAGTGAGTAGAGGCTGTACAGAATCCCTTAGCCCCAATAAATTCACCATTTGAGCCCCTACTAATTATACCAATACCAGCCTTGTTCAGTGACCATGCAACATCAACATTTATTTTTAAACCATAGCTAGGTTTGGACCATTTGATTGTTATGATATTGGGTTTTGGGGGTATGTAAATAGGAGGGATGCAGGCCTGAGACATCAAATTCTCATCAATAGACCTAGTGCAGTGGACTGGACTGATGATCAGAGAAAAATAGATGTGCTGTTGAAGTTCTTTTGTCTGAGATTTGGGACTTGTCCTTCAAAAATCATCTTGTTTCTGCATTTCCAGAGAATCCAGACCACAAAAGGGGGGGCAGTATGGTTCATTCTTGTGTGCAGCTTAGACAAGCCTACAAAAGACCAGAGTGTAGCTAGTCTGTCCCACAAACTTTCTGCATTGAAATATATTGAACCACAAATATGGTGCATATATTTCCATAGCTGCACAAAAGTTGCACATGTAGAGAAAAAGTGATGTATGGAATCTGTGTGGTGGCAGAGAGGGCACTTAGATGCAAATTGGAAACCAAACTGACT
Organism: Sherardia arvensis; assembly: GCA_948330725.1. Lineage (NCBI taxonomy): Eukaryota > Viridiplantae > Streptophyta > Magnoliopsida > Gentianales > Rubiaceae > Sherardia > Sherardia arvensis. The sequence goes on from OX415236.1 coordinate 34,558,145, forward strand.
CAAAATGTCATCAAAGAGCAACAGACAATTTAATAACCTCCATGAGAACACAGAAATTTGTTTGGGAATACCTGGCCTCCATATCTTTGTCAGAGCTGGGAATTTCTGAGATTGTTGAATAAAGATGGAGCAAGCACTCTTGATACTGAAACTCCCATGTAGATCAGGCTTCCATATTAGTCTGTCAGCTCTGAGAGGATGGAACACTGCCTTATCAAGAATCTGTATAATGTTGGGTGGAAGCACCATAGCCAGGAGGAGCAGGTAGGTATTCTTGTTGGCAATGAATTTCTGAACTGTAAAACTTAGGTAGTGATCATTCCCGGAGTGGAAAATGTCAACAAGAGGGCCAAAGTCAGTCCAATTTGCAGTCCAAAAATTACATTCCCCAGAACCATGGATAACCCTGGAGTGAGCCTCAGCTATAAGATTTAGTCTGCAGATCCTTCTCCAGTTCTGGGATGTTCTTGTGGATGGAGGTAGAGAGGCAATAAAATGAGTCCAGGGAGCTTCACTAATCTGATACTTCCACCAGAGTTTGCATGCATAAGCTTTAATAGTAGCAGAAAGGTTCCTAATCCCCACTCCATTCTGAGCAACAGTTTACATAGAGCCCTCCACTATCTCCATAATTTTTTAGGTTTGCGTTCAGTGCTTCCCCAGAAAAAAATAGCCAGCTTCCTTTCAATCTTCTTAATAATCTGCTTAGTAGGCTCCATGACTGCCCAAATATGCTGAGGCAGGGATAGTAAGCAAGATTGGATAAGAGTTAGTTTCCCACCTGTAGAAAGCCATTTATTTTTCCAATTGGATAATTTCTTATCAATCATCTCCAGGATAGGTTGAAAATGAAGGTTTAGAATTTTTCCATTGAAAATCTGTACTTCCAAATATTTGACATGCAGGCAACCTTTTTCATTCCCAAAATATTTTTAACTTGTCTAAACTTGGCAGGTGTTGCAGTGCAACTCGGAAAAAACTCACTTTTTTCAAAATTGATCTTTTGACCTGTTGTTTCCTCAAACTTAACTAGGAAAGCTTTCATTTTAATTAGATTCAATTTTGAAGCCTTGAGAAAAATAACAGTGTCATCTGCATAACTTAGGTGTGAGATAGGAACAAAATTTCTGGGCAGAGAAAAATATTCCATATTTCCTGTGTGAAAAACATAAGAAATGCTCCTAGTAAATGCTTCTGAAAAAATGTCAAAAAGAAATGGAGTGAGGGGATCACCCAGCTTAATGCCTCTAGAGGCCTGAAAATAGCCAACTGGCTTTCCATTAATTAAAATAGAAAACCAAGCATTAGACAAATTTTTTTAGAATGCAATTTGTGAACCTGCCTGAAAAACCAAATTTAAGGAGTATTTTTTTGAGGAAATCCCAACTGACCCTATCAAAGGCTTTCATGAGATCCACCTTCAAGATACAGTTAGGGTCCTTATGTTTAATATTCAAAAATCTGAACATCTCTTTTAAATAGATGACATTATCTGAAATATCTCTATTTTCTAGAAAAGCGGATTGATGATGAGAAATAAATTTTGGCATTAAGGTTTTTAGTCTTTCCATAAGGATTTTTGAAAAAATTTTATTTGTAACATTGGAAAGACTAATTGCTCTATAATCATTAAAGCTAAAAGGGATTTCTTTTTTCAGGAATAATGGTTATCCAAGTGCTAGAAATACCCCTATGAGTATTAGACCTTGATAAAAATTCATTTGATGCCTCTAAAAGATCTGAGCATATTATGCCCCGGGCCTTAATGAAGAAAAGAGCAGAAAAGCCATCTGGCCCTGGACTGCTTGCTTTATTAAGGCCTAAAACTATTTGATTTAATTCTACTAGGGTAACTGGTTTATTTAGTTCCATGTTATCCTCCTCAGATATGATTTTAGGGATCTGAGAAAGAAAGTGGGAACTAAGTTGATCTTTGTCAGGATGAGGGTCATCAGTCAGCAGATTTTGGTAGAAAGAAATTGCTTCCTTTTCAATATCTGAGTTTTCTGTTAACCATACCCCATCTGAGCTCTTCATCTTGGTGATGTTGAGTCTACATTTTTTCTCCATAACGGAGTTATGAAAAAATTTAGTATTCTCATCACTTTCTTTTAGCCATTTTAGGTTGGCTCTATGTTTCCAGAAATTGTTTTGTTCTTTCAAAGCTCTTGTAAGAAGAGCTTTGCATTTTTTCAATTTGATCAACTCATGAGTTGAGCTGTCAGCTTCAAAAACAATTTCCTGGATTCTTAAATTTTCCTCAGCCACTAGTAGATTTTCATCAATATTGCCAAACACCTCTTTGTTTCAGACTTTAAGAACCTTTTTGAGACTGTTTAACTTGAGAAAATTTCTTAGCATTCCCTGACCATCAGTTGGGACAGTCCAATGATTATTGATAATATCCATGAACTGTTCCCTTTTGAACCAAGTATTAATAAACCTAAATGGCCTGGGGACTGAGGGTATGGCACTGCCAATTCTTAGAAGTAGTGGACAGTGATCTGAGGGTTCCTTGTTAAGAACATGAATGGAAGACTGTGGGAATTTAGTCAGCTACTGTATGGAACAAATACCCCTATCAAGTTTCTCAGTTGTCAAATTTTTCCCATTTTCCTTTGTTCTACCATTGGACCATTTGAAAAAATTGCCAACCGTGTGCACTGGAACTAATCCTAAGGAATATATAAAATTACTGAAATCCCTAATGCTGGCTAAACTAGGGGATGAGTGACCTCTATATTCATTTACAGATATCATAGCATTGAAGTCACCTATGTACATAGCATTATCCAAATTTAGATCTTTTAGGTCTATCCATAACTGTTCCCTTTCTTTCCTAGTTCTCAGGCCATACACAAAAACTATATCAGTGAGTAAGTTTAGTGTATGGCAAGAGATCTGTGCAGAAAGGAATTGATCATGGTCTAGGCTAGAAACTATACTAATATAATTATTCCACATTAACCATATTTTTTACAGGTTTGAGAACATGCAATTTTGAAACTGGAGTTGTGACATGTATGATGCACATTTAGTGTTATCATGCTGAGGGTCTATAATACACAGAAGGTCAATTTTATGTGTTCTGACAAGTCTAGCTAATCTTAGCATGGAAGATTCCATACCTCTGATATTCCAGACAAGAACATTTATACCCATAGTTGTACTAATCATTTTTTCTTTGGGTTTTAGGCTCTTAGTGGCTGTCCTAGTTATGACTTTGTTAACCTGATTGAAATATGAGTTAACTTTATTTCTTTCAGGTACATCATCAAGGTTATCAACAGAAGTTTTTGGCACATCGTTAGCACTAGGGGGTACCTATTGTGAGTCTGGAGAGGAGTGGGCGATAGGTGGCATCTCCTCTTGACTTACCATCTCAGCATTTTGATCACAGATAGATGTAATAATTATTTCTTCATCAACCTTTTCTTCCTCTTCAGTATTCAATTGAAGGATTCTATTTACAGTCTGCCTTGGTTGAGAATAGAAAGAAATCTTGTTAGTATGACAAAGAAATTCACTAGTGTCAGAAAACATACCTGGATGTATGCTAATGTCATCAGCCGCAAACATTCTGTGTTTTTTGGGGGTTTCCCATTCAGTCTGTTGAGATTTGTTGATTGCCTTTATAATCTGTTGGACTGGAGAGTTGTAGGGAATGATTGCTGTCACAGGGGAGGGGACTGTTTCTTCTAGAGTTTGGACAGTATCAGTAGCCCCTGTCATTGAAAGTAGGTTGACCTTAGGAGTGGTTTGGTTCTCCTTATTTGGATGGTCATCTTCACTATCTGAGAGAATGTGAATAGAAGGCTGTTGGGGAGATTTGTGTTGTGGAGATGATCTTGTGGAGGGGGCAGTGTTTGTGTGGAGAGAGGGTTCTTGTGAGTTGATGGAGGGTGTTGGTGATGGGACTGCAGGACCTTTACCTTTTTCAGCCTGGCTCAGAGGGATACCTGATCTTGCATTTCTGTTTTGGGGAGCTGAGGCATTGTTTCTCATAGCCTTTCCAGAAGTTCTAGCCCCAGCTTGTTGTGGAGGTTTGTGGGGATTCACTTTCCTAGTGTGGGCATCAGATTTGGGGAGTGTATACAAACCTACCCAGGGTTCGTCCACCCCCCCCCCCCCCTCCATGTGGCCAAATCTGAGCCGTCCAAACAATCCAAGGGCTGAAAAATGATATGCAAGGTACCCCACTTTAGTTATGTAATGTCTCATATACCCCTCATTTGTATAATCCAATCATGTCATTTTGGGTTAATGATGACCCGTTTTTATTAATACAAATTGTGATTTTCACTATAATATCGTTTTACCAAGCCCTTTTTAATACCAGAAACTAATAAAACGTCTGAAATGCCCCTGTCATTCAGAAGATGATATCCCAGTCTAGTTCGCCGGTCAAACAATTGGAATTCGCTATTCTACTGAAGAAGTTTACCCAGCGCTTAAGTGATGTGCAGATCTGGGATGCGAGGGCGGTAGCGGACTCCGGCGTGGAAAATAAGCTCGTCGTTACCCTCAGAATCGGCTACATCCGGCTGTACTGGCTTGTCGACAAACCGATTGTTACTCAAGTCGGCCCGTCACACGCATAACATATAGGGAAAAGACAGCTGAAAGAATTTGTAAGTCTTTTATCTGTTTTCGCTACGAACGTATCCAATTGTTTGTTTGATTTACAAAGGTGTGAAATCTGTTGGGAATGAAATCATGAATGAATGTGAAGTTCATTTATTTCCCGTGAAGGAATGACCTAATGGGTTAGCATCAAATTTGTGTTGTATATGTTAATTGATTTTGTTGAATTTGGGTGGAATCAAAATTGATTCTAGTTAACCTGGCACTTTGAGTGATCATGGTATATATTTTTTGATGTAGATCACCACCACATTCTCAATCTAAGCTAACCTATAATCCACAGTGATGAACGAAGCGACTATGAATTGAATTTTCAATTGACAGGTTCATTCTGAAACATAGTTGTAGTAATTATATATAAATAAACCTAAGTAGTTTCTTGGGAAGGTTAGAGGTCGATTCTCAATCCAACTCCACATTAGTCTATAGACAAGTCAGTGATAAACATGATCATTATTATGTTATCATAAATAAATACTCTCAGTTCCTTGCTTGTGTGATGGCTGAGGTGGTACAATCACATCTCATGCTAGTCTCTGATTTCTGGTCGACTTTATAGAGTGTTTAGCTACTTCATTTATAAAACATAGCAGTGGTTATTTATTTTCGTTTAACCTGTTCATTGTTTACGGACTGTTATGGCTTAAACTTAGTATTGAATATCCTTGTTTCCAGAAAATGTTATCATTCATGACAAAGGCGAAGCTATATATTTTATCTGCTGCAGTAGGAGTGATTAAGGATGTATAATTGCTTTGCTGTTCATTACTGATAATTACAGAGTACTCTCCCCAGCTATCATTACATATACGCTTGAATTGTTACAAACTGTGTCTTTATTTCGTGAATAGGTACCTGAATACACTCTTCACACCTGCATATGATTCAACTGTTTTTTAATGATTTAAAAAACTAATAAACCGATGTCAAAAGTCATACAATATTCGAAAATAAAGGTCATGTGATAAGTAGCAAATAAAGGGAAAGCATAATGATGGCTTCCGATTTATTATGCACTGCTAGCGTAGTACATATAACCTGATAGGGACTAGTAACATGGTTGAATTTATAATTACATTCTTTCGTTTTATTTATCAGCAAGATGTTACCAGTATTGACATGTTTGCGTTTGCAAGACTGTAATGATGAGCCATACGCCGATTGCTTATATTGTTATATACTTGATAATCAACCATAGGTGCAAGTGTTTTTTTCTGTATAGCCGTAGGGTAGAATTTAGTATTTTATATAACCGTGTTGATCAATGAAGCTTATTTTGTTTTATAGTTGAAAAACAACCAAAATGCAAGTTTTCAATTTCTGTATAGCCATAGGATAGTATTTTATGTTTTATATAACTGTGTTCATCGATGAAGATTATTTTGTTTTGTACTTGATAAACAAACCAAAATGAGAGTGATTTTTTCTGTATGGCTATAGGATAGTATTTTATATTTTATATAACTGTGTTGATCAATGAATTATTCGCAACAGCAAGGTGATGCAGTATCTTTTTTTAATATTTGACATCACTAGGACTCTAGGTTTGTTTCTTCTTAAATATTGCTCATGGAATTTTCAGACGAGTCCTAAATTTTTGTGGTACTTGTATTCTTGTACACAGCTCACATCTGTGCAAATATTTGCTACTGCTCTGTTGATAGTTTTATATTTACTTGAAATGATAGATACTTTATAGCATTCCATAGTTGTGTAGAGTTTTGCATTGCATAGAAAAAAGGGCTCCGTACAAAAGACATGTTATAGTCCATTACTCTTTATGAAAATACCAATGCAGAGGTATATAAGTTACTTGGTTCTTTTTATGCATAAGGGTTGTGAATGATATATGTTACTATATTTTTCTGCCTTCCATATGAGGGTTGATTTTAATATGTAGATCACTGCTTAGATAAAAGGGATTCAGTACCTATACAAAAGCATTAAAGTATATATGTGTTGGTGCAATTTTGTTACTAGGGCTGCTCAGATGAATATTTGTAACTTGGTCGTTGTTGTGCAAAAGGGAATGCACTTTACTCTTTGGATTGGTATTCTTATATGCGATACTTCTTTTTATTGCCGGTTAGTATAAGTTTTGGCTGCTAAGCACTTGCAATATTTTGGTAAACATTATATTGTTTTATTGGAGACTCCAGCAGGGGAGGGAGGTTAGGTAGGAGGCGATGGAGAATAGACTGAGTAAGCCCAGGATGCTGAAGAAGAAGGGGTCATGACCTGAAGACTAGACTGGGATTCTGAAGACCCTGTAGTATAGAGTATATACCGGGATGTAGTTTTTGTATGTTGTTGTAATGTCTTAGTTATATCATGTCGATTTAGGAACATATATGTTGGACATCTAACAATTTATCAGTTGTACCTATAGCGATGTAGATGTTAATTCTGCTGCAATACCATTGTACGTATTGAGTGCTGCAACTAGAAGTGTACAGGAAGATTGATCATGTTAGTGAATATTGACTGTTGGATGGTTGTACAGAACATCTCCTTCGTTGGAGATTACGATTGATTTTCTTAAACTTCATATGAATAGCAGAAAACTGACTTGCAAGTTTCTTCATGGTATATTTGATCGTTAATAACTTCATTTACCTATAATAACAAATTATAAATTATATATATTTAAAAACTACATGTTACGGTGAATCCAAAAATATCTCATACAATAATATTAACATTCACAAACTATATGAAATTTATGGTCAAACATGAAGGATAAAAAGTAGAAAAATAGTGTGCCAAACATAGTTAATCGGATTATTTCATTTCCAGGACAAGTTTGGCCCAAATTTGATTTATGTGGACATGTCAGTTTTAGGCCCTAACGTACGGGTCAAAATGGGCTTGGATGGAGCATAATATTGCAAATTTTCTGTGTTGTACTAAGAAATAACAATAATGGTTTGTATATTAATGTAACCTAATTCGTACTTACAATATAGTTAAATTATTGGGGATCATACCTCCCTAAAAAAAATTCGTCATAATTTAACTAAAATTCTTCCTCCGTTTGCCACATTTACATGTATATTGACAATCGAAATGAACCAGGTTTAACAACCCAAACCTGATTAGATAAATTTATTTTTGGTGTATCGGGTCCAAGATTCATGGTTCCAAGATGGGATTGGTGTTGCCCAACAGTTACTCTATAATAGAATTTTAGCTAAATTTACCCTTTTTCGCTACATTATTGCTTCCAACATCTATTCTATCCCATACTCTAAAATAGAGATATGGTGAAATTGGAATAATGAAAAGGCATATGAAGTAGACTTGTTTCATGCTCTAAAATGTAAAGCTATTGATGATTCTTATTTTTTCTTCCTTTTTTATCCTATACTTTCTTAATCCTTCACATATTCACGCATAAAAATATTAAAATATAAAATTGCAAATAATATTAAGGCCCTTATTTTTGCCCTTATTAATTAATGATGTGTAGAATTTATTTAGATTCTGTGAAAAATGATGATGTGGAATTAAAAAAATACTCCTTATTTTCGTACAATTGGAGATGTTCTTAGTACCCTCCATGTCGATATCTATCAACTTAATAAATTTGTCAATCCGTTAAACTTTTTATTTTAAAAGTGGGATGGATATACTGTTGTACGCGCGAGATACGGACCCTTCAACATTGTACCCGCCACCCTCTTTAATCAGATCGATTTCCAAAGGATTGACCTTCTGTGAAGAAAACACGCATTTAATATGAAATTCGAACTCCCCTAAGCAGTAAACCACCCTCGAGTAGTGCGGGAAAATTGGTTTGTTCTGCTTTATTTTTAAAAATGAAAAGGAAACAGCTAAAAAAAAAAGAAAATAAAAACTGACAATACACCTTCCCACCTGCCCCGCTTGACAAGGTTGGTCACCTTCCCAGCCCAAACCCCAGTTTTCATTTCAAACGCAGACACATGAGATTTGAACCAAATTCCTCCTCCAATTCTGTGGTTATCTTTGTTCAGGGCACTTTGGGAAGCCAACATTAGATCAAACACAGGCCGCTTTGAATGCTCTAACCACCCTGCTTAACCTCTTTGCTCCCTCAAAACAACCTTCACACTCCCCCATGGGACTGTCGATTCAGTTCGTTTGACTGGTTACTTTAATCACCCCGACAAAACATTTATGCCACACACATAACAAAGCTTCATGGTGTGCATTCTTTCTCTACAAAAACCACAGATAATCCAAAGCATTCAGCCACAACACACAAACAAATAGAAACATGACTACTCATCTTCTTCTCTCTCCGAGTTATGGATAGCTTCAGAATATTTGGAAAGGTCTCCGGCCGGATCCATTTAGAACCTCCAACTTCCTAAATACTACTTTTCAGTGCTTAACCGCGGATTCATTCCCAGCGCAAACATTTTCTACACGGCCGTCAGTGAGATGCTAGTTTCCACTCACTCTCACGAATGCAATTAGGTCGGGATATGGTGGCTGATCTCCTCCACCTGAGTGGAATGGAGGCGGTGGCCTACCTGGAGTTCGAATCGCTTTCGAACTCTGAAATAATTGACCGGGCATACAACGAGGAGATGAACGATCATACACGGGCCGCGCATTCAGCAGTCCATTACCTCAAATGCATCACACATCCCAATGATCAAATCCATCAGGTATGAGCCTTACATCAACCTTTCTGACCAATATTTGTTTCTCTAAATCTAACAACATTACTTACAATTTTTATTTCAGGCGACTATCACATGACTTTGACTTTGCTAGAAGAAATACAAGAATGTTAATCCTTCAAACAAGAATGGCTCAGATCCAGGTTCAGATTCAGTTCGACAAAAGAGGTCGAGAAGAAATGAACCTAGTGCCCCGATTCAGATTCAGGTTTATAGATCTTCTCAAGAGTCACGACAACACCACTGTGATGCTAAATGATCAGCTTTTAATATCCTCAGATGAAGTACATCTTCCCAATCTGGTAAGAACGTTTCGAGTAATTAGTTGTGCACGAAACGAGGCTTGTGTCCTTTAGGGTGATGCTCTACGAAGGCCACATGCCTCGTTTCGTGCACAACTAATTACTCGATACATTCTTACCAGATTGGAAAGATGTATTTCATCTCAGGACATTAAAACCTGATCATTTATCATGACGGTGGTGTCGTCGCGAGAAGATCTATAAACCTGAATCTGAATCAGGGCTACTAGGTTCATTTCTATGGACCTCTTCTGTCGAACTGAATCTGAACCTGGATCTGAGCCAGTCTTTTTTGAAGGATTAACATTCTTGTTCCAATTCTTGGTGGATTTATCAGCATCCCAGGTTCTCAGGATCCCCCCTGTTTGAGACTCGCTAATGTGGCCGGCTCCATGGTGAAGTTCCAGCTCAGCCTAGTCCACAACCAGATGACCCATGTACACCATCGAATTCTTCAGATTGTCAAACGTGGAGGGGGTTTGGCATATTGTTTATGAAAATTCCGAAAGGTGTTGATATGTTGCGCCCATTTGGGGAGAATTCGCCTAACCGGATGCGTTTCGGCCCTGTCACGCATTACCTTTTACCCTAAATCTTTGGCTAGTTGATGCTGTAATGTACTTTAATAATATCCTTTCTTAGATGCACAACAACATTTGTTAATTGAATATGTAAGTTTTCGCGCAAACGATGAAGCCCATACGGTAAACATACAAATAAATTGCAGTTTAGGTATCTGATTTCCATTCTTACAAACACTCTACTATCAGTATCCAATGCTTCCATAAGGGTGGAAGTCCATAATAGTGCAGCTAAGGATCACATTGCAGATAATGCACTTGGAGAAGCGTCTTCCATCTTCAGTTGACTGCATCAGTAGGATAGACGTGAAATTTAGAATTTCCAAGATTCATTTTTGCATCAATGTGTGCAGGCAACATGTCAAGGACCATTCCCCTATTCCAGTTGCATTTGCTGAGGACAATGCCAGTTGTAATGGATGCTCTAATCTGGTCAACCATTGGTGCCTGCGGGAAATGATTATTGCCCCGGGTCTTAGCGCTTGCTCCAAAATAGAGAAAATGATCAAAAAGTGTCTGAATTACTTTTAGAAGATACCTGGCCAGTTGACGCATCGAGTAAGGAAAGGGCATCCCCTGTGTAATGTTTCATGAGATGCATCACGATTGGACCTGCATTACGATTGGTAAAATCGGATGCCCACTGCCCTGCTTGAGTTGTTAGCTTGAACGTTAAGATATTACGACCCTGTTTGTGGCCTCATCTAGCCAGTGCAGAAGAAATGACACGCGACTGCAAAATTCAAATAAACAGGTGACATTAAATACTCCCTAATCCAAATTCAAGAAAAATTTAGTGTGTGCATAAGATTGACACAACCAAATAATGATATCCCGCCTCCTGTAGTTTATTAGTTTGTTGGTTACAGAAATATTTTTGTTCCAAACCCAGAATTTTAATGTACCGAGACTCATCACTATTGAGTATGTTTAAGTTTAAATTTGCCTAAGTAGAGTAGAGATGTACTTACTATCCGCTGGGCTGCATCAACTCTGCTGTCTGCTCCAGGGTCCAGCCTTGAATCAAAGTACTCCACAAGCTTTTCATTGAAATTCACCACTCAAAGGAAGTAGTGATCGTTCGCCGAGACGGGGACGAACACCTAGTTGAGATAAAATATCATGAGTGTGGCATTTCATAGGAGAATTTAACGTATTGCGGGTGTATGGCGGTTACCATAACAACATCCTTCATCTTTCGCTTCATGCTTGTAATCTCGTGCTCCCATCTTGAGATCATTGATAACTCTCTATCGCTAGGACAGAACTCTACAAACTGATTTGGTAGCCTGACTGTTAAATAGTTATAATATAAATAAGCATAACAGAATCTAAATTGTATAGTACTTTATGGATTTTCACCTCAACCAAATCCAGGCACACATGGCAAGGGGGGTACTCAACCAGTGGAGAATTGTTAAGAATTCTTGTCCAGGCACTGATAACACTGGATGTAACTTTTGAATGCGCTTCAATGGTGCGGAAATCAGATCTTTGCAGTGATGCCACTCCATCAGTGAAAGGAGCATAGTTTCTGCACAGATTTTATAAGGACACGATTTGCATCGTGATTAAATCAAGCTTAGAAATCTTATTAAGCTAACCTGGTGGTAGGCATATCAATTGTAGCAATACAGAAGTCTGCGATCTCCAGGTAGTGTTTGGGAAGTTGATTTTCCTCATCATTCAGGTTGTTCGCCAGCTACGTGAAGAACATCCGTTCATATGGTTTTGGCCAGTCAGTCCACGGGGTTGGGTTTTCCTCGGAATCACGCAAGGGACTATCTGCATCTCCAAAAGAAAGCTGGATGTTCAAGTCCACCATTCCATCTGAAGTCACTGGCATCGACATTGCATCATCCACGGTGACACTGACATCTTCAGTCATCAAATCCTGCCGCAATTAAAAGGCCCGGTTTTCAGAAGCGGGAACACATTGTAGTAATATGCTTACCAAAACAACTAAATTATATGTATTTTCCAGTAAATCAAGGGTGTGCTTGCTGCCTGATTCATCCTGAGCTTGGAAGAATTTCACAGGATTCAGAGCTTCTAGGGACGAGTATATGTCTTCGTGCGTACTGTTTGACATCTGGATATATTTTTGACGATTGTTTATAATTACATATCGTAAAAACAATTATATCTTGTTTGATATTGATTGAGAAACATAGATGTGTACCTGTCTATCATCACCCTGGAGATTGCACTCCCCCACTTTGTTATGGTCCCATTCTATGTTTCCCTGTAGGTTCATACCTCTTCTGGTACTCGGGCAGTGATCACGCAAAAAGATATACTTCTCCATTTCGGTTTGATTGTTTTCTGCTCCTTGGTTTTGTTGACTTGATGATATATTGGCAGGTTTCTGAATTTCCAAATCATCAGTCTTCTCCTGATGACATGTAATACAATTAATGCACCAAACAAGATAGAACAAAATATTTACAATAACGACAAAACTTGCGAATTTAGTATCAAACTTACTAGTCCCGTGTGGCTGGAATAATTGATTTGCGGATCAGCATGAATTGTGGATGACTGTTGCTGTTGGTCTGTTTCAGGAGGCAGCAGGCGGGGAACCATGTCAGCAGAGTGAATATCTTCAGTTTCAAGAGATACGACTGTTGTCTGTAAGCTAGTTGTTGCAGTACAAGATGGGGGTCCAACAACTTCGCAAGACTGAACTCGAACAATGTCAGCACATGTTTTTCTTGATTTATCCACTGCACCCGATTCACTTTTGGTGTAAGACTCTATTCTAGGTGAAGGTTTTTTAATATCAACTAGTCCATCCTGACTCTCAACATCAGTTGAAAAAAATGGCTTTGTTCCAAGGTTCTCTGCCTCGGATTCCAGCAAATCCCTAGACACTTCCAGTTGACGAATCACATCTTCAATCTCATCGACCAGCTGCGTTAGAGTTCTTGCTACCTTCCTCGGATGAACATGTCCCTCTCCGAAACCTTCCCTCATCAACAGAGAATAGAACCTGTCTCCTATAACCACCTTCAAATCTCTGAGTACCGTTGCAACATTCCTATGGTATTCCTGTATTTGTCACAACACATCAAAAAGCATCAATCCACATTCATGATACAGTAGGAGCTACAGTGCTATCAATTGTAAATTTAACATTTGCATAGGTGTACACTTACATTTGGTTGGAGTGACCTGAGTGCATCGTCGTCAAGCATTCCGTTGGGAATGTCAAATCTAATGTCCTTCTTACTGGTTTTGTTAGTTGGGGTGGTGTTACCGGTCTGTGGTCTGCATGAGATTGGGTACGTAGTCTCATCCACCTTCCATTGGCCAAATCCACTGGCATCCAACTCCCTCCTAAGACGTTTTTCAATAGACTTGAATGAATGATTTGCGACAAGAGGAGTAACCGTCGGTTTCGGAATACCGCACCAGATCACCTTATGCAAGTATAACACCACCAGTAACATCATGCAACACATGCACGAGACCGTTTTAGAACCAACTCGGTCAGCATCAAGCTTAGCTCTGGATTCACAAACTTTGTTGAGTACATATCCACACCAATTGAGTTCAGAAATTCTAGTAACATCGTGTGTCGCACTAAGCGTCCGATAGTCCACCCTCCCATTAGAGGGCGGTGCAAGGAATCCACTACAGATGAACACAATAAACATTCTTTTAAAATCATCTCCGGAATCCAAACTCATCATCACCTCAGTAAAGTCGCTTAATTTTGATTGAGCATTCAGTTTACATGACATATTATATTGTTCCTGAAACCTGGCCCTCAAATCTCTATATTCTTCGTCATTGACCTCGGTTACTGGGTTGTGTGGACAGTAAGGGAGGCCAAAAACGTCTTGTACATCCTCTTCAGTGATGTAGAACATGACGCCCCCTCTATCTGACATAATAGCTCGAGCATCAGGGTTGAAATGTTGAAGAAGCCACTTGTTCGACAGATTAGGCAGTTCAGAGGTCTTAATCTTCAGAAGGCTATCAAAACCTATATCAACAATCGCTTGTCTCTTATTTTTTGTAAGACAAGGCAAAATGTCCGTAATTCTACAAGGTTTAGAGGCGTACACAAAGTGACGACCCCAAATTCTCCCTACATTTTCCTGAGCCTTAACAGGATGATCATTACTTCCTAAGTCTACAATCAGAGCTGCTTCTTGTTTCACCCCCTTTAGTTTTTTGGTGGGCGAGGGTGACCCAAGGCAAGGAGCTGAATTAGCTGGCGCGTGCTCGCACACCCTTCCTGTGCATTTCACAAGTCATATTGATTCAAGTTAGTCATCCAGATCACATTGAATTAACTGTTTTATTAATCAACTTAATATAAAATGAGCCTACCAGTGTAATATACATGAGAACTATCTCCAATATTTACACTAAATGCGTACATGAAGACTACAGCCTAACATCATTTTCCTAAATCCCTGTCCTATCTCGACAATAATGGGTTGTATGCAGGATGTATTGGATTTGCCTTCACTATACCTTTTCTGCCAATAATGCTTACAAGCACACACTTACATTTTCAATGAATTCACCATTACTAGGATCTAGGATGCTTCATGGAGAACTTATACTCTAGTCCCAAGAATTAGTCCTTTTATTCCTCGGGCAGATGAAGTCATCAAATACAGAAAGACTACAGCCTAAAATCATTTATCCTAAATCCCTGTCCCAACTCGACAATAATCGGTTGTATGCAGGAAGTATTTTACTATATTGGATCTCTATGGCTTAACTATACATTTTCTGCCCCGAATGCTTACAATCACGGACTTACATTTTCAATGAATTCACCATTACTAGATGCTTCATGGAGAACTTATACTCTAGTCCCAAGAATTATGCCGTTCATTATTCAGGCAGATCAAGACATCAAATATAGAAATACTACATTTATAACCTGGAATATAATACATCACTAGAGCATACACGGGGTTCCTGCGACTTATTTTGCTAGAGTGATCTCACTCTAACATGTGGTTTCCTGGAATTATCTTACAAAAATTGAATGTTTGCTAACATAACTCCTAAGTAGCGCAACATTACCTCATCCAAATCTAAATTATCTTGAAATCCAACCAACAATTGAACTGTTAGCACTCTAGCCATGGCACTATTGACATAAGATGAACATAAGCACAATTGGTAGACAATCAGCTAAAAGACTTGGAAGCAGAGCAGTGACCATACCTGTGATGCCATTTTTGGATTCTGGATCATTGAGATTTGGCAGTTGCCTGTGGCCGATTTCCTCATGGTAAAAAGGTTGAATACTACACTCTACTTTGGTAACACTTCCGGATGATTTGCCCAAACCCTCGACTTCTTCATCTGCAGCCTGGAACATGATCTGCTTCCTTCGCCCTCCCTTGTAACTTTGAAAAAGCTTTGAGCAAGCCTCGCCCGTTATTCGGACTTGGGATCTTGTTCTCTTATCCATGCTAGAGATTCTTGTAAATGAAAAAGAGGTGCAAACAAAAATAGTTTGAAATATTTTAGGGTTTTTTGATTTGGATGAAGATGTACTTGTAGTTTGAAAGGAAGAACAGTATCGGTTGGATGGTTGTTTCTTGAGTTATTACTCTTGCTTGCTTGGAACAATAAGTGAGACACGTTGTGGGACATTTAGACTAGGGAACCTATTCTAGCAACACATAGTATTTCGGTTTCCGAGAAATGGAGACGACACCTTTTTACTTTCTTCAGACTGGCAACTGGAATGTGGCAGAGGAATATTTTTTAACCTATTTGAATTTGAAATTCATTTAAGTTGTTTTTTTATTAGACTAGTACTGAATTCTGATACATAACAATTCATTAATTTGGAAGTTTGTGGAAATTAAGGACCCTAACTTGTACATTTTCATAAACGTGAATAGAAAAATCCCCTCCGGAGATATATTGAGACCTTAAATTAGTGCAACACGACTAAATTGAACTCATTCACTATTGTATTTCTACGATTATTTGCCAACTTAAAATACTGAATTGTACGATTACCACCAGGGAAATTTGGAAGGTTTACGCACTACACCATATTCGTAGTCGGGGCAGTAAAACAACCAAAACATGACAACTAATACACAACGGAATTCAAGCAAAAACTAACACGGGAAAATCAAACCCAGGCTTGTTACAAAGATGAATTATTTCGTTACTTTGTGCATGTGTATGATAATGTCGCTCTCAACTTGAGATGAGATTAACTGAACTGAGATTTTCCAACTTAATTGAGTTTCTCCCGGTCGAACATATAATGTTGCAGGTTAATTGAGATAATTCCAGGTGAAATGAGATTTTAGTGGCGAAAATCATTGGTTTGTGATAAGTTGTAATAACCTTTTGTGACAAGTAGACAATAGTACAAACATTTTTTTATTATAAGAAACTATTCACAAGCATGCCGCCTCCCATCATAGTAGAGGATGCAACTGAATATTCATGTATGATGTACTGTTAAAAGTCGATATTATATTGATCTCGTCCGCTAATACTAATTGATTGATTGTATTAAAATGCAATTTCGATGAGTCGTTTTTTCGACTTAGTATAGACACTTGATGAAATATATGCAATCAAAAATGTTTTGAAGGATGTATTGAATAAAATTTTGGTAACATTATTCTGCTAGAACTGCGATTTCTCAGTGTGGAATAATGACAGTAGATTGTTTCTTGAAGAAAATCAATCGCCACAATAAACTACAATATTTTCTGCCATGACAAAATTGTTTTATGGGCCAACAACAAATGTTATGATAACAACATTTAAAATTCACCATTAATAGAAGTCCCTCGACATACCAATTAGATTAATGCGAAAAGTGCTAATATAACCCTCAATTCTAAGTTATGTGCAAATATAACCTCTAGTTCTCAAAAAAGTACATTTATAACCCTGATTATAATTATATTGGAATTTTATAGGCGAAAAACCCATTAAAACATGAAAAGACGATACAGCCCTTATGTATTTAAAGGGCTAAAATTTTTTGTTTTGGTTAATCGGATTTAACAAATATGTGATGATTATTTGTTCTTCTCTCTGCAACTTGGTTTCATCTTTTCTTGACCCTGAGATGCAAAAAACTAGTTTTTCTGCATTTCCCCTGGTTCCCGGTTCTTGCTATCAGATAACATCCTAATATTGAGGGCAGTTTTGTCATTTCAAGTGATTAAATAGGCCTAAATTACAGTAACCACAAGTCAACCATTGCAAGGTTATAGCTTTTTGAAGTCAAAGCTAATTCAGGGTTATAATAGCACATTCTAAGAATTGAGGGTTATATTTGCACTTAACCAAGAACACAAGGTTATGTTTGCATTTTACCCTAGATGAATTCATAGCCACAACAAACCAATATTTGGCCGATTTTTACCCAAAATGGCCCTAAATCCATATATGCTGACAAAAATCAAATGTATGCAAGTGTGTTTTAGTAAATTTACTTAATTTAATTCTATATATTAATAACTTCGTATCTAAAAATATGAATTACTAAAAACACTCCAGTAAATGAAAGTACAACATTAATCATTTAATTTGTTGGGGCTATAAATGAAGCTTTTCAATTTACATAGCTTTTTAAATATAATTTGATAATCGGATGAATAGGAGCTATTAACGTTTACAAGTCATATTTTCACTGGAATATATATATATATATACACATAATGCACTTTATGAAAAATAATACCCGATTGTTATTTGAAATGTTACCAACAACATTCATGTGTACAAAGTATTTTTAGACTTAATTTAGAAATAAATGAAATTATATTAAATAAGAAATTTCCAACGAGATCTTCCAAAAACTTGAATGCTGACTTCGGGGCTAGAAATGGGTCAAACTGGTTTGTTTGTGCTACCAATTTTGCATTTTAAATGTTGGTACTAAAAGCTGGTCTTTTGACATATGTCGGGCCAATAAAATCAATTTTCTAGTAATATGCAGCGACATAGCACATTTTGTAAGTATTTATCCGGCTCAATCAACTATGCGGCATTTACTATCAAACAAATAAAGCAAGTCTACAACAACTATGCTGCATCAGGTATTCAATCACACTAATTCGAGCATCCAGAGATGATGAAACACATTCCCACTTGCATACAATCAAACACATTCAGCATACCCTTGCTAAATCACATAACCAACAAGGGTAATGAATGGAAGATAAAATCATCAGGAAACATAGGGACACAAGGCCCGTTTGTCTAAAAAAATTAGAAAAATAGAAGCATTACAAGCAGAGAAGTATGATGAAGTAACCACCTAGCCAAAACTCTGGGGGAACTTGCAATAGTTACTCATCTCGAGGGTTGGCAGTATCGAACCTTCATTGTTTCCGTCGATAAACTGTTGAACATTTTGAATCACAGCCTGACGGTGAATGTTAATGGGAGCATGCACAATTGCAGCACACATACTGATCCTCAACTGAGCACGAATGTGCTCCTACAATTATATGTCAAATTCATACATTGTTACTCACAACTTGTGAAAATCAAATGTATAAGCACCGAAGTCAGGTAAAATTCTCACCTCATTCAGCCTCATCGAGCGGAGCTCTTCACCTGCTTCACCAATAAAGTTCATCAAAAACATTGTTGTGAGCCCACTATCTGCATCGTGTATTGTTGTGCTCTAGTGTGGATGAACAACTTCACAAGTAAACTCACGTTTGTTCAAAGCACGAACATCCCCAATACTTTTAATCAACTCCCAGAACCATGTAATCTATTCACTTGATATTGTTAGTTACGTGACATTTCATACTATTGAGGAAAATTGACTGTATTTAGAGTGACTACATATAAATTCATGAATGAGGTTGTGGAGATAAGTTAATGTTTTTGTAGTGAATTGGGTTGAGTTACCGTTTCCTCGGCTAGCTCATCCCAAGCAGACCTGTCGGAGGCATATACAGTGTCAACGCACTGAATCATTCTTGTACGGAAGTTAATAAAGAGTAGGTTGTACTGGTTTTCCTTGTACAATGGCACACATATCTGTAGAAAAAGAATGTATTGAACAAAAGTGCACAAAATCAAACATTTTGAGTGCTGTTGGGCCTAACAATTTTGTTATGCGGTTTGACAAGTGAGATACATACCAGCTGTGCCTCAGATATGGAAATGCCTGACTGAGTAATCACAGAAATCCAGATAGAACGCTAATTAAAAAGACCGTGATCACTTACATATTCCTGCCAAGAAACGAAACATAGTTCTTATTAGTATAATAATAATCGAGAAAAAAAAATATGAATCACTTTCTATGTACTGGACACAGACATAGAATGCTCGTGCATAATCCAAAACAAAATTATACTGTGACAGGAACAAAAACATCTGGAATTCAATTTCATTCTACCTTTGATACAAGACTTAAACAAGTTCTGTCTGACCTCCCGTTTCTCTTCCAATAATCCAGGCATACTTACCCCCACGCATTTATAATTGAAGGTGATATGTCCCTGTTGAGGTCCAGCGAAGCGATATCTTGTCTGAGAACAGGTGATCCTTGTGGACTTCTAAATATGGGCTCCCTTTCGTGCAAATTGCAAAAGCATACATGAAATTAGGAATTGTGCCGCACGTGTATCATGTTGTTCAAAGCTATTACAGTAACTACATGCATCAGAAATTATTATAGTTTGTTACCTTGGATCAAACTTTGGATGTACAGCCAAGCAGTAGTTTGCAATCTCAATCTAATGGTTGTCCAGGGTGGAAATAGACCAGCTATGTCTGCATACCAGCTTGGTCACAAAATTGCCACACTTGTTAGTTGGCCATCCAAACGTAGGCCTATTTTCTGAGAGTTTATTACTCCACTAACAGGATTCTGTGTCAGCGGAACTGGAGGAACATCTGTAACATCTAGCGTAGTATTAAACAATTTCTGCAATTCCTTTAGCTTGTCAACAATATCTAGAAGGCCGAGATATGGAATGCTGTGTTTTGGCTGCACACGGAAAGACATACTAGTGATACAATCGATGGGAAACAGACCGCGGTCATTCATATCCTTCATGTGCTTTACAGTAACCACTTAAAGATCCCTTACCATTCTGGCAACAGCCCGATCCTTTGCCTACAAAGACATACTTACTGTCAAAACATACGCCACTGATATTGAATATATTTAACATGATAATTGTACAAGAGTCGAGGCCAGTTATTCCACTAGACTAAAAGGTAAACAAGAATGGACGTTCCCAATGGTGTGCCTTATATTATATCCCGGTGCAATTAAACATCCAGGGTATTATTGCAAAGTTATGACTAATTAATCCCCGAAATTACAGACATGGTAGAATACCACATTCCCTGCACACCAAAAATGTTTTGAGCACGATATAGTTATGTGCATAACTTTCTCCTATGGATAAATTGAAGAAATATTGTTGTTATACAATTAAATCCTAAACCCTAGATAGCAATCAGAAGACGATTACACTGTACATGGTGATCATATCCGTTAAAAGGGAGTCCAACACAAGTGCAACGACTCATTATTGAAATCAAATAAGTCTTCATTTAATGTATACTGTTACCGCACAAACAAGGTATCCATCTAATTTAATTTCATTCAAGGAAGCATGCCGTTACGGAAATCAGTGTAAACTTACAAATTAGCTCAGAACACAAGTAAGCATAATCCAAAAAACATAATGTTTAATATCACATTCATATGCCTTACACAGTCATAGTTGCGGCAAATAGCACGATCCCCCATCGAAGTGGATGGTAGCTTGAACACAATGTAGTCAGGGTTGGTCATTAACTGTGAATCCTTCACCACCGCAATTGGACCGTGTGAGGGAGATCTGCCTGAAGACAATGGTAAACCCACATATGATGAGCTGATTTAGTCAATACTTGAACTAATACATATGCTGTTAATAGGTTTTCTCAAACAAAACAAGCTTGATGAAATCCCTGGATTTCCTACTGTTATTAGGGTTATAGAATCTTACCACCAATGATACTATGGCTCTGTGAGAGGATCCTGTTATCAGCCTCTGCATAGATTGGGTGTACACCGCTCTCTACAATGGTGACACTGCCTGAGACTGGCTGAGGCTCTGGGCTGCTGATTTCTAAGCTGACTCGCCCTGAATCAAACTCCTCTGCCCCAAGGTCACTTGGACTTTCCATTTGCCGTTCCATCGCATCGGTGGTTGACAAGGTAAGAGTTGTGTGTTGTGAACGGTGACGGATTTTGAAAGGCTACCGATAAATTTCAGTAACAAATCGGTCTAGCTCTGTGAAGAAGTACAGTTTCAATTTCCCCAATAATGAATAGTAGTGGTATATTTGTCTACCTTAAAGGGAAGTTATGAAAGTCATTATTTTCCCACATTAAATTAATCCACACAAATAAGTACCTTCCAGTCAAGCTTTCCATAATCTTCCACCTTGGGTTTAAACTTGTTGTAATTTTTTATTCAAAAAGTAATGTGAAATGGACCACCATTGTGATGTGTACATAAGTGGGGTGAGAATGATCACGGTCGTTCGTTATCAAGATCAATAACGGTCGTTATAGATCTGATCGAGATCATTCATTTAAAACGTGAACTGATCATGATAAGATTTATATTGAATTTATATAATTAATGATCAAGGATCATGAATGTAAAAGATCGATCATGAACGCAGACTGATCGATAAGACGACCGGTCGATAAGGTGATCGATATCGATGGATTAAAACAAAGTCATTTAATTATATACATTAAAAATAATGGCGAAATATTATTTTTTAGATATGTATGTCTATAGCTTCTTGTGTATTTTTATGAATCTGAAAATTTATGTAATTTTGAATTTATCTTAAATTTATTTTTATCTTAAATTAACTCTTAAATTTAAATTAGGTGATATATCTTCATTCATTCATTCATTCGATAATCTGCGTGTAACAAATATTCTACAATAACATAAATTTCTAAACATGATTGCATCAGCTTATTTGTCGATCTGATCTTATTATCTGATTTGACTAGTTTTTTATTATAACTGTGTTTTGTTAAATTATATGCAATGGGAAATTGC
Source organism: Sherardia arvensis (assembly GCA_948330725.1). Lineage (NCBI taxonomy): Eukaryota > Viridiplantae > Streptophyta > Magnoliopsida > Gentianales > Rubiaceae > Sherardia > Sherardia arvensis. The sequence continues at coordinate 34,580,413 of OX415236.1, forward strand.
TATTCTTGGAACAATTATTTCAATATGCTTACGTACATTTAAGTATTTTAACACTTATTTTCTAACTAAATGTGTATAGTTTACCAAGTTCTGTTATTTCTACTAAGGTGACCCATAATGAACGAAACATACTAAATTTGTTTATTATAATACAATCCACATTTTCATGTTTTGTTTTAATAAACCAAGCATGAACTAGTTTGGAAGAGACTTCAACAACGGTTTCTATTAAAACGTGTCGATGTTTGTTTGAGTTTTATCAATTGTTTTGAGTATCTTTACTGAACCATTTCTGATGTTATAGTGGCAACAAATGACAAAAAAACAACACTGGTATTATAATGGTCGACTCGGCAGTGAACAAGACCAGAAAAATAATTAGAGTGAATTGGAATACAAAAAGGGAACCAAACTATGCAAAAATCAAACCTAAGGTACATGAACTTGGTAAACTCATTTTTACGGTCTCAAACTATCTAAAACAATCAGCTAAGGGTAATATGGTCTTTCAAAAGGGTTGATTGCAATCATTTCTCCTATAAAGGAAATACAATTCCCCTATAATATTAAAATGGATTAAAAACGGAGGTACCCCCAAGTTTATAAGAAAGTGTCAATGTACCCCCGAGTAATTTAAAAGTGCTGATGTACCCCTATAATTACATTGAATAAATAAGTGTACTTCTAAAGCCAATTTTCCAACAGTATTTTGAACTAAGAGACAAATTTACCCTCACTCGTTAGGCTATTGTTTTCTTGACCCAAATGCCCATGGGCACAAAAAAAAATCCAAGAAATTAATATCATTGAAGTACAGAACAAATGCACAGTATTATTCATAAAGTTAACCTTTATATCCAAAAACTCAACAAATTGAAAGCAATGGTGAACTTATCATAATCTCGCCAACTCTCTCCTTTGGTAATTTAAGCTAGTCACGCAAATTATTACTAGGTGTGGCGGTTTCAGTCCCCCGACTCACACTAATTTCTGGGCACAGTGGTTTTGGTCCCCTCGGTTTCAAACGCGTTCATCCGATGAAGTAACGGTGACTGGTATGGATTTGGATTGTCTTGGTTGACTGGGTGTGAAGCTAAACGGGAAGCGGGAATTAGATGAATAATGAGGCAGGGAAAGAAGGTTTTTCGGAAGTCAATGAGCTAAATCAGATCTCGGAATTCGATTGATTTGGTTGGGGAATTTCCATCCTAGAATTTTTCTTATTTTTCATTAAATAATAGTGAGGGTATTCTTGACATTTTACATTTGGCAAAAGATAATTCTGCCCAATTTATACATTTGAGGGTATAGTGGCACTTTAAAAAAACATAGGGGTACATTTGTACTTATTTAAACACTTGGGGGTACTGCAACACTTTTTTCTATTAAAATTGATCTAGATTTCATGTCCCAAAATTAATGCTTGAATGAATATCAAAACGTTGTTTAAATCAAAAGATTATAATCATCTCGACTTGTAATTTTTCCATTTATAGCTGGTTTGGTAATTGTTAGCAAATGTAAAACTTAACTGGAGGAGGGATCTTTACATTTCACCGTTCAAAAATTCTATAATACCCTTGTTTGGTAGAAGAATGGAAGATTGATTCAATGAGTTTCCAAATTCAGAATATAAATTAATATTATTTATGTCCAATGAATACAAAATATTATAGGTATATTATCTGAGAATTGTGGCTTGTTTGAGTATGTAAAATGAGGCAAATAAAGTTTAGGTACCGCTAATGTAAATTTTGCATGTTGCAAGGGCCTTTTTTGCAATCTACTCGAAATATTATCAAATTTCTGCAACACTGAAGAATGCTAATTGCACCATTTTTATGATGATTGGAACAGATTTGTAATCAAACCTACTCCATCAAACTAATTGTTCCATGAGTTTATTACATATTCATTGATTATACCCACTTGTTGTATGAATATATCAGCTAAGGTATAATTATTATATGTTTTGAACAAAAGACCTTTGATTATTCATTTCACAAGCAGACAATATGTTGCAATTGAGATGTTTCTGTTAATAGTAATCTGTTTTTGTTTGACATCTATGGTTTATACTTGATTTAGATGAGTAAATGAATGTGAAAGCCTAAACTGTTATACAATAATTAATAATACATTCAACATAAATCTAGCCTGGTAAATGGAAAAGGGTAGTTCTTGAGGACTGCCAAATACAGGATTCCCGTACTCACAGTCACAGACAATGATGAGCAAGCAAAATATTACACTGGCACCAAAAACATATTTGATGCAATGTTCATAGCATAATGTTAAGCATCTTCTATTAAACTGATGGGCAAAAGCTCAAACCATTCATATTCATCCCTGCTTGTTGGGGAAGGTGGCTAGGATCCCTAGTGATTTCAACATTATCGCACTTGGTTTGATGTGTTTAAATTCCTTGGCCCAAACAAAGCGATCAACAGAATGCACAATGTCGAGGCGGTGCAGGTTGTTTGACGATTTCAATATTGTGGCACACAAGGCAAGTCTCCTGTCCATCATAACAGATTCCTACAATTGCAGATGTTGTAGTCAGCTTTCTCAGGAATAAAACCATTTTGAATACGTAATAAAAATCTACAGTCTATGATACCTCATTCAGTTTCTTTGTTTTGAGTGAGCCTTCAGAGCTGGTGTAGCAAACGAACACATGTGTTGCTGCTACGCCACTATCTGCATCAGGGAAAGGATTACACCATGGTGGGTGAATCATCCTCACCGGTTTATGCAGTACAACATTCTTCCTTTCATCTTCGCACTGATGGAGAACACAATAGAAACATGATAGCTGCATCCAGAAATCAGATGTTACCAATAATCATAATGTTAATGTTAAAGTGGATACAGAGGTTAGAGGTGTACCACAAATTTCGCAAATCTGAACCATTTATCTTTGTTCCCACCCATGACACTGTCGAAGATCAACGTCTCATCTCTGTTGAAATCAATCACCATTACCAGATAGTGATTGTCTACAAGGAGTGGGATCAAAATCTGTCGCAGAAAAGTCATTGTGGATGTAAGATAAAAATTGGAGGAGGGATTAAAATAGAGAATTGGAAACATCATTTAAAAATCAAAGAGAAGTTTGCTGTACCGCTGAAGCTTGGGTGATGTCTACCACGCTTTTGAGAATCCAGGTGAACATCTGGTTCAGAACTTCACACTTCTTATCAAGCCTTGTCTCCATCTGACATGAAACAAAATTGAGAAGCGCATTAACGGGGGTAATGATCATTTGTTACCATGTGCATTATGCAGTCTACATCAAGAATTATGTATTGACAAACAAAGTAGTTTTACATACATAATAAGCAACTACATATTACCTCTTCAATGACATAAAAGATAACTTTGGACATGTTTCCAACTGCTGTCCAGGCTGCATTGCAGCAACTTGCGTAACTATCAACTATCTTCCTTCCCAATTGACACGCCCAGTTCAGGGATCTCATGTCATCCCTCATCAGCACCAGTCCGTTCCCATCGTTAAAGAAGGGTTCTCTGAAATGCATTGTGGAGTGTATTACATTTTAAAATCAAAACAGTCATGTATGGAGGAAGTTATTGAAAACTTGTAACACTCTTCTATGACTACCAAAGGATGACAATGAAGAAATGGTGATGGTAAACATTTACTCTCCATCAAACCCTCCATGATCGTTCAGGGCATAGTCTGCATGGTGTATGTCTTCCTTATCATTTCTAATTCTAGTCTTGAGGTACAGAATGCCATCTTGCTTATCATGATGTCTGACTTAGGCTCTGGAAACGGACCAAAGATGACCGGCCTCGCATCCAGCAATTTTTGCTTCCCCAATCGCTGTTTGCGATTGCTGCTATTGACTTTCATTGTATCCCTTAGAATAGTACAACTGCTTCGGATTAGGTCTCCGACCTCCTTCAGACACTTAATAGGATTTTCTGGTGGGCTCAAACTTGCAAGATCCTTAATTTTGTTGAGCACGGGTACAGGCCCCTCACTTCCATCAAACATTGAATGTGGTGCCTAGTCACCACCTGAAGGTCTCTCACAAATTCTACGAGAGCCCGCTCCTTTTCCTGTGGTGGAATATCAAGTCAATGTACTTTCTCCTTAGACAGAAACAGATACAAAGCAACTTAGGAAGAGCAATTTTACTGAAATTAGTGTTAAATTAGCAATGGAATCAAAAATTCAAAACACATACAACTGATTCATCTTAATTCCACAGACCAAGCAAAGAGTTTATGATAAGCGTACTCAAACAAATAGATCAACTAGTCCTGTTTTGAATGTTGTCAAATACTGTAGATCAATCGCATTGCTGTGACAATGTTAGATTACCCAGAACACTACATTTAAAGAAAAAAATCAACATCTTTTCTAATTTCAAAAAGTAAATAATTTCATCTGGGAATGATTAGGGCTGGCTCAGGAAAGGTTTCACAGGTACATCCATGCAACATAAAAGGGACTTGCCCTGCCTTGAGGAAAGAAGGCCTCAGATATGTTAATATACAACAGATCCACAATAAAGGCTTCATGTGTGTTTCTTTAATAACCAATGTTGATGGATTCCTAGTCAAACCTGGATTAGGTCTTAGTGAAATCAAAGCCTTAATTAACTGCTAGACCAGATGTACAAAAGTTTGGTTGTCATTACTGATGGAAAGAATGTTTTGACCAAGGAGTTTAAAAAATGCTGCAAAAACTTGTCATGGACATGCATGAAACCCTTGATTTGGACTCAAAATACACACTTATTTGTAGGATCTGTATCCACAACATTCAACATGAACTCTGAATCATGAAAATAGGCATCTATGTGGGTAAAAACCATTTCAAAACATTATGATGCAGTCACAAGCCCAAGATCTATTATTTATTACATATATAAACCTTATTATAGAATATCCTTATTGCACATGAACTCAGGTCCGTTGGTCCAAGACCAAAGTGGACGAACTCTGACACGCGTCGGCTCGCACCCTGTGTCGGTTGTAGAGAGCTGGGACCCGCAGATGAGCTCCATAACTCCGCTAAAAATTAAGTGAATGAAATCAGTTCCCTCGTCTTTTTGTTATCGACCTGGTTTCGTAATGATCATTCATCAAAAAAATGACTATAAGAAGAAAAGGCATTTATTATACCTTTTCTTTTATTTCCGAGCAAGCTAATGCCTATCCCAGGTGGAGGCTCAACTCTCGGAACTTTGAACATAACATCTGGCCACGGGTTTTGTTCGTTTTCAACGGGAATCCCCTGGAGGATGCATGAAGTTCCGCCGTCGTGCTCCGGCGGATTTGTCTGGTTAGGGATCAGGTTCGACTCCATTATTATCAGTACTGATGGATCAAGTTCGAATCGATGAGGATATTTTCAGAGGTTCGTAAAGGTGAAAATCAACAGTGTTAGACCGCACTATATTTTGGGTGAAGATTGAGAAAGTTGTATTCTATAATTTCTCTCCGGTTGCAAGCCTCCCCTTTATGCGTGTGGCACTCACTGTTTAGTTCAGCCATTTTAAAACTACATTTTTTATTTTATTTCCATCCACTTGAAAAAAACCACCCCACATTTGTAATTTTATAAAACAAATTAAGCCAGTTACAAAAAAAACAGTACTATGCAAAAGTTTCATCCAAGGTACCTAAACTATTATCGAGGAAATATTTTCACACTCAATATACATAATTCTCATCAAAGGTTCATGAAACTAGTTTTTATTCAATTTACACACACCAACTCTCCGAATTTTTCTCCCAAATTTTGTATCTCTATGAATTCCTCTGTCATTCTCCGGGAATAACAGAAAATTTTTGAATGGTATTAAGGTCTTTCTAAATGGTGAACTGTAACCATCTCCCCTTTTAAAAAACTAATTTCAATCACCTTTAATATAAAATGTGATTCTGGTCTTTTTCCCAGTTAAATGGTTGAATGACTATCAAAATGTTACCGGAATCAAAGGATTATTTTCATCTCTATTAGTAATTGTTTAATGTTATGATTTTTTGGTAAGTTATAAATTTCACAACGTATACATTGGAATTGAATTTCATGTTTTTATAGGTGAAATTAATACCCTTCAAAAAAGGGTTGTTGTTAGTGAGAATGACAGAGGACTTCATGGAGGTACCAAATTTCGAACAAAATTTTGGAGAGTTTGAGTATGTAAAATGATTCAAAAATAGTTTAATGACCCTTAGATGAGATTTATGGATAGATTGAGTGTGTAAAATGAGTCAAACATAGTTTAGATATCATAGATGAAACTATTGCATAATTTGGGTTCCTTTTATACAATTGGCTAAAAAAATTTGGGACTACTAGATAGTATACATAATTACTGATTTCGGAACGGTAAAATCAAGTATCAAATTATAATATGGTCCTGTCAACTTGGGTTTACATTAACTGAACTGAGATTATTCAATTTGAACTTATGTTATTCTAGCCGAATTTATTTTATTCCGACTGAATAGAGATTATTCTGGCTCAATTGATTTATTTTCCTGGCCGAACTGTGATTATTCCAGCTGAACTGGGATTATTGTGGCTGAACTGAGATTATACTGGCTGAACTAAGACTATTCTGGGCAAAGTTAGATTATTCTTGCTGAAATGAGATATTTCATGAGCTAAACTAAGATTACTTTGCCTGAATTGAGATTATTTCATCTGAACTGTGATTATATTCTAGCTGAGATTACGTTGAAATTAGTTGAAGTTGACAGGGTCCATAAATACATGGATCAATAAAATGTGATTGGAATTGGCTGGTGTTATATGTAGTAGTTATTTGACTGCATATATTTGTTACATATTTAAGTTAACCATTCTTTGGTAAAAATATACACATGACTTGTACTTGAATGTAAAAAACACAATATATAACTCTTCAATTGAATCTGGTCTGATATGAGGTTACCTATCACAGTTCAGTAAAGCCAAAAACATCTTGTCTTAGACGAAATATTTGACACTTACCGCATCACAAATTTTAGCTTCACTGATATAAGTAACGTTTATGGTTAGAATGAACACAAGCGATCTTTAAAAAGATCGAGATCGGATCGAGAACATTCAGATAATAAAATAACCGATCATGATCAAAAATTTCAGAACATTTATTAAATGAACGCTCATAGATCATGATCATAAACACTCCATTATGATCGCGAGAAATTCGATAACCTAGTCAATCATAGAGGTGACCGAGATCGATGGATCGAAAGTTATATACTACAATTATGTTCCCAAAATATAATAACGGGTGTTACACTTCCATTTTACTTAAGTAATTAATTTAGGTGTTGGCTATATGCAAGTCCTGTTTGCTTCTGCGGGTCTAATGAAAGTGGCAAAATTCCATAATTACCCTTCATTCGTTTATTTATTTTTACAAATATATTTCTTTGAATGCATAAATCCGTCCAGGTAATGATTGAACACGTGTTCAAATTAAAAATTACTTTTTCGTGAATCATAATATATTAAAGAGGCACATTATTGTCATTTCAGATTTAATTTGGACCTCCAGAAGTAAAGTAGACCTGCATATAGAACCACCCAAAATATATTTATTCTGTTCAGCAGGTATGACTATATGTTTTTGGTTAGAACCATAATTGATGGGTTTTCATGTTTTTTTCATCTCTTTCTTAAACAGCTTTCAAGATGATCAAATGAATGATGACGATCGATGATTGATCGATATCACTGACAGAGCCAATCGTTATATATCAGTGCTTATTTTGTCAATTATCTAAAACTAGACGTTCACGATCCCATCACTACCATTATTTTATTTAAAACAGCCGATCATGAGCATCAATTATGTTGCTCAGAAATAGTGCGATCGATCGTAAGTATTTCAAATTTTTACGATCCGATCATGAACCTAATAATGATTGCGATCGGATTGTATCGTTATCACACCCGTACAGATAATTACATTTCATTACCTCAAGGCAGATTAATCACAATTCATACCAAACAATTGAATTTATTCTTACTAAACAAAACTATGACAATTAATAGAATCGAATACTAGAAATTAAAATCGATACTACTCACTGATGTTTTGTTTTTGCTATGGGGCAATTATTCACTCCATTGTGATACAGTAAAAATTAGTCCACTTCAGACTAAATAAATTGCACGTGTTTTGGATGTGCACGGATATTTTACCATAGGGAAGGTTGCCCTAGCCATTCAGCTACTTCTGGGTTGTCGGGTGAGGAATATTTTCCAGTAGCTGGTCTTGGAATAAACAAAATGCAAAAGGCACACTTAGTCAGTCTGGTCCCGTGTACAGTACCATGCATTTAATGCTCTCATCCACCCCATGCACGTAACCGACAAAATCCGCCAGCTAGCTGCCCTAAGATCCCCTAATTTCGGTAGACAAGCCGTCAATTTCATTTTTTGAGAATTGTTAATTCTATTTAATTAAGCCTAGACCGGCTGAGATATCTTTAATTAGTAAATTTAGCATTTGTTTAGTAGAATTAGAGGAATCCAAGGTTTAGTAAATTTTATTCTTTTTTTTTGAAAGGAAGTTTAGTATATTTAACTTGTCTAAATAATAGCAAATGAAACTTTTATATTTTGTTTCAAAATATAAAAAAGCAAAACTCTCACTCGTTCTGATTAGGGCTGATTATCATGCATTTATTATTATATGAATCTAAATATTATCATGTAAGATCTCTTTATGATCGCTGAAACGCATAGCTTAATACTGAATGAAAATATATATTTTTTGGTTGAATATGTTTTTAGATATTGTAAATATAAAATATATGGTGAATAATGAATAATGGTTTAGGGATAACTTGACCTCTCTTTCACTCAATCACATTCAACCAAAACCCCATTATCTCTTTACAAATACTCCATAGATGTGTTCATGAAATACTCCCTGTAATTACTTTAATAAAGAAACTACAAATGGCCCCAAGTGGTAGTGATAGTGAAATGCTAATCCAAGGAGTAATTCACATCCTAGCCACCACATGGTGGGTTAAACCTTCCACTCAAGCTAACATGAACCATCCCCAATCCGTATATTGACGAAATTAGTTCAATAATGGGTTAAATTACTTATTTTTAGCTAGTATTAGGAATAAGGAAAGAGATAAAAAAGAATAAATATATATAGAGTTATATAGTTATATTGGGAATATACTTTGTATGCATTTATCCCACATATTTTAGATGCAAGCTTAGAGGTTCATGTGTTACCCTATAAATATAGTATAGGATCTCTTGTAATATTTTCCTTTGATAATATATTTGAAGTGTCTATTATACATATTATTTATTTATTTTACAGCTAGTATATTGACGAAATTAGTTCAATTTACGTATTGCTGTAATGTGTAAAATTTAAGATGAACTCATAACACCAAGATGCATGCTATTGTTACGGTCATTGTTGCGGATAGTTTTTTCAGTTGAACTGAGATTATTTTGCGTGAACTAATATTAGTCCAGTTGAACTGAGATTATTCAACAGAAGTGAGATTACATTTTATAGGGAAAAAGTCAATTATTCATTTAATATTAAACATGGTTGAATTTAATTTAAATAATGAGAAACTGTCGCAGTCCACTCTTTAGAACGACCTTCATACCCTTGAAAATTATGTAGCTGTTTGGGAGAATGAAAGAGTGCTTAATGGAGGTACGTCATTTAGAACATAATTACTAATGCGAGTATGTAAAACACAACAAAAAAATGTTTAGCTACCTTTGTCGGGATCATCCGGAAGAATGTTATTCTCTTTGCCGAATATGTGAAATGAGTAAAACATAGTGCATGTCCCTTACATAACATTTTTTCATAGTTTGGGTGTCTTTTATGCAATTCACTCATAATTAAAACACTTAAATTCTTGGGTTAAAAGCAGAGATACCCCTAAGTTTAATTTCAACAACATTTTGAACTAAAAGATAAATTTACCCTCACTTGTTGGACTATTTTTTCCCTGACACAAATGCCCATGGGGAAAAAAATAGAAGAAATCGATATCACTGAATTGCGGAATAAATGCGCATTATTATTGAAAAAAGTTAACCTTTATATCCAAAAACTCAACAAATTGAAAATATTTGTGAAGTTACCATAATCTCGCCAACTCTATTCTCCCGTTTGGTAATTTGAGCTGGTCACGCTAATTATTACTGGGTGTGGCGGTTTCGGTCCCCCCGCCTCACACTAATTTCTAGGCACGGTGGTTTTGGTCCCCTCAGTTTCAAACGCGTTCATCCGATAAAGTAACGGAATTGGTTGGGGCATTTTCGTCCTACAATTTTTCTTTTTTACCATTAAATAATAGTGAGGGTATTCTTGACATGTTAAATTTGGCAAAATAAAATTATGTCCAAATTATACATTTGAGGGTATAGTGGCACTTTTAAAAAACATAGGGGTACATTAGCAGTTACTTAAACACTTGGGGGTACAATAGCACTTTTTTCTAAATTCTTTTTTAGCTGCATCCAAATAAATAACCTTAAATTAACAATCAAATTAACACTCAAATTAACATTTAAATTCTTGTTGCATGGAAGTGTACATATAACGTAATAGATGCATACGGCTTGTTTGCCAGAGTTTTTTGTAACGTAGTTCAGTTCAGTTCAGTTAGAATTTTTTTTTTTCATTTTAGTTTAGTACTACTGGATTAATATTTTCAGTTAATTTCAGTACATTTTAATTTTTTAGTTCTGTTAGGGTTTGTTAAATATTTTTCAGTTCAGTTCAGTTTTTTAAAAAAATATCAGTTTAGTTCAGTAATTTTCGAGTTCAGTCCAAAAGTTTGTTATTTCTTCAGTTCATTCCAGTTCGGTTCAGTTCAGTTGAATAATTTATATTTCAGTTCAGTTCAGTTCAAGAGGAAATTATCTCCTGCAAACATGGCCTCATTGTAATTAACCAATTAATATATCGGGTGGCATCATTAGGCTTATTATTTGGAAGGTTATATTCATTATATTTTATTTATAGCTTATCGGTTGTTTATGTTTTATCCCGAACAATGTCATTATCATTTATTTCCCTCCCGAGAAATTTTTTATTTTCCTCAAACAACCTTCATTACAAATTGCGTATTACTTCTTTTTGGGAAGTTAATTATAGTAAAACCGAAAACCCCACTTTCAGGTAAAGCTCCATGACTAATTTTTTAATAGTTAACTTCTCCTAAAGAATAAGACTTTAGATTAAAATAAAATGATGACACTTCATACACATGGTGATAACATTTAGGTAACAACATTGCACAATTATGTTAAATTTACATCTGATACTAGTGAAATTATTTTTACAGTGTCGTCCAAATCTCTCTAATCATTGAAATGAGACCATTCCTAAAACATGAAATTTATTCAAACACGCATTCTACCGACTACTGTACCCACAGACCCCTATGCAGTAGAGACTTGCATCATACAAAACAAGGGGACAAAGACGAGACGGGGAAGGACATCAACTTGACGGGACCGGCTCTGAATCCACTCAATTCAGGCCGGCATAACCAAAGACAAGAACATGCATCACAATTGATATTCACGGGATCAATCACTTCCCACCCTTGATGTCTAACACCGCGATTAAGAGTACGATGAAGACCGCAGCAGATCCTTCGATATCCCCACCATTGAACCAGAATGTTGCCGTTCCTTGTGCCCCAAAAAGACACCGTTTTTTTTTGGAGATCTCGAGCTCGGATGACCGCCCTCTTGTTGGCTTTCTTCATGGAAGAGATCAGCGTCACTCCCCTATTCGTTTCACCCTCGATGACTGAAAACAGGGCTAGGGCGTACCTGGTGTCGTCGTTCCCAAATCTGGATGCTTTGCTCAACCAACGCATTGCAAACCTTGGATTGACACCAAGAGCATATTCATTTACCATTCTCTGGTACCAGAAACGAATAAAAATCTCCGAAAGATTATCTGTGGGAAGGTCGGCGAAAATTGACACATTGGTGATATGGGCCTTAGCCCATATCCTGGTCCAGCGGATATACTGGTAAAGGAGAAGAAAGGGTTAAGCCCAGCAGTGGTCCTCCCATGACATCAGCTATCTTGGACACACCCGGGGTTGCGGCAAGAGGAGGACCACTTAGCCTAAACCCTCTCTGATCCTCTCCATTATAAATAGAGGAGTGACCAACAGTAATAGGTATGTTTTATCAGACTTAAATACTCTCTGTATTTCTTCATATTCTCTCTCCTCTGCAAAAAGCCCTATCTTCATCATCACGCCGGAGCGTCTACCCTCGGGTGACCCCGGGGGCTTTGTTTTGCAGGACTTAGGTGAGAGATTGGCCGCGGGCAAGGATTCCAGCTCTCCCCGGATTACCCTGTACCGGAGCTGGTATCCCGGAGCTTACTGGTAGCATCAGTTGGCACGCCCAGTGGTATCTTGCTTCGTCATGCCCCGCGGCAGACCTAAAAAGACAGGGGAAGAACCCCTTTTCAAAGCTAATCAGGCAGAAGGTGGTCCTAAGACCAAAAGGGCCGCGACTGCCCAGGCGGTGCGGAAAGCGGCCGAGGAGAAGGAGTGGGCGTGCAAGGAGACTGCCCGTGTGGCCGCTGAGAAGCGCTAGGGAAAGAAGAAGGTGCCGGAACGTACCCTCAGGGAGATGCAGAAAGAGCAGAGGGATAAGGCCCGGCAAGAAAAGGAGAGACAGGACCAGGAGGCGTTCGGAGAAGGTGGTGAATCCGAACCGGAGTATTTCGATTCCGGGGAAGAGGACCCGAAACGCAGAGATCCAGAAACAATTCATACCAACGCAGAAGAATTCGGAGAATTTCGAGCATGGAAAGCAGCTAAGGCAGCAGCACTTAACAAGGCACCCGAAGTAGTGGACTTGGAAAAGGATGGGAGAGGGGGTCCTGGATATCAGCAGATGCCCCCGGGTCAGCAGATGCCTCCAAGGTAGCAGATGCCTCTCGGTCAGCAGATCTTTCCGGGACAGCAGCAGTACCCGGATCAGCAGTTTCCGGGAGTTTTAAACCCGCAAGCTCAACCATTTTATGGTGGATACAACACCCCGTTTAACAACGGGTCCATTGAAGATCGTCTGACCAGGCTCATTGGTAGGCGGGGGATGGTTCCTCATTCCCCGTGGGTCCCAGAGGTGCTAAACTACAAATGGTCGGTAGGCACCAAAGCGCCTGATGGAGTTCCGACATACAATGGGGACGGAGACCCAGAGGAGTTTGTTCACACCTACCTCAGTGTCATGGGTGCCCGGGACATTGATGAGCCATTACAGTGCAAGTTGTTGCCTTCTTATCTCCGGGGCAACTGCTTGAGTTGGTTCAAAAGTCTTCCACAAGGCTCCTTGAAGACTTTCAGGGATTTTGCTACGGTCCTGGTCCACAGATATGCAGAAATGAAGACCAACTTTGTCAACCTAGCCACGGTCTTGGCTATTCGACAGTTGGAGACGGAATCTACTTGGAAATATTATGTTCGGTATATTGCCGAGTTTATAAAGGTCCAGGATAGGCATCTGCATGAGAAGGCCCTGATCGGCAACTTTGTGAATGACTTGAGAGACGAGATGTTCTACATTGAGTTGATGAAGAACATGCCAGGAACTTTCTACCATCTCCAGTTGACAGTTGAAATGCATTGCACTGTGCACGAAGCTAACCATACCCGGATGAACACGGTCGGTTTCTTTGAGCAGCGGGTGATTACGGCCACAGCAACCCAAACAACTACCCTCCGGACCACTCCTCACCAGGGGGCCCGCCCGGAGGCAGCAAGACGTCCCCCGGCCCAGGGAGCAGCACCCGCACCGGGGGGGCAGACGTTGGTGGTCAGACCGACATATACTCCACTCTCCAAGACAAAAACGGAGATTTTGGCCATTCACCGGGATCTCTTCACAGACCCCCTGTTATACAGGGGGTCCCGGCCCCGACCAATGCCCAAAAATGGTGTGAGTTTCACAAGTCCTATGGTCACACTACAGAAGGCTGCCGTGTCTTGCGCACGGATATTCAGAAGTTGGTGGAGCGGGGTCAGCTCCGGGACTGTGTGGCGGGGGATGCACACCCGGTGGCTGCTCCGGCAGGACAGGGGAGGAAATGGAACTGGAGAAACAACCGAGGTCAAGGCGGTAATCGCCCCGCGGAAACCAACGTTGCTCCTAACCCCGCCCCGCAAGCACCTAGACAGGGAGTTCCGGGACCCGGAGCACCCTGGATGATAAACTTGATCAATGGGATAGTGGGAGATGGAGCGCAGACACTGTCGGCGGTGAAGGCCAAGAGTAGGTATGTTCCCCCGGGAGAGATCCAGGGAAAGAGGTTTAAACATGACGAGATGATCACTTTTTCAGAGAAGGATGCAGTCCCGGCCCAAGTGCCTCACTCTGACCCGATGGTGATCTCTGCTGAGGTAGAAGGTGTGGTGATAAAGCGAGTTTTTGTGGATGATGGAAGCAGCGTAGAGGTTATGTTTGCTGACTGTTTCGATCAATTGAACATTGGTCGACAGAATTTGAAGCCATGCTTGTCCCCGCTATCAGGCTTTACGGGCCGGACAGTCCACCCGCTAGGTGTTATAGCGCTACGGGTGACCCTTGTTGATCATCTGGATATTAACAAGAGGTGCACTGTCCTGTGTAACTTTGCGGTCATAAATGCTTCTTCCCCGTACAACATGATCATAGGTCGTCCCTGGTTGACGCAGGCTCGGGCGATATGCTCACCCTACCATCTAACCATGAAGTTTCCGACGGATCGAGGAATTGCTTCGGTTATTGGCAATCAAACGACCGCCCGCAGCTGCATGCTCACCGCGATAAAGGAGGCCAAGAATGGAGGTTCAGAAAGAACAAACACATCGGAGCCTGGGGAGTGTTCCGGGAAGAATAGCACAGTGGGAGCCGTGCATGGTGACCCGGCCTCTTTTGAAGTGGAGGATATGGAGGTAGGATCTCGGGGGAAGGTGAGTGTAGGGAAGCACCTCCCGATGAATGTGAAGGATGAGCTCCGGAAATTTTTGAAGGATTATGAAGACGTATTCTCGTGGGGAACGGAAGACTTGACGGGGATACCAGAAGAGTTCGCCATACACCGGTTGAATGTCTACCCGGATTTGAAGCCTATAAGGCAAAAGAAAAGAGCCTTGGCAGCAGATCGGGTAGAATTTGTCCGGGTGGAGGTGAGGAGGATGTTGGACGCGGGAATGGTAGAAGAGATCACTTACCCGGAGTGGATTTCCAACCCGGTCCTGGTGAAAAAGCATGACGGATCCTGGAGGATGTGTGTCGATTTTACAAATTTAAACAAGTGTTGCCCTAAAGACAGTTATCCTTTGCCCTCCATTGATCAGCTGGTCGAAGCTATAACGGGCTACCAGCTTCTAGCCTTTTTCGACGCACACCGGGGATACCACCAGATCATCATGGCCCCGGAGGATCGGCCAAAAACATCTTTTATCACTGACTTTGGTACTTTTTGTTACAGGAAAATGCCATTCGGTCTCAAAAATGCAGGAGCAACATACCAGCGCATGGTGGACCGGGTGTTCGAGAACCAGCTGGGGAGAATCATGGAGGTATACGTGGATGATATGGTGATCAAAAGCAGGACACATGATGCCTTTTTCGATGATCTCCGGGAGCTTTTCGTCGTGTTGAGAGAGGTAAACTTGAAGCTGAGCCCGGAGAAGAGCACCATCGGAGTTGCGGCAGGCAAGTTTTTGGGGTATATGGTATCAAACCGGGGTATTGATGTGAACCCGGAGAAGGTTGAAGCAATCCTGAGCATGCCTTCCCCAAGTAAGGTGAATGATGTACAGCGTTTAACCGGGTCCCTGGCGGCGTTGAGCAGGTTCCTGTCACGGGGAGCGGAGAAGCAGCTGCCCTTTTTCAACATTCTAAGGCGAGCAAAGAAGTTTGAGTGGACTCCCGAGTGTGAGCAAGCTTTCAAGGAGTTGAAGGAGCACCTGGGAAAACTTCCAACCTTATCCAAGCCAGTCCCGGGGGAGGAATTATTGTTGTATTTGGCAGCCACGGATCAGGCAATAAGTGCGGCTTTGGTTCGAGGGTCTGGAAGAGCGCAAAGCCCGGTGTATTTTGTAAGCAGGGCTCTTCAAGGACCGGAGACGCGTTATTCTTCACTAGAACGTCTGCTGCTGGCACTAGTGCACGCCTCCCGGAGGCTTCGCCCATACATTCAAGGTCACCCTATCACAGTTCTCACAAATCACCCACTTCGGCAAGTCATGATGAAACCAGAGGCATCTGGCCGGATGATGAAGTGGGCGATAGAGTTGGGAGAGCACGAGATTACTTATCAGGCCAGGAAGTCTATCAAAGGCCAGGCTTTGGCTGATTTCCTAGTTGAGATGGCTGACAACACCGTTACAGACCCGGGGGAAGGTGAGCCGGAGTGGAAGTTGCACGTGGATGGTTCCTCCCATGCCGGGGGAGCGGTGCCGGGGTCGTGCTGGTCAGTCCTGGTGGCAAGGAGTATCGGTATGCGCTACAGTTTGAGTTTAAAACCACCAACAATGAAGCTGAATATGAAGCCCTCCTTGCCGGATTACGCCTGGCCCGGGAAACAGGTGCCAAGGTGATACAAGCTTATAGCGACTCAGCCATCGTGGTCAGCAAGTCAATGGGGAGTATGAGGCAAAAGAAAGAAGTTTGCAGAAATATTTGGAGGCAGTGAAGTTAATGATACAGGGTTTCCTCCGGGTGACCCTAACACAGGTTCCCCGGGAGGAAAACTGTAAAGCGGATGCATTGAGCAAGTTGGCTTCTTCAGAGCTCAAGCCGAGTCAGGACCGGAATCTGTATATGGAGATGATAACAACCCGGGGATATGAGAAGCCAAGCCAAGTTGCAGCGGTGCGAGAAGCCGAATCCTGGATTACACCCCTTCTGGAGTACTTGGAGAATGGAACGCTGCCGGATGACAAGGTAAAAGCCCGGAAAATCCGGGTCAAAGCACCCCGGTATGCCGTCTTGGACGGGGAGTTAATCCGGAGGGGATATCTTCAACCTTGGCTGAAGTGTGTGGATGGAGAGGAAGCACGCCACCTTTTGAAAGAAGTGCACGAGGGTCCTAACGGAAGTCACCAAGGGGCCCGGACTGTGGCTCGGAAGATCATGTGCACGGGGTATTACTGGCCAACGCTGTTCGAGGATGCCCAAAAAGGAGTCCGCTCTTGTGAGCAGTGCCAGAAATTTGCACCCTTGATCCATGTGCCGCAGGGGGAGATGATCGGGATATCAGGAACTTGGCCTTTCATCAGATGGGGCTTGGACCTGGTAGGCCCCTTTCCGACCGCTCCCGGAGGTTTCAAGTATTTGATAGTGGCGGTTGACTACTTCAGCAAATGGGTAGAAGCTGCCCCCCTTACCAACATTAGGGGAAGTACTTGTGTAAAATTCTGCTGGAAGAACATCATTTGTCGCTACGGAATCCCCCGGTTCATAGTGACAGATAACGGGGCACAGTTCGAGAATGATCCTTTCAAATCCTGGTGTAAGGAGTACGGGATTGAACAGAAGTTGACCTCGGTCTATCACCCACAGGCTAACGGGCAAGTTGAGAACTGGGTTGACGAACTCCCAAGTGTCTTATGGGCAAGCAGAACGACGGAGAGCTCCGCCACGGGCGAGTCCCCCTACAGCTTGGTTTATGGGGCGGAGGCGGTCATCTCGGCTGAAGTTGGAGTTCCCAGTCTCCGATCGAAGTTCTCGGACGAGCAAGCAAATCAGAACGACCGGCTGCTGGATCTAGACTTACTGGAGGAAAAGAGAGAAAAAGCAGCCCTGCACGATGCCCGGGTGAAGGAACGGGTCAAGAAGTACCACGACAGAAAGGGTGCGCAAGGAGCAGTTCACCCCGGGAGAGTGGGTGATGCGCCGGAACGACAAGAGCCAACAGGTTGCAAGCGGAAAGCTGGCCCCCAACTGGGAGGGGCCTTATAAGGTTATAGCGGCCCACCCCGGGGGAAGCTATGAATTGCAGGACAAGGCCGGGAAGAAGGTCCCAAGACACTGGAACATCGCAAATTTACGTAGGTATTATGCCTAGTTTATTTTAGCCTATTTCCTGCATTTACCCCTCTGGCAAGAGTTATGCCTAGGACGGTAGCATGAGAGCGGCACGGGAACCTCTGGCCAAGATTGAGCTTAGGTTGTCCCGTGGCCCGCATTTGCATTTTCTTATTTTGCTTATGGAAATTATTTTGCGAGTTAACATTTTTTCATAAGTATAGTCGATCCGAGGCCGCTTGAACAAGCGCCCGGGGGGCTAGGGCAAGTCGATCCGGGGCCGCTTGAACAAGCGCCCGGGGGCTAGGGCAAGAGTATACGGGACGCTTGAACAAGCACCCGGAAGACAACCTGGGCACGCTTGTATAAGCGACCCGGGGGAACGGCTGGAATAAATATTTGAACAAGTACCAAGGAATAATATAACACACATATCATTAACTTATGATTGATGATTATAAAATTTACAACTTTGAAACTTGAATAACCTAAACAAAACTAACAAAGGAAAGGAGGACCATCCCAGCTAATAGGAGAGTCCGGGTCATCTTGAGTGTCGGGGTGACTTGGCTGATTGTTAGCAGCAGGAGGGCTTGCTGGTTTGGCAGTAGCGGTATCCCCCGGGACATTGGGCTCCGCAGCCGGACGGGAACCGGACGGACCAGCCCCCGAGGGACTGGCCCCCGAGGGACCAGCCCCCGAAGGACCAGCTTCGGCATACGGGTCGAAATCGTCGTCTGAGGATGAAACCTCGGGAGACGGCGTCCTTCGGGGAGCTCTGATGATAACGGGTCCTTGAGCACGGGGAGACTTCTTCTTCTTCGTGGCAACGACTTTGCTTTTGCCTTTGCCCTTTTCCCGGGCCAAACGACTCTCTTCTTTAGCGGCGTCTTCGCGGGCAATGAGAGCCCGGATTCTGGCAGCGTCCTCGCGGAGTCTAGACACCCTCCGGGCAGATTCCTCCGGATCAACCGAAACACGGAATCCGAGATATCTTTCAACGGTGAAATCAAGGGAAATCCGACTTGGAAGGAGTACCAAGGACGGGGGGAGATACTGCCCCTCTCTTTGACGTTGCCACCAAGCGGCAGCTTCCTCGAAAGCAGGCCGATATCGAGACTCAGGGTCATTCCAGCCCATGCGGAACATGCGTACTAGCAACGCCCCAACTTCCCGGGGAAAATTAGTATAAAGGGGGGGGGGAACCCGACCCAGGCGCAACCCTGTCAAGTGATAAGTGAGTTGTAGGGTGACCAAGTTCTCCCGGAGGGTTAGGTTCCGGGCCGCCAGCTCCCGGTTCTCCCTTTCCAGCATTAGATTCCTCCTGAGGGGATCGCCCCTCCTCTCCAACCATTTGAGCTTGTCGCAATAGAACGGAAGTTCGGACCACACCAAGTCAAACTCCTCCTTGAGACGGGACTTAAAGGCGTCGTGTTCGGATTGTAGCATAAAAATGGTCTTGTCTGCATCCAGAACGGCGTTCACCCGGTCTCGAGCCAAGGATTGACACCGGGAAAGGGATCCAAATTGATTTGATATTTCCCTAAGTTTTTTTACTAAAGAAGTGACATCCGGGAACTCATCAATCACTGACCCTATCCCGGAGTGGACAAGAAGATATCGGGTCTGAATGCCGTCTAGTTGCCAGCGACTCAATTGTTCTTCTAACTCCCCACACCGGGGGCACGGCTTCTCGTTATCCGAGGCCGCCCCGGAGGGAACTGCACCAGGAGGATCATCCTGGGGCTACGCGAGTAAAACAAAACACAAAGATTTTAGACTTAGAATTAAAACAAGGTCGATGAAAGCCCGGGGGATCAACCCGAGGCTACATGAGCAAAAAGATAGAAATTTGAAATTAAAAGGTCGAGATTGCGAAATTTAAGCAAGGTATAAAACAAAACAAGTTGTGACAAAGCAATAAACCCGGAACAAATGTTATGAATACGAATGTTTAAAGTACAAAGGAAAAGAGAGGGACTCTTACATCGTTAGAGTCGTCGCTCTCGTCCCCGGAGCTATTTTCTCCTCCGTGAATTACAAAAGGGAATGGTTCAGGGAAGGAGCCCGGGGGAGATTAAGATTAAAAACATAATTTAAAGGAAAAGAAAGGAACGAGAAGACTAAATATCTATGTTTACTTCGTTATCAGCGTCCTCTTCATCTTCATTCCGGGGAGACTGCTCTTCTTCACGAGCTTTGCCTTTCTCCGTGGTCAGCTCCTCCTCCTCCTCGTTCGCCTGCGGTGGCTCGAACTCTCGCTCCTGGATGGGGGACTTACCATTTTCCTCATCAGAATTCCCCTCCTCTTCCGAGGTCACCGGGGTCTTGATGGCAGCAAGATTGGCCAGGTCGTCTGGTCCGGGGTCCGCTCTATCCTCAGCGAGTTTGGCGGCATCGCCGGCATAAGCAACGATATCCTGGGGATCGACACTTCGCGCCCCCTCAAAGACTTCGAGCACCCCGGGGACTATCCCATCGATACCCTCCTTCATCAGCCGGTCCACCGCATAGTTGAAACAATCATTAGCTTTTGGGCGATACCAGGCTTCTCTGAATGCCTCCCGGTTCTCCCGGGGGATGTACTCCCGGATAGCTGAGTATGCGGCATGCAAGGCGGCTTCGTTGGAGACGTCGCAGAGGGACATCATCTTTACCTCAAAGGAGCGGCCCTTGAAAACCCGGTCGGTGAAAGCCCGACAAAGAGCCTCTTGCGCCGGGGACATGCCGCGCTTGCTGTCCTTTTTCACCCGAGATACCTCTCTGTGAGCTTCAGACATTTCTTTGTAAAGAGAAGCATTTTGTGACCTCAACTGGTCCACCTCCCGGGAAAGATCTTCGGATAGGGAGTCGTACGCTTGATTGACCAGCTCTCGAAGTCCGGGGAACTCTAGTAGTTTGGAGGCATGGTCCTACACAAGAATAAACACTCAGAATAAAAACACCATACGAAGAACTAAAATGTTAAGGATAGGAGGCACATACTTGGGAGCCGTCCAGCAAAATGCGCTGGGAAGAGGAGTCGCCCTGGATTTCCTTGATAGGGTGAAGGCTGCTATCAGCCGTAGACTCCTTCTCCTTCCGGGGGATGCGGGATGAGACCTCGGAGTGAGGCTCAGCCTTCTTCTTCTTATGGGGAGGTCCCCCGGACACGGGAATAGCGAACGCTAGACGTCGATTCCCCGTGGACCCAATGGAGTCCCCGGTGCCCTTCTCCCCGGATTTCCCCTCCCCGGATTTCCTTTTCTTCGTCTCTTTGACCGCTCTCTCGGTCTCAGATTGGCTTTTCAGATTGTAAATTTTCTTGCCCTTACCATCTCCCTCGCCGGACTTCGACCCTACAGGGACTATCGCTGGCCGGGGAGATATGGCTAATACAGGGAAACAAACGAAATTAGCTAAAAGCAGTTAGAAGAAACAAATTCGATAAAATTAACAAAGAAAACTAATACAGTTAAGGAAATTACCAAGGCTCCGTGTGGCATACAAACGGCGGCAAGTGAACACCTCCGCTGGATACGCCTCCCGGGGGAATTCGTAGCCCCCAGCCCTCTGGTAATCCTTCAAGTTAACAAATTTCGTGGCAATTAAGTCATAACTATCGGATACCTGCCGGAATTGGGCCGGGGGAAGTGCCGCCTTAGTTTCAGCGACCCTCTGCTGATTCCACGACGGGACTGGATACTTCTTCTCGTTGAAAGTAAAGTAGCTGTTCATCCAGTCGCTCGTCTTTACAGACTCGAGCCTCTCGGAGCAGATGATCATCGTCTTGTTCCGGCGCAGGGCATTGAACACTCCCGGGACAGAGGTTGCGGCCAAGTAGTAGAAGCTCCGGAATATATCCACAGTCCCGGTTACACCAGCCCGGTTGCAGGATAAAAGGAAGGCAATCATGACGCTGACAGCGTTGGGATGCAACTGCGCTGGAGAGATGTTGTAATACTTCAGGTAGGCGGAGTATAGTGGAGGGAGGGGAAAAGTGAGCCCGAGCAGGAGATGGTACCGGGGGATGCACACCCGGTCCTTCATGTCGCTGAAGTATGGCTCTAGACCCGCGTCATATGATAGCGGCACATACATCTTCTTTACAAATTCCTCCACCGCTTCGTTTACCGGGGTCATCCCGGGGTCTTTCAGGTCGGCAGGCTCCGGGGCTCCATAAGCCACCTTGGCTTTAGTCATCATCAGACCTTTGCCGCCTGATGGAGTAGGGAGAGGAAGGTCGTCAATATCCAGAGAATGATCCTCTACCGGGATAGGAACCTTGCTACTCATATCAGATAGGTAAAGAAGAAGAGAGAATGGCAGACGAGAGCAAAAAAGGACGAAAAGAAAGAAAGTGACAGCGCTCAGTTGATGAAAAATGAAAGTGAAATTTTTGATGAGGTATTTATAGGGAATGATACAAGGAATTTCTCGAAGTTGGGAAAAGTAAACTCAGCATTCGAGAAAAAGAAATAATGAGCATTAATTAGGGAGCAGACGGCGAGGAGGCGCGCACGCTGAAACACACGCTTGGCGCGTGGTGATACGGCCCCGTGCAAGCTGCGACCCGCTATTTTCCTTTTAGAAACCCAGCCTACCGGGCCAAGCCCCGGAAGCCAGGGTCTCGGGGGGCTAGTGGTGATATGGGCCTTAGCCCATATCCTGGTCCAGCGGATATACTGGAAAAGGAGAAGAAAGGGTTAAGCCCAGCAGTGGTCCTCCCATGACATCAGCTATCTTGGACACACCCGGGGTTGCGGCAAGAGGAGGACCACTTAGCCTAAACCCTCTCTGATCCTCTCCATTATAAATAGAGGAGTGACCAACAGTAATAGGTATGTTTTATCAGACTTAAATACTCTCTGTATTTCTTCATATTCTCTCTCCTCTGCAAAAAGCCCTATCTTCATCATCACGCCGGAGCGTCTACCCTCGGGTGACCCCGGGGGGCTTTGTTTTGCAGGACTTAGGTGAGAGATTGGCCGCGGGCAAGGATTCCAGCTCTCCCCGGATTACCCTATACCGGAGCTGGTATCCCGGAGCTTACTGGTAGCATCACACATCCATGACCTCAGAAAGAGGAGAACAAGACTTGAGGCATAAAATATTGGCGGTGCGTGGGACTATTGTGAGGATGGTTTTGATAGAAAGTGTGACCATGACCCGTATAAGTGTACAGTATTTACCTTTTCCAACTACCACTAAACAACTAGGCGAGCCAACGGTTTTAAAGAGTGGTTTCGCAAATTATTTAGAGTAACGATTCATAATATTCCACATATTGTTACTTTCATGTATCAAGATTCAGGCCTATTTAATTAAATGAATTGATACATTATATAAAAGTAATTAGTGAATAATTTGTTAAATATACTTACGTACATATGTGTTCCTCCATCACAATCTGCTTAATTTTTCTACCACCGATCATATACAATATATTGAGCCAGTAATATCAGATGGACAGATTAGCTATTACAATTCTATAATTACAGCGTGCTTCAGCTAATTTCAGCTGGTTTACAAATAACAACCATAATGTTTTTGAAAGAAAGTTATTTTATATCAACTGTCAAATATATATTTTTGTCTTGATTTATGAAATGAAATTATTTTAATATGTTTAGTTTAGGACTCGAGAATAAATCAAATTAATTTATCATCAAAAGTAAGGGCATCTCCAGTGGAGATCCTTTTCCTAATAAGAAGTGCTCCTGATTCATTTTTAACCATTGTAGTTCTTTAAGAACACTCCTTTATTAGATAGCTACTCCATGCTTAAGGAGCACTCCCTAATTTAATGTGGACGATTTTGAAGGTTTATTTTTGCCATTATTAATTAATGATGAGTAGAATTTAAAAATCATATCATTGTTGAATTTGCTCTAGATTCTATCAAAAGTGATGATGTGGAATTTAAAAAGCACTCCTTATTTTCTTACCATTGGAGATGCTCTAACAATTTGAGCAAATATTCCCAACATGCATATTGATTGAATCCATACTAATCGCTGTCATTTGATTGTTCAATTTCACTAGTGTCACCACCTACCAATTCCAAATCTGTTCAGCTATACTTTCACGCACTTCTGCCATACCACTTTTTTGATGTTCATCAAAATAGTGAAATCACTAGTTCCTTGTACATGCCTGTGATCTAAAATAGAAATATCACTCTCTTGCATTGGAAAGAATTTATGAAGCGTGAAGCATGAAACAATAATTGATATTTGTTGAAAATTTTCAATTTGAGGCATTCTTTTTAGTACTTTTTAATTGTCCAGATGCATCTTCAATTTTCATTCTCAATGAAGAATATCATTTGTTAAAATTCTCCGCTTTTACCTAGTAGGTGGTGCATGTGTAAACTCTAGTACATATTTTCTTGCTCTTGTACCGGATAATAAAATCTTAGGATGATTCGGATGAATGTTATGAAAGGGAAAAGAGATAAGTCTTGAGACATAAAAAGTTTCTTTAAAATATGTAGTGCATTTAAAAAAACAATGGAGTAAAATAGAAAAAGTTATTACACTTATAGTTATCTGCTAAAATTTATACGATTTAAAATAAAATATTTTTATCTTATTTTAGCGAACTTTATCCAAATTCAGCTAACTGTAGCATGCTGCAGCTACCTGCAGGATGCTTCTACTAAGTTCAACTACCTGCATCGTGCTTCAGCTAATTGCAGCTTGCTTCAACTATTTTTCGGCAACTTCAGCACAGTTAATTAAGCTGAACTTGACATAGCCTATAGATACGTACTTTCCAGATCCGAAGAGATTATGTCCATATAAATAATTGAGACAAAGTATGATATGAAGTTATGAACAACTTAACAAAAACAATACTTATGATACGTACAGGTTTGCAAAAATGACAATGCTTTCCTCAATAATAGATAACAACCTAAACCACTTAATGGGAGTATGGGATATTGTTTTGGAGACTAGGTTTTTTAAACGATTAATAACCAATTGTATTTTATTGACTAGGAAAAATTAAGTTTTTTGGATTATTAATGATCATTTCATAAAGTGATTGTGAGTTACTAATCTTTACTGTTAAGTCATTTTATACAATAATTCTATTCAGCTAGGGTCTACTAATCTTCATATATACTAGTGACTCTTTGCTTTCAATAATTAATTACTAGGGTAATGTAAAACTTTTAAAAGGTGGAATCTCCTTGGCTTTCCAATTACATTATTTTTATGGTGGGGAATGCAAAAGGTGGAATGCGGAAGGTTAAATACAGCCCTCCCATAAACAAAGACTTCCTCTCTCACAAAAGCTCTTTGCCTCGTCAGTTTCATCTGGGATTTTCCGTCATGGATATTTCCCGTTTTAATGCCCTTCCCACGGATATTCTATCTGAGATTTTTGTGCGTGTGTGCTTCATGGATTGGATTGTGAAAGATTACGTATGGGGAGTAAATCCAACAGGAGCCCTGAATTGGCTTACAAAAGTCTCCAAATTTGGGCATGACGACTCCACGTATGCCCTCGCCATGTTATTTGTCGTCGAAGGAGACACGCAGCAAGGGGTGGAGCTGATCAGGGCCATGAAAATAATATCCAAGCAGTCTATTAAGCGTGCCAGGGAACGCCTGAGAGGCCGCTGGGGGTGCCGGAACAAAAGACTTATGGATTTCTGGACTGGCCCGGCTCCTTTCTGCTGCACTGAGCATCGTCACCTGAAACGCTGCATCAGATACGCCGGGTGGGACATCGTGGATCCGGTTGATATAGAATGTGATGCATGCTCTTGCGACCAGGAAGTTCTTCGGATCTTCCGTTGGTAAGGATCCAGTAGGGGATGGTAACTGGTTTTGTGTTCTTCTACTCAACCTTGTTTTTGGGGATTTATGGTCTCTTCTGCTTAGGGGGCGGGCTAATGATTAGGGCCGGATTAATGTAGTGTGTGATTGTTTCTCTTGATGAATGTTGCTATTTAAATCTTTTGATGAAGTTGAACTTATACTCATTGTGATCATGCAGTGTTTGCAGTCTATTTCAATTAACATTATTTTCAAGAACATCTAAATATTTCAAATTAAATTCGATTCAGTGAAATTTCATGAAATTTTATGAGGTTTTAATATATTAAATATATTTCAATTGAGGCCTTGCGTGAGAGGAAATAAATAACGACAATCACTTACAATAGTCTCCACAACCTTGTCAAGTGGAGCAGGCCCAAAGTTACGGCGCCCACAGATTATTTGATGATAGAATCCTTTGCGGAAGTTCAGAACCAAGAGGCAGTAAGTACCCGAGAGTCGATAGGGTATAAAGACGTGGAGAAGTTTTTTAAAATGATTCAGATAAAATAGAGCAGTATACTAAACCCCCTGCTATAAGTGTAAGTTACAATTACCAGTTTGGAATGGAGGACGTCAGCCTTAAAGGCAATCAACCAGTTGTGCCAAATGTCCATTATCTGCGCTGGCGTGTAAGCTGGATCATCCTGATGTCAATACATTAATGGTAACTGAGTTATTGTCCGAGAATAAAATCACCAATAAAACAAGTTTATCAAATGTTGGATGTAACAATTATTTTTGGTCGATCTATACTTGAAATGATTGTTTATAAAAACATTGATTCATACCATGTCAACCATGTGCAGACAAGTTGGTTTTCCATTGGTTTCAGTCCAGTCGGCGGTGAGTATCCTAGTCCAAGCGCACACCACAGCGGGTTCTATACCACAGTTTGCCTTGAACGAGGCCATTTGTGACCGTTCAAGAGATGCCATTTTCCATCCATCCTCGTAGATAACATCTCTGCATTGAAATACAAATTTTGGAAATATAATAAAATTACTCATCGACAACATTATGATTCATAGGGTATAAATGGAGTAGATCGAGTTACATAGCATTGCTGTGGGGAGAAATGCAGTAATCTGCCATCTCTAACTGATGCTTCCACATTGGAGGTTTGAAATTAGCCACGGTGGTGCAAAACAAGCTCCTGAATCCAGTAAATCCAACGCATACTGGCCATGGCACAAGAGAATGCTGTTGAGGAGTTGGATCTACATCGGAACCTTCAGGTCCCACACCAAACCCATCCTCTTGTTCCTCTCCACTATGATGCTTGTCCTCCTCTTTAAGGGATCCGTACCAAAGGCCGTCCTGTCTGGCTTGGTTGTGCAGCCCACCTCGTCATTCATGCCACCTTTGTGTTTCAGGGTTGTCTTCAGATTGCATAGAAATGTTATCATATCATCAATGCTAATGAACTGGTTGAAACTGCTTATCTCTATGACTGGTGGAGTGACTGCAAGTCCATCAGTCCCGCACAAATTGCGAATGAAATCAGAGTGTTGAATGTTGTGGCTCAGAACCACAGTTAAGTCACGCAGAAGCAGTGCAACGCTAGCATCGTCTTCCTACATCCAACATTTTGTTAAAATATTATTACAAAAATGTGGCCCGACACAAAGAAACCCCTTACACATTTGACCTACTCTTCATCTAGACATCTGTGTTAATAATCAAATTAAGTCCCCAATCTTTAACCTCATATTCATGTTTAACTATCTAGACTTGTGTGACAGCAATTGATTAAATGAAGAAGAAGAGTGGCAATGGTTTTCTACTCGTATCTTAATTTATGCAACACGTTTGAGGGTTTCTATTCAAAGCTCGACGCTTACTTACTGAACAAGTGAAAGCTATTAAGGCCTGCTTCTGTAATGATGGTGGTTGAAATCATACCTTCATCACCAGTTGCCGGATATAACAGTCTGTTAGGCCTTGGTCCCTAATAGGAAAACAGAGGGTTTGTCCATCCAGCTTGTGCCTGTCTCCGTTGCCCTTCTTAAGTCTCCTTTTTGAAGAACCCAAACCCCTCCGCAGTCCCTGGATCTTCCCTGTACCAATTTGAAAATAAACAAACATTCAAATGTCTGAACATTAGACATTGAAGTTCCGACAACCAACTTCGTCAAGATAATATTTACTTTTGGTTTAATCATCATTTTTATTAAAGGATTAGCATCACACACTTGAGTTTATGAATGAATCATGAAGCACTCAAAGGCCACCTATGCAATAAAATCAGGTTTTATTCTACTGTTTTCAGGTCCGATTCAAAGCTCGGACCTTTGTTACCGGAAGTCATCTATTTTCCTGCCATGCAATGAATAGGATGTATCTCAACAGCTAGAAACACACAATATTATAGAGTCTGGAAAAAACCTTTTTGATTAGGGTTAGATGGTTCCATTTCTTACATTAACCGCATTCAATTCATTTTAGCTAAGTTAATCGGATTTACGGAGTATGAGAAACTTACCATTTGACTTCTGTGTACAAAGATCTGATGTTTGGGAAGAGGAGCCCATTCCCAGGTCTGAAATCGTCGCGCTCGAGCTCATGTGGATGCTGGAAGGGGAGCTTGAACAGTAGAAGGTGAGGAGTTAGTTACTGTGGGGGAGATGAAGCAAATCCTACATGCGTTGAGAGTTTTATGTGAGAAGTGTATTGTTCAACTTTAATTTGTGAAGGACTATTTTACTTTAATTATTTAACTTGCTAGATGTAAAAGTGCAACGGTTAAAGTTGAACAACTTTGCCATGGAAGGTTGCTAATTCTAAAATGGAAGGTTGCTAATACTAAAATGGATTTTTTTTGAGGAGTAATACTAAAATGGATTAAATGTAGGTGGAGTGTCATTTTTACTGCATCACTATTTTCCAATTAGAATTTTAAAAGGAATTTGAACGTACTTGTTTCTCATTCATTCTTTTTAGAAAAAAATGTTGTTGTACCCCAAAGTGTTTAAGAAAGTGCTAAAGTACCCCTATGTTTTTCAAAAGTGCCATTGTACCCTCAAATGTATAATTTTGGTAGAATTTTCTTTTGCCAAATGTAAAATGACAAGAATACCCTCATTATTATTTAATGGTAAAAACGAAAAATTCTAGAACGAAAATGCCCCAACCAAATCAATTGAATAATCCTTCCATTCCTAATTATTCATCTAATTCCCGCTTCCCTTTTTACCTTCACACCCAGTTAAGTAAGGCAATCCAAATCCATACTACCAGTCACCGTTACTTTTTCGGATGAACGGGTTTGAAACCGAGGGGACCAAAACCACTGTGCCCATAAATTAGGGTGAGGCGGGGGGACCGAAACCGCCACACCCAGTAATAATTAGCGTGACTAACTCAAATTACCAAATGGGAGAATAGAGTTGGCGAGATTATGGTAACTTCACCAATGTTTTCAATTTGTTGAGTTTTTGGATATAAAGGTTACTTATTTTGCTTATTTGCAGTCCGTATTTTTGTTATATAATCATATATACAATAATTATGATATATAACTGATTTGCAAGTGTATGCAATAGAAGTAATATATATATATATATGATGCATATGTTTGATATAAATAATTATTGATCATATCATATATATCGAAAACATATTTTTATTTTGGACTATAAAATAAGCAAAATATGGACTGCATCTAGAATTGCCCTTTTCAATAATATTGTGCATTTATTCTTTAATTCAGTGATATTGATTTCTTGAATTGTTTTTTTTGCCCATGACCATTTGGGTCAAGGGGAAAAAAAACCTAACAAGTGAGGGCAAATTTGTCTTTTAATTCGCAATGGTGTTGAAAATTGACTTTAGAGGTACACTTCTTTATTTAATATAATAATAGCGGTACATCAGCACTTTTGAATTATTCGGGGTACATTGGCACTTTCTTATAAACTTGGGGGTATCTCAGCTTTTAACCCTTCTTTTCAAGGCTTCTTTGTGTATTGCATTAATAATTGAAATTGACACATCATATTCATAAACCCACTCTGTGGAATAATTCAGTTATAAATTAAATTTTTAAGTCACCCAATGTTCATAGAATGATCACCTTCAGATAAAGACCTTGTGTTGCAAATTTTACTTGTGTAGTATAGAAATATAATGAAGATAGGTTTGTTAGATTTTACACTATAAGGAATTCATCTTTGTAGCAGATACACTGTAATTATTAGTTCGGCGACTCCCGGATGGGGAAGTCACAAACCTCTGTTTATGCACAAGCTGTTTTCCCCTTTCATAATAGGGGAAGTATATGTACATCACAACTTTTGAATGTTCATGTAGTTTTATATATTTAAAATAAGAGATGTTTCGGTTAACCCACTATTTTTATTTCAAATTATTTTAAATTATATTAATCACAAACGACATCATCCACCTTCTAAAATCAACATGATTGATGAAATGATTGTAGTACAGTTGTCTTTTTTGTAAACTCTGTGATCAAGTCGATTTGAGTATGTGCGTGGTTAACATAACTGAATTGGGATGATTCTGCCTAGAATTGAGTTGATTGTAGTCGTGATTATAACAACCCTGCATAAACTAGATAATTCTAGTCGAGTACGAATTAGATGAGTGTTTGTGTAGTTTAAATTAAGTGAGCTACTAATACTATCGTGTGTAATCGGGCAGTGGGTATTAACAAAATGATCGGTTTGTTTAACAATTGAGGTGATCGCGACCTTTCCTATCAGAAGAAGTCGCGAACAATGATATGTATGCACAAACATACCGGATAAGTTTTTTGTTCTATGTTGGTGGTTAAGACTATTTGGTCAATGATCAATAAATACATCGATGTTGATCTAATTAAAAGTAAATGGCATAAATTCAAACATCATCGTTGCCCTGGCATTTAATTTGATAGCCTTAAATTCATGTATGTTTAAACATCAGTTTTATGTACGGGTGTTCAAGTCGTGTCATATTTAATTGCATTCTCTTTCCAAAACTTAATATCTATACTGATAAATAAACAAAATATATTGCTGCATAAACACAACTATTATCTAAAAATATTCATTTGTTAAAAAAGATTATTTTAAAATCATATATGTAATTGATCAGATTTATATGTTGGGCCTAATAAACATCGACAAATTGTTAGGATCAGATCAATTAACACAAAACAAAACAGTAATTTGTATTCATTCAAGAGTGTTCAAGCTCAGTTAAGATCAGTTACAAAGAGAGGGAGGGGGAGAGAGGGAGGGGGAGAGAGAGAGAGAGAGAGAGAGAAGAGAGAGAGAGAGAGAAGAGAGAGAGAGTAGAAATTCTGTGATCAAATTACTAATTCGATAACCACCTAAGTTAACTCCATCAGATTATATGGCCGGAATCCGATCAGTTGTTGCCGTTGACCGTAACTGAATAACCAATTTCAGAGAAGCTAACTGCAAGTCTGAGCTGGTAGTGAAAAGACTCTTTTGCCCTGCTCCTTTGTTCAATATCATGACATAAATCTAAGCATTCCCAGGCATAGTTTTATAACACCACTTCCAAGTGAAATCAAACCATCCAAGTTACTTGCCCTTATTGCTCCCATTCCCAAAACTCAAAAGAATGACCACAAGGGCTGCAAAGCAGAGGAAGGCAGCCGCTGCAGAGCCCGAGGTTACCGAACCTCCTGTAGAGACCAGACGGGCTGCAAAGAAGGGGAAGGCAGCCGCTGCAGAGCCCGAGGTTGCCGAACCTACTGTAGAGACCACACGGGCTGCAAAGAAGGGCAAGGCAGCCGCTGCAGAGCCCGAGGTTACCGGAGCTACTGTAGAGATCAAACGGGCTGCAAAGAAGAGGAGGGCAGCCGCCGCAGAGCCCGCGGTTACCGGACCTACTGTAGAGATCACACAGGATGCTATGGAGTCCATGTATGATGGGTTGAATCGAAATTATCACTGTATTGTAGAGGAGACCAAAGAGATGTGTAGGCGTTTCCAGATCAACGGACATGAAACCTCAATCAAGCAGGTTCTGGTTAGTGACCCCCCCTTCTCACTCTAAACGCTTTGTATGATGGTGAGCTCCTAGGATCAAACTTTGATTTTTCCAGAAGCGGCGCCAGGAAGAAACTGAATATGGAGACCCCTTCTCCGGCTAGGTAGATTTGGAAGTGCCTTTTTCCGATTGAATTACACTCAGGGGTGGTATTAAATTTTAAGATCTGGTTGTAGTCCTTAATTAACGTTGTTATTAGCTGCTGCGATTGCAATCAGACTAATGTATTCTTCTGTATTTGACTCCAATCACCACATTTTTCATAATTTCTTATATGTTTCTTATATGTGTGTGGTCAAAAATATGAAGGCCTCTAGACTTATGAAGCATGAACGTTCACCTGGAACAAACTGGAATAGAAAGATCTGATGGATGTTTAGAAATTATCATCATAAGATTAAACCATAGCCATATGCAGTACTTGCTAAAACATTAGGCCACAAATAAATCCAATGAAAATGGACTGGCCTTAAACAAGACACGAGAGTAACTACCGTAGACAAAAGATAGATAGGATAGTAAGGTTTCATCTGATTCCGGTATATATGTCAGCTAATCTCTTGCCGACAAATCAACAAACTGCAGCTTCCTGATTATGGTTGCATACGGGGTGGTCCAGATGGTCTCACCGGCTTCATCGGCGCGGACAATTCCCCACTCAGGTGCCGGAACCGCAACGAGCCGGTCCCCTCCAATGTCGACCGGAAGACGGTGAAAGTGGCCGTTTCGAATCCAGTAAGATGAAGTTCCTCTATGAATATTTTATCGACGGTTGGAAGGGGAGACTTGAACCTTTCAAAAAATCCCGTCACAATTGCCTCACCAAACTCATTCAGCATGTGCCTGACTACAAGCCTCAGCTGAACGACCTGACGTACTGTCTCCAGGAGCGGAGGTGAGTGGTGATCCTCTGCCCCGCTTGAGGGTTGTGGGGACATGGATATTGGTTCTTCGGGGATGGAATCTAGGCGGGAAGGACCATCTGATCTCCGGGCCGGATCAGGACCTCGGTTGGTAGTTTTCTTCTTAGAAGATGGGATAAGACGGCGTTTTGGTGACTTGAGAGCTGATTTTGGGTAGCACAGGGAGCATTTCGACGGAGTTGCGTAAGATCTGCCACCCAGGTTACATTTGGTAAGCTTGGTATTGAGTGTTAGGCTACAGAGGGATCTTTTCTGGCGAGTCATATGGACCTTTGGGGGAACCTTCATGGTTGAAGAGATGAAGGGATTTACTATTGTAACTGTGTGTTGTGAGGCCTGAATACTTATAGGCATGCGAAAACCATTGAATTCAAAATAAAGGCGCCAATGTGCTTGGCATTTTCTTTGGCGCCATTTTTGTTTCAAAAATTGGTTGAAATTTTCCCACCATTTTCAACATCAATGTTGAACAATTCCATTACTAAAGTTAAAAACAATGCAAATAATCCTCGAAGCCGATCCGATCACGATCATCACTATATTCATGATCGATTCGTTTAAAATTTAAGGTGATCGCGATCGATCGCGATCAAAGCGATCATAAAAAATTCATGATCGTGATCGGCTCGTTTAAGAATCACAATGATCGTGATTGGCTCGTGATTGACTCGTTATAGATAATTGATCTAATGATCAATGATCGATAACGATCGATCGTGATCGATCATTTGATTAATTTAAAAGTTAATTTTAAAAAACAGTCAAAAATATACAAATTATCAAATTAATAAAAATACACAACAAACTATGGACATACATATTAAAATTAAAATATTTTGCCATTATTATTAATGTATATAATTATATTACTTTAATTTTATCGATCGATCTCGATCACCTTATCGATCGATCATCTTATCGATCTGTTCGCGATCATGATCGATCTTTTATGTTCAAGACCATTGATCGTTCATTTAATAAACGATCATAAAACTTTGATCATGATCGGTTCATTTATTAAATGAACGATCTCGATCCGATATTTTACCGATCCGATCTCGATTTTTTTAACGAACGCTCGTGATCGTTCTCACCCCTAAGTTTAACCATACGTCTCATACTAGTATCGGTCATACTGATATAATTTTCTAAAAACAATCATGTCACTAGCCCTAAACTTAAATGTTCAAGTACTGTCATATACGACAATTGTACGACTAATTACCACCGTGCAATTCCCAACCAAATGAATGGAGTTAAAATAATCCCATGATTATACAATTATAATGTTTAAAACGTGCATTTCATTCGAAAAAAAATACTGAACTGAACTTATCGTCTGACTGGCTTGAAATTTTGTAGACGATTTTTGGTTTGGTCCAGCCCGACTCAATTAATCTTTTTTACTTGACAAAAGCTCAAGGCGAACAAGATCGAGTGATTTCTATTTTGAGTCTTGAACATGCCGAGCACCAATAACCCCCGATTAGACTTTCTCAACTAGCACCCAAAAGCAATACCTCTATTAAAATGTCGCATATAAGTAAAAAAGCCGTGCGGTTTTACAGAATTCAACAATATGGGATTAAAGTGGATGAATGATAAGTCCATGGTTCGTATTCGGACCTCATTCATACTCGGACCAGGGCCCGAGAAGGGTCGTGGGCTCGAGATATGCGGAGGGTGGATCCACAGGTCCATCAATCCTAATCCTTATAATGAATGCGTATATTATGAATGTTCTACAAGGAATATACATCTTCTCAAAGATGGTAATACAGCTATCCTAAACATGGTAACACAACCATGTCTGAAATATACTTCTATTATACATGGTAATACAACCTCTATTCCCATAAGAGTTGTATTCATACCATAAATACATATCTTGGTGATCTACGGATTGTAGCCATATAAATACCCTAAGAGGTTTGGTAGACATCTCATCTAATCTCATACTTTATACTTTACGCCTTAAGAAAATATACTGACTTGAGCGTCGGAGTGTCTATCCCCGGGAAACCCGGTGCCTTTGTCTTTTAGATCAGTTCGAGAGCCTGGTTCGTCGTCGAAGTGTTGGTGTCCGGCATACATCAATTTGGCATGCCCAGTGGGACCCCTCACACTCATTGACGACGTCGCCGAACCTTGTTTCCGATCTGGTCTAACGCACCCAAAGAAGCAACTTCCCCAACAAAATGTACGACGCCGAGCAACCCAGACGAAGCGCCCGTGTGCTTGGGCAAAATCCAGAGAATAATCCAGAAGCGGAGCAGCCCCATCAAGGATATGGACGCGGTCGAGGACACGGACAACCTAGAAGATCTCAGGCACACTCTGCCTCACAGCCAGCACCAAACTCTACCATGGGTACCAGAAACTCCAACGTTCCGATATCCATCAACCCAATTCCTGCTGAGATAACATCACCAATCTCTGGTCCAAATCCTGATATATTCAGAGCACCTCCCAGATTGAATCCCATCGCATCCAGGATTCCAGCATCCGACTCCAATCCTGCTGCATCCAGAACCCAACCTCCAGAAACAAATCTCGTTGGATCTGAAGTACCAAATTCAGATCAAAGGGTTTTTATCCAAAACAAGGAGAGTTACAGCATGAACGTTATTAGTTCAAATGGCATGGATCGGGAAAATAGGTTGGAATACAATGGTCTTTATTTGATATTCTCTCCGGAAGAACGAACACAAAGGGATCGACAAATCTTTGCAGAAAGACAGCAGGAGGACGTTAGGCAGAGCCATCTCAGGGAAGCCTTGAAACGAACCATACAACACAGCCCACGGGGCTCTGATCCACTCCGAATTGACCTTTTCTCGGACACTCCCCCGAGGGAAAATAGTAGGTCCAACTCGATCTTCTCTCCGGAAGGAAGAGCACGGAGAGATCGACAAATTCTTGAAGATAGACAACAAGAAGGAGAATCTGTGATAGAACACTATTATAGATACATGAATCGCGCCACGAGACGCTATGATCAAGATGAAATCCTCTGAGTAAACTTGTACCGGATGATGGTAGGTAACAACACTCTGAGGAAGAAAAAGAAGAAGAAGGATAGCTCCCACAATAGTAATAACTAAGGTGGCGGAAACAACAAAGATCCTCCCCCACCACCATCAAATGGAGCCAACCGGGTCATCAACAACATTAATGGCTATACTGGAAAAACATTTTACCTAACTAAGCTGAAGGATAGTGTATGGACCCTACCACATACTAAGCTGGTCAACAAGAATCTCCATTCCGAAGAAGCTATTATTTTCTCAGACAAGGATGACGTACCAAATCAGATGCTTCATTCTGATCCTCTCATCATCTCGGCAACTATACAAGATTCTTTGGTAAAAGAAGTCTTCATAGACAGCGGGAGTGGGGTGGAAATAATGTTCCAGGACTGCTTCCAGAAGTTAGGATTTACTAAAGATAACCTTAGACCTACGGGTCCGATCTCGGGGTTCACAGGAAATCCAATAATACCTTTTGGGGAAATCACACTCCCCGTCACAGTAGCAGAAGGAGCCAAGAGCCTAACCTTATACTGCACATTTGTGGTAGTAGACACCGTCACACCCTTCAACATTATCCTTGGAAGATTTTGGATGGGCCAAGCTAAAGCCGTATGGTCTCCTTACCATCTGATGATGAAGTTACCAACACCACAAGGAGTAGTTTCAATCAAAGGAGACCAAGGAGTGGCGCGTTCTGGCATAATCACTGCCGCCCGTGACCCCAGAAAAGAAGATGACGGTTATATGTCAAAGCATCCTCCAACTCGGGGGAAAGCGGTATTAAAAGTTTTACTAACCAACCCCGAAAAAAGGGACCATCTTTGGGTTTCTCACTTCAATCTCCAAGTCACCAGTAATGAAGTCGAGTATGAAACTCTCAATACTAAACTAAAACTAGCTAAAGACCTGGAAGCAGAAGACCTTGAGATCGAGGACCTCGAAATCTTCAGTGACTCACAAATCTTGGTTCAACAGGTTAAAGGCGAATACGAAACTCGAGAGTACAGTCTCCAGAAATACCTTAGGATAGTTAAGCCTCTCCTGAATCAATTCCAACATTATGAGTTGAATCTTATCCCCCGAAAAGGTAACCACAAGGATGATGCACTTAGCAGGCTTGTCTCCTCGGACCTCAACATAAGATCTTTGATGGATGTCTGCGACCCACACTTGATCACGAACCCTGCTCACAAACTGATCTGCAAGACAAAGGCCCCGGGTGTCCCAGGGATAGACACTCCGACGCTCAAGTCAGTATATTTGCTTAAGGCGTAAAGTATAAAGTATGAGATTAGATGAGATGTCTACCAAACCTCTTAGGGTATTTATATGGCTACAATCCGTAGATTACCAAGATATATATTTATGGTATGAATACAACTCTTATTGGAGTAGAGGTTGTATTACCATGTATAGTAGAAGTGTATTTCGGACATAGTTGTGTTACCATGTTTAGAATAGCTATATTACCATCTTTGAGAAGATGTATATTCCTTATAGAACATTCATAATATACGCATTCCTTATAAGGATTAGGATTGATGGACCCGTGGACCCATCCTCCGCGTATCTCGAGCCCACGACCCTTCTCGGGCCCTGGTCCGAGTATGAATGAGGTCCGAATACGAACCATGGACTTATCAGTAGCCCCAAGGTAGATCTTCAGAATATAGAGTGCTCCATCTCGAAGGTTGAAGGAGGGGCTTGCTTCTCGAGGGAAGACCAATAACTCGAGAGAGAATAACTCGGGGTGTCCTTCTAGGACTGTCCTCTCGGGCTTACCTTTCTGAATATCTAGCTTCAAGTTCTTTCGTATTCCATCAGGACACGTGGACGGTTGGATCTGAATCTGCCTTCTTGAATTCTGAGGGGATTGACACGTGAACTTGATTCATTGTATCTTCTGGCGGTGAGGAGGACCAACCTTCCAATTGCCTGTATCGTTTCGCGAGTCGAGGTAATTACTCCACTTAAATGTGTGTTAATTACTGGTTATATAACCAAGTAATTTTCCTTGTGTTTATCATCAATCTTCATCCAAATATTTTGCGTTTTCATCTCTGCAAAAATTCTCACCCAAAATCTTGTCTTTCTTCATCGTCTTCTTCTCATAACCTATTTCCCCCCATTCTCTGTAGTGCCATGTCGTCAGCGAATTCTAGTGTCCTCTCTGGCAATAGAGAGAATGTCCCTGTGGCTCGTGACCTACGCACATTATTCCTGGAGGTTGAGTCTGGGGAACTGATGGAGGTTACCATTGCTACGCCATTGCAGGCGGTAGCTGTAGTGGCAAACGACGGTGCCTCCGGGTCAGAGGTAGACCCTAATGTGGAGCCCCAAGTTGATAAACGGGTTCCAGCCGCCGAATGTGTGAATGATGTCACCAAGGTGGTCGACGAAAATACCCTGCAATTTTTGAAGTCATGCAGGTTGTCGTACCCCATCGAGGCTGGTTTGAGGCTCAAGGACAAGACCATTCCGGTCAAGGATCTTGTGAGCCCCACTCGAGGGGTTATATATGGCCGGTTCTTGCAGCAGGGCTTGAGTTTCCCCTTTCCCCCTGTGTTTTTCCAGTTCCTTCAGCATCATCCGCTTCACCCTTGTCAGGTTCATTCCAATGTGGTG
Organism: Sherardia arvensis; assembly: GCA_948330725.1. Lineage (NCBI taxonomy): Eukaryota > Viridiplantae > Streptophyta > Magnoliopsida > Gentianales > Rubiaceae > Sherardia > Sherardia arvensis. The sequence continues at coordinate 34,618,883 of OX415236.1, forward strand.
GTGACAATGGTGGCTTTCATCTCCTGGTGCTCCCGGAAGGACTATGATCCAAGCCTGGATCTGTTTAGGAGCTTGTTCAAGCTAATCTGCTTCAAGGATCGTGAGCACATTACTCTTACTCCTCGAAAGGGCAAGGTCTTCACTTTTCCTGACAATAGCGGAAAGTGGGAGGACATTTGGCTAACCTTTGATCGAACAAAATATGAGGTTCCGGATTGGAATCCGAAGCCGAAGGACACTGTGCCTCTTGATGTCTTTGGGATGCCCGTTCATCTGAATGGCATCAAGGAGGAGCTCTTGAAGGAGAAGATAGTCTTCCAGTAAGGAGGTTTTGTACGGGGGGCTCATGGCTCGGTGTGGCAGTGGCCTGCTATCACCTATTCTTATCTGCTAGACTTTCCACAATCCAACTCCACGTCTAGTTTCCTGAAAAAGGATCGAGACTGGAGCCTCCCTGATGAAATCCAGGGGGAAAAGAATAATGGCAAGAAGCGGGCTTCTAGGAAATCACCCCGAGGTCAGGGTGAATCTTCTTCCAGTTAATCTTCTTCGGGTAATTTCTGTTTCGAATCATCTCAGTTGTTGATATATTTCTTTTTTCTAGCGTATTTACGCTCTTCGTTATGTATACAGCCTCACCTCTAAAGAAAAAGACAAGAAAGGGAAGGCCAATCTCCAAGTCATAGATGAGGAGGTAGAAGAGATGGAAGTAAAGGCTAGGGAGTCCTCAGATGATGATGAATCTGACCTTGAGCTAATAGTGTCTGAAGATACTCCTATGAAGAAACTGAAGTACTATCTGAACTGCCCAGAGGAAGAGGATGGTCAGGCTTCTCGGAGGTCTTCCAAGAAGTATCCCTTCGTCGCTGAGGTAATATCTCTTCCATTCTACTATATGAGTTTCTCAGCTATCGAGTTTTCATATGTGTTCTACTTTTACAGTTGATGGCGAATCTGTCCACGGTGGGGGATCGAGCTAACGATGTGATCCGGTACTTATCTGATTCTGTAATGGAGTTACATGCCAAGTGCCGAGCCTTCAAGGTGAAGAAAGAGGAGACAGAAGTTGCCCTTTTGACTCTGACAGCCGAGTCTGCCGCACCTGCTCCTCTGGTTCAGTCGTCGTCGGAGGTGGCTCAACTGGAAGCTAGGGTAAAACAGCTGGAGGCCGAGAAAGAGGACCTGATATCAGCAAAGAAATACCAGGATAAAGAGATGGAGACTTATCGGGATATTGCAGAGGAGCTAGCGCGAAATCAAGCCGCGGAGAAGGACACTAAAGAGACCAAACGACTTCTAAAACTTTGGATTGCATTCATTGCTTGTAGCCCCGAGTTTCAGAGCCATAGGGAGGAGTATGGGGATTTATTCCACTCCTCTGAAATTCAAGAGATTTTGGGTAACGTCTTGCAACTATGCCAATCCGAGAAGGAGACAAAGTTAACGGAGGAGATCTTTTTCCATCCAGATGCTGCTGATTAGCTCTCTGCTATGACTGCTAAACGCTGGATTCTTGGGGCCGAGTTCTTGGATGCATTGGATCCCTCTGAGAAGGTAGTAACATCAGGAGATTTATTGAGGCTTATTAGAGCCAAGTATCCTGACTTACCTTCTCTTGAAGAGGTGCTTGATCCTTCTACTGGCATGAATGAATCCCCAAGTGAATATGAGTAAAAATAAGAGAATGAATATATATTATATTATATTCCATATACATATCCATATGCGAAAGATATATATATTTTGCCACAAGTGCACATATATACAATACAACCGTCACATAAATGACTAGATCTGCCAAATTGGGGTGAGATTTTTTTTAATAAAACAAAATACATACAATCTCAAATAAGAAAAAGACCAGGATTTTTGTATGTTTTTGGCTATATTGCACTTGTGATGCTTTGAATGCTCAACACAGGAGTCATACATGGTGATTGTCTTTGTAAAAGAAAGGATCTGCTAATGAATGTTCCAAACTAACTGCAATACCTAACTCAGGGTTCAAAACAAGCTTCAGATATTATATGGTAAAGGTTGTACAGAAATTTATGTAAGGAGATGATTGTACAGGAATTGTTCAAGCTGTTCTGCTTCAAGGATCGCGAGCACATTAATCTTACTCCTCGAAAAGGCAAGGTGTTCACTTTTCCCAACAATAGTGGCAAGTGGGAGGACATTCGGCTAACCTTTGATCGGACAAAATATGAGGTTCCTGACTGGAATCCGAAGCCGAAGGACATTGTGCCTCTTGATGTCTTTGAGATGCCTGTTCATCTGAATGGCATCATGGAGGAGATTTTGTAGGAGAGGATTGTCTTCCAGGAAGGAGGTTTTGTGCGGGGGGCTCATGGCTCGGTGTGGCAGTGGCCTGCTATCACCTATTCTTATCTGCTAGACGTTCCACGGTCCAAGTCCACGTCTAGTTTTCTGAAAAAGGATTGAGACTGGACCCTCCCTGATAAAATCCAGGGGGAAAAGAAGAAGGGCAAGAAGCGGGCTTCTCGGAAATCATCCCGAGGTCAGGGTGAATCTTCTTCCAGTCAATCTTCTTCGAGTAATTTCTATTTCGAATCATCGCAGTTGTTTGATATATTTCTTTTATCTAGTGTATTCACGCTCTTCGTTATGTCTCTCCTCCAAAGAAAAAGATCAGGAAAGGGAAGGCCACTTTCTAAGTTATAGATGAGGAGGTAGAAGAGGTGGAAGTAGAGGCTAGGGAGTCCTCAGATGATGATGAATCTAACCTTAAGCTGCTAGTGTCCGAAGATACTCCTCTGAAGAAACTGAGTACTATCTGAACTACCCAGAGGAAGAGGATGGTCAGGCTTCTCGGAGGTCTTCCAAGAAGTATCCATTCGTCGCTAAGGTAATTATCTCTTCCATTCTGCTATATGAATTTCTCAGTTATCGAGTTTTCATATGTCTTCTACTTTTACAGTTGATGGCGAATCTGTCCATGGTGGGGGGTCGAGCTAATGATGTGATCCGGTACTTGTCTGATTCCGTAATGGAGTTACATGCCAAGTGCCGGGCCTTCAAGGCGAAGAAAGAGGAGGTGGAAGTTGCCCTTTTGACTTTGACAGCCGAGTCTGCCGCACCTACTCCTCTCGTTAAGCCATCGTCAGAGGTGACTCAACTGGAAGATAGGGTAAAACAGCTGGAGGCCGAGAAAGAGGACCTGATATCAGCAAAGAAATTCAAGGATAAAGAGCTGGAGAGTTATCGGGATATTGCAGAGGAGCTAGCGCAAAATCAAGCTGCGGAGAAGGACCTGGAGGAGACCAAACGACTCCTAAAACTTTAGAGTGCATTCATTGCTTGTCGCCCCGAGTTTCAGAGCCATAGGGAGGAGTATGGGGATTTATTCCACTCCTCTGAACTGCATGAGATTTTGGGTAACATCTTGCAATTATGCCAATCCGAGAAGGAGACAAAGTTGATGGAGGAGATTTTTTCTCATCCAGATGCTGCTGATAAGCTCTCTGCTCTGACTGCTAAACGCTGGATTCTTGGGGCCGAATTCTTGGATGCATTGGGTTCCTCTGAGAAGGTAGTAACATCAGGAGATTTATTGAGGCTTATTAGAGCCAAGTATCCTAACTTACCTTCTCTTGAAGAGGTGCTTAATCCTTCAACTGAGTAGTTCCAGCAGGTTTGCTACCTTACTTGTTGGCATCTTTTAGTCAGCCTCGGTCTTCATGATTTACTGGAAAGGAGCACCAGTCTCGATTGTTAAGTTCTCGCAGTTATCCATGATGACAACTCTGTGAGCTTAATGTTGTTTGGCTTCTTCTTTGGGTGTCGTTTGACAAGGCCTTTAATGTCACAGCGTGCAGAAAAGTTGACAATAGCCCATCTCTTGAGTGTCCTGGGTGAAGTCCTAGGAAACCCTATTGGGTATATTTAAAAGTACCATATTCTGATGTAATAACACCTTTGATATTTCCTTTTTAGGTTCGAGGTTTATCCTCTACTGTGCCCTTTTGAGGGTCTTGTTTAGAAGTATCATATTCGGATGTAATAACACCTTTGATATGAACTATTTATGATAGAGGTTTTTCCTCTATTGTGTTGAGATGATTGATGTTCGAGCACGTCTGCCCTTTTGGTCTATAGACCTCAATCAAGCACTTTTTTGAAGTACTTTATCTCAAACCTATCTCTTTTGTTCAAAACGATTGGTTTTTGAATATTGAATCCAAACAACTTATAAGTTGGCCAATCATATACCTTATAAGGTATACAGTTTTGAATAGCAATCGATGTTATACTTAAGACAAAAATCCTCTTTTTATAAAAGGATTTTAAGATTGCTGACTATAAGGATAGGTATAAAAATATCATGACTTCAATCTGAGTTTATAAATTTAAGAGTAGAAGTAAAGTAAATAGTGGGTTTAAGTTTGAGTACCCGTTTGTGCTAGAGCGTATATGTCTCGGACCTTGATGAGGCTTCTCAGACGCTTTTGATAATCTCGAACCTTTGTGAGGCTCTTTCTTGAGTTTTTATCTTCCGTGATACTTTCGTAAGTTAATCACAATCCATCTTTGTGGTATGGGTTCCCCCTTCATGGATTCCAAGAGGTAGCTTCCCCCTGGATGGGATTCTAGGACTCGATATGGACCTTCCCAGTTCGGTGCTAGCTTCCCTTCCACTTCCTTCTTGCTTTTTTCATTTAACCTCATGACAAGGTCTCCTTTAATGAAAGTGGCCAAGCGGACTCTTCTATCATGATAGTGCTTGACTCTTTCCTTTACCTTGGCCACGTGGATTGTAGCATTTGCTCTCTTCTCCTCTAGGAGGTCAAGGTCTAGACGAAGGTTTTCTTCATTGGCCGTGCCATCTTCGTCAGTTGGTTGAGAAGTACGGGCCGAGGGGACCCCAATCTCCATGGGGATGACTGCTTCAGACCCAATGACTAAGCTATAAGGAGTCTTTCCTGTTGTTTTGGCTGGCGTGGTTCTATGGGTCCAGATCACGCTTGGTAGTTCTTTGATCCAGTTTCCTTTAGCTCTTTCAAGGCGCTTCTTGTTACCGCTTACCAAGGTGCGGTTCGTAACCTCTACTTGGCCATTAGCTTCTGGATGATATACCGAGGTCAGCTTCTGTCGTATGCCATACTTCGTACACCATGTCTTGAAGGGATCATTAGCAAATTGTGCTCCATTGTCAGTCACTATGTATCTCGGGATGCCATAGCGACACATGATATTCTTCCAGCAAAGGTTGATAACTGTCTTGCCAGTTATATTGGTTAGGCCTTCAGCCTCTACCCATTTTGAGAAATAATTGATGGCCACAATGTGGTACTTGCAGTTACCAGGGGCCGTAGGAAAAGGTCCGACGAGATCTATGCCCCATCGAACAAAGGCCAGGATTCTTGGATGGTAATCATATTTTCCTGTGGTACATGGATCATCTTGGCAAATCTCTGGCACTGATGGCAAGAATTGATATATCTTTTTTCGTCTTGTAGCATTGTAGGCCAGACATAACCCATCTGTATGAGATTTCGGGTGACGGTACGTGGACCTTGGTGGCTACCGTAGACTCCTTCATGTGTTTCTTGTATTAAGTGTTCCGCGTCAGAAGGCCCGACACACTTAAGCAGGGGTTGGAGGTATCCTCTCTTGTATAGGATACTGTTGTGGATGACATATTTCAGAGCTTTAACTCGGACCATCCGTGCCAGGTGCTTGTCCTTGGGAAGGGTACCTGTCTGAAGGTATTCAATGTAGGGGTTCATCCATGTATCTGAGATGTCAACAGTCATGATGCTACTCTCTTCATAACTTCTCTTCGCCAGGGTTTCCATTAGCAATTCTTGAGAAGACCTTATGTTGAGGTCCGAGGAGGAAAGTTTGCTAAGTGCATCAGCCTTGTGGTTGTCTTCTCGGGGGATATGATTCAGCTCATAATGTCGGAATTGATTTAGGAGAGGCCTTACTATCTCAAGGTATTTCTGGAGACTGTACTCTCGAGTTTTGTATTCGCCTTTAACCTGTTGAACCACGATTTGTGAGTCACTGAAGATCTCCAGGTCCTCGACCTCAAGGTCCTTTGCTAGCTTTAGCCCCGTAATGAGGGCTTCATATTCTGATTCATTATTGGTGGCTCGAAAATCAAAATGGAGAATGTAAGGATGATCCTTTCCCTCGGGGCTGGTGAGTAATACTCCAGCACCGCTTCCCCCCGAGTTGGAGGATCCATCCACATATAGTTGCCATTTTTCGGAATCCGGAGTTGGGTTTTGTTTGTCGATCTCTACTGGTTCAACAGACTCCATTATAAAATCGGATAAGGCTTGGCCCTTGATGGCTATCCGAGGTTAATATTGTATGTCATGTTCTCCCAACTCAATGGCCCACTTCATCATCCACCACGAAGCATCAGGCTTTTGGAGGATTTGCCTAATCGGGTAGTTGGTTAGGAGGACTATTGTATGTGCTTGGAAATATGGTCTCAACCATCGAGAAGCGTGAACGAGGGCTAATATCAGGCGCTCGAGAGGGGTATATCTGGTCTCGGGCCCTTGTAAGGCCCTACTTACATAGTATATGGGATGTTGCGATCCCTCCTTTTCTTTGACCAATACAACGCTGATTTCTAGTTGGGATGCAGATATATATATAAGTAAAGAGTCTCTCCCTTATCTGGTTTTGACAATGTCGGAAGATGCCGAAGATGGTTTTTAAGTTCTTGGAAAGTTTCTCCGCATTCATGAGACCACTCAAATTGGTTTGCCTTCTTAAGAATATTAAAGAAGGGTAGATGTTTTTCTGCTCTTTTGGATAGGAAACGGCTAAGGGCTGCAAGGGACCCTGTTAGCTTCTGCACATCCTTGACGGTTTTTGGGGGTTGCATGTTTTGCAAAGCCTCTATCTTCTCGGGGTTTACTTCGATTTCTCGATTGGATACCATATACCCCAGAAATTTTCCCGCTCCCACGCCTATGGTACATTTAGCGGGATTCAGCTTCAAGTTGGAGGCCCGTAATGTGTCGAAAGTTTCCTTTAAATCTTCAAAGAAGGCATCGTAGCTGCGGCTCTTTACTACCATGTCGTCCACATAAATCTCGAGGTTGCACCCTATTTTAGATTTGAATAATTTGTCTACCAGTCGCTGGTAAGTAGCTCCGGAATTTTTCAATCCGAAAGGCATCATCTTGTAGCAGAAAATTCCTTGGTCGGTTATAAAGGAGGTCTTTTCTTTATCTTGCTCTGCCACAGGGATCAGATGATATCCTTTAAAGGCATCAAAGAAGGCTAGTACTTGGTATCCCGCAATCGCTACCACTAATCGGTCGATCGAGGGTAAGGGATAACTATCTTTAGGACAACAGTCGTTCAAGTTGGTGAAGTCGATGCACATTCTCCACTTTCCATCTGGTTTCTTGACCATCACTGGGTTAGCTATCCATTCTGGGTATTGTACTTCTTCGATTATACGGGCTTTAAGTAACTTATCTATCTCCTCTCCAATGGCTTCGACTCGATCTAGTGCATAGATGCGTCGTTATTGCTTGATGGATTTTTGTGAGGGATTGATATTAAGGTAATGCTCCGCCAAACGAGGGGATACTCCTACCAAGTCGTTGGTGTCCCAGGAAAAAACGTCTATGTACTGGTTGAGAAGATCTCGTAGTTTAGCTTTTATCTCGGGGGGTAGGAGAGTTCCAACCTCAACGGTTCCTGATTCTCCGAGCTGCATCGGCTCGGACTCGGGGTACTTGGCTGGTTCAAGATTCACCTCTTCTGATTCTCGGATAGCTTGAATTGTGCATATTCGAGCTAATTGTTGATCACCTCGGATTGTGTCAATCCCTTTGGTTGTAGGGAACTTCATCACCAAATGGTAAGGGGACCATATAGCCTGTGCCTGGTACATCCAAGGTCTTTCTAGGATTATGTTATACGATGACTTGGAGTCGATGATTGTAAAGGTGCAATGTAGGGTTATACTCCGAGAGCCATCTCTTACTTGCACCGGTAGAATAATTTTTCCCAAAGTGATGACAGGATTGCCAGTAAATCCCGAGATTGGGCTTGTAGGCGTGAGGTTATTTCTGTTCAATTCCAGCTGTTCATAACAACTGAGAAACATAACTTCTAATTTGCTTCTTCCATCCACCAGGACCCTTCTGATCATGTTATGGTTTATGTCAACTGTAATCACCAGGGGATCCGAATGGGGAATTTGATTAGGAACTGCATCTTCAGATGAAAAGTAACAGTTCCATCCGAGCGAGATCTTTTGCTCTCCCACTCCCAGGGAGAGGCTTCTTGTGCCGATCGATGCACCCCATTGATGCTCCTTCTTGCTCCCTGGTTGCTAGCGTTGCTTGTCTCGTCGCTGTTGATGCTTCTTACTCCTGTCGGGACCGAGAAACGGATTCGTGTACTCCCACGAAGGTTTTCAGCCAGATCAGCCATGAGTTAGAAGGTCGTATAGATCAAGATCAGCATGCGGGTCCCACTGGGCGTGCTAAATTGATGGATGTCTGCGACCCGCACTTGATCACGAACCCTGCTCACGAACTGATCTGCAAGACAAAGGCACCGGGTGGCCCGGGGATAGACACTCCGACGTTCAAGTCAGTATATTTGCTTAAGGCGTAAAGTATAAAGTATGAGATTAGATGAGAGGTCTACCAATATTTATATGGCTACAATCCGTAGATCACCAAGATATGTATTTATGGTTTGAATACAACTCTTATGGGAGTAGAGGTTGCATTACCATGTATAGTAGAAGTGTATTTCAGACATAGTTGTGTTACCATGTTTAGAATAGATGTATTACTATCTTTGAGAAGATGTATATTCCTTGTAGAACATTCATAATATACGCATTCCTTATAAGGATTAGGATTGATGGACCCGTGGACCTATCCTCTGCGTATCTCGATCCCACAACCCTTCTCGGGCCCTAGTCCGAGTATGAATGAGGTCCAAATACAAACCATGGACTTATCAATCTTCTCAAGAATGGCTAATGGAAACACCGACGAAGAGAAGTTACGAGAAGAGCAGCATCATGGCTAATGACATCTTAGACACAAGGAGGAACCCCTACATCGAATACCTCCAAACGGGCACCCTTCTCAAGGATAAACACCTGGCATGGAAAGTCCGAGAAACACATGAAGGAGTCTACAGTAGCTATCAAGATCGAAGGAGCCAAAGGAAACTGGATCAAAGAATTACCAAATATGATCTAGACCCATAGAACCACACCAGCTACAACAACAGGAAAGACTCCTTATAGCTTAGACTATGGGTCCGAAGCGATCATTCCCAGGGAGATTGGGGCTCCCTCTGTCCATACCTCTCAGCCAGATGATGAAAATGGCAAGGCTAACGAAGAAAACCTTTGTCTCGACCTTGACCTCCTAGAGGAGAAGAGAGCAAATGCTACTATCTACAAGGCCAAGGTGAAGAAAATATTCAAGCGCTACCACGATTGAAGAGTCTGCTTGGCCACTTTTGTTAAAGGAGACCTTGTCATAAGGTTAAATGAGAAAAGCAAGAGAAAAGTGGAAAAGAAGCTAACCCCGAACTGGGAAGGTCCATATCGAGTCCTAGAATCCCATCCAGGGGGAGGCTACCTCTTGGAAACCATGAAGGGGGAACCTATACCACGAAGATGGAATGTGATTAACTTACGAAAGTATCACAGAAGATTCAAAACTCAAGGGAGAGCCTCACAAAGGTTCGAGTCTATCAAGAGCGTCCGAAAAACCTCATCAAGGTCCGAGACAAGTATACTCTAGCACAAACGGGTACTCAAACTCAAAACTCACTATTTACTTTACTTCTATTCTTAAAGTTATAAACTTAGATTGAAGTCATGATATTTTTATACCTCTCCTTATAATAAGCAATCTTTAATTCCTTTTCTAAAAAGAGGATTGTTGTCTTAAGTACAACATTGATTGCTGTTCAAAACAATATACTTTATAAAGTATATGATTGGTCAACTTATAAGTTGTTTGGATCCAATATTCAAATACCAATCGTTTTGAATAAAAGAGATAGGATCCAGATAAAGTACTTAAAAAAAGTGCTTGATTGAGGTCTATAGACCAAAAAGTCAGACGTGCTCGAGAATCAATCATCTCAACATAAAGAGGAGAAACCTCAAAAACAAAAGTTGAAGTTCATATCAATATGATACTTCTAAAAAAGTCCCTCAAAAGGGCACAAATAGAGGAAAAACCTCGAACCTAAGTAGTTCATATCAAAGGTGTTATTACATCAGAATATGATACTTCTGAAAAAGTCCCTCAAAAGGGCATACATAGAGGAAAAACCTTGAACACTGATAGATTGTATCAAAGGTGTTATTACATCAAAATATGATACTTCTAAACAAGACCCTCAAAAGGGCACATAAGAGGCTAAACCTCGAACCTAAAAAGGACATATCAAAGGTGTTACTACATCAGAATATGGTACTTTTAAATATACCCAATAGGGTTTCCCAGGACTTCACCAGAAGTGACACTTGAGAGATGGGCTATTGTCAACTTTTCTACACGCTGTGACATTAAAGGCCTTGGCAAAAGATGCCCGAGGAAGAAGCCCAACAACATCAAGTACGCAGAGTGTTCATCATGGACAACTGCGAAGACCTAATCCCGGAGTATCTTAGCTTGGTATAAGCTCCTTTCCAGTAAATCATGAGACCGAGGTTCATGTGCAAAGGATTTCAGACTTTGAAGCTGACGAGGAGATGCCGAGACTAATCCACCTTATTTATGGAAGAACTAGAAATCACCCCTTCAAAAGAAGGTAATTCAGGATACTTAGCTTTAATAAGCCTTAGTAAATCTCCTGAGGTTACTATCTTCTCGGAGGGATCCAATGCATCCAAAAAATCGGCCCCAGGGATCCTGCGTTTTGCAGTCAGAGCAGTGAGCTTATCAGCAGCATCTGGATGAGAGAAGATTTCCTTCATCTCCACCTCTTTCTCGGACTGACATAGATGCAAGACGCCATCCAAGATCCCATGCAGTTCAGAGGAATGGAATAAATCCCCATACTCCTCCCTGTGGCTCTGAAACTCGGGACTACAAGCAAGGAAAGCACTCCAAAGCTTTAGAAGTCGTTTAGCCTCCTCTGAATCCTTATCCTCGGGTTGATTTTGCGACAACTCCTCGATGATATCTCGATAAGTTCCCAGCTCTTTCTCTTGAGACCTCTTTGCCGACAGCAGATCTATATCCTCGGCCTCCAATTTGCTTCACCCTAGTTTCCAGTTGAGTCACATCCAGTGGAGTCTGAATAATGCTCACAACAGGCTTAGCTGTCACAGATGAAAGGGCAGCCTTCATTTTTACCTCCATTTTTACCTTCTCAGCCTTGAAGGACCGGCATTTTCTATGTAATTCCATCACAGAATCAGACAAGTGACGAATCACATCATTAGCTCGAGGCCCTACCGTGGACAGATCCGCCATCAGCTGCGAAATAAAAGGAATATTAAAACCTGGCATTCAAGATATCTAGACAGTATGATAAGAAAAATAAGTACCTCAGAAACGAAGGGATATTTCTTAGAAGACCTCCGAGAAGCCTGACCATCCTCTTCCTCTGGGTAGCTCAGATAGTATTTAAACTTCTTCAAAGAAGCATCCTCAGAGTCCACCAACTCAAGGTCAGATTCATCATCTTCGGAAGACTCCTCCGCCACCAGTTCCACCTCCTCGGATTCCTCTGCTTCCTCATCTATGGCCCGGAGTATAGCCTTCCCTTTCTTGATCTTTTTCTTTGGAGGAGATGCTGTATATATAAAAGATAAAGCTCAGCATATGACACAAGAAAAACATATTATATGACAACAGTATATGACTAAAAGAGTTACCTGAAGAAGACCGACTAGAAGAAGATTCATCATGATTCCGAGGAGACTTTCTCGGACCCCCTTTCCTGGATATTATCAGGGAGGGCCCAATTCCGATCAGGCTTCAAAAAGCTGGAAGTGGATTTCGACCGAGGAACATCCAACAGGTACGAGTAAGTGATACTAGGCCACTGCCACGCAGAGCCATGTGAGCCCAGAACAAAATCTTTTCTTTGAAGGGTAATGTCCTCCTTTAGGAGCTACTCAATGATGCCCTTCAAGTGATCAGGGATGATGAAACCTCTGTCACGAGCTATAGCATCCTTCGGATGGGGATGCAAATCAGGGACCTCATACTTGCTCCGACCGAAAGTAAAACAGTCTGCCTCCCACACACCACTGTTATCAGGAAACTTGATGGGTTTATCTTCCTCGGAGTCAGGGTAATGTACTCCTAAGTCTCAAAAGAGAATAACGTATACAGACTCCTGAATAAATCCAGGCTTGGATCGTAGTTCTTCCGAGCGCACCAGGAAATCACCGCCATGATCAACACTACCACATTGGAATGTATTTGGCTCGGATGCAGCTGATGATGCTGCAGGAATTGATGAAATAAAGGGGGAAAGGGAAAACTTATCCCTTGATGTAAAAACCTCCCATACAGTACCCCTCTAGTGGGGCTCACCAGATCTTTAATAGGAACTTCTTCATCCTCGAGCTTCGAGCCAGATTCAAGAGGATATGACAGCCTGCAGGACCGCAGATACTTTAGCGTCCTTTCGTCAACCACTTTGGTGACAATATTCACACCATCGGCTGCCGGAACCCGTTTATTAACTTGGGGCTCCGCATTAGGGTCCATATCTAACCCAGAGGCACCGTCATCTGCCACTATAGTTACCGCCTGCAGCGGTGAAGCGACGGTAACTTCCATCAGCTCCCCAGCCTCGACTTCCAGAAACAAGGTGCTCAAGTCACGGTCAGCTGGGGCTCTGTTTTCTACAACATTCTCCACACTGCCAGGGGGAACGCTGGAACTTGTTGAAGTCATGGCAATATAGAGAATGGGGGGAAGAGAATATACGAGGAAAAGGAGACAAACTTGAACGAAATTTCTTTAGAAACTTGAAATGCAGAGAAGGAAAAGATTAAAATTGCTTGGATGAAGATTGAGGATGAAAGGAAAAAATTACTTGGTTATATAACCAGTAATTAGCAAGCATTTAAGTGGAGTAATTAACTCGACTCGCAAAACGATACAGGCAATTGGAAGGTTGGTCCTCCTCACCGTCAGAAGATACAATGAGCCAAGACCACGTGCCAATCTCCTCAGAATTCAAGAAGGCAGATTCAGATCCAACCATACACGTGTATCCACCATCTGGATTTCAAAGAAGCTAATCTCAGCCTTCATATATCTGATGGAATACGAAAGAACTTGAAGCTAGATATTCAGAAGGGTAAGCCCGAGAAGAGAGTCCCCAAAGGACACCCCGAGCTTAACACCCCGAGTTATTCTCCCTCGAGTTATTGGTCTTCCCTCGAGAAGCAAACCTCTTATTCAACCTTCGAGATGGGGCACTCTATATTCTGAAGATCTACCTTGGGGCTACTGATAAGTCCATGGTTCATATTCGGACCTCATTCATACTCGGACCAGGGCCCGAGAAGGGTCGTGGGCTCGAGATATGCGAAGGGTGGATCCACAGGTCCATCAATCCTAATCCTTATAAGGAATGCGTATATTATGAATGTTCTACAAGGAATATACATCTTCTCAAAGATGGTAATACAGCTATCCTAAACATGGTAACACAACCATGTCCGAAATATACTTCTATTATGCATGGTAATACAACCTCGATTCCCATAAGAGCTGTATTCATACCATAAATACATATCTTGGTGATCTACGGATTGTAGCCATATAAATACCCTAAGAGGTTTGGTAGACCTCTCATCTAATCTCATACTTTATACTTTACGCCTTAAGCAAATATTCTGACTTGAGCGTCAAAGTGTCTATCCCCGGGACACCCGGGGCCTTTGTCTTGCAGATCAGTTTGAGAGCCTGGTTCATCGTCAAAGTGTTGGTGTCCGGCATACATCAATGGCCATGTACAAGAAACCGTGCTTGGGAATAGTATAACAACACAACGGATGCCATCGCAGCCAGTGGATTAAGTTTAGTTTAAATGTATGAACATTCCAATTTGTATCCAAATTTTATCTATGAAACTGAAGCGCCCCACTATGGCCCTGTCAACTTCGACTTATTTGACAAGAATCTTAGTTACAATAACCTTATAGCTCAACCATAAAAAATCATCTAAATTCCGCAGGATTGATCTTAATTCAGTCAAAATCATCTCGGTTTTGCTGGAATAATCTCAGTTCAGTTAATCTCAACCCAAATTCACAGGGCCTATACGTATCGATTCATGTATTTTTTCCCAATAATGAAATACAACTCAAACAAAATAGATTTACGAATCATAGAATTTGTTTGAATTATGAATCCATTAGAGTATATCCAATCATATGAACAGAATATATTTTTCCATAAAAAAATGTATCCGCAACCACGAATGTAACCAAAGCATGCATCACGTTCGTATTGAATTTTACACATTACATCAAAACGTAAATTAAACTAATTTCATTAATGTAACAGCTAAACAACAATAATTATAAAAACATCTATGTTTTACGGATTCGGGATGGTTGCTGTTAGCCTGAGTGGAAGGTTATGTTAGCCTGAGTGGAAGGTTATCTTGAGTGGAAGGTTGAACACACCATCTGGTTGCTGTGAAATGAATTAAACAGTTGTTTAGTCTACTGGATTAGCAATTCACTACCACTACATAATTGCTTGCTCCATTTTGTACCACGTTTACAGATTCAAACTAATTTGTATTAATACATTGTTAATACATTTCACTTGCAACTGTTGGGCACTGTAGTCTACATTGCTAATCAGCTTTTACAGCCTAGTTCACAGTCTGAGGCTAGAGTTTATGCTGGGCTAGCACAAACTGAGGCAAACTCAACACATATAATAGTTTGTGTGTTTTTTGTTTCTAATTTGATTTCATAAGATGCTTTATTTTTACTAATTGTTTTTATTACTCCCCTTACATAATGCCGGTTCACCAATTTCAGTTTTGGTGTTACAAAAATAAATTCATCTGCATCCCAGAATTACATGATTTTGTCTGTGCCATTCAAAATGAAATTGGATACATTATTTTTTGAAAATACAGTCTTATATATATATATATATATATATATATGATGTTGCCAATATTCTGTCAACTTGTGTTGTAATCAACTATACCATCCGAGACTATTCTGTATGAACTGAGATTATTCCGGTTGAACTATGATTATTCCAGCTGAACTGAGATTATTCCACCGGCTGAACTGAGCTTATTCCACCTGAACTGAGATTATTCTAGCTGAACTGAGTTTAATCCAGCTGAACATACATTATTGTCACTAAGATCATATCTTGTGTCGACTTGAATTAATATTGTGTAAAATATAATTAAAGGTGATATAAATATTTTTTAAAATCATTATAATGTGATTATTACTTAATTTAATATCAAGTACTTATTAATATCTAAGTAGGATTACTCTATTTTATTGGTTGATGTATTTATAACTTCCACACAGTAAACTCATGGAGTAGTTAATTACTATATTTTTATTTTAAGAAAAACTCAAATTAAATTATTTATTTTTTGCGTTATTCTAGTATTGGAAAAAAATAAGTTTTTCGACTTGAAAATAGTTTAGATACGGTTGTGAGTCATTTCACCTTAAGAAAATGTTTTGGTGCAGAAAGACATTCTCAAAAGAAAATAAATGGAACACCAAAGTTAGAAGAAACTAGGGGTGTAAATGAGTCGAGTCGAGACCGAACAGGGGTATGCTTAAACTCGACTCATTAAATATTTTTCGAGCTCGAGCTCGAGATGGAGTTTGGTCAACCCGAACTTGAGATCGAGTTTTGACCAAGCTTCTCGAGATTTTCTCACGAACGACTCGACTCATTTACACCCCTAGAAGAAACAATCGAATATGTTTTAGCAGCACCCCTCCTCCCTTCACGCACCCCTCCATTAATAGTAGTGGAATGCAATAGATTTTAATTAATGAATATCCAATATGTATGAAGTATTAATATAACTCCCTATTTTATGGATTTGGTTCACTTACACAAGTTATGATAAGTTGAAATAAAAACAAATCGATTATAAGCTTTTTTGCATCATGTTTGATAAATGATAAACTACATCCTTAATTTTAGGGAAATTAAGTTTAATTTGTGAAAATCCAATCACATTTAGTAGACATATACCTAATGAATTATATTAAACTAAAGTAAATTAATCAATGATTTATATCAAATTGATCAAAGAAATTTTTTGATATATTGAACAAAATTTTAGTGACATTAATAATATTGCTGAACTAAGATTATCCCAGGTGAACTGATATAATTCCGGCTGAGCTGAGCTTAATCCAGCTATATGAGATTATTTCAGCTGAACTGAGATTGTTCGACTAAACTGAAAATTAGTCCAGCTGAAATGAGATTATTATAGCTGAGATCTGAAGTTGAAATAAGAATTCCCGAGGGGCACATTATCCAACTTATTCCACGTGTACAGATATAATTCTTACTGTTTAGGGTCTGGACTGAGAATGGGGCAAATGAGTTGTAATTTTCCACACGCTCAGCTCCAAAAAGAAAAAAAACTACCCGACAACATTCCAAAAGTAGCCGAAAAGAACCGTTCCTAGGGCGACGGTCCATGGACTGGGACAAACTGTTTCGCTTTTGGACTTAAGTGGAGTAGTATGTTCTAAATACGGTAAGAATTAATGATTTATTATGACCACAAGTAACATTTTTAGACATTACATCCAAAATTGTTAACAAATAATAATATTGCATTTTTTGTACTAAAATTTTTAATGGGTGTAATTGTATTCATCATAGGAACTTAGGGGAATACAAAAATTATATGAGATTATTCTAGCTAAAATAAGATTATTCCGGCTTAAATGAGATTATTGCGGCTGAACAAAGATTATTCCAGGTGAACTCAGGATATTGCGGCTAAACTAAGATTATTGCGGCGAAGCTAAGATTGTTCTGACTGAATGGAGATTATCATGGCTGAACTGAATTTATTGTAGCTGACTTTTTTTGTTAAATAAGCTGAAGCGGAGTATATGTATTGTGTTATATACATAAAAAAAGAATAAATATTTGTATTGAGCGCAATCACGACTAGTAGTCGAGACATACAAGTAGTTATCGCCTCGATCTTTGTCCACCGTAAAAGATACGGTAAAGAAAGGAAAATGACATAAGTTGTATGGATGCATTTTATATTGGGAAAATATGGATTAGGGGAAGTGGAACTTCTTTAATTTATAAAGAGGGTGTAACTTTCCAATAATTTCTAACAGGGGAAGTGAATTATTATTAAAAAAATTAAAAACATATATTTATTCTAAAAGTATGAAAATACCCTCCTCTTTCTTCTTCTTCATTTTGATCATCCGTACCCTTTCTGACTTCTGTTTTCCGGCCACTCTGACACATGTTTGTGAGGCCGCCATGTACGCCACCGCGAAATCTCCTGCAACATCTACTCCACGTCTCCACCTGTGTCTACAATTCTTCCTCACATGATGAATTCGTCTCCTCCACCACGTGCACC
This sequence comes from Sherardia arvensis, assembly GCA_948330725.1. Classification (NCBI taxonomy): domain Eukaryota; kingdom Viridiplantae; phylum Streptophyta; class Magnoliopsida; order Gentianales; family Rubiaceae; genus Sherardia; species Sherardia arvensis. Next base: position 34,636,475 of record OX415236.1, read on the forward strand.
TCCGCCTTCTCCTACAATGACTTTTCCGGCAAAATCCCAGTGATCGAGTTGACACACCGTCTGATTCTCCAACTGAAATCCAACTGGTTCAATGGCACTCTCCGGTCAGATCAAATTGCCTAAATTATTCCCTCATAAACTTCAATGTCTCACATAACCACCTCGCTGGAAAAATCCCTAATTGGCTCTCGAATGAATTTTCTGCTCTCTTCCTTCGCCGGAAAGTGTCACTTCTGCGGAAACGTTTTCCCTCCAATTGCTCAGAGAAACCATCAACTATCAATCCCCACGCCGGGATTGGCTCATTGCTATGCAGCGAACACTCCGAAGCGAGCTCGCGAACTCCGATAAATCATGTGGCTTACTTGGTCGCCAAGGATAAGACGAAGAAAATAGTCGAATAGGAGCTGGGTTTTGTGATATATTCATGGGGAGAAAATAGGAGCCAGAAGTGGCCGGAAAATGGCACTGTCGAGCAAGGGTATTATTGAACACTTATAATAAATGTATTTATTTTACATTTTTAATAATAAATCACTTCCCCTCTTAGAAATTATTGGAAAGTTACACCCTCTTTATAAATTAAAGAAGTTCCACTTCCCCTAATCCATATTTTCCCTTTTATATTTTCGTTATATATTCGTCAAGGGGTTACAAGAATGATAAGAAATGACCTGCAATGATAATACAAGAATTATCTTGAATTGTCTTCAATTTATAATTTTTAAATTCACACTCCATTGTTTTTCCATTTTTAAACACTCCAGTTCGGTCGATAATTTGTCTATTTAAAATGTCACCGTCACACATATTTTCCTCAATTCTCAATCTTTGTATTATTGTGTATATAATATATATATATATATATATATATATAATAAAGTGTGGCAAAAAAAAAACCTAAGGTAATGATATTTTCAGACTTGATGAAAGATAATGCTTCAGATCAAACAATTTACATAATCAATAGTAAATTTAGTAACCACCACATACACAGTTTCACCAAATAACAATGCATTACAATATTTTTCCCAAAAGCTAATACAAGTTCATTATTATACTGCCATCATGATTAGGAAGAAGCTTGCAAAGAAGCAGTGCCGCAAAACCTTCAACATTAATACTATAATAAGCTGGCCAAGAAGCATTAGCACAAATCATTCATATAAAAAAGAAACAAGCCATTAAGCACTGCTTCGCTAAACCCCCCTGATCAAGAAGAAGCTTGCCAAGAAGATCAGAGTTCAGCGGCTAAACCCCCCTGATCAAGAAGAAGCTGGCGAAGAAGATCAGAGTTCAGCGGTCGAGCAGTACTGACCCCCTACTGGATCCGTACACGGATAAGTTCTTGATCGCACGTGCAAGCATCACATGCTATATCTGCAGGATCGACCGGTTCCCAGCGATCGTACCTCACGCCACGGCTGAGATGGTGATGCAGGTTGCAGCAGATCGGGCGAGGCCTGCAATCTGGGTGTAGCATAACCCTGTAGGTCCACCAAGTAGTGCTCGAATGAACAGTGCGTTTGAAGCTATTCCGAGCACTCCGGAGCCCCGCTTTGTCAGTTCTCTTCACGACGTTGATGAGATCAATGCCTTTCTGCACGTCACCGTTGCAGATTGAAAACAGAGCCAAGGCATTGGTAGCCTCATTGTGACCAATTTTAGAAGCTCTGGTGAGCCACTGGATGGCCCCATTGCGATTTCCCCCCCTCACGTACTGATGAACTATTTTCTCGTAGAAAACACGGACAAAAATCTCAGATAACATATCTGGAGGGAGGGATTTGAAGATGGACAGATCCATGGGAAAAGAATGAAAACAAAATGGAGGCAGAATGTGGGAATGGTGGTGACTGTGCGACTAAGCCTAGTATAAATAGGTCTTAAATCACTGCTTCCTTCATTATCTCTCCTGCGTTTGCGATTCCCAATGATAAAATAATAATTAATCAGAATACAACTCCCAGGAATTTGAACCGTTTCATCTACATAACGTTACCAAAAAAATTTATAAATACAGAAAGGAAATACGAAGATTTGGTGATCAAATTTATGATACATTTACGAAAGGTTTAAAAAATTGTCAGAGCAAGTCCAACAGTTTGTTCATATTCCCCATATTTTTTCACCTCAATTTATTATAAAAATATACTACTATGAATAATTAGACTCATCTCTTTTCAATTATTTATTACAAGTTATTTTTTTCAACCATTAGAAATAAAATGTTTGCCAAAAAAATATTTAGTTTAGACGTTATGACTTATTAACAAACGTCAAAATAAATATCAATAGATATTTATGAACTTAAAATTTGTTAAATTTAAATTGAAAAATATATTATATTTGATTATTAACTATCGATAGATTTGTAAATGTGAAAATAGTCATATGAGATCTTCTTACAATCGTTTTATGCATATTTTTAGAATATGTATTTTTTACAAAAAATTTATTGTAATTATTTTAAAATACTAATAATTTAAAATTATTATTGAGAAACAATTAATGAATTAAATAATCAAAAACTTGTCAAGAAGCATTAAAAGTTGGTTCTCCATTCACTTTTTCTCATTCTCCAAATTAGGGGAATCAAATCCTCTCTCTTCAATTTCCCCATTATGGGGTGAAAACGGTCACGAGCATTTGTTAAAATGATCGAGATCGGATCGGTTAAAGATCGGATCGAGATCGGTTAAAGATCGGATCGAGATCGTTCATTTAATAATTGAACCGATAATGATCAAAATTTTATGATCGTTTATTAAATGAACGATCAACGATCATAAACACAAAAGAACGATCATGATCGCGAACAAATCAATTAGATGATTGATCGAGAAGGTGATCGAGATCGATCGATAAAAATAAAGTAATATAATTATATATTATAATTTTAAAATGTATGTCTGCAGTTTGTGTATTTTTACTAATTTGATAATTTGTGTATATTTGACTTTTTTAAAAAAAACTAACTTTTAACTTGATCAAATCATCGATCATTGATCATTTGATCGATTATCTATAACGAGTCGATCACGAGCTGATCATGATCATTTTGATTTTAAAACGAGCCGATCTAGATCATGCATTATTTTGATCGCTTCGATCGCGATCGATCTTGATCACCACAAATTTTAATCGATCTGATCATGAACATAGTGATAATCATGATCGGATCGGCTCGTTATCAGGAATGGTATGGAGAATCTGTTGGACTTCGAATAATGCCCAAACTCTTGATATTTGAGCAAATATTTTAGTATAGCAAAGCTGTTGGACTTGCTCAGTTGCTCTACGACCTGCATTTTTTATGTTGACTGTTCATCCAAGTTCGATTCTAGTCCCTTTACACCACATTCAAGCTGAATACCCTAAGATACAAGCACGTATTTCCAGCTTAATCTAAGTCTGGACCTTATTTGGCGAAATATCCAACATGGATACATTACCATCCCAGTCAAAAGATAAGCTTTCATGCTGCATCACAGTTTCAATGATAAATCGTGATAGGAATATCCAACAGCTGTTCAACTATTGTCAAAAGAAAGTTTGGCATGAAAAAAGATGAAATTATCCCACAATTACAGAAAACAATCCACTTTTAATCCTCATCTGTTTTAGTCAAGCTTGGGTTCTGATGCTTGTGCAGGATGAAGGAATGGACCGCGTTCAGCATTGCATTTTGATTCTTGTTCAATCTGCTGAGCGTGATATCCGTGCAGTAGGAAACCCTCCGCATATCCCGGTCCACAACCTATAACACAACATCATAGCCTCAGCTCATATTTGATCACAATCAAAATTAGCCCAAACATATTTGTAAAATGACCTATTAATTCAAATTTACCTCTCTATATTCCTTTTGGATGTCCTGCTTTGCCTTGCCATGAAAGTTTTTCATTGCGTGCATGAGGTAAAGGCCTGCTTCGCTCACAGTAAATTTCTCATATTTTTCACTGCCGGTACTGCGTTTCAGCTTATACTCACCAACCTCCGCCCAGTTTGATAGCCCTTGTCTGACGAAGAAGGATGCCAGAAATTTCTTCTGAAAAGGATCCACGTGGCAGGAAAAATTTATGGTCAATTATACGGGTGAGGTCTGTTATTCTGATAAGGCAAACATGATTTTGACATCATCTCCATTATCCAATATATACTGAATTTACAAAACTTAACTTACCAGCCCGTGAAGTGCCTCCTCACAAGCAGCAAATGAACCATCGAGCGCATCAGTGTAATGCACTACTCTCTTGCCTCGGTTCAAGTCCATAGCAAAGTAGAATTGACCCTTTCGAACCGGTATGATTATCTGTTTGGGTCAGGTTAAAGACCAATACAGGATGTAAATCAGTATCCCGGAAGTGAGTTAGTAACTGAAAATATTAGGCTACAAGTATTAAAAAATGTAGAGGGGAATTAAATTTTTCTTACAACATCAGCATTTGAGAGGCTTGTTGGGAAATTTTCTAACCACTGGTCCCATCTTTCGCTCGTCAACTAGGAGAAGTGTCCGATTAAGGCTGGAAGGGCAGCGGGAATTGTTATAAGAAGGCACAAAAAAAGACTCCGGCTAGGAATGACCTTATCGAAGCGTACTCACCAAGTCTATGAGGTCAAAACATACACGATCCTCAGGAAAAGATGCTGAACCTTCTCCATTCAAAATTCTTTCCCAGCACCAGATAACATCATCGGTTATGGCTGTATCCGCATTCAAGCAAGACAACTGCTCTCTAGTCAACCGCAGCAAGCCATCGTCATAAGGCTCCTCAACCCTTTCAGAAACCATAAGTGAACTAATCACAAATTATGATTCAATAAAAAATGTGAAGCACGTGCACACTCTCAAAATAAACGGATCCAATAATTCCACCCAATAATTTTGCTGTGAAAAAGGTTTTCCATCATGCTTGTGCTCCAACAATTTGTGATGCTACCAGTAAGCTCCGGGATACCAGTCCCGGTATGAGTTATCCGGGGAGAGCTGGAATCCTAGCCCGCGGCGAATCTCTCACCTATGTCCTGCAAAAAAAAGCCCCCGGGGTCACCCGAGGGTAGACGCTCCGGCGTGATGATGAAGATTGGGCTTTATGCAGAGGAGAGAGAATATGAAGAAATACAGAGAGTATTTAAGTCTGATAGAACATACCTTTTACTGTTGGTCACTTCTCTATTTATAATGACAATGAGCAGAGAGTGTTTAAGCTAAGTGGTCCTTCCCCTGTCGTCTACTCGGGGTTGCGGGGTCATTTTCATGTCCTTCTTGTACCCGGGTAGATCCAAGATATCTGATGTCATGGAGGACCACTGATGGGCTGGACTCTCTCTTCTCCCTTGCAATTAGGCTTATCGGGCCAGTGTATGGGCTGAGGCCCATATCACCACTAGCCCCCCGAGACCCTGTCTTCCGGGGGATTGGCCCGGTGGGCTGGGTCTCTGAAATTGATCCCAGCGGGCTACAGCATTTGTCAGCCCGTATCACCACGCGCCAAACGTGCGTTTTTAGCGTGCGCGTCCCTTCGTCATCCGCTCCCTAATTAATGTTGATTATTGCTTTTTCTCGAATGTTGAGTTTCCTTTTCCAATTTTGAGAAATTCCTTGTATCCTTCTTTATAAATACCTGATCAAAGTTTCAACTTTCACTTTCATATCAACAAAGCGCTGTCACTTTCTCCCTTCGCAGCAACTTCTTCTTCTATCCATCACTTTCCTATCTCTGATATGAGTCGCAATCCCTCTGCCCCGATAGACGATCATTCCCTAGATATCGAAGATATTCCTCCCCGTTCGACAGGTGGAAAGGGGTTGATGACCTCAAAAGTGACGGTGGCTTATGGTGCTCCAGTCCCTCCTGACCCGCAAGATCAAGGCGAGACCCCGGTAGATGATTCGGTCCAGGAACTTGTCAAGAGGATGTATGTCCCGCTATCCTACGATGCGGGACTCGAGCCGTTTAGCGGTGACATGACATCCCGGGCTTGCGTGCCCCGACATCTTTTCCTTCATGGTCTTACTTTTCCCCTCCCGCCATAATTCACCGAATTCCTGAACTTCTACAACATATCCCCGGCCCAGGTGCATCCCAACGCCGTCAGTGTTATGATCGCCTTTCTCTACTCTTGTCACCAGGGCGGGGTGACCGGGAGTGTTGCTATATTCCGTAGTTTTTACTATCTATCCAACACCTCCGTCCCCGGGGTGTTCAATGTTCAGCGCCGGAACAGAGCGAAGCCTATTTGCTCCGGGAGACTTGATTCTGTGAAGACAAGTGACTGGATGAATAAATATTTCACTTTCAATGAGAAGAAATACTCAGTCCCGGCGTGGAATCAGCAACGGGCCGCAGAGATGAAGAGTGCACTTCCCCCGGCTCAGTTCCGTCAAGTATCCGAGAGCCATCACCGGATAGCTGGATTCTTTGTCAATCTGAAGGATTACCAGAGGGTGGGTAGTTATGACTTCCCCCGGGAGGCGTATCCCGCGGAGGTGTTTACTTGCCGTCGCCTGTATGCGAAGCGGAGCCTTGGTAATTTTCTCTTCTTTTTCTTATCATTTCTTTTAAATTATTTTGCTAACTGTGTTAGTTAATATTTTATTTCTTATATGTCAGCCATATCCCCCAGGCCAGCGATAGTCCCATCCGGGTCGAAGTCCGGCGAGGGGGCGGGGAAGGGCGCTTTCGAGTAATTGAAGAAGGATAAGGTTGGGAGCCAGAGAGTGGTCGTAGAGACCGAGAAGAGGAAAGCCGGGGAAGAGAGTTCCGATGGGAAGGGTCCCGGAGCTTCCAATGTTGTCGGGTCTACCGGGGTCCCTCCGGCTGGAAATCACCGTCCTCTGGCGTTTTCTGTTCCCTCTTCCGGGAACCATCCAATTAAGAAGAAGAAAATAGAGCCCCATTCTCAAGGTTCATCCCGGATTCCCCGGAAAGAAGAGAAATCCACTGCTGATAGCAGTCTCGGGCCTATAGATGAGAACAAGGCTTGCTCTTCTTCCCATCCTGTTTTGCTAGATGACTCACAGGTATGCGTATCTCTGTTCTTTTTATTTTGATTTCGTGTATTTCACATATGTTCTAAGTGTTTTTTATACTTGTGTAAGATCATGCCTCCAAGCTTTTTGGGTTCCCCGGGATGCGGGAGATAATCAACGAGGCTTGTGATTCCCTGTTTGCTAGTCTTTCCCAGGAAGTTGACAAGTTGAGGTTGCAAAATGCCTCTCTCTACAAGGAGCTTTTCGATGCCCATAAGGAACTTTCTCGCGTGAAAAGGGACGGTAAACGCGGTTTGGCTCCCGCGCAAGAAGCTCTCTACCGAGCATTTGTTGACCGGGTCTTCACAAGCCATTCCTTCGAGGAAAAAATACTGGCCCTTTGTGATGTTTCCAATGAAGCAGCCATGCACGCTGCTTACACATCCGTCCGGGAGTATATACCCCGGGAGAATAGGGCGAAGTTCCGGGCTACCTGGTATCGTCCCAAAGCAGATGGGCGATTCAACTATGCGGTAGACAAGTTGATGAAAGAAGGCATTGACGGGATATCCCCCGGAGTGATGTCCGTTTTTGAGGGTGCTCGGAGTGTTGACCCCCAGGATATCAATGCTTATGCTGAAGATGCTGCCGAACTTGCGCAGGGCAGGGAGGATCCTGGCCCGGATGATTTGGCCAATCTTGCTGACATCGAGACTCCGATGGCCTCAGAAGCAGAAGACGGGAACTCTGATGAAGAGAATGATAAGTCCCCGGTCCGGGAGTTCGAGCCCGTGCCTTTGGAGAATGAAGAAGATCAGGTCTCCCCGGGGAATGATGAAGCCCAGCAGGAAGAGCCATCACCCCGGGATGACGATGAGGACACCGATGCTGAAGTATAGTCTTGATACTTAGTCCTCGTATTTTTGTTTTATTTTATTTTCTTTGGATTGTTGTTTTCCCCGGGCCCCTCTCCTGAATAGTTCTCTTTTGTGAATCAGGGAGGTAAAAAGAGCTCGGGGGATGAGAGCGATGACTCCAATGATGTAAGGGTCTCTCTCTATTTGCCAAAATTTATCTAAGTCCAACTTTTACAAATGTTTGTTTTATACATGTTCTAAAATTTGCATTTTGTTAAGTTTGTATCTGAATTTTGTTGCTTGTGTAGCCCCGGGATGATCCTTCCGGTACTATTCCTTCCGGGGCCATTACGGAGAATGGGACGTCGTGTCCCCGGTGTGCGGAGTTAGAGGAACAGCTAAGTCGTTAGAAACTGGACGGCATCCAAACTCGCTATCTTTTAGTTCAATCCGGGATTGGGTCAGTAATAGATGAATTCCCAGATGTCTCTTCGTTAGTAACAAAGCTCCGGGAGATATCGAATCAATTTGGATCCCTTTCCCGGTGTCAATCCCTAGCTCGAGACCGGGTAAACGTCGTTTTAGATGCAGACAAGACCATATCGATGTTGCAAGCCGAGCATGATGCCTTCAAGTCCCGCCTCAAGGATGAGTTTGACTTAGTATGGTCCGAACTTCCGTTTTATTGCGACAAACTTAAGTGGTTGGAGAGGAGGGGCGATCCCCTCAGAAGGAATCTAATGCTGGAAAGGGAGAACCGGGAACTGGCGGCCCGGAACTTAATCCTCCGAGAGAATTTGGTTACCCTGCAACTTACTTATCACTTGACCGGGTTGCGTTTAGGTCGGGTTTCTCCCCCGCTATATACTAACTTTCCCCGTGAGGTTGGGGCACTGTTAGTACTTATGTTTCGTATGGGTTGGAACGACCCCGAGTCTCGGTACCGCCCTGCTTTCGAGAAAGCTGTCGTGTGGTGGCAGCGCCAAAGAGAGGGTCGTTATCTCCCTCCTTCCCTGGTGCTCATTCCGAGTCGGGTTTCCATAGATTTTACCGTGGAGAGGTACGTCGGGTTTCGTGTGTCTGTTGATCCGGAAGAATCTGCTCGAAGAGTGTCTCGATTCCAGGCCGACGCTGCCAGAATCCGAGCCTTTATAGCCTCCGAGGAGGCTGCCAAGGAGCAAAGACGTTTAGCCCGGGAAAAGAGCAAGGGAAAAAGCAAAGTCGTTGCCACAAAGAAGAAAAAGTCTCCCCGTGCTCAAGGGCCTGTCATCGTTGGAGCTCCCCGGAGGGTATCGTCACCTGAAGTTTCGTCTTCAGATGATGATTTTGATCCATATGACGAGGCTGGTCCTTCTGGCGCTGGTCCTTCTGGTGTCCCCCCGGCTGAGGAGTCTAATGCCCCGGGGAACACAGTTACTGATAATCAACCCAGTCATCCTGCTACTCAAGATGATCAGGGGTATCCTATTAGTTGGGATGGTCCTCCTTCCTTTGTTAACTTAGTTTGCATAGTGTAGGATTTAGAGTTGTAAATTTCACAGTTATTCATTGCAGATTAATGATATGTGTTTGTATGTTCTTTCCCAATACTTGTTCAAGTATTTTTATCAATCATCTCCCTTGGGTCGCTTGTTCAAGCGCGCCCGGGTGCAATCTTGGTTGTTGTCCGGGTGCTTGTTCAAGCGTACCCATTACTCTTGCGCTAGCCCCCCCGGGCGCTTGTTCAAGCGGCCCCGGTTCAACTATACTTGAGGAAATTTAAACTTGCAAAACAATCTTTATAAGCACAATAATAAAATGCAAATGCGGGCCATGGGACAACCTAGGCTCAACCCTGGCCAGAGGTTCCCATGTCGCTCTCATGCTACCGTCCTAGGCATATCCCTTGCCAGAGGGGTAAATACAGAAATGAACTAGGCATAGTACCTACGTAAATTTGTGATGTTTCAGTGCCGCGTGACCTTCTTCCCGGCCTTGTCCTGCAACTCATAGCTCCCCCCGGGATGGGCTGCTATCACCTTATAAGGCCCCTCCCGGTTGGGAGATAACTTCCCGCTTGCAACTTGCTGGCTCTTGTCATTTCGGCGCATCACCCACTCCCCCGGGGTGAACTGCTCCTTGCGCACTCTCCTGTCGTGACATTTCTTGACCCGCTCCTTCACCCGGGCCTCATGCAGGGCTGCTTTTTCCCGCTTCTCCTCCAACAAGTCTAGGTCCAGCAGTCGTTCATTCTGGTTTGCTTGCTCGTCCGGTAACTTCGAGCAGAGACTGGGAACTCCAACTTCTGCCGGGATTACCGCCTCCGCCCCGTAAACCAAACTATAGGGGGACTCGCCTGTGGCGAAACTCTCCGTTGTTCTGCTTGCCCATAAAACACTTGGGAGTTTGTCAAACCAATTTCCTCTTGCTCCGTGAAGACGTGTCTTGATGCCGTTTTTGAGGGTCCTGTTGGTGACCTCGACCTGCCCGTTAGCCTGAGGGTGTTAAACCAAGGTTAACTTCTGTTCAATCCCGTACTCCTTGCACCGGGATTTGAAAGGGTCGTTCTCAAACTGTGCCCCGTTATCTGTCACTATGAACCGGGGTATTCCATGGCGGCAGATAATATTCTTCCAACAGAATTTCACACAAGTACTTCCCCTAATGTTGGTCAAGGGAGCAACTTCTACCCACTTGCTGAAGTAGTCAACAGCCACAATCAAATACTTGAAACCTCCAGGCGCTGTCGGGAAAGGGCCTACTAGATCCAAACCCCAACGGATGAAAGGCCAGGTCCCGGATATTCCAATCATCTCCCCCTGCGGCACATGGATCAAGGGTGCAAACTTCTGGCACTGCTCACAGGAGCAAACAGCTTTCTGGGCGTCCTCAAACAGCGTGGGCCAATAATACCCCGTACACATGATCTTCCGGGCCACAGTCCGGGCCCCTTGATGACTTCCGTTGGGACCCTCATGTACTTCTTTTAACAGGTGGCGTGCTTCTTCCCCGTCAACACACTTCAGCCATGGTTGAAGGTATCCTATCCGGATCAGTTCCCCGTACAAAACAGCATACCGGGGGGCTTTAACCCGGATTTTCCGGGCCTTGACCTTGTCATCCGGCAGCGTCCCCTTCTCCAAGTACTCTAGGAGGGGCGTGATCCAGGACTCAGTTTCTCGAACTACTACAACTTGGTTGGGGTGCTCATAACCCCGGGTAGTCACCATCTCCATGAACAGATTCCGATCCTGATCCGGTTTGAGCTCCGACGAAGCCAAATTACTCAGCGCATCCGCCTTATAGTTATCCTCCCGGGGATCTGTGTCATTGTAACCCGGAGGAAACCCTGCATCATTAACTTTACCGCCTCCAGGTACTTCTGCAAACTTCTTTCTTTGGCCTCATACTCCCCATTGACTTGCTGGACCACAATGGCCGAATCACTGTAAGCGTCTACCACTTTGGCACCGGTCTCCCAGGCCAGGCGTAACCCGGCGAGGAGAGCCTCGTACTCGGCTTCATTGTTGGTGGTTTTGAATTCAAACTGCAATGCGTATCGGTACTCCTTTCCTCCGGGACTGACCAGCACGACCCCGGCCCCGCTCCCTTCAGCATGGGAGGAGCCGTCCATGTGTAATTTCCACCCCGGTTCATCTTTCACCGGGTCTTCCCCCGCGTTGTCCGCCATTTCAACTAAGAAGTCGGCCAGAGCTTGTCCTTTGATACACTTCCTTTCCTGGTAAGTGATAACTTGCTCTCCCAGCTCAATCGCCCACTTCATCATCCGGCCCGATGCTTCCGGTTTTAGCATAACTTGGCGAAGTGGTTGGTTCGTGAGGACTGTGATGATATGGCCTTGGAAGTATGGGTGGAGTCTCGAGACGCATGCACTAGTGCCAGCAGCAAACGTTCTCGTGAAGAGTAACGCGCCTCCGGTCCTTGAAGGGCCCTGCTCACAAAATACACCGGACTCTGCGCCCTCCCGGACCCCCGGACTAAGGCCGCACTTATAGCTTGATCCGTGGCTGCCAGATACAAGAACAATTCTTCCCCCGGGACTGGCTTGGACAAGGTCGGGAGTTTCCCCAGGTGCTCCTTCAACTTCTTGAACGCTTGCTCGCACTCAGGAGTCCATTCAAACCTCTTCGCTCGTCTCAAACTGTTGAAGAAAGGCAGCTGTTTCTCCGCACCCCGTGCCAGGAATCTGCTCAATGCCGCCAAGGACCCTGTTAAGCGCTGCACATCCTTAACCTTGCTCGGGGAAGGCATGCTCAGGATGGCTTCGACCTTCTCCGGGTTCACATCGATCCCCCGGTTTGACACCATATACCCCAAGAACTTGCCTGCTGCCACCCCGATAGTGCTTTTCTCCAGGCTTAGCTTCAAGTTGACCCTCCTTAACACAACGAACAGCTCCCGGAGATCCTCCAAAAAAGTGTCATGTGTCCTGCTCTTAATCACCATGTCATCCACATAGACCTCCATAATCCTCCCGAGTTGATCTTTGAACACCCGATCCATTACGCTGGTATATGGCTCCTGCATTTTTGAGACCGAATGGCATTTTCCTGTAACAAAAGGTACCAAAGACAGTAATAAAAGAGGTTTTTGGCCGGTCCTCCGGGGCCATGACAATCTGGTGATATCCCCGGTGCGCGTCAAAGAATGCTAGGAGCTGATAGCCCGTTATTGCTTCTACCAGCTGGTCAATGGACGGCAACGGGTAACTGTCTTTAGGGCAGTACTTGTTCAAGTCTGTAAAATCTATACACATCCTCCAAGATCCATCATGTTTTTTTCACCAGGACCGGATTAGCAATCCACTCCGGGTAGGTGATTTCTTTAACCATGCCAGCATCCAGCGTCCTCTTTACCTCTGACCGGACAAACTCCACCCGATCTGCTGCCAAGACTCTTTTCTTTTGCCTGATGGGCTTCAAATACGGATAGACATTCAGCCGGTGTATCGCAAACTCTTCTGATATCCCCATCAAGTCTTCTGTTCCCCACGAACTTCTGTTCGGGTGATGAGCGAACAAAATCTCCACGCTGCTCCCATCATCCACGAAGACTCACTTTATCACCACTCCTTCTACCTCGGCGGAAATCACCATGGGGTCAGAGTGAGGCACCTGGGCCGGAACTGCATCCTCTTCTGAAAAGGTGATAGTCTCATCGTGTTTAAACCTCTTTCCCTGGATCTCCCCCGGGTGGACATATCTACTCTTGGCCTTCACCGCCGACAGTGTCTACGCCCCATCGCCCACTATACCGTTGATGACATTTATTGTCCGGGGTGCTCCGAGTCCCGGAGCTCCCGGTCTATGAGCTTGTGGGGCGGGGTTAGAGCAATATTAGCCTCCACCGGGAAATTACCGTCTTGGCCTCGGTTGTTTCTCCAATTCCACTTCCTTCCTTGTCCTGTCAGAGCAGCCACCGGGTGTGCATCTCCCGCCACACAATCCCGGAGCTGACCCCGCTCCACCAACTTTTGAATATCCGTGCGCAGGACACGACAACCTTCTGTAGTATGACCATAAGACTTGTGAAACTCACACCATTCCTGAGCATTTGCCGGGGCCAGGACCCCTTGTATAACCGGGGGGTCCGTGAAGAGACCCCGATGGATAGCCAGAATCTCCGTCTTTGTCTTGGAGAGTGGAGTATACGTTGATCTCACCACCAACGTCTGTCCCCCCGGCGCAGGTGCCGCTCTCTGGATCAGGGGGTGCCTTACTGGCTCCTGGCGAACCCCCTGGTGGGGAGTCGCCCGGAGCGTGGTTGTTTGGGTTGCCGTGGCTGTGATCACCCGCTGCTCAAAGAAACCAACAGTGTTCATCCGAGTATGGTTAGCTTCATGCACAGTACAATGCATTTCCACTGTCAGCTGGAGGTGGTAGAAGGTTCCCGGCATGTTCTTCATCAATTCGATGTAGAACATCTCGTCTCTCAATCCGTTCACAAAGTTGCCGATTAAGGCCTTCTCATGCAATTTCCTATCCTGGACCTTCATAGACTCGGCAATGTACCGGACATAGTACTGCCAAGTAGACTCCGTCTCCAACTGCCGCATGGCCAGTACTATGGCCAGGTTCACAAAGTTTGTCTTCATAGGCGCATACCGATGGATCAAGACGGTAGCGAAGTCCTAGAAAGTCTTCAACGAACCCTGGGGAAGACTCTTGAACCAACACAAGCAGTTACCCCGGAAGTAGGAGGGTAATAGCTTGCACTGCAGCGGCTCGTCAATGTCCCGGGCACCCATGACACTAAGATATGTGTGAACAAACTATTCTGGATCCCCATCACCATTGTACGTCAGGACTCCATCAGGCGCTTTGGTGCCTGTCGGCCACTTATAGTTCAGAACCTCTGGAACCCACGGGGAATGAAGAACCATACCCCGCCTTCCAATCAGCCTAGTCAGCCGATCTTCAATGCAACCATTGTTGAACGTGGTGTTGTATCCACCGTAATATGGTTGAGCCTGCGGGTTTAAACCGCTTGGGAGCTGATCTGGATGTTGCTGCTACCCTGGAGGCATCTGCTGACTCGGGGGCATCTGCTGCTATCCGGGTCCTCCTCTCCCATCCTTCTCCAAGTCCACTACATCACATACCTTGTTATGGGCCGCTGCCTTAGCCGCTTTCCATGCTCGAAATTCTCCAAATTCCGCAGCGTTGGTATGGATGGTTTCTGGGTCTTCAAGCTTCTCTTCGTCCGGGTATTCTTCTCTGGAATCAAAATACTCCGGTTCGAATTCACCACCATCTCCGAACGTCTCCTAGTTCTGCCTCTCCTTTTCTTGTCGGACCTTCTCCCTCTGCTCCTTCTGCATCTCCCTGAGAGTATGCTCCGGCACCTTCTTCTTTCCTTTGCGCTTCTCAGCGGCCACACGGGCAGTCTCCTGGGCAGCCGCGGCCCTCTTTGTCTTAGGGCCACCCTCTGCCTGACTAGCTTTGGTGGGGGGCTCTCCCACTGTCTTTTTAGGCCTGCCGCGGGGCATGACGAAGCAGAATGTGTCCCACTGGGCGTGCCAACTGATGCTACCAGTAAGCTCCGGGATACCAGCCCCGGTATGAGTTATCCGGGGAGAGCTAGAATCCTAGCCCGCGGCGAATCTCTCACCTATGTCCTGCAAAACAAAGCCCCCGGGGTCACTCGAGGGTAGACGCTCCGGCGTGATGATGAAGATTGGGCTTTATGCAGAGGAGAGTGAACATGAAGAAATACAGAGAGTATTTAAGTCTGATAGAACATACCTTTTACTGTTGGTCACTCCTCTATTTATAATGGCAATGAGCAGAGAGGGTTTAAGCTAAGTGGTCCTTCCCCTGTTGTCTACTCGGGGTTGCGGGGTCATTTTCATGTCCTTCTTGTACCCGGGTAGATCCAAGACAGCTGATGTCATGGAGGACCACTGATGGGCTGGACTCTCTCTTCTCCCTTGCCAATAGGCTTATCGGGCCAGTGTATGGGTTGAGGCCCATATTACCATTTTGAAACTAAACAATGTAATTGTCTTTAAACTATCATGGGACCATCATTGTGTGCCCGGTCAAATATTATTCATCCTTAACAAATGTTGTTAGTAGTTTTTCTGATAAACAATACTATTAATCAATTTAAAATAACTCAAATGCCATAGATGATATGTTCTATCAATAATATGCATACATCTGACAGTTAAATTTTACACGAAAGGCATGTTATGAGGAGCAACTATGTCATTAAAATAATGTTCAGCGTCAACAGCATAGAGTATAACTTATTTAGGTTATTTAGTGGGACAAATGTTACCTTAAATCAGCAGGAACTTTTTCAGATATGTAAAAGTCTGAGATCTGCATCACATGCTTAGCCAGATAGATACCAAAATCCCTGGCCAACCTCTTGTTTAGCCTGGATTCGTGCAAATCCATAAGCTCCATTGGCCACTCAGTCCATGGGGCCTCCTCACTCCCGACACCCGAAGTCTTATCCTGATTCACGGGAACAGGCCAAGACCCAGCAAGTTAGTATAGCACCTCGACAATGTGTAGAGAATAAGCTAATTGGCATAAAAAATATGAACTATTACAATAATGCAAAGGGAATGATGCAGCGTACAAATTTTATTAGCAAGGTAAAAGTGATAGTCGCTAATTTGATTTCATTTGTAAAAGTTATAATAAAACTACAAAAAATGTACAGAGTATGCCTAACAAGAAGAGGAATAATGTGAACAAAAGATTTTTAAAGTCCATTTATATATATAAAAACGCAATCACATAAGATGTATGAGTATTAAAATCCACAAGATTTGTATAGCAATTGAAATGAATACATGATTGCTCGTTTGGTAAACATGTATTGAAAAGATAATCAGTATCAATCAAAAAAGCTGCATATTACTCTAACATCAGACTTTTGCATTTCAAATACACCACACAAGCCTGCTAATTAACTGGCATTCATGTAGACCACCGATAAAAATGGAAGCTACGTGCCTAAACACTTAACTAACCCTAAAAAAAAGCATGGATTTTTGGAGCATCATAAATCAACACATCAGACATAAATATACTACATATAGAAGCAGATCTTTATATCTATAATCAAGGATACAAAAAACAAACACAAAAAAACATAAAGTATTCTAGGATGCTAGGAAATCGTGCTTAGGGCATTATATTATGGCATACGGAATATTGAAAAATAATCCATAACAAAAGGTTGCTATTCGGTCCTCCAAATACAATTCCAAGTAGTTGATAATTTTTTTCGGAATCGGATATGCTTAGTGAAATACAGAAAGTAGAAACATCACTGCAACAAGAACAGCGTGGATGTAAAACGCGCCCTTACCCTTGGGATGCGATCAAACTCACTCGATGCTTGCTTTCTCTTTCTGGATTCGGTAATCACCCCAACTTCTTGATTCTCTTTTGAAACCTGATCCACCTGCTGGGTGCCTGAGAGGCCATAAAAAAGAGGGCTCATTAATATATATATATATATATATACACTCATTGTTTTACCCAAGATCCTACCCCTTCCTTCCAATTTAATCTAACGGTTACAATTAAATAGACTTTTCTAAATTTTCTTTATAATTATTCATTCTCTCTTTCCTTTTTCCTTTTCAGTACTCTTCTTCCTCAAATACTTTCCCATCTTATTTGTTCGGCTTAGAAGTTTCTTCACGAACAAAAATAAAAGGGAGTGAATGGATCCCCAAGTGAATATGAGTAAAAATAAGAGAATGAATATATATTATATTATATTCTATATACATATCCATATGCGAAAGATATATGTTTTTAGCCACAAGTGCACATATATACAATACAACCGTCACATAAATGACTAGATCTGCCAAATTGGGGTGAGATTTTTTTTAATAAAACAAAATACATACAATCTCAAATAAGAAAAAGACCAGGATTTTTGTATGTTTTTAGCTATATTGCACTTGTGATGCTTTGAATGCTCAACATATGGGTCATACATGGTGATTGTCTTTGTAAAAGAAAGGATCTGCTAATGAATGTTCCAAACTAACTGCAATACCTAACTCAGGGTTCAAAACAAGCTTCAGATATTATATGGGAAAGGTTGTACAGAGATTTATGTAAGGAGATGATTGTACAGAAATTGTTCAAGTTGTTCTGCTTCAAGGATCGCGAGCACATTAATCTTACTCCTCGAAAAGGCAGGGTGTTCACTTTTCCCGACAATAGTGGCAAGTGGGAGGACATTCGGCTAACCTTTGATCGGACAAAATATGAGGTTCCTGACTGGAATCTGAAGCCGAAGGACACCGTGCCTCTTGATGTCTTTGAGATGCCTGTTCATCTGAATGGCATCATGGAGGAGCTTTTGACGGAGAGGATTGTCTTCCAGGAAGGAGGTTTTGTGCGGGGGGGCTCATGGCTCGGTGTGGCAGTGGCCTGCTATCACCTATTCTTATCCGCTAGACGTTCCACGGTCCAAGTCCACGTCTAGTTTCCTGAAAAAGGATCGAGACTGGACCTTCCCTGATAAAATCCAGGGGGACAAGAAGAAGGGAAAGAAGCGGGCTTCTCGAAAATCACCACGAGGTCAGGGTGAATCTTCTTCCAGTCAATCTTCTTCGAGTAATTTCTATTTCGAATCATCGCAGTTGTTTGATATATTTCTTTTATCTAGCGTAATCACGCTCTTCGTTATGTATACAGCCTCTCCTCCAAAGAAAAAGATCAAGAAAGGGAAGGCCACTCTCCAAGTTATAGATGAGGAGGTAGAAGAGGTGGAAGTAGAGGCTAGGGAGTCCTCAGATGATGATGAATCTGACCTTGAGCTGCTAGTGTCTGAAGATACTCCTCTGGAGAAACTGAGTACTATCTGGAGAAACTGAGTACTATCTGAACTGCCCAGAGGAAGAGGATGGTCAGGCTTCTCGGAGGTCTTCCAAGAAGTATCCCTTCGTCGCTAAGGTAATTATCTCTTCCATTCTGCTATATGAGTTTCTCAGCTATCGAGTTTTCATATGTCTTCTACTTTTACAGTTGATGACGAATCTGTCCATGGTGGGGGGTCGAGCTAATGATGTGATCCGGTACTTGTCTGATTCCGTAATGGAGTTACATGCCAAGTGCCGGGCCTTCAAGGCGAAGAAAGAGGAGATGGAAGTTGCCCTTTTGACTCTGACAGCTGAGTCTGCCGCACCTACTCCTCTGGTTCAGCCGTCGTCAGAGGTGACTCAACTGGAAGATAGGGTAAAACAGCTGGAGGCCGAGAAAGAGAACCTGATATCAGCAAAGAAATTCAAGGATAAAGAGATGGAGACTTATCGGGATATTGCAGAGGAGCTAGCGCGAAATCAAGCTGCGGAGAAGGACCTGGAGGAGACCAAACGACTCCTAAAACTTTGGAGTGCATTCATTGCTTGTAGCCCCGAGTTTCAGAGCCATAGGGAGGAGTATGGGGATTTATTCCACTCCTCTGAACTGCATGAGATTTTGGGTAACATTTTGCAATTATGCCAATCCGGGAAGGAGACAAAGTTGATGGAGGAGATCTTTTCTCATCCAGATGCTGCTGATAAGCTCTCTGCTCTGACTGCTAAACGCTGGATTCCTGGGGCCGAGTTCTTGGATGCATTGGGTTCCTCCGAGAAGGTAGTAACATCAGGAGATTTATTGAGGCTTATTAGATCCAAGTATCCTGACTTACCTTCTCTTGAAAGGTGCTTAATCCTTCAACTGAGTAGTTCCAGCTGGTTTGCTACCTTACTTGCTGGCATTTTTCAGTCATCCTCGGTCTTCATGATTTACTTGAAAGGAGCACCAACCGTAGTTGTTAAGTTCTCGCAATTATCCATGATGAATACTCTGCGGGCTTAATATTGTTGGGCTTCTTCCTTGGGTGTCCTTTGACAAGGTCTTTAATGTCACAGTGTGCAGAAAAGTTGACAATAGCCCCTCTCTCTAGTGTCACTTCTGGTGAAGTCCTAGGAAACCCGATTGGGTATATTTAAAAGTATCATATTCTGATGTAATAACACCTTTGATATGTCCTTTTTAGGTTCGAGGTTTAGCTTCTTATGTGCCCTTTTGAAGGTCTTGTTTAGAAGTATCATATTCTGATTTAATAACACCTTTGATATGAATTATTTAGGTTCGAGGTTTTTCCTCTATGTGTGCCCTTTTGAGGGTCTTTTTAGAAGTATCATATTCTGATGTAATAACACCTTTTATATGGTCTTTAACTTTTTTTTTGAGGTTTCTCCTCTTTATGTTTGTTGATTGATTATCGAGCACGTCTGCCCTTTTTGGTCTATAGACCTCAATCTAAGCACTTTTTTGAAGTACTTTATCTCAAACCTATCTCCTTTATCCAAAACGATTGATTTTTGAATATTAGATCCAAACAACTTATAAGTTGACCAATCATATACCTTATAAGGTATATTAGCAATCAATTTTATACTTAGGACAACAATCCTCTTTTTATAAAAAGTATTTAAGATTGCTGAATATAAGGATATTTATAAAAATATCATGACTTCAATCTGTATTTATAACCTTAAGAGTAGAAGTAAAGTTAATAGTGGGTTTGAGTTTGAGTACCCGTTTGTGCTAGAGCATATTTGTCTCGGACCTTGATGAGGCTTCTCAGACGTTCTTGATAGTCTCGAACCTTTATGAGGCTCTTCCTTGAGTTTTTATCTTCCGTGATACTTTCGTAAGTTAATCACATTCATGGTATAGGTTCCCCTTTCATGGTTTGCAAGAGGTATAGGTTCCCCTTTCATGGTTTGCAAGAGGTAGCTTCCCCCTGGATGGGATTCTAGAACTCGATATGGACCTTCCCAGTTCGGGGCTACCTTCCCTTCCACTTCTTTCTTGCTTTTTCCATTCAACCTCATTAGCAGGTCTCCTTTAATGAAAGTGGCCAAGCGGACTCTCCTATCATGATAGCGCTTGACTCTTTCTTTTACCTTGGCCTCGTGGATTGTAGCATTTGCTCTCTTCTCCTCTAGGAGGTCAAGGTCTAGACGAATGTTTTCTTCATTGACTGTGCCATCTTCGTCAGTTGGTTGAGAAGTACGAGCCGAGGGGACCCCAATCTCCATGGGGATGACCGCTTCAGACCCATAGACTAAGCTATAAGGAGTCTCTCCTGTTGCTGTAGCTAGCATGGTTCTATGGGTCCAGATCACGCTTGGTAGTTCTTTGATCCAGTTTCCTTTAGCTCCTTCAAGGCGCTTCTTGATACCACTTACCAAGGTACGGTTCGTAACCTCTACTTGGCTATTAGCTTCTGGATAATATACCGAGGTGAGCTTCTAGCGTATGCCATGCTTCGTACACCATGTCTTGAAGGGATCATTAACAAATTGTGCTCCATTATCGGTAAGTATGTATCTCGGGATGCCATAGCGACAAACGATATTCTTCCAGCAAAAGTTAATAACTGTCTTGCCGGTTTTGTTGGTTAAGGCTTCAGCCTCTACCCATTTTGAGAAATAATCGATGGCCACAATGAGGTACTTGAAGTTACCAGGGGCCGTAGGGAAAGGCCCGACAAGATCTATGCCCCATCGAACAAATGGCCAGGATTCTTGGATGGTAATCATATTTTCCTGTGGCACATGGATCATCTTGGCAAATCTCTGGCACTGATGGCAGGAATTGATATATCTTTTGGCGTCTTGCAGCATCGTAGGCCAGAAATAACCCATTTACAGGAGCTTTCGGGTGACGGTATGTGGACCTTGGTGGCTACCGCAGACTCCTTCATGTGTTTCTTGTATTAAGTGTTCTGCGTCCGAAGGCCCGACACACTTAAGCAGGGGTTGGAGGTATCCTCTCTTGTATAGGATATTGTTGTGGATGACATGCTTCAGAGCTTTAATTCGGACCTTCCGTGCCAGGTGCTTGTCCTCAGGAAGGGTACCCATTTGAAGGTATTCAATGTAGGGGTTCATCCATGTGTCTGAGATATCAACAGCCATGATGCTACTCTCTTCATAACTTCTCTTCGCCAGGGTTTCCATTAGCAATTCTTGAGAAGACCTTATGTTGAGGTCCAAGGAGGCAATTTTGCTAAGTGAATCAACCTTGTGGTTGCCTTCTCGGGGGATATGATTCAGCTCATAATATCGGAATTGATTTAGGAGAGGCCTTACTATCTCGAGGTATTTCTGGAGACTGTGCTCTCGAGTTTCTGGATGATCCTTTCCCTCGGGGCTGGTGAGTAATACTCCAGCACCGCTTCCCCCCGAGTTGGAGGATCCATCCACATATAGTTGCCATTTTCCAGAATCCGGAGTTGGGTTTGGTTTGTCGATCTCCACTGGTTCAACAGACTCCATTATAAAATCGGATAAGGCTTGGCCTTTGATGGCTGTCCGAGGTTTATATTGTATGTCATGTTCTCCCAACTCGGTGGCCCACTTCATCATCCGCCCCAAAGCATCAGGCTTTTGGAGGATTTGCCTGATCGTGTAGTTGGTTAGGAGGACTATTGTATGTTCTTGGAAGTATGGTCTCAACCGTCGAGAAGCGTGAATGAGGCCTAATATCAAGCGCTCAAGAGGGGTATATCTGGTCTCGGGCCCTTGTAAGGCCCTACTTACATAGTATATGGGATGTTGCGATCCCTCCTTTTCTTTGACCAATACAGCGCTGATGGTTAGCTGGGATGCAGATATACATAAGTAAAGAGTCTCTCCTTTATCTGGCTTCGATAATGTCGGAAGTTTCCGAAGATGATTATTAAGTTCCTGGAAAGCTTCTCCGCATTCATGAGACCATTCAAATTGGTTTGCCTTCTTAAGAATATTAAAAAAGGGTAGATGTTTTTCTGCTCCTTTGGATAGGAAACGGCTAAGGGCTGCCAGGGACCCTGTTAGCTTCTGCACATCCTTGACGGTATTTGGGGGTTGCATGTTTTGCAAAGCATCTATCTTCTTGGGGTTTACTTCGATTCCCCGATTGGATACCATATACCCCAGGAATTTTCCCGCTCCCACGCCTATGGTACATTCAGCGGGATTCAGATTCAAGTTGGAGGTCGTAATGTGTCGAAAGTTTCCTTTAAATCTTCAAAGAAGGCATCGTAGTTGCGGCTCTTTACTACCATGTCGTCCACATAAATCTCGAGGTTGCGCCCTATTTGAGATTTGAATAATTTGTCTACTAGTCGCTGGTAAGTAGCTCCGGAATTTTTCAATCCGAAAGGCATCATCTTGTAGCAGAAAGTTCCTCGGTCGGTTATAAAGGAGGTCTTTTCTTTATCTTGCTCTACCATAGGGATCTGATGATATCCTTTAAAGGCATCAAAGAAGGCTAGTACTTGGTATCCCGCAATTGCTTCCACTAATCGGTCGATCGAGGGTAAGGGATAACTATCTTTAGGACAACAATCGTTCAAGTTGGTGAAGTCGATGCACATTCTCCACTTTCCATCTGGTTTCTTGACCATCACTGGGTTAGCTATCCATTCTGGGTACTGTACTTCTTCGATTGTACGGGCTTTAAGTAACTTGTCTATCTCCTCTCCAATGGCTTCAACTCGATCTAGTGCTAAGATGAGTCATTTCTGCTTGATGGGTTTTTGCGAGGGATTGATATTCAGGTAATGTTCCGCCAAACATGGGGATACTCCTACCAAGTCGTTGGTGTCCCGGGTAAAAACGTCTATGTACTGGTTGAGAAGATCCCGTAGTTTAACTTTTATCTCGGGGGGTAGGAGAGTTCCGACCTCAACGGTTCCTTATTCTCCGAGTTGCATCGGCTCGGACTCGGAGTACTTGTATGGTTCAAGATTCTCCTTTTCTGATTCTCGTATAGCTTGAATTGTGCATATTCGAGCTAGTTGTTGATCACCTCGGATTGTGGCAATCCCTTTGTTGGTGGGAAACTTCATCACCAAATGGTAGGGGGACCAGATAGCCTGTGCCCGGTACATCCAGGGTCTTCCAAGGATTATGTTATACGGTGACCTGGAATCGATGATTGTAAAGGTGCAATGTAGGGTTATACTCTGAGAGTCATCTCTTACTTGCACCAGTAGAATAATTTTTCCCAAAGTGTCGACAGGAATGCCAGTAAATCCTGAGATAGGGCTTGTAGGCGTGAGGTTATTTCTGTTTAATCCCAGCTGTTCATAACAACTGAGAAACATAACTTCTACTTCGCTTCCTCCATCCACCAGGACCCTTCTGATCATGCTATGGTTTATGTCAACTGTAATCACCAGGGGATCTGAATGGGGAATTTGATTAGGAACTGTATAATCAGATGAAAAAGTAACAGTTCCGTCCGAGCGAGATCTTTTGCTCTCCCACTCCCAGGGAGAGGCTTCTTGTGCCGATCCATGCACACCATTGATGCTCCTTCTTGCTCATTGGTTGCTGGCGTTGCTTGTCTCCTCAATGTTGATGCTTCTTACTCCTGTCGGGACCGAGAAACGGATTTGTGTACTCCCACGAAGGTTTTCAGCCAGATCAGCCATGAGTTAGAAGGTCGTATAGATCAAGATCAGCCTGCGGGTCCCACCGAGCGTGCCAAATTGATGGATGTCTACGACCCGCACTTGATCACGAACCCTGCTCACAAATTGATCTGCAAGACAAAGGCCCCGGGTGTCCCGGGGGATAGACACTCCGACGCTCAAGTCAGTATATTTGCTTAAGGCGTAAAGCATAAATATGAGATTAGATGAGAGGTCTACCAAACCTCTTAGGGTAATTATATGGTTACAATCCGTAGATCACCAAGATATGTATTTATGGTATGAATACATTTCTTATGGGAATAGAGGTTGGTATAATAGAAGTATATTTCGGACAGTGTTGTATTACCATGTTTAGGATAGTTGTATTACCATCTCTGAGAAGATGTATATTCCTTGTAGAACATTCATAATATACGCATCCTTATAAGGATTAGGATTGATGGACCCATGGACCCATCCTCCGCGTATCTCGAGCCCATGACCCTTCTCGGGCCCTGGTCCGAGTATGAATGAGGCCGAATACGAACCATGGACTTATCAAGTTCGACATTTTGAATAATAAACCTGATTACAGTAATTGCTAATTACTTCGAATCTTTACACAAGAAGATCAAGTACGCAAAAAACCCATTTCAAATTCAACTGGATTTTATTAAAAAAAATAGTGACAAATATTTCCAAAGAAAAATAATAATATATAATACAAAAGATAATCGATCAAAAAATGATTGAGGGTAATATTTGATTGATATAAAATCACACTCATCTTAAATAATGCTATAAAATTACCATTTATAAGTGATTTCTAAAAATATTAACTTACCATTGCAACTACTTTGTGATTAAGTACGAATGCTTTTAATAATTACTGATTGATAATCAAATCATAATAATTAGTTTCCTATGATTTAGTTTCATAACTATCATATATAGAATGGAATATATATATAGAGAAATTGCTGAAAAAAGTGCAAAATAATAGGCATATAACATCCAATTATACCGCATTTCCTTCAATCAATCTGGGTTCATCAAAACATTCAACTTAGAACATTCAAGATCATAATAAAAATGCAAAAAAAAAAACAGATGGGCCTAATCTTGAAACTCCCCCTCACCAGCAGAGACCAGGAACCCCCAAAAACAAGCTGCAGATTGAGAAGAACACCACCACAAGATCATCAGCTACGATCCCCATTCACAAGGTCCGAGGTTCGGCTCCCCAATCAGCCGAATAAGTTCTACGATCCTCATTCACAAGGTCCGAGGTTCGGCTCCCCAATCAGCCGAATAAGTTCTTGGTCGCAGGAACAAGCATCACATTCTATATCAACAAGATCAATGATTGTCCCACCATCAGTTCTCCTCATCCGATGGTTGAGGAGGCGATGCTCCCGGCAGCAGAACTGAGACGGGCCACGATGGTATCTGAGAAGGTTGGCGTTCTTGATGCCGCTCCAGGGGCGTATACACCAGCGCACGCGGTCCCTAGCAAGCAGAATGGACTCCCTGGATTTCTTTTTCAAGTACATCATCAGGTCCACCCCTTTCTGCGTATCTCCTTCCAGAATTGAGAAAACAGAGAGGGCATACGTTGAGTCATCATGCCCAAAACTGGAAGCTTTTCTAAGCCGATTCAGTGCTCCGGTTGGATTCTGTGCCGAGACATAATCTTTCTGAATCCAATTACGGTATAAGTTGACACGGATAAAAATCTCCATAATAATATCAGTGGGAAGGGAGGCAACAGCCGTCAGATCCATGCCGGAAAATGAAAATGAAACCGATCAATCGGGATTTGTTTAATATTTGGTATATGAAAGAGCGGCTATTGAGAGGAGTTGGGTTGAAAGTTGAAACAGTAGTAGCATCAGTATTTAACCTCCCACTATTAACCTTTTGCAATCCCCCATAAAAGCGGCAATTTTTTAAATAACCCATGAAATCAAACCTTCTCGAGTACACCATTCTGTCTATTTATATTACTGTAGTGTGAAAATTAATCCGAGATTCAGTTTAACTGTCGGAACATTTTTTTGTTGTCCGTTGGTCTATTACGATGATATTTAGTTTAATACAATACAATCAATTCGGAAGTTGAATGGTAATTTTAGTGAATTGCTAAATCACGCCTTATATTTTTCTTACTAACGCCCTGTATTTATACAAAAATACATACATTTACCTTATACTTTTAATTAGTATATTATTACCATACTTATTCTTAATTTTTACCATATTTAATTATTATAAAAGTGGCGAGAATTTCCGACCACTCGTCAACCTTTCCCGTGAAATTTGAAGTTGAGTGTCCGAAAGATGATCGGATCCGGCATGCCCGTTGCCGGAAAAGTCGCCGGAATAGTCATCAAAATTTTCAACTTCTAAACATTCATCAATCTATTGGGTTTTAACTGAATTTTCATAATATAGTGTGAAAATTTTCCGGTGACTTTACCGGCGACTTTTACGGCAACGACCATATGCCGGATCCGATCATCTTTCCTTTCAGTAAAAAAATTAGTGTTGAATCAGTTTAGTATTAGTCAGTTGTAAATATTTCAATAGTTTTACCCTCAAGATAAATATATTATGTATTTATACGTATTAGGGCGTTAGTAAGAAAAATACAGGGCGTGATTTACCGACACCCTAATTTTATTATCAATTCATTTTGGTGTCTGGAGGTTTGAAATTGCGATTTAGAGAAAGCGTTTTTTATAATAAACTTCAATCTATCGAATTTACGTTTGTTTAAGTCATAACATTACTTTATCATCGGGCATTAATTTTGTAGGTCATTTATGTTAAAAACATATCGGGAGCATCACATTCAAAGGCATTTTGGGCGTAAATTAGCGGATTACATAAAAAAACATTGGATATTGCCGTCAATAAGATGTGTTGAGTGTCTGCTGAATTGGGTTTAAAAGGTTTTTTGTGGCCTCAATAGGTTCAATTTGACAATAGTAAAGAATGTAGCTGTTTAAATGATAAAGGTTTAACAATCAAATACTTCTTTAATCATCCTTGCTCCTCTATACCAATTATGCAAAATTATGGAAAAATATGTTGATATTGAGACATTGAGCTAACCTCTATTATTATGGATTAAAAGCAGTGGTACCCCCAAGTTTGTAATAAAATATCAATGTACCCCTCAGTAATTCTAAAATTGCTCATGCACCCCTATAATTAGACTAAGTGCAAAAACTAGACCAAACATTGGTCAAAATACCCAATTTCTAGACCCAACATTCAAAGTGCTCAATTTCTAGTACCCTACATTCTAAAAACACCCAATTTCTAAAACTTGATTAATTTCTTCCATTAGTTCAGTTAGTTTGAGGGGTATTTTAGTAATTCATATTCTAAAAAATCATATTTCCCATTTTTTCTTCGTATCTCCACAAAAAAATAATTGGGTTGACCCGGGAAAAACCGGGTTTTACCCAAACCGACCCGGAACCCAGAAATTCAAACCCGGAAAGTAAACCCGGAAAGTGAAAAAAGTGTTGTCCGGGATCCGGCCTGTAATACTAAAAATCTGAGTCCGGGTCAAAAAATTCGGGCCGGGCCGGATCATTTTTCTGGGTTGGCACAATACCCCTACGTCTGGCGCTTGTAAGTTGCAGAGCGAAAGAATAATTGGTGATTTTCATGCGGGAGATACGAAAAAAAAGTGAAGTATGATCTTTTTTCGAATATAAATTACTAAAATACCCCTCAACCTAACTGAACTAACGGTGAAAATTAATTAAGGTCTAGAAATTGTATATGTTTAGAATATAGGGAACTAGAAATTGAACACTTTGAATGTTGGGTCTAGAAATTGGGTATTTTGACCAATGTTTGGTCTAGTTTTTGCACTTTAGTCCCTATAATTACATTGAAGCTAAAAAAGTGAACCTCTGAATCCAATTTTCCAGCAGCATTGTGCATGAAAGACAAATTTACCCTCAGTTGTTGGCAATTTTTTCACCCTGACCCAAATGCCCCTGGCCACAAAAAAAAACCATAAATTCAATATCACTGAGTTATCGAATTTATGCACAACATAATTGATAAAAGTTCAACTTTATATCCAAAACCTCAACAAATTGAAAATGTTGGTGAATTTTCCATAATCTCGCATGCTCTATTCTCTCCTTTGGTAATTTCAGATAGTCACAATAATTATTATTGGGCGTGGCGGTTTCGGTCCCCCGGCTCACACTAATTACTGGGCACGGTGGTTATGGTCCCATCTGCTCCAAACGCGTTCATCCGATGAAGTAATAGGGACTGGTAATATGGATTTGGATTGTCTTGCTTAAATGAGTGTGATCCTAAAAGGGAAGCGGGAGTTAAACGAATAATTAGGTAGGGGGATTATTCAATATTCATTGAATAATTTGGTTGGGGCATGTTCGTCCTATACTTTTTTTAACCATAAAATAAATAAAAGTGAGGTGAGTCTTGACATTTAAATTTGGCAAAAGAAAATAACATAGGGGTACACAAGCACTTATTTCTATTATTATTATTATCTGTAGCAACAATTCATGGAATGGTTACTATAGTGCAATATTTTAATTCATCGACTTTCTATTATTGCGCTTTTGACTTTATCTACTATCTTTATTAGATTTGTCAATTTTTGATGAAGTGCGGTATAAGTTTCATAATTAAAAAGTTTGGTGTAACTTTTAGATAATTTCAAAAAAGGGCGGTAATTTATTACCGTATATTGATGTATTTTAATTCATGAGTTGAAGACATGCATACCCTTGTTTGTAATCTAAATTCTTTTATTAATTTAGTTCAGTTGAGTCGAGTCTAAACAAGATGAAAAATTAATTCAGCCCTGACTAGTTAATACTTTTAATATTTGTTGAATTGTGATTTATATCAAGGTGAAATAATTAAATGATGTTCAATTTTCATAAATTCCACGAAGTTCATTTGAATAATATATAAATTAAAATTTAGTGTTCCGTCCCAATTTTAATAATTCAAATCATTTTTCTTAAGTTTGAAATATTTTCATTTCACATAACTTACATATTCAATGTTCAAAATAGATTGTGAGAAAACTAAATGAAACTCAGTAAACTTAAATTACGCGAAATGACTCTCCTGTGCATGTCATCAATTAGCACCACAATGGATAATTGACCTAATCTCTATATGGTTGTAATAGGGAGCATTGTTCAGGAAATTCCTAAAAATAAAAGGAGATGGCAGGCATGTTTCTGTCAAGGACTTCCCCGTTTAGGTTATAACAGCTCACTAGTGCCTTGTCACCATCAACGCTGATTCGGGCCTGATCGCCATGCATGTGATGGAATATTTTCTGGATACCAGCGGGCTCTTTTTCAGCTCCCTTTGCATGAGGTGATTTTTTTATAACATATCATATATTCAAAATTTGAATATTTAAAATAACCGTTGCGTCCTAAAAACACGTTGCAAGGTGATTTTAGAATGCGTAAGAGGGTCAGCATCTGCAGCCGAATAGCTTCTGCAAGAATCAACCGCCTTCGCACTTCTGTCATGCAAGGACTTTTAACAAACATCCGCAAAAAGGTTGCTTTGTATGAAGCTGAAGAAAAGTAAATCAAGAGGCACCAGCTGGTTCTTTGCGATAGATATGATTTAGCCCCAATCTTCCCTACTATAACTCTGATTTATTCTTCCTAATATGTATTATATGTTGGTATATTTGGCTGCGTATTTTGAATGAATAACTGTTCTCATTGGGGAAATGCTTTTCATACTTTACTTAAAAATCAGATTTTATGACTTGATATTCTTCAATTCATTTACATAGTCCTTGTAGGACCTTTACTATGGAAAAGTTCACTAATAACCGAAAATTATTAGCCAATGACCACAACGCTTGCTTTTAAAAACAAAGTGTTAGTTTTGTACTGAAAGGAATATAACAATAATCAACAAATTGTATATGAGCCACCTTTGGTCCAAAGATGTAAACAACTCAAGATTCATTTATGTATTCATTATTTTGCAGTATATAGATTGATGGTGAAAGTAATTTACAACTCCAAAAATGCACTGGACGTGCGGATTACGTGACGTTATCACGGATGAGGATGTAAAACCCTGAAGATTGGAAAACAATATGTTCTGAAACTTTTTGTCTTTATTTTACGTTCATTTTATTTCTAAAGAGTAAATGGGCTTCAAATCATAAGATTTATTCAGGATTGAACAAAATGGGCCAAAAAATGCTTGAATTTTATAGGACAAATCACTAAAAAGCCTCATGATATAAGCTAGTATGAAATCAAGATTAATGGTGACAATAAAACACATTCCATGAATGCAATAAACGTGTCTGTGAATGTCAAGGATGAGGATGTTTGATGCTGGAGAATGATGAACACTTAATTTCCATTTTCCATTTTATTTTACAGCTAAATCAATGTTTGATAACTAAGTGGCGTATACATTCATAAGATATCTTTTGGATTTTACTGAACAGGCCCAACAACGCTTACAAAATCCTTTACCGCTAATAACAAACACACACAAACGTAAACATTTTTCAAATGTATCTTACACAAAACATCACATGACAAAATATTCTTGTTCATATAATTTGATGAACCTTGGGATATATATTATAATGTACAGCACAGGAATTTACCTGGCTGAACTGACTTGTCAAATGCTAATATAATGCTTCAATCCGATATACTTACACGAACATTTAAACATATCCAACTGCACCTACTGGAAGCACCCGGTCCCCGAATTCATTTGAAATGTGGGCTTGCTGCGCTTTCCTCGCACCTGAGGATTATCTGCCGCCCACACCATCTGCAGTTAAATAACATAGGGTCTATTAGATCTATATATCGCGGTGGTTCCTGCAACTAACATCTAAAACTTTTGCTTCTACTTACCTTAACTGGAGTACGTGGACTGAACTCTTGCACAATATCTGCCACCTTTTGCTTCGCTTTTGCTTTCCGCAGGCCAATGATTTCAGCATTGGTGTTTTTCCTTTTCTGCGGTGTCTTACCACGACCTCTTTTGTCAATGGGGTCCTTCATGTCAGTTTCACCGACCACAGTTAGGCCAATTGACCTTGTTGTGCTTCCAGACGGTTCCAGCCTTGTATACACCTTTCCAACAGTGCCCCTCTCAAAAGTCCCAATACCATCGGGTAGCCCGATCTTGTCGTATAACTTATCCTTGATTTTGGTGATCAACCCAACAAGCTCCTTATGCATTTCCTCATCATGCATTACCATAGCACTCAACCCCTCGCACAATCTCTTCATCTCTTGGAATCTCTGTGCATGCAGGGAAGCCTGGCCCATGACTACCGCATCTGGATAAATGTGTGTAGTATATAGCCGTGGGATTCCCTTCATCCACCTCTCCAAAACATACTTGTCTGGAATGGTGTGTGTATCCTCCATCCAGAACACCCTGAGGGCGTGCGAGCATAAGATGCCACAGAACTCGAAGTTTCGGCACTCGCAATGAACATGCTCGGACTGTTTGACAAACACCACTCTGTGTTTGCTCTTCTGAGTCCACCCAACCCTAAAGGTCTTGGACTCCACTTCATACACCACTTCTGTTTCATTCTCACTTTTCTTTGTCGCAACATTTCCTGCCATATCAATCAGCTCATCGTGAAGCTCTAAGAACTTTGGTCGAGTGTACAGCCTCTCAAAAATAGCCTCAAACGCATGTCGTCATGTCACGACGGAATGCATGTCCCTCCCATTCACAATAGACCTCTCTTCCTTGGCAATATATCGGCAAATTCCCTTGGCATACTGCTCAACAAACTGGGTCAGGTCTGTGTTCTTATTCACGTATTTTTTTGAAGTAGTGATGCATCCCCTCGCTTCTCTGAGTGCTCGACATCCCAGCCCAGAAATCAGCTTTGAAATATACAGGGCACCACTTACTCCTCTCACTGAACAATCTCTTCACCCAACCAACTTCACCAATACCGAATTTTTCAGCCCATATTTTCCAGCGATCTTCAAACTCGTTGACTGAGAAGGAATCATGCAAAACTTCCTGCAACATCCGGTGAATTTCATCCCACTCCTTCCTCTTGCTTAAATAACTGTGGCAGTTCTGCATCACATGCCACAGGCACCACCTATGAGTGGCCTCAGGAAACACAATCTTGATTGCTAAGCCTGAAAAATGAAGGAAATTTCATACGTGTGCTTACAAGGTCAATGATGCGATGAGTACACTTCATCAGTAACCTGCTGATTTAAACATACTGCAAAAAACCACATCCATACGCATATATATTTTCATTACTTTAATCACACACATGATCACAATCCCACTAAGTCACAGTTGCTATTATATTCAACAAATCATATATTCTACCTCAAACTGCTCTTTTTTAATACATCGATAATTAAAACATGTGCAGTAAACATAGCAGAACTACAGAACTTAGGTCACTCCGTTCTTAGCCAATACATAGTTCACCCTCCACCGTAAGGCAATTAACCATCACTGGAAGTATCACCGGGTTACAGCTACACAAAAATATCACCTTTCTCGTTAAAATCCTAAGGACTTCTAAAATCAAGGACTGAAGAGCTCGGACTAATTAAACTTTGTAATCAGTTTAAAGTATAATTCTCCCCATTATTTAATACCATACTTGAAATTAATCCCATTATTTAATACCATACTTGGATTGGCACATAGCCTCATTAAATGCATCTGGACCTTAAAAACTAGAGACATTGTTAACTGGTGAGTATCAAACCTGTCAACAAAGACCAACTGCTCTAAACATATCGCACAACAATCACGTTTAAGCTTCAATACAAGTAAATTGCTTAGAGACATAATAATTTCAAATATAAACAGATACATACAGATTGGAGCGGCTAGATCGGTCAATATGCGCAATGGAGCCTTCCCACCCATCACTAGTGCACAAGCATAGGTTTCTCGGCACACATTTCACGGTGTTTTGGCCAGATTTTGGCAGAACCGCCGAGTAACTGGGTTACGAACTCATAACATGCCGTTCGCCAAGGGCAAAAATAAAAAACACGGTGTTTCACAATTAAAACAAGGCGTTTTCCAAAGTGTATTAAAAATGTCAATACTAGGCGAACTCTGAACCGTGTTCGCTGATAGGCGAGTAGAGTGACGAATTCACCAGCATTACCCGCCTGAAATAAGAAAAGTTGGTCGCCCATACATGCTAAGACGCGTTGTAGTTGCGAAATCGCCTTGTATTGACGCCAGCAGGCGTTACTGAAGAAGCGAGTTCGCCTATAATTATGACCAGAGGCGTTTCAGTTTACGAATTCGCTTGTATTAAAATGTAGTGGGCGAATTTGGTGGCGAATTCGTAACAGTGTCGTAGCTGGGTGTATAAAAGCTGATTTTTTGCGGGAATGAAAATAAAAGAAGTAGATAAAAGAACTCTCCTTTTGTTTTGTCTCAAGTTTTGCTCACATTTTCAGGCCTTGATTTTGCCCAAGAACACAAAGGTATGAGGTTTTGATTTTTTTGTTGATTGGTTGTGGAATGGGCAAACTGTTTTTGATTAGTGTATGTGCTTGTTTATATGGATTTGTAGAGTTCTTAGGGTGCTAAATTTGTGGAATGTTTGAGTGATTGTAGCAAAACCTTTGTTGATAGTATCTTGTTAAGCATGGGTCGTAGTGAAATCATGTTGGAGAATCAGCGTCTCTCACAAGGTTATACGGATTTGATTCAAGAGTTTATTGATGTTGGTTGGAAGGATTGTGTAGAAAAGAGAATGGGTGGGCTAAGATGTCCTTGCATAGATTGCCTTAACAACGCGATTTATGAGGATGTAGACATTGTGCGCGAACATTTGGTTTGTAGAGGTTTTGATCCTACATATACAACATGGGTTTGGCATGGAGAAGGTGCAAGTCATAATGATGCAGAGTTTGATGTTAAGCTTGGGGCAGATGGATTGCGTTATGATGGTTGTCTTGATGAAATGGCGGAAGACGTGGCAATGGATTGGGTAGGAAAGCCGAGCATGTTAGCGGCGATGTATAATGATAAAGAGACAGCATTGTACAAGGGTTGCAAACATTCCGTTCTTGGTTCTACGTTGTTGTTGATGAATTTAAAAGCGCGCCATGGAATATCTGACAAGGGGATGACTGAATTGTTAGAGTTGGTGAAAGAGTTGCTACCCACTGACAACTTGTGTCCTGATCGAGTATATGCTGCTAAGAAGATATTATGTCCTATGGGAATGGAGATGCAGAAGATTCATGCATGCCCTAACGATTGTTTGTTGTACAGGGAAGATGACAAGGATAGAGATACATGCCGA
The DNA here is from genome assembly GCA_948330725.1 of Sherardia arvensis. Classification (NCBI taxonomy): domain Eukaryota; kingdom Viridiplantae; phylum Streptophyta; class Magnoliopsida; order Gentianales; family Rubiaceae; genus Sherardia; species Sherardia arvensis. The sequence goes on from OX415236.1 coordinate 34,670,610, forward strand.
GTCTGCAATGAACCTCGGTACAAGTCAAAGGTGGGGACCGTAGAGGTATGCGGCGAGAGTGTGACGCCATCTAGATGTAAAACGCCGGCTAAAGTAGTGTATTACCTTCCGCTGGTTCCTCGACTGAAGAGGTTGTTTGCAAATCCTGAGGATGCAAAGTTGCTAACATGGCATGCGGATAGGGCTAAGGAGGACGATGACATTATTTCACATGCCTCAGATGGAGATCAGTGGAAGAAAATGGATGAGCGGTACCCTGAATTTGCTACTGAGCCCAGGAATGTGAGGCTAGGCTTATCCACTGATGGCATGAACCCCTTTGGTAACATGTCTAGCACCCATAGTTCTTGGCCAGTTATGGTTGTGATTTACAATCTGCCATCGTGGTTGATGATGAAACGTAAGTATGTGTTATTGTCAATGATGATATCTGGTCCTAAGCAACCGGGTAACGATATTGACGTGTACCTAGCGCCTTTGATCGAAGATTTGCAGAAATTATTCGATGTGGGTGTTCGGATACCTGATGGCAGTCGAGGTGATGAGGAGTTTAAATTGCAAGGAATGTTGTTGTGGAGTATAAATGACTTTCCTGCATTAGGTAACTTGGGGGGTTATTCAGTGAAAGGTCACTTTGCATGTCCCATATGTGAGAGCAAGACTAGTTATTGTCAATTGAAACACGGTGGTAAGCCGGTGTATCTCGGGCACAGAAGATTTCTTCCGACGGGACATCCTTGGAGGCGAGCAAAGAATTGGTTCAACGGGAGAGAAGAGCATGATCCCTCCCCAATCCCTTTAACTGGAGAGGAGGTTCTAGAAAAGGTTACTGGGATGGATCATGAATTTGGTAAGGGAAAGAAGAAGAAGGCGTCGAATAGCAGTTGGAAGAAGTGTTCGATCTTCTTCAAACTAGATTACTGGAAGCATTTGGACGTACGTCACTGTCTCGATGTGATGCATATTGAGAAGAACGTATGTGAAGCACTTGTAGGTACGCTGATGAATACCCCTGGAAAGACAAAGGATGGCTTAAAAGCGCGGAAAGATCTTGTACAGCTTGGTATCCGATCGTCTCTAGCCCCTGTAGAGGAAGAAGGTAAATCTTATTTACCTCCAGCTTGTTACACTATGTCGACCGAGGAGAAGAAGCGTTACTGTAATGCTTTGAAGTCTGTTAAGGTTCCAACAGGTTACTCTTCGAACATCCGTAATTGTGTTAATACCAAAGAACTGAAGCTGGCGGGATTGAAGTCACACGACTGTCATAATCTTATGCAGGAGCTGAATGTTATCGCTCTACGAGGATCATTGCCTCGTCACGTGAGGAAGGCGATATCGAAGCTATGTTACTTTTTTAAGTGCATATGTCGTAAGCGAGTGAGCAGGCAGAAGCTGGATGAGTTGCAGGAAATGGTGGTGGAAGTTTTGTGTAGGATGGAGATGTACTTTCCCCCGGCCTTTTTTGACATAATGATCCACGTGATTGTCCATTTGGTGAGGGAGGTAAAATTATGTGGTCCAGTTTACTTGAGATGGATGTATCCATTTGAGCGGTACATGTCGATTTTTAAGCATTTCGTGAAGAACAGATATAGGCCTGATGCTAGTATAGTTCAACGTTATGTCGCAGAAGAGGTTATTGAGTTTTGTACCAACTATATGAAAGATGTTGCCACAGTGGGGATCCCAAATGCTAGGCACGATGGTAGAGTGGACGGGCACGGGCTCAAGCATCATAGTTTGTTTAGTCCTACCGCCGCCGACATGGATGCTGTCCATTTATATATCCTCAGAAACCACGAGGCGGTGACCCCTTATGTTGACATACACATGGATCAGATTAGAGTGTCAAATGCATGGACTGTCGGTGATGTGAGGATCCTGGAAAAGCATTGTGCCAATTTCGTTCGGTGGCTGCAAGCTCACATTCAGCAAGGGGACCATCCTGATATTGTCAAGCTGTTATGTAGAAGACCCCTCGGCACTGTTTCCTCTTTTGGTGGGTACGACATAAACGGTTATACTTTTGGAACCAAATGGTCGGATGAGAGGTCAACTAACCAAAACAGTGGTGTGGTAGTACCAGGTGAGGCAGTTCATGGATGCGAAGCATACTACGGGACGATCACCGACATCTGGGAGATTGACTTTATCAGTGCCACAATTTCAGTGTTCAAGTGTGAGTGGGTGAAAGAATGTGGCGGGGTGCGGAAAGAGGATTACGGCACAACCCTGGTGAATTGCAGTGTTCTTGGCTCTGAAGGTGATTCGTTTATCATGGCGTCGCGCACCAAGTGTTTTATGTGACGGATCCACAGGATAACCGGTGGGAGATTGTGGTGAATGGTAAGCAGGTGCTTCTTCACAATGGCAATGACGAGGATCGCAGCTTTGGAACAGATATCGGGGACCTTCTGGGTTTAGAGCCTAACGAAACCTTAACTGAAGACGAGGCGAGTTTGAAAAGGTATTTTGCGCGGAACGATCACACGGAGGGCATTTGGATCACCAATGCTGGAAAGCCAACGAAGCGAAAGAGGAATCAACCAAAGAATATGTAAACATTAGTATGTAATTGGAAAAACCTTAAGTTTTCAGCATATACATTTGGTATGGACTGAATTAGTATTCATGTATGCTTGAAACGTGTTTCACTCATAGCATAGGCGTAAATAAAGACGACTTCTCTTGTACAAATTGCCCGTAAGCGTTACTAGAGGCGAGATCGTATCTCTATTCACCAACCTTGAAATTATGTCGTTTTTGTAGTTTTACTTTATGCCTTGGCATTTAGGTGGTGGCGGTTCCGTAAGCCGTCTCGCTTGTTACTGGCGAGTTCGCTTCTTGAGTCGTCTGTTAGACTCTGTTGAAACAGGCGAGATTAGAAGCGAACTCGCTTCAGTTATAACACCACAAGTGAATTTGGTTGCGAGTTCGTTTCTGACTTTACATAAATAGTATTTTAGTACTAGCAACACTATAAAAGACTATATCGACACCGGTTTAACACATGAACAATTATATGTAATTTATATCAAATTTAAACAATAAGCGCATATGAACTGTAAGCACCAAATTTTATTGAATAATGCAATCAAAACGAAAAAATCGTTAAATTGTAGCAATACAATTTGAAAAAACGTCCCTAGACTACATCCACATGTCTAGGAAGAGTTGTCTCCGCCTGTCTGGTCTTCATTGTCAGGAGTGGCCGCCGAAGGATTTTTTCGGGCATATGCTCTCAGAAAACCACGAAGCAAGTGGCTGTTCTTCCACCCCGTCTTGTGGAGATTAGCAAGCTCTGTCCTCATCGCGAAGTTCGACTCCTCAAGCCCCTTATAATATGCTTCCGCACTCACTAGTAAATGGAGAACATTGAAAATGTTAAATTTAGATATTGAACACAATATAATGGAACTTAAATATAATTTGTATCCCCTTACCTCCGATTTGCTCAGGTTCCGGCTCCACGGCCTTCTCTCCGTTTGGCTGCCAAGTCCCCCCAACCAATGACCACTTTTTCTTCTCAAAGTATTCCTTGGTGTAGTACTCACACGGCTTGGCGGTGTTGGAGAATTTCAACTTCGGATGCTTGGACCGGAGGAACATTGTTATGAAGTTTGCGTAGGGCAACTTCTTAGCCACCGTATTGTTCTCAACCACGCTGTCCTTCATGTGTTGAAACATGGTGTACCCGAGGTTTATCATCACTTCCAAGGCCAACAAGTAGTAAGTGACCAAAGTGGTGAAGTTTGGCTCTTGGAGGTAACCCCCTTTGGGCACAATATTGGTAGCCACCATCTCATACAAGATCCTTCGCTCGGGTGTAAGCTGTCCCAGCTTGTACTCCTTTGGCCTTCCAAGCGGACCTAACTGGCGGCCGAAGTGCTCCAACCCCAATTTCTGCAAATTCGCGGCTGGAAAGATCGACTCACTTGGTCAGTCACCCCTTATGTAAAGGTCTACTGGTTCATCATCGTCCTCGTACGTGTTCTTGAGGGCTGCATTGAACAGTTCAGGACTTATTTCGAACTCCTTCTTGTTGACCTTGGTCTTCCACTTATTAGCCACCTGTCGGAAATTAGCGTAGAATTGCATTGTCTCCTCTAGATAACCCGGGTCCTTCACCTTCATCAATGTGTCTGCACCCGAATAATGTAGCAAGCCCCACACCCCTTTCAAGCCTAGCTCTTCAACCTTACTCTCATCCACCACAAGTAAGGTGTTCAACTGCGACTTAGCATCCTCAAAACTCCTATACTTGAGGTAAGCAGATTCACTGACAAACTTAATTTTATCAAAAACTATAACCTCGCTCGATTGTTCAACCTTCTTCTTTCCCCTCGGAGCCATGTTTCTAATTAACCAAAGTACCTATCAAGAATACCTAACATCAATCCTATTCCTATGATTGAACCCCAGTTTCAACAAAGAAAATCAACAGAAAGCTAAAATACTGATGAACTTAAAAATTTGAAAACATGGCATCCAGATTAACAATGAGTAAGATGAAACGGGTCAGGAACTTACCAGATGTATGGAATATGGCAGTGGGGGAGCAAATTCCCGGCTTGACGGTGGCTGGTCGGCGGTGGGTGAGCAGAGGAAGCAGCGATTTCGCGTGAGTTTGGGGGAAAAATTGGGGATCTGAGTTTTGATCGACAGGGCCCAGCAGTTGACTATTTATGTTTGTCAACGTTACGAGTTCGCTGGTAACTCGCCTACAGGCGATTTAAGAGGCGAGTTCGCTTCATTGTTAAAAAATATAGGCCTTTGGGCCATGGATCTGATAGATGCACTCAACACTCTGATCGCTCATCACTGTATAGTATATGTATAGTATTTGTATAGTATATGTGTATATCATGCATGGTGTTTCATGGGCAGTTTGCGCGGGTCGGTGACTTATCGAACCATTTAGTTTTGGTCACATATTTAAACTGATCAATTGGACGCTACTTCACCGATGTGGGAAAATTGATGTGACGTGGAGGCGAGTTCGCTTGGCCACTCGCCTCCAAGCGAATTGGATAGGCGAGTTCGCCAGTATTAAAACAAAATAAATTCTTTAACTAATATTGAAATAGGAGTATATATGAATCTTTATGTAATTTCAAATTGTTTTTTTGTACACATTTGCGATCAACTATGAACTTGGTAGGTCGAATTCTGGATGTAGTATACCCTTTCATGTCCAATTTCTTTTAATCGCTCACGATCAATGAACATCGCTATAATGAGTGAAGCACGAACACCAACCGACCATTCGACCTCGAGCACGGTTTGACCAAGCTACATCTCGAGCTCGAACTCGTTCGAATATGTGGCGCAGTCGACTCTAAGCTTTTACATTTGATTTCGTTCGGCTCAACGTGCTTATTATTCAAATAAATAAATATATATATATAATAAGGTATATATAATTCGGTATATGGTTAATATATCAATTTATTTGGTAATAATTACAAAAAAATTTTTTTGAAACAGGATGATATGGAGTTCGAGCTCTCAAAATATATAACGAGTCGAGTTTGAGGATACCCGTGTTCGGTCTCGACTCGACTCATTCACACGTGATGAGTCAAACTTTGCCTTCGTTTTCGGGTAGTTATAAAAAAAAAATTGGCCTTTGGCCGATCACACTTGGAACTCACTCATCACAATAACACGACCTCGGTCTGGACCAGTATATGTATAGTGTATGTATAGTATATGTATAGTATATGTGTATATCATGCATGGTGTTTCATGGGCAGTTTGCGCGGGTCGGCGACTTATCGAACCATTTAGTTTTGGTCACATATTTAAGCTGATCAATTGGACGCTACTCCACCGATGTGGGAAAATTGATGTGACGTGGTAGCGAACTCGCCTCTGTTCAACGCCTGTGTGTCAAACGGCGTCGTATATACATGTTCTGTACTTGTGTTTTTTTAAAATCCTTCTTTCCACAGGCGAACTCGCTTCTTTATTCGCCTCAATGCTTACGATTTCGCCTATTGTCACGCTTGCTAGGTTCTGTTCCACACGGCGGACTTGGTGGCGAGGTCGCAAGACATATACGGTTGTAGGCGTTAGGGTAGGCGGTATCTCTGCCGCGTTCGCCTCACCTTACGAGTTCGCCTCTTGGCACGCTTGTTAGCTTCTGTTCCACACGGCGAACTTGGTGGCGAGTTCGTGAGGCCTAAATGTTTATAGGCGGCAGAGTAGGCGATTTCGCTGCCTTCTATCGCCTTGTGGAAATATGTGAAGCGAATTCGCTTCCAGGTTCGCTTGGTAATATTATGCAATATTGTTTTCATACGAATTTTCATGTTTTATCAAGGTTAGTTGTAGTATTTGTCAAGATTGAAGTTAATTAACTTGAAATATATTTGATTGGCTAACAATAATAGTAGTCTCAAAAGAATGCAACTAAACGATGTTGCGAGTTTAAGTACAAAATCAACAAAACCGTAGTATATAATAACAAACGGTGAAATATGCTAAGCGTCATCACTGTCGTCCTCGTCACTATCACAGTCATCCTGACCACCCTCCTCTTTGCCCCCGTCTTCGTCATCTTCTTCTTCCAACGACTCTTGTACTTCCTCTTCGGACGACTGTTGTACTTCCTCTTCCGACGACTCTTGCGCATCCTCATTATGGCTTTGTTCGTTTCTGAAGACAGCCTTGAACATTTCGTCATTATCTTCGTCCGGAGAAAACGGGCCACCATCTGAACCAACGGGATCTTCTCTATCCTTAGCACCTTCGGGCTCGTCAAGCTGTTGTGCTTCCTCCTCTTCTGGATCCTCCTCTTCTGGTTCCGCTTCACTTTCAGGGTCATCCGCCTCCGCGTCCATTGGTGGCAAAGGCTGAACGGAAAAGTCTGGCATCCCTTCCTCGTCGCTAAGCTCAGGTTCCAAGTCTAGCATCCTGCCAAACTCCAATATCATCTCCGTTTCCTTGGCTTGTTCCAACTTCACCTGTTCTATTTCCGCTGAAAGCTGTCCCATCATCACGACCATTCGCTCACGCCACTGAAGTTCCCGTCCTTCCAAAACACATCAAATCCATTAGAATATTGTATAGGCGCAAACAAATAAATCTAATAAAATACCAAGTTTGGGTAGAATCGACTTACCCGGACTCAAAACACCACGCGCACTTGAACTCGAAGCACCATCCTTCTTCTTCTTTATGACCCCATCGGCGCCAAGTGCCAATCCCTTGCTACGCAGCCATTTCTCGGTGTAGTGCATAACTGGCTCTGGCCGACTAACCGGTCTAATACCCTTCTTCTTTATCATCGCCGTGATAAGCTGGCCATATGGGATCGTTTCATCAGATTTGTCCTTGGCACGCTTCAGCATGTACTTCACAATCGCGTACCCTGGATTGATCTTCAATCCCTCCATGATGTAATAGAACAACATCAAATTGGCAATAGTAGGCTCGCAAGGGTGACCACCCGATGGCATGACATTCGAGCATATCAACTCGAACACCAACCTCTGCTCCTGAGTGAGAACGCCAATATTGTACTTCTTCGGAGTACCTTCCAACTTGCTACGCGACTTAAAGTATTTTCTACGCATAGCAACGGTATCTAGGGCGTTCAAACTAGACAAAGATGGGAAGTTTTGGGTGTGGTAACACTCGTAAGGACCGTTTGGATCTAACGGCCTTAAGTGGTCAACCGACACATACGGGCAACCTATCACCTCATTAATCAAATACTTATCAACCTTAAACCTTACTCCCCTAACCATTGTCTCCCCCTCTTCGGCGTCCTTTGCAAAAGTCATATTTGCATAAAACTGTAAACACTCATCCTTATGCACCGGCTCTCTCGACATCAACATCCCTTCTAGATGCGTCGCCTTAAAATAGTCTACAATTTTACCAAACCCTAACGACTCTATCCGATCTTCATCAAAAACCCTAGCATTCAATAAGAAGCGACGAGAAAATTGTTCGTACCTAGTCTCGGCCTTTGTGCTGACGAACAGAGACGTCTCCTCATCTTCCTCAGTCGCAGGGTTACCCGCCGGATTCTCGGCTGGCCCACCAGTTTCAGGCGGGTTCCTGGTGGCGGTGCGGCGACGGACTGGTGGCGGGTTGGCGGTGATGGGAGGTTCCAGAAGTATGGCCCCCGCCGCCGCCTGTAGATCCACCGGCCGGGCGATCGCGTCTCCGGCGAGGTTGAAGGTCGGCGAGTGTCTCTTCATGCATTCCGGCCGACTCCGCATTGGGTTGAGCAGTGGGGGTGGTCTTCTGGCGCTTGGGGGCTGGTGGGTTGAGGGTTTTACCGGCTGATTTGCTCCGGCCCATGGTGTTGCAGGGATTTTCCGATTGGGGATTTAGGGTTTTGCGGGTGGAAGTTGGGGGGGTTCTGAAATCGCCACCCGCAAAACTTGTTTTTGTATTTTTTTTAAAAATTAAAATACGCTGGCGAACTCGCCCCTTCCATTCGCCTGTGGGCGAAATTGGTTACGAAATCGTGTCAGGAACGTCGCGCGTGGATTTCACTATGAAACGAACTCGCCTGTTTGTTCGCCTATAATTTCAACCAACTGGCGAACTCGCCTCAATTTTGTTTGTAGGCGAAGGTTGTAGCGATTTCGCTTCTGTACAATCATCAAACCCTTAACCCTAAACCCTGAACCCATGCCCGGCAACCCACACGATAAAAACCAAACCCATTTATCATCGAGATTGGGAATGACAACCTTCAATCAAGCGAGTAGTGCGTAACTCGTCTAGACTCGAGAACTATATTAACCATGTTCGAGTCGACTCGAGAACTAGCGAGTTAATAATACGATACTCAACTCGAACTCGTTATTATTTATCGAGTATCGACACTACTTGCGAGTTCGAACTCGAATTGTTTTTTTCTCTTTTTAAATAAAAATTTTACTACTTCTATACTATGAAAATTTCTAATTATATATATGTGCGTTTAAATACCTGTTCAATATTGAAATTATTAGCATCCTTAGAAATTATTAATTTAAATACCAATGCAATTAATTAGTTTATTCAATATTGAGTAGTAACAGAAAACTAGCTAGATTAGATGATTGAACTAATATAGTATAACCTAATAATATTATAAACTTGCAACTGATTATACTTACCGAGTTACGCACGAGTTTTTCGAGTCGAGCTAGATCGAGTCGTGTTTAGTCCGAGTTTTGACCGAGTCGATCTCGAATTACTCGCGTGTTGACTCAATTACCACCCCTATTCTCATCTAAAACTGGATACTTTTCGTTCATTAGCTCCCGAGATGTGTGATCGCGAAGTCGGCTCTTTAACGGGGTAACGACGTTGCCTGTATGTATAACATCATCCAGACTATGAGTAATACCACATGCATTACAGAAGAACTAAATGTCTACACTTTCAGTCAGAAGTTGTCAAATACTTGTATATTCGATGGTGATCAACACGTGGCTAATGTAGAAAGTCCTATTGCTCGTGTCTGCACTAGTGTAACATTTGGTTAACGAACTAATGGTATTAACCCGTAGTCCCATCATATACGTATCTAAACAGTTTATGCCAAATGCTTTACAATAAACATGGATATGGATTAGAGTTAACAATTTCAGATACCTCTTCATAGGACTATATATAACATGTCACAACAATTCTCTTTCATAACAGACGTCATCGTTGCAACCAACTCAAGTAATATTATGTGCAGATAAAATCTGATTTCATTTATAAGTTTCATATTAAATTTTAATATACATCAACTCATGAAACACACAATGTTAATATTAATTGCATAACAAAGTAGCAAATATTCAGAAAATAATTATTATGGGTTCATCAACTTGCTAGCTAGCGATACCGCAAAGGGTATTCGCCTCTAGCCGATGCAGGTTGCGGTATCGTAACCTGGTTAAACAGTAACCGACCAAATATACTATTCAGGCATGTTTTGTCCAACTTTACCATACTATATATATCTTTTATCCCGGATTTTGCTAACCTCTTCACCATTTTCACCATTCATTCCCATCTACCCCTCCTTCTCTCTCACCTTATCCCCCCCCCCATCCCCCCCCCCCCCCCCCCTCAACTTCCATCTCAAATCCTTGCATTCCAAATCCATTCTTGCCTCATTTCTTGGTGAAATCTCATCAAAACCAACCACAAACTCACCCTCAAATCTAGCACATATATTTTGTGTGAAGAACTAAACCCTATAAAGCTTGTAACCGACAAAAAACCCAAAAATCTCCTTCAACTTTGGTTGAATATTACAAATCACGCTACTTTGTGTGTCTAAGAGCAACAAACAACTAATATCTTCTTCTACAATTAAGGTATGAGACTCAAATTTGAAGTATTATTCAAAGCACATCTTATTTAGTTACTTTTTGAGATATATTGGTTGAATGGCATGCTTGAGTAGACATTATCCATGCTTAGTCCCTATCCATAACATTTATGTTTCATGACTATGTTAAAATCAAATTTAGAAGCCATAGCTCCCTTTATTTGTTACTTTCATGTGGCATTCTAACATGTTAGCCTACCTTAGGTTCACTTTGGTTATACAATTCAACAAATCCGTTTTTTCCTTGTTTTAACTAGTCATGCTTGTGTTATTTTACTTCTACAACTCATTCAACATGGTTTTGTTGTTGTTTTACCTAGTCATAATAGTGCTAATTAGTTAAGTTACAATTTCTATCCATCCTTAGATAGCAATGGTGACAACTTCAACCACTTCAAGTGCCCAACCAAAGAAGCGAGGTAGCAACTCGAAGAAAGGCCTACAAGTCCGCTCACATTGTCGAGTTCTACAAAGAAGAATGAGAAGAGGAGAACTAACACACATAGGATTTAATGCTAAGGGTATATGCAACCGACCAAAAAAAGAACGTTCAAAATGGTCAAGTTGGTGTGGCCGAGTTGGAAGAACGTTTATTGAGATAACGGAGGATAATTGGAGAACCGTCCCATCAAAAAAGAAGGAGGAAGTTTGGGTAGAATGCCAAGTAAGTAACATTTAACCTTTCAATGATCTATCTACTCAATATTATACCTCTTCATAATATGTAGACATAATACATCCTACATATTTTGGCGTAGCGACCTTTTGAAATAGAATCTAATGACATGGAAGTGGTGAGAAAGAAGGCATTCAACATCGTCTCCAAAACTTTTCGCGAGCACAAGCATGCTCTAAGAAAAGACTACTTGTATGAGAAGGGAAAGAGGCTAGGTCAAGATCCAAGGGACCGATACAATCATATTACAACCGATGCGTGGGAGGCCTTCAAGCAAGCATCGCTTGAAAATAAGACTTCGGTGAGTCACAAACTATAACTTCGGTGACATAACCTCCTCTTATCTAATTACATTAATGATGACATGTGATACGGTATCTTCTTGTGCAAAGGGGAAATGGGACAAGAAGGTCACATCGGTGAAATCAATAACAATGCCATACACCGGTGGTAGGTCGGAGTATTTGGGTGTAGGTGAGAAGGAGGGGCTTAAGGAGAAGGAGGAAGTAGTGAAGGAGTTGGTATTAGGGGGGATGGACGAGGCGGAAGCTCGGTATGTCGTAGTGGAAAAGGACGCCAAGGATTATACTAGACAAAAACTCTTCGTGTTGGGTCGAATTAGAGACTCGGATGGTAAGTTCACTTCGGAGGATGCCAAAAAATGTGCAAAGAGGGTGGTTAGTCTATCTATCTTACATTATCTTACTATCTATTGTAGTCTTATTTATTTTTGTTGTTGCTTTCAAATATTCTTCACAACCACTTTCACCTAGTACAACATATTTGATAATAGGAACTTCTTGAGTGCCAAAAGGAGGAGGGTACCTTTATCTCGTGTGGGAAGAAGGATGTCTTGAATGAGGCTTTTTCTCTTGGGAAGAAAAAGGAACACTCGGGAAGAGCATTAGGTGTTGGAGGTTACGCGACACAAGAAGAGGTTTTTGGGATTAAGCAAGGTTGGGGCAATCCTAAACCATCACAACTACAACGAGTTTTGAGCGAGGTGGCGGCGACAAAGGCGGAAATGAAGGATTTGAGGGAGGTGATGAAAGACATAGCACAACACACCAACTATCCCCACATCGAGAGGTTAGGAGGTACACAACCACATCTTCCACCATCATCAAAGGGTTCTCAAGCATCACCTCAAATTGTGGAGGATAAAGGTGAGAATGTGGAAATGGACGAGGAACTAGTGCCTCCTACTCCACCTTCATCACCCATCAAGTTGAATGCGGCGCATTCCATTCAAGTTGATAAGGTTAGTACAAATTTTGCTAATTTAGAACATCGTTGGTTTCTAATCTCTTTCTAAAAATAGTTGGATGATGATTTGTCTTGTGCTTTCATTTATGATAGAACCCCCCTTGCAAGCTATATGTTTCGCAAGGTACCAAATCAAAACCACTCCATGTCGCCAATGGCACATGCGACCCAAGTGCGGTGAAACACAATCGTGTTGACATCCCCGCAGGATTTTTTAGTGTTCGCATTACCGATGTTTTGATAGAACAACAAATGCTACCTGTGAAGGAGTCACCGATGGTGAGAGTTGGGGAGGCTAAAGGTTTCCTTGTTCTATGGCCAAAATGGTTGGTGCTTGATGAAAAATCCACCTCCATACCCCGTAGGAAACCACAAACTCCACAAAATCCACAAATACCCGTGCATGCCTTGCCTATAGCTAGACAAACATTAGACCCCATGCTCGTGGAGTTTATGAAAGCCCTTCCACCCTTCGTCCGAGTCTTTTATGATTTGATATCCTCGCACGACAAGAATGCATGCTATGCCTTTCTCGGAAATGAAAGGTGCTTTACTATGACAAAGGACATCCACGTACCATGGGGGGATTTTGAATATTTCTGGAATTTCAATGAATTTCCCGCCACCATTCTTTGCCTCAATCAAATGTAAGCCATTTGTATGTGTTTCATGAGAATACTCAATTATCAAACCATATATGATTACATCCTCGTCATGATTGTCTACTACATTCACAGGTTCTTGCATCACCATGCCTATCACCGGAGCAAGCATTTCATTGGATTTTTGCATCCAATGCATTTGCAAGCTAGTATGGAGAGCAATAGGCAAAGACTTGATTACTTGAATTCTACTCTCTCCGACAAATCAAAGAAAATATGGATCGGACCATATCTCGAGAGGTATACCTTACAATTTGCTCTATTACTCATGCTAAATATATTGTATTTGCTCTACTGCATTCTTTTTTTATGACCATTATGCTTTCATGTGATTTGTAGTGATCATTGGAGCTTTGTTGCAATAATACCCGCTTTAAAGCAAGTATATTGGATAGACCCACTCCACCGCCCTCCATCACGAACATTCGCCGATCTCCTTGATAATGCAATTCTTCAAGTGAACGACAAAACACTCCTCGACTTCCACCTTATAAACATTCGGGTAAGATGTTGTGCTCATGCTATCACGTCCTTTCAAAAATCAACATTTGCGTTTAAAGTACCATAAGTATAGTAATGTTTTATGTTTTAAACACTTTTGTAGTCTAGGAAGCAATCATCGAACTATGAATGTGGCTATTACACAATGATCTTTGGTTTGATGGTGGTGGATGGTGTTCAAAAAGACATGCTAGATCTTCTAAAGGTACGCTACACGCGTCTAATCTCATTTATATTTGTCGAGATTTCCTAATAAGCGTTATTTTCAATCATAGGTATTCGTGGATGATATCACTCCTTTCTCCTTGCAAGAACTTAACGACGGAAGAGACCAAATGGCTAAATATCTGGTCCACAACCGTGCGTTTACCATTGCAAGGCCACAGGTCCCTAACCTCCCCAAGGCATGAAAAAGTACTTAGTTGTCCATTTGCGTTTGTCTCTTTTTTTTTGGTAGGACTTGACATTGGTAACGCACTTGTGTGCTTAGGTTATGCCTCTTTAGTACTAGTATAGGGGCGTTGGATTTGAATTTAACAGGTTTATGTTGAGTCGGTATCCCGATTCATGTTTCGAAAGAAACGGGTCAAATTTTACAATAATTACACCATTCAATATTGCACATAAACGAACTCGCTAGCTGGTCCGCTTCTAGTCGAACCCAGAAGCTATTTCGCTACCTGGCACGCCTCTCACTACATAATTACAAGCGGCCACACAAGCGGTTTCGCCTATTCATTCGCCCATAAAAGCGACATCGCTTGGCTACTCGCTTGCCAGACTCTGTTGCCCCTGGCGTTCCTGAAAATGATATCGCCTCAACATTCGCCTTAACAGTCGAATTTAAACGACGAACTCGCCAGTGAATTCCCCACAAAAAATATGAGAAACGAGCTCGCCTAATATTCGCCTCTTCTGGCGGTGTCGTATCCCACTCCGCTTGTGTCCATCTGGTCTGGCTACATTTTCAGGTGGCGAGTTCGCTTTTTAGTTTCGCCACCTCCAGAAGGCGAACTCGCTTTTCTTTTTCGACCACAAGCGAGATGATACACGATACCGTAACACCATGACCATTGAGTCTTTTTTCAAATTTAATACTCCCATATATTCCGGCGAATACGCCAGCGGTCTCGCCTGCTTCACCCTAGCGAGTCTGGTTACGATCTCGCTTGTGTATTATTAGAAACAAGCGACCAACACAAGCGAGTTCGCCTTAACAGACGATCACTGGCGGCGATATCGTATCACTCACATTTACAGACACAGGCGACCTGAGGTGGCGAATTCGTAACAGGTATACAGGGCATTTTTTAAACGCTGCACACGGCGTTTTGAACCGCCGTGCGCAGCATGCATGTTTAAGGCGTTTTGTTAACCGCCCAGAAGAAGTGCCATTTTACGGCACAACCCATTACGGTATTTCCAAAATGCCGTGAATGGTACGAATGAACCGCCTAGAAACCTAAGTCCGTCCACTAGTGCATGCAATTCTTCCATGTCTCGAACAGCCAAATGAAAGTCTCTGTTGTCTCGTTTGCAAGCAATGCACAGCCGAATAAAATTGTCCTCCCAAAATTATTAGTGCCGACAAACACCGCAAAAGGCATTAGGTACCTATTGGATAAAAAAGTTGTGTCAAATGATACAACATCACCGAACTCCATGAAAGCCTGAATGCATCTGCTATCTGCCCAAAAAATACTCTTCAGCTTCCCATCTTTGGTCTTTTCATAATCATAAAAAAATCCGGGACTAAGTAATCTCATTTCCCTGAAATGAGCCTTCATGGCTGCAAAATCACAATCCTTCAGTGGTTTCCGCTTACTCAGCTGTAGGAAATTTATTAGATCTAGCTCGGTGAAGGGAACGTTGCGGATTCCACTTTTATCAGTCACAAACATATCATATATGGTTGTAACTTTTACACCGGCTTTTTGCAGCTCCGGAATCTTCATCTGGTCAGGAGGTGAAATGATGCGGTACCTAGGCAGATAGTTAGAGCAACACTGTTCAAGATCATGATTGTGCCCCAGCCCATACACACTACTAATTCTCCATGGGCTCCCAATCCTAGGATTTCTCCTAGCTGTCACATTATACAGGCATCCAGTCTTACATTACTCACTAGAGCGCTCTGGGTTTGAGCTTCTTGGTGTATACTTACCTGCCTTGCGACATGTCATCCTTATGCGGTAATTATTGACATATGCACTGATCAGCACATCATCAATAATGTGCATCTGTGGGGCGAAGATTTTCTGGAGCATCGAGGGTCTCTATAACTTCTGGCTATCCTTGCACCAAAACCCATTGAGTGAGCATAACGATGGACATATGCAATGAACTCTTCACCAAGGTCGAATAACATTCCAACTTTTGGAGGGGACACATCTGTTATTTTTAGCAGCTTCACCGGCCGGATCGTCTACAAGAATTGTTTGATTGCCGCTTATCCTAAATCTCAAAGTAGTTTCGCCGCTGCCGCTTGTATCTTCCAAATCAACAACCTCTTCTACGCTTCCCAACAGATCGTTAACACGACCTTCATTACCACCACCAGCTGCTTCGGCATCGCCACAAGCATCGTCATCAGCATCTGCATCACCATCATAATCTGCATCACCATCAGCATTGCCATCACCATCATCAGATGCATCATCTAATGAAACACCATCTGCCAAGACAACTTTTTCCGCTGCACCCGATCTCTCACCATCTAGAACTCTATCTCCACTAGATGGAGTGACCTTGGGATCAACTTCACGAACAATAGCAGCTTCTTCAGGTACCCCATCCATATCATCCGGACAGACATCTGACAACAGTCCTCCAGGTACATCACCAGCCTCATAGGCATTCAGGTCTTCTCGGCAATTGTTAATGTAGAGTACACCATCAACATCGATCATAGTATTCCCAGCATCATCAATCCCTACATATCTTCTACACGGTTGACTAAACATCACGACTACCCTGTCAGTACTGCAGTTTACACACAAAATTAAACTTTATCAAATTTTATAGTTATAAGCAATCCACACAAAAAATTTTTGCTAAAAAATCCAATTACATAACCCCCTGAAATATACCAACTGGTTATACAAGGAATACAAAACTACAGTACTAATTAGTACAGTGTTTAGCATAATTGTAGTATGGAAGAGCTGTTAAATTAAGTGTGCTTCAACCACTAGGTTTCACGAACAAGTCAGATTGAGGATCCAAAACTCCGTATAAACATACACAAAACAATAGTTAAACTTACATGTCACAACAAGAAAAACTTACAAGCACTTAAACATAAACAGTTTGACCATACATGAACATTTTTGTTTGAAATTTATAATAATTAGCCTTTATCCAGTTCCTCCAGAGTATGGGCACAACAATTCAGTGTATAACTTAATGGAACAGAAATAGATCAACACTACACGGTCATAACTGAATACAAATTTGACCCATATCCAAAACTAAGCACAAATCTCACCTGTATAGACAAGGGGTCTTCTCCCATTACGAGTGATGGATGCTACCGGAACATCTTGAAGAAATACGGTGAACTGCGGTCCGAAAATGTTCCGGACAGAGCAATCAAGATCGTGAGGGTTGTCTAGCTGATCTGGGATGTTTCATAGAGGATGAACAAAATTGGGAGAATATTTGTCTAATTCTGTTCAAGTAAGGGCATTTCTGACTTTCAAAAATTAAATTCAAATAGGATTATTGTATTCCTAAAAATCAAAGTAAACTAAACAGTAAAAAATTACACAGCAAAATAAGGGATTAAGTTGAACTAATGAAGGGTACTTCAGACATATCACTCACATAATGAATTTGTGGTTGGATCAACTGATTTGAGCCGGACGACCGAGATTGGGCCACGCGGGGGGGTTCGTCCAACCCCCAGGAGCTCTAAATGTTTTGCGTCAGATTTGGGGGGAGGTCTGTTGTTTATCATGGGCCTCATCTCTGGATGAAGGATCCTGCATTCACTGATTTCATGCCCAAACTTTTTGCAGTGTTTGCAGTATGCTGGAAGATACTCATACTCAATAGGGAAGTCTGCTACCTCTCCTTCTAGGTTTGTAGTAAGAGTAACAGCAGTGTGGAGCTTGGCTAAGAGATCAATCTCTACACAAAGCTTTACAGCAGAAGGCCTAGTTAGACTGGCTCTGGCTGCGTCCATTTTGATATACCTACCCACACTATTACCTATAGCCTCAAGCATACTTGTGTTGTACCAGAAAATGGGGAGATTGTGTATGGTAATCCAAACAGGTAGAATGGATGTTTCAGCATCAGGGGAAAAATTGGGTGTCCATTTAAACACTTTCATTTGAACCCCTTTCAGAGAGCAGAGTGATTTCATCCAACATCTTTGAATATCCTCCGGATCTTCAAATCTAATCAATACATATTTGTAATCGATTGAACCAAGTTGATACCTGCCATTGAATCCGACTGATTTGAAGGTCTCGTTCAGAAATTCCATCGAGGGCTTAATTTTGGGGAACTTTCCGATGAGAGCGTTGGAGTAGTGAGCAGACAACTGGGCAAAATCTTCCGGCGATATCAAGCATGCTATTTTTCCTTTCTGAGTCAAAACTGGTTGGATTGAGGGGTTAGATGGAAGTGTTGTGAAGAGCAGGGAGGGTTTTGTGTTAGAGCTTGTAGAAACTGCAGGGAGCGGTGGCTCCGCCGCTGGGAAGCGGCGGTTCCGGTGATATTTTTGCCGTTTGTGACCATTCAACGGCTAAAATGTCAGAAACTATGTGTGTAACGGTTGGAAAAGTAACTGTTTGGGGAAAGAAAGTCAGACATTAATTGGGGAGCACAGAAAGAGAGAGAGAATTGAGAGCCTTGTAATATATTTTCTGCTTGTTCTCTTTATTTTACGAATAAATACATAATACTTTCTCGTGTTTTTTCAAGGAAATTTCTCTTTTTATAATTTAATTTATCTCAAGAAATTTTTTAATGTTAGGCCATGTACTTGTTTTTTTTCACCAATAATTCAATTTAATATCAATTTTGTTCAAATATAATTTGATATAACTCATTTTAATTTAGTCATATTATTATTATTTTAAATAAATTAAATTTTTTACTTCATCCAATTCAGTTTAGTTGTTAATAAGAAAATGTCTCGCACTTCATCCAATTCAGTCTCGCATTAAAATGTTGTTATAGAACCATTAGGCTGATTAGCATGTTACTTGACTATGTTTTGATAATTTTCAGATTGAATATTAATTCGCTTGTTCTAATCGTTACTGCACAAAGTCTAACATTTTGAATCGATGTTCTTTTTAGAAAGAAAAATATAGTTTCATAGAAGATTCGGTTATTAACTAAAGCCAAAAAATGGTGTTCGCGTATAAATTCAGCAATTTTGTCTTATGAGATGAGGATGATCTAGCAACTATTACACATGAATCAAGTCTGAGAAATGTTATAATGTTTCGGTGTACAATTTAGTTCATTTCATTCCAGCTCGGCTGTCGTAACTCATTGTACGCATAAAGAATCTGGCCTCATTACGGAATGTAATTAAAGAACAATCAAAAGAAGGAATTACATTGACAGAACAAATTCTACACACACAGCACTAGACAAAGATGCCGTACGAACACAGGCACCATTTTAGGGCTCACCAGAATACAGAGTTTGCAAATTGATTAAACAGAAACTTGAAACACATTACAGATTCAACAGAGTGAGGGCATGATCGGCCTATATACAGTTACCAACAGCATATCCGGAAAGAACGGAGCACCTATATCCAGAAGGACAATAGCAGCGTATGTAAGTTCCGCAGGCCCTTCCGACACCACAACTCTGCCAAAACCCGCCGTCCTGCAGCTTCCTTGACACGCCTGCACCAGCTGTAGCCGGAGCAACTGCACAAAACGCTGCACATATATAGAGTGTTAAATAATCGTTCTATCAATTAATTTTACCAAACAAACATAAAATGCATAAGATGAACGTTCGATACTAACCGATTGCGACCAGAAGAAGAACTAGTAGAGCATTCAGCTGCTTCTCCATTGACTTGCAATTGAACTCAGTGATTTATTGATAAGTGATATATTGAGTAGATCACTGCACTATGTATTTATAAGGCTAGATTGAAGACTCTTGAGGGGTTCTTTTGTCAATAGACGTGTACATGTAATGTAACATGCTTAAGGGTGACAGTTCATTTTATTCCACAAATTTGACCAAATCAATTCTGAGATCTTCAGCTGATCATCACCCTGCTACAAGATATATATAAATCAATAACAATTGGTGCTTAACTGTTAATATATTGGTTCCGGTCAAAGAGTTGTTATTGACTTTTTGAGTCAATACGATTTAATTTGAAATTATTATATGTTTTACGAATAATATATTTTAATAAAATAAATTGTATATACATTTAAATAAAAATATTAATTACACCCTCCGATTTTTTTTTGTATTGACTTAGTTACCACTAGTGCACAAGCATACCTTTCTCGGCACCACATTTAAGGCGTTTTGGCCAAATTTTCGCGGAACCGCCGAGTAGGAGGCTTGAGAGTTCGCCTCCGTCCGCTCGCCTAGGGCAGAAAAATAAAAAAGGCGTTTTACAGTTGAATTATAGGCGTTTTTGAAAATGGCTTAAAATGTTGAACAGCAGGCGATATCGTGTCCAAAATCGCTAATGAGCGACCAAAGAAGCGAAATCGCCTGTAAGACCCGGTAGAGGTTGGAAAAGTTGTTCGCCAGTAGTTGTTGGCTGGTTCTCTGCTAGCGAGTTCGCCGGTTATGAACGCGAAATATTGCTAGAGATATCGCATGTTAGTAAGTCTACAGGCGGCTCATGTTACGAACTCGCTTGCAATTCGTCTGCACAGGTGAAGGAAAGTGGCAGGGTGCGGACAGAGGATTACAGCACAACCCTGGTGAATCGCAGTATTCTTGGCTCTGAAGGTGATTCGTTTATCATGGCGTCACAAGCGCACTAAGTGTTTTATGTGAAGGATCCACATGATAATAGGTGGGAGGTTGTGGTGAATGGTAAGCAAGCGCTTCTTCACAACGGCAACGACGAGGATTACAGCTTTGGTACAGATATTGGGGACCTTCTGGGTTTAGAGCCAAACGAAACCTTAACTGAAGACGAGGCGAGTTTGAAAAGGTTTTTTGCGCGGAACGATCACACGGAGGGCATTTGGATCACCGATGCCGGGAAACCAACGAAGCGGAAGAGGAATCAACCTAAGAATTTATGACAACTTTATATACAACAATCATGTTTGTGTTTTTTAATAAGAGTGACTGATTAGTCATGTTTGAATTTAAACGACAATTTGAAGCCATAGCCTAGGCAAATCTAAAGACGGTATCGCTTCTTAAATTTGCCATGAAGAATTGGTTGGAGCGAACTCGCTTGTAAAATCGCCTGAAGAAAAACTACGTCGTTTTGTATCATATTCTCTTTTTCGTGTTTACACATGAACCATATACTACAATACGAGTGGTACCACAATTTGATTCAAAGAAGAAAACATTAATCAAATTAATAATAAAATTGTCACAAGTAGGTAAAGATTTGAATTTGTAAAAATGTAGCATTACAGTTGAAATAAAATTCCTAGCATAATTCAACACTTCTAGGTAGAGTTGTCATTGGCTGCACCGTCCTAGTCCTCTGGTGTGGCTTGGTGTGGATGCTGGCGGAGATAGTCTTTACAAAAACTCCGAAGAATGCGGCGAGTCTCCCACCCATTCTCTTGGACGTTAGCAATCTCGGTCATCATCGAGAACAAAGAGTCCTCAACCCCTTGGTAATAGGCTTCTTTTGGCGCTAATAAATGATAGACGTTGAAAATGTCAAGTTTTATTCTAAAGTAAACTAACATCACAAGTACAAAATACGTGAATAAAAACAATTTACCTCCATTTGGTTCTGGCTCCGCCGGCACATCCTTCTCCCCCTTCTCTTGCCAAGTCAACCCAACCAACTCCCACTTCTTCTTCGGGTAGTACTCCTTCGTGTAGTACTCACACGGCTTCCCGGTGCCGGAGAACTTCATCTTTGGATGCTTTTTGCGGAGGAATTTAGTTATGAAGTTTGCATATGGCAATTTCTTCACAACCATGTTGTTTTATACCACACTCTTCTTCATGTGTTGGAAAATGGTATATCCAATTTTAAGCATGACTTCCTCCGCCACCATGTAGTACTCGATCAAAGTCGTGTAGTTTGGTTCGGCCAACCATCCGCCTTTAGGCACAAGATTTGTAGCAACCATCTCTACAATATCCTCCTCTCAGGGGTGAGCTTGTATAGCTTGTACTCCTTTGGCGTTCCAAGTTCAACCTCATCTCGACCAAAGTGTGGCAATCCATATTCCTTCAGTTTCACGTGGGAAACGAGCAACTCACTAGGTCATTCTCCCCTTGCGTATAGATCCACAGGTTAATCCTCGTCCTCGAACACAACACCGAGGGCATCATTGGATATCTTGGGACTTAGTTCGTACTCCTTCTTGTTCACCTTCGTCTTCCATACGTCACCACTCTGTCGGAAATAGTGTAGAACTGCATAGTCTCCTCCAGATAACCCGGCTCATTCACCATCATAAACTTGTGAGCTTCTTGATATTCAAGAAGTTCCCAAACCTCTTTCAAACCTATGTCATCCACTTGACTAGCATCCACCACCATCAACTCGTTCAAGACAGCCTTGGCATTTCCAAAACTACAATACTTTAGATAAGCTTGTTCACTAACAAACTTAGCCTTATCGTACTTGATAGGCTGGGTCGATTCGGCGGCGGCCTTTTTACCCTTACCCTTTGGAGGCATGTTTGAGATCGCAAGAAGTACCTAACAAACAAAACCCAACCTTAATCTATGATTGAACCCATAAACAAAAAAAATTCAACATCACACCTAGATTGAAAGCTAAGCTTTTTCACAATGAATGACAAAAATAAACGAAAAAAACCAAAATAATGATGAAAAAGAGTTAAAGATGAGTAGAACTTACAATTTGGGGGAGATTGGGCCGTGAGAGCGTTGATTTGCCTGTGGAATTGACGGGTGGGCGGCGGCGGATCGGAGTTTGGGGAGGTTTCTGATGAATGTGAGGGTTACAAATTTGGGGATCTGATTTTGAACGCGTCTGGAGGTTTCAGTTGACTATTTATGGGCCTGCTGTTTACGAGTTCGCCAACTCCATCGCTTATAGGCGATTTATCAGGCGAATTCGCTTGTAAATAAAAAGAATGTGGGCCTTTGGGCCTAGGAACTATGATATGGGACAGATCGGGTATGGGCCATGTATGGTTAGTGTATGTATATTGCATTCAAGTGTTGTTTCATGGGTAATTTGCGCGAGTCGACGACTTATCGAGCCCTTCTATTTTGCCAACACATATATACTGATCAATTGGCTTTCAATCCACCGATATGGGAATAATGACACTGCCAGGAGGCGAGTTCGCCTCTTACGACGCCTGCAGGCGAGGGAAAAGGCGAATCGCTTGTATGTACTACTAGATCCCTTTTTATTTTGGTAATAATGACACTAATTTTAATCTTTTGATCATTTGTATTTTGTAGAAATTATTATGAAGGACTGTACAATTATAAAGAACTTCAAAATATGAGTTTTATATAACAAATATTCACACTTCAGTTCACAAAATTCTTTTCTATTCTGCTGGGTTATAAATCCCAGTCCAATGCGGTAGTTGCCTAATTTGATTTTTAATGAATTCTTATTTTATTAAAAAACATTTTTTTATTTTCTATAAATATCTGTGTTTGAGTTAGGCGGAGTTTGGCGTCAATTGCTGGCAGAGTATGGAGTCGATTCGGCGGGTTATGGACGCCTAGTCTTCCGCTGTTCGCGCCAAATCAACTTTCCGTCGAGTCAACATGTCATGGCGGAACCTGTAGAGCGCCAGGACGACTAGTCCCTTAAACCTAAACCCTAAACCCACACATGCATACTCACACCCATAAATCCTATATATACCATATCCATTCTAAAATGGATTGATCAATCATATTATACTCTATTGATAATTGTAACAGGTTTAGCGTTGAATTTACACGAAAACCGATCTGATCCGAGATTCTTGATATGATTCCGACCGAATCAGCACAACTAATCGTAGCACATATTTATAAGCGGGTCATTGCCGGTGAATAATTACACACTACTAGTTCCAATTGTTTTACAAGTCAACACTGTAGTACTAGTTCATCGACTCATCTTGGCACTAATATACAAATGTTTTATAAATCCATGTGTACTTTTAGATAACCGATGTTACCCGAGTCATATTGTATTCCTGTAACGTGCTCTTCTGCAGATGACAACCCGACAATAACATACTCATCCAATACCGATCAGTTACTAGCACTTTTAATATATATTTTTGATATCAATTCGAAAAAACATTCACATAATCTCAGAATCTTTTCTTAACCATTTCATCATATATAATGTCATATGTGCAGTCCGATGCTGATACATATATTATTCATGAACGGGTTTGAAACTGCGAAAAATTAGTACTTGTAGATATATGACTAAGGATTTCTAAAATACAAATAATGTAACACGTTTCATTAAACAAGCACTTACACGAACTGATTACATAAGGAATCATGAACAAAGGCGATATCGCCTCTTTTATTCGCCTATAGGCGATGGTGGAGGCGAACTCGTAATTAGGTAAAACAGTAACCGACTAAAAGTACTATTCAGGCATGGTTTGTCCACCTAAACCATGCTATATATATCATTTTACCCGGATTTTCCTACTATCAACCTTATTTTCACCATTCCTATCCATCTACCCTCCATTCTCTCTCACCTTATCCCCTCCTCAACCTCAAGCACAAATCAATTCAATCCAAATCCATTCCCATACCATTCCAATCCGAAAATCACTTCAATCCTATGTACAATCTCATTCTCAAAGCTCAAACCTTGTTCTTGTGCCATGAGCTTAACCCTAGGAAACTAAAAACCCACCAATCTATATCAACCTTCCTTCAAATTTGGGTAAAACCAACAAAGCTTGCAACTTTGTGAAGTAGACATCAAGTACAAGCTAAGAGCTTCTTCTACAAATAAGGTATGTGTCTAAAATTTCATGTCTATGTTGAATGGGCATTTATTTTCCTTTTTTGTTGACATTTATTACATGAAGGACATGGTAGAGTAAAGTTTATCACTTTTTAGGCCCTCACAAATAACTATTGTGTGTTTTTACTATGTGTAAGCAAGAATTAGTCATGGTAAATGTTTCGAAAGAGGTGTCAACAAGTGCAAGACGTGGTAGTAACAAGAAAAAGGGCCAACTAGTTCGTTCCCATTGTAGGGTGCTACAAAGAAGAATGAGGAGAGGTGAACTAACACACGTTGGATTCAATGCCAAGGGCATATGCAACCGACCAAAAGATGAGCGTGCAAAATGGTCAAGTTGGTGTGGCCGTGTTGGAAAACCATTTCTAGAAATCACGGTCGAGAATTGGAGACATGTACCCCAAGAGAAGAAAGAGGAAGTGTGGGTGGAATGCCAAGTGAGTTCTTGTTTACCATTCAATAAATTATTTATCTAGTATATATTAAATGTCTTGATAACATGTATATATAATATTTTCTTCTATCTCTTGTTGTAGCGACCTTTTGAAATAGAAGCTCAAGGCATCGAAGTGGTAAGGACGAAGGCATTCAACATCGTCTCAAAGGCTTTTCGCGAGCAACAAGTATAGTCTAAGAAAATACTACTTGTATGAGAAGGGAAAGTGGCTAGGTCGTGATCCAAGGGATCGATACAACCATATCACAACCGATATGTAGGAGGCGTTCAAGCAAGCATCCCTTGAGAATAAGTCCAAGGTGATTAACAAATATCAAATTCATTAATATTAATCTAGTCTTCTTCATACAAGTATATTTTGTGTTCGCCATGTTATACCCTAACTACTTGTGCATAGGGGAAATGGGACAAAAAGGTCATATCCACGAATTCACAAACAATGCCTTACACCGGTGGTAGGTCAGGGTATTTGGGTGTTGGTGAGAAGGAGGGGCTTAGGGAGAAGGAGGAAAAAGTGAAAGAGTTGGTATTATCAGGGATGGACGAGGAGGAGGCTCGGTACGTCATAGTGGAAAAGGATGCCGAAGATTATACTAGAGAACGACTCTTCGTGTTGGGTCGAATTAGGGAAGAGGATGGTAAATTCACAACGGATAAGGCCGAAAAATTTTCAAGGAGGGTGGTAAGTATTACTTAGTACAATACATATTGTAGCCAATTATATATAAACTTGTCTTACTTTATATAACAGGAACTTCTAGAGCGCCAAAAAGAAGAGGGTACATTTGTCCCTTGTGGGAAGAATGATGTCTTGAGTGCGGCTTTAGCTCTTGGAGAAAAGAAGGAACACTTGGGAAGAGCATTAGGTGTTGGGGGTTACGCGACTCAAGTTGAGATTTTTGGGATTAGGTGAAGTTGCGGCGATCCTAAACCATCAAAACTTCAACAAGTTTTGAGCGAGTTGGTGGCGACCAAGGCGGAAATGAAGGACTTGAGGGAGGTGATGAGAGATATAGCACAACACACCAACTATCCCCATATCGAGAGGTTAGGGGTTACACAAGGTCATCTTCCACCCTCTTCTAAGGCTTCTCAAACCTCGCCTCAAATTGTAGAGGATGAGGGTGAGAATGTGGAAATGGACGAGGAACTAGTGCCTCCATCTCCCATCAAGTTGAATGTGGCTCCCTCACGATAATTTGAAAAGGTGCCTCCATCTCCGCCTTCATATCCCATCAAGTTGAATGTGGCTCCGTCACGACAAGTTGAAAATGTTAGTACCAATTTTATAATTTACAACTACATTTAGTATAATGTCTTTATTAGAAAAGTAAGATGATTATCTTTCTTGTGCTTTTATTTATGATAGAACCCCCCTTGCAAGCTATATGTGTTGCATGGTCCCAATTCAACCACACTCCATGTTGCCAATGGCACATGCGACACTAATGCGGTGAAACACAATCGTAGTGGCATCCCCACCGGATTTTATAGGGTTCGCATTACCCAAGTTTTGCTAGAACTAGATATGCTTCCCGTGTAGGAGAAAGTGATGGTAAGAGTTGGGGAGGGTAAAGGTTTCCATGTTCTATGGCCAAAATGGTTGGTGCTTGATGAAAAATCCACCTCCATACCCCGTATGAAACCACAACCTCGACAAACTCCTCAAATTCCGGTCCACACCATTCCTATTGCTAGACAAACATTTTACCCGACCCTCGTGAAGTTTCTCAAATCCCTCCCGCCCTTAGTTCGAGTATTGTATGATTTGATATCCTCGGACGACAAGGATGACAAGTTATGTCTTTCTCGGAAATGAAAGGTGCTTTGGAATGACAAAGGACATCATCGTACCATGGGGTGATTTCGAATATTTCTGGAATTGCACTGAACTACCCGCCACCATTCTTTGCCTCAATCAAATGTAAGCAATTAGTATGTTTTTTTTTCATAAAATACCCCATTATCAAACAATATGGTTACTCACTCGACATTCTTGTGTACTACATTCTCAACTTCTTGCATCACCATGCCTATCATCGGGGGAAGCATTTCATTGGGTTTTTGCATCCAATGCATATGCAAGAGAGTATGGAGGGCAATAGGCAAAGACTAGATTACTTGACTTCTACTCTCTCGGACAGATCCAAGAAAATATTCATTGGACCATATATCGAGGGTTAAACCTTGCAATTTTGTCTATTCTTTTAGCTTTTCTACAATTTTATGTTTCTACAAACAAATATGACCATTTGGATTCTTTAATGTGATTTGTAGTGACCATTGGAGCTTTGTTGCATTAATACCCGCTTTCAAGCAAGTGTATTGGATAGACCTACTCCACCGCCCTCCATCCCAAACATTCACCGATCTCCTCGACAATGCATTTCATCAAGTCAATGACAAAACACTTCTCGACTTTCACCTTATAAACATTAGGGTAACTATTTATGCTTATGCTATCACGTAATTTCAATTGCGTTTTTTAAGCCTAAATCATTGCAATAACCATGGCATATATTGTAGTCTAGGAAGCAATCATCGGACTAAGAATGCGGCTATTACACGATGCTGTTTGGTTTGATGGTGGTAGATGGTGTTAAAAACAACATGCAGGATCTTCTAAAGGTAACCTTCTACAATCTAATTCTGTTTCTCTTAATCACAACTTTCTTATGCACATTTCTTTCATGCATAGGTATTCGTGGATGATACCACGCCTTTCTCCTTGGAAGAACTTAACAATGGAAGAGACCGATTGGCAGGCCACCTAGTCCACAACTCCCGAAACAACCTACCAAGTGACAAGGTGTTGGTCCATTTCATTTAGCTTGTTTTTATTAGGAATTGCCATTGGTAACGCACTTGTGTGCACTTGAATTATGAGGTTGTGCCTCTTTAGTATAGGGTGGTGATTGGAAATTGGCAAGTTTTCATGTTTTGAAATAAACGGGTCACATTTTTTAAATAATAGCCAATTTTACAATACTTGTGGGCGATATCGTAACCTCAAATTTGCTTACAGGCGAATTAACAAGCGCATTCCCCACCCCATTTTTCATGCTCCGCATTCTACAACCGTGCACAAAAACAGTATCGCCTTTAAATTCGCCTATTCAAGCAATCTCGCCACGTTATTCGCCAGTTACTCTCTGTTGGCACGACCGTTTCAATTTCAGAATTCGCCACCATCCTCGCCTAGATAGGCGAATCAAACTTCAGATTTCGCCTCCTCGTAACGTGCTGAGGCGAGTTTGAAACCGGTTTCGCTTCCCATTCGCTCATTGGTGGCGGTATCGTATATAAACTCGCCTATATCTCTCTGATCTGTCTACCGTTTCTAGAAGCGAGCTCGTACAGAACTTCGCCTGTTGCATGAGGCGAGTTCGCCTCCTTCATTCGCCTACAGGCTGTATTTCAGGCGATGTCGTAACCATTGCGGTTTTTTAAACTTCCCGCCATTCAATAGTTGTCCAAATTCCAAGCGAATGAAGTGGCGGTATCGTAATCACTTCATAGGCGACTGAAATGAGCGATATCGCTTCTGCAGGTGAAATGATGATGGCGGTATCGTCCGGCATGGTATCACTGACACAAAGCGGCACCTGGTGGCGAGTTCGTAAGATGAATTCGCCTGGTTCACGGCGTTTTCAAAACCGCCGAGAAAAAAGTCACTTTTAAGGCACATCTTAGCAAGGCGTTTTGGATCCACCTTGCTTGGTATGATGCAACCGCCTTGCATCTTATGCATGTCCACTAGTGTACAAGTCGTCACAATTTTAGATGCAAATTTGACCAATTATCATGTGATATATATTGGATTGTTTTTAAAATTTTCTATTAATATCAACATTTATTGGTCAAATTTATTAATATCAACATTTATTGATTAATTGCTGAGTGATATATTGAGTAGATCACTGCACTATGTATTTATAAGGCTAGATTGAAGACTCTCAAGGGGTTCTTCTGTCAATTCTTAAAAAACAAAGGGGGGGGGGGGCATTCTTTTTGTCAATATAATGTTTACATGTCCACTTATTCTCAAGTTCACTTCATAGCCCGTTTCTCTCTCTAAAAAATTCTCTCTCGCCTCTCTCTAACCATTTGATGTGGATGGTGTGTGAGAAGATCAGCTGATTGATATGGGAGATTTGATATGGGGGATTTGATTTGATTTGATTTGATTTTTGATATGTTTTATATTTTTTCCTATTTTAAGTATTTTATTTCTGGTAGGATTAGATTTCTTTTAGTCTATATATTTTAGTTTGTTTTATGTATTCGAACAGTTTAGTTTTTTGATGAAATAATATTTTGAGAGTTTTTACTCTATTCCGAACTTGTCTCTTGCGAGAGAGAATGTTTGAGCCTAAACCCTAGTATTCTCAGAATCAATAGGATTTAGAAGAGGATCATACCTAGGTATTCTAAGAATCAATAGGTTGAACCTTTTTGCTACGCTTCACGCTGCATCAGTTGGTATCAGATTCCAAATCGATCCTAAGTTTTGCCGCCTTCTCCGACGAGGAACCCGCAACGGATCATGGGTGTGATGCTGAGAAAAGATGAAGTTGTTGCTATGCGACAACAACTCGAATTGTTGACCCAGCGACTGGATGCTCTTGTCAGTCAGAGAAAACCGCATGTCAAATTCAGCGAGATCCTTAATGAGGGTGAAGATGATATCTTTGCTGCTCCAGTGTCTCACGATCTTGTGTATGACGATGGTGATGATGACAATTTTTCTGCTCCAGTGTTTGATGTTCCACTGTATGACGACTATCCAGAACCAGTTCCAGTGTATGACGACTATCCAGAACCAGTGTATGAAGACTATTCGGAATATGATGATTTTGAATTTGGCGATTTTGCTGCTCCACCATATGAAGTTCCAGTATATGACGATGTCAACCCTGAGGATGAAGTTAAAGATGTGATGATTGAAGGTGAAATCATTCCAGCAAGTCAAGAGGAAACTATGTGTCATGTGAAAGTTGGTGATGTGGTGAAAATTGATGAACATGCGGAAAAGTTTAAGACACCACACCATGGAGGTACCAATCCAACATTATTGGAAATCCAATTAGAATATGATTTTGTTATTACTAAATATGGTGATAGTGGTGATGGTAAAGGCACTAAAGGCAGTAGTATCAAGTCGGCTCATTTTACAAATGATTTTGCTTCAAAGGAAGAGGGTGAAGATGAAGAACATTGATATATTTCACACAAAGACGGTTCTTCAAATTAGAGGACGAATTTTCTCTTACGAGGAGAGAATGATGTGGATGGTGTGTGAGAAGATCAGCTGATTGATATGGGAGATTTGATATGGGATTTGATTTGATTTGATTTGATTTTTGATATGTTTTATATTTTTTACTATTTTAAGTATTTTATTTCTGGTAGGATTAGATTTCTTTTAGTCTATATATTTTAGTTTGTTTTATGTATTCGAACAGTTTAGTTTTTTGATGAAATAATATTTTGAGAGTTTTTACTCTATTCCGAACTTGTCTCTTGCGAGAGAGAATGTTTGAGCCTAAACCCTAGTATTCTTAGAATCAATAGGATTTAGAAGAGGATCATACCTAGGTATTCTAAGAATCAATAGGTTGAACCTTTTTGCTACGCTTCACGCTGCATCACCATTAGTCACCGGAAAAAAATTCCTCCACCCCAACGACTCTTTTTGTTACCGTTCTGACAATCCCCCCACCGCCAACGGGCCGAAAAAACGGCAGCTCCGATGGCTGAGCCACCGCACAACAGCGGTGGCAACGCCCCCCCAATCCCCAAATCCTTTTTACACGCTCTCACCGATCGTCCACCACTGCTATCTACAATTCTCCCGACTAACCCAGAGATCCAACCTATCACCCACTACAAAGGAGAAATCGTCTGCATTGTCACTCGCCAGCAAGCCGAAGTACTGGGCTCCCATTATCACAACGCCTTGTTCGGGAAATTTGCCCGTGGAAAGCCATCAATGCTCAGACTTCATGAAGCTTTCAAAACGGCCGGTTTCACCGGAAAGTATCAGCTTGGGTCAATCGATTACAGGCACATTATCATCAGAATGGAGGATGAAGAGGACTATCGAAGATGCTGGATCAAAGGGTTCTGGAACTTCGCCGGATTTCAGATGAAGGTCCTTAAGTGGACGGTTGACTTTTCACCGGAGGCAGAATCATCGATAGTTCCCGTCTGGATTACCATAACTCAGGTACTTTTCTACTACCAGTAATGCCGCAATGATAGAGAGTATAGGAAATCAGATAGGTACATTCATTAAAATGGACCTTGCTACTTCATCATTTACCAGGCCTTCTGCCCTTAAGTTATGTGTAGAGGTGGACTTGAGGAAAAAAATCCAAACCTCTACTAGACTGGGAATAGAGGATGGGAGTATCCAGAAGTATGTGTTGGAATATGAGGAATTGCCTAAATACTGTGGGCACTGTATGATGCTAGGGCATGAGGATTCCATCTGTCATAAACTCCACCCACACCTTAAACAACCGATCAGACCACTCAGAAATGAACCACCTAAAGTCACTGCTATCTTGAAGAACTCTGGCAAGGAACCTCAGCTAGAAGGAGCCTCTGGTTTAACCCCCAAAACCAATGACAAAGAAGCAATGCAACCAGTAGGGAAATCCAGGGAAAATATGGTTACTGGCAGAGAACACAAAGGCAACAATTCTCCTAGCCACAAGAGCAAAGAGATAGTGATAATTGATGGAAATAACTCAGAACCAACCAGTGACAGGGCCTTTCCTCCAGTGAGACAAGGATCCAAAGGAATGTCCCTAATTCCACACCACTCTATCCCTGATCAGACAGTACACAGTACACCCTTACTGGCTAATACTGGATCCCTGGAGCACACAGAACACATCTCTGCTTTTTCAATCCATACAATCATACAGGAGAAGTCACCATCTCCAAAAATATATGCCAAGGATGATATGGAAGTTGGCACAGGTAAATTCACTAACTCAGTCAATATGTCACCTAACAAACCTTCTAGTTTTGCAGAAAACAGGTTCTCTCCTCTTATGCAGATGGATGAAGACAAACATGATGATTCTGATCAGGAACTAATCTCAGAATCATCCCAAGATGATGATATTACAGAAGGCCCTGTTCAGAATGATATCACTATGGTAACTTCATCACAGGTACCCCCTATATCCATTAGTACACAACCTTTTAGTAATTTGACAACTGAAACTGGTTCATTGGACAGCTCCACCTCACAGGGGGGAAAATCCAAAATTACCAATTTCTTTTCTCAAATTAATAAAAAGTTCACACCAAAGAAAACACAGACCATCCCTTCCCCTAATGTAGTCTACACTAGGTCAAGGAGCTTTAAAACTCATTCTAAATGATTGATACAATAAAAATCAGAACTTTAGTGTGGAACATTAGGGGAATGAGGACCTCAATAGATAGGCTGCTAGACTTAGTAAAAGCCCACAAAATTGAGTTATTATGCATTATTGAACCACTGCATAAGGCTCATAAATGTGAAAAATATAGGAGAAAACTGCATTTCAATAACCATATGTGTGCTCAGAGTGGAAGGATTTGGCTCATGTGGAATGAGACAGTCCAACTAACTCTAACAGTAGACCATCCCCAATTCTTATCAATGAATATCTTTAGTTTTAAATTAAATATTTCAATGGGGGGAGTATTTATATATGCACTAAGGACAGTACCTGGTAGAAATTATCTATGGGATGCATTGTCTAACAGGAACTTGGATGAGGCATTTTTAATTGGTGACTTTAACACCATAAAGTCTATCAATGAATACAAAGGCCCATCACATCCAAGTCATAAGAGCATGGCAGATTTCAATCAGTTCATTTCATCAAATGCTCTGATTGAAATTAACATAGTAGGGAACACATTCGCATGGTCAAACAATAGGCTACATTCCCCCACAACTGAAAAGTTAGATAGGGGTCTGGCCTCCCAAAATTGGCTAGTGAAGTTTCCCACTTCCTCTATCCAAATACTTAATAGGGATACATCAGACCATGCTCCCTTACTGTTTACCATCGGTAGAAATATGCCATCAACACCTAGATCATTCTAATTTAATAATGCCTGGTTTAACAGGAAAGAATTTTTATCAGTAATCAATACTGACTGGAACTCTCCCATAGATCAGAAAGGAATGGTTAGGTTTTTCCTGAAACTAAAAAGACTCAAACTGGCTATTAAAAGTTTGAATAGACTTACTTTTGGTAACATTGAGTCTAATTTAGTTCAGGCTGCTGAAAACCTTAGGGTGTAGGAAATCATTTATGATGCTGACAGTTCCATTCCTGAACTTGTTCAGCTCAAAAAATGTAAAGCCTTGCACCTTAGGGCAATTAAAGAACAGCAGAAATACTGGAAACAAAAATCCAGAATAAAATGGCTAAAAGATGGTGATGAAAACACAAAATTCTTCCACCACTCAGTGAGGGAGAAAAGAAGTGGTTTAAGCATCACAAAAATTAAAGATGCAAATGGTATTTGGCTAGAAAACATTCAGGAAATTGAGGGAGAGGTTGTACAGTATTATTCTAATCTACTCTCAGAACCTCCTAATAACCAGAAGGGTGATTTTTATCACCACTTCTTGAGCCAGATACCTAAAGTAATCTCTGAGTCTGAGAATGAGGAACTCACCAGACCAGTGAACATGGAAGAACTGAGGCTTGTTGTCTTTAGCCTTAACAAGAACAGTAGCCCGGGGCCAGATGGCTACTCTTCAAAATTTTACACTAAGTCTTGGGACATAATTAAAGATGACTTCATGGAAGCAGTCAATGATTTCATGAGTGACTCTTCAATTCCTGCTGGCATCACAGCCACTTGGATTACACTGATCCCAAAAAAGGAGGTGATTTCTTCCTTTGATGATTTTAGTCCCATAAGTCTCTCCAATTTTTTCAATAAGATTTTTTCAAAAATTCTCATGGAGAGGCTTAAACCACTTATGCCTAAAATCATTTCCCCACAGCAGTCAGCTTTTCTTAAAGGGAAAGACATTTCTGATAATGTCATATACCTTAAAGAGCTAACCAGATTTATTGACAGAAAATGTAGAAATCCCAATTGCATGATTAAACTGGATCTTAAAAAAGCTTTTGATAGAGTAAATTGGGATTTTTTAAATAGTATTTTGCTTAAATTTGGTCTACATGGAAAATTTGTCTACTGCATCATGAAAAACTTGAGTCAGACTTATTTCTCAGTACTTATTAATGGAAAACCTAATGGATTTTTCAAATCCACTAGAGGAATTAAATAGGGAGACCCTCTCTCTCCTTTCCTTTTCAACATCTTTTCTTAAACCTTCTCAAGGAGTCTAGCATATGTATTTGCAGTAGGAAAACTAGAATATTTTCAAATTCCAGTAGGTCCTAGCCCAATATCCCACCTTAGCTATGCAGATGACACAATCATTTTTCTTAAAGCATCTAAGAAAAGTCTCACAGTCATTAAAGCCATTTTGGTTATTTTTGAACAAACAACTGGGCAAAAAATAAGTTTTGAAAAGAGTGAGTTTTTTCTTAGTTCACATGCATCTGCTGCAAAAATTTCTCAAACTAAAGAGATTCTGGGCATGAAAAATGGTTCTTTACCTTTTACATATCTGGGAATACCAATCTTTACAGGGAGAACCTTGGTTCAGTACTTCCAACCACTTGTTCAAAAAATTGAAAACAGGCTTACTAACTGGAAAAACAAGTGGTTGTCAACTGGTGGGAAAATCACTTTGATAAACTCATGCATTTTCTCTATACCCAAACATATTTGGAGTGTGATGAAACCACCAGTTAGTGTGATCAAAAAAATTGAAACACTTTTGTCCTTATTTTTCTGGGGGGAGACAGAGCTTAGAGCTAAAAAAGTTTGGAAAAAATGGGGAGATTTGTGCTTTAGTTTTCAGGAAAATGGTCCGGGATTAAGATCAATCCACACAATTGTTAGAACCTGTTCTATCAAATTGTGATGGAAATTCCAAGAGGGTAACACTCTGTGGTCACAATTTCTTTGGAAATTACCACAGTCTTATGGGTCATCCCCCAACTGGAAAAGAATCAAAAAAAATTCCCCATTGGCAGAGAGTCTAACCAGATTGATTCATGGGAGAGGAGATTGTAATTTTTGGAGTTCCAATTGGACAAGATATTGATCATTAGATAGTCTGTACAACCCTGAACTTACTGATCTCCTAGTGGACTTAACTGTGCAAGATTTTGTACAGGATAAACACTCTTTTCTCCCTCAGCTTCTGCCCATTTTTACTGATGAGATTGTGAATTTTCTGCAGACCTCCTCTCTGGAACCTCTAAGAAATGACAGATTGATATGGCAGCCAAGTTTTAATGGTGATTTCAGC
Source organism: Sherardia arvensis (assembly GCA_948330725.1). Classification (NCBI taxonomy): domain Eukaryota; kingdom Viridiplantae; phylum Streptophyta; class Magnoliopsida; order Gentianales; family Rubiaceae; genus Sherardia; species Sherardia arvensis. The sequence continues at coordinate 34,706,071 of OX415236.1, forward strand.
TTCAAAACTGCATATCAGGCATTAAAACAGGTTAGAGGTACAGCTGTATCCCTCTCTAAATTTTGGAACCCTAGGATACAGAAGAAAATTAGCATTTTTATATGGAAACTGGTTAATGCATTTTTGCCTTTCACGGAAGTCCTTATGAAAATGGGTTTTTGTTTTCCATCTAAATGCCCCTTTTGCAACAGTGTTGACCTGATTGAACATTGTTTTAATACATGCTATCTAGCTACAACTTTATGGTCTCACTTTCACACAATGATTGGCACAGCAAACATGTATTTTTCTTTTCTCTGGGATAGATTATCATTCTATTGGTCAGTTCCTTATACATCTAAGATGTTGGCTTCATTTTATATTGTCATACCTAGTCTCATATGTTGGTTGTTGTGGAAAGCAAGAAACATGTTTATACATGAAAATGTGTGCACAACCCCTGAGAACTTAATTAGACAATTAAAAGATGAAGTGTTTAACATATATACTGCTAGACCAATCTATCCAGTGAATGATACTGACAGAGAAATGGTAGCACTAGGTTACCTTCTATGGCATGCTAGGCCCCCAAAAATGAATATTGTACCAGTTAGATGGTATGCCCCAGTCAATGGACTAAAAATCAATGTGGATGCCTCCTGGCACCTCACACTTATGGCAGGTCTGGGGATTATACTCAGAAACCATTTAGGGGTGGTCTTAAAATGTGAAACAGTGTATGTTAGAGCTTGCTCTCCTCTAGAGGCAGAGCTGCTTGCAATAAACATGGTTGTCTATTGGCAGACTCTATAAATGATCAGTGCACCATTGAAAGTGACTGTCTACTGGCAGTCACAGCCATTAAGAACCCAGAGGCTGGATCCTGGCTTGTTTTTGACCCGGCCTCTAACATTCAGATTGCTCATCAGTCCACTATTATTCATGTTCTCAGAGAAGCAAACTTGGCAGCTGATTCAATGGCTAAGCTTGCTTACTCTGAAAAACTAAGCAAAAACTGGAATGTTAACTCTCTCCCTCAACAGACAAGAGGCATTATATGCCTAGATGCTTCAGGTACCCCCTCTCTGAGATTTAATGGGAGTAGATATTACTAATATTTTTCTGTATGCGGAGCTTAAGAAAGGGTACAACGGCAAGCACAGATGCATCAAGATATCAGTGGACTGGATAGACAAGACCTTAACAACTCAGTTTCAAGCTCATTTTTGGAGTAGGGATTTAAGGTATTTGGTGTCTCTTTGTGTTTCGTTTAGACGATTCGCTAATAGACTTCAAAAAACATCTAAATCCCCTTATAGAGTTTGTACAAAGGCTAGGTGTAGAGTTACAGTAGCCAATTTTTTGAAGCATTCTTATGCTTGTGGGATTTATTCCACCTCAAACCAAACATGGGATGTATTCTAAGCCATTTGTATGGCTTTTTTGGAGGTCTGGAGAGCCTTTATATTCTCCACCGCCCCAGGGTGATTTTTAAATTTTTTTATTTTTTTTTTAAAAAAAAACGTGTACATGTAACATGCTTAAGGGTGGCATTTCATTTTATTCCACAAATTTGACCAAATTGATTCTGAGATCTTCAGCTAATCATCGCCCTGCTAAAAGATATATATAAATCAAACACAATTGGTGCTTAACTATTAATATAGTGGTTCCAATCAAAGAGTTGTTATTGACTTTTTGAGTCCAAACGATTTAATTTGAAATTATTATATGTTTTATAAATAATATATATTAATCATATTTTTTAAAATAAATTATATATACATCATTTAACTAAAAATATAATTTTGTATTTGCTTGGCTACAAGTCGTGATCATTTTAGTTGCAAAATTGACCAATTATCATGTGATTTACATTGGATTGTTTTTAACATTTATTATTAATATCAAAGTTTTAAGTTTAGTTATTAACATATAACTTAAATTTATTGATGGATTAAATTTGTCAACACGATCAAACTAAGTTATTGAAGTAGGTGTTGAAAGTATGAAAAACAGAATTAATTTGAATTTAGAGGGAAAGGTTGCCATACATTTTTCCCCTAAAACATATTTTTTCCTAAACTTAGGAATATACGTGACAGGCATGTGGTGGCATGGGCATTATTGACATCTCCTCCTAATAATTGATTTAACTTTGAGATCAATTAATAATTTGACTTATCAACCACTACTATTTTTTTTTATCAAATACGGATTTGATTAATTAAAAGACGGAAAATAAAGGAGTGCAATATTACAAATATTTCGACTAAGGCGTGTAGTCAGACTATGTTCTTCTGTAAGAAAAAACGACTGACTTTAATTACCTTAAACTCTCGAAGAGATTCTAGTAGTCGCCTGATGCTGGTGATGATACCTTTAATCTCTGTCGATGCAGAGTTTGGTTTTGTGATAGCTTGTTGGAGCTGAATAGAGTCTGTGATCAAGTTTAACCTTTGAATTCCATGTTTTCTACTCGCCTTGATGGCCTTCCAGCAAACTTCTGCTTCGGCCTGTAACGGGGTTACAGCAGTAAAGAAGTCAGATCTCTTTATATATGTTCCCAAAGGCTAGTCAGACTTCCAAATTCTCCATCCAGCCGCCCCCAGTTTCATTGATTCTCTTAAGGAACCATCAAAACTGACTATGCATGCTTGAGGAATGGTTTCAGGTGTGTCCCCTCTTCTAAGCAACTACACCGAGGTGTTATGACTGTGTGTACTTGATTCAGAGATGGATTCCATGTCATGAGACTGATGTTGGTTATTTCTCATTACCAACATTAATTCAGCCTGCATCTGTTGCACACAGTGAATTGCTGGCACAGTCTTCTGCTCAAACACTCTGCTATTTCTTTGCTTCCATATTTCCCATAATAATAGGATTATTTGGAGGAGATGATGATTCTCCTGATTATTCTGAAAAACCAAGTGTTGAAATTCGAATCTGGCAAACTTCCCAACCTTATATTTGTTGCAGTCCAGACTTGTTTAGATTCCATGCAATGCCAAAATAAGTGATACTCATTCTCCAGAAACTGTTGAAATCTTGGACATGCTCCATTTGTATCCAACTTTCTTCTAATTCTGTTCTCTTCTGTTGCAAAGCTTCCTGTTAGGAATCTCCAAATAAAAATTAAGTACTTCTGGATATAGAAAATTTAATAAAGCTTAGCAAAAAAAATTGTAAGTCTTTTGGATATAGAAAATTCACGATCAGGCATGCTTTCCATATTGTGTTGAAAGTGATGCATTACCACCACATCATAATATTCCGGCAGGACGTCATCGTAAAGAGAAGAAATCTCCGAAAAGGGTGTTACATTTTACATGAATGTTTATGTTTTGATCTTGGATGATCTTCAACGATAAACTGTGACTGTTTCAAACGCCTACCTCTTCACTCAAAACATGATCTGACACCGACTTATCGTTAAGTGCAAGTATGCAAAATAAGCGTGGCTTAATTCTGGCTGCACCAACTCGTTCATGGATCTAGAGAGTGACGTGGAGAATGCTAGTTCCGAATATCAGTGAAAGAGAATGATGAAACAACATGTGTGCTTTTGATTATATTGTGTGAGCGAGTGTGTTCAAATGGAATCGAGAGCTGTTTCAGCTGAGAACCACCATTACTCTAAAGAGATGGAAACATCAGTGATTTCCTATCCATCTTCTTCACTACTGCAGCATCTTCTAAGAACACCAGACGACATTGCAAAGATATGCTTTGAAACTGGATTTGGAGGGCTCAGTTAGAGCCAAGATCTTAGGAGATATCTCAGGAGAGATCCTGCACATAAAAGACTCTGTAATGGCTGAGGCATTAGTACTAAAAGAATCTCTTATTTTTGCAAATAATTCATACTTGCAAAAAAATGATACTGTGGGAGATGCCTTACCTGAGATATTCATAATTAAAGGTGGTGTAGAACCTTCATTAGAATGTTAGATGATTATTTTGAGGATACAACAATTGTGCAATGGCAATACAATAGTTGGATCATTTTGGATTCATAGAGATGATACATGTGCACCTCATTCCTTAGCAAATTTTGTGAAGACATGCCTATTATATTTCAATGTATGTGCGTCTCCTCCTAGATTTTGTCAATAGAGTCTGAACGTGGACCATGAAAGATATCAATTGACCATAAAAAGACTACTACTAAGTCCTAAAAATTAATTTTCATTTTTTTATGGAGATAAATCTGCATTAATAATCCTCAACAAGTACAATTTTTGCCTTCCCTCCAGCCATAACAAGTCCTAGATCTAGGAAATGAAAGACAGTCCCTAGTCACTTTACAAGTTCATTCACTATTCTGATGCTCAACTCCCCAGCAGTTAACTTTCTATGCTGGAAAATGCGCCTGTTCCTCTCTAGCCACAACTGATATACTGCACCTACAATGGAGTGCATTGCCTCTCTGTTGGTTCTACCTGCAAGACTTCTTAAAATCTTCTTGAAGCTTCTGAGATTTCCTCCCCACTTCAATTTCTGAATCTGTTGAATCTCCTTAGAGTACTGACAGTGCAGAAATAAGTGAGCAGCTGTTTCATTTTCCTTCCCACATAAACAGCACACGCTACTCTGATTTTTCAGCATGCCCTTGGCATGAAGCCTATCGACAGTAGAAAGCCTCCTTTTTACCAACATCCATAAGAAAAATGAATGTCTTGGTTGCAGTCCAGCTCTCCAAATCACCTTAGAAAAAGCATCCTTCTGTTGTACTCCTTTAAACAGATCATATGCAACCCTTGTATTGAATGTTCCATTCTTCCTGACACGGCTCTCCAATTCAGTTTTAATCCTCTCCTTGACTCTTACCAATCCCTTCCAGCTCCAGGTTAAGTGGGGTGAATCATCAGTGTACTCCAAAAAGCTCACTTTCTTCAAGTAGTATGTCTGAATCCATTTCACCCACGACACATCTTTTTTACTGGCCAAATCCCACACTAGTCTGCAGAGGGAAGTTACATTTCAGATTAATGGATCTCTCAGACTAGCCCCACCTCTATCTTTTGCAATACAGAGAGTATCCCATGCAACTGGAATCAATCTCCTCTTGCCTTCCTTCTTTCCCCATAGGTAGTTCCTACAACACTTGACAATATCTTGGTGAATGCTTTCAGGTATCTGAAAAGCATTGGCCCAATGGCCTGCCATGATAAGCAGCACGTAGTTAATTAACTGAAATCTCCCAGGATAGGCCAAGCTCCTGCTCTCCCATGAATGCATTTTCCTTGTAATTTTGTCCACTAGCACTTCACAACTGCTCTTAGACCATCTCCCAGTGGTAATTGGGATACCTAGATACTTGACTGGGAATTCCCCTAATACAACATCTAGTGTAGTTGTTAAAAGGTTCATTTCAGTGCAGGCATCTTGGAGAAATAGGTTTCAGTTTTGGATTCATTAGTGGCCAATCCAGTGGTTTTTCTGAATTCAGTTAGGACCTGCTTAACTCCCTTCATTGATTTCTGGTTTGCCCTGCAGACATGTGGCTGTGAATCCCAATCCTCTGACATCTCTGATGATAATCCAATTGCTTCTGTTTCATCGCAAGCTGAAGTTGTCTTGTTAGATACTCCATTCCAATCACAAACAGCAGTGGTGACATTGGATCTCCTTGCTTTACTCCCCTCCTACCATCAAAGCAATTAGTGTAAGTCCCATTGAGTGAGATACAGAAACTGGTGTTGATGACACATTTCCTGATCCAATCAATGAAGACTGGTGGTAACTTGAGCTCTGCCAACCAGCTATATAAAAAACTCCAATTCAGTGAGTCAAAGGATTTCTGGATGTCTATCTTTACCATACATCTTGGTACAAGATCTCCTTCGAATGTATACTTGCTCAGCAGTTCTTAAGTAAGTAAAATGTTATGGATGATGCTTCTCCCCTTCACAAAAGCTCCTTGGTTGCTGTTGATCGGGTGAGGAAGAACCTCTCCCAGCCTATTGCTTAAGATCTTGGTAACTACGTTGTAGATGACTAAGCAACAGGAAATAGGTCTATAATCATTTGCTCCCTGTGGTTGGCTGTTCTTAGGTATTAGAGTAATCACTTCCATGTTGAACTCAGAAGGAGGAGTGGCTCCATTAAAGAAGCTTCTGATCCCAGTGATAAAATATGTACCTATGATAGGCCATGCAGATTTAAAGAACTGGCTAGAATAGCCATCATAGCCAGGGCTCTTGGCAGAACCTATGATATTGAGTTCAGACCAGATCTCCTTTTTAGTGACTCTATGTATTAGTTGTACCTGCAAAACAACTGACACGATAGGACCTTGTTGCACAACAAAAGGGTCAATGGGAGTTTCTGGAGGATAAGTGACCCCCAGCTGTTCCTTAAATGATGCAGCGAATGTCTCTCAACTTGCTCTTGGCCTGAAACCACTGTAGTACCCTCCATTAATGTGACAATATGATTTTGATATTGCCTTTTCTTCATGGAGGAGTAAAATAGTTTGGTATGTCTATCTCCTTCTCTCAGCCACCTTTCCTTGGATTTATGCTGCAAAAGAAAGTACTCAGATTCTGCCACTGTTTCTGCTATCTTCCTGGATTCTTGTTCAAAGTATTGGAGCTCAAGATTTTTTGGATCCTGGAGCCATTCCTCATAACACTTCTCCCATTTTGAAGCAGCCTCTTTTGACCTCTTGACAATGTCAGAATACTCCAGCTTGTTTAGTTTAGTAAGACTCATTTGAAGGAGTCCTAGTGCTCTATACAAGTCAGAAATAGTCTGTATATTGTTCTGTGTCCAACTCAACCTTACCAAATTCTGAAACTGTGGAGATGAAATCCACGTGTTAAAGAATTTGAATGGTTTCTTTTGCCTTTTGTCCCTTTTCCTCCATTTCAGCAGTAGGGGCATATGGTCTGATAACACATGGGGCTTAATCTCATAGAACATGTTTGGTATTTCTGTCAACCAAGAGTCATTCACAAATACTCTATCTATTTTGCTGTGGATTATCTCCCCCACTTCCCTCCTATTACTCCAAGTATATAAAGGCCCACTGCACTTCATAGTATGGAGCTGAGTCTTCTCAATCGCCCTTCTAAACTTATGCACCTCCTCCAATCTCACATCATTGCCACTCAATCTGTCTTCTAGCTCCAGTGGACTATTAAAGTCACGAATGACTATCCAGGGGTAATCATGATGATTTAAAGTCTTGAGCTGCTTCCAAAGATTTATCCTCATTTTCCCATCATCATGTGCATAGATTACTGTTACATAGCATTTTTTACCCTCCTCCTTCCTCATGCAAATACAATCTATCCATTGATCTCCCACCCCTAAGATGGTGATATCAAATAGGTCAGATCTCCACAGTAGCCATATCCTTCCAACTCCAGCCTCCTTGCAATTAGTAACTAGCTGCCACCCTAGCCCCAAATCCATCCCAAACCTCTTGTTGTCTTTTTTCTTTTACCTTTGTTTCCAGGAATCCAGCAAATCCCATATTATGTTGTAAACAAAATTGCCTGCAGCCAATCTGTTTTTGCTTCTTATTCAGTCCTCTTACATTCCAGACAAGAAAATTACTTCCCATCCGGAGGTTCTGAGGGCTTAGTTAGTACTTTTCTAGTCCCCATGGCTAGCTTAACTCCAACCATTGCTCTGGTAACAGGTTTCTCTTTTTGAGGGAGAGACTTTTCCACATATGGTTCTTTCCCCTCTCTATGGTTGACAATGGCACTGTTTGAGACAGTCACTAGTGGTTTGTGGTGTTGGAGAGTAGTAGTTTTAGCCATAGGTATAGGCACAAAGTGTTGTGTAACAGGTTTCCTTTCCTTTCCCTTTCTTGTTGGTCTTGGCTGCCAAGTACACTCCTCCACTGAGTGACCCATAGTGTGATAATTGGAACAGCTAAGTGGCTTCCATTCAAAAATGATCTTCTGGTGCTGCACAACCTCATTCACATCAATGAATGCCAAACTGTCTGGGAGTTGTGATCCCACTTTCATTTCAATTAGAAATCTAGCATAATTCATCCTGTCTAGCTCCAAAGTAGCTTGATCCAGTCTGAGGGGAATTCACAAAGTGCTAACAAATCTGCACAAAATGCTAGGTTCCCAGTATATCATATCCAATCCAAGGAGTTGTACCCATACTGGCACAGAATCTGGCTCATCAAAGTCAAAATTCTGCTTCCAGTGCTTAACAATAACATGTTTACTATCTAAAAACAGCATACCCCTCTCCACTGCACTCTCCTTCTATAAATTATTCAGAAACCTCACCATAAAAATCCCTGGTCTAACTTGCCAAACCTTCTCTCCCTGATTTCTCCAATTCCTTTTGAAAAATGCGTATGCAATTAACAAGGGTGGGTGACCCCCCAACACCTTACAAACTACAACATTCTCCCATTTCTTCAAGCTAGATTCTACCTCATGCTTTGGAATTTAGCCATCAGAATCCCATCTACTAGATCAGGTTGGTAGAACTTTACCTCATTTTGCTTTTCCAAGAATAGGTTAGCCCATCTTGCTCCAGGCTGCGTAGCTTCCACCGGCTCCACTAAAATCCCCACTAAACTTGGCTATGGCTCCAGATCCACTTGCTCATTACTGGTTTCCTTGTCATTTTGCTGCTCCTTTAGCTGAGTCTATTGGATCCTCATCACTGCGTGGTTGGATTGCGGCTGCTGACAAAGGTCCTTCAGTCCCGCCAATTCCGCATCTCACCGAGCTAAGAAGTCTTCCCTCTCCAGCTCATATTCCGAGAATTGCTCATCCAGGTTACGATTTGCCTCCTTCACACCGATCCCCTTTCTACTGGTTGTTTGCTTCTTTTTGAGTGACTTCCCCATAGTGGCAGATCCCGCCAGATCACCGGTCAAACAATCAGACATCACACACAGTTAACGATGTAATCGCACACGGTCAACCCATCGCACCGTTAATGTGAATTTTATATATATATATATATATATATATATATATATATTTCAATTGATTTAAGCAAAATACAGTCGGAGAACATGCCCCCTTAGTTCTTATGAAAACCATTCTAATATCGGTTATCACCACAAAATATTATGTGTGATATCTTTTATCAAAACAAGTTCAAATTATTTTAAAACGATTGTTATTTTGACAAGGCCCAATTTAAAATTGAATAATTTCATATATGTTTGAAAAGTAAAATGTCAATTTCAGATTTTGTTTGTTTGTTTTTTTTTTCCTAATTTTGGGTTTAGCTATGCATCTAAAATATCAAATTACATAGGTACATTTTATTATTTTAAATCATGTTTAATGAACATTAAAAAAATTTTGAAAGTTTAATGAATTTTAAAGTATTTTATTTTAGGTAAACCCAAACATTGAAAGTCATTCAAACTCACGAGAGTGTCTTGGGTAGTACGATCCTATCATAAGGTTGTGAAATGACCGTCCTTTATTTCATATTTTTATGAGGTAAATTTATGTGTTTGTATTATTACACTCTTAGTACAACACTTTTGATTATTTTTATCAAAAGAAAATTCATTCAAATGTTGTAAATACGAATATACATTTTGTTCAAGTGTTTCTTTTATTAGTTATATTTGTAACATTGTTTTCGTTTACTAAATTTTTTTAACCTATTCAAGTATTGTAAATGAATTAATTGAGTTAGAACGACAAATAAAAGTTACAAACATGTAAATTAATCTAATATACATATGAGAAATCGTCTCTCGCTCAAGACTTTGTATAAACTCATTTCATAACAGACAGACGGCTTTTTTCTTCATTTTCTTCTGATAAATAGAGTTTTTATTATTAAAAATTTATACTAATAACTAAAGTAGTAAAAACTGATGCCACGTGTCTCTTTCTTCTTAAATTATTTCCCGCCTAAACTGTTTTTTACTAATTTTAGGAACTTATGTCAAGTTTCCCAAAAACTATTTAAATAACTAAAAATAGTTGTCACTATTTTCTGGCCTAATCTTTTTACTAATTATATTAAATTTTACTTTGCCTAATCATTTCACAAATTTTAATAGAATTTACTAATTTTTCACTGATTGTTAAACTATCTTTTCGAATTGTGATATAATATTCAATGACAAGTTTTGTATAGATAGCTAAAATTATTATGTGTAATAAATATGATCATATTATTACATGCAATTATATTTTTATTAAAATTTAAAATATAAGATTAATTAGATCCTAATCAAAATCACTTTAAGATTAATTGACGATTCTTATCTACTCTAATTGTTCTATTCCACATGTAATTTCTTTCATTATCAACTATTACTATTGTTTTCTATTTCTAAGATATAATAATAATAGTAACAAACAATAAAGACAAGTGTCGCTTTTTTATTTAGTGCCTAAATTTTTTACTATGAAAAACTTATTTCATTTTTCCCAAAATTAATGTATATACATAACTAAATTTACCTTTCACTGATTGTTTGCCTACTCCGTTTACTAATTTTGTGAAATTCACTCTGCGTTACTGACTTATCACTTAATTGGTGTACTATTAGTTTTACCTCATATTTTTCCAAATTGTGAGATAATTACTATCAATGATCAGCTTTGTATATAGCTAAATGATTAGCTTTTAAAATATCATCATATTAAAATATTAGAAATTCTCAAAAGACACCGTTTATAATTTAAACAACCCTATTTCTTAACTAGGAAAATTTGTAGCTCCTTATGTGCAAAACACGGAGGGACTTAATTGCAAATTTTGAAAACTTAGTCCTCCCTAATAAATTCACGCGCGTGTGCAAAAATGCTACCTGCAAAGCTTGATCCTTAGAGCACTTACAATGGTAAAGTTCAAATTTGGGCTATACCCCACTTTGTCATAAATCCTCAGGTTTTTCAGTTTTCAACTCACAGTCATACAGTCTTTCACGTCATCATATTATGTACACATCATATATTTTTGAACTCCAACTATAGTTCTTTTTAAATAATTTTAAAGACCAACAAATTTAGAGTTATTTAATTTAATCGGGTCAAACATTTTAATTAATTCCACTATTTATTTTATTCATTAATTTTTAAAAATATTAAAATGAAAATGGCTACATGCTTTAATTTTGATTAGTTAAAGAAACTAAAGTTAATAAAAATTAACAAATGCTTTTGTGTGTAACATGAGTAATACAATTTGGTTGATAATTTATATACTAATTCTACTTTTTGAATTTATTACATTCAATTATGAAACACTTAGTATAAAATATCCCATTGTTATATTCTAGTTTTGGTCCAGATAAAAAATTAACGTGAAAATAATGTATATATATATATACACACTAATTTAAAATGGTGAAGTCATGACGTGGAGTAGTATGGTCATCAAGTGCCAAATGGCAATGGCCTATTGGTCAATCAAAACAGCTCATGGGTTCCATTTTTCCAATCCAACAGCTTTTCTCTCTCCTGAATTTTTAAAAAACTCAACTAAAAGCTTACCACTGTGAGTGGAAATTGGGTTTTTTGGTCATAAAACCTTCTCAAAAAACCCTACTGCAAGTGCTCTTAGACCTCATGGTACAGGAGCCATAACCTTACCACTACACCAACCCATCTTTATTGATTTTTACTGTCAACATATATTTATATATAACTATCATTAAATAAAACCTTATATTTTAACTTTAAAACTTTTATGTTATTATGAGGTAGCGATCCAATATATTCAAAGATGAGCAATAATAAGCTGGCAATATTGAAGAATTAAAGTGAAGACATGAAAGAATTCCAGCTCAATTTATTTGGGCTGAATGATTGCTAGTTATTATTATTACTAGCTAAACTCTATCGCGTGTTGCGCGATATATTTAAAACCATTCAATTATGTTTTGTGACTGATGTACATTTCGTCTAAAAAAAATGAATGGAGTATCTAAGCATATTTTAATGCGTTTCCATAAAAAAAAAAGTACTTTTCAAACATTTTTATAATATTGATGATGATGTACTAAGAGCAAGTCCAACAGTTTTGCTATAATAGCAAATTTGCTCAAATATGGAGAATTTGAACCTTTTTTGAACTCCAACAGATTCTCCATCCCATTCTCAATAATAGGAAAATTGAAGAGAGAGAAGGTTTGCTTCTCCAAATTTAGAGAATGAGGGAGAAGATTTGGAGAACCAAAATTTAATGCTATCTACATTGTTTTTTGTTATTTCACTCATTAATTGTTTCTCTTCAATAATTTTAAATGATAATATCTTAAAATAATTACAATAAAATTTTATCAAAAATACATATTCTAAAAATATGCATAAAGACGATCGTAACAAGATCTCATATGACTATTTTTACATGTACATATCTATTGATATTTAATAATCAAATATAATCTATTTTCCAATATAAATTTACTAACTTTTAAGGTTATAGATATATTTATTTTGACGTTTTATATAAGTCATAACGTTTAAATTTAAATATTTTACTAAACATTTTATTTATTTTGGTTGAAAATAATAACTTGTAACAAAAAATTGAAAAGAGATGAGTCTAATTATTCATAATACATTACAAAAATAGTTATATTGTAACTCAAGATGTGTTATTTTTATAAAATGCAATTTTATCATTTTATAAGTTAGAGTAAGTAATTTCAAATATGAAATATTATTGTAATATGTATTTTAAGTTAATTATTTATTTGTTCATCATTATTTGGACTTATTGAATATATGATCAAAAAATAGAAAACAATAGGATATATGTATAGTAATAAATGTCAATAAATTATAGGGAATGGAAAATGGAGAAACTGTTGGAGTTGAGGTAAAAAAATATGGGGAATATGGGATTTGCTTCCCTATTATGGAGAATGTGAGTAGATAATCTGTTGGACTTGGTCTAACTATAAATTTTTAAAGAGAGGAGAGGGAGGAGGAGTTTTCAACCTACCGTATTACAATTTGAGTAAAAAATTAACCAAACACGGTTAATAATTTTTAATTCTTATCTTTAGATAAAAAGTTTTATTGAAAACTTTGTATATAAATTATCAAAATAATTGCTATCATTACCTGCATCGATAAACCATGACTGCCTCTCCCCTTCTGCATCCACAGCTTCAAATCCTCGAGTGCTGCGTTTGTATTTGCTGCTGGGTTGCACATCAAATTTCTGTTATAAAAAAAACCACCAAAAACTAAACATCATCTTCACAAAAACCATAACCTAAAAAAAACCAGTGCATGAAGAGAAGATGGCTTCAATGAAGCTATCCTCATTGTTCTTCATCGCCTTATCCTCTTGCCTATCTGCCACCTTCCTCCGCCGGCAATGCTAAAGAAGACTACGACTGTGATCCTTCCTGTCACCACCAAAAATTCCCTCTCCCCGGAGGTGGAGGAGAATGAAAAATTGAGAGGTTATATATATAATCAATCGTTTTGCCATTAAATAAGATATATTAATACCATATTTATATGTATATAAAAGGAAAACATGTGCGAGTCCAACTAAATATGATGAAAGAGATAATAAACATAGAAATATGAATAAAATTAAAAAGGAAAAAATCGGCAACCATATAGTATATGTTTTATTTATAGTATATGTTTTATAGTATATATATATAGTTGCCGATAGGTGATGTCTGCAAATCTGAAGAAGAATTAATTTTGGAGAAGAACGGAAGTATCCAAATAAAACATATACTATATGGTTGCCGATTTTTTCCTTTTTAATTTTATTCATATTTCTATGTTTATTATCTCTTTCATCATATTTAGTTGGACTCGCACATATATATATATATATATGGGTGGCGATGAAGTAAACTAAACCGGAAGAAACTAAATCAATATTATAGGACAGAAAAAAATAATATATGGTAATATTGTGGCGGTAAAAGGTAAAGATAAAATAGTAAATATGATAAGTAGGTGAATATTGGAAAATAAATAAAACAAAATCGGTAAGTTGTGGTGATATATGAGAATATAAAGAAACTAAATAGAAATATATGAAAACTGTAGACGCCGGAATATGGTGATCTTGTGGTGGTTGTATGGCGGTTTTAGTCAAAACTACGTAGTTTCATCCTTTTAAATTCTTTTTTTAATTTATATATTAACCGGAGCAATAACTCTTCTAGTTCCCTTTAGAAAGAATTATACTCTTATTATTATTATTATTAGTTAAATAATAAAATAAAGGCCATGAGCCCGGGCCTGCAGTGTGAATGTGTGCGTGTGTTTGTCAGGATCTCTGGAATTGGCCCAATATCAAACAGTAATTTCCATTTATTCAAACTCAGAATTCAGTTACAAAGATGAGAGAGAGAATAGGGAGAAAGAGAGATAGAAAGGGAAGAACAAATCTTGTGATCGAACTAAAAAATCGATAACTACTCTAATTGTTACAGCTTGGTATTTATAGAGGAATCTAATCAGTTGAGATTCAGTTCATGAATCAGAACTGTTCTTCACAGTCCAGCTAGCTCAGTTCCTAGCTTCCCCTTTCTGGCATTGTTGGGAAGTGACTGTTTTGCCCTTCTTTAATCTTGACCATCATGACAATCCCTCCCTGTTAATAAGAAGCTTGTCCTCAAGCTTCTGAATTTGTGCAACATCAACATCTTCCAAGGTCGAGTCAAGTGCAGGTGCTGAAATCATGTTCCTCTCAAGGTTTTGCATAGCATAAGGTTCTGCTGCATTTTTAGATCTCCAATTCTGGCCAGCTACAAATCCTTCTCCCTTAGAATGCCTGCATTTTTCCAAGCGAGTGGCAAGTAACTCCATCCTTTGCAGAAATGAGAAAGTTGCAGCTATTGCATGTTTCCATAAACTTGAAGTTGTCTCTTCCATAAGATAAGTCAATCACTCCTCAAAAGTCTTATGGCCGAAGAACTCAAGTTTTTGATCTCCTGGTATCTCTGAGTTCTCAATTTCAGATTCAACATACTCATATATTGGCCAATCATTGCTCCATGGCTCAAGCTGTAATTGACAAGTACCCAAGTAGCTGAAAATACAGTGAGTCAATGTTACTGCATTTTCTATGGATTGAAAGCTCCCTTCTTTCCTCAACTTAACAGCGTACTTCAAACCCTGCTGTTGATATTTAATGTCTATTTTAGTAATGATCAATGCAATGAAAGCATAACTGATGAGCATCACATAAGCATGTGTGCATATCCATGCTATTAACCAAGTCTTGGCCTGATCATTTCTGGAACAAAGATAATTTTCAGAACTCAAAAACTCTTTTAACTTCTTCAAATAATTCATGAAACCTGTCTTCACAGCTTTAATATTGAAAAGAACACTAGTACCACCAACCTCCAAGCCATACCCCTTCCCAAATTTGAGACTTGTCCTTAAGGCTATCACACAAAGGCTGGCTTTTGAAACGTCTTTGGTTTCTCCAAAGATGAAAGTAGGGACTGCATTTTTCTTCAGCTCAGAAACATCATAAACTGCTGCAAAGTTCGAAGAAAAATTCTGCCCTGATGCAAATTTGAAGTTATTGTTTGCTGCATTTTCAATTTTCCGAAATGCTGTTGTCCTATCTCCAATAACTCCATTTTCTCCCACAATTCTGAACTCAAAATCTGCCACAAAATGCTGCATTTTTCTGAACTTAGGAGACTCAAAATCTGCCACAAAATGCTGCATTTTTCTAGAACTTAGGAGACTCAAAATCTGCCACAAAGTGCAGCATTTTTCTGCACTCAAAATCTGCCGTCTGCTGCCTTTCAAATTCCTTGGTTGCTACATTATTTCTGAACATAAAATCTGTTGTCTGCTGCCTTTCAAATTCTTGGGCTGCTGCATTAAGAACTCGGAGATTCCCCTCCTCCTTGAGAACAAGCTTGTCCTCAAGCTCCTTTTCGCCACATAACGCTGCTGCAAATTTGACCTTCTTGAGCGATTCTGAATCACCGAGTTGAAGCATTTTTTGGTGCTCCAAGCTACCAGCTGTCATATCATTATAAATGTGCAGCATTGCTATTCTCATGATTTGTATAATGAATCCACTAGTAAGAACTGCTGCTGAATTTTTCAAGTTCTGCTCTTCTGCAAAGGAATTGCCTCCTTTGAATATAGTAGAGAGCTTATCACAAGCTCTACCACATTTCTTGATTTGCACAACGCTGATAAAATATCTCAACAGCAGTGAGATTTCCTCTTCAGAGCTCATATCCTTTTTATCAGTTAAAAACTGATCAGCATTAGTAAGAGTCACAAAAATCATTGTTCCATCATCAAGACTGTACTCCTTTCCTGGAACAGTCCTTGTCCTTTTTGCCGCCTTAGAATTTAGCAAAAAGCCTACTCGCTTACAAACTTGAAAACCAGGGCGTTCTCCACGTTTCAAAGCTCCAGTTAATCCTCCGTTAAACCACTCACCAAAATCAGGATCAAACGACCATATATGTGCATCATACTTTCTATGGCCAATCTTTTCCACGTTCTGAACCCCTTGCCAATAATTGTCAAAGAACTTCCAAGGTTTGAGAACTTTGCTTCCATCTTCACTGCTTCTCATAGAATCAGCATCAATTGTTTCCCCTTTTCTCATTTTTTCACAGTTAGCCTGGAACCAAAATCCCTGTACACTACACCCATTCTTATCACTCACAACCACACCATTTCTATACTCTTGCAACTGTATGACATCCTTTTCAATGACAGCCGCGATGTCACCTGAGTTAAGACAATTACCATAGCTTGGGCTATTTCCAATCCACATTCCCCTTACATACTCAGAACCTAACACATAGCAATATCTATTACTTTCAGCTATGCCTTGAATCTCATCATAACTGTCAGTTTCATCAACTTTTGCTTCAAACCAATCATTACTAAGGATACTTGGATCAAAACACCTTACTGACTTATAATCTTCACCCCCATCTTTTGTATGTTCTTTACTCCTCAACTGATGCCTAACACATTCTGAAACTTCATAAAAGTTCACTCCAGTTTCATATCTCAAGTTCATAGAATCCAGACTGCCCTTTATTGACTTAATTTCCTCATCATATACTAGGCTTACAACCTTTTCTTTCCACTCATTAAAAGAACGAGAATTTGTGCATAATAGCTCACATATTCCAGGATCAAAGCATACATGATGCTCTTTACTTTCAATACTACCATCCCTCTTTTCCACGGCTAAATTCAAACAATTCACACCTCTACACACTGCTATTTCCCTATGCTTAGTCAAATGACACTTCATAGCAAGTCTCATCTCAATTTCAGCAGGGAACCACTTAACAACTTTTCCAGCATGCATGATATCAGAACTATATAATATTCCGGGTTATAACACATAATAGGCTTAGCATCTCTAGTAGGTCTAGCATCAATTTCTACTTCATCAGAAAAAGAAACATCATTCCCCAATTCACCAGAGTTCTTGGAGCTAGAGTTTAGTCCTTTAGCACGTCCATACTGAGTTTTAACTCCAGGTTCATAACACTTGCTACATTCAACCCTTATGTTGGAGTTATTATTTCTAACAACAAACCCCCCACTTTTAGCACAATCAATGCCATGAGCTACAGTTAGACTGACTTTACTACCCGAGCATATGCAGAATTCATCTAAATATCTCACAGCATCAACACCATTTAATTTCTTATTGCATTTAAGATCATCATCATGTGAACATATAGTATTTGGTTCAATTTCCTTCACAGGATCAACAAGAGTTTCAACCTTATCAAGTAAAATGAGATCATCATTACCCGGAGATGGTTTGGCTAGGACAAGTGCGGGAGACTCTCGGCATTGCTGCTTCCATCTCTGATTGAACTCCTCTCGTTCACGATCATACTTTTCTTGAATTTGTTTCTGTCGGCGATCAGATTCTTCTTGCATTTGTTTCCGCCGGCGAACAGACTCTTCCCAACGACGTTCAAACTCTTTTTGTTGATGCTCCAACTTCTCTAGAAACTGCTGCTCCCAGTTGGAATGGAAAATAGAACTCCCTTCAGTCATCGGTTCCGGGCAGCGAGTTCCCAGAACCGCCACTGATTGTTGCGTAGGCACGGTTTCATGGTGACAGTTGCGAACTGTCTCCGGAACATACAAAGATAGACCTCCTTGGAGACGATTCTCCACCGGACTCTGACGATGACGATCCCTCCAAGAAACGCCATTGCTATAGTACTCAGCAGTATGTGACGGTTGATGCACATCATAACTTGGCTGCGACGGTTCAACTCGTATATCCTCATCTGAGTAGTCGGTTGCAGGGACGTCATAATCATCTCGATCATACTCAACTGAATCATCCCGATCATACTCAGCTGAATCATACCACACACCATTCTCCTCTGATGGGTCCCCTCTTTGAGGTGGAGTCACCGGAAAATCGTGATACTCGTAACTGTAATCTTGATCCCACGCTGCCGGAGAATCGTGATGCTCATAGCGGTAATCGGAATTCCACGCCGCTGCCGCAATATCCTGACACTCATACTCCGCCGGAGAAACCCCAATATTGCGGTACTCATACCTCAACGGAGAATCCCCAGAATCATAATACTCATACTCATATTCCTCCTCCATTTCGCCGATTGGCACCACAGGTCGGAAGATGACTGCTCTGATACCAAGCTGTCAGGATCTCTGGAATTGGCCCAAGATCAAACAGTAATTTCCATTCATTCAAACTCAGAATTCAGTTACAAAGATGAGAGAGAGAATAGGGAGAAAGAGAGATAGAAAGGGAAGAACAAATCTTGTGATCGAACTAACAAATCGATAACTACTCTAATTGTTACAGCTTGGTATTTATAGAGGAATCTAATCAGTTGAGATTCAGTTCATGAATCAGAACTGTTCTTCACAGTCCAGCTAGCTCAGTTCCTAGCTTCCCCTTTCTGGCATGGTTGGGAAGTGACTGTTTTGCCCTTCTTTAATCTTGACCATCATGACAGTGTTTTAGTTTTATTAGGTTTTGGGTTTGGACTTTCTTTTAGTCACGGCCTGGGAAGATATATCCCTTGTTTCGGCCGGAAATTATGAGAATTAAGTTTTAGATTAGGGTTTTAGTTAAAAAATAATGAGCTTAGGGTTTTTCCGTGGAGCCGACGGCCGGCTTGGATGATTTTGGAGTTTTGATCGCCTAATGCAGATGGGTTTGGTTTGTTTTCTATTTTATTTTATTATTATGTTTAGCTAATTGTTTGTTCGGGATAAAATAATGAATTGCTAGTTTTATGATTTGTGAGATCTAAATGCGTTTATAATGATATTCATGAATTCTTGATTGTTCTTGTATGAATTTATACCTGATGTTTTGAGTTTGATCAACTTGAATACTATTAGGTTATAGCTAATTTAAGTAGCGAAATTCCTGTCTATACAATAGATAACTGATACAGACTATATAATAACAGGGATGTGGAACAATTAAGTGAATAAGGCATTACTTGCGAATACTTGGGTGATTGTTTATATTGGGTCCTTTTAGTGCTTCATGCTGTTGAGATGTGTATCTAGTTTAGCGAATACTTTCTGGGGACATCTTAATAAGAGAAATAGTGGGTTCAGCAAATACTTGCCTGCTGTCGAGAATGTAAGGAAGGATTGGGATGGTTTAGCAAATACTTGCCTGCTGTCGAGAATGTAAGGAAGGATTGGGATGGTTTAGCAAATACTTGATGTCCTATAACTGATAGATTCATGGGTGTTAATTTATTTCTGAATCAATGATCGATCATAATAACTAGTGAGGAATTATTCGAAGCCGAATGTCCTTCATGGGATTGTTTTCTATTTTAATTTAGTATTTAATTTAGTTTATTTTATTTGATTATATTTTAGTTGTTAGAATAGTTTATTTGTTTTCTTATCTTTTAGAAAATCAATCTTGAACTACAAAGTGTGGTGACTACACCAAGTTTGGTATTTAGGAAATTGAATTTGATTACTCCATTCTCTGTGGGATTCGACCCTGCTTACCATTGTGCTAGTTTATTATCTATTCTTAGCGTATTGCAGGAATTATTTGTGTGAGTCAAACGACGCTGACCAAATTGGCGCCGCTGCCGGGGAACGGTTGTTAGTTTAAATTTCTTTTTCCTCTTGATCTCGGTTACCTTTGTTTTGTGTAAACAGATTCTACAGACCCTCAGTTTGCCCAAATTGAGCCTGTCGTCTGTCCAGAATATTTTGAGGAAGTGTCACCTAATCGAGTTGTTATGGCGAGCTATTGGGAATGTTATGGAACACCTCCATCTCGAAGGTTCTGCAATACTTTCCGTTACTATTGGAATTGGAGCTATGAATGTAATTATTCTCCTCAATACCCCACTACACCATACTCACAGTGGGAAGATCCAAATTACTTTCGTGGTTATGAGGATAATCGAGGAGCAGCTTATGGCCAAAATTTCCAGGATTCGGAGTTTCACCAATATTCTCAGAATCCACGGGTGCAAGATGAGAACTCAGTGCATAAGAAGTTGGAGAGATGCTTGCTTTGCTGGAAAGCATGAATAAGAGGAAGCAAGAAGGTACTCAAAGGGAAGAAGAACACAAGGAGTTGTTCGATCCGCTAAAGTCTCTATTCTATGCCCCTGTTGAGGAGATTGAAAATTTTGAAGATAAGTTGGGATCACCAGGTCTTCACAGTAGCAGCAAACTCGAGGAAGCCTATTTGGTTGAACGTGACCTTATATTGGATGAGCAGAACTTGGAGCCTGGTGCAGACAGCCTCCGTTTGCCCAAACGGAGCCCTGTTCCTGAACCATCTCCACCAATCTATACAGAGTTGGACTATGCTCTTGAGTTTGATGGTTTTTCTGAAAATGATGAGACTGATTTGGTTTCCCTAGAGCACACAGAGGCTGATTCGGATCAACCCTACATGGAGTTGGATGAAGAAAGTGATCTCGATGACTTTGATGGAGTGGAGACAAGCAAAGAGGAAATCAAAGACGACACACTCTATTTTCAGTCCATAGTGGAAATTTCGAGCATAGAGCCGACGATGGAATTGGTCAGCCAAGGTCAGCTTGATATAACACTCTCTCAGCCTACACGTGAATTCGTATTGCCTGAAACCTATGAGCTCCATAACTTGTGGCATCAAAATATTGTGACCCCTTCGAGAAAGGGGTGGGATACAAGGTTCGATTGTGCTTTATTGATGCTGCATAAATCTATCGGAGAGCTACTTGGTTTTTCTTCTCATGGATTGGTGCATTGGGAATTTTATCACTTGTCGTTCAAGGATGCAAGCAAGTTGTTTAGAAAGAAGATGGTTATGGATGCATGCAAGTGTGAGGAGAAGAAGAAAAAACCCTGGCTCTTGGATTTTGGAGATGATCGTTTGGATGCTCCGGAAATCATCACTTGGTACAAGGATAGAGGGAAACAATTTCCTCATCATCCTTGATGACTGGACCAGAAAGTCTAGCCAAAAACTATAAAGAAAAGCGCTATTGGGAGGCAACCCAGTTTCTTTCCCTTTTTCTCTTGATTTTTATTATTAAAAACCAAAAACAAAAACGTTGCTTGATTTTTCTTTTATTTATTTATGTTTTATTCCTTGATATTACAGGTAATTGTACTTAATAACACCCACTCGGAAGGAGTGGAGGACCTGTACAGCCTCCATTTGGCCAAACAGAGGCATCCTGTCAGCAGATCAGTAAGCATGCTTACAGCAGATCGGTACATCCTCATGCTCAACTGATAGCTATATAGCATATCTGGACATATATGATCCATGGATTACCCTCGATAAGTCCCTCCCTCCCTCCCTTGTTTTATTTTTTTTAGTTGCTATTTGTTTTGTGTCCTCCTTATATTTTTGCTAAGCTTGCTTGAGGGAAAGCACGGTTTAAGTGTGAGGAGATTTGTGTTATTTGATTCCATATTTTATCAAATACAAAAAAAAATGAAAAATCTGAAAATACAAAAATATTTGTTGTTTGAGTCGAGTCGGTCAAATTTTCAGCATGATAATGAGTAATGGAATTGGCTTTGAGATGAATGAACTTTGCATATTGAGAGAATCTGATTAGTAACCTTGGTTGTTTGATATCTCCCTAAGAGTCTGAAAAGAAAAACCCTTGAAACCATCTTCACTTGTTTAAATAATACTGGGATGACGAAAAGACCTGTTAAGAACAAAGCCAAGTATATAGTGAGGTCTGAGCCTAGAGTAGAGCAATCTCTATATCAATCTTTTTTCTGAGTGTTGTGGCAGTTGAAATTAATGCATGTTAAAATGATGAAAGGCAAAATAGGTTTAACCACACATCGTATATAGCCTACCTGTTTATGACCCCTAGTGAGCCTCATATAAAGCCTGTGTTACAGCCTATACATCTACCTTCACCCATATATGCATGCTCTTGATCGGAATGAAGTAAATATAAATTGCTCACATTGTTAATGTATATCGATTGTTCATGATTTTAATTCTATATGGTACCTTGTGTTTGCATTGAAAAATAGATTTCTTGAGCCTTTTAATTTTTCAAGGTGCTGACTAAGATGAACAGTATGATAGAGTTGATTTTGTTTATCTGATTCTGGATTCAAAAAAAAAAGATGAAAAGAAAAAAAGAGAGTACACAAAAAAAATGAAAAAAATATATATTTTTTGACAGTCCAGAATTTGAGCTAGACAGTCCAGAATTTGCTATGAATTTTATCTGCTTGGACTGTTTTCTGGAAAATTCAATGTCCAATTTATATCTTGAGCATGTGTGCATATTTGTTGATTAATAAAAACCGTAGAGCCCCTAGGATCATACCCTACCGTCATAGCCTCACCTGAAAAAGTCCTTTCCAATTTTCATGTGTTATTTGATGCTGCCACATTGATATTATATGAGTGATTGTCCCACATTACTGAGTGCTTTGAGTGAAACCCGTGAGAAGTTCTTCTCGTCTATATTGACCATTGAGATGCAAGTGATTGTTGATGTAGAGGGGATTGATTGGAGGGTTCAAGGGGGATGATACCAACTTTGTTTATGAAAGGAGACTTGATGATGCGTATTTTCTTGGTAGTTCACGTTGTTGCAGCGGAATATATATAAATTACTTTTGGGGATATGAAAATCGCTTAAACAGCTATCAGCCAATTAACTAGAAACCACGAACACCTATCATGGGCGACTCAACTGAATCTTGAAATTGAACAACTGTCAATTAATCCGGAAAACCTCCTTTTTCTTTATAATAAATCTCTGTCCCCAAATTACAAGGCTGAGGCATATATTTATAACCTCGAATAAAATCACAATCCTAACATTAATCTGGAAATAATAAATCTAATTCTATAACTATTATGGAAAATAAATAAAATCTTACTGGAATTAAAACACATATTTATAGGAAAATTCTTGGTAAGAGAATAATTCCTAATTAACCTAATTTTCCATTTATACTCGTATCATTCTCCTCTTCTTCGAAAAGAATTGTCCTCAATTCTTGATATTCTTCATCTCCAATCAATATGAGTATGTTGCTTCCATGTATTTGAGATGCGATGTACTTGCTTTTGCCAATCCCATCTTGTATCATCCTTCCCGAATTTGAATGGATTCTCCCTCGAATTCGTCCTCTCAGTGACCCCTTGTCAAACTCACAACCTTTCGAATATCGATCAAATGATACATGACTAAAGTTGTGATGTGTAGCAAAGTCACCAGTCTTTCCAAACTCAGAATTTACATGACTCCAAAGTTCATCATTCTCAAGAAAAGAATTAATCGATTGATCATTCCGTGAAAATATAGATTTTGTTTTCTCAGCAATTTTGTATCGAGTTTCAAAAATCATAGGATGAACCAATTCTTTCTCTGCATCTTCCTCGTTTATACCAACATCAAGTATTGCCATGTCACTTCCTTCAAGATCTTCTTCTTTAATCTCATTATGAACATTAAGGACTATAGAACATGAGTACATAACACTCTCGGTTTCAATCAGAGGAGTAGAATAATCATTAACATTGTAGACTTCGGTTAGAGAAGTAGAACTATCCTCCTCACCATCCTCAACGACATCTTCAACATTAGCATCAACACAACCATCAACATCATTCTTTGCCTCAAATTGCTTGTTACTCGCCACAAGTTCAGCCACAGTTAAAGACTCTTGTTTTAACATATCGGTAGAAGGTAAGAATAGTCGATCAAGATGTTTCTTCAACTTAATCCATGAGTTGATTTCTGATTTTCCCTGAACCCTTCGCTTAAATTCAAAAATTTCATAATACAAGGATGCACGCGCTGTAAGTTGTTTTATAGCCATCTCGCACCTCGAGCGATCATCATACTCTTTAAATTCAAAAATTCTCTCACATTGCTAGATCCATTCCAAATAACTTTCTTGGTTTACTTTATCTCCAAATTTCGGGATATCCAGCTTAAAACCCTGCCTCACGAATTCTGACACAAGCGCCATCTTTTTCTCCAACGAAGCCATACGTTCTTCCATATTTTTATATTTATTCTCCATGACCGTTCACAAACTAGAATTTGTGAAAGCCTTGCTCTGAATACCACTTTGATGCGTATTTTCTTGGTAGTTCACGTTGTTGCAGCGGAATATATATAAATTACTTTTGGGGATATGAAAATCGCTTGAACAGCTGTCAGCCAATTAACTAGAAACCACGAACACCTGTCATGGGCGACTCAACTGAATCTTGAAATTGAACAACTGTCAATTAATCCGGAAAACCTCCTTTTTCTTTATAATAAATCTCTGTCCCCAAATTACAAGGCTGAGTCATATATTTATAACCTCGAATAAAATCACAATCCTAACATTAATCTGGAAATAATAAATCTAATTCTATAACTATTATGGAAAATAAATAAAATCTTACTGGAATTAAAACACATATTTATAGGAAAATTCTTGGTAAGAGAATAATTCCTAATTAACCTAATTTTCCATTTATACTCGTATCACTTGATATCATACTTGGGGAGTTTGTTGATTAGCCGAGGAAGAGAAAGTTTGAAATGCTGATAATTTTGACCAAAGTCCGAGTTATAGAGTCTTAGTTTCGTATTTTGAATTGGTTTGTTCATTTTCTTTTGATTTACTTTCTATTGAGTCAGTTGAGGGGATGGGAACTTGAATAACAACTGTGCTTGGAATGTGTTCATCTCATACTTGAGGGCAAGCATGACTCAAGT
Organism: Sherardia arvensis; assembly: GCA_948330725.1. Taxonomy (NCBI): domain Eukaryota; kingdom Viridiplantae; phylum Streptophyta; class Magnoliopsida; order Gentianales; family Rubiaceae; genus Sherardia; species Sherardia arvensis. The sequence continues at coordinate 34,731,206 of OX415236.1, forward strand.
GTGAGGATATTTGATGTTATGATTATGTGTTGTTTATTCAGGGTTTAATATTGTGCTTTTACGAGATTAATGTGCACTTTAGGTGTGTTTTCTATGCAGATTTGGTTGATGGAAGAGATTGGAGCTAAATGCACAAAGGATGCGTTTATGACGATTTTTGGAGCAAGTTGGAAGCTGAATGGATGCTGATCCAGTTGACCCTTATTCGGAATCCTTCATTTGGCAGAGTTGTGCTTCGTGTAACGATCACTAAATTGCTCGGTGAAGTCGACCCGGACTGAGGTGAAACTGAAGGAGAAATTAGAGCCTAAAAGAAGTGGATTCGTTATACTCTTTTTTCCCACCGGGTTTTTAATGAGGTAGCGATCCAATATATTCAAAGATGAGCAATAATAAGCTGGCAATATTGAAGAATTAAAGTGAAGACATGAAAGAATTTCAGCTCAATTTATTTGGGCTGAATGATTGCTAGTTATTATTATTATTTTTTCTCGTCACTATATCATTTCTCCTCAAATTGTATATATGTCTTTATTTCCTCGCCTTATGATATTTTTTTATGTGCAATTACTTTGCCATTTTACTATAACTAAAATTACATCCTAATTTTATAACAATTATGTTTTTATTTTTGAGGTAGTCTTGTAAGAGACCGTCAATATTATAGACCGGGGACTAAATAGTAAAAGCATGGTTGAATAAAAACAAGGAGATCCTTAATTGCAATTTAGAAAATTACTATTCACAGGGCACTATTCACAACCTGTCACTATTCACGCGCGCACTATTCACTGCACGTTACTGTTCACACTATTCAAGACCCGTTACTATTCATGACCCGTTACTATTCACAGTTGATACTATTCATTTCACAATACTATTTTAATACGTTGTACATTAAAACACCGATGTTTGTGATTACGAGGTTTGATTTTTTTAGTATGATGTGCATTAAAAAACGGAGGTTGTTAATCAAAAGTATAACGTTTGATTTTTAATATGTTATACATTAAAACACAGATGTTTTTGATTAAAAGTATAATTTTTGATTTTTTTAATATGATATACATTAAAATACGGAGTTTGTTAATTAAAAGTAGAATGTTTAATTTTAAATAGATTGTAGATTAAAACACGGAGGTTGTTAATTAAAAGCAGAATGTTTGATTTTTAATATATTATACATTAAAGCACATAGGTTTTTCATTAAAAGTAAAATGTTTAATTTTAATAGATTGTAGTTAAAATAGGGATGTTTTTAATGTAAACTACTATGTTTATTTTATAACATGTTGTAGATTAAAATATGGAGGTTTTTGATTACAAGGATAGTGTTTTGTTTTTAATTGATTGTAGATCAAAATACGGAAGTTTTTAATTTAAATTAGAATGTTGAATTTTAAATGGATAATATTTTATTTTTAATTGATTGTAGATTAAAATATGGAAGTTTCTAATTTAAATTAGAATGTTTGAATTTTAAATATAGAGGTTTTAGTTTAAAAGGAGAAAGATTTAATTGTTAATAGGTTTTATTTACTGTATTAAACACATATCTTAATTAAAAAAGACATCAAAAAAGAAGTGGTGTAGTGGTAAGGTCTCTCCGCCTTTCTGTGGAGGTCCAGTGTTCGAGCTATAAAGGGTGCATGATTTTTGCCAGATTTAGGAAAAAATGTGGTGGGCCCCACACAGTAAACGCGCGGCGTGTGATTTCAGGAGAGAGGGGGTAAGTTTTCAAAATTGCAACTAAATCCCTCCGTGTTTTGCAAATAAGTCCCTCCATTATATTTGTAGTTAAAAATAGCCTTGTCTAAATTTTGGACGGTCTTTTTCGAGACTTTCTATTATTTTTTCTATGCTGTAATTACATTAAAATATAATGAGTTGGTCTCTGAATTGACCGTCTATATTATAACATAATATAGACCAAGGACTAAATTACAATATGGAAGGAAGGAGGTCCTTATTTGCAAAATTTGGGAAAGTACTATTCACGGCACTGTTCACGCGTACTATTCACGAAACTATTCACGACACTGTTCACGCAAAGAATATGTACTCAAATCAGTTAATATAATTTCTGTATTTTAAACACTTGTAAACACAAAAGAATTCAGGTTAGAAAGACAAGTTTCCATATTATAAACATCAGATTTTAGGTACATAAAAACTAGGCTGTTTAGGTTAAATAATGTTGTTAAATTTAGTCAAATTTCACCAAAGTTTTCAGCCTAATAATTCACAATCATCACAGTTTTCAACTTAAACAATCAAGTTTCACAAAAACCACAGTTTTCAGCCTTAAAAATCAAGTTTCTACAATCACTCTAGTTTTCAGCCTAAATAATTAAGTTTTCACAATCTTCGCAGTTTTCACAATAAAAAATCAAGTTTCGCAAACACCAAAGTTTTCAACCTAAACAATCAAATTTTCACAATAAAAACAGTTTTCAACCTAAACAATCAAGTTTACAAAAATCATAGTTTTCAGCCTAAAAAATATAGTTTCTACAATCACTGTAGTTTTCAGCTTTAATAACCAAGTTTTCACAATCACAGTTTTCACATTAAAAAATCAAGTTTTACAAACACCACAGTTTTCACAATAAATAATCAAGTTTCAACATAAATCAAGAAACCTAGTTTTCAAGTTAAACACATAAAATTTCATATACAGATAGAAACCACATTAAGCAGTCTAGTTTTCAACCTAAACAGATAAATTTCATAACAACACAGAATCTCATCCCCATTCTCGAGTTCTACCTCGACAAAGCCAATTACAGATGCCCAGCAAAGCACATCGCCATGGCTAACCGCATCACCCGGATCTTCCACTACCGCCCCAAATCCATCCCTCTGCGCGAGTTCCGGCTGTCCTTCCACTACTTTCCGGACCACCGCCGCCGCGCCCTCGTTTCATCCTGGATCCGGAGGGCCCTCGACTGCAACGCCGAGGAGATGGAGCTTGGCTTCTACAACGAAATAACACGAATAGTTGGATTAATACCTGAATCAGAAATTGGATTAATGCCCAATCGATTGCGCCGGTTCGATGCAGATTGGGAACGCGAGTGATGAACGAAAGTTTGGAATTAGGAACGGAGGTTTCAGAAGGAATGAGAAAATTAAATAATAGAAATTTGGTATATAATTTTATGGAGGAGGGTCTGTGATGCAATTTCCCTATATTGCTAAAAAGGACCCGTGTAAATATTAATTGCAAAAGAGGAACCGTCTTTCCTATTTTAATTGCAGAAATAGGTCGTCTATATTATAGTTATAATATAGACGGTCTATTCCAACACTAATAAAAATATAATTACTACTTATATATTATATAAAATAAAATTTCGTTAATAACACGGCCTTTACACTAGTAAATAAATAAAAGGAACACAGATACAGTGGATACTGATTTGACGACCAGCAGAGAACATAACTGTAGGAGGTTTTTTTTGTCTTAATAAACTCGCCGGCCGGACTTCAGACATACCTAACTCAATGGCGGCGGTATCTCTGCGCATCAATGCAAACCCTTTAAGCCACTGTACTCAGTTCCAATCTAAACCCAATTCGAAAAGGGTGGCCTCATTCCGCTGCGCTGCTGCTCCATCAGCCAGGCGCTACTCCATCACCCTCCTCCCCGGCGATGGGATTGGCCCCGAAGTCGTCTCCGTCGCTAAAACCGCCCTCCAGCTCGCCGGTCATCTTGAAGGTATCCCTATTTACAGTTTTAATTTCAACATTTTCTTGCAATTTGTATGAACTGCTTTGTTTTCCAAATGTATTTGAACATTGTTCATTTTACCCTTTTAGTTTAGGTGTATGATCAATGATGCATAACTTTACATCACATAGGGAGCCTTTTTTAATTTTGGGATGTATTATGAAATTTATCAGGGATCGAATTTGGGTTTAAGGAATTGCCTATGGGAGGGGCAGCCATAGATTTAACAGGAGTACCATTGCCTGAAGAGACTCTCTCCGCGGCACAGCAGGCTGATGCCGTTCTGCTTGGAGCTATTGGAGGGTAAGTTCCTTTTACCAATAGAGTGTGTAGAAGAGATACTTTTGCTTAATTTGTTTCTGCTCTGTTGTATTAGGTACAAGTGGGATAAGAATGAAAAGCATTTGAAGCCTGAAACTGGTTTGCTTCAGCTCCGCAAAGGACTGAAAGTCTTTGCCAATTTGAGACCTGCTACTGTCTTACCTCAGGTAAACCATGTTATTGTGTATCCCTAAAACTTCCCTTAACCCTTTTAGAGTACTTTTCGAATGACTATTAGGTTTAATCCATTATCAGATGTGCGTCATTTGAGACTGACTGACTATCTTTGCGTTTGTACAGTTAGTTGATGCTTCAACTCTGAAAAAAGAAATTGCTGAAGGAGTTGACCTAATGGTTGTGAGAGAGCTTACAGGAGGTTCCATCTTGATTCTTACTTCTCTGGTTAATAGAACCTTTACCTTCATCATACATTGTACCTAATCTTACTATATTTCTGCTTGAAAATATGAAACTAGGTATCTATTTTGGACATCCTAGGGGTTTTGGCACCAATGATGATGGTGAAGAAATTGGGTTCAACACTGAAGTGTATGCTGGTTATGAGGTACATCAGACTTTCTTATCTTCTGTGATTGTTTTATTTTCCATATACTAAAATGGAAAATAAAAATACGTTTATCTAATTCAGAAGTTGAATAATAATAATTTTGACACTTGTATGGTGTATCCTATGCCTAGATATCCTAATATTGCAACAGAAGATTTATCGTACTTATTTAAAACCTGAAAATTTTCTGAATGTAAGCGTTATTTTCCAGATTGATCGCATTGCTCGTATTGCATTCGAAACTGCTAGGAAGCGACAGGGAAGGCTTTGTTCTGTTGATAAAGCCAATGTTTTGGAGGTATGCTGTACTGTATTGGGATTTTGAGATTGTTTAATAGTAATTTTACCTCTCTGTATATAAGAAGTCTTCTGATTAGATCCTCATCATTCTATTGTCAACAACAAGTGAAAATTCAGCAGTTTTTTTTATGAAATGGGGAATTTTTAGCTACCTTTACATAGCAGCATTCAGCTTCATACTGTATCTAATAGAAGGAGAATCAAGGAGATGTATTAATGTTCCATTTGGAGTTTTAAAGTTACTTTTACAGTGCACACTCTTACTAATGTTGACTTGTGTTGCCAAAAAATCATTTCATGTCTAATAATGAAAGATATCATCCGACAGTGGAGTGCTAAGAAAACTACTTTATGTGTTGTGTCATATAAAAAGTAGATAAGTTTCACATTCATCAAATGAGAGTCGTCAAGTCCTACTCCATATCTTGTTTTTCTTATGTACTTATTTTCCTATAATGAGCAGGCATCAATGTTTTGGAGGAAGAGAGTGATAGCCATAGCCTCTGAATACCCTGATGTTGAGCTCTCACACATGTATGTCGATAATGCTGCTATGCAACTTGTTCGCTATCCCAAGCAGGTTCGTATGTTCATTGATGTTGGTGATGTGATTTTCATGTCAAAGGCAGTGCCTCTTTAGCTAACACTTGTTATGGTGATCTTGCAGTTTGACACAATTGTAACTAACAACATATTTGGGGATATCTTATCGGATGAAGCTTCCATGATCACTGGAAGTATTGGGATGCTTCCATCTGCTAGCCTTGGAGAATCGGGCCCTGGACTATTCGAGCCGATACATGGTTCTGCCCCAGATATTGCTGGACAGGACAAAGCAAATCCTCTGGCAACAGTACTAAGTGCCGCCATGTTATTGAAGTATGGCCTTGGAGAAGACAAGGCTGCTCAGAGGATTGAGGCTGCAGTCAAAGATGTCTTGAACAAAGGATTGCGCACTGGTGACATACACTTAGCCGGATATAAATTGGTGGGGTGCAAAGAAATGGGGGAGGAAGTGTTAAAGTCAATAGAGCAAAAAATCCCAGCTTCTGTTTGATGTATTTGAAGAAATCTATTTGCTATTCGAGGATCTAGTGTTTTTGTCAGTTTTTGAAGGGCTTCCATTTTTTATTGGGTTAGATAAAAAAAGGGTAGGGCGAATGGCATTTCTACATTCATTGGATTGTCCTTCTGTAATCAGAGTTAATTTCAATCCATGGTAAAACAAAATTCTTCTCTGCTTGGTTTTTTCCCAATGATGTATATGCCCGAGTGTGAAGCTTAAGGATCAGACATTGGAAATTTCTTATGAGATGCAGCAGTCTTCGTTTAATCACCTCACCATACACATACAGAAGATGAAGAACTTCATTAATCGCAATGCGGGTTTTCTAACGAGTACGGGCACTCGTTAACAAATAAACATTCCATCAGATTGCGTGCTATTTGTTGATTTTTAATCCCATTGAGTAAAATGAACCTGTCTAGATAAATTTAATTCGATCACAACATTCCATCAGATTGCGTGCTATTTGTTGATTTTTAATCCCATTGAGTAAAATGAACCTGTCTAGATAAATTTAATTCAATCACTTATTTGATCGAGGTAAAAATAATAAACACGAATATATATATTTACTGCTATTAGCTGCGTCTATTGATTTTCTCTTATATTATTACACTGCATTTTTTTTCAAATATCCCTCCCCTAATCCATATCAATGAAATTCATTAAGTCTATACAAATCAAAAATTATATCACATTTGCACACATCTGTCTTCCGGCCTATACAAATTATAAAAATTATTCACACACATCTGTCATACCAAAAAGTCAAAAATTTGAAATACAAATCCAGTACCAAAAAGTCAAAAATTTGAAATACAAATCCTGTACTAAAGTGGTTGGGCTGAGATTTGGAAGTAGAATTTGTATTGGAATCAATAATAATAAAAAATACATTTAATTGTTTTCATATAAAGTTTATAATAATTCAGAAGGGAAGGAGAGCATAAAAAAGTGGAGTATAAAGGAAGATAAAGGACGTATTTAACGACAATGAGCGTGTATTTATACGGTGAAGTAAATGTTATTTCTTCCATTAAATAAGTAGTTGAATTACATTTACCTAGATAGGTACATTTACTCGATAAGCATTAAAAATCAACAAATAACACGTAATTTGATGGAATCTTTATTTGTTAACGAGTCCACATGGGAAAAACCGATCACAATGAGTGGTAAGTTTTTCACCCCTTTATATACAAAATCAATTATATTATAATGAAGTCACCGAATATTATAATAGTAGTAATAAAAATGTATGTTAAATAAATATTCATACTTGAATTACAGTAAATTGGGTTATAATTATATGTCATTATATTTCATCATGAATGAAATTACAATTTAATCGAACTCAACTCTTTTTCATACTTACTAGCTAGAGTTCATCGCGCGTTGCGCGATAAACTTAAGTATAATTATCGGATGCATCATTTCCTATATTGAATAGGTTGTATCTCATATTTTAACAATCTTATAATGAAGAATTGGAAAACTTTTATGAATTAAAAGTAAATAATCTATGAAAATAAATCAGTCAATTAAGCGTACCTAATCATCGCTTATTTTAATAAATATTTTGTGTTTCCTATAGACAACTTGTTTTGAGTAATTGTATTTAATCACTTGTTTAAATGTATATTTTGAACAGTTTTATGAAGATGTAGATGGGTAAGTTTAAAATAATTTGACATAGTATTTTGGTTTATAATTACAAAAACTCAAACATCAATTTTAATAGATATTATCTTTACACAAAATTTGATAGATATTTATTTTTTTAGTAGTTAGATAATAATTGTCATATTAAAGGTAGTAAATAATGAAATTGATTATAAACTTGTATTATAGATTTATGTATGGCAACAATAAATCTCCCTCAGATACTTTACAAATTTTGAAGTTAAAAAAATATTTGATTTCCAAACATATAAATGTATCTATATATAAAATAATTTAAATAAATGTTTGTGTCATAGCTAGAGTATAAAGTATAATATTAAAAAACTTATTTTGGTTATATCCGAGAAGTACAGGGAGATAGTCTTCAAGTGCTCGCAGAAGATCAGCCAGTGTGGAACCGCCTGCAACATGTTATGTTAGGGTAAATGAGACAGCAACAATACAGAAACAAAAAACCATACTGTGTGGCAGTTCTCCTTCTAGTTCTAGTAATGGTTGGGGCTTGGCCAGCCATGACAACAATTTTAGTTCTAAGTGCGGAAAGGCGCTCGACTAAAGTTTTGGACAAGTGATCGGCGAGAGGTTGAGGGATCCGTAATCCAGGTACATCAATATAAAGACTTACATTATAATATCTCAAAAATAGGTTGATAATTATTTGGTTAGTTTTATATTTATAGTCCCAACACGAATCCAATATGATAATCAATACTAATAAAAACTTCTTATCGGATAATATTTTACATCCGGATGATATAACCCTTCAGAATTGAGTCAGAAGCCTCTGCAGTGCAAAACCTATATCAAATCGCACCGTATAATTCGAGGGTGCCAAGTGAATAATCCGAGGGTGTCAAGTGAATCGCCCTCAGCAACGTGTTTTTAAAGTCCTGCCACTGCTCCACTGCATAGTGAGCTTTTGCTATATAACTGCATAGTATTGTAGTAAAATTTGCTCAACATTTTCATTGCCACTGCAAAATTTCCTTGAGCAAGATTTATTGACGAGTTTGGCATCTGAGCAGCAGAAACTTCTTGAATCTGAGTAAAAAGCTCCTTGGAAAGATCAAACATACCCTTTTCAGCTGATACAATTCCAGCACCATTAGCAGCAAATAGATTGGTTTGGTGCTGGTGCAGAATCTTGGCCTTAAATAGATGTGCAGTTTCAGCATGTGGGGCTGTTTTCTAGCTACGATTAGTAGCAAAGCCATTCCAGTTTCCCAGACAAAGAGAAGCATAAAAGTCGTCGTATCCATCTCCACTTGACATGTCTTTAGCTGCAAGGGAATGTTTCTTTTGCTTTTAATCATTGATCGCCATTCTTCTGTACAAGATCACCAAGCATTAGCAATATTGCATCTTCACAGTTGTCATCTACCTTTAGATCTTCAATAACCAGTTCAACATATAATCAAACACGAAACTTGGAATTAATGAAGAATTCATCTTGTAAGAAAATTACCGAAAATCAACAACTCCGAGCAGAAATATCAACATATATAAGAAATTAAAGTCCCTCCCTACAATGCTCTCCAACACAGACCACTTCCCGGACGTCTGCAGTTAAGTCTGAAACATTCATAACTCCAGATATGCTACTCTAGCAATAAAATAACCTAGCGAGGGATAAAAGGAGGAAAAGTAATAACCTGGCTGCGAGGACAACTTAATACCATAAAGAGAAGGGAAGGCGTTGACGTTGCCGCTTCTCCATTGCGGTCTGAGGCACAATCTAACTGTACTTTTGGCACTCGAGTCGGTTGATTTTTACAGTTCACCGCCATTGGTGTGTTTTCCAATGCATTGGTGTATTCAAGAACTTGGCTTTTCCTCCTGCATTATACATAAATTTAACAATTACAACGTTTCCACATAAACTGATCAAAGTACTCACCGTGTATACAACCGATCGGGAAAAGGAAGCAATAAATATTAAATACAACATATGCCGATGTTAACCTTTAAACCATGCGAGATGTTTGGTATATATTGTGAAGAATGGGAGATTGAAATTATATAGAATTATATTATATTAGGGAAAATCATATATATTAATACCATATATTTGTACAATAAAAAAGGTAAAAATATATACATGCGCATGAAACATACGCATATTTTATATAAGTGTATATATGATGTGCGGCAACCATAGTGGAATGAAACCGAGTTTATAGTTTATATGGTATGTTGTGGCTGGTTTTATATATGAAAATTGTAGTCGCCGGAATACGGTGAACTTGCGGTGGTTGTGTGGCGGTTTTAGGCAAAAACTACGTAATTTCAATCTTTTTAATTCTTTTAATTTATTTATTTATTGACCGGAGCAATAACTCTCCTAGTTCCGTTTAGGAATAAAAATAATAATTTGCGGTAGAATCCTTAATAATTAATATTAGTCTTGGAATAGACCGTCTCTATTATAGCTATAATATAGACGGCCTATTTCTGCAATTAAATTATGAATGCTGGGACCTTTCTGCAAAGAAGTTATGGACGCAGGGACATTTCTGTAAATAGCTATTCTTTATAGCCTTCTCTTGCAAATATTTGGAAAATATATATTACCAAATTTTATTTTCTTTCATCAGATAAATTTGATCGAAACCCCCAAACCCAAAGCCAGTACGATTCATCCTCCGCGACGGCGATTCAGCCACCGCAACGGGGATCATCCACCATCTCGATTTGTTCACCACAACGCTCGATTTATCCACCGCAACGGCGATTCATCCACCGCAACGACAATTCATCCACCGCAGCCCGTTTCATCCATCGCAACGCTTGATTTATCCACCGCAATTGTACGATTCTCAATGGAAGGTAATTGTTGATTTGATTTGAATCTAAATGTTTTTTGCTAGTTTATTCTGAATTAGAGAAGAGTGAGGATAGACTTCTGTTTGGGTGACCTAATAATAGACTGTTGTGTGGGTGATGATGTAGCAGTAAACGATTTAGGCTGATGTGTGGTTTTTTGCATAGAGTTTGTTTGTGTGTGTGGTGGTGCCGTTTGGTTGATTTTGGGGGTTTGATGCTTATAATAGTCTACATTATGGAGTCTAAATCTCTGGTCTATATTTTAATATTTATGAAAACTTGATTGTTTAGTCTGAAAACTGTAAATTTTAATGTGAATTATGTCAGTTTTAATGTGACTATTCACATCTGAAAACCTGTGGTGAAACTTGATTGTCTGATCTGAATACTGTGGGGATTGTGGAAACTTGATTATTTAGTTTGAAAACTGTGGTGATTGTGGGAACTTGATTGTTTAGGATGAAAACTTGATTGTTTAGGCTGAAAACTTTGGTGTTTGTGAAACTTGATTATTTATTGTGAAAACTGTGATTATTGTGAAAATTTAATTATTTGGCCAGAAAACTGCTACATTGTTTGTTTAGGCTATTTAGCCTGAAAACTTGGTTATTTAGGCTGAAAACTAGTGATTGTAGAAATTTAATTTTTTTAAACTGAAAACTGTGGTGTATGTGAAATTTGATTGTTTAGGTTGAAAACTGTGATGAATGTGAAAACTTGATTGTTTAGGCTGACAACTTTGGTGTTTGTGAAACTTGATTATTTATTGTGAAAACTGTGATGATTGTGAAAACTTTATTATTTAGGCTGAAAACTACAATGATTGTAGAAACTTGATTTTTAGGCTGAAAACTGTGGTGTTTGTGAAACTTGATTGTTTAGGTTGAAAACTGTAGCTTTTAATGTGAAATATTAGCTGATTTGAGTACATATTTTTTGTGTGAAATGCCGTGAACAGTGCGCGTGAACAGTATTTTCCCAAATTTTGCAAATAAGGACCTCCTTCCTTCCATATTTTAATGTAGTCCTTGGTCTATATTATAGCTATAATATAGACGGTCACTCCAGAGACCAACTCAAATAATTATGCCCTCCTTATATTTGTAGAAAGTCCTATTTTTATAAACACTTATCTGAAAAGTGATTATCTCAAAAATATTAGTCTTGTAATAGACCGTCTATATTATAGCAATAATATAGACGGCCTATTTCTGCAATTAAAATAGGAAGCGGCCCCCATCCTGCAAATTATTTTTGGGCAGGTCCTTTTTATGCAATTTTCGAAACCTAATAAATATATATACACGTGAACAATTCTTTTCCCCCAAATTCTGAAATGCGTCTTTTCCCCTTTCCCCCAAATTCTCCAGAGCTCTGATCGACTCTTCATCCGCGAGGAATTGGACCCGTTCGGTGACAGCAGAATCGGCTTGGTTAGGGTTCCCGAAGGCAGCGAAAATGATCAATTCGTCAGGACTGGATTCAACGAAGCGATGTCCGGTTTAGATCTGCGAACCAGAATCGAGTTATGCAAATCGCTCGGCCTGGATTCGCCGGTGTTCGAAGTTCGCACTTCGTCGGAGAAAGAAGGCCCTAACCAATCCCGCCTTTTGGCCGGTATGGTCACTGTCAAGGGGCTGACCTTCCTAACGCCATGGCTGTGGTGTAAAGTCCCCGAGGAAGCTCACGAATGTGCAGCTAAGGACGCTCTAGATTTCCTTACTAGCAGCGGGTATCCACTTCCCGTGCCACGGCGGCTCAGCCGTCGACTTCGAGTGGTATGACTTTTTGTTTGATCTCAAAAATAGTCATTGTTGTTTTAATTGATTATGTGTTTAGCTTGAAAACTAGACTGTTTAATGTGGTTTTTGTCTGCATATGAAATTTATGTGTTTAACTTGAAAATTAGGCTTCTTGATTTGTGTTGAAACTTGATTATTTATTGTGAAAACTGTGGTGTTTGTAAAATTTAGATTTTTTTAATGTGAAAACTGTGATTGTGAAAAGTTGGTTATTAAAGTTGAAAACTACAGTGATTGTAGAAACTATATTTTTTTAGGCTGAAAACTGTGGTGTTTGTAAAACTTGATTGTTTAGTTGAAAACTGTTTTTATTGTGAAAACTCGATTGTTTAGGTTGAAAACTTTGGTGTTTGCGAAACTTGATTATTTATTCGTGAAAATTGTGATTTTTGTGAAACTTGATTGTTTAAGTTGAAAGCTGTGATGATTGTGAATTTTTAGGCTGAAAACTTTGGTGAAACTTGACACAACATTATTTAACCTAAACACCCTAGTTTTTATGTACCTAAAATCTGATGTTTATAATATGAAAATTTGTCTTTCTAACCTGAATTCTTTTGTGTTTACAAGTGTTTAAAATCCAGAAATTATATTAACTGATTTGTGTACAAATTCTTTGCGTGAACAGTGCCGTGAATAGTACCGTGAACAGTTCCGTAAATAGTACTTTCCCAAATTTTGTAAATAAGGACTTCCTTCCTTCCATATTGTAATTTAGTTCTTGGTCTATATTATGCTATAATATAGACGATCACTTCAGAGACCAACTCATCTCAAAAAGGATGACTAAATTAGAGTAGACCACAGCTGTCAATTACCATAACGGTAAAATGAAAATTAAATGCAGGATGTGCCAGCTGGCATTCGCCAGATCAGTACACGTAACTTACGCGTGGGTTCATTGAACTTCACCTATAAATAGCGGCGCAGTCTAACTCTCTCAGATTATTACTCTCTGTTCTACGCTCTCTGTTCCCTTTCTCGTTCCCAAATTTACTCCTAAATTTCCCCAAATCGTTCTCTTAATCATCCTCCTGCACTTCTTCAAATTTCTCTACTTTCTTTGATTCGAAACCTAGGGTTTTCGAATTCCTCTAATTTCATCGATTCGAAACCTAGGGTTGCGAATTGGGGGAAAATGGAGACGGCAAAGAGAGGCGTTTTCCGGCGGATCAGTAAGAGGAGGAGTGTGTTTGATCGAATTACATTTGGGTGCGGTGGCGAGAGTTCCAGAAAAGTTTCTGTATTCGATCGAATCAATCTCCCCACCAAAGTGTCTGTTTTTGATCGAATTGGAGCTCCTGCGGATCGTCCAGTGGGAGATGAAGTTTGCAGGTTTTGGGTTCAGGGAAGGTGCACCAGAAATCGCTGCAGATTCCTTCATTCTAATCCCGAGGATCACCCAAGGGCTGCAGCTATCTTCGAGAAACAAGAATTTTCTGATCAAGGCCCTAAGCGAAAACGCCCCTGCAGGTATGATGATCTCTATGATGATGATGATTTAGAACCACAGTTAAAGCGCCCCAACTTGGATGCTCCTGCCACCTCAATCAACAAAGAGGTTAAAGATTCTGAAGAAAAGCCTCTCAGTATGGTGGCGAAACCTACTCAAGTTACAGAAATGGCCAACCCATCTACTGATCAACTGGCCAAGCCACCAACTGAAGTTGAAGTGGATCTGCATTGTATTGGCTGTGGGATCACTCTCTTGCATAAGTTGAAGAGCCACAATGCTGCTGTCACTGGAGTGTGTCAACCCTCGGGCTCCAACAACTTCTATTCCTTGAGCAAGGATGGGAATGTATGCTCTTGGGACAGGGATGGTAAATGTCTTTCATCTGTTCAGCTGGGTAAAGAAACCAGATGTTTGTTGAGTGAAGGTGGATGGTTCTTTGTGGGCCTGGATGATTGCGTTAATGCCTACTGCATCAACACCAGGGAACAGCTTGTTCTTGGTGGATTAAATGCTCCTGTTTGTTCTATGGCTGCTGGTGGTGTTGATAAGCTCATTTGCGGACTGCAGGATGGTTCAATATGTGTGTGGAAAGGTACTGAATTGTTGGCTACTTTAAAGGGCCACAACCTGCCTGTATCGTCTCTTTGCATTTCAGCAGCAACTGGCTCTTTCTATTCGGCCTCGGAGGACAAAACCATCAGAGTATGGGACCTGAAGACCTTTGAGTGCCTCGCTGTTTTAAGTGCACATTTGGATGCTGTGACCTCTCTTGCTTTCTGGGGCACTCATATGCTATCGGGATCCCTCGACAACACCATAAAGGTGTGGGCTTCAAGCCAGGATGGAAGCTGGAAAGTAGTTTACGAACTTGGAACAGAGTTTGGTGTAGTGGGACTGTCTTGTAAAAATGATGACCTGCTCTGCTCCTTGAATGATAACTCCGTGCGCTTGTACAGCATCCCTTCTTTCAGTGAAAGAGGCCGGATTTTATCAGCATCAGCTGTTACTGCCACCGCCATTGGAGGCAGCGGTCTGGTTTACACTGGGGATGCCACTGGCTTGGTAGGCGTTTCGCAGTTAGATGATCAACTGCCAAGTGAAGGGGCTGCTGGAAAAACCTGACCTAGCCCCATTTTTGGTAGAGTTTAGGATTAGACTCCCTGTTTTTGGTAGACAGATCTTCTGTAAATGTTAAATGAAGTTTCAGTTTAATAAATATAATCAATCGTTTCCTTTTTCTATGCCTTCAGTGTCTCTCTTTTATTCTACATTAACTTTCGAATGGATATCTCTTTTGAATGGTTATTTCTCAGATTTGGACGCATTCGTTTGTTAATGTTTTATGTACATAACCATATTTTGGTCAAATTTGTGGAGTAATATTTTCAAATTGCAGGTTCATGGACCTACTGATACTTTCTGCCAATATGTTTGAGGGTATACTTCTGTCCTATCTGCTGTAATGGTATTTTATTTCATAGCTTTCAGCTACATGTATGGAAACCTGCTTAAGATTGCTGCATTCTTTTGATACAGAAGTACTGCTTGAATAGTTTTCTGCCTTTGCAACTCTGACTAGATTGCATGCCCTATTGACCTCATACCTCATTCTGAAACTGATGAGTAAAGCTAATTTCTCATATAACATGATACAAGATTCTGTACAAAGACCTCAATCCTTTTATTGTTAGTGGGAGCTGTGGAGAGTCCTCATTCAAATAAGTAGTTTCTGAGCAGGAAAATCTGTTTATTTAAAGGTTTGTTAATTAGTTTAGCAGAGAGAGAAACTGTGATTCAGGTTTTGACAGATACATGGATAGTATAGGAATTTCTGCATAACAAAGCATATTCACAACAAAGCATACCTTGCTGTCATTGTTTCTCAGATGCTAAAAATGACGTGCCATCTCCCATTCTTAATACACTCTGACTCCAGATTGTCATAGTCCAGGCGGGCAATCATTTGCTGACAATTGTCATTGTAGCTGGAATTTTAGAGACCGTGGAGCCAGAGGATTGGAATGAAGTTGTTGATGCGCATTAGAGCTCAGCTACCAGAATTTACCACCTTATTTAAGACCGTGCCTTGTCTATTTCGTGGCACTTCCAGAAGATGCAGAGGAAGTTGGTTCGTTTATGGATTACACAAGGGTTTGTTCAGAAAGATGATTTGAGGAGCCTAGAAGATGCTGCTGAAGGCTCTACTTGAATGACTTGATTAGAAGAAGCTTAATTATGGTTGCTAAACAAAGATGTGATGGTGGTGACGAAACATGACTTGCTTCGCGATTTCTGTTTGCAAAAGGCCAAAGTCGAACATTTCTAATTCTTGAAAGGGTCCAATGAGCTGGATAGCGGCCCCCTGCACAGGTTAAGCATTCACTCTACATCTGAGCATTTTAAACATTCCAGATTGTTCTCCAATTCTAAATTCCAGTCAATAAAATGTTTACCTCCAATTTTATTATTTAAGATGTGCGTGTTTTTTTCTTGGTGGAATCCATCCATGGGCGATTTGCTCGTGTATGAGCTACTTCAGAAAATGCAAATTGACGTAGCAACAATGGTCTAATCGAAGTTGCAAGAGTTGGAGGAGCGGAGGCAAGCTTGGAAGCAGGAGTTAGCTGAGGATTTAAAATCGCTGCGGCAAGATGACGTTAAATTGATGCCGATGCTTGAGTTGTTAAAGGCGGAAATGCAGAAGATCTCAGTGGGAAAGGAGATGCTGGCAGTTCGAATTCAGGAGGAGTTGTGACAAGTTTTTCATCTACTACCAATTACCTGAAAATGATAGGCCAGCTGCTATAGAAATGGTGTTGGAAGGAAAAGCACACGTGTGGTACAAATGTTGTGAAGAGATGGTAGGTCATTTACCAGTTGGAATGAGTTTTCAATGGCACTGATCAACAAATTTTACGCTGCCGAATTTCATTTACATTTAATTATTTGAGCCTATTCTAACATAAATTCCTGGTTCCGCCTCTGATGAGATGATTTCATCTTTAATCTCCATTCGAAAAGAAAATGTTAGTCCAACAAAGTTCAACTCATTATTATTAAAACCAAGTAACAATTATTCTGACATACAATATTGTAATTCTCAATATTTGGATGTAACTATATACAATCTGATATTTTACTCTTATTCTTATATTCCAAAAGACAGTATGAACTTTCAAAAATATTCTTAATTATTATGTTAATGGGGAACTTGATATTGTATACGAAACGTTATTGTAATTTTATTAACATTTTAGACTATATTAAATAAATACTCGAGTGTATATAAAACATGGAGTGAGTGGACTTCAATATTTATAATTATTATTTATTTTAATCAGCATTCGCAGAATTTTTTGTTATTTTTTTGCTTTTCTACAAGTCAAACTATTTGTGTTGGTTTCCACTAGGGATGATCACGGGTCTCGGACCCGCTCGAGATCCTGCGGATTTAGACCCTGTGGGTCGGGTTTGGATCTAAATGTTTTAGACCCATCGGATATGGATCGGGTCTGGATCTAAGTTTTAATAAGCGGGCATGGATACGGAAATATGGTATTAAGATCCAGCCCCGGATCCATATCCATATTCAGACTCATTAACCTATTATAATATAATATAATTAATAATATATTGTTACTATGTGATAAATATTATGTTTATTAATTTCTAATTTTAATTCATCTTCTTCTCTAATAATAATTATTATTATTTCAAATTTCTGGTACTAATACAATATAGAAAAATTAAAAAACTTTTTATTTATTCTCGAACCCTATTATGAAACACCTTATCGCACAAACTCTAGTTCCATACTTCTGTGCGCTCTACTCTTCTGCGTTTTAGCCGGTTAACTTCTTAGACCATAGAATCGTTTTTTGTTGCACCTACTACATTCTTGTACTAAATTACAATTTTGATCTTAATGAATTGATTCATTTTGATGTGTTTGTGGATTGATGATTCATATATATATGCTAACATTTGTGCTTATGGTGATAAAAATAAAGTAATTTGGGCATATTTTTATTCATCACTATAAATGTCAAGCATATCTATTTAAAGAATTTTTCGATTTCTTAGTAGACCCATATATGACCCGTTTTAGACCCTTAAACCCGTAAGACCCTACGGATATGGATACGAATTTTAAAATTTTAGACCCTGCGGATATGGGTCGGATTTGGATCCGACATTTTTTTAACGGATCGGGACCGGATATAGCTAAATTAGACCCAGACCCGCCCCATGATCATCCCTAGTTTCCACCACTAAATTGAGTTGACCGTACAAAATAACCAAACAAAGTATTTCCCGTCCTATCTCAATCCGTATAGAATTGTTTTCACATTACTCAACAAATAAGTTTAATTATAAATATCTTTAGTTACGATACTAATGATCAACAAAAAATTGATATCAACATTTTATATGTTGAGATGATTCTAATGATACCACACATATTTTTCATGTTTATATATATATGTTCAAATATATAATCAAATATTGATAATAAATAGTGTCAAATATCAAAAGTGTAGGGGAAAACCTAGGACAGATGGAGTATAAAACACAACAGTACGGATGGCAACCTTTGCCTGCTGGCCTCAACATTTTATAAACCACTATATGCCATATCCAATTCTTATCATGTGAATTATATCACTAGATGATCAGAAGAGTCTATCCCATCAATGATCTAGTCAGCCAGTACATGGCATGTCATATAGATGTTAGTGAGCCAAGCGATTTGGCTGCTGATAGTTGTAGAAATGTGGAGCCGCCTCTCTGAGCCAAGAAGGATCAATGGAGATGACGTTGCGCATGTATAGGCGATCAGTGGAAACAAGAGAAGTATATACAATCCACTTTGGATTTACTCTGAAAAATACAAACAAATGATAAATATCACTGAAAAGAAAAAAGAATGTAGTTTTCACTCCACAAAACTAAGGTGTCATTCAATGCTAATCGGTAGTATGGAAAAACCTAGTTACTAGCAATAGAATTGACAAATTAGAAAGTTAACCTGAACAAGACAGATGATGGATGGATGTACACTTCCTGGGAAGTTCTTACAGTCCTGTACGTCCCATTATGGCTGTAAGCCTGTTAAAAGTATACCATGGATTAGTCAGCTCATTAAAGGAATAACATAACATTAAAAACGAACAAGCAATTTCCTTTTTAACAGGCAAGACAGTATAAGAGCATAGTGGATCCAAAACTCATACTTCTAAGCGACATGCATTGGCGAAAAATCCAGCAGTAATAGCCTTTCTAACTGCCTGCAAAGTAAATCAAGCAATTCGGTTACAATGAGCCCTTAAACAATTAGGTACTAATCATGAAAACTAAAGAAGAAAATGAGCATTGATAAAGAGTGCTGAAAAGGTTTCCAGCTGAACAGAAACAACTCAAAATGCTTTTCAGTTCTAGACATAGGGAAACCAATGCATAAAATAGTGAGCATTGACTAACCTCAGTATCACGATCACAAGATTTTAAGGCTATTCCTAGTCGCTGAGCAATCCTTCTAAGTTGTTCCCTCACTTCTACAACTTTCTTCTGCTCAAGGAAACATGAATGACAATGACATAAAAATTATTCATCAGAGGGAACACATGATAATTAATGAAATTTAGAGACCATATGTTATATCTAGAAATTTACCATTGCATGATAGTTTACAAATTTACTCTGACACCACTGTGAAGGTTTCTTTTGCTCCATAAATCCTTTGTATACATTCAAGAAGGTCACATGATCACCCTGCACGTTCAGTGACATATCACGCTCAGTATGCTAGGTCAAGAGCTAAAAAACACATTAATTGATAAACACGATCAAGAATGGTTTGAGAGTACAACATGGTACAAAAGTTTGAAGATTGCACAAATTCAGTTGGCAGACTCTGATTAGCTTACGACTGATTCAGAGTTAAAAACCTAATTATCCATGCAAGCACTACAGTAGAAAAAACTGGACGTAAATGAGTCACTGTCATGTAAATGTTGGATATCTCAAGAAACGAAACTAAGTAAAATTCTTTTATAAGTATAAGGAATTCTAAGAGCAATATGCTATTACTACTCAGCTGAGTACACTTAGAATAGGAATCAAAAGTTTTCAAACACTGCTCAAGCGTCAAAAGACTGTATCACCAAGTATCCCAATAACACTTACAAAATACAATGCAGAGAGAGGGATTAAAAAGAAGAATCTAGAACCTCAGCAGCAGCAAATCTCAATTTGACTTCATCAAGCTCCTTTTCAGATCCTTTAATGGAAAACCAAATCGACTGTGTAGCAAAATAAGCAAAGATGAGAAGGTTAATAATGTATACTAATGAAATAGGAAAGTTGGAAAATAAAGAATTTCTAGCGAAGCATAATAAACAAGCAGAAGGAATACAAACATACTCATTACCTGTACAGATAAACATGCAGCGATTGTAATAACTTCTTCCGAACAACCCAATTGGTTGGAAGCTAAAATCGTCTTAGAGATCATTGGGTCCTACCACAAACAATGATTTGAACATTAGGAGAGCATTCAATCCTAAAGGAATACTGCTCATCCATAAATTAAACTTTTTACTAAAGGAAATAAGAAAGCTCCTGTCTAATACTCTTAGGCACGACAAAAGAAAAGCACTAGCTTTAAAAAATTCATATTCAGAAAATCAATGGAAGTAGCAGGTTGAGGCTGAATTTCATAAGCCGCTTTGCTTATAAGCACAACACATATTAGTGTTTGGTTAAATGGCAAAAAGCAGCTTATTCTAACAGCAGAAGTTGTTTTTGGAGCCAAAAGCAGTTTGAAAATTAGACACTGTTCACTTTTCCAGAAAGGCAGCATGTTTTCATTGATTACTCACTGTAATCCTCAGCACTAAGTTCAAAGGGGTAATAGAACTGGAAGGGATGAGAACAAAGAACAATTGCACATTGTAAAGACTAGAGACAAACACGACAATACCAGCATTAGTAATGAGAAGATCGGTGAAAAGTTTTTGTCTAAGCTGATACCATTATTTATGCAGACACTCCGAGTTGGGAAGCAGCTCAACACAAGCAAATTACAAAAATCACAGGAAAATCACAGCCAAAATACAATCAACAAAGGTAATCATATTAAATGCACATTAAGCTTGAAATTGTGTACCAATGGAATTTCTGCAACTTGAAATCCATCAGGAGAAGTCAATTTGGCATCATCATCAAGCACCCCAAGAGAGTATAAAACTTCTAGTGCCCTGATCATTGCTTCAGGTGCTGGAGATGCAGGCCAGTCAAAACCTAAAATATTGTCAATGCCTAAAGCCTTCAGCTGCAAAACAAAATTAAAGAAATAAAATAATAATTAATACCAGCCAATTCAGAATAACTGAAGAGCAAAGCAGACTAATTCAAGATATGAAGTATCCAGCAAAATATTTGCAATTTTCCACTAAAAAGTCAGTAGGCCATATTGACTTTTTGTTGGCTGCTAATACCCTTAGAAAGGGAAAGGACGGTCGGGGATGACTTATAAAATTTAAAGCCTTCGTTTGAGTACTCAAGCACACACAGGTTATTATTAGTCCTGTCTTTTAGGTGAAGACGAAGATATACAAATTGTATTCTGAGGAGCATCACCCCATATGTTTCAATTAGCCAATCAGTTAAAAGGATGACTTGAGCTAAAAAACAAAATGGAGATACCCCAGAAATAGAAAGCAGTGGAAAAAAAAAACAGACTAAAACACAAAGTAGTGAAAATTACATGCTGCCAAATAATCTTTTTATTTTTATTTATAAAGCTGCCAAAAATTTCTTCTTTCAGGCACTTTGCATGGGCCAAATTAAGTTATACTAACCAAATCATCATATGAGGTACATGTGAAGTACGCACCTGAATAACAGTGGGAACAAGATTGGATCTCTGGATTTCTGGAATGCCCACTGCAGACATCTCTTTGAGATAATACTCTTCAGTATAAAGCCTGCTCACATACCAGGGACAGGAATAGCATTATATAACATCATATTCCACTAATATAAAAGGAACAGAAAAGAATTCGCAACCAAGGACTAATGAAATTTCACCAAAAATGAATCAAATTATAACCTAAGAAATGATTATATTATAAATTACATCACCAGACCTGCATAGCATTAAAATATGGATAACTTGGAGAAAGACTCAAGTATCCAAAATCACTGAAATTTACTAAAGAACTGATCTTTCAAAACAAACCAAAGGCACTTGCCCATTATCGCTTTAAAATGCACAGATTCAGATAATATTACCATTTAATGTTAGATGCAAGATAATTTGGAAAGTGGACAGCCTGATGAATTTCGGGACCAAAATATTTAGAGCCAAAGTTGGGACTTTCTACAACGTGGATTTAGGAAATTTGCACGCAAGTACAATGGTGCTACTCAAAGGTACTAAAAAGGCCTCGACTTGAAGAACAGGGCTCAATGAAATAGAAAAGAGAGGAAAACAGAAGATTATCAAATTAAGAAAAACAATTCAGAGTTAATCTCTCACATTATTACCCTCACCAATATTATGAAATTACATATGAATCTAATCCACCTCAACCCTAAAAAAATCACAGAAAATCTAGCCCAGCAGTAAACCTAATCAAACCTAAATAACAGATCACAGAGATTGTTGTCAGCACCTCTGTCACGACTACCTGTCAGTGTACCTATCTTTTCAGATTTGCTTAAAGCCTGGTTTGAATTAAGTTCAAATTAAGCCACTCTAGGTCGAGCAAAAAGTCTAGAGATACTGATAACTGATCTTTTCAGTAAAAATTGCAGGTCTGATATGCTAGGTCAGACTAGAAACTCACGGGCCAGTGGGTTTGGCATTCTCTCATGCTTGAAATGGGACTGAGGCAGTAGACTTATTCAACATTCTAGAATTTTAAATTTAAACCACAATTTCTAAATTGGTCAAGCAAATCCGCACCTATAGCATTTCCCAGGTCGGATTCTTCCAGCCCTGCCTGCCCTTTGTCTTGCAGATGCCTTAGATATAGGTGTTACCACTAGACTCTCAATATCTGAAATCTGCAGGAAAACCAAACTCAAATAATATAATGTAACACAAAATGCTTCGATAATATTTCTATTCTACTAAGGAAAAAAAAGGCAACAGAAGAAAAAGGATCCTGCTGGAGTGGGGGGAGTATTTATCTGCCTCACTCTTAAGCAACAAAGAACACCATGCTTTGTTGAGAAGACATCAGTCTTCTAATGGGAATGAAATTTAAAAAATGTTCCAGTGTAAACAGAAGCTTGCATGTAGCAATTTTTGAAGTACATTAGATACTACTTACTCAAGAATTATTAACAAACAGCATTAAGATATAGTGAGATTATATATAGTAAAAACTCCAAATGGCAAGGATAAAGATCACAAGCATACCGGGTTGTAGAATTTCTGTTTAGAAAATCCACTATCAACAACATAGACAATGCCCTGAAAAATTAAGGAAGCAAATAATTGTAAATGATATAAGTAAGTAAAACAACGTTCAACACAAATGTGTATGTACAATCTAAGATCAGTTACCTCCAAAGTCAATGATGTCTCTGCAATATTTGTCGATATCACTACCTTTCTCTGTCCTCTGGGAGTTGGAGAAAACACAAGATCCTATACATGAAGCAAATGAACAACCTCTGTCCATAAATAAATGCACCAAAACAAAATAGAATATGGATGAATGTACAGATATGTTTAATTTTCATTGATAAAGTAAGAAAAATAAAGGGAATAATGTGCATAGGACTTGCTTTGGTGAAGAAGAGGGAGGGTATCTCATAATTTAACAGATCAAAATTTGCCAAAATTGGATTAGCTGACTTTGTTGATGTATTTCCAAGAAATGGAAAGTATTGCATTCAATTGTGCATATGGAAGAAGTATATAATTAAAAATTACTTAAAAGAAGGAAACCTGATCTTCCCGTGACAATCCTGAGAAAAGTGGTAAAACCATCAAGCCTGCTGATTATAGAAATCGGTAACATCAGTAAAGCACTCATGGTAGCAAACAAAATAGCAATGGATCCTGTTGAGAAGTTACACAGAAAAGAATTTACATGCAAAGCCAAACAGCTAAAGAACTTTACAAATTAGCAGTTCAAGACATGCATTTATCATATGAACAAATCGGACAAGAAAGCCTTCCCTCAAGACTATTAAAACACAGCCAATTACGCCCTTCAACAGTTTCCAACTGCTTTTACATTACAAGTGATTTTGCAATTGTCTATCCTTCCATTAAATCGTTATTTGCATTTTACTGCCCCAAGAGGTTCCACACTACTTTATGTGCTTACAAGTTGCAGGCTCTACAGAATAGTGGCTTTGAGCACCAGCTCCTACATGTGTGAAGTGAGTTTCCAATTATTTTCTTTCATAAAACTATTTTAAATTCTACTTCACAAGGCCTAAAGCTTCCACTGTTTAAGATGGGAACCAAAATAATTATCTCGTATCAGCCACCCACATAAGACATCTTGTATATTTCTGAAAATGCAAGAAAGTGTGCACCTTTTTATGGGAATAAAGATGTCATGGATGGTATGACAGTTACAACCCTTTCTTAGGAAAACGATAACAAACCTTTCTTATGGCGATTTTGAGATTGCTCAGTGAGCATCTGCCTAGCAGCATCGATATCATCTTGACCTGTTAGGAAAACAAGGATATCCCCCGCTGGCTCCTACACAGGGTAAAAGCAAACCCAAAATCAACTGGAATTGTTTTGCTTGTTAAGAAAAGACCAAAACAAAACCTTGGTAGAATGTGGGCATAGTTTCTAATACACGCTAAAACATCTAAATTTAGACACGAGCATAAATGTAGCCAGAGGAAATTCCAAAATAACTTGAAGGTTTCACTTTTACTTCTACTACACACATTAGTCTTTCCTAAAGCCGCGCAGACTCGGGACCTAAGGTCTTAACATTTAGCCCTGTTCTTTAAAAGCTTTTTTTTAGCGAAAATACAATTTTATGAAATTCAGGTAAATTCAGTTATGCTTAAACCATTTATCAGTACATGAATTTTCACTTAGTTCAGTTCAACTAAAAAATAAGCTAAGGAGAACAGGGCCTTAAGATGGTAAATGTTAGAAACAAATAAAAACTGGTCCTAGTTTGTTATACCTAATGTCTAGTGTTCTCCTGAAATTTTCAGCATATGTGTTCTTGATCCTGATGTCTGTGTTTTATAGCTACAAGCAAAATCTGCCACAGCAAGAAAAACATATTTGCAAAACCCTTATCGTCCCAGATGAGTGAAAATTCCGAAAACAAAAAGGAATGTGCCTGAGGAAGGTAGCTAAAAAATAAATCATATAAAATGGGAAAGAAAAAAATACACATGCACAACTGATCATCACAAAAATTAATTAGACCTCTCAACTTGCCTACCTGATAATGAATGGACAAAACTGTTGAAACGGCCTTTTGAAGATAATCTGCCACAGGATTCTCAGCATAAAACATTTCCACGTTGAATCCTCTGCCCTAAGAAATGTATCGAGTCAGTAAACAATGTAATACAGATTATTCTGGTAACTGAATCATAAACAGTGACTGAAAATCATCAAAATGAACTTTAAGGTAAGGTGATAACGTTTCACACCTCAACAGAGAGGATGGAAGGTTCTGTAATTGGTCCAATCTCTTCCTTTGCTGGCCCTTGAAGTCTTTTACTGGTTCTGAATACACAGCACATTCATAAAAGATATGATTATACTATATAACCAAACTGATGCGAAATGTAACAGAAAATAATTATCATAGAATCCAAAGGTGAATTTTCACAAAACATAATGTGCAGTATGATACCACCATGTAAATTTAGCTGTATAGATGAAATCATGTTCAGTCAAAACAGAAGTTCATCTGTATGAGGATGACAAGTCTTGTACATCAGCTTCTTTCCAAATATACATAATCCTCCATCATAGGCTCAGAGCTCCTGATTCCGTGTTTTTTATATCCAGCACTGAGGAATCTAAAAGTCCCTTAAACATTCCCCAACCAATAAACATTTATCTCATCAATGTATTCTATTTTTGCCATGATCAATAATTACATTATCAAAATTCACTATCCAGAATTTCATTCACTCGTTTTTCATATTGTTCCTTTAATTCTTATTATCAGCTCGCACTCAAAGACAATGATAACACATTAATTACAAGAAAAAATAGCCTCACTCATCTCATGGCAGCTTGAATCTTATACACTATTCTATCAATTTTTCCATATATTCAATGATCAATTCTAAACTACAAAGCTATTAGATATGTATAAATCATACCTGACAGTTGCCGTGTTTATTGGATATATGATCAATGAATTATCATTACATATTCTAGTTATAACTTTAATTTTGGTTGAACTCTTATACCAGACAGATTTCATGTTTATGTCATTGCTGCTTCTGTCATTACTGAATTCACATGTCATCATTTTAACTTTAATTATGACTATAAAATGATTGAAAGGTAAATCTCCAAAACAACCCTAGTAGCATTTTACTGCTGGGGGTGGGGTGGGGTTGGTTTGTGTTTCTTTTATGACTACAAAGGCTACCCAATCTCAATTATGTCTGAAATTCATGAAAGAGAACAAAGGAAGGTCGTGAAAGGACAATAAAATAAAGTAACTCTAAAAAGAGTCAAGAAGAACATAACAAGAAAGTGAAAAAGGACTGGGAAAATCTGGTGTTTTCTTACCTGCTAGCAAAAAAATCAGATATTGATTTTGCTTCAACAGTTGCTGATGAGATGATAAGACGCAGATCTGGACGGCGCCTTTGAATCTGTGCGCTCAAAACTCTCAGCCAAATGGTTGCATAAATTATTATGTTACAACATTGTGTTACAGAAAAGGTACCTTTTTCAAGAGACCTAACAAGATGTCAGTTGAAATGGATCTTTCATGAGCTTCATCCACTATTATAACACTGTTTTAGCAAAATAGAAGTCATTCACAAACTGAACAATAATATTAGATCAACACCTTGAGAAAAGTCATTCCATGGAGTTCAATATCAACAAAAGCTTCATCAAATCTATTTTAAAAAAAATAGTAATCCCATTCCCATGAAATATAGTATTTTAGGACGAATGTGGTACAGATACAAGTAGATCCTCACACCAGTGCAAATAAAAATTTCTACCTACAATGTTAAAGAAGGTAGGTGTTGCATTTTATGTATGTTAGTCAAAACTGTTTAGTGTGTGAGTTGCCACTCAACTATCCAAATAGCATACACACAAAATACCTGTGGGACCATCAGAACTAATTTATTCATTATTTCTTTATATCTTAAACTAAATCAACAAAAAAAGATTCCAGTATCACAGTTTCAAATCCTCCTACTACAGAAAAGTAATGCAACAGATAGCATGAGTACAGAGAATCACAATTATCTATACACGTAATCTTCTGAAACCAGCTCTTTTATATAGAATAATTAATTAAATAATCAATTATGCGCAGTCGTCCCAAATAAAATCCTGTCCCACACAGATTAAGCAGTGTGACTTATTGAGAACCAGGAATTACAAAAGAAAAATAAGCAATGCTTAACTGCAATAATCATAGCCAGTGGGTATATAGGGGTGTGGGTATGATTTAAGGGCATCGTGTGTCACAAATGAAACAATTAAAATTATGATACCTATACTTGCTCAGGAGCGGATCATCCATCATTTCTCTCAACAACACTCCATCAGTCAAAAACTTCACCCTTGTTGACTCCTGCATTACCAGAATGAGTGAACACAGAAAGTTACTATAATTCAATTACACATTTCAGCGAGCTATATGCCTAGTATCAATGGTAACTTTGCTAAAAAGAAACCAGTAGAAAGGGTAAATTTCATTTTGGTCAGCACAAATTTAAAGTTAACATTATTACCTTGTTGGTCTTATCTTCGAAGCGAATTGTATAGCCAACTTCTTCTCCAAGGGTGACATCCATCTCTTCAGCAACTCTTGATGCTACTGACTGTACAAAAGACAAGTAGATAACCTAAACAATTGTACTGGTGTATTTAACTGCCACCACTATGCAAAATATTAATCATGAGAAAAGAACGAACAGTCCTAGGGACTCCCGAAAATTTTACTTATCAATTAATTTTTGAATACTTGGGACACCAAAATGAGAATGGGTTGGTCTAAACCACAAACCCAAAGTTAGCTAAACTAAAAAATTCATGCTGGCAATCAGCTAAAGAAACTTAAACATAAAGCCACAGAAACAACATTCACCAAAAAAACACATTTGCACCACTGCATATATTATAATTATATACTTATAATACCTGTACAGCAAGTCTCCTGGGTTGAGTGCAAGCTATCACCCGTCCCCCATCCGCCCAACCGGCTTCTTTCAAGAACTTCATCGAGATAAACCAACAAATTACATTCAAATCTTACTTTTGAAACAATCCAGTTACATCAATCAAAGCACATTACACGCACCTGAGGAATCTGAGTGGTTTTACCACTGCCCGTCTCTCCGACAATAATGGTGGTAGCATGAGTCTCCACCAAGTACAAAATGGCAGTCCTGTACTTGTAAACCGGCAACCTCTGCCTCTGATTAGCTATGATCGAGCCCCCATACCTAGAGTTTCAATTTCGTCATCAATAAGTAATACCACTACACAACACAATTCGTAATTACAAGTTGAAAAACAAGGGACAGGAAGAAGGAGTAAGTGATGGAACCGTGAGGATGAGTTGGAGACGTAGTGGAACAATACGCCGCCATCTTCGTCCTCCTGGAGCCGGGGTCTCAGGGCTCCGGGTTTCCAGAACGCCATGGATACTGAAATTAAACGATCTGTAAGATTAAGGGTCCTTCCAGTGAACACAACGGCTAGTGTTTAATCACTGAAATCCTTGAAATTATGCTCAGCACACCCTCTGTCCAGCCGATGCTCTTTTTCTTCTCTTTTTAATTTGATTGAATTCACTCTCTTATTTCTATTTAGTCCCTTAGTTTTCCTTTATTTTAGAGTTAGGGTTTTAGTTTTACCTATAAATAGGACTTTAGTCTTACCCACTTTTACTTTTATTTAAAGAGAAAAACATTCATCCGGATGATCCTGATGCAGGCTTTATCAGGCACCAATAAGATAATGACACGTGTACAATTGTAATGTTTTAATTGGTTAAGATATTTTTAGTAAAGTTCTAAAACCCTAATTTAGAATGCCTAAACCCGTCTGGGTAATGATTGAACACGTGGCCCAATCATAAATTAGATAAAGATGATGTGTCGTTATTTAATTGGTGCCTGATATTGCCAATATCAGGATGATCCTGATATATATTAAACTGTTATTTAAATTGAAAAAATTATGATTAAAGTCAATATAAATTTCATAATTTGAAAGTGGAGTGTAATTATTATATAATTTATTAAAATGGCGGTAATTATTAGCATATTTTCATGTAATTTTATTCTTGAATAATAAATACCTCTGTTTTGTAGATATAATTCAATTTATTTCTTACTAGTATAGTGTTTGGAGTCTTGTTCAAAGCTGTTAAATTCCTATATGATTTTATAAAATCATTTTTATAAGTCAATGGTTCGTATTCGGGCCTCATTCATACTCGGACCAGGGCCCGAGAAGGGTCGTGGGCTCGAGATTACGCGGAAGGTGGATCCACGGGTCCATCAACCCTAATCCTTACAAGGAATGCGTATATTATGAATGTTCTACAAGGAATACACATCCTCCTAAACATGGTAATACAACCATGACCGAATTACACTTTCTATATACATGGTAATACAACTACTATTCCCATAAGACTTGTATTAATACCATAAATACATATCTTGGTGATCTACGGATTGTACCCATATAAATACCGAAGGTTTGGTAAACCTCTCTATCTATTATCTTACATACAATACGCTTTACGCCTCATACTAACTTGAGTGTTGGAGTGTCTACCCTCGGGACACCCGAGGCTTTATTTTGCAGATCAGTTCGTGAGTTGGGTTCGTGATCAAGTGCGGGTCGTAGACATCCATCATTCTTTTTGGATTTTTCACATAAAAATAAGCCACGTTTTTTGTGATACCAGGCCCAGGCCCAACTACCCAGTAGTAGTATGGGCTCGGCCCGCTACGAGGAAAAGGTAGTTTGGCAGTATCCGGGTTCGTATAACTCGGGTAGGGACAGATACACTAGAGGACACACGGAGCATGGACCACACGGAGAGCATGGGTTACTGTATAAATAGTGCTCCTCAGCGCTATTCCAAGTAAGTATCTTCTCATTATTCAAGTGATTACCCCTTTTCTCTCCCGAGATCCATCTTTCATCATCACGCCGGAGGGTCTACCCTCGGGTACCTCCCGGGGCTCTGTCTTGCAGGGCTAGGTATTAGATCAGGGACCAGGGGACCATCCAGACCGACCAGGCGGGCAGTTTCAAGTTGGCACGCCCAGTGGGACACGATCTTTGTTCACAAAATGCATTAAGATGCCACCTCGAGGTCGGCCACCACGAAGAGGTAGAGGGGGGAGAAGGCCTGAAGTGGTTGAGGAGGATCTCACCCTACGCCAGATGAGGGATCGAGCGCGCAAGGGGAAGGCTCTGGCGCATCCAGATCCAGAAGCCTCTGAAGGGGAGTCAGAGCCGGAGAGCCGGGAATGACGCAGGACGACCGTGACCGGAGGGAGTTTGCTGCTACTCAGGAAGAGGAGTATCGTCGCTGGTTGGCGGCAAAGCAAGGACCGGGATCGGGAATGCAACCGACTGGGGAAGGACAGTCGAACCCTCCGAGGACCGAGAACCGGGTACCTCCGGTTCAGCCAGGGTCAGAACCTAATCCGACCCCGTTGGTGCCTCCTACAGGGTTACCTCCTTTGGCTGCGGAGGTGGTCAGCCGAGGACCTCCTGTCGTTCCTAGGCAGGAGAATCCTCGGCCTCCAGTTGTGATAGATCTGGAGAGGCATGCTGTGAGCATAGTGCAACTAGGTGGTATAGGATCGGGATATGGTCAGGGTGGGGGCCATCCCGGATATGGAGCTCCAGGATACGGGACGTCTCAACCCGAGTATCAGGGGTATCAGGGGTACCCCCGGCACCCGGAGAATATTACGCTCAACCCACTGGAGTCTCGGGGGGCTGGGCTCCCGGGATTCAAGGGCCGGTGTGGATGCAGAACCAAGTACCGATGACGGGGTACGCCATGTCCCAACCAGCCCCGGTCGCAGGAACCTATGGGATGTACCCGGTGGTGGTGGACCGGGCTCCGGCGGCTCCAAACTCGGTGGAGGAGAGATTGGACCGGTTGATAGGAAGGAACGGAGGAAGGCCTACCTCCCCCTTAATAGGGTACATCAGCACTTTCCCCTGACCGGTGGGAATGAGGGTCCCGGAGGGGGTGCCGACCTACAACAGGGAGACGGATTCGGAGGAGTTCGTCAGAACATACCATAATATCATGGGGACACGTGACATCCGAGAGGAGCTTATGTGCAAACTGGTGAGCTCGTATCTGAGGGGAAGTTGTTTGTCGTGGTTTGAAGCCCAACCCCCGGAGAGTTTTAGAAATTACTATGATTTCTCAAGGGATTTGATGCACAGATATGAGACCAAACGAAAGAAGTACCATCCTTTGGCCGAAGTGGCTTACAGTCGACAGGCGGCAAAGGAGGATGTCCGGGGTTTCCACGGGAGGTACATGGACGACTTCATGAAGGTGATTGATAGAGATGCTCAAGTGAAGGCCCTGATCGCAGGATTCATTGCAGGGTTAAGAGATGAGGTGTTATGGGCGAAGCTTATGGAGAATATCCCGACCACCTTTTATCAGCCGGACCTTGAGGTGGAGATGTATTGCTCGCTGCTGGAAGGGAGCAAGAAGAGAAAGAAGGAAGGGTACTTTGAGGACAGGGGGATTGGAAAGGGTGATAAGACTCGAGCTACTGATCCCGGAAGGAGGGATGCAGTTCAGGCCCTAGGGAGACCGAGGGTTGACCCCCCTCGGGCTGAAACGTTTACTCCTTTAACCAAGACCAGATCGGAGATCCTGACCATTCACCGGAACCTGTTTCAAGACCCGACCCCAATACCGGGGAATCTGACACCGGCAAACGCTGCCAAATATTGTGCGTTCCACAAGTCTAATGGACACACAACAGAGGGATGCCGAAGTTTGAGGGTAGAGATTGAAAAGCTGATCGAGAGGGGACATTTGAGAGACTGTGTGAGTCAGGAGAACCAGCGTCCAGCAGCCGGGCAGCAGGCAGGGGCTGGAAGGAAGAGGAATTGGAGGAATAGGCCGCAGAATGATAACCAGCCGGGGGCAGCGGCTCTAGTTATGGCCCCGGAACCGGTTAATCAGGTCCCTCCTCGGATGATAAATGTGATACACGGAGAAGTAGGTGACGGGCCCCAATCCCATGCAGCAACCAAAGCCCGGAGTCGGTATGTGCCGGCTGGGGAGGACAGAGAAAAGAGACTACACCCAACGGAGGTCATCACCTTCTCGGACGAGGATCCAGTGCCCAGTTTAACGCCCCCATACGGATCCAATGGTGATTACGGCGGAGATAGAAGGATTTGCAGTCAAGCGAGTGTTCATTGATGACGGAAGTAGTGTGGAGATCATGTTTGCTTCTTGCTTCGACCAGCTGGGGATAGGGCGCCACAATCTTCGCCCAAGTACCTCTCCGTTGTCAGGTTTCACGGGCCGGAAGGAACATCCTTTGGGGGTTGTGTCCTTAACAGTGACGGTGGTAGATGACCTTGACAGTAACAAGAAGACCTCGGTTCGATGCAATTTTGCGGCCATAGACGCCTCGTCTCCCTATAACATCATCATTGGGCGACCATGGATGGCTCAGGCCAGGGCCATTTTCTCGACGTACCATTTAACCATGAAGTTACCAACCAGTTAGGGGGTGGCGACAGTTCGGGGAAGTCAGTCTACAGCCAGGAGTTGCATGCTCACGGCTCTTCAGGAAGCCAGGAAGGCCCCGGTCGGGGCGGTGCAGGGAGAAGTTGGGTCGGGAGATGTGGAGGACATGCAGGTCGGGAGCCGAGGCACAATCAAGGTCGGGAAAAAGATGCCAGTCGATGTAAAGGAACAGTTACGATCCCTGCTTTCGAAGTATGAGGATGTGTTCGCATGGGAAGAAAAGGACTTCACTGGCGTACCCCCGAAGTTAGCTCTCCATAAGCTGAGTGTATACCCGGAGTTGAAGCCAATCCGGCAGAAGAAGAGGGCCCTGGCAGGAGATAGGGCCGAGGTGGTGAAACAGGAGGTGTTGAAATTGCTGGAGGCCGGGGTTGTGGAGGAAATTATATACCCGGAATGGTTACCTAATCCGGTACTAGTGAAAAAGCAAAACGGGTCCTGGAGGATGTGCATCGACTTCACCGACCTAAACAAGTGTTGCCCGAAAGATAGTTACCCCCTTCCCCCAGTCGACCGGTTAGTGGAAGCCATCACCGGGTACGAGGCCCTGGCTTTCTTCGATGCATACCGGGGTTATCACCAGATTCAAATGGCAGAAGAGGACAAACCAAAGACGACCTTCATCACAGAGTTTGGGACCTATTGCTACAGACGAATGCCATTCGGCTTGAAGAACGCGGGGGCAACATACCAACGGATGACAGATGCGATATTTCGGGATCAGTTGGGCCGAAGCATGGAACTATATGTTGATGACATGGTGGTAAAGAGCAGGAGCTACCCAGGTTTCTTAGAAGACTTGGAGGAGATGTTCGGAATTTTGAGAAAAGTTAACCTGAAGTTGAATCCCGAAAAGAGTGTAGTAGGAGTCGGGGCCGGGAAGTTTCTTGGCTACATGGTGTCTAGCCGAGGAATAGACGTCAACCCGGAGAAGGTGGAGGTGATAACCCGGATGCAGTCGCCGAAGAATGTGAAGGAGGTGCAGAAGCTAATGGGTTCCCTGGCAGCCTTGAGTCGCTTTCTGTCAAAAGGCGCGGAGAGGCAACTTCCTTTTTTCAACATCCTAAGGAAGGCAAAGAAGTTCGAGTGGACTGAGGAGTGTGAAAAAGCGTTCGAGGATCTGAAGGAACATTTAAGCAGACTCCCGACCCTCTCGAAGCCGAGTGAGGGGGAGGATTTGATTTTATACCTGTCCGCGTCTGCGTCGGCTGTCAGTGCTGTGCTGGTCCAAGAGGATGACGGGAGGAAGTGTCCGGTGTACTTTGTCAGCTGGGTATTACAAGGTCCGGAGACTCGGTATACAAGCTTAGAGCAGCTGGTATTGGCGCTGGTTTATGCTTCAAAATGGTTGCGCCCGTATTTCCAGGCCCACCCGATCGTGGTCCTGACCAACCACCCCCTGAAGCAGGTGATGCTTAAGCCCGAGGCATCGGGTCGTTTGATGAAGTGGGCCATAGAATTGGGGGAGCATGAGATAACTTATCAGCCAAGGAAAGCCATCAAGGGCCAGGCAATGGCGGATTTCTTGACAGAAATGGTCGGCCCGGACGTGCCTGCCAAGGATCCCTCAACCCCGAGGTGGACACTGCATGTGGACGGGTCAGCTCATGCGGGAGGCAGCGGAGCCGGGGTGTTGCTAACATCCCCAGAAGGAGAGGAGTACCACTATGCGCTGCATTTTGACTTCAAAACTACAAACAACGAGGCAGAGTATGAGGCGTTGGTGGCAGGACTGAAGCTGGCCCGGGAGTTGAAGATAGGAACGATCCAGGCCTTCAGTGACTCGCAGATTGTAGTGCAGCAAGTCAACGGGGAGTATGAAGCAAAGGAGCGAAATTTGCAGAGGTACCTGGAGCTGGTCCAGCCCATGATTCGGCAGTTTGACAGTTTCAGTCTTGAGCAGGTGCCGAGAGAGCAGAATGAGAAAGCCGACGCTTTGAGTAAACTGGCATCTTCGAAGCTGCGGCCAGGGCAGAAAGCACCTCTCAGAAGGGAGACACTGGAGAGGAGAAGTTACGAGCAGAGTGATGAAATCCTGGCAGTAGAAGCAGTACAGGAAGACTCCTGGATGGCGCCGATCCAGGCATACCTTCTGACCAAGGAGGTCTCGGTCGACCGGGTGGTGGCCAGAAAACTCCGAGTCAAGGCGCCGAAGTATACATTACAGGAGGGCATCTTGTACAAAAGAGGTTATCTCCAGCCGTTGCTGAAGTGTGTGGAACGACAGGAGGGCAAGTATCTGGTCCGAGAAGTTCATGAAGGTCCGAATGGCAGTCATCAGGGAGCCAGAACAGTGGCCAGGAAAATCTTACGGATGGGGTATTACTGGCCCACCATGTTTGAGGACTCGCAGGACAGGGTTCGCTCGTGCCTTCAATGTCAAAAGTTCGCGCCGCTAGTACACATACCCAGGGAAGAGATGATGGGGATAACAGGTGCCTGGCCTTTCAGCAGATGGGGACTGGATCTGGTTGGACCCTTTCCCACTGCTCCTGGCAGTTTGAAGTACCTGATTGTGGCTATCGATTACTTTACTAAGTGGGTGGAAGCCGAACCTTTGACCAA
This sequence comes from Sherardia arvensis, assembly GCA_948330725.1. Taxonomy (NCBI): domain Eukaryota; kingdom Viridiplantae; phylum Streptophyta; class Magnoliopsida; order Gentianales; family Rubiaceae; genus Sherardia; species Sherardia arvensis. The sequence goes on from OX415236.1 coordinate 34,766,515, forward strand.
CATCCAGGGAGCTACTTGTGTGAAGTTTTGCTGGAGAAACATAGTTTACCGGTTTGGAGTGCCGAGAGCTATAGTAACCGACAATGGAGCGCAATTTGAATATGACCCTTTCAAATCCTGGTGCGTGAAGTATGGGATAAGCCAGAAGCTCACGTCAGTTTATCATCCGCAAGCTAATGGTCAGGTGGAAGTGACGAACCGGACGATCGTGAGTGGGATTAAGGCCCGGCTCCAGGGAGCGAAGGGGAACTGGGTACACGAGCTCCCGAGCGTTCTATGGGCTCATCGGACTACGGAAAGCTCGGCGACTGGGGAGTCCCCTTACAGCCTGACGTATGGATCGGAGGCAGTGATTCCGGCTGAGATCGGCGTTCCAAGTCTTCGGACGGCCGACCCGGTTCCTGAGGAGAAGAATGAAGAAGAGAGCAGGACGAATTTAGACCTGCTGGAGGAAAGGAGGGAGAAAGCGGCCTTGTATGAGGCTAAAGTAAAGGAGAAAGTTAAGAAGTATCATGACAGGAAGGTGAGGAAGGAGCAATTCAAGATAGGCGACAGGTAATGAGGCGAAACGACAAGAGTCACCAGGAGCAGGAGGGCAAGCTGGCACCCAACTGGGAAGGGCCGTACCGGGTGATAGAAGCCCACCCGGGCGGGAGTTATGTGCTAGAGGATTCAACGGGGAAGGGAGTCCCCCAAAGATGGAACATAGCAAACCTCAGACGGTTCTATGGTTAGTCTCAGGCACCAGATGCCTAGATAGAGTAGCCTCTGGCACTAGATGCCTAGGTAGGATAGCCTCTGGCACTAGATGCCTAGGTAGAAATCACTACGGGCTTCGGATGCCCGAGAGCGAAGCCCCGAGGTCGGACGAACGAGAGTAGGTAGGAGGACCCTCTGGTGCTGGACGCCTAGGGAATTTTTGTAACATGGGCAGGCCCCCTTTCGGTCGGTTTAAATGAAAGGAACGAACGCATTATTATAAGTATGAAATTGAAAGATTTGTAAAATAAAAATTGTTATACATGTCTGGAATACAACGAATTATGGTTATGCAGAAGGGAGATCTATCCTATCTACGGGCCCCGGACGTAGAGGCCTCGCCGGGAGGAATTCCCCGGGTCTCGCGCCTGCTTCTTTGAACAGCCTGTTCTAACATCTTCTGCTCCTCATCCTGATCTCGTGGAAGGTCCGGATTGTCACTTCGACCACTCTCCGGCTCAGCTGCTGTTTCGGAAGTAAGGACAGGAACCCTTCTGGAAGCACCTGGGCCCCCTATTCGGACGGGGGGTTGTCTTGCTCGCGACATGGCTGGATTGCTCCCAGTTGCCGCAGCTTTTTGTTTTCCTTTTCGATCGTTTCGGGCCGGTTGCGAATCGGAGGTAGAGGAAGGACCAGGTGGATGACCAACAGTGGGGGTATTCTCCTGAGCAGGAAACCGAGCGCGGAATCTGGCGGCGACGGCCCGAAGCCTGGCCAGGCGCCGCTCGGAGGCCTCAAGATCCAGAAGCTCAGGAGCATGCTCATAACGCTCATAGGCTAGATCGACATCCTCCAGTGGAGGTATCTGAGATAAAGAGGGAGGAACTACTATTATGTTCATAATGTTTTTCCTCCAGTCCATAGTTGCTTGGCAGGCTGCCGCCCAGACGCCAGAGGTTCTCTCGGAACTCTCCATCCATGCGATAAGGTCATCAACTGCCCGGGGAACATCGGTCAGCAGGGGAATTTCGACTGCCCCCTGACGTAATCCCAGTAGATGATAAGACAGATGAACCAGTACTAGTTGCTGTTGCAGAGTCCGGTTTCTAGTTGCCAGCTTCTCGTTTTCCACTTCGAGTTTGGTGGCGTGTTGTCGAAGCTCGGTCTGGTTCTGCATCCTCATGCACTTGGTATAGTACAGCCGAACGTCGTGCCACACCTCATCCAATTCCTTATGGATCCGGAGTTGAAAATTTCGATGCTGGGCCTCCTGCTCTGATAGGACTTGGTCGAATTCGAGAACCTTGTTTATGCTTTCGAAAGAAAGCCTGTAACACTTTGGCAGAGACCCGAAGTCCTCTTGGATTTGAAGCAGGCAGGTGATCAAGCAGTCGGCGTCAGGAAATTCGGAGATCAGGGGGGCAAGCCCCCCCTTGGATAAGATATCAGTCAGGCTCGGACAGCCAGTCCCAGCCGGTACCGGGGAAGGAGCCGGGGGGCTGAAGATTGTAGATGGCTCCTGGTCATGATAAAATCAAGTTAGGATAAATATCTGAGGACGAAAAAAAATGGGAGGAGGAACGAGACAGGAACAAGTGAGAGTAAAGAAAATGTTCTTTATTGATAAAAAAAGATCCGAGTAGAAGGATACAAGAATAAAAAAGCAAAAAGGGCAAAAATCTAACTAACATTCTCGAGAGCTCCTTCTCCTTGATCATCCCCGCCACCACTGTTGTCGCTACCCGAATCATCCCCGGAAAAAACCAGATCAGGAGAAAGCGGAGGCCCGGCCGTCCCTGGGTCTTCTGGGCCAACCTTCGGAGAGGAAGAGGACTCAGCTTCAATGTCCTTCGGATTGAAAAAGCCCCTGTAATGCCCGTATATGGTACAGTACGGGGTGAAGTTCTCATCTTCGGGCAAGTCAGATCCGGAGACTGGAGCAGGAGGAAGGGGGCCGGGAAGCCGAACCACATCGGTGGACCAGCCTCGGACGTCTTCTGTCGACATCTGTTTCTCCCGCAGAGCTTCCCACAGCTTGGGGGAGAGGCCTTTCATACCACCTTTCTGAAGAGTGTTCACCAGGTGCAGCTGTTGGTCCTCGGCATTTGGATTATACCATTGCTTCTTGAACGAAGCCCTGATCGAAGGAGGGAACCAACCCCGGACATGCATATAAGTATTGTGGCATTGATGGGCGTTGGCGGCGAGGTTTAGCTCGGTCAGACGGAGCGACAGGGTTTGGCTCGCCAGGACCTTGTCGACAACAGGTTCGGTGAACTCCAAACGCTCTTTGTAGTTCGCCGCCCGAGCAGCTTCCAGTTCCTTCTCCAGAGTGCGCACCTTGGCTTGAAGTTGAGCCGACGCTTCTCTCTCGGCCCGGAGCTCGTCCTCCTTCTCGGCTCTGAGCTCTTTTTCTTTTCCCTCTAAGTGGCGTTCAAGAAAGGAAGAGAGAGCAGCTTGGAAGTCAGGGGAGTTGGCGAACTCGGAACTGAGCAGCTGAACCTGTAGAAAGATGATTTAAAAAAAAAACCAGGCAGAACAAAAAGAGAATGAGTTGAAAGATACCTGTGGGTGGGAAGATGAAACAGGAGGGGTCCCGGCGCGGGAAGATGATAGGGTCCGAGAATCATCGATCCGTTGCTTCTTACTGCCCTTCTCAGAACTCTCTCCCTTACGCTTGGCCGGGTAAAAGGGAGGTGGGGGAGGAATCTCAAGGGCAGATATGGTGGTATATCGAGAAGCTGGGGACCTCCCATCCCTGACCACATGGGTATCCCACGGCCAAGCCCGGACCCTGTTCGATTAGCATCCGGAGCTGGCGTCGAAGTACCGGAAGACTGAATGGGATTGAAAGGATGGTCGGCATTGGCAGGATTCCGGATAGCCTCCTGCTGAGCCGGAGGGTGGACTGAACCCTCCTGACCTGTATGCAGAGCCTCAGGCTCAAAAGTTAAGTCTTCTATGTCAACAGGGCCGAGGTCAGATGCCCCTAGATGGGGGGAGGGTTCTGAACGGTATCCTCCGTCTTGTTCTTATCCTGACCCTCCTGCTACAAGACCAGGTCGTTAGTCTTGTTCTTATCCTGACGCCCCAGCTTCGAGTTAGGGTCGGCCAGCTGGTCTTGCTGCTGTTGGACAGGGATCCTCGTGACTTGCAGGTTCCCCTGCTGGAGAATCTGGGTTGGCTTCTTCCGCCTCTCCGGTTTGCCTGCCTCAGAATCAGTCCCGGCCCCAGTGGCGATGGATTTCTTGACCTTCTTCTTCGGGATGGGGACCTTAGGGTCGTTTTCCACAGTTGGAGCTACGAAGAGGAACAGTTAAAACAAAGCTATTGAAGAGGGGAATAAGTATACCAAAGTAAGAGAGAGAAGAAGCATACCTAGAACCGGCCAGATAACCACCCAGCGGCTGTCCAAGAAGGCAGTGGCCGAGTATATTGCCCGGGGGAAAAGGTAGATAGAATTACCGGCCAGCCAATACTGGTCCAGGTTCAAGGCCTCTGAGGACAGGGTATTATGATTGGCACGTTGAGTTTCAGGAAGGAACGCCTCCCGGACGTCCACAATGACTTGAGAGTTCCACTTAGGGACCTTGTATAGTTCCGGGTTGAGAGTCACATAGCCTTTCTCCTGCCAGTTCTTGGCCGAGTCCTTCTTGCCGAGGATAAAGTCTTGTACCCCGGGACGCGCCTGGACGGTGTATATCATCTCCTTGCCGGGGCATTTGATGAGCATGTAGAAAGACTTCCACAGATTAAAAGAAGGGTCGATACCGCACCGAAGGCTCCTCACAAGAAAGCCCATCATCACAGCAATGACATGCATTTGGCCAGGCGAGATGTGATAGGACTCCAGGAATCGAGCATACAACGGAGGGAAGGGAAGGCTCAAACCCCACATGAAGTGGATCCGGGGAATGCATCGGACCGACTTCACAGACTCCTCGGCCCCGACAGCGGCCATCTGGGCGTTCAAGGGCACCGAAACCCCCATGCCACCGAGACACTTGGCGGTCCAGACATCGGCCTCAAGTGATGGTTTTCGGGCGGTGTCTATCTTCCTTTGTTCCCGGTTCTTAGAGCGCTTGAACTTTGGGCCAGAAGGGGTCACGTTGCTGCAGAGGTAGATCGGCTTGTAAGCCGCCGCCGAACCAACAGAAGCCGAGGCAGAAAGAGCAGTAGTGCTCTGAAGAGAGTAGGTGACAACGGCCTCAGACTGAACATTGTTTGATGCCATAGCAAAGGAGAGGAGAGAGAATATGAAGATTTAGAAAGAATGAATGACAGGATAACTTGGAAAGTTGGGAGCGACTAGTGAAAACGAGGGAGGCCTATTTATAGAGAACGAGAAAAAGGATGCGAAAAAGCAACGATTAAATGGGCTTGGGAAGCGAGAACAATGATGGCAATTATTAATTGTCCTCGAGAATGGCGCGCCTGTCCCATCGTTGTCGGGCAGGGAAGGAATTAAGAAAGACAATCTTTCCGCCCTCGGATCAGGAGAGGTTCCACCCTCGGCCGAAAGAACTGTCTTCCGGGGGGGCTAGTGGTGATACCAGGTCCAGGCCCAACTACCCAGTAGTAGTATGGGCTCGGCCCGCTATGAGGAAAAGGTAGTTTGGCAGTATCCGGGTTCGTACAACTCGGATAGGGACAGATACACTAGAGGACACACGGAGCATGGACCACACGGAGAGCATGGGTTACTGTATAAATAGTGCTCCTCAGCGCTATTCCAAGTAAGTATCTTCTCATTATTCAAGTGATTACCCCTTTTCTCTCCCGAGATCCATCTTCATCATCACGCCGGAGGGTCTACCCTCAGGTACCTCCCGGGGCTCTGTCTTGCAGGGCTAGGTATTAGATCAGGGACCAGGGGACCATCCGGACCGACCAGGCGGGCAGCATCAGTTTTGTTGATTAACTGTTTTGGTTTCTATGGAATCAAATTTTTTATATTGGAGAAATTTTTCTGAACTCCAAACTTTTCTAATTTTTCAATGAACTCTTTATATATTTTAACTTTCATAGTATACTATTTAATTTAGAGTTGGTCTCTTGAGTGACGATCACTATATAGTGACGAAAGACTATATTGGAATATGGAAGGAAGGAAGTCCTTATTTGCAATTTTGACAAAAATGCACTATTCACTTAGTCTAAAAAACAAGCATTTTAGTCTAAAAATAGACGTTAGCAAACATATCCATACAGTCTAAAAAACAAGCATTTTATTCTAAAAAATAACCCGTTAAGCGTGAAATACAAGCATGTTCTAAAAAACTACCTGTTTGGTCTAAAAAACAAGCATTCAAGGGTGAAATTCAAGCATTCTCTATAAAATCATCTTTTTTTGGTTCAAAATACATGAACTCTGAAAAGCAATCTGTTAACTGTGAAATGCAAACATTCTCTAAAAAACAACATATTAAGTGTGAAATGCAAACATGTTCTAAAAAACAACCTGTTTGGTCTAAAAAACAAGAATTCAAGTGTGAAATTCAAGCATGCTGAATGCAATTTGCATAAATTGCTGAAAAATCACCGTCCCGAACTTCTTTGCATATAAACCACGTCACTATATAGTGACCGTCACTTCCAAAACTAATTATTTAATTTAAACTGTACATATTGTTACTTGATTTTTTTAAGAATATTATATGATATTTCTTAGTTTTTTATATTAAAACATGATAGACTACATATTTACTTTAAATTGATCAATATTTTAACACAAAAATATTATCATTTAAATTTAAATATATACTATAATGATAGATCCATAATATTTAGAAAAATTGATCTTTCAAAATAGTTATTCATGTCTGGTTATCCTACTTTTTGTCATGTCTGGTTATCTTCCACCCACCCACTAATGTTGCAGATAAATTGAACAAGTGAATAAAATGTAGTGGTAGTGTTGAATTAATTCCACCGGAGACTTTGAAATCAAGTTTGAACATTGGACTTAGTCTTTGAGAGATATTCCACAAACAGTAACTATTACAGTCTCTGGTTGTAAAGTCCTCGACTTTGTTTGTTGTCAGTTTTGTGGACATTCACAACTGTGCTGAAAAGTTGTGAAGTTGGACAGTATTTCAAGATCAATTATCTTTAGCAATGAAATATTATCATGGGATGAATCTGGTCAGAATCCAAGATCAATTCAGTAATTACGAGAAAGGAATATTGGGATGAATTGATATAGTTGGAAAAGAATATCAGAATATGGAAAGCAAAGCGTGGTCTTTTGGAAAGACAAGATCCTGCTTTATATGTGCTGAATAGGTGAGTTAAGCAATACCATATTTGATGTGGAATATCCCATGAAGGTTGAATGCAGTCGTCCAATCATGAAGCTTGAGGAGTGAATGATTTGGTAAATATGGAAGAAGAATATTCGGGTGTTATTATGGGTAAACAACGAAGCATGTTTAAACATAGTCCTTCAGAGTTTCGAATATTTGTTTGAATCGAAAACTGCAAACCGAGTCACTGTCATTGTGTTGAAGTACAACTCTTGTGCGATCAAAGAAGATATTCGAAGATATTGAGTTCCGATCTGATTAGATTAGGAATATATTATTCGGTTGTATTTTAGTTAGGATTAGTCTCAATCTGTAGAAATAAGGAAAGAATATATTTCCTACAGTTTAGCTATAGAAGTAGAAGATAGCATAGAGACTAAGTTCAGCGGTGATTATCCAAACGAGGAAGATCAGCACAGCCGTTATTAACGACGAGGAGATCAACACGGCATCGAGCTATAAAAGGAAGACGCAAGCTTAGAAGAATGGGTCGAACTTCATAGAAAGTATTCTGCATCCAGAATAGCTTTACATTCGAAGGAGTTTGAGTCGACCAATCAACAGCCTATGCCTTCACCGGAGTCTGGAAACCACACGCCTTGAAACCTCGGGAGAGGTAGTCATAGAAAGTTGAGTGAGGAGTTCGACCTAGTCAAGTGAGGAGCTTGACATTGACCGGCACGTGAGGGGTGCTCACAATTTCACAAGACATATAAGTCATAGATAGTTTAATGTTGAGGACTTTGTAATTATATTGATTATCCAGTGAATGATTTCTGGACTGGGCAAGGCCCCGCGGATGTAGGTGTTTTAGCACTGAACCGCGTGAACAATTCTCGTGTTCTTTTACATTTACGTTCTGCATATGTATGTTTAAATATCACTGCTGCCATGTTTAAACATAAGTTTAAATGTTGGACTAAGACACGAGATTAGCATTTGCATTGAAAGTTTGATAAACTAGGTTGGTAGAAATTTCAATTGGTATCAGAGCAAGTCACTACGTGTGTCCTTTAACAAGGAGATTGAGATCCGATCTACTAACAATGAATTTGCAAGGAGAATATTCATTCTTATTACCACCTATTCTAGATGGTACTAATTATGAGTATTGGAAGGCAAGAATACTTGTTTACCTTGATTCAGCTGATGATGATGATCTTCGGTATTACATAGAGAATGGATGGATGCCATCAGAGACTACACTTGAAGCAACCTGGACTCCAGAAGAAAAGAAGGAAAAGAACTTGAATGACAAGACATTAAATATAATCTTCAAAGCTGTAGATCAAGAACATCTCAAGCTCATATCTGGATGTACTCAAGCAAAGAAGGTATGGAATACTCTGAAGACTTACCATCAGAAGGCGGCGGATGCTACAGAAAAAGATGGAGCCAAGAGACAAAGTCAAGAGTCGATGAATGTGCAGTTACGATGTGAGCAACAAGAGACGTCTTCCGTTGATTCCTGTAGTGATGATGAAGAGGATAAAGAATCAGAAACACGCTTCAACGAGCATGTGTCTGATGGTGCAAGTATGATTGAAGAATCTAACTCCCGATGTTTAACATCAACACACCATGTTTAAACATCAGCGGCATCGCAAAATCTGTTAACGAGCCAGAGATTAAAGATGATGGAGACATTTATGCCATGTATGAAAAAATGCATATGTCGTGGATGAAGGCAGCTGAAGTCAACAAGGAATTGAAGAATGAGAAAGAGGCATTGTCAGAAGAATGTATAAAATTGAAGTCTCATTTGGATCAGTTACAAGTTAGTTTGGAAGCACAAAGGCAAGAGTCCATCTCCATGAAAAAGCGAGCTGAAGAGGTAGAAGGAACCATCCAGAAACTGAACAAAGGTACAACTGTTCTAGATGACTTACTTATGATGGGTAAAGTCTCAGGTGACAAGCATGGACTTGGATATAACCACACTGCAAATCAAAGGCATGCACCTGGATATGATGGTTTTGCTGGAAACAAGCAAGGAAAAAGACTACTTGGACATGGTGATATTCCTGAAGTGAGATGCAGACAACCTCAAGCAATTAAAGTAAAACCTCAGTCCTCTCGGATGAAGAAGAATGCGACAAGGAGGTGCAACTATTGCATGGTTCAAGGGCACTTAGAGTGCCAATGTTTTAAATTGCAAAATGACATCAAGAAGGGGAAGCAAGTCAAGTCATGTGACAACATGTTGAAATACCCATCCCGGATGGCTAAAAAGATATGGGTTCGTAAAGACTCACTATGCTATATTGTACGTACATGTTATAATGCATATTCTAGGAATGCATGGTATCTTGATCATGGCTGTTCGCGTCATATGACTGGGAATTCAAAGTTGCTGAAAAATATTGTGCCATGGAGTGGAACTGTCATATTTGGAGATGGTAAAACATGCAAGGTTGTAGGCAAAGGTGAATTCTTGATCAAATGTTTTCCTATATTCCGTGATGTACTGCTTGTTGAAGGTCTTATGTCAAGTGTGTTGAGCATAAGTCATCTATGTGATCATAAGCTAAACGTGTGGTTTGATGAGAGGAAGTGTACGATCAGGAATGGCAACAATGGAGTTCTCAAAGGAGTTAGATCATCAAACAATTGTTATCTACTGGATGAAAGAGCTGTTATGAGATCCATAGATACGGCGGTACATAATGCACTTGGGAAACTTATCTCAGAACTAGACCATGTTGTAACATCCGAATTTCATATGCAACAACAGATTCCAGAGGATGTTATAACATCAACGTCCGAAGTGAATCAGTTTCAAGGGATGAGAAATCATAGTGTTGGTGCTACAATGTGCAGAAAACCGTACGAGTCCCCAGACTATAAAGTTTCACAACTGGATCATTGGAAATACAATCTCCGAGATAAAGCACGAAGAGAATTTCAGCAGTTTGACCGGAGTAAGGATGGGTTTTGGGGTTCACGACCAAGAAGAGTTAACCAGATAAGGAGTCAAAGCATGTTTCAAGAAAGATTTGACAGAGATACATGGAACACTTCTACACATGAGGCTCATAAGGATCTACCCCAGTGGAGAGACGCACCAATGACTTGGAGTAAGAAACTCAACATCTTTCAGCCCCATAAAAGGTTGTATCAAGGAGGCTCCAAACTTATGGCTATTGAGCATGGTTCAAGATCGAAGAACCTTGCATATCTCAATGCAAAGTTGATGCGTCTTAGACAAAACCAAGGTGTTTGTCATGTTTGAGGTACCAACCTTGCCTCTATGTATAATTGTATTTTTTATTTGGTTCCGTTTTTTTTTCTTTATTTGTGTGTAAAAGAAAAAGAAAAATCCAAAAAAAAGGAGGGAAGTTGTGAGATTAGGTGCTACAACATGGAGTCAACAGCAACTGCAAATGGATGTTTAAACATCTAGTTGATCGGACGGTCAGCCAGGAGGATGTATATGGATTAGGCGCTGCAACATGGAGACAACAACTGGAAATGGATGTTTAAACATCACGTTGGTCAGACGGTCAATCATAAGGATGAAAGTGCTGAGAGTGTATTTGAAGCTCGTCTGTTCTACTTGAATGTGATTCTGAAGCAGTCCACACAATCTTCCATCTATCAACGGTCAGAGGCTGTTTGAAGGATTTCTTGAGGGTGGTCTTGATTAGTTTTGCTTGAAGACAAGATTCTGAGTTTTGTGCATGTTGGTGTGGAAGAGTTTTCGGCAGAATCAGCTATGAGGAGATTCAATTTTTAAACTATGCTCTATAGAGGTTTGGTGTTGCAAACTGTGCATTTATATATTCCCCTCAAAGGTGTATCTTGGGATGGATACTTTGATTTGTAATCATTGTGGTGCTCTGAGTATGTAATGGTCAGATTAAGAGATGTCTAAGACAGGGGGAGCAAATTCTGGTTTTGGTGTTGACTTTGATGTCCAAGATGTCGCTGATCATGTTACAACATCTGAACCAGACCATGTTATAACATCATATTGACCAGAAGATAGAAGGAGTTGCAGCAATCACTAGGTTTTTGATACTCCGAGGTTGGATATTCTTGAAGAAATCTGTGGGCCTATGCTGTAACATCATATCAGCTAGTAAACTTATTCTCTGGATCTGGATAGAATTTCGATTTGCACGAGTGGAAGGAGTGAACTTTGCAGACACTTCTAACGAGAGCATTGTAGAGTATGATCGTCTCACCCAGTTCTTATTGATGAAGGCTATCGTCGAGGGGGAGTAGATCACACACTGCTGTGAGAGAATGCACCTGAACTGAGAGACATACCTAAACTGAGGATGATTGTATTTAAACATGGAGTATGTCTTAGCAAGGACTGGAAGTCTGATTGTAGACCGAAATGGGTACGGTCTAGCTGGGCTGAATTAGCTAGGATGATCTCTCTGAGAGTTGAAGTCAGATTTATGAGGTTCCCAAGATTGTGATGTTGTACCATAGAAACAAAACAGAGTTTGGTACAGACAGATGAGGCTGCTAAGGCGAAGTTAGGTCCATTCTTTTCTCCCTATTGAACTCTATTTTCAGATATTTTTGCTTTGATATTTTGGGAGTTTGCTGTTTCTGGGATATTTTGGTGCATCTTTGGCACATTTTATGTTCCCAATGGGGAGAATATTTTGATGGATGACAGATGGTCATTTAGTTTGGTTGCTTGTTGGGATCAAATGTGTCCATTTATTTTGGAACATTATTTTGGCCATTTAGCATGAATGGCTGTGTTTATCTACTTCTGGTGAGTTGGGGGAGCTTACTGAATATGCATGCATGTTGTTTCTGATTACATTTGATGCTTATGGAGTTCTGAACCTGAGGGAGAGATATGAAGTTTCTCTGCATCAAAATAGTGTATGTGGTTCCACACAATGCCAAAGGGGGAGATGAAGAGTTCAGAAGTTTCAGGACGATGTAGTTGACTATTTTGTAGAAGCCACTATGTTTAAACACACTGGATGTTTAAACGCCTACTCTAGCGGAATCAGAAACTGAGCAACAATCTTTGAGATGTTTAAGCACTTGCTCCAGCGGAATCAGAAACTAAGCGGCAGTTTGTTCGAGCAAGCCTTTGCCATGTTTATGGTCCCAAGAGGGAGACGTTTGGAAAGTGGCTGTAGCACATCATGATTGTTACGTTATAACATGATACAATGAAGAGTTGTTCTTATACATGTCCTAATGGTTTAAGTATTCTAAGACTCGGGGGGAGTTACTCTTATTCATGTTCTAACGTTTATTCATTGCTGTGTCCAAATGATGATGGGTCCACAAAATACCAAAGGGGGAGATTGTAAAGTTCTCGACTTTGTTTGTTGTCAGTTTTGTGGACATTCACAAATGTGCTGGAAAGTTGTGAAGTTGGACAGTATTTCAAGATCAGTTATCTTAAGCAATGAAATATTATCACGGGATGAATGTGGTCATAATCCAAGATCAATTCAGTAATTACGAGAAAGGAATATTGGGATGAATTGATATAGTTGGAAAAGAATATCAGAATATGGAAAGCAAAGCGTGGTCTTTTGGAAAGACAAGATCCTGCTTTATATGTGCTGAATAGGTGAGTTAAGCAATACCATATTTGATGTGGAATATCCCATGAAGGTTGAATGCAGTCGTCCAATCATGAAGCTTGAGGAGTGAATGATTTGGTAAATATGGAAGAAGAATATTCGGGTGTTATTATGGGTAAACAATGAAGCATGTTTAAACATAGTCATTCAGAGTTTCGAATATTTATTTGAATCGGAGACTGCAAACCGAGTCACTGTCATTGTGTTGAAGTACAACTCTTGTGCGATCAAAGAAGATATTCGAAGATATTGAGTTCCGATATGATTAGATTAGGAATATATTATTCAGTTGTATTTTAGTTAGGATTAGTCTCAATCTGTAGAAATAAAGAAAGAATATATTTCCTACAGTTTAGCTATAGAAGTAGAAGATAGCATGGAGACTAAGTTCAGCCGTGATTATCCAAACGAGGAAGATCAGCACAGCCGTTATTAACGACGAGGAGATCAACACGGCATCGAGCTATAAAAGAAAGACGCAAGCTTAGAAGAATGGGTCGAACTTCATAGAAAATATTCTACATCCAGAATAGCTTTACATTCGAAGGAGTTTGAGTCGACCAATCAACAGCCTATGCCTTCACCGGAGTCTGGAAACCACACGCCTTGAAACATCGGGAGAGGTAGTCATAGAAAGTTGAGTGAGGAGCTCGACCTAGTCAAGTGAGGAGCTTGACATTGACCGGCACGTGAGGGGTGCTCACAAATTCACAAGACATATAAGTCATAGATAGTTTAATGTTGAGAACTTTGTAATTATATTGATTATCCAGTGAATGGTTTCTGAACTGGGCAAATCCCCGCGGATGTAGGTGTTTTAGCACTGAACCGCGTGAACAATTCTCGTGCTCTTTTACATTTACGTTTTGCATATGTATGTTTAAACATCACTGTTGCCATGTTTAAACATAGGTTTAAATGTTGGACTAAGGCACGAGATTAGCATTTGCATTGAAAGTTTGATAAACTAGGTTGGTAGAAATTCCACAGGTGACTAGTGGAAATGTGGTGTATAAATAACCTAGGCAAAAGCACAAGAAAGATGCCCTAAAATATCTACTAATATGCAGTTCCTCACCTGATTCATTCTCCTCAGCCAACTGCAGGTTCAATATGGCCATGCTTCAAAATCAGGCTGCATGGAGATTGAATGGAGAGCTCTAATGGAGTTCAAACGAAGCCTAACCGACACAGGCAATACTTTGTCATCATGGACAGGACCTGATTGCTGTTCTTGGCATGGTATTTCCTGCCACAACCACACTGGTTCCGTGCAGACGATAAATCTCGGAAACGCCTTCAATACCGATGTTTTGGGAGGTCATATCAATCCCTCCTTGCTGAATCTGAAGCAGCTCGAGTACCTGGATCTCAGCTCCAATGATTTTTCAGGGATTCCAATTCCAGCTTTTCTCGGATCCCTGGAAAATCTCAAGTACCTGAATCTGCTGACGGCAGGATTTAGCGGTGCTGTTCCCGAGCAATTTGGAAATCTTTCTCGTTTGCAACATCTCCATCTTGGCGACTCTGAATTCAGTACCAGAAAATCCTCTTCACTGCATTCCACGAGCCTGGAATGGATTACCCGACTTTCCTCTTTGAGAACTCTGCAGCTTTCCACAATCGACTTGAGTGAGTCTCTTGATTGGTTGGATTCCATTAACATGCTTTCTTCTTTGCGTGCGTTGAGCTTGACTAATTGTGGGTTGGTTAATGTGACGCTTTCTCGTCATCTTAGCCTCACATCCCTTGTTTCACTTGATCTCAGTGAAAACAGCTTGTATTCAGCCTTGCCTCCCTGGATTTTTAACCTTGACAGCCTCAAATACCTTAGGGTTTCTAATAGCAATCTGCTAGCCCCGATTCCTGGTTTGTTTCAAAAACTAACCTCTCTCAATAGTCTTGATCTTTCTGTCAATTTATTTGGTTCTTCATTTCCAGATTCATTGTGCGAACTAACTGGTCTCGCTCACGTGGATCTTAGTTTGAGTAACCTCCAGGGTTCGCTTCCAGTTTGCCTTGGGAAAATGACTTCCCTTGAAACACTTAATCTGAGAACCAATGAGCTAAGTGGAGACATACTTAGTGACCTAGGTTATCTTGTGCACCTTACTGATCTGGATTTTTCTGCCAATCGTTTCAATTCTTCGATTCCCTTGAGTTTTGGACAGCTCTCCGAATTGCTCTAAATCTTTTTGACAATCAGTTGTTTGGAGTACTTCCTCCGGCCTTGGGGAAACTCCACAAACTACAGTTGTTGGATGTTTCTTACAATTCTTTGATCGGTCAGCTGTCTGAATCCTTTTTTGAGGGACTCGAAATCTTAGACACCTTGATCATTTCCAAAAACCAGAGCCTTATTTTCAATGTGAGCACGGAATGGATCCCTCCGTTTCAAACTCAGGATATTGAAATGGATTCTGTGTTTTTAGGAGTGAGGGCCTCGTTTCCTCGTTGGATTCAAACCCAAGGTGATCTTACTCAACTGGTTTTGAGAAATACTAGTATCTCGGGTGTTATACCTGACTGGATTCGAACTTCATATCATGATCTTTATTACTTGGATCTTTCCAGCAATTCTCTGACAGGCTCTATTCCTGAATTTGATGCAAGTAACACTGCACCATTTCAAGTTCTTAAGCTTTCTGACAACCAGCTCACTGGTAACATTCCTGAACAAGTATGCAACTTACAGAATCTGTATGTTCTCAATCTTGCCAGCAACAGGCTGACAGGAAGGATTCCTTCATGCCTGGGAAGCATACAGAATCTGGTAGCGTTGGATTTGGCGAATAATAGCTTTTCTGGTCTTATCCCGAATGAACTTGGTTATTTGGACCACATTTTGTTTCTACATCTGAATGGGAACAAGTTATATGGGGAGCTTCCATTGTCATTACATAATTTGAAAGCCTTGAGAACTCTTGATGTTGGCGATAATCAGCTGAGTGGCTTTATACCAAAATGGATCGGAAAGGAATTCTCATTTTTGAAATTTCTGAGACTTGAATCCAACAAGTTCACCGGTGAAATTTCTGCAAATCTCTGCCAGTTGCTGTCGCTTCAAATCTTAAATCTCGCAGACAATAATTTTTCTGGTACCATCCCACCTTGTCTTGGAAACTTGAGTAAGATGTTATCAGATGAATCTGGTGTAAACATTGATGTAGAATGGTACTCTGAGGCCCTTTTTAGTATTTTCAAAGGGAAGGAACAAGAGTACACCTCAAACCTCAAGTATGCAAAATTCATATCTCTTTCGGGAAACCACCTGCATGGTGAGATCCCTATTGAGCTGATGCATCTCAAGGGGTTGCAAAATTTGAATCTGTCGAAAAATGAGCTTACAGGAAAAATTCCAGCCAGGATATCCAATTTGATGCATCTGGAGTCATTAGATTTGTCGATAAACCAACTTTCTGGAGATGTTCCTCAAAGTTTAGCTGATTTAGATGCTCTGAGCTATCTCAACTTGTCCTTCAACAATTTTTCAGGGAGGATACCGATGGGGAATCATTTTGATACCTTGAGCAATCCATCTGCTTATGAAGGGAATGGAGGACTTTGCGGGAAGCTGCTAATGAAGAGCTGCTCTGATGATTCTACACCATCTGATAACCGAATTGATGCGGTTTCTGATGGCGACAGTGTGTTAGAGTGGCCTTGGCTTTATGCTGGTACAACGCCTGGTTTTGCAGTTGGTTTCTTGGGTGTTCTCAGCATTCTTTATTTCAATTTTTCATGGAGATATGCATACGTTACCTTTGTGGAAAATGTCTGCTATAGAGTCTTTGCTGCTTTTGCTATCTAGTTCAGTAATATACGCTAGCTTATTAGTGTTCTTATTTTCCTTGTAATAATTTATTTTAAGAAATAAAAAATTTCTGGATTCCTTTTTTGAGCATCCTGCTGTTTCATTCATGCAAGGCTCTTTAGGAAATCAAGTCTCACTTTTCAGTAATGGAATTCATCTCTTAAGAGCATAATGGAAGAAAAATGGCAGGACGTCAATTGTAGAAGTTCTTGTGTCAATATACGATCCAATGATATACACTTAGTAAGAGGAATTTACAGCATTGTTCTTGAATCCCTATATATATACACACACTGAAAAAAATTAAGAATCCTAGCTAGCTATACACATACAAGTACACCATACTTGTTCAAACCTGCTTCAGTTGGCCTGATTGAGATCTCTCAAACTGCTCAGAAGGGTCGGCAGGACTAACTAAATCCCACCTCGATGAGGTCCATCGCTGAGCGAAGGTGCGAGCCCTGTTCAATGATCTAGAGCTTCTACTTCTCATCTGGTTTGGAGTCATCTCAACCACCAAATCAACGATTCCTTTGATTCCTCCATTCCCTTGAATTGCATCACCAGTTTGATCCCTTGTCCTTCTTAGCCATTGAACGGCATAGATCAGAAAGCAGATGGTAGTCGTGGAAGCAGAAATAAGGAATAATCCCCAGAAGCTACCAAAGTGCAGACTCTCAGCCTTGGGGTCATCGGAATTAGAGCAGTTCATGGATGAACCAAACCACTGATTCTGTAGCCGTGTAATTACACCGTTCTCCAGGAGCATCAGAATGGCTTCAGAAAAATCCCTTGCTATTGGAGAACCTTTCTCGAATACCTTCAAAAATACGTTCATTCATGACATGGTTAACCTTTTCTGTTTCAAGAATTAACTTAAGAGAGTAATACTTTTCAAAGCTAAAATTTTATTATACTAATTTTGCACCTAATGTTAAGATTACTTTTTATGGGACTAAACTATGCATTGAAAGATTGAGCGTTAAGAATGGGAATAGAGGGAGTACTACTTACGAATCCTAGTCCTCCATTTCTGTAGGTCGGTCCAGTAACCGTGTAATCTTTGCAGTGTTTTTGCAGGAAAACTTTCTGATAAGGGAGCTCAAGAAATGCAGCTGTGATATTTCCACTATTGAATTCCTCAGGGTAATTCTCCGAGCTGCCAATTGATTTGATGTTCCTGAGTAGAAGCACATCTTTCAGATAGTCATTCACGTAGGAATCGCCATCACATCCAACAGACGCATTTGTTCGCTTTATCCAATCTATATCGGTCACAGTAGGCTCGAGTCTGGGAACCGTGAGCATTGAAGTCAGGCTTGCTGTGTAACTTGAGGTTATTACAAACACCAAAAAGAGCCACACCCCAAGCACTACTTTACTGTAATTGCTCTTTATAGTTTCTCCTGTTTGAAAAATAACAAATATTTCCGATGTAATATACTCAACAAATTCGAGAAACTTTGGAACAAAATTCTATCAATAAAGTAGTTGAGCATAAACATGCTCCGTTTTTTGAACGAGTGATGCTAATAGGCAAAACACTTACTTTGAGCAAAGAAAAGAGTTGAGAATGTGAACCACATTGCAGTTGCGAGCTGGTCTTTCCGAGAGCCCATGAATTGAGGGTTGGTCTGGTGCTCCATGAACCAAACAACAAACATGGTGTAGAACATGATTGAAAATGTCGCAAACCACATGTTTTTGGTGAACGGCTTCATAAACATCCATGCCTCCTGGTAATCCTGTTTCACTTTGACCATCATGGACAAACCTGATTCTGCAAATGGATGCGTGAAATCTACGTACTTTGAACGACTTGCCAAAATCGTAATATCTCCAACAACAGCACTAACATTCTAAAAGATGAGAACATGTAAAGAATATCAATTCATTGAAAGAAAGTAACCTTAACAGATACAATATACATATGTGATGACAGGGAGACAGAGACAGAGAGGGCACTTTAGAACGGTTACCTTTGTGATGACAAGGTTAACAAGAGAACTATAGTTGCCATTGTAAGGCACAAACTCATAAGGCAGAGCATATTCTCGTTCCACAATATTGATTGTTTCTCTGAAAACATCAATACAGAATCCGCTATACTTATCAATGTCTGCTATCATGTTAGTCGAAGGCACCTTCACAAATTCTGGAAAAGTTGTGCCTCCTGGAACTCCAATTATCATAGGCTTTGCATCAGTTGGCATTGTCCAGCCTCTAGGGACTCGGTTTAGTTCTCCGGGCCAGTTTATCGTAAGGTCCAAAGCACTCAGACTCTTAACATCTACAAGCCCAAAAGGATGGGACCAAATCGCCAGCTCCTTATAACTCCTCCCGACAATGTTAATAATCTGAAATAGAGATTCGCTTGATAATGCTCCATTACCATCCAAATGAACATCACCACTTAAGCCAGTAAAGTTGTTTGATCTGACTACCTTTAGAATGGACTCTGAAGCATTGTTGCTTAGTTCTGCAGCAGCTTTTGAGAGAGCTGTGATGGCATCAAATGCTCTCAGGGAATGAATTCCAGGCTCTAATTGGTGTTCATCTGGGAATTCTGATCTTAAACTTATCTGAAACTCTTGCCTAAACCTAGAAAATGCTTTAGTGTCTTCATGAAAGTGAGACTTGATTCCTAGAGAGCCTTGCATAGATGTCAAAACAGAAGGTTCTAAAGAATCCAAGAGATCAGAAAGAGAGTCTCCAAGAATCCACACTGAATCTCTCCCAATTAGTCCTGTTCTCTTGGCTTCTTGAAACAAAAGACCAGCTAAAGATGATGAAGACCGAAGAACAATAAATACCCGAGATTGTGTCATTTTAAACAAGTTTGTCATCTCATCTTGAATCATTGCTTCTGGATCAGGCACTGAAGATGGTGGTGGAAGAACTAAATGCGACTCAATCTCTGCACCAACTGCTTGAAGTTTTTCAGATAACACAACTATCAGCTCAGAATCACCACCACCATAAATATTTTCCTCATAAATAACCACTACTTTCCGCCATTTGAAAGAGCCAATGATGCCAGTAATACAGGATGCCTGATCCAGGTTGTTGGGAACCATAGGAAGCAAGAAAGGCCACCTCTGCTGCATGAACATGGCTCTCTGAGAAGAGTGGCCAAATGAAAGTATTGGGATTCGGTATCTTTTTCCAACAGCATCAGCAACCAAAACAGTTTGCTCCCAAGTCTGCAAACCAATTATCACTTTCACTTGATTTTCTCTGATCAACTCTTCAGCTGCGCATTGATTCAGGTTAATTAAGACTTCCAGTAAACTTACTTTACAGAAATAGTCATCAAAAGCACATAGTTTAGTACTTACCAGCAGAAACTGCTTGGATTGGATTGTTTCCGATGCTCCGGAAGTGAAGAGAAAATCTGTAACTATTTGATACATTATTGAAACTACGAACTGCCATGTTCATGGCTACATGTTGCTCCTTCCCAGCGCGAGAATCGACATCTATGATTGCACCAATATTTATAGTTATAGGTTCATTCTTTTTGGCTTCTGTTAAAAAGCTCAAGAAGATGAATATGAGTAGGACATATAGCAGAAATTTATAGCACTTTGCACCTTTGCTCTTGCAAATAAAATGAAAACCCATTATATCTTTGTTCCTTTTATTTCACAGAATTCTGTAATTTATATGGAAAACTAGATGTAAAAAACATGTGTAGACAGAATATCAGAATGGGAGTACGTTTGAATAGTCATGCAAGTTTGAAAAGTCTTGATTGACTTGGACAAGGTTACTAGGGCCAATCTGATTGGTCATTAGAAGATATTAATTCCTCACCTGGTGCTGCTTCTATGCCATTCATCTATCAAAGGCTTCTTGTGATTGGCAAGAGTTTTTGAAAAAAGAAAAACCCTGGTAGCATAATTTTACAACAAAAATAAAAATAACAAAAAATAATCTAGTATGTATATATAGTTGTATATATATAATAACCTCAATGTTGTTAGAGATAACAAAAATGCAATTAAACGAAATGTTTGTTCAAAACAAAAGACTAAAAAGCATTATATCAACCAGAAAACTTATACCATCTACTTTGTGCTAGAGTTAACATATTTTGCATGAAAAAATCAAAATTTCATAGGCTTGGAGAGGGCGTAAAGACTAAAGACAATAATGATATAGCAGAGTCAATATTGAACAACACTTGAGTGAAAGGTATCACCTGACTTGTAAACAAATTTTGGGAATTAACTTGCAAGACCGGACTCTTGAAAGCACTAGGAAACATCTGCTTTGGCGTTCAAGATTAATCTCTTCTACTGCATATGCTATCTACACTTCTGCCTTCTCTCTTTGTTTTAAAACTTTTTTTTAATACTGCATGTTTATTTATCATTTAAGATGTGTTGAATTGTGAGGTAATTCAACTTACCCTTGAAACTCAATGTGAAATGGATTACTCAAGAAATTTTATTTCAAATATGATGCTTACAAACTTCAAATAAGCACAGTGATAGTGATGAAATTACCGTAAAGATGATTCCGCCTTGCTCCTGAACATTGCCTCTGGTAAAGGGAACTCAAGTAAACTTGCGAACACAGCCTACACAAAATCATGTGCATATATCAATACTAGAGTTTTCTTGACAACACTAGATGGATAAAAAGGAAATCAAAATATTTGAAATTAAAATACCTTCTTATCAGTAGCAGGATGATTTCCTGAAAATATTGCTTGTAATGATCTCCAGACTGGAATCTCCCATCGGTTCCTTCCGCCTTTCCTCAATTTGTTTCCCATCAGTGACCTTGATAAATTCAGGTGTGGGAAGATGGTCAAGTATCCCATGACTGTGTTCTTAATCTTCTGAAATTCTAGTATTCCATAATATGTTATTCCATGTATTTCAGAAGATGATTTATCAAGCCAACAAGTATGTAGCACTTGAATCTGTCACTGGTGAATCCATCTCTATGAATGAACGAGATAATAAGATGAACCCAAATACACAACAATGCAAATGATTCCCTACTTGAGGCGTCTTCCATTATCAGCAACACACTGTTTGCGGACCAGAAATCCTAAATGAGCAGCACTCCTAGCAACAAACACACTGTCAGCTGATAAATCAGTCATCTGTTCAACATCTCTTTGAGGCAGAACACATGAAACTTTTTGAGAATAATATCTTCAGCTCAAAACCTTCTATTTTATCTACTAAAACTAGAGCAGTAACGATGCAGAAAAATGATAAGAAAGGGGAGATATCTAAGAACACTGGAACAACGACAAATGTAGAATGGGAAATGTGGAAAGGCAGTGGAGAAACAATTTGATCCTTCCACATGCCATCGATGAACATTCCAGCTCAGTGCAATAATTAATTTGTTTTGTTTGGACAGCTCAAGCTTGTATCATTTCCCATTCTACAGTTGAATGGAATCAATAGCAAAAACTAACATGATTAAGAAATGAAACCAAATAAATAATGAGATATGAATCGTGTATTTCAATTAGAATAAGCACATCAATCCAGACATATTTTGACATCGATTCCACTGTCAATAAGAGACTGAGCAACTGCTCTAATCTTACCCTCAAACTTGTCTCTATCTCTTGGGGTGTAAGAAGCAGTGTATACATCTGCTTCTCTTGCCCTCTCAGCCAATATACGGCCTACAGATAAACAGGCCGGTATATCTGATCTTGACTTAAGAACAGCCTTGATGTCTTTGGAATTAGTACCAGCAACTGCAACCTGCTTGCTTGTCACTCTGTGGGTTATTGAAGCTGAAACAAAACGCTTTGATATGAAAACGTCGAGTGTAAAAGGCTCCATGTAAGCCACAGTTCGTTGCTTGAAAGACACGTGCTTATTCAGATTCTTAGACCTTTTCTCCTTTTGATAAGTGTACGGTCGGCTATTGTCATCATCCACGAAATCCTCAACCCCGAAAAAACTCCGTGGCGCTAAATACGCCTGTAAAAATAAAGTTAATTAGTTGGGAACTGAAATCTAATAATAGTCATGCAATATCACTACATCATGATATTAGAAAAATTCATGTGTATTATATAGTTGCTATGTGATGGGTAGTGGAGTAGAGCTTACAGCTGCTATGTGCTGACATAAGATGCATACAGGTGGTACATCATATCTGCTGTCTGATTTCATTACAAACAATTATATTTGAGATGTTAGATAATAGACAGCACCTTATCAATTTGCCTTAACAGTTAGTAACTTAGGACTAGTACCCATTGTACCTATAACTGCAAGATCTCATTCTCATGCAAACGTTCAATTCTAATAAGTTCAAGAAGAGTTAATATCTGTTCTGAGCGGCCATCACTCTAAGTTAAGTAGTTAACAAGGGTATAGGGAGACATTGGTTCCACAGGCAATGGAGCAAGAAGTAAAACGTAAAGCAAGTATCATCTAAACATGCAGCACAAATTAGTAAAAATATCACAAGTGACATTGACAGAATACAGAGCCAAATAGTGCAAAGGTTTCAAAATTAAGCCTTGATTTCATTTCCCAAGGATATCACTCCTGTTAATTTTGGCTATCCAACACATTGAAATTGCACATATGAAAACAACTGTTCAACTTAACTGCTAATCTTTGTTTTAGAACATGATGCATATAGTGTGAGCGCATTTAAACAGACAACTCCAGTAAATTAAACCTTACATACAGTTGAAAATAATATAAAAAATGCTGAGTGTATTGAAGAGGTTATTTTAAAATGTGTACCTTCCCACTGTGGAAGCTAGCATTTTGTGCACAGTGTAACGGCCGGAATTTGTAAGCCCCGTGTGCACAGAATCTCTCACACAATTGCTTCAGCATTATCCTACCAGCAAAGAAAGCTAAAGTTCAATGAGATCAATTTTTATCAAACAACATATGCAATCAACCGAGACAACAGGAAACCGCATCAACAGAAAAGCAAAAGTAAAGCTTTTTGCTGCAGCAAAACATGAACTAATAAACCATATATGAACCGACATGGCGACATGAGAGAGTGTGAGAATCTACAGAAATTTGAGAGTCAAATTAAATAGAGCTCTTTCTAATATATTCTAAAAACATAAGAAATCTGGGAATCTAGTGACATAATCAAAAGAGTAGTCATCAAAATAAAAAGGAACGTATGCATAAAAGTGGCAAAATAAGACGACCATCATCAAAAAAGAAAAGAAAAATAAATAAACTCCCAAGAACACACATACTTTGAACGAAAAAACCAGAAGTCTGACCGAAAATGGAAATGACAGGAAAAACCTCCTAGCAGTGTTGACGGAGAGGGAGGGGTTACGCCGCCGCCTGTCGTTCAACCGATGTGGTAGTAGCTGGGCAAAGCTCTCAATTTTCAGTGATTAGGGGGGATTTAACAAGTTACAAGTTGTTTCATAATTGAGTTTCCATTTAGGTCATGTTTGTAGAAGCTTATAAGTAAGTAGTTCCGTTCAATTCAGTTTAGTTCAGTTCAACAAAAAATAATTTGATCAAATTTTTGTACTTTTGGACGTGGTGGTTCGATTTTCAATACATTAATTTTCACTTCAGTTCAGTTTAATTAAGTTTAGTTTAATTGAATTCAGTTCAGTTCAGTTTAGATCAATATAAAATAAGTTCAGACAAGCGAACGCTTGAGTGAATTTTACTTTTGAAAAACCTCATCACCCATTTTTTTAAAGAAAAAGTGTATAAATATCAAGTTACTGGACACTTGAGAAGATGATGAATAGTTATCTGATATCTCAAACCGTATCTATTATAAGAGTAAGTCCAACACCTTATAGAGTTTTTAACTAAATTTACCTTTTTTATTTATTATACAACAGATTTAATTAAATAGGGATATATTAAAATTGGAAGATTGAAAAGGCATATGAGTTAGGGTGTCTTTGGCAAAACTTTTCAGCTGTTGTGCTTCAAAGCAAAGCAGTTTTTGATGTTTGATGAACTGTCAAAAAACTGTTTATTTCATAAGCATAATGCATATTTAACAGTTTTTTTCGCCACAGCAGAATTCAAAAGCACCCCTTTTTTTTTTATAAAAGCACAACTCCACCAAACACACCGTTATACTTGTCCATTCTCCACTATCGCGTGTCAGGATCAATAATGTCTTCCACCCGTTCGCAAATGTTGATGTATTTGATCTCCATCACGAACATAAAAGTTACTTGCTCGTGGAATCCAGGGATCCGAGCATAAACTAATATGCGAGCCACCTCCAACGTGTTTCCTGCATCCTAATTTTAGTAACCTTAAACGTTTGAATATACTTCTCCAAGCCCATGACAGATTACTCTTCAACTGGGCAGTCATTAGGTTAATTAGTATCCGGGTAATACTTCACCTTAAAAACCCTGGTTAGTAGTGAGTTTGGAGAAGTGAGCAATCTTCATGCTTGTTTACTGAGCAAAGCAATATCTGTGGCCTTAAGATCTCGAAATCCTAGACCTCCATTCACCTCAGACCGAGTCATAGCTACTCAAGAAACCCAGTGGATTTTATCCTTCCCAGAATCAGACTCTTTCCATCAGAAACTTGAGATTATAATTGTACATAATACATTAGATCTCCAATAATGCTAAAGTAAGACATCGCATAGCTCGGAATAACCTGAAGGACTGACTTGATAAGCACCTCATTCCCTGCTTTCAATAGATCTATTTAGCTCCATCCATCTATCTTCTGACGAATTCTCTCCTTCAAGTACTCAAATGGCTTAGTCTTGTTTAGCCTAGCTATACGAGCAAAACAAGATACTTTCCATGGCTATTGATATCAGGAATCTTAAGAATGTCACAGATTTGAGATCGCAAAGGAAGCGCCGTGTTTGGGCTAAATACATTTCCAGACTTATCCATGTTTATCCTCTGCCCGGAGATGGTCTCAAACATATGTATTGCCCATTGCATATAAGTTGCCTCATCCTTCGTTGCCTCCAACAATAAGGTATCGTCTGTAAAGAACAAATGTGAAACCCTTGGCCCAGAAGGGAAAGCAACCATGCCTTTAATTCTACTAGCTCGCATCAGATCAGTCAGAAGTCTGGAGAAGACCTCTGAACAAATAATGAAGAGATAGGGAGATAATGGGTCACCTTGTCTCAAATCTCGCTATGGTTGGAGCCTACCCATTTCATTGCCATTCAGGAGAAACAAAAGGAAACATATGAGATACATAGCTTGATAAGATCAACGAATGGCGGAGGAAAACTCATTTGCTCAAGCGTACAATATAAAAATGACCACTAGCTCAACTCGATCAAACGCCTCGCTCATATCCAGCTTCACACTAATGTGACCCAAAGTACATGTCTTCCCGCCTCTAATCATGTGGTAAAACTCATGTGCCACCAAGATATCGTCTGTAATAAGTCTCCCTGGTATAAAAGCTGACTGGGATTCCAAAATTATCTTCGGAATGACTGGGCTTAATTGATTAGCAACTACCTTAGAAGCAATTATGTAGACAACATTGCACAGTCTAATTGGCCGGAACTGTGTGATGAGCTCTGGCTTTTACGTCTTAGGGATAAGCACTATGTGGGTATAGTTCGCCCAAGGCTCAAATTCACCATTATTCAGAAACTCAACACAAACGCAGTAACATCCTTACTCACAATATGCCAATATTTTGGGAAAAATATTGATCTTATTCCGTCCGCACCAAGAGACTTGAACGGGTGCATCTGCTCAATTGCTTTAGTTACATCCGCTCATGTGTCAGGCCTGAGTGCTGGACATCTCCTCGGTAATACATGGATCGATCATGTTGATCATTGATCTCATGCTTCCTTCAACCGGTTCCGACGATGTGAATAGACCACCAAAGTAATCTAACACATGCATTATTTGCTCATCAGTCTTCAATTCATGAGTTGCATCATGTAGACTGTCGTTGTGATTTGTTGAGCGCCATTTAGTTGCAAACCGGTGAAAAAATGTGTTCTTGTCTCATTCTTTATACCAGTGTTGCTTGGCCCTTTGTTTACATCGAATATTATTTGCATCCTGTAACATCTCATATTCCAATCGAAATTTCAAAAGTTCATTCTTTACCTCATCTGTGATGCTCCCTTGCTCTAGGATGTGTATTTTATTCTTCAGTTCCTCTAACTGCTTCGGAATTGCAGGAAAAACCGCCCGCTGCAGCGCAAGAGCCCCATTGAGCTATTATGCATCTTTTCCATCAAGCTGGTTTCGTCCTCTTTCCAGTCATCTTATATCATCTTTTCCAATCCTGCAACTTGACCTAGTGTGCCTCAAAACAAAAAATGTTTCTTGTTCAGACATTTTCATGCCCTCGGATCCCGCTTCATCAGCAAAACATGGATACACGAAAATGAAATCCAGAAATAGTAGCATACACATCTATGTAACGACTATAAGAATTTACGTATTCTACCACGATGTTTTTATTCCATAATATCACGAGGCCTTCAGACAAGCCTTGCGATTCTACACCTGCTCCTTCCAAATTAAATTGCAATTTTAAATTCCAAGTGACATCAATTTAACTTCTAATTTGACACAAAAAATTATGACATGGTTCCTTAAGCGTACCATCATACGCAGTTCATCAACTACCCGAGCTCTTCCTCCTCCCAGCCCGCGGCAGTTCCAGCTTAGTAAACTCATTGAGCTTGGCAGGACTGGGTGACACTAGTTTCTACCCGCACTTCGCCCGAACCTGCCAAGGTGCCTCCTGTTGTTCTCGGATTATGTATTGTCTTCACTACGTTCCAGGTTAAGCTTTCATTTGGACCTCTTCTCTAATTGGTCAACTTGGTCTTCACCACTTTTTGAAGAGAACGACAAACCCGCCACCATACCTCTTCTCACAACAAGGAAACATTTTCTTGTTTGAGTTATCACTTTAGTAGTCGGAGCACTGTGTCTACCATACTGCACTGCCTGGAGAGTCTCTGCTCTTTTAGTTGCCCTCACTTTGACCCTTTGTGGCTTAGGAGACTTCATTTTCTTGTATTTCATAGTCTCTGATACAAATTTCCTTGTTGTTTTGTTAATCAGCCTAGTCTCCTTAATTAGCAAATTGAGAGATATACTTGTGGACATAACCAACGCTTATATACCCTGACTAGTATCAACATCTTGTATTTGTCGCAACGGAGTATTTCTCCTTGCACAATTTTCATCACCCGGTACATATGCATGCAAGCAAATCACATCTTCCAAGCTTTCTTTCTCACCAACATTACAAGAAACCAAGTCCCGTACTAGATTATAATCCTTAGTATCATCCCAACTATCATCCGTCCTCCTTTCATATCCTCTCCGATTTTTATTGAGAGTTATCCATTTCAATATAACAATTCAGAATTCCTAATTATTAAGTTCTTTTTATATGATAATCCTCCGATCTCAAAATCACTTAATTTTTAATATACATTGTTTTATGGCATTAATTAAATTAACAATAATTAAAATTTTAGTCCAGATGTCAATTAAACAGTCAAACGGCTAATGGTATGATAAGAGTATTTTCATATTTTCATTTTTGTAAGAAGACAAACAATTATAATATTATATTAATCCTAGAAAATTTTAGTTTTGAATCTCTAAAATTAAAAAAAAATTAACTTGAAAAAAATCTGAAAATTTTAACTTGGAAATGTTTCAAAGATTGACGGCCCAATATATGAAAAAAGATGATCGATGCATGCTTAAAGGTTGTAGTTAAGTTCTAATAAATTGTATGGATTGTGTGTGCTCGTTGTTTCGAATTTTTTAAACTTAATATTTATCAGGATCATTTTGATATATGCATGTATCATGTACCAATCAAATAGCGACACGTCATCTTAAAGTAATTTATAATTGGGTCATGTATTCAATCATTACCCAGACATGTTTAGTAATTTAAGGTTAGGGATATAGAAATTTAATACAAATATTTTAACCAATTAAAACATCTCTATTGTACACGTATCATATTTTTATTGGTCCCTGATAAGGGTTATATCAGGATCATCCTGATGAATGCTACTCTCTTGTTTAAAAACAATAACATTAATGTTAAACACATCAACATTTTAGTGTTAAATAGTGACATTTAATGTTGATGTCTAACACTAAA
The DNA here is from genome assembly GCA_948330725.1 of Sherardia arvensis. Taxonomy (NCBI): domain Eukaryota; kingdom Viridiplantae; phylum Streptophyta; class Magnoliopsida; order Gentianales; family Rubiaceae; genus Sherardia; species Sherardia arvensis. Next base: position 34,795,013 of record OX415236.1, read on the forward strand.
AGTTTTCATAGAAGGTGTTCATATATATATATATATATGTTACAGTTTAAATTTCATACTGTAATGTTTCTAATTTTCACACTGAAAGGGATTGCATTTTAATTGAAGGATATATATCTGCCAAATCACCTTTCCAATGATATTAATTGAGTTATCGAGATAAAAGAGAGTAAAAAAACATTAATTATAGATGCAGATCCATGTTTACTTAATGCACGTCTGAAAAACATAATATGTGGCCCTGAATGGTGCTAGTGCATCCAAAATGTTATATTTTGGACATACATTAGTAAACATGGATTAGCATGTATCATCACTCTAAAAAAATTCTTAATATTATTCATGATAACATGTGTGTGACTTCAAATTTTTGGTTGTTTTTCAATACTATAAGGCTAGAAATTACAAATGTGTACAAGAGCAACTAAAATTAGAAATGCATGGTTCTTATTCGTGCGCCGCCGTGATATGGGGACCATCCGTTTTTCTCAAATACTATATACTATCAACACTGCAAGTTTGTAACGTCGCCGGAAAACCTAATATTACAATTTCATCAGAATTTCATATGGGATGGGGTATGGGCACCCCATGACCCTTGAAGATCTACCCTCGTTATACCCTACTCGATATGTACCCAAGGCACACATGTGCCTTAATGGCTGCTCACGTACATTTTTGGTGATAGACTTTACTATAGGTGGACAATGGAGGTCTCCATACTCTGAGAGTTTTAGAATTTGATTTGACTTTGTTGTTGATAATATGGTGCTACACCATAAAAATACCTAAATTTCGAATGTCATAAATTCTCTTACTGATGTGATGTTGGAATCACACATTTTCGTATCTATGGGTTGATTAGGCGGATCTTTGTCATTTCTGTATGTAGGAAAATTAATCAAAGTTTTTAGTTAAGCCATCATATAAGGGCTTGAAAAAAATTGAAGCCATTGGAGAAGTTGGAATATTTTTTAAACAAAAATTCAATTAGTCAGAGATGGAGGGAATTTATTCATCTCCTTAAACATTCAAAAAAGGGTTGTTGTCCCAAGATATAATCAAGAGTTACATGAGTTTACAAAAGTTTGATGTGCAAGCACATGAAGCTAAAAATCTTCCAAAATAATATAAGAAATAATGCTACATGAAAGAGTTTCAAATATGTTTTACAAATAATATGAAAAAAGTCCCAAACGGATTTGAACCAGCAACTTCTTGATCTGCAGCGCTCTACCATAGAGCTATGGACCCTCAGGTGAGAAGTTGGGAAATTATTGTATGTGTTTAATCTTGGTGACAACACCTGGTGTGAGAACTTTCCCAAATGAAGAACATGATCTCCATTGTGAGGTGACTACTCAATGGAGACCTCCAACCTACACTCTCTCAATGAGAAGATCGATCATGAGAAAATTGGTGGTAGACAATGATTTAGATGAAAGCGCTGAGCAGACACCAAAACGAGGAGAAGAAAAGGTAAAGGTTTTGATGGTTCAACCATATTTTTCTAAAGTAGTCTAACACTCGCTGCAAATTGACTGTAAAATATGGTCAACCTTATTTGGATGACTTTCAGGTTTACCCACATACCCAAGTGATATGTGGGCATGTATGGCGGTACATGTGCATCAGAGAGATCTTCTCTTTATTTCTTCACTATATGAGTGGATCTCCTTTTTAGAGGTTTGAAGGAAAGGAAATAGTTTTGGGAATCTAACATAATTTTTTTTACAACTAAAATTTTAGCACTCTAGTTGTTAGAAAATTTTCTTTTTTTGATTGCAGATCAATTGAAATTCAAAATAATATATTACTGGTGTATTTGGTGGAATTATGCTTATAGCAAAACTTACTCATTCTTACTCATAATTAGAACCTAGTCTCACCAGTTTATAAGATAAAAATATCTTCTACTTGTTAAATAAGTCGAGCTTAAATAAGTTTATCAAACACTAAAAACTGTCGTGGTTATAAACAAATTACCAAATACGGCCTACTATATTCCTTCTCAATGAACAAAAAGAAAGTGATCACATGGAAGCCAGTAAGAATCATCCAACAAATTTGGAAACTCATTGAAGAAAAAGGTGATCTTTAAATCATATTTATAGAGAAGCCAAGTGGTTCATAGGTAGTTGTCAAAGTTATTTTTTAGTATACATTCACTACAACGACCTAATTTAGTACAGAATTCTACAACCATTCTAATATAACCCTACTTTACTATATTGATCCCGTGCATCGAGTGGCTAAGGCCCTCATCATGCTGCTTAGAATGAGTGTGAAGATCTCACATACACCGGCTTTGATGCTCTCATACTCTTGACACCGTTGATGCAGGCTCCTATCTCTTGATCTAGCACTCTTGAAGACTTTGACCTAGGGATTCAAATGAGAAACTGATTGAAATGATGCGTTTGAAGGGGTTTGATCCTCTGACCTCCCATGAGCAGTTGCCATAGTTGGGAAATGATGAATTTGCATGAAAGGGAGAACATCATTAGCAGGAGCTGGCAAATATTACCGAACCTCTATTACTCAACTGGTTATACTGAACCTGAAATAAGATCCGCATAGTGATGCATGTTTAATGACCCGAACCTGAATTACACCCAATACACCCAAACCCGAACTAAAAGTTTTAGACCCGATAGGACCCGTAGCCGAACAGAACCAAAACTTGAATCTAACCCAAACCCGAACCCGAAAAACACCCAAAAGCCAAAAACACATGAACCTGGTGTGAACCCGTACATGAAAAACGCCCACACCTGAATAACACCAGACCCAAAAGGCACCCAAATCGAGTTTCACTCGATATTGTTTGGACTTGTATACTTATTAACATCCTATTACTATTCTATGGATGTAGTTTCTTATACCAATGATCAGTATTTTAGTATTGAAAATACACCAAATAAACTGAAGTGAACTAAACAATATTGAATTGAATTGATTCACAAATAAGTTGAAGAGAAAAATAATGGCTTATTCATAGTTTCAATATAATTCAGTTTAATTTAGTTTGATTTAGTCAAAATATAATATTTAAGTTTTTTAAGTCATATTATTACTAAATGAATTTTAATAATGTAGTTTAATTCAACTCTCTCTATTGATTAAATATAGTAGAATTTGACGTGAATGAAAAGTCAACTTATATTAGTTGTGTAAGATAAATTTATAAATACAAATACAGTAACTACATTACATATGAAGATGACTTAGGGGTTAATATACATGAACTATAATCGATCTAATAACTATTATTTATTTTAATGATTAAATTATTTTAATTATGTGTATTACTATGTTAAATATTATTAACTTATTATAATTTTCGCGTAAATAAGTTCTCATCATATAGTCTTGAAACATTATAAGGAAACTTTGGGCATATAGTCATCAAACCTTTAAGGATGAATGAGATTTATATTCATTATAAGTTTATAAATGTATCAAATAAATGTACAAGTTTACTGAATGTATTTGAACGTCTCCTTCTCTCTAGAAGTTAGAACCGCAAAGAAATACATGTAAGATATTACCGTTTTTATTACCGTTCTCCGCCTCATCTCCGCCGCAACGGTCTGATAACGGTCCGAAATGGGGGCAACCCCGCCCCTTCCCGGCGGCTCCTCCGCCGGGAAATCCTACAGCCAGATACTATCCGATAAGCTATCTCACCCTTTTTCAGATCTACCTTCTAATCCCGAAATCAAACCTATCACCACTTTCAACGGGAAGCCAGCCTGTATGTATGACAGGGCATTTGTCCAAAAACTTTCAACCCATTACCAGAATGCTCTAATTGGGAAATTTCAGAGAACCAAGCCGGCGATGCTAACCATACAGAATGCCTTTCAAGCCATCGGTTTTGAGGGGAGATTCCAACTGGGGTCTCTTGACTATAAACATGTCTTGATTCGCTTTGATAATGTCGAAGATTACCGACGCTGCTGGCTCAAATCCTACTGGATGGTGGCCGGAAACTCTATGAAAATCCTGAAATGGACACCGGACTTCTCACCGGAGCACGAATCTCCGGTGGTACCTGTATGGGCCACGGTGAGGGATGTGCCGCTGTATTACTACAACCACGCGATGCTGGTGGATGTGGGCAACCAGCTGGGCAAGTATATCAAAGCAGATGCGGCCACAACGTCCATCACCAGGCCATCCTCCATCAAAATATGTGTAGAAGTTGACCTCACTTCTCAGTTGCTTTCCTCACTTCAGATTGATTTCCCAGAGGAGTTCAAAGAATGTGAGGTAGAATATCATAATCTACCACTTTATTGTAAGTATTCCTGGAAGCTTGGGCACCATGATTCCAATTGCATGATGCAGCACCCATAACTTAGGAAAAATTGGAAGAAAAGGGAGCAAGCTCCGGCTAGCAATTCAGGGCTCTCTCCATAGGATAAAGCTAGCCATTCAGGACTTTCTCCACATGAGAAGATGACAGAAAGCAAAGCTCAGCAAACATGGAGTAAGGTGACAAAAGGAACTGATCAAAACAAGGTCAGAATTCTGAAAAGAATCCCTGATTCAGAAAAGATGATTGTTCCTTTTGTCCCTGCCAAACCAATACAGGTATCATTGTTCAAAGCTGATGACTTCAAACAGCTAAAGAAGCAACATGTATCCTTATACTTACTAGATGAGCTAAATGTTACTCCTAGGAAGAATTTCATCAAAAACAAACAACACACACACACAGTGCACAAAGTTTTAATACAAATCTTTCTATTGTGCCTTATCACAGCATGGAACTGTCAAACCCTTTTGTAGTGTTGCAGGAACCCTCAGATGGATCAAGCTCTGATGACTGCTTCGATGATGCCCCAAGTGATCCTGACTTGAATTTGGATGCTTTGGCCCTACAAATCTCAGAATAGCAGAGTCATGCCATCAAGATACAGGATGCAAGAAACAAATTGGATGATCCAGGAATAAAGATCAGCAATGGAGAACCATAACCACAGGCTACCACCACACTCTCCACAGTCAGTGGGGAGTCAGGTAAGCTCACTAAAGCCAAAAACAAAAAAAGTTTGCTATCTGACAGTGTCACTAGAAACTTAAGACCGAAAACCAAAATCTCATATAGTTATTAAATGTCACACAAACTCATTGCAAATGTTTTCGTGTGGAATGTGAGAGGACATGGGACCTCTATAGATAGACTAAAAACACTGATTTCTCTATACCATTTATCTATTATGTGTTTGATAGAGCCTATGCATGATAAGAATGATATAAAGAACTTACAATTCATCCTTGGATTTCAAAATGCCATAACTGCAGACTCAGCCAAAATCTGGCTCCTTTTTAATGATAGATATAACATAAATGTGTTGCAACAGACTAACCAGTTCCTTCAGGTTAGCATCACAGAAAAGGCTTTTGGTACACAGTGGGAATCGGTTTTTGTTTATGCTGAAGTTACAAGGACCCCTAGGATGGATCTATGGAAAGACCTCATAGGACTTCCCAAAACCTCAACCATTACGGGACTTTAACACAGCTGCCTTAGTCACAGAACACAAAGGCAGACACCCCCCAGTTAGGAGTATTAGTGAATTTAGAGGTTTTCTAGACACATTACAACTCCTGGACATCCCCACTGTAGGAAACCATTTCACATGGACCAATAACAGGGTTAAGGAAGACAGAGGTGTATGCACAGCTGAATGGTTTGATCAATTTCCCAAGCTCAATCCAGGTCCTGAACAGGATATCATCAGACCATAACCCTCTATTAATCTCCATCCAAGATACTCAGGGATCCCTACCTAGACCTTTTAGATTCCAAGCCATGTGGCTACATAGAACTGAATTCATGGACATGGTCAAACAGAACTGGGAGGAAAGCACAGAATTCTTTGGCATGTTCAAGATGGTTTTCAAACTCAAGAGACTTAAGCTGAAGTTGAAAGAATGGAACAAAGTAAGTTTTGGAAATGTCCATCAGAACCTCTTAGATGCAGAAACCAAGGTGGAACTGGCATATCAAGCATCAGGCTCAGAAAGTGACCTTATCAAGCTGAATGAAGGAAATGCTCTATTAATTAGAGCTGAAAAGGAAACCACCAGTTACTGGAGGCAAAAATCAAGTGTCAAGTGGCTTAAGGATGGAGATGCAAATTCAGTATATTTTCATAACTCAATGAAAGAAAAGAGAAGCAAAGGTAGAATCTCTAAAATTAAAACTGAGGAGGGACAGTGGATCACCGAGCCATCACAGATTAGGGAAGAAGGAGTCAAGTTCTACATGTCACTTCTTAATGAGTCCACACCAAACAAGTCTGGACAATATTTGAAGCATTTCAAGGAGGTAATACCAAGAAGCATCACAGATGAGGAAAATGAAGCACTTATGAGAGAAATAGAGATGAAAGAACTCAGAAATGCAGTCTATGGATTAAACAGGGAAGGAGCCCCAGGAGCTGATGGTTTCTCAGGACTTTTTTACACTAGTTGCTGGGAAATAATTAAGAATGATCTGTTGGAGTCAGCCACTGAGTTTATGATGGGAAGAATTCTACCAAAGGCCATTTCCAGTACATGGCTGGCCCTAATCCCCAAAAAGCCCAGCCCCTCAACCTTTGGAGATTATAGACCAATCAGTCAATCAAATTTCCTAAACAAAATCTACTCCAAAATTCTGATGGAGAGATTAAAGTCACTCATGCACAAAATCATTTCAGAGGAGCAATCTGGTTTTATGGAAGGGAAGGACATTGCAGATAATATTACTCAAATGATGGAAATGGCAAGGTTGGTTAACAGGAATGTGTCAAACAAGAACCTTATCATTAAGCTAGACATGCAGAAATCTTTTGATAGGGTTTCTTGGAGTTTTCTCAATACAGTGTTGCTACACTTTGGTTTCACAGGCCAGTTTGTTAAGTTAATCCTTCAAAACATTGCAGCTGCTCATTTCTCTGTTATTATAAATGGCTCAGCTACTGGTTTCTTCAGCACAAGTTGGGGCATCAAGCAAGGGGACCATATTTCACCATATCTCTATAACATTGTGTCCGAAGCTTTCACTAGATGGCAGAAGAAACTTTTCAGTATTCAGTATCTGGAACACTTTGTTATGCCAGTTGGAGTATCATCATTATCCCATTTAATGTATGCTGATGACACAGCAGTGTTTCTGACATATAGCAAGAGGAACCTAAAAAGATTCACACACTTTCTCAGAGCCTATGAAGATGTATCAGGACAGAAGGTGAACTATAACAAATCTGAATTTTATATCCATCCAGGAGCTCAGACTGAGAAGTTCAAAACCACCAGAAGGATTTTGGGCATGCAGAAGGGCCAAATGCCATTCACTTACTTGGGAATTCCTATATTTAGTGGCAGAAATCTGGTCAAGTATTACCAACCTTTACTAAAGAGAATGGAAAGTCCAATAAAAAATTGGAAAAACAGATGGTTAAGTGCAGCTGGGAACTAGTCATCATAAATCATGTAATCATCTCCATACCAACTCATACCTTCTCAGTACTTAGCCCACCTAAAACTGTTGCCAAGAGCATGGAGAGAATAGTTTCCAAATTTTTATGGGGTGAATCATTATATGGCCAAAGGAGGAGCTGGAGAAAATGGTCAGCAATGACTGTCCCAAAGGAAGAAAATGGGCTGGGGATCAGAGACTTGAAAGCAGTGATAGGAGCATTTGGATGCAAGCTTTGGTGGAAACTCCAGTTGAACCAAACAATATGGACTAAATTTCTATGGAGCTTACCTGCATCACAGAAAAAATCACACACATGGGGCAGGATCTGTAAGATTACTGAGTTTGCCAACTCTAATCCTCAGATTCTGTATGGAAAGGGGCACAGTTCTTTCTGGAATGCTAATTGGCTGGGAATTGGAGCCCTGTATTATCACTGGCCTCACAATATCACACTACCTTTCCCACACATTAGCATTGCTCAATTTTTCAACAGATATGTTTTTTACAGTAACCAAATGGAGCCACATCTGGCTACCAATATACTCACACTCTTGCAGGAATCACAGAAGGTACACAATCACCCTGACATGCTCATCTGGAAGCCAGGAGCTGATGGAAATTTTTCCATAAAAACAGCATACAAAGCTTTCAGGGAAAGGAAGGTTATTGATCCTTGGCTGCAATAGGTATGGAAACTAAATATTCCAGCAAAGATTGGCATTTTCATTTGGAGGCTGAAAAACAAACTTCTGCCCTTTGATGACATATTAATAAAATTTGGTGTGTTTCTACCCTCTAAATGCCCTCATTGCTGTAGTTTGGATACTTTGGAACACTATTTTAATAGCTGTCCCTATAATTCAGAAATATGGAACCTCATGCATAGAATATTGACAATGGCCCCTCCTCATTTTCCTACTTTGAGAGCAAGATTGAATTTTTCATGTCATATAGTGGTTTCTCCAAAATACATAGAACTGTGACAAGAATAACTTTTCTGGTCATTTTATGGAATATGTGGTTCAGGAGGAATAAACTAATTTTGACAATAAATCTTAATCAGGAACAAATCTTTTCAAAAAGATTATGGTAGAGGTTTCTTTGATTTTCTCTGCATTCCCCCTATCTGGTAACTTAGAAAGAAACCATTTCCTTATTTCTGCTGGTCTGGTCCCTTTCTTAAAACAGAAGAGACCCAGGCAAGTGAAAATAATAAGGGAAAATTTTGATTAAGGGCGGTATAACTTTCATAATTTGAAAGTGGGGTGTAACTTTTACATAATTTCTAAAAAGGGCGGTAATTTATTAGCATATATTTATGTGATTTAAATATTGGCTTAAAGACATGTATGCCCCTGTTTTGTAGTCTAAACTTTATTATAAATTTAGTTGAGTTTTATGGACTCTAACTTGATTAAAATTTAATTTAGTCCTGTCTAATACTTTTTATATTTGTTGAATTTCCATTTAGTTCACACTAAAAGAATTCAATTTAGTTCAATTTCACTAAATTCCACGAAGTTCATTTAGTTAGAATGTTGATTAAGTTAAATCAAATTTAGTGTTTCATCCCAATTTTTATAATTCAGTTCAGTTGTATTAAGTTTGCAAATTTTTAATTTAAATTCACATAAATAATATCTGAAACTTTTTAAACTGGATTTGAAAAAACTGAATAAAACTAAACTCAATTAAAATTATACAAAATAAATGTAATTTTACTTCAACTTCATAAAATTAATAAATTGAACTGAATTGAATTTAATCTAAATTATTTAGATGTTGTTGAAAATAATTTGAATTGAATTAGAGTAAGTTAGTGAGCTCAAATCAAACTGAAAAGAATTGAATTGAATAAAAAAACTTAATTATGACTACAAAATAGGGGTATACATGTCATTAAACCAATATTTAAATCACATGAAAATATGCTAATAAATTACCGCCCTTTTTAGAAATTATGTAAAAGTTACACCCCACTTTCAAATTATGAAAGTTATACCGCCCTTAATCAAAATTTTCCCAAATAATTAAGTGGCACCCACCAGATACATGCCATAAAATTAATGTAGATGCTTCATATAAGGATGGAAGGGCAGGCATTGTCTTATTTGTTAGAAACAAAGATGGGATCACAGTTTTGCTTAAAATGATATTTATGAACTGTAAATCTCCATTACATTCAGAACTGTGTGCTATCAAATGTGGTTATACTTTAGCACAGGAGACAGGCTTCACATTGTATCAGGTGGAAACAGACTGTCTGCAAGCTGCCAAAGGGATCTCTAACCCTCTGAAGGCACCCTGGGAACACTACTCATTATGCCAAGAGCTGCAGAATCTCCAACACTTACATCCTGTTTTGTATGTCCTAAGGGAAGTAAACATGGCAGCAGATTTCATTGCCAAACTATGTCTACAGCAGGGACAATCAAGTACATTACCCACTGCTAACTTGCCAGCCAATCTATCTGGCATTTTAATGCTGGATAAAATGGGAACACCATCAGTAAGATACACTTCAAACAGGTGCTATTGACCTTTTGTTTAGTGTGTAGTTGAAGAACAGGCAAAAATGCTGTCATGGCACTACAAAGGGGAGGCGGATCCTCACAACCCCTGGAGCAAAACATCAGATTGGAGCAAAAACAAGAGACTGGAGCAACTATCAGACTGGACTATACTGAGATGCAAACCTAGCTTTACCTCCAAGGAGGCCAAGTATTTTTGTAAAAATAGACTAGATAGGTGGTTTTTATTCTTATCCTCAAAGCTATGGGTGGCAAAATTGTGCTTCGGTATATGTTTACTCGATCACTAATCTGCTCCCCATTTGTACTTTGAGCATAAGAATATTCCTAATCCATCCACTAGCTAGAACAAAATCTAAATTCTGTATTTTTGGAAGCTTAACTGCTTCATAGAGCTTGCCTTTAATTTTGTAAAACTAAGGCTTTGCCTATTTATGACTTGAGGTGCCAATATATCCCCCCACCAATGGTGGTTTAATTTTTTTTTTTTAAAAGAATGTATTTGAACGTGATGGTTGAATATATCCGAATCAAACTTGGCTAAAAAGAGATTGTACCCAAATTGCATCCAAATCGATCTAATTAAAACCAAATTCAAGTCGAAGCCGGAAGGATGAAACCCAAATCCGACTCAAATATGGTATTTTTTTAAAACAACCGACGAGACCCAAACCCAAAACAATGAAGCCAAACTCGGACCGAACCCGATATTTTTTCAAAACAACCGACGGGATCCAAACTCGAACATACTCGATCAAGACCAAAACCCGAATAAAAACTATATACATGAATCATACCCAAACTCATTGGGTGTCAACCGAACCCGATCAATACACCCGTTTTGCTTGGTAATAGCAACAATCATCACCTTCACATAGCAGTTCAAGTAGACAGAATGGAGTTTCCAAGTACAAGGATGCAATGATTTTCAAAACTTCATACTCATATACTCAATTATTCACACTCTATTTCAGACCTCTCCCTCTCATCTATCTAATAAGGAAAACCTGACCTTAAGACTTTATCACATAAATATGTTTCATGAGGTAGGTTGCATTTGGGGTTATAACAATCTTTTGAAAAGTTTTTAGGACACCCTCTTGAAGAGAATGCTTGCTCACACTCCTCTTTTATTTTTGCATTTTGGTAATATTTGTGTAAACTGACTTTATTGCTTGTTGTTGGTTTTTACTAGTACTAATAGTAAACTTGGGATATATATAAAAGAGAGAAACTCTCGTAATCTTGAGTTTTTGGGTCATTTCTATTACAACCGTAAGTCTTGGAAAGTCATATTGTATTTATTGGGATGGAAAGAAAATTCCTATTATTACTCGTGACTGACATTACCAGTGAATTTTAGTAGTATTATTGATGTATTTTAGTATTTTTAAAATAATAAGATAAATGAAATTAACTGTTAATGTCAGGTATCGGATATTTATTAAAAAATTTTCACTCAATATGTTACAATGTTATTTACTTTTCAAAATAAAGAAATTTAACGAGAATAGCCAAAAAAACTCATGGTTATGAACTTATGACAGGGTTTTTTAACTCTACAACTTTGGTGATTAGTAATATCCCTTCTCAATTGATGATTGTTACATTTCTTTTAGGGTGATTCTAAATGCAGATCCACTTTACTTCTCCAGGTCCAAATTAAATCTGAAATGACAATAATGTCCCTTTTAAATATTTATTATAATTCACGAGAAAATTATTTATAATTTGGACACGTGTTTAATCATTATATAGACGAGTTTATGCATTCAAGTTTAGGGTTTTAGAAATATATTTATAAAAATTAAAAAACGAATGAAGATTAATTATGATATTTTCCCACTTTCATTGGACCTGCACAAGCAAACAAGACCTGCTTATAATAAACACCTTCTTTTAATGGTAAAAAACTAGAAACATTGAGATATTTTGATTTGCATAAACGCGGAAGATTAGTGATAATATCCCCGTAATGTCGTCTAACTCTCTTTTCCCACTCAAACTCCATTGAAAGACAGAAAGACTAGAAAAGAAAAGTCCCATCTTCCCATCTCAGAGAGAAAAAAAGGAGAAGCAGAACTGATGGCGGGGTACCGGGGCGAAGATGACTACGACTACCTTTTCAAGATGGTTCTGATTGGAGATTCAGGGGTTGGCAAGTCCAACCTGCTCTCCAGATTCACTAGGAACGAGTTCAGCCTTGAGTCCAAATCCACCATTGGTGTTGAGTTCGCTACCCGAAGCTTGAATGTCGACAATAAAGTCCTTAAGGCACAGATTTGGGATACTGCCGGCCAAGAAAGGTGACATCTTTATTCAATTTCGCTGCTTTTTGTGATCTGGGTTCTTCTGTGATTGCTGAATTTTGTTTGCTTGAGTAATTAGGTTCGAGATCTGAGAATGTGCTGGTGTTTTTTGTTTGAAAGTAGCTTGCTAGTATGCTAGTATCTTACTTGAAGTTTGTGATTTGATTTGAAGCTTGGTAATTAGGTGTGAATGAAGTGATTTGAACCGAAAATTGTAATATATATTACTAGTATCAGAATTCTAGTTAACTAAAAGGGAACAGGGCCAACATAAATTCATCGATCTGTTTACAGATGTGGGATTCAGGGAACAAACTTTGGATGGAGAATTTGGAATCTCTTGAAACATGTGGTTTCCGTTGTATTTTATGTTACTTGTAAAGAGCATTAAAATTATATATTTCCTAAGGAAGTAAGCAAATGATGAAGGCGTGAATAATTAGGGGTTTAAAATGTTCAAGAATCTATGGGAGAAATAGTTGTTCGATTAAATAACTGTGACCTGGTACACTTTTTTATTATTATTATTTTTTCTTCTCTCTTTCAGTTCAGAAGGAATTGAGGATTTTATGATCTTACTAAACTTTTTATAAGTTTAAGTTTTCCTTCAAAATGCTTCCTCTGTTTTTTTATCAATGATTTAGTTGCAACTTTACAGATTAATCATAAAATTTATTTGACTTGTTTGGGACCATAAAGCTTCTTTTACAAGGGACGTTGTAGAAAAACGAGGGAAGAGAAGAAGTAAAATATTCTTTGTAATATATTTTTTCTATTTGTCCAAACTAGACCCCGATGAACTGTAATTAAAATTATTACTTTTTCTACTCTACATATCTGGTGTGTACCTTTATGTTAGCGTGAATTCTAATCTCAAGTTCTGGGTGTTGATCTTACCCCATGTAGATTTTAAATTTAAAATCCTCTATTTGAGTAAGACTTTGAAAGAAAAACAGCGTTTTCCAGTTGAGGCCAGGAGCAACAAAAATATGTAATTGAAAAGGAAATATACTTCATTATGGGGGTTTGTCTATATGGATCATCTTCTGGATCATGTTTAATACATATACTCTCAGTGACATTTTAAGTATAGTATGGACTTTTTAGTAATTTCTTTTCACTTCGCTTTTCTTTAAGTTAATGATTTTTCAATTTAAGGGTTATCAAAGGTAAGCGCTTATTTATGCTCAAGATTGTGTTGCTTTAAAAATTATGAAATATCTATAAATATACCTTCAGAGCATCATAAATAACAATCCGAGATTGTATAATTGTCTCCAGAAGTATCAAGCAAATGTTTCAGGATTGTCACAGAAAATACTGCATTAGTGATACACCTGTGAAACACAACTTGTTCCTTATGTTGAGGTAGCTTTATGGGTATGTTTTTGTCAGTGTTTGGAATGCACATGGTTACACAGTGTTTGTCAGTGTACTTTATTGGCAGGCTCTTTTCAATACTTCTAGCTCTGATCCATTATTGGAGGGTCATCGAAGTTATAGCTTATTTATGCTGGAGATTGTGTTTTTATATCTCACTAACTGAGATGCATCTCAAATGCTGACAATAAAGCTTAGAGCATATCTTTAAACTTCAAAAAAAACCTAATTTCTTTGCTATTAATGTGAATTCTTATCTCAACTGCTTTTATCCTTGCTTTTAGTAGAGTGATGCCCTTTTCAGTCTCAATTACCCTCTGGGTGATTATTCTTTGTTCTGTTCTTGGGGAAACCCGTAATGATCTGGTGTAAGGGGTTTAGGTATATGGGAATAATTGGAGTAATTCCAATACCTAGTGTTTGATCGATGGAATGGTATCTAAATTCTGGGAACAACCCCCAGTAGGTGTTTGGTATGATGAAAAACATTGTCACACATGGATTGGGAAAATTCTTAGAATCTAAATTACTAGTAAGGGCGTAAAACTTTTGAATTTTCCACTAACAGTGTACTTAAATATAAGAAGCTCTTTTTAAAAGTCTTAATTGTTCCTACTTTGAAATCATGTTGGTCTGGGTGCCTGATTAATTAAGCAGGAATAAAACACCGTAATCTGCCGCCATGGTGTCATTCACAATCGTTTCATCTCACCATCCCACTTCTTGACCCATTCATCATCTAACTTCAAACTCAATTTACCCATTATCTCTCACACTTAAAACTTTACATTCAGGTTTCTCAGTCTTGAATGACCCAGCAAAATTTGATCTTTCTGTTCATGGTAAACTCATGCACAGGCCACACTATAGAAATCAAATTGCAGTAAATATGTTTATATACTAAGAATATTTACATAATCTTTTTTGCCAACTCTCATTATAAAACTGTGTCAGTTTTTCTCAAAATCAACTATGGTGAAAGAAGGTTGAGGAAATAAATTTGGTAGCGAAACCTGAGCTTAATTAGAATAACATGTCTAAAAACACTCAAAACCTAGTTAATGAGGTTACTTTAAAATTAATCAAAACAATAAATATAGCTTATGCAGAAATTAAAAAAATTTTAAATTCTTTATTCTTTATTTTGGGAAAGTATGTGAAGTCAATAAAGTATCTTTATTTGAGAGTGTTTATTTTCATTTACTTGAAAGTTTTCATTATAACTGACACAGTACATGATTGAATCAAGATGGTGACCAAATTTTACTGTCTATTTGACTGAAATGTTGGTGTTGGAGCCTTAGAGGAGTGGTTTGGATTTCTGACTTTATAGTACTAGTAGTTTATATTGGAAAGCATGATAAACTCAATAGAGGTATATTCTAGTTATTTTTGGAACAAGGGTAAGGTCACCCAGATAGATGCTATGAAAGTAGGTACTAGGTAGGAACATGCAATTTTTAATACCTTTGGGTCTGCGCTAGAATCTGGTTTCATGTTCATACCTTTTGCCTTAGTAATTAACAAGAACAGTGAGCAATTGCAGATCATGTATAACTTAAATGAAGTAAATATGAGTTTGTTGAAATGGATGCTCTAACACTTTAATTAATAGGATAAGTAATGAGTTCCGCAAAAATAAAATAATGAGACAAATAATTATAAAATAAACTATGTCCTTTACATTTGATGACGGAGTATATCAATCTGCGATTTATTTAGTATAACTTTGATGGCTCTCTGTAGGTATCGAGCCATCACCAGTGCGTACTACCGAGGTGCTGTTGGTGCCTTGCTCGTGTACGATGTGACCCGTCACTCAACTTTTGAGAATGCTGAAAGGTGGTTAAGGGAGTTGAGGGACCACACCGATCCAAATATTGTTATTATGCTTGTTGGCAACAAGTCTGATCTTCGACACCTTGTGGCAGTTTCAACTGAGGATGGGAAGTCTTTTGCCGAAAGGGAGTCCATGTATTTCATGGAAACATCTGCACTTGAAGCTACCAATGTGGAAACTGCATTCTCTGATGTTCTCACTCAGATATACAGGATTGTGAGCAAAAAGGCTATGGAGGCGGGTGAGAATGGGGCTCATTCAAGCGTCCCACTGGGAGAGAGAATCGATGTCGGTAAGGATGTTTCCGATCTGAAGAAAGGTGGATGCTGTTCAACATAGTGTGATAAGAGATTGTTATTAGTCACAAGTTTTTCAATTTCACATATGATTCTACGCGAGGATTATTTACTTCAGTTGTGAGTTTTTAGTGAAAAAAAATTCTTCCATTTAGAAAAGATGTGTCACATTCATAAGAAGATCAATTTAGATGTGCTGACATTTGAAGATGTCAATTCATATGACAAACGGTGAAAATGACCCAATGCGTTTTACTAAATTGTAATGGATATGTTTGTTTTATATTATTGGAGGTGTTATCTTATTCTTATTTATCTTTAAAACAAAATGTTCTCCATCATCACTCTCCTACTCTTGATGGTTTTGGTTTCTTGTAAAGTCTAACGATTCAAATTTTGGCACTTTTTGTTATTTACAAGGAGTTTGATTATTAAACATTTGTTGACTGGCTGGAAGATTTCATAACTGAGATGTAAAGAAAAGTTGCAGAAACTAGATGCGATGAAAACAGAGCGTATATATTCTATAGCCAAAGCAAATAATCCCAAGAAACGTTAAAAGGACACGATTATTAAAAGTATATCAGATGTGCTTAGCTAAAAGCCTACTAGTATATTTAGGCATCCTGATTTCCTAAAACGTTAAAGGATAAGGTCGACCAAAGAATAGTTTGCTAATTGGCCGGACGTATGACGTTAAAGCTCACGCCAACTATTGAACGTGTAACATGTGGGGGACAAGATCTCTATTTAAGAATTGTTAACAATGCTCATACACTATTTTTTGGTGAGTTATAATATCTTATATCTTTAAATATTATTAAGTTGATAATTTCATTAAGTTGTCTTTGTAAAAATATTACTCCATCTTTATATATTTTGAATATAATTAGTTGATAAATTATATGAGAGTCGTACAGATAAAACCAACTAAAAAATAATTCAAATAAAACTGGCCACCTTCAAGAGGGAGTAAATCCCGATTTTATAAATAAGTAGAACGTGCGAAGTGTAATCTCCGTTCCCGTCAATCTATCATGTACTAAAGTGGGAGATTTTAAAGTGACTGGTTGATTTATTGTTAGTTTGTTGCAAAGTATAGTTTGTTTTATTAGAAAGTCTCGAAAGAGATCGTCCAGATTATAGACGGGACTGAAAAAAAAAAAGAGTAAAACTGGGCGGGGGCCTTTTTGCAAAAACATCTAAAACACGAGGGCCTTTTCACAATTATGCTAAACTATAATTCATATAAATATCAACTTTCCTTTCATAATTCCCATTTCAATTTTTGCAGAACCCCCCGAACCGTCGCAATCAATTCCTCCCCCGAATTCAAAAACCTAATTAACCGTCGGTTTTCCGATTCAGGCATCGATCCACCGTGCGCAATAGCAAGTAAGTTTCTCGATTTGTTTGTTTTCATCTTTATATACGATTTGATGCGGATTTGTGTTTGTTTTTGATTTTTTTTCTGTTCTGTGCTTTAGATCGGAGTACAATGGTGTTGACAAGAGCAAATCATAACGTTCCAGGCTCTACCGAAGGTAAAAACCGATAAACTCGTGCCATTATTTCGATTTTTTGATTGATAATGTTCTTTGATCGGCGGATCTGTGCTTCTGTGCTCCGGCGGTTGTGTTTTCCGGCGGTTTCGTGTTTACATGCTTATATATGTGTATTTGAACTCTTGTTTTGTGTTGAGTTTTGATTGGGCAATGTTTGTGCCGTTATTTTGTGTTTCTCTATGTGTTCTGTGATTTTTCATTGTTTTGCATGTGTTTTTTCTGGTTTGGATTTATTTTCCAGAAGGTCTGATTTTAGTATTGAATGATGCATGTTATATTTGCGAACCTGTATAATTGTTGTTTTGAATTTATTGTCTTGCTCTCCCGCCTTTTTTCTCTTTTTATAATCATTGATTTTTTACTTGTAAAGGTTTGTATTTAAGTAATGAAGGTTAAGTTGTCAGAAGTATACCTTACCTTTTAGAAGGTTATAGGTGTTGGTTTTAATGTGTAATCATCTCTGTTTTACATGCTATGGTTGTTATTTTACTGTCAAAGGTTTAATTTTATTTATTTGTGTAAACATCCATGTTTTTCATGCTTTGGGTGGATTTTTAGTGTTGAATGTTATGATTTAGTTTTGCATCTGTAAACATCTTTGTTTTTAACATGCTGTTGTCCAAGGTTTTGATTTTGGTTATATATGTAAACATCAGCATGGTTATTATTTTATTATTGAAGGTTCTGAATTAATTTGTATATGTAAATATCAAAATTATACTTACTATGGTTTGGGTTTTATTTTGGCATGTAAACAGGATCAACAGGAGCTGTCCCTGTTCATGTCATGTTTGAAGGTACTGGTGGCGATAATGCTAATGGTACACAAGACCCAGTTGATATTCTAAATTTGGATAGTCAAGGATTTGCTAATTTTGTTTGTTCTGATGTTATAAACGCTATGTCGGCCGAAGGTTTATTATCTAATGACCCTGAACCTGATGGTATAGCGACCACATCTCTACAGGAGAATCTTGAGTCTGACCAGCAAATTGGAACTGCAGGTGTTGTTTTTATTTTATTTTTTGTTTTGGTTTCTTAATAGATGTTTAGAATTCTAACCATCGTTTTGTTATCTGAAAGTTGCTGGGAATGATAATAATGGTAGCTCTGAAAAGAAAAGACTAGCAACTGAGAAGGAGAAGAAAGACGCTGAGGAAAAGGCCAAGAAAGACGCTGAGGAGAAGGCCAAGAAAGACGCTGAGGAGAAGGCGAAGAAAGTTGCTACCCAGAAGAAGTTGAAGAAAGAAGCTGCTGAGAAGGAGAAGAAAATCACCGCTGAGAAGAATGCAAAGAAAGCTGCTGCTGAGAAGGCGAAGAAACTTGCTGCCGAGAAGGAGGCGAAGAAAGCTGCTGCTGAGGAGAAGGCGAAGAAACTTGCTGCCGAGAAGGAGGCAAAGAAAGCTGCTGTTGAGAAGGCGGAGAAACTTGCTGCCGAGAAGGAGGCGAAGATACTTGCTGCTGAGGAGAAGGCGAAGAAGGACGCTGAGCTGAAGGCGATTAAAGACGCTGCTGAGGAGAAGGCGAAGAAGGACGCCGAGCTGAAGGCGATTAAAGATGCTGCTGAGGAGAAGGCGAAGAAACTTGCTGCCGAGAAGGAGGCGAAGAAACTTGCTGCAGAGGAGAAGGCGAAGAAACTTGCTGCCGAGAAGGAGGCGAAGAAAATTGCTGCCGAGAAGGAGGCAAAGAAAATTGCCGCCGAGAAGAAAAAAACTAGCTGCTGCCAATGCGAATAAAGATGTTCCAGAGAAGCAAAATCCAGATGTTGAAGGTTGTTTTTTAATTGTTTTTCACTTTTTTTTGGTGAACTCGTTGTTCTCAGTTTCTTATGTGTTTTAATTTTATTGACAATTTCATACAGATAATCGGAAGCGGAAGCGAAATCAGAAGAAGAAATGCCCTACATGTCCTCCTTCTGACCACAAGGGGCCTTGCCCTGTTCATCAGAAGAAGAAGAATGACCCAAAGTTTGTTGCCGAGAAGAACAAAGCTCATACTTCTGAACATCCTATTAATCAGAATGAAGATGATGATTTTCAAACTCCCGAGCCGAAGAACAGGAAAAAGGTATTTTTTTAATGAAAAGTTTCATCTGAGTCTGCTGACTTATATTACAGATGCGAATTGGCTAAAAAATATGATATGTTTTTTCTTCCTTCAGGTGCCAAAACTTACTGTCACGGTTGGGAGACAGCCTGTGTTTATGAGCAATGATGATTCTCAGCAAACACCCCCTCAATCACCCCTTGCTCAGAATTCAACCCCTCAATCACCCCCTGCTCAGAATTCACCCCCTCACTCACCTCCTCAAACTCAGAATTCACCCCCCGATCACTCCCTCTTTCACCTCTCAAATTCAAAATTCACCCCCAATCACCCCCTCAAACTCAGAATTCACCCCCTTCGCCTGTTCGTGATGCTGAAAACAGAAAAAGGAAAGGGAAGGCTCTGGCGGGAGCTGACATTGTTGAGCCTGCCGAGAAAAAAAAGAAAGAGGGCTGTTTCACAGGTTGTGAAATATGTCAACAAAGATGGCACCGAGTAAGTGTTCTATCTGTTTTAACTCTTTTTTAATTTTTTTTTTCATGGAACAATAGGTATATTTTTTATATAAAAAGGTTAAGGTTTAATATCAAAAGGTTTTGAATAAAAAAATACTTTGTTTTTGCATGTTAAAAACATATATATTTTATATCAAAAGGTTATTGTTTAATATCTGAAGGTTTGTAATGAATTAGCACCCTGTGTGTAGGGTTTAGGGTTCATTTAGAGTTTAAGGTTTAGGGTTCATTTAGGGTTTAGGGTTTAGGGTTCGTTTAGGGTTTAGAAACTTATACTTATAACTTATTTTTCTGCTGTCTCTCATGATGCAAAGGTTAAGGTTTTACAGCATAAGATGTGTTTTTTAATGCTATAGGTTCACATTTTAAACTGAACTGCTACTTGATTTTGTAGGTGTCAGAAACAGCTCACTGTGGCTCATCAACCTGGAGTCCTTGTTGAGTTGATTAGTAATTTGACTGATGCTCAGAAGAAGGACATTGAAGCTATTAGAGTTTAGGGTCACTTCTGAAGCTGCAACTTAAGAAGTTTCCGTTAGGTATTCTTCCCTTCCTCCTGGAGAATTTTGATGGTGGATATTGCACCCAGCGTGTTGGTAATGCCCAGTATGTAATTACTGTTGATGATGTCCATGATGTTCTGGGGCTGCCCACTGGTGGTGAATGTGTACCTTAGGAGGTTTTGTCGAGCTCTGGAGTTGCTAAGAATGATAAGGCGATAGCCGAGAGAAGGCAAGCGTGGAAGACCAAATTCCAGATTGAAGGTGATAAGGGAATTCCTTTGAGCATGCTTTGGGAAGCGATGGAGAATTGTCCCGAAGGTGGTGAAGACTTCACCAGATACTTCGTGCTGTATGCTGTGACCTTTTTCTTATCTCCGGTGTCATCCAAGGATGTTGATATGCAAGTTTTGAAGGCTGTGTAGAATATATCTGAGATAAAATTTTTGGATTGGTGCGATTTTGTCTATTCGAAGCTGTCAAAGGGAGTGCAAAGGTATTACACAACCAAGTACACAGCAATCAGTGGGTGTGTGTTTGTTCTCGTTGTCCAGTTCTTGCAGCGTGCTCTGGTTCTGGGGAAATCAAATCCAGTAGCTCTTCCGCTGTTACAGCATTGGCCTCAAGAGAAGGTGAATCAGAGGTGCCAGGAGATCAAAGCCCGGAAGTATGAACGCGCGCTTCTTACAAGTTATTTTTATCCTCTGACCCGACGTGGGAAGCTGTTGAAGCATGCTTCTGTTGAGGATGATTGCAGCAAACAAGACGTCAAGGAGAATCTTAATGTTGGTGGTTTTACCATCCCACTCGGTGGTGATATCAAAACTGACGATGAAATTAAAAGCCTTGGTCTGAAGGTGAGTTTTCTTTGCTATTGTTCTTTATTATCATTTTCCTATCCTTTTTTACTTACACCATGGTCTTTTGATGTTGTTTTTAGACTGCTGAAGAAGGTCTGGAGTTATTCAAAAGAGATCTCACTGTTGCTACTTCAAGGCTTATGGACTGCTTTAATCGAGTTCAAGCTGAAAAAAAGACAAGTGAATACTGGTCCAGATAGTGAGGAGGAGGTGTGGGGAAGCCAGGAATTTTGGTGTGATCCAAATTTCCATAAGATGCTGGACGACGTCTACAATCATGCGCGGAAGACGGCCGAGACTAGTTTCAACTTTTTTGACTTGCGCATTGACGCCTCAAGTGACGAGGAATTATAGATGTGAACTTGTCAATCTGTTATGTTTAACATTTTAGACTATCTGTGTAGGTGAAACATCTTTTGTGCTAAAACATTTATATTTAGTGGTATAATATCAATGTTTGGAGTTTATATATTTTATAGAGTATTAAAAGTTGGCAATATTTACAAAGTAGTAATTTTAGAGTTTATGTTACAAATTACAATTTTTAACCCTAAACCTCAAAGTTTTAATACAAAAGCATGATGCTATCAATTCAAATTTATTTATTTCATACTAAAAGGGAATAATTTAAGTTCCTATTAACTCCACATCAAACCAAACGTATTTTAAATACAAAGGTCCACATTATATATTCAAACCTTACATGCATTGTTATGCATTTAATTTTGAAGAACAAAGGCATTTTAATTCCAAAGGTATCCATTATATACTCAAACCTAAACATAAACAAGAGCATCACCACATAAAAATGCTACCCTAGCCAGTTTCAGCACACAAACATATATTAAAGGCCAATGTCTCAAAAACACCAGAACATTGGACTTTTAGGACACATGTCCCATTTAATAGGCACAAACATAAGCATCACATCTAAAAATTTGATTCCAAAGGTCTCCATAATGTGATCCCATATTATAAGCATTTTAATTCCAAAGGTCTACATTATATACACAAACCTAAACATACAATTCATGCATTTGATTTTGCAGAACAAAGGCATTTTAATTCCAAAGGTCTACTTTATATACTCAAACATAAACACAGTAAAAAACAATGCTTTTAACAAGCTTTGCATTTTGATATAGTAAACACAAGCTTCAATTATAAACTTTCAATGTGTTGATCAATAATACCAATGTTGATAAAATCAGAACCTTACAAAAGCATCTAATATAAAACTCCTATCCTGTTTCTAATAACACTGATGTTTAGACTTACATTCCTAATCAATTTAAAATAATGTCGGTTTTGGTGTGTATGATCCAAACTCAGTCTGAGATTGTTTCTTCAGTTTCTTTTTCTTATTTTCAATCCCAGACTTGATTCTTTTTCCATCAGGCCTTCATTTGCCCATTACTCTCTCCGGATTGCCAAAGTGCATTTCATCATCTGTACCCGAACCTGATGGCTCGGATGGCTCTGGTCCATCACTTTCTGCTATCTGAGGCGCTTTAGTGGCTAAGAACTGTTGTACTGCTACTTCATCTCTTATCATTGTATCCTCCAGAAGCTTTCAAGCCTGCTCATTTCCTTCACTTTTGAGTAGAAGAATGTAGAATCTTCTGCTCATATCATGGCGCCAAGGTGTGAAATCTTCAAGTCTTAAATTAGGCTGCTGTTCAAGGTACTTTGTCCAGACGTCCCTCTTGATGTGGGTCCAGCGATCCAGTATATACTGCCCGGGTATTATTGATATGGATAGCATGTGCAACACCCTTATGCAATGGGAGCATAACAAACCTTCCTCATCAAACAGCCTGCATGAGCAAAATACTTCAAGTGATTTTGTTGTTGCCTCAGTAGTTAATACGACTGTTTCAGGTTTCTCCGGATCACTCTCCTTTTCCACTTTGAAAGATCTAATATAGCCTCCATGGTTGCATTCCATTTCAGTTATCGATGTCGCCATTCCACGCTTGAATTGTTTCCTGAATTCCTCATAAATCTCTTTCGTATAAACCTGTTTGCAGATGGAAAGAACAAAAAGGCTTTGAATTTAAATTCACAGTACAGAACAAAGGCATTTTAAATCTAAAAGGTTGATATTATATTATACAACCTAAGAAATAATCCAAAACTAACCTCTGCTGCATGCTTTAGAAGACCAGCATCGGCACTCCTTGGAATGTACATTAATGAATTATGCTCATCTCTTTGCTCATTCTTCCTCCATGTGTGTACTGTATCCTCAAAAATTGTCAAGAACTGTGTCAATGAAGTTGACTTAGTTGCTCTTGATTTAATGGCACTATTTGTGCTTTCACATCTTTGTGACAAAAGTATTCCGGCTGAAAAAAAATCCTTTCCAAATGCTGGGCTCCACTTATGACTCAAATTATACAACCTTGTGAACTATGGATGACCCTCTTCTAGCTTGTAAGTTTTTATCATGGATTTCTAATTCTCTTCAAATTCATCCTCATCACTACAACCTGTAATTCAGAAGGTAATATGTTTAAACTCCAAGGTAGCTACTTTGAACCTAAACATGAAAGTTTTAATCATCAAGTTATGAACATAATATTTACAACGTGTGGTTACCTGTCAAGCAGTTATCAAATGCTGTCTTGAAAGGCCCATCCTTTTTCAACTCACCATAATGGCTAATTGCATTATGTTTCAAATGCCACAAACAAAGTCTGTGGTTTGATTCAGGAAAAACCTGTAACCAAACATGGACATTTTAAACCCATACGTAGGTATTTTGACACTAAACATCATATTTTTAAAATATTGACAAAAAGGTTCAGATTTTACCTCTTCCATTGCTGTCGCCATTGCTTGATCCTGATCAGTGAAAATTGTTTGTGGTGCCTTGTTTCCCATACTCTTCCTAAATGTCTTTAGAAGCCAGACAAAAGTTTCGGCTTGTTCATTTGCAATGAATGCGCAAGCAAACATCGAGTTACTTCCATGGTTGTTTTCACCAACTAAGAACACACAGATAAGGTCATATCTATTCGTTCAGGATGTTGTGTCAAAACAAGTACATCTCCAAACAGGTTGAAGTCCTCCTTCATCATTGAATCCCTCCAGAATAGAGCTGCCAGTGTCTTGTCCTTGTCATCATTCCTCAAAGCTCTGAAAAAGAAGTCTTCTTGATTATTACTTCGTTCCTCAAGTAGCCAGAAAATTGTATTTGCATCACCACCTTCGATTTGTTTCATCCTAAGCCTCCCGACATAGTTTATTACATCACGCATCTCATAACCAACAACATGATCACCTCCTGATAGATATGTGGAATATCTATATCCAACCGAGGGTTTTAAACCTGCAGCTTCCATCCCTTCAATTACCCTGCCCTTTTCTGCCGTGATTTTCCTTTCACTTTGCTGGAACATCTGCCATGCTGTTCTGGTCAGGGGGTGGTTGTGGTTCACAATGTGCTCCTTCACAACAAACAGACCATCCTCCAACTTCACTCGCATTGCTGCTCGACATTCAGTTTTGGTTATGGCATATTCTTTTCTCTTTCTCTTTTTCTTTTGAGGGGTTGGACTAACAGGAATAGGGGTTGGAGGGGTGGTTAAGTTAGGCTTTCCAACACATGAACAAGTGAAATACTTTTCATAGACACTCCCATTACTGTCTCTCCGTTGAGTTGATTTTCTATACGAAAATCCAAGTGCATTGGATTGCAGTCTATAGAGTTTTTCTAGCTCAGGTATTGTTCTTGCTTTGATGTCTTCAAAACAAGATGTGAAATCAATTTCAGCCAAATCAGGTAGCCCACCACAATCTACATTTGTTTCAAAAAGACCAGAACATCAGACTTTTAGCACAAATATTCCATATTATAACCACAAACATGAGCATGAACATCTAAAAAAACTACCCTAGCCAGTTTCAGCCCACAAACCTCACAGCCTTGGCACCCATGCCTCAAACACAACAGAACATCAGACTTTTAGCACAAATGTTCCATATTATAGCCACAAACATCAGCATCAGCACATAAAAACGCTACCCTAGCCAGTTTCATCCCACAAACCTCATAGCCTTGGCACCCATGACTCAAACACAACAGAACATCGGGATTTTAGCACACATATTCCATATTATAGCCACAAACATCAGCATCACCACATAAAAACGCTAACCTAGCCAGTTTCACCCCACAAACCTCACATCCCTAGCATTGAAGCCTCAAACACAACAGAACATCGGGATTTTATCACAGATATTCCATATTATAGCCACAAACATCAGCATCACCACATAAAAAAGCTACCCTATCCAGTTTCAGCACACAAACCTCACAGCCTTGGCATTGATGACTCAAACACAACAGAATATTGGGATTTTAGCACAAATATTCCATATTATAGCCACAAACATCGGCATCACCACATACAAAAGCTACCCTAGCCAGTTTCAGCACACAAACCTCACAACCTTGGCATTCATGACTCAAACACAACAGAACATCAGAATTTTATCACAGATATTCCATATTATAGCCACAAACATCGGCATCACCACATAAAAACGTAAACAAAGGCAGTTTCACATGAAACCTCATTGTTTAACTGAATAAGGTTTAGATATACCTGATATCACCGTTAATGAGCTTGATTCTCCTTCTTCTTCCACCCTTCTCTCATTTTGGTCAAAAAAACCAATCAATATGAATCATCCAACCAAAATCCTATACAACATCCTACAAATCAACACAAAACACTCACCAGTGGTTCAATCTCCATTGATAACACTTTCTGATCCATAACTTGATGTTTTCGGCCTAAAACCCATTGCCTTCGATCCGCTCAAATCTCGATTGAATTGAAGCTTCAAATCAATGGAATTGAAGATTCAAAACGATCGAAATATGATTTGCAGACGAGAACAATGAAAATCCGACCTCCAATCCGGAAAAAGGTGTGAGTTTCACCTCGGATCGTTGCAAAATTGGGGAAGAAGGTGTGAGATTCTCTAGGATCGTCGCAAATTTGGGGTTGAATCGGTGCAAAATTGGGGTTGAATCGGTGCAAAATTGGGGAAGCAAATTCTGTCCCGTTTCTGTTTGATTTTGATCGGGTTTCATTCCTTTTATACCCGGGCAAAAACGGGTTATTTTGCGGGTCGACCCGCGAAAATCTATATAGTTTCTGGTTATTGCGTTTCAGTCCCCTAGTTTCTGGTTTTGCTATGTAGTCCCTGTCCATAATATAGACGGTCTCCTCAGAAACTTTCTCTTGTTTTATATTAAGAGTTATTTTATATTGACAATTCAAATTTAATTTTGCAAATACCCGTGAATATGATTCTTTTATTAAGATTATTTTCCTAAAATTTAAAATTATCATTGGTAAATAATAAAACACATAGTATTTTACTTGTACCCTCTCTATCCCGCCTCACTATTTGTACTTTCACTTTAGTGCTATTTATTATCAAATTTTAGCAATATACTTTGATAATTTTGTAAGTATCAAATTTATCACATGTGATCATTAGATTCATTGAAACATATTGTTCAAAAATAAAATTTTCATTTCCATTAATATAAAGAGATAGATTTGACTAAGATCATCCTATCATAAACTTATGATAGGGCTGTTTCATGTTTATAGGTAAAACAAGTGCATGTAGACCTGCGCCGAATCCTTCAACTAAATCTTTGTGGATCATTTTGGGAAGCAATTTTAAGCAGTTGACAACTGTTTTGATCTTTATCGCAACATCGGATATGCAGGGCGGACCAGGCGTGGTACGAAGTGTGCGACCGCACAGGACTTGAAAATTAGAGGGGTCCCAACATATATTTTTGGGCAATGCTATTTGCAGGCCGTATTTTATTTTTGCAGTCCGTATTATTTTCAGGAAAGACTAATACACCCTCGATCAAGTGGCTAAAGTTTGAACAAGATAAATCAATAAGGACAATCTTGTCAGTTTCAATCAAAATACAGATTGCATTAGTAAAAGAAAACTTGCAAATAGAAATTCCGATATTTTATTAAGTTTTATTATATATGTCATTCAAATTTTTAATTTTGGAAATGTAATTAATTTTTTTTAAAAGGGCCTTTATTTTGTGAATTTGGACCTTTTAGTTTTCAGAATGACCCTCTTTTTAAAATTTCACCAGCCTTCTGAATTTATTCTTATAATGTATTAGATGATAAAATTTATTTTAAACATATATGAAGGCCCGAAATCAAATTTAGCACAGGACCCCAAATTAGATTGGACTGGCCTTGTATACACCTTTAAGTACAAACTCAAAATCTCTACAACTTTGAAACCGAATTTTTGCATGAACATGGCAAGAAATCACCCTGAAAAAACCAATAAATTCAACCAACAAGTTTCCCCCGAGTTTAATCTAGAATCCAAAAGGCCTAGAATCTCTGAAACCAGCTCAAATCCACCCTCAAGAATGTCAGGAATACTTGCTAGGATTTTACACAGGGCATGTGCTATCGTGGCGATATCAGAGAGGCAGATCTAGGCAGATTGAAATATTTGAGCTAGCCTGACTGAAATATGAATGATAGACTTCTAGTGAAAACTTCAGGAAAATATTAAAGAGGAAAGGAGAGAGGGGATCACCTTGTTTGATACCTCTAGTAGCTTGAAAAAATCCTACTGGACTACCATTAATCAAAACAGAAAACCAGGCTTGAGAAAGATTTTTTATAATACAGTAAATAAACTTTCCATGAAATCCAAATTTAATAAGGATGCTAGTAAGAAATTTCCAACAAACCCTATCAAATGCTTTTCTCAGATCAAGTTTCAAGATATAGTTAGGAGTTCTGCCTTTTTTTTATCAATAAACCTAGACATTTCTTTCAGGTATAGAATGTTATCAGATATGTCCCTATTTTTCAAAAAAGCTGTCTGGTGAGGGGAAATGATTTTCTGCATATAAGGCTTTAGCCTCTCCATTAAAATTTTTGAAAAGATCTTGTTAGCCACATTGGAGAGGCTGATTGGCCTAAAATCACTAAATGAAGAGGGAGTGTCCAGTTTTGGTATTATATCAATCCAGGTACTGGAAATGCCTTTGGGCATGATTGTACTGGAAAGAAAATCATTGGCTGTCCAAAGGAGATCTAAGTGAATAATATCCCAACTCTTTATATAAAACTGTGCAGTAAAACCATCTGGGCCTGGGCTACTATTCTTATTTAATGAGAAGACAATGCTTTTAAGTTCTTCTTTTGAAACAGGCTTAATAAGCTCAACATTGTCTTCATCATTTATAAGTTTTGGGATCTGAGACAAGAAATGAGAATAGAAATATCCTTGGTTAGGATTCACCTCAGCAGACAGTAAATTTGAATAGAAAGCAACAGCTTCTGATTCAATGTCTGAGGATTCCTCAATCCATTCACCAAGAGAGTTTTGTATTTTAGTAATGCTCATTTTGCTCTTCCTTTCCCTTACTGAGTTATGGAAAATTTTTGTGTTGTCATCCCCTTCTCTAAGCCATTTAACTCTGGATTTGTATTTCCAGAAATGATGTTGCTCTTTAATGGCTCTAGTGAGGGATGTTTTAGCCTGTTTGAGGCTGACCATATTTATTTCACTCTGATCAGAGTCATAAGCTATTTCACATAATCTCAGATTTTCCTCCATATTGATAACATTAGTATGGACATTTCCAAAAACTTCTCTGTTCCAAATCTTTAGTTGTTTTTTCAACCTAAGAAGTTTAAGGTACGGTCCTAACTTCCAGAGTTATCAATAGGAGTTGTCCAGTTTTCTTTAATTAGGTTAAAAAAGGAATCCCTCTTAAGCCCCAAGTATTAAGAAATCTGAAAGGCCTTGGTGATGATTTTATTTTGCTGCCTATACTAAGAAAGAGTGGACAGTGATCACTACTTAGTTTATTCAAAACTAGTATGGAAGAGTCCGGAAAAGTTGAATTCCAGTGGACTGTACATAGTCCCCTGTCAAGTCTCTGGATTGTGGGGGTTTTGATCCTCTTACTATCACTGAGATCAAGGGGAAGCTTATGTCTTCCATTAGACCAGGTGAAAGGATTACATACTGTGTTTATGTTCTCCAAAGCCATACCATCAATAAATTTAGTAAAATCACTGATACTATGAAGGCTGGGAGTTGACCGACCTTTATACTCAGAGATAGATGCTATTGCATTAAAGTCTCCAATGAAAACTGTATCTGGGCAATTTATTTTTTGTAAATCAATCCAGAGATCCTCTCTTCCCTTCCTTGTTCTCAGTCCATATACAAATACTGATTCCATATAGGAATTCAGTTTTTGACTCTGGACTGAAACATGTAGAAATTGAGGGTGATCAGTGATCAGAGAGATCTGGATATCAGTTTGCCAAAAAAGCCAGATTCTTTCATTATGAGCAAAAAGGCATTTTTTGTATTTAAAGATATTCATGTAATACTGACACTTATAGTTAGCATGCATAGGCTCAATAAGACAAATAAGGTCAAAGCTGTAAGTATCAATCAGTTCAGCTAGTCTTTTTAAAGATGTTTCCATACCCCTAATATTCCAAACTAGGAATTTTAATTTGAGGGATGTACTTATCATTTAGAAATATTTTTAGGACTATTAGTAATTGAACTAGAGACAATTTAGTTCAATTGAGTAATATAGGATTGCAATTTGATACCAGGTCTCTGTTTAGCCAAGAGTCTAGAAGATTTTCTTACCTGGCTTGTGTTTACCTAATCTGCAACATTTTGAGTATCATCAGAAATTGCCATATCCTTGACAGTGTCCACAGTTTCAGGTGAGGTCAGAGAGTTCTCAGTTACAGCCCTAAATTCTTGGAGTTGTTCATCATCCATCAAGTGGAGGAACCTATTATGTCTGTAATTTTCCTGAGGAAAAAAAGGAGCAGCATTAGAAGTAAAAGGATTATCAACAAGGGAAGAGTGTGTACCTGATCCCAACTTTGTATCATTTGAAGCGTAGACTTTAGGTCTATGATTTTTAGCTAGCCATTCAGTTTCTTCAGGCTGAAGACAAGTAAGGATTGGATGGGACTGAGGAGGGGATTTAGGTGTATCAAGGGATTGGGTGGTGGTTATCTCAGTAGGTTGGTTGCAGAGGGAGAGGTAAACATGGGGGAAGGCAAGGGATTAGGTAGCTGTTGGGATTGGTTTAGGAGATTAATAATCTGAGTATCATCCTAAATCAAAATAGGGTCTTTTTCAGCCTGGTAAGTTGGGGAAAAGCAGCGTTGTGATGAGGATTCAAGTAGCAAGAGTTCATCATCTGATGTACACATCTTCTCTTTGCCTTTGTCCACTGTGACAAGATTTGGTGAAGGCTGAAACTGGACAGGAAATTTTTTGACAAAAATCATTTGAGCTTTGATAGTTCTGTCTTTTTCTTTTGCAGAAACCCTTGAGACACCCTCACTAGTTAGGGGGAATTGAGGTTTTGCAGATGGCTGTGGAGCAGGTCTCTTGGGGAGTTTATTTGCTGGTTTGAGGGATCAAAAGGCATAGGCTTTCTAGGGTCATATGGCTGTCTGAGTTGGGGATTTGCTGAGATACACTCCTCTAGACAGTGACCTAGCTTACAGCAGTGGGAGCAGTATAGGGGCAACTGATCATAAATAATCTCTAAATCAGTGGCATGACCTGTTACTCCAACAGTTATCTCATCATGCAATTTCTTTTTTAAATCCACCTCAATACAAAGTTTAACAACAGATGGTCTAGTCAAAGAGGCTATAGCTGCATCCATTTTAATAAAACTACCAATTCTATTTCCAATAAACTCTAACATAGCCATATTATAGAAGAATATTGGAAGATTAGGAATTGTTACCCATGCTGGAACAATTGATGATTCATAACTAGGGCTGAACTCAGTGGTCCACTTAAGCACCTTCATAGGGACACCTTTGAAGCTCCAGATACCTTTGAGCCAACATCTCTGATAATCCTGGGGATCTTGGAACTGGATTAGGACATGTCGGTAGTCTAGTGATCCCAGTTGAAATTCTGAAGCAAAACCGACTGATTTGAAAGCTTCATTCAAAGCCTCCATGGATGGCTTCCATTTTTCGAACTTTCCTATCAGTGCATTGGTGTAGTGGTTCGCGAGCGAGGCTGCTTGATCTGGGGACACAATACACGCTATTTTGCCTTTGTTCTCACCAATAGGGAGGATTTCTGGATTTGTGGGAAGGGTATTAGCAAGCGGGGGCGGTTTGGATGAGAGAGCTCGTGCAAAGGTGCGTAGATTGGGGTTGCCAACGCGGAGCTGCGGGGGCTCCGCCATGAATGTTGCCGTTTAATGATCGTTTTAGGTAGTCAGAGGTGGGGTCATATCAGAAAAAGAGGAGATTCTATTGGGAATAGTTATTAATTGAGGAAATAGAGGAGGAGAGAGGTTAGAGTAAAGGAACATGACCCGTATTACAATTGACATAGCAATAACAACTTATTACAGTTATCTCATTTATCTTATGCAGATGATACAATAATTTTCATGCAAGCTAGCACTACTGATTTAAATAGAATGAAAGCTTTTTTAGTGGTTTTTGAATCTGTCTCAGGACAGAAAATTAACTACGATAAAAGCGATTTTTATGTTAGTAAGAATGCCACTCCAACTAAGATTAGGGAGATCAGTAACATTTTGGGTATGAAAAAGGGATCTTTTCCCTTCAAATACCTAGGAATTCCTATTTTCACAGGCAGGATAAAAAATCAGTATTTTCAGCCATTATTGGAAATGATAGATAGGAGGTTAAATAATAGGAAAAATAAGTGGTTATCCACTGGAGCTAAAATGATTGTGATTAACTCCTGTATCTATTCCCTACCTCAGCATTATTGGGCTGTTTTGAAGCCTACTGTGCAGGTCATCAAAAAAATCAGAAGGAAAATCTCTATTTTTTTGGGGTACGATGATAGGCCCAAAAAATCATGGAGAAACTGAAATGACCTATGCTATCCTATTTCCGAGAATGGTTTAGGATTTAGAAACATGAACACCATTATTAAATCATTCTCTGTAAAGCTTTGGTGGAAGTTTCAAATTTCCCAAGCTCCATGGACTGTTTTTCTTGCATCTTTACCAAAATCTGCTCAGACATCTCAAACTTAGAAATGAATTTGTGATGTGACCCCTTTCTATGAGGAAAATTCTAGAGTTATCCATGGGTTAGGGACATGTAGTTTCTGGAATTCCAATTGGTTGGGAAATGGGATTCTTAGTGATACTCTAGATACTGAACTTATTGATATTCCCCTTGACTGTACAGTAGCCACTTTTATTCAAAATAAGGATTCTTTCCTACAATTACTATCTGCTCATACTGATCCTGTCCTTTTTTCCTTATAATAGGAAGCTAAGCTTACTCATGATAGAATGGACAGGCTAATTTGGAAACCCGAGGACTCAGGAGCATTTTCCTTCAAATCTGCATACAACCAGCTGAGAGCCAGGAGAGGTAACTCTGTATCTCTACTAAGAATCTGGAATGCTAAGGTCCCCAAAAAAATATTAATTTTCATGTGGAAGGCTTTAAACTCTCTTCTTCCTTTTGACAATGTTCTCACATACTATGGTTTCAATATTGTTTCAAAATGTTATTTCTGCAACCATAATGATGAACTGGACCACTTCTTCAATCAGTGCACTTTTGCTAAAGCTATATGGTCTGAAGTCAATAGATTTATATGGATCCATACTCCTGTTTTCTCCACTATATGGTCTAGAGTCTCCTACTATCTATCCAGCCCTGGTCTATCAGCTGTGCACACTCAAATAATAAAAAATATACTTCTCTTCTCATGTTGGTCCTTATGGAAGGCTAGGAACAATTACATCTATGATAACATTGTACCCAACCTACCTAGAATACTACATGGAATAAAAAGTATGATTTTCGACTCTTATGCAGCTAAACCATTTTATATTCATAGGCCTGTTGACATTGAATTTGCTACCAATGGCTATTTCCCTACATGGCTAAATCCCCCTAAGCCAAATATACAGAAAGTTGCATGGTCTTGTCCATCTGTGGGTCTTAAAGTTAACATAGATGCTTCCTGGAAATCAGTAGAACATCAGACTGGAATTGGTATGATAATTAGGGATATTTCAGGAAGTATTATAACCTCTGAGTGTATTTATACACAAGCTCAATCCCCTTTGCATGCTGAGTTACTTGCAATTGGTTTTGGGGTCACAAATGCTAGAAAGATTAGCTCTGATTTTTTGGTGGAGTCTGACTGTAATCAAGCTATAAATAGTATACACAACCCTCAGTCTGCTCCATGGAAGCTATTTGCTCTATTTGATGAACTGCATAAAGAATGTTCTGACATTCATATTCTTCATATATATAGAGAAGCCAATTATGTGGCTGACTCCCTTGCTAAATATGCAGTTCTTACTAAGTCCTCACATGCTTTCAGTTCTACTTCTCAGCTTCCCCCATTAACTAGAGGCCTATACATGTTAGATAAAAGTGGTACTCCCACTATTAGATTGCACCCCCCTTAGACAGATATTACTCTTACTTGCTTCATTTTTTGTTTTTTCAGGAGATTTGGCTGGCACAAGGCTGTCTTTTTGGAGAAAGACAGTAATACTTTTTGGAGCTTCACCACTCACTCTTGGCAAGAAATCAGATCACTCTCAAGATTTAATGGCTCTCTTCTCATGGCTCTGCTCCTCACTTTATGCTTTGGCTGCATGTAATAGCTATAAACTTATTCTTTTTAGCATGACCTAACTTTCAAGGCCGGATTGAGTTTTGCTTAGCAATTCTCTAATAGGCTTTGTTTTTAGATCATGTCTAATTTTGGCCTATAATTGTATAGAGCTTGTAGTCTAGTTTAGAAATTTTTGAAAAGCATTACTATGCTTTTGGGACAAGGTCCCCCACAAACTTGGCTTGGTTACTATGGCCATGATTTGTACTATTTTTATAGGTTTGGGAAGCCGAATAAAAATTCCCCCGTTCTTGAGCGGTTTAACGTTAAAAAAGAATATCGTGGCGGGAGGTGCATGTTTCTACATGATGGCTTCACCAAGCCCCTGGTGTGCAGTTTCTACGCGAATGGGGAATTCTGTCCGGATGGTAACACAATATATATAATGTGTGTGCGCGCAAATAGCTTACAAGAAATAAAGGTTAAAGGGTGAGCATTAACAAGACATCAAAAATTTTAATTTTGCATAAAACAAATCGGATAAAATAGTATGTATTTACTATTTCCAAAGTCGTGTTGGACATGTACAATGTGATTGCAACTTACTCTAATTGGGTTGTGCTGGATGTGTGTCGTGCTTGCAATTTGCACTTGGCTAAAAAGTTATGTATTTAATAAATAAATATATTTTTTTCAATTAAAACTGTCGATTACTGAGTTATTTATTGGTTCTAGAAATTTGTTTCTAGCCCTAAAAATTTATTTCTAGCTAATTTTAAAGACATACTCTCTAGATGTTTTTAATATGTAGGTGGAGTCGACGAAGGTGCGTGGCAGCACGTATCCTCACGGGCATACCCGGCACATGGCGGCGCCTATAGGGTCCGCGTGTGTACTGGTCTTGTCATGGAGGTTTTCCAGCAAGCCCACTACAGATCGGTGGTGGTTGTGCATGTGAGTGATTCAATTTAGTGTTTCCGGCCCTTCTTCAATAGATTCAAGCTCCGATCTCGACGGTTAAACTGATCCCATACCGATCTACCGGTTCGTGTACGTAGGTCAATCACCATCAGTCTATATCGGCATTGGATTTAAAAATAGAGAAAGTTGTGGTGATCGATTTTCCAATAATGCCGTCGTCAGACTGAAATGGGTAGAGAGAAAATTACTCAGATTTGAAAAAGAAAAGGTCGTAGAGGGGCGATAATAGTACGGGTTTTGGTTTTGGGAGGTAACAGAGGAGGGTAGTTTAGATCTATCAGCCTAGGTGAAGGTGGGAGGCGAGATCGGCCGGCGAGGCAGCGACCACCCCGCCAGACGAGATGTCAGTTTAGACGCTGGAGTTGAAGAGAGAAAAGCGAGAGGAAAAAGATTCAATTTTTTTCTTTTCAATTGTTTGGTAAACATACCGGCAAAGTGATCAGAATAAAAGAGATTTTCTAAGGTGTGTAGTTTTGCTCCAATGCCGGTAAAGTGAGCACAATACGATTACTCACATGTTTAATTTTTTACAAAACACACATACATGACACGTTTATTTCATGGTTTGCAAGTTTGTAAAAAGTTTGCCAACCCAAATTAAAGATGTTTCCAAATACTCAATTCGGATTGCAAAAAATATTTTACAATAAATGAAAATGATCTCATCACATGCATATAATCCAGGACCTCGTCTAATTTTACACAACAAGAACAAAAACTGATCTAACACACCGAAAAAATGGCATATCCTAGCAAAAACCTAATTCTAACTGTTTATTTTTTTCTTCTAGCATTCGACACATTGCCTTCATCACAAGCAGCATGGTCGATGATGTTTGCTCCCATGCAAGTCCTGACCCTCAATTCTGCAAATCAACCTTTAGATCAGATTCTCGTTTTGCAAATGCAGACCTTTCAACTCTAGGTCAAATCGGGATCGGCTTAGCAAAATTTCACACTAAATCGAAGATTTCTTGGTTAAATTCTCTTTCAGGAGGGACTAGTGACCCAAAACTTAAAGAAATCTATGGATCTTGTGTGGATAACTACAATGAAGCGAATGACGACCTTGACGATTGTTTTTCGGCTCTGAACAGTAAAGATTATCAGACAATGAACATTGATGCTTCTGTTGCTCTAAATATGGTTCAGATCTGTGATGATAATTTAAGTCCGACTCTAGAATCTGCACAACTTAAGGGAGCGGGGGCACAAGTAAAGACGCTAGGCTCCACCCTTGCTTATATTGCCAATGGATTACAAGGCCATTGAGAAACATATATAACAATGTTTAAATCGAATTTTGGATGAGTATGAATGTTTGTTCCCCTCACTATTATTGTTATTTCAATTGAAAATTCATATTGTGGTTTTTGACTACTTTTACTGTTCTCGTTTAGGTTTTATATATATATACATGATTTGATAGTTCTAAGAGGAAGGCGAATAAATTGTATAACTTATTCAATATATGATTTTAAATACACCATATATTAATGGACTTAAAATAACGAGAACACTTTTGATCATCTATGTGTGAAATGAGAACATATGATTAGTGGTTGTGGAATTTTCACAATTAAGATAATATGATGTAAAATTTGAACAAATGTATAGGTATAAATAATGCTTTTCAAAATTAGTGAACTCCATTAACTATAGAACACAGTTACCAGCAATTGATGACAATTGCTAGGTTTCCAAATTTCCCAATTACTGCCTAGGATTTTGACTTTCTTACAAGTGCTTAGGACTGACGCCTTAAGTACACCTTACGTCGACTGCTTAGGGTTTTGACTTTTTGACTCCTAAAACATTTTTGAGATCATCTATGCTGTATTATTTCGTGGCACGACCTAGATCAATGATTTAACTGTTATTTTGTTTAAGCTTCTTCCTATATATCCAGCTATTCTCAAACTTTGAAACGCTTCCTTGTCGTTGCTGTTCTATTGGCAACAGGTGGAGAGTTTGCAGATTACACTACAACAGAAAATTCCAGTAGTGACGCAAAATTTGCTAATTAGTCACACTTAAAACCGTCGCTAAAATACTTAGCGACGTTTCAAGTAAGTGTCTGTATTCAGTGTGTCGCTAAAATTATTTGACACAAGTAAGCGTCACTAATGGGTTTGCGACGCGCAAAGATGCCGCTATATTTTTGTGACGCTTCAAGATGCCGTAAAATTTAGCGACGCTTAGAATTGTCTAGACTAGATCGCCACCTGCAAACGTCGCAGAGGATTACGACGGTTGGAAGCGTCGCAAATCCATAAGGAGAATTAAAAAAAATGCAATTTATAATCTAGACCCTAATTGTTTCATTAATTACAATTCAGTCTATTAATGTTAAATATTTACAATACAGTACGCATATTTCTAATAACTACTATTCAACCCAAATCTTTCCAATAACTACAAATCTACTCACAAATTTCTAATAACTACAAATTTACCCACAAATTTCTAGTAACTACTAATTTACCCACAAATTTCTAATAACTACTAATTTACCCACAAATTTCTAATAACTACTATCTACCCACAAATTTCTATATTTATTCACCATTACAATCACTGGCTAGAGAGTTCATTTTCAAATCAAACTCCATCTAATCAAAAATATAAATATCAAATTACAGCAAGAACCAATCTTCTGAAGTGCAAAGAACAAAAACTTTAGAAGTACAACACATCCAACACATCCAGTATTTAGATTCCAAACTATACATGTCAATCAAAAATGAACAAGAAACAATGCAGTTTTCTGGCCTACATAATTAGGATAAAGCTCGTCAAAATGTTTCCATGCTTTACCATCTGCTGGATGCCTTAGCATACCATCTTCGACACGACCGGATTTGTGCCATCTCATATCCTCGGCAAATTTCTTACACTTGTAAAACTTCTTCAATCTAGGAATCAGTGGAAAATATCGCAACACCTTGGCTGCCTTTTTTTTCCACCTGTATCTGGACATTCATCTCTTCCATCGCCGTGATTGTCACCCTCCTCATATTTCCATCTTGAAGAACCACACTTGATGCAATTATTCTCATTTTCATTATCCCCCCAATAAAGCATGCAATCATTTGGGCAACTATGAATCTTCTCATACCCAATGTCCAAGTCATTACACAATTTCTTAGCTTCATATGTCGAAGTAGGTAATGATGTCAAAAAGGGAAATGCATCTTTCAAAAACTCTAGCAACATAGTGAAGCTGTGGTTAGAAATACCTCCAATGCATTTGATTTGAAAAAGCTGCATATTGAATGATGCCAGGGAGTGCTTGCTTCCAGGATACAACTCTTTCTCACAATCTTCTAATATTTTCTGATATTCTGGATCACGACCACTATGTGAATCACTGTGAACAATCTCAGAATCAGAATGAATGCCTTCATTATTCTCAGATATATACCCCTCGTTGGACTCACTCATTTCATGATCTTGATCTCCCCCTAAATTCACGTCCATGTTCATGTAAGGATTGCCACCATACACATGCTCCCCATGAAGATTCCATGTGGTGTATCCCAAGCAAAAACCATTAAACAGTATGTGCCGAAACACCTCGCCAGTTGGGAATCTTTTTCCATTGCAACACTTAAGACATGGGCATAGTATAGTTCCTTGGACTTCAACATTTTTAGCAAAATTTATAAATGACTCGCATCCTACCTTATAATCATCACTAATCCTTGACGAATTAATCCAACTCTTGTCCATAATAGAACACACAAACGTGCAAAAGTACAAATCCCTGTAAAAAATCATTAACTCAATTCTTTGAAAATACCGCCACAAAAAAAAGTAGATAAACAAATTATCATATGACTTAGTTTTAAATTCACTATGATCTGTTTCAAATATTCAATTCATATTTTTCTAACTTTACTTGAAATTCTTTCAACATACTTAGAAGTTAAAATGTTTCTCAAAATGTACACTCCGTCATGCAACATATATATCAGTTACTTAAAAATTTAGAATAGTTTGTTATATCTGCTAGCTTGCTAATTTCAAGCCTACAACTTTTGACTTCTGTTGCATAATTTACATTATTTGACTAACTCAAACAAATTAAGGTTGTACTCAAAAAAAAAAACAAATTAAGGCCAAAATGTCAACATCTGATAAGCTTGATCAGTAGGTAACTTAGTTATGTAAGTTTTGTGTGTTGTTTTGATTCCAAAAGCTCAAAAACAACAAAAATATGCTCAGAGTCAAAGAATTACTCAATGGGTGGATAAGTTGGAGGCCACTTGACTCGTCACTTCAGAATCTTCTTCAGATTTGAGGTTAATTGTTCGAGACTTCGTCATAGAGTCTATGAACAAAAATCAAGGAATTGTGTCAATTACAAGAGGCACTTGATAATGTACCTGAGAATAATATACAACATGTTACTACACATTCGAACATTAATAAAAATACAGAAATAATTCTTCCACTGACAGCAGAGCATATAGCAGAGAATATAACAGTTTAAACTTTATCTTTGCATTTCCAGTGCCTCATTCACATAAATTTAAAAGGCATTTTTGTTTGTTTTTCTCCCCTAAATACATCATCTTTTTATCCTCGTTTGGCCGCCATACATCTTTCATTTCCGAGGCTCAAGCCAGGTTTCAGCAAAAAGGGGTATACAAAGGTTGAGACTGAAGAAAAAACTGCTCACAGGATCCAACTTACTAAGATTAAAAACAGACATCGCAATAACTTATCAGGAAACAGATAAATATACCAAATTGACCTAAAGAGTTTACAGTCACAGAATCATGAAGCTCACTTGAGAATAAACCAAAACTCCAATTTTTTCAAGAAAATGACACAGTAATATTCCTCCTGATCAGTTATTTTCACTATTTAGCAACACTAAAACTGCTCCAGGACCACCGGGAATAAGTGTGCCTCAAAAACAACAGAGGAGGAGTATATCAGGTCTAATGTTGAGATATTTTATCAAACGACACAAATATTATACTTCCTAAGTTTCAGCGTATTCAAAAGTATCAGAAAAATTACAGATGCCAAGAGAAAACATAAAAGACATCTTAATCTTAACCTAAACAGTGAGTTCACTGAAAGTAAATGACTTGTAGCATTTCATGAAAATGACAGACACAAGGCTGCTTCCTACTTCCTAGGGATAGATAACCTAACAAAGAAACCCATTGCCATACAAATTGAACTATATTAGAAAGAAT
Source organism: Sherardia arvensis (assembly GCA_948330725.1). NCBI lineage: Eukaryota > Viridiplantae > Streptophyta > Magnoliopsida > Gentianales > Rubiaceae > Sherardia > Sherardia arvensis. The sequence goes on from OX415236.1 coordinate 34,835,210, forward strand.
GCTTGCAACAACACGGAGTTACTTAAATGGAAAAAATATCATGAACAAAGCTACAAATAACCTTAAACTGAATCAAGAAAGACTCCAAAAATTAAACAGATCCAATAAAAAGAGCTAAATAGGAAACAATATAAGAATCAAACTAGTAAATTAGTTCAGGATTGTCAATGACTTACTCAATGGGAGTAATATTACTCAATCAGAATGGCGTGATTCTCTTGACCATTCTCTCTTCTAACCTAATCTTCACTTTACATTTGAAACATAATGAGCCGTAAATTATAAGCAGAAAGAAGATCCAGATTAATCAAGAAAGCCTAATATTGTATCAAAACTATGTAGCATCAATGCCAACTTAGATGCAACAACAACGGCAATGAGTTTCTGCAGTTACTTCCCACATGCAAAAAAGGAGTAATCCTTTAGGAGGACTCACAAATATTCATATAAAATCAGACATAAGGAGATTCAGCAAAATCCCATCTTTAAAAAAAACATCAATTTCTACTCATAATCTTTCAACAATAGCAAGGGAGAACATATTTACACAGTTCATGTTCAGTAAAAGATGTCAGTTTCGGGTTAATGAAACAAAACAATTGAGACTAACCTGAACAGAAGAAGAAGAATAAGAAAAACTAGCAGCCACACACTATCCAAAGGTTAATGAAACAAAAAAACCTCTGCTTCACCACTAAGTTTCACTTTCTCCGGACAGAGTCGAGCTCTTACGGCATAAACAGCTTATCAGAAGCAAAGCTGCAAGAAATTAAACAATTGAAAAATGCTTGGTAAGTTTGCAGATTAAGTTCAAAGATTAACAAAACCAAGTATTTATCAACATTAGGCTAAACAAATAAATAAAGAAGTACCGAATTCTGCAGCTTAACAATTCCGCAGTTATCAATTCTGCAGCTTTCGTTCAAGAGCTTTCATTCACGGCCGTATATTGGCAGAATACAATTCCGGTGAAAAGGGCTGTAAGAATATCAGTGGGTTCTTATGCCGAAATCATCGATGGGAATACAGTGGCTGTACAGATTTGAAAGGGATAATTGGACTGGGATTTCATATTTCGGAGAAAGAGGAGTTCAGAAAATACACAATTTTTTAGGCCGTCATACAATTTTTGATGCAGTAATTAGTTTGGGTAGAAAAATAATTAGTTGAAGTTTTGGGTTCATATGATATTTAGTTAAAGTTTGGGTAGGAAAATAATTTTTCATTTACTTGGCTGTTTTGCAAATTAGGTTGTGTGGGTCAACGGTACAAAACCCAGATGTTTGACTCTAATCTGGACCTTTAAATTAGCGACGCATATAAGTGTAATATTAAACGCCGACAGTTTGACATGTCGCAATAATGATGATACTTTCAAGCGTCACAAAAAATTATGACTTGAGCAGGTGTCGCCTGTTCATTTAGTGACATGTTCACGTGTCAGTAACATTTAGTGACGCGTAAAATTGTAGCAAATTTAGCGACGGGTGCCCATCCGTCACTAATATCGCGTCGCTACTGGAGTCCTTTTTTGTAGTGTTAAAGGGATGTTGTTGAATGTTGAATCCAGATCTTGATCACGATTACAATATTTTTGATGCATGTTCTGATCGACTGTGGTGTTTTTGTTTGTGATGATAATCCTTTCATGTTTAATTAGTTTGTTCATTTGTTAATTTTCATACTGAATGTGAAAATAGGTTTGATATGAATGTGTTCTTGCTTTCGCAACAAAAATTTGACGAGGTATCAATCGAATGTAATTGAATATCGCTAATTGTAATCTATAACCACTGAAATTTTAACGTTTAACGTTAATTATTTAGATGACCAACATTAAAATATACTTTTTTTTTTATTTATTTTAAACCACTTAAGTAAGTGGAGTGACATTTATTCGGCTCACTACACCGTAAAACGCCTATGTAGGCAAGTATGTTACAATTCTATAATTGAAATTGTAAACAACTAGAAAGGATCCCTAACCTCACCCATGTCAAATTTCACAAGCATGTTAGGTCACGCAAAAGCGATACCCAAATCTGCCGATGAATTGACTCAATACCTGCAAGCATATTAGGGTTTGCTACGCAATACCCAACTCTGCCGACAAGTACGGGGCTTGAGAAAAGGATCCCCTCCCAGATACTGTTCCCATGTCAATTTTCACAAGCAATTTAGGTCACGCCAAGGCGATATCCAATTTTGCCGATGAAAAGACTCATAACTTGCAAGCATATTAGGGCTCGTTAAGCGATGTCCAACTCTGCCGACAAGTACAGGGAACAGTTAAGGGATAAGTTCTCTAATGCATTTTAACAAAGAGAATGATAATCTATGCTATTACAATATAGATATCATTTATTTGACATTTAGCAGATCATTTATTTTACTTCACTCTTTATTTGTAAGATCTCCAGCCTCCAGTTCCATGACCTTCAATCTTCCAGCTCCAAAGTTCATAGTCCAATCTTGAATCCAGTTCTTGCTTCAGCACTCCCGACAACAGCCTTCTATTTGATGTTGCGATTCAGCCAAAAAATCTGCAAAATACAAAAAGAGAAACCAGCAGTATCCAAGTCCTAGAAGTAAAATCATCTAGCAATAATATAAGGATATTCATTACTGTCCATAGCAACAAGTCCTTTAATATGTAATGGTAAATTTTGATCATTAAAAATCAAGACTTGATTAGGTTCAGTAGCTAACTTAGACAGTGAATCTGCAACAGCATTAGATTCTCTTAAAATATGAGTATAAGAGACTGAGAAGTCACCTGCTAATGTCCATATGTTTCTGATTATATTCAGTAGCTTCCATGAAATTTTATACTCCCTGCGGACTATCTTTAGCAGTATCAAGGAATCAGTCTCCATATTAATCCTCTGATGTCCTTGAAAAAAAGCCGCTTCCATTCCCAAGGCCATTGCAACAGCTTCTGCCTCCAAACAATCCGTAACTTGCAGTGAACTTGCCTTGGCATATAAAACCTTCCATGTATGATCCCTGCACACAACACCAGCTCCACCTTTGCCATTCTTTAAGAATGAACCATCAGTATTAATTTTTATAAAATTTTCTTCAGGAAGATTCCAGTGTACTATCCTGTGCCCATCAGCCATTCTTATTCTGGATTAAAATATACTATAATAAAATATGAATTCAGTTTTTAAACATTAATAGTCTAAATTGAGTGAAATCTAGATAATCGAATAGATAGGACAGAATTCCTAAAAATTAAAAATAAACAAATACATGAATTAAAAAGAGGTGGAAAAAGATAATGATCTAAAAAATATTAATTAGATAAGCATGTCCTGAAACGCTCCCACCGGCTATTTCGGATCTCTGAACCTTCAACCTTGATTTCTCCGGCTCCGCCACCAAGGCGGAGCCTCCCAACAATGCTCAAGCCCCTCTAGGACATATGCACATGCGGCGGCCAATCATCAGATCGCTCATTGGGAACCCTACTCCGACCGGATCTGTCTTTAATTCAAAACCCAGAGTTGACAATCTAGGTTAATCGGGATTTCATTTTTCCGACGAAGAATGTGATCGCCTGGAAGAGCCTCTAAAATGAACCCTGGTGGTCAAGTTTTCGAGAGCTCGACCCCGATTGGAAAAAATCCGGCGAGATTTTCAGAAAACAGGGTTCAAGGGACAACTCAAAATTTATTTTCTTGATAATCACCAGGGTTTGATTCAATTTTATCCTGCAGAGGATTATTATAGATACTGGATGCACAAGATCTGGAATTTTGGGGCCTATTAAATCATATCACATAGAGTCCGGGTTTTGATCCAAATGCAGACTCTCCAATTGTTACGGTATGGATTGCACTCTATGATTTAAAACATCAACTTATTGATGAGCATACATTAATTTCAATTGATAATTTGGTAGGCACACCAGTTACAGTAGATCAAGCTACATTGAATAAAACAAGACCTCTTGTAGCCAAAGTTTGTGTTGATCAAAGTAGATGTAACTAAACTTGTAGTTGATAGAATTTGGTTAAGGAAAATAGGCTACTAGCAGAAAATAGAATATGAAAGGTTGACTTTTTACTACACAATTTGTTCAAAAATTGGACACCCAAACGCCTCTTGTAAAAGTGAGCCTAAACCTAAGCATACAACCCCATGGAGACCAACACTTATAGAAAGTCATACACCTAAACATGATCCGTCATCCCCAAGTTTGACAGATAGGGAAAATCGATCTATTCCAACTGATATTATTATTTCTAACCCCACTGTTGAGAATATCTCTTTGAAAAAGAGAGGTCTACATGATGCATGTACATCTTTCAGAGAAATTTAAAAGGAGACAAATAATTCATCTAAGCACATTGGGAATCAACTGAATCAGAACAAGCAGAATTTCAAAATCCTCAACATTAAAAGCCAGTTGCTCAAGTTACATCAACACATATTGCTCAGATTATGAAAACTCCTAACGTCACTATTCCGGATGCTCCAACGGTCCCAAAGGTTACTCCACATGAAGTTCTAACAGTGCCAAATTTTACTCCACAGGTTTCAGTAAATACCTAAGAGCTTACTATGCTAATTCTCAAAAATGTAAATACCATACAAAATGATTTTGTTAACATTGATAGATAAGCTTTAGAGTATAATCCTAAACATTATGAGGAGGTTGACATGGAGCCGTATTTCTCAACCAAATTCAGCACCGTGTTCATAATATTTATCCTCGTGTCGGATGGGCAATGTGGATCTAATCAAATCCGGCACCGTGTTCAGAATATCTATTCTCGTCTGCGTCTCCATCCTCTTCTTCTACCCAGATTAGATCCTGATATAGTTTACAAGCATTTTTGATGAAGAAAAACTCCAATGTCGGAGAACAACCACCTCCGACGGTTTCCATTGAAGATGCTTCGATGTCTCCGGCGCATTCAACCAGAACAAGAGGCAATGCCTTATATGAAATAGCACAACCCAAAAGAAAAGAACATGTTTGCATTCATTGAGACACATTTTTATGAATAATAAATGTGAATGGGATATTAAAAGTTTATAGCATATTAAAAATGATTGGCAAAGCAAGTATATATGCAGTGATCAATATAGCACAACTTACCCCGCAAAGGTCGTGCTAAATGTGTGCAGTGTGATTGCAAATTACCTTATCAGGTCGTTTGTGTTGGGAATTGTCTCAAATTTCAACAATGCTGAATTCGGAAATATTTTTCACTGATGAAACATGATTAAACATGTAACCTTTTTCGAATTAGATTAGGTAATTTTTCCGTTTCTATAAAGGTTTCTGGTAGTTGGAGAGTCCTTAATAAACTCTTGGTTTTGTTCAATAATATTGTGCGAGGTCCCGTGAAGATAATTCCAGTCGGAGGGTCCCATCACCCATATGTGAATGTTTAGGAGAGAAGAGATAATTAGTATAGGGAGTGTATGTGAGGTTTTGTTTACTCTGTAATTCTCTTGGAATATACTAGTTTGATTCTCTGGTGGATGTAGACCGTGTTTGGGTCGAACGACGTTAAATCTGTGTACTGCGTTTTATATCTTCATCGTTTATGTTTTCCGATGCGCTTAAGGGTATCACTTCCCCCAACAAGTGGTATCATGAGCTTTGGTTGATCGGACATATGTTGGCCGGATATTTGGATCGGGTGGAGCCATGGAGATTGGTTGATTCAAGTTTTTATGCGTGGTTGGATGCGAGGTCAATGCTTTACAACTGTGCGAAAAATTAGAAGAGTTGGTGGAGTTTGACGTGTTCTTTGATAAAGCGGTGGATTGCTTAAAGGACAAAATACTCGGGTTCAACTCTAGCGTTTAATTCTTGGTTGTCGTATTGCATAGTTACACCTGTCATCGGTTGGGTTCTTGAATTGTGAGATTCAAGTGGGTATAACTGATAACGCGAAACTAGCTGATGGTGCGTAGTTACACCGGTTTGTTAGCTGGGATCTTGGGTGGTGATACTCAAGTGGGTGTAATTGATAACGCGAAACTGGCTAATGATATGACGTCATGGTTGCAAAACTGCACTGGTTCATTGGCTGAGATCTTGGATCAGGGTTGATTCAAGTGGGGTGTAGTTGATAACGTGAAATCGGCCGATGGTTGCGACGTTTGAAGAATTGGAGAACCGTGTTGAGTGGTGGCAGCTCTGGAGGTTGATTCTTTGGTGTCGTGGTTCTGTTTGATGGGACTAGGTCAAGCAGGTGGAGCATTGGATTTGAAGTGGAGGCAAAACAGTCTTGCTGGATAAAAGTTTCAGTGTGAGAGAAATTTGTTCCAAGATAGAGATTGTTGGGAATTGCCTCAAATTTTAACAATGCTGAATTCGGAAATTTTTTTCCCTGATGAGACAATATTAAACATGTAACCCTTTTCGAATTAGATTAGGTAGTTTTTCAATTTCTATAAAGGTTTATGGTAGTTGGATAGTACTATATAAACTCTTGGTTTTGTTTAATAATATTGTGCGAGGTCCCGTGAAGATAATTCCAGTTGAAGGGTCCTGTCACCAGTATGTGAACGTTTAGGAGAGAAGTGATAATTAGTATTGGGAGTGTATGTAAGGTTTTGTTTACTCTGTAATTCTCTTAGAATATACTAGTTTGATTCTCGGGTGGATGTAGACCGTGTTTGGGTCGAAATACATTAAATCTGTGTACTGCGTTTTATATCTTCATCGTTTATGTTTTCCGCTGCGCTTAAGGGGATCACCTCCCCAACATTTGGGACGTGTCGTGCATGCAATCGCACCGTATCTCAATTTTACATATAATATACTCTACAAATAAATATATTCAAGCGAAACGGCGTATAGATACAATAAATTTCTTAAACCATACAATTAGATATTCACAGTCAAATTCGACTTTTGAAAAAATCGATTAAGTAGTATTGTTTGACATTCATGATATACGTTATTACGAATCCTATCAGCACTTATAAAATATTGTTAGATTTGTATATATTCGTAAATTTTCAAAATGAAATACTCCCAATATTAAACCAAAATGGCTTAATTGACTTCTGAAAGTAACCAACTTTTACAATAATTTTGTATGATAAAATATGATATTATTAAATTCACCACATTTTGAAAATAAAGTTTCTTAAAATGTATAGAAAAGAATATTCATACTTAAGTTCGACCGTAAAAAAAATAATCAGTTAAGAAGTATTTTGACATGAGAGTACTTTTAATCTAAAAAGTCTAAGTAATATGTTTAAGGGTAAATAAGATATTTTATATTAGAAAAAATATAATTTTGACTTTTTTAAAACACAAATTCTAATTATACAATCTCACAAATCCTAATAAAGTTTCTATTTTTTTCAACTTTACTAAAACATCCTACATATAATTTGGGTGTAAGTTATACTTTATATAGAAAATATTTCCTCAAAAGTTACGAAAATTTCAATATCCTCTCTAACGTGTCATTGATTTGTCAATTCTAAGACAAAATTAAGATGAATGGAATAAAGTTGACTGATCTAATCTAAATTGATAAATATCTGTAGTGAAATATGATTTTTTTAAAGGAAAATATTACTTTTCAGTGTTCTGGAAAACGTCCAGAATCGTTTGACATAAAGTTAGGAGGAGACGTCCAGGAATTAAATACCAAGGCACTCGACTTAGTAAAGTTAGCAAAAGCATGAGCAACAAAATTTTGGTTTCTAGAAACCCAAAACAAACCCGAAAGATGAGAAGCAGTAATCAAATGCTGAATGTGACAACTGGTTCATGGCAATACAGAAAAGGCGCAGTATGGTTGTTAACCATATTAAGGACCATAATTGCATCACCAAAAATGCCCACATTGCTCAAATCGAGTTCATTTGCCAAACAAATTTCTTCCTCGAGTGCCAATGTTTCAGCTAGGACCGGGTCATGAACATTAAGGTAGTGCCTTGAAACAGCTTTTAAAAATTCCCCATTAGCGCTCCAAGCTACCACGCCAGCTGTAGTTGCATCCTGCGTGATCCCATCATCAAAATGTATTCGAGGAATGCGATCTAGAGGCCTCTGTAAAAGATTCAGAAGTAGAGCTGGTGAAACCTTGTCTGTCCTGGACTGAACTGACTGAAAAGAGGGCAGGTTATTCACCGTTGTCGCTCAACCTCCTCCGCACGCCTATGAGTTCCTTGGAATATAGATTGGTTGTGTTGAAACCAAATTGAGTCGCAAAGCATGAGGAAGAGTTCAACCACCGAGGCATCATTCTGTTTAATAATATTTTTGAAGCGCTGTTCACCTCGAGAAATACTCCCCTGTTGTTGAATGTATGTTGTAGCCCAGTATCCGTCCAAATCCTCCTGGCAAACTCACAATCATAGAACATATGAGATGTGCTATCATTAGCTGAGGTACATAGGGGACAGCCTGAATGAATAGCCAAGGTACGTCTTCTCAAATTTTCCGTCGTGGGGAGAGAATCAGTCGACATCCTCCATGCAAAATGAAGAACCCGGTTAGGAATCTTGAACGACCAAAGACTCTTCCAATATTCTTGACTCTCTAAAATCCTTGTATCAGCAACATTTTGGCGCGTTGGAGAGGCAGAGTGTTCAATAGCTAAATGATAAGTTGTCTTCACAGAGTATACACCAGACTTGGCATAATGCAAGCACCAACGGTCTACCCCCGAACCATTCAATCTGGTTAAAGGAATTCTTTATAGCTTGATCATCGGCTTCAGTAAAATATGCCTGAGGAACAGAGAGATTCCACAAGAGGTATCATGATCAATTAGGTCAGACACTTTGGATAAATTCGAGGGTAAAGAAGAAGTATTCTGCACATAAAAATCCTCAGAACGTGGCAACCAAGTATCATAGCAAATACTTGTGTTCTCCCCTGTGTTGATAACCTTCCTACAGCCCAGACCCAACAGCTCAATATCTTCATAGATACTACGCCAAGCATGTGATGGATGGGTGCCAAAACAAGAGCTAAACAAATCACAATTTTGAAAATATTTTGCCTTGTTTATACCCGTGATAAGAGAGAGTGAGGTTGTGTCAATAGCCTCCAAGCTTGCTTCCCCAATAAAGCCACATTAAAAATTTTAAATCACGAAATTTAAATCACATTATGATAGTAACAAAATTTAAGTAAATTTATCAATTAAATTTTCAGATGATTTGAACCAAAAATTCAACTGAGTTAATGAGATAGGCGATACTAAATAAAATAAAAAATGGAACTTTTGATAATCCATCACATTTCCACTTCCCCAATAACCATCCTTTTGGTGAATATGCATTTATACACTAACTATAAGGGCGGATAGCCCAGAAACTCTCCGGTTGAGGTACGGTAGACAGTCATCTTCATCTTTTAAAACATCCTTTCTCCTCCCTGCTTCACTTCATGACTCCACGGCTCTCACCTTCTGTGCCAATATCTCGTTGCTCCATCTACAACCTGATATGGATGACCAAAGACCCAGGTGTCGTCTCCTGGTAACGCAGGAGCACACGCGTCTTCTCCTCCATCGCTCTAACGATGACTCAGCAGAGCAGCTGCTCGTATCATCTTCCTGCTTGGGCCCCCCAAAGCCTTACTCATCTTCTTAATCCCACGGGATACTTCTAATCGTCCCTATCATAGTAATTATCATTATTGCCTAGCCCTTTCTAATTTCATTCGATTGGGTTTGTGATTTTACAAGTACAAATACATTTTTTGTTCATGCTTATTAGGTGTTTGATGTATTGTCCAACCCAATGGAGGAAGGATGTTGCGGCGCGGAGCAGTTCCCGGTTTGCGCTTGAAATTTGTCACCTTTTTGGTTTTGTGATTTGTCAATTCTGCTCGTTTCCATGCTGTAAAAAGGTGGCTTTTTGGGTGTTTTTTTGTTGCAGTCACCACCTGTTCTCATGCCACTGCTGCTTTCGATGTCTTGAAGGAGAAAAAAGGGTTCTTTGATGTTGTACTCAGTGATGTCGATATGCCAGACATGGATGGATTCAAGCTACTCGAACGCGTGGGATTAGAAATGGACCTTCTTGTTATAAGTAAGCAAAATTTTAATTTTTTTTTTTTGATTTGGTACTACTACTAGCTGGTTTAAGATTGTATTGATTTGTATCTACTGCTGCTTTTATAGTGAGGTCTGGGGATGACAGAACCAGCCTTGTCATGAGGGGTACGGGCCTTGTGACTATTTTATCAAAGCCTATTCTTATCGAGGAGTTGAAGAATATATGGCAGCATGTTGTGAGGAAAAGATGTACTGGGAGCAAAGAGCATGAGAATTCTGGCAGCCCGGAAGATAACGATCAGTCTGAAAATGATCAGTCTGAATCCACTTCTTGTGTTAATGATGAAGTAGATGGAGGATCAAGAATGCAGCAGAGAAGGAAAGACGCCAGTTGAGCCGCTCTTTCATTTTCACTACAATCCCAGTCTGTATTGATACAATGTAAGTGTCCTGATCTTGTGGAACAAACCTCAATTATCACGATTATCTTGTAAAAATCTTCATGCATAGCATTGTTCTTGGGCTTATGTTGACTTAGGGTGGTTTTTCCAGGGAAAATGGCAATGGATTTTGTCAGGAAGCTGAGTTGAAGCCAATGGATGCAGAACAATTGAGGGAGTATGGTCACAACATGGTTGATTTCATCGCCACTGAGGATTTTCCTGTTGTTAGCCAAGTTCAGCTCTTGTCTGTGTGTGATTTAAGTTCTTAATTTATTTGTTGTCCCCTGAGTGCTATAGCAATCACTTTCCATTTTTCACACATATCTTCATTTTTAAGCCTGGATACATGCACAAACTTTTGGCTGAATCTGCTCCAGCTTGTCCTGATTCCTTGGCAGACATTTTCAATGGTAAATTTTCTTACTTTTCACTTGTTATCTTACCTGGGACATCCCTTTAGTGGAGATGAATGTGTAAGAAGAGACTAGGTAAAATGCAATACAGTAGGTGGCTAAACTTGTTAGTTATGCAGATGTTCGCACAAATATTTTACCGGGGGTAACTCATTGGCAGAGTCCAAATTTCTTTGCGTACTCGCAGCGTTGCGGGAATTTTAGGGGATATGCTCAGTGCAGGAATCAACATGGTAGGTTTCGGTTGGATCACTTTTCCAGCAGCTACAGAACTGGAGATGATTGTTCTGGACTGGCTCGCTAAAGCCATTGGTCTTCCTGGTGATTTCCTCTCAACAGGTAAGTTATCCGGTTTATATCGCATCAAATTAAAATATCCGAGTGGTTATTTTATCAGCATCTAGAAAGTTCTGGCCTTATTTGAAATGAGACTTGAGTATCAGGTCGAGGTGGTGGAGTGATACAAGGCTCAGCAAGTGAAGCTATTTTGGTTGTCCTTTTGGCTGCCAGAGATAAAGCTCTTAGAGTGTTGGAATGGATGACTTGGAAAGGTTGTTGTTTATTCTTCTGATCAAACTCATTCGGCTCTTAAGAAGGCTTGCCATGTAAAGTACATAAGTTTTAAAAAAATGGTTTTGCCTTGAGTTTTAATAATGTTACGAATTTTAGTTCTTGACTGTGTAACAGATAGCAGTGATTCACCCTGAGAGTAGTAGAATACTGAAAGCAGACTCCTCCACTGATTATGCTCTTTCAGCTGAAGTACTTAGTGAAGCAATCGCACATGATATGTCGCTTGGGTTGGTACCATTATTCTTGTGTGCCCATGTAAGTGTCAAAAGTTTGCTTTCATACTCTCGTAATTTTGATTATATTAATTGCTCAACTGATGTATGTTCTGAATCGATTTGTCATGTCCAACAACGCATTTTCAATTTTCATTAGTTTTCCTTCTAATGACACATGTTATGATGGTTATCTTTGTTTGCTGAATTGAAATAGTGGGCTTTTTTATGGTTATATCTGATTATCAAAGTGGGTATATGATCGGTTTCTCCAGGGATAACTCTAACAATTCACCTCTCTGTATCACTAAACTCCTTTCATCGCCACACCGCCTCTTCTTTAGTTATAATGCCTCGACATCATTCTCACTCGATTCCCAGCAATAAGGTCTTCCATCTTGCCGTCTTCTGTATAAATCAATTCGTATCTTCTCCTTCTTTAGGTGACTTTCTTCTCCACTATTCTGATTCTCAGGTCTTTCTTCACTTGGCTCATATACTGTTAGCGATTTCTTATATTGATTTAGAAGCACAACTGATTCATAAATTATGGATATCAGGTGTTCGATAATTTGTCCAACCTATCAGGTTATTAACTGATGCTGCTTTTTACTTATCCTAGGTAACGACTTTGAGGTTTATGAAAATTTGTTGTTTTTCTTTGAGATTCGGACACTTCAATATACGCTTCTTTGCTTAAAGGTCGATGACAAAGGCATTGAGCTGGATGTTGATTATATCGGACACTTTCATGCATCAAGGCATTGGAAAACCTTTGTATCAGCTGCTGGGAAAGGTATTTTTTTATTTCAGATTTCAAATCCCCTATGTATTTGCTAATTTGGTTGATGGCCCCTCCTCATCTTTAATCCCTCTACAGCTGTACATGTTGAATCTGCTTTCTCGTGACATCTTTCTTGCTTGTACTCTTATAATTTCAAATGTTAATGACTTCTTTGTAATCTTTATGCTGATATTTTATTTTAGCTTCAAGTTTGAGCTTGTTCTTATAGTAGTTAATGGAATATGGAGATAAAAGTCTAGCAATTTTTATAATGAATTGTGTTGTTTTTCCAAGTTTGAGCTTGTTGTTGGCAGTTAGTGGAATTCGGAATTAAAGTCCAGTCAATAACTATAACATTCATTCCTAATTACAGTGATCAGTAACCTAAACATTGGAACAGAAAGAAAAAAACAAACCTTCACTTAAAATGCTTGGATTGTTGATTTTAATGCTTGTTTACCTTCATTTGCAAATCAGCTTCAACCACCATGCTTAGTTCAGTTGTGTGATGCAGCTTAAAAGGTCCTGTTATTTATTAGACATGTTTCCTAGGTCCATCACTTGCCTTTTGCGATTCAAATATATACCAACCTGAATTTTCTATGCTTGTTTTCTTTTACTCTTCCTCTTCTCCATACAATCTTTCATGTTTACGTGATCACCCTCTCAGTTCCTGGCATTAGCTAATAAGTGGAGTTTTAACAGTGGTTACTCTTCAATTTGAGGCCAGTTTAGTAATGATGCTAGGTGTGTTGTTGTAGGTAACAAAAGCAAAGGAACGCCTTCAACGCTGGTACTTAAAATCATCTGTAAAATCTAACGTAATTTCTTATTATGTTGTTACTTTTGGAGGTAGGACTAAACTCATTTTTTTATGCAAACCAAGTGTTTGATACATTGGCAATGAAATTTTATTACTTTTAATGTTTACCACTTGTACACCTTGAACTACTCTTTGCCAGTGTACATTGATGCAGTAACTTCGTAAGAAGTTAGTCGACCCTTACTTCCCACCTACAAAAAAACAAATTTTCATGTCCCCATATTAAAAAATCTAGCAGCAGTTTCGATTGTCTGCTTGACTATTTGAAATATTTCAGATCGGGACGAAGCGGGTGGCACCAGGTGGAGAAGCCTTGGGTGGTGTAATAGGTGCATTTCGTCATGTGGTTATGAACGAAGGGGTCTTTTCTCTTTACAACGGCTTAGTACTCTCCATTTTAACCATTGTCCCTTCAGCTGCTGTTTTCTATGGTGTCTACGATATTTTGAAACCGCCTTATTTGCACTCCAATGAAGGAAAGAAAAGATTTGAGAAGCTACGAACACGGGAGCTGGGACCAATTAGAACCTTACTGCATGTGCTATTTCTGGTGCCTGTGCTGAACCTGCAATGTATCCCTTTAAGGTTGTGAGGAGACATCTACAACCGAAAAGTTGATGTAATAAAGTCGGTGCTTTGACAGATGGAGTTAGGTAAGATTGATGCTGCAATTGTCTGTGGAGGACCAAGTGACTAGACCTATGTGTATATATGGAACCTCTCCCTCACAAATTAAGAAAAGTGAAAAGTGAAAACATTCAGCAGTTTAGAATCAGAATGGAATGCAACATTCAACACATTTTTAAGGCACCTTACAAAGGAGGGAAAAACAGTTCCTTCTTCTGCAAATCTTGAATTAAAATAATCACCCTGAATTTTTTATTAAGCAAAGTCATTACTTTTCATCAAGAATGCCTTTATCTTTGACAAGATCGAATTTTGATGTGAACCTATGTCACAAAATGTGTGAGATGGTAACAAAAAATTGCTTTTTGAGTGAATTAATGAAAAGCATTTACTTTCTGCATTTTTATTTCAGATTTTACTGTTAGGACAAAGGAAAGCTTAAGCATTGAGAACACAAGAGTTTGTAGCTGGAGTTCTCCATGTTCAATGCAATAGAGGTTCATATTTATATTGCAGTTTGCATAAAACAAACAAGGTATGTGATGGAAAGCTAGCGGTCAATCCATAAACTGTCAGATCAAAACATGCCAGGGTCAGACTGGCGAACATTTATAGCTTCCAAGCTCTTGTATACAGGTTTAACACAAAAGGGAGCTCAAGATGACCTCAAATTCCAAAACCATAAGAAAAACTAGCTCAATTAGCAGGCCATGTCCCAGATTTGTGGTGAGAAATGTACAAGGCATCACATTCCAGGTAACATGAAACTGGAAAAAGTCTCTTTACCAAAAGTAGCAAATCCAATTGCACAGAAACCATCAATATGAAGTGCAACTGTCAGCAGTTTCTTACAAAAAGTAGCAACTCCTCGTGCAATATCATCAGCTCTCCCTCGAGCAACCGCAGTGCGCTTCATTCCCCATCCTCTGCCGCCTCTATTACCATCATGTCCTCTGAATCCTCCACGGCTCCACCTCCACACACAAACGAAGCTACAGGGGTGGAAACATAGTGTAACCGGAAGCCACCGGAAGCCACCTAGCTCAGCTGCGCAAAAGCTCGTAACCAGCCCAATATCTCAAGTTTGAGCCCGGGTTGGTTGCACAAAGTGCATTCCGCTTCACCTATAGTATGCATTTAAGGCCGGACCAGGTGTGATGCGGAGTGTGTGATTGCATAGGATCTAAAAAATTGTTTTAAAATTTGTATTTATTTATATTTTTTAAAATTTTAATTTTGAAAATGTAATTTAATTTTTCTGAAGAGCCTTTATTTTGTGAATTTTGGTCTTTTAATCTTCAAAATGATCATTTTGTAAAAACATTTCATCAACCTTCTAATTTATTTGTATATATAATATATTAAATGGTAAAATTTATTTTAAGCATATATAAAGACCCAGATTCAAATTTTGCATCGGTCGCCAAACTGGATTGGACTTGCCCTGCAAATATGTTAGAAAAACTGATAAATAATAAAAATAATAATAACAGAATAGGCTCTTCTAATATGAAAGGACAAGTAATGCAAGAGAACTATTATAATATTTATAGAGTCAGATACGACTTATTTCATAAGAATGTAATACATAAAATTATATTTATTTCTAGTATAAAACTAAAACTGAATATATTTATTTTTTTCTGTTAATCTCAATAAAAGTGGGTAAAAATAAAGCCGCCATACTAGAGACCCTCTCGAAAATATATACTAGGGATATTATCATGATGAAGAAACGACAATAATGCGATTCAGCAAAGAAACGGATGAAACTCGCACATCCAATATTTGATTCAATATTTGTTGTTGTCAGTGCCAGATGATAATGAAATAATTTGTTCACCTAATCTTCGTATATTTAAAATTGACATAAAATTCGTTGATAATTAAACGGGATGCTTAAAAAGTCATAATCAAGGCGGGTTAATTAGCAATATGTATATTCCTCAAAACAAAATTTTAGCAATATATATAAAGATGGCCTAGGGGTACGAATCATGTGCAACCACCATCAATTATGCTGATGCCCTAGCTTATGTAATTGTATGACGATTATACTTTGATAATCATTCATGAATAGTTAATTAGAATCCTTCCCGTCTATATTATTTAATCCACCGATTATTGCTTCAAAGTCAAACTTTGTGTTAATTTGACTTTGTGTTTTGTTAACCAATTGGATCACAACCTTATCTCTTATGATTGAGTAATCATATTGCCAACCTGCAATTTTTTAAAGTCAGTTCACATGTATTATATGTTCATTGATTCTTAAAATAAATCGAGTTATTGTTACAATATAAGTAATTTTTGCTGTTATAAAAACCAAAAAAATTAATTGATGAATTCGAAATGCGCTACTAGCCATCACATGGAATTCACTTCAAATTTTAAAAATCTATACATTTATAACTAAATTATATGTCAATTAAATTGATACTGTCCTTAAAATCACAAGTTTAGAGATCTGGACATACTTTTACCAACACCTTTCAGTAAAGAGGATAATTTTGTGCATCGATTAATATGTCAAACAAGGATAATTACATATGCAACACTCTTGTCCAAACAAGGTTTATGTTTTCCAAATCGCAAACACTTTAAAAGACGCAAATCATAAATAAATGCACGATCAGTAAATCAGATCGAGAATAAAAAATCGACATGAAAAATCATATCAAATGTATACACAATTTAATCAATAAAAATTAAAAAATAATACGAACAATCCATGTGCATCTATTCAATAAAGAAACTAATTGATATGAACCATTCACGCTCGTCTAACAACCAAACAAGTAAAACCTATCAACGGAATTACTTCACCATATTGAAAGGAAGTTTTGTTATAATTTAATCAACATTGTGTTAAGAATTTACTTTCAAGTAAACGACAATAATCAGTAAAATTAGAATTCACAATACAAACTAATATTTCTAACGAAATCCTTTGTCTCAATAAAACTAAGCACATAAACTTGATTTATTTTTTATTAGATTATGATGAGATGATTACACACATTTATGTACCTTTGTCTGTACATATCAGTATCGTTATAATAACACTTTAGAATAGTTTTAGATTTATAGCTGTTCTTAGCTGTTCTCGAGTTTAAACCGAGATATTCCAATTACATATGAGTAGTCTGAAACATGGTATATATATATATTATGTTTTGGAGAACAGATACTGTCGGTTTAATTTAAGTACTGATACGACTCTAATGTGAAATTTTCTCATTAACCCTATCCAGAAGATAAACTACGCCGTACAAGGCCTGGCTTTTCCAGACGGATGGATTTATTACTGGAAAAGCATAATATTAATTGCTCAGATTCTGGGAAATGGAATCAATCTTCTTCACCAAATGAAGCAGTATTTTACAAAAGAATGCGACAAACTCCAGAATCTCTATGTCAGCTAGCTAGCAAGTTAACTCGAAAACCGCGGTCTTAACTCATATAATGACGCTTCATACTTGTCCATCCACCTTTTAATTTATGTAATCTTTAAGCTCTTCTTCAAACTGATTTTAGTTTATATCAATTTATAATGGATGTTTTTAAGTTTAATTTATAATATATAGTTAAGTTTAATAATCACTCAACTATTTTGAAATGAATCACAAAAGGAGCGTCATTAGTTATAGAAGAAAACAAATTTTTGCTGTTGTAAAACTCAAAAGTGTCAGCAGATCAGAATAATATAAAGTGAAAGAAATATTTTGGAAGAGGTGAAAGTAATCGGCCAACGTGTTCAAAAAGTAAAATTTACGTACATGTTCCCTATCGCATGAGCACTAAATCAGGTGCAAAATAAACCCAATGAAAAACAAGATTATTCGAGCACATGAAAACTGTACAAATTTACCCATTAATAAGGACATTGAGTTCATTGTTGCATTATTCAAGGTTCTAATCTCGACAGTGAAAATATAAGAATTTCATTCTTATAACATTCCTTTTATATATTGAAATAAATGACGCTCAACGAGTTATAATGCTGAAATATACCGTAACTTATTTTTTTAACCGAAACCTATAGTGTTGGGGCAGATGAGACTTTGACCGTACAAATTAATCGTTTAATGTTCAAAAGCTAACCGTTGGAGCTGGATATAGATTACGATGCATGGCCCTAATTAGAATGTTGTATATCATAAAAGCAGAATCTTCACAGGTTGAGAACTTTATTCCCTATAAAATCCTACAGTACTGGATAAAACCCAGTAATATTAAAAGGAAAAATGCATGTTTTTTCCTGAAAGAAAGAACAAGTAAAAAAATGTGAACCTCTTTCTCCCCTCACTGCGTCTAATAAATGGCGCACGATACGCAGATTTCTTTAATCATATGTGTCGATCTGCTAAAATAATGTCGCCGGTTGCAGAAGAGACAAGCATTGGTGGCAATCTTTAATTTTTCACAACTCTCTCTCAGTATAATTAATCAAATCATCAATGATCTGATCGAAATATAAATATAAATCTTCACCTTCACCAAGGTGCCAGGCCAATGCACCGCCGCTCCTCATCCCTCTCCATCTTTCCCGGCTGCCGGAAAACAGTGGTGCACTCCGGCAATACGCCGAGATCTGCGAAGAACGATTCGTCGTCGTCTTGCATTGTGAATGCCATTCTCATCATTTCATCATCAGTGACTCTATCATCGCCCAAAATTGGACTTTCCAGCAGGGTTGAAGAAGTTGTGCACTCAAATTCAGGGAACCAGCTAAAATCATTCGTCGGCATAGTTAGCGACGAACAATCTGCATTATTAGCGACCAATTTTTCTTCGTGACACTTGTTCATCAACTCAGCTTGGCTAGCGAACTTGGTTGGCTTTTCTTCTTCTTCATCGTCTTCATCGGCTAGATCTTCTTCCTCTGAATCGATGCTAGCTGTGGGTTTTCTTGCTTTCCTTCTCGCCATTTTAGCTGGTCTGATGGAATTAGGGCTGATTTGGCTGTGCTGGTTTTGATTCTTCCCTGCTGGCCCCAGATGATTATGCTCACCAGCATATGTGATCAATAACATGTCTGGATCAAGACGGCTACGCTCAACTTGTTTTCTTGCTGGACATCCCTTTGAACTGCTGCATCTATAGTATCCTCTGATGAACAAAAACAAACATACAATCAGAAAATTAAACCTCTCATGTAAATCAACGTAAAACATCAAAATCTTGGAGATTTATGCAAGATTATGTAGGGGATTAATGAATTAAAAAACTAACCTTGGATAAGGAGATCCTTTAATGGGTTTCTGGCCATACTTTCTCCATGCCCAAGAATCTGAAGGTGGAGTTCCCATTTCCCCCTTGAGCCTTGAACCTTCAACATCCTTGATCGGCACCGACACAACTCTCTTCGGAATCGATCGCTTAGTACTGCATCAAATTAATCCCAATTTCATCAGTTACAGATAATATGATACATGCAAATGAATTTTAACTAGTGAATTAATCGAATAGTTTCTGAGAAATTTGTTACAAAAATGAAACACAACCGTAAATTAAAATTAACTGATTGATCTCATCACTGACCTTTTCCTCGGTGCCGATGTAGAAACGGCCTTGGGTTCGCTGAGCATGCTGAAGCGGGGTGAATCTGAGCTGTTTTCAGGTGAGTTTTCGGAATCTTCTTGCGGATCATGTTGAAGGTGACTGACAAAAGTAGTCCTGTTCAAGAATCTAGCATCCATGATCCCTGCAGAACAAAGCTGGGGATTCTGCAAATAATCAGTTTGAAATGATGATTGTTTCACACAGACACACAGTGAAAGAGAGGAGGAAGTGGGGGCTATTTGTTGATGAGAACAAGAAATCATACGGGATTTTAATAATTTGGTGACAGATGGGAACGTGATAATGGTTGTTTATGGAGGACGTGCAAGCAAATGTGGAATTAGTCCAAAGTTTTGAGTTTATTAAATTTGGAGTGTGAAAGCAACCCCGATGCATATTTTCTTGTTAAATTTGTATTTTTTTGGCGAGAGAAGAGAGAGATTCTTATAATTCTCTCTCTCTTTGATTAATTTGGCGTCCTTTTGGATGGTTGTGGGACGTTTTTTCCAGTCGGCTGATTGGTAATAATTTTAGTGTATATTTACATTATTTGAAAATAAATACTCCCTCCATCTTTTATACAATGGCCTAGTTTTATTAGCACAATTACAAAGGAGAGCAAAATGAATGGTGGAGATTGTATAGATTATTGGAAAAGTAAAATGTGTGGTTGTGAATGAAGGAATATTGCTAAAAGTGGAAACTAAGTCATTAACTAAAAATCTTCCTAAATTGGTAACTAGGCCATTTTATTAAAAATGGAGGGAGTATCTGTTAACTGCTCCATTCATTTTCTTCATTGTTGGCTTTTTTGTTGCCATCTGCCATACAAAGTGACGCAGAGAAACGGCAGGTCTGTGGATTTAGTTTTTATGTGTGCTTTTTAGATTAAGATACGAGATTCTTTAATAATTATATATTTCTCCGTCTCATGCTATACTTCAAATTACAATCTTTGAGAACTGATCATCTATATTTTTAAATTAGCGTTTGCAAATACTTGTGATTTTCAAACTCTGTTTGTAAGGTAAAATTTCGAGATCCTATTCTTGGAAAAAGACTAGGCCTATTGGAGTTAATTATAAGTTCTTTGATATATACTAATAATGTCTGTCAAGATATATTTAGAAGTGTTGGGACAATTCAATAATATTTGTAGTAATAAAAATGTATTATAGAATGCTTTGGTTATTTAATAGCTTGAATGGTTAAAATGTGTTTTGTCTTTCCAATCACTAAATTGCTTCCTATTTTTGCATTAAAATCAAAACATATTAAACAATATAATCTCCTTTTTGGTAAATGAATATGATTGTTTAGATGTATTCTTAAATTTTTTTATTGAAATTAAACTGTGTTATTTAATGTGCCAATAAAACTCTCTTCTTTGCACAAATTAGGTTTAAAACCAGATATTTGATTATTTTTTAGAGGTTTGGAGTCGAATAAAATTTTCCAACGTGCATGGTTTACTTGAAAATAAAGTTATCACAATGCTAAAAGGTATTGTTGTTGTATAATGGGATAAACTGCCCCGTCTTAAATCACATGATTAGAGATGTTCTAAGAAAGTAAAGTAGAGGTCAAAATTTAAGGGAGTACAAATACACATATCTTAGTGTCAAATAAAAATAATTAATATAATTGTATTTAAATATATCAGCACAATCGAAAACCATTCTTTGAAATATTAAAGCTATTTCAAAACTGTCATTATCTAATTAACACTAGTAGAAAACTACCGAAAACGGTGCCGGAGGACGGCGGTTCCGCGGGAAAATAAGGAAACCGCCGTCCTTCTACATTTACGAGTTCGTAAATGTTCATTGTCTAGCCGGATGGCTTGTTACACGGCGGTTGTGATGCAACCGCCGTGTAACTGCCATTTTTGGTCGGCGGTTGCGTTTAACCGCCGACCAGCCTACATTTCCGACACCGGAAATGGCTAGCCGGAACTTTTCCCGTTGACCGGCTTGACTTTGACGGTCAAGTCGACGGGGCAAAGTTCTGATGTCGGTGGAGTCAAGTCAAAAAATCGTCCGGGTAAGTTTACGGTACCGTAAACTTGTCCGGATAGAGGGAAAAATGGCCGGGCAGGATTTACGAACTCGGAAACGTAACCGGATGAGCTAAAACAGAATCTAATAAAATGAGAAACGGATCTTTTTGTTCTATCTACTCTATTCCATCTTTGTTTTGGGTTGAAGGACGCAGAGAATCTCCTAATATTTGGGCTCGCTGAATCCTAGGCCGCGATGAGGTAATCTCCCGCTAAATTTAGTATTGATGGGCGGATGTTTGTTAATTTCAAGCATGAATATGTATGTGTGTCCCTAATTTGCTTGAATAATATATGAACTTGCGTGTTGATTCCTAGTTATTAGTGTTTATGAAACCATATTGTATTTGATATGTTGTCAAGTAGCACGATGTAGATGAATGAATTCATTAATATTTGCTTAAATTTATGAAAATAGGTACACAAGTGTTATGGAACGTAGTAGGATTATTAGGGAGAATCGTCGGACCTCACCAGAGTATATGGGACTGGTTGAATATTTCATTGATGTTGCTTCTGATAATGCAAGATTAGAAAATCAGTCGGCCATGCGGTGCCCTTGTAAGGATTGCACTAACGATGTGTATTTAGGAGTTGAAGGTTTGCGTGAACATTTGATTGTTAGGGGTTTCCAAAATTCCTATACCACGTGGGTATGGCATGGGGAAGAACGTAGCACTGTTGTTGTTAATGAACCAATGGAGGTTGTAGGAGAAAACGAAATGGTTGGTAATTATGACGATAAATTGGATGACTTGGTAGATGATGTTGCCATGCATTTTTTTGGAAAACCAGAGGCGCTTGAAGCGATATATAATGATAAGCAGACCCCTTTGTATGAGGGGTCAATCCACACTATTTTAAGCGCGACCTTATTGTTGATGAATTTAAAAGCCAAGCATGGGCTTTCAGATAAGGTATTAACAGAGGCGCTGGAGTTGATTAGACAGCTGCTTCCCACTGATAATTTATTGCCTGATAGGGCATATGCTGCCAAGAGGGTACTATGTCCAATGGGTATGGAACTTGAGAAAATTCATGTTTGTCCTAATGATTGTATGTTGTTTAGAGGGGAAGATGAGATGAAATTGGAAAATTGTAGCGTTTGTGGCGAGTCACGATACAAAGCTGTGAAACAAAAAGTGGATGTGGGAGGAGATGTTGTTAAGGAAACCAACAAACGTGTTCCCGCGAAGGTCATGTGGTATCTCCCCATTATACCTAGGCTTCAAAGGTTGTTTGCTAACAAGGAAGAAGCTAAGAACTTGACATGGCATGCAGATAGAGAGAAGGTTGAAGATGATGATGTGATTGCACACTGTTCAGATGGTGATCAGTGGAAGAAAATTGATGAATTGTATCCTGAATTTGGGAAGGAAGCTCGGAATGTAAGGTTGGGTTTATCCACTGATGGTATGAATCCGTATGGAGATTTGAGTAGTACACACAGTTCTTGGCCTGTGATGGTTGTTATTTACAATCTACCATCGTGGTTGACTATGAAGAGAAAATATGTTATGTTGTCGTTGATGATAGCAGGGCCAAAGCAGCCTGGTAATGATATTGATGTGTTCCTAGAACCTTTAGTTGACGACCTTCAGAAACTGTGGTTCGAAGAGAATTGGACGTGGGATGAATATCGGCAGGAATGGTTTAAGTTGAAAGGAATGTTGTTCTGTACTGTGAACGATTTCCCTGCACTTGGTAATCTAGCTGGTTATTCAGTCAAAGGTCATCTAGCTTGTCCTGTTTGTGAGGAGAATAATAGTTTCTCTCAATTAAAACACGGGAGAAAAACTGTTTATCAAGGACATCGTCGTTTCTTACCATGCAGTCACGAGTTCCGTAAGGCTAAGAACTGGTTTAATGGGAAGGAAGAGAATGCACCGCCCCCCCTCCTATCAGTGGCGAGGAGGTATTCGAGAAAATCAAGGATATTGAAAATGATTTTGGGAAAAACCGTAGGAAGATGCCCATCCCCGGCCCTTGGAAGAAACGATCCATTTTCTTTGACTTACAATATTGGAAGCACTTGGCTGTCAGACATTGTTTAGATGTAATGCATATTGAGAAGAATGTCTGCGATAGTTTGCTTGGTACGCTGCTGAATATTCCAGGAAAAAGCAAAGATGGACTTCAAGCACGTAAAGACTTGGACAGAATGGGTATTAGAAAGGAACTGGCTCCTGTAATCGAGAATGGGAACACTTTTTTGCCTCCAGCTTGCTACAATATGTCGTCAGCTGAGAAGACAAAATATTTGCAGTGCCTGAAAGATTTGAAGGTACCCTCTAATTTTTCCTCAAACATTGGTAACTGTGTCAATGTTAAGGATCAAAAATTGATAGGGTTAAAATCACATGATTGTCACACTTTGATGCAAGACTTGAACATAATTGTCATTCGTGGTTCTCTTCCAAGCCACGTTAGGATGTGCATCAGCAAGCTCTGCTTATTTTTTAAGGGAATTTGCCAGAAAACAGTTAGCCGTCGTAAGCTAGATAAGCTGCAGACAATGGTGGTTGAAGTATTGTGCCAATTGGAGATGTATTTCCCCCCTTCTTTCTTTGACATAATGGTGCATTTGATTGTCCATCTTGTGCGGGAGATCAAGGAGTGTGGTCCGGTGTTCCTCCGGTGGATGTATCCTTTCGAGAGATACATGAAGATATTTAAATTCTTTTCGCAGAATAGGTACAGGCCTGACGCAAGCATTGTATCTAGATATGTCGCGGAGGAGGCGATTGAATTTTGTACGGCTTACTTAGATGAGGTTGACACGGTTGGACTACCCACCTCGAGGCATGATTTTCGTTTCAACGGGCATGGAACTAGAGGCACGCTGCATAACCCGCCAGCGGTCGATTTGCAGGCTGCTCATCTGTATGTGATGCGAAACCATAAATCGGTTCGCCCTTACGTTGACTTTCATATGGAGGAATTGAGAAGTCTATACCCAACCCTAAAGCCTTTCCAACTACATGATGAACATATTAGAACCTTTTGTGAGTGGTTAAGGGACACGGTAAAGATTGGTGACCATCCCTAGGACGTGAAATGGCTATCCAGACGGCCGCTTACGACGGTCATCAGCTACAGCGGCTATGATGTGAAGGGTTACTCGTACGGGACCAAACAGAGCGATGCTAAAGGTGTTTCGCAGAATAGCGGTGTGACTACATTTTCCGAATCAATAGCTGTGTCGCGGAGGAAAAATCCAGAAGGATCCTACTCATTTGATAGGTATTTCGGTACCATTGTTCAGATCTGGGAGTTAAACTATGTGGCATTGAAGGTGGTTGTATTCAAGTGTCAGTGGGTTGATCAAAAGACAGGAATTAAGACCGATCCTTTAGGGTTTCAATTGGTTGATAGGAAGAAAGTGGGATCAAAGTCGGATGCGTTCATACTTGCTGGCGAAGGTGACCAAGTTTACTATGTTCAGGATCCTTCTGATCGGCACTACGAGATTGTTCTTGATGGGAAACAAATGGTGTGTGGTGATGAGCTATTCGAGGAGTATGACAAACGAGCTGCTCACATTTTTGTGCCAACGAAGAAAGACGCGATTAATATGGAGGAAACAGAGGAAAACATGTCAAATTATCGCGCAAGATCCGATCACGCCGAACGCATAGTGATAGACAGCAAAGGAAAAGAACGGAAGAGGAAGTTGATTTTCAAAGTTAAGCCGAAGACTAAGTTGAGGCGTTAGTCGTTGATCTTTTTGTGTTATCAGTTATTCATAATACAACTAGTCCAAATTTAGTTTGAATATGTAATTCATGTAAACATTTGGTTGCACCTTTGTTTGATCTATCCAATAGAATAAAAGAAAGTCGACGAATCTCAATTTTTAACCTATCCGGGTAGTTTTACGGTATCTGAAACATTACCCGGATAGTGTTAAATTAGGGTTTACCTACTTCCGGCTAACCATCCGGATTAGCAAATGTAGAACAAGCCTATCCGGCTAACTTTCCGAGTTCGGAAACAAGTTACCCGGAAGTTTTTTGTTTTGGCAAGACATTTTATTCAACTTCCAGACGGGTTCCCTGGTTGTCATCCGGTTTAGTAATCATATAATGACTTATCCGGCTAGAATTCCGAAGTCGTAAATCTACCCGGAAGTGTTATTTTGAGGCGAAAACTAGCGCGCACTCACTAATCAGTAGTTATATAAAATTGATACTGCAAACACTTGTACGAATTGTAAATGCACAAACATTTGATCAATTTCCGTAGCATTCAAACGTTACTGAAATACAGTTAAAATGTAATAATATTCGATAAGGCAAATCCATTCTTAACTAAAAATTCAAAACAAATTAAACTAAATCAAGGCTCCATGTCATAGTCGGTGTGATGATCACCGCCACCATGTCCCTGCGAGGCGTCCCCACTTGTGGAAAATCCTTCTGCACGCTTGAGGGCTCTCAACTCCTTCCTTGCCTTGTAAGCGTCCTTCCTAACGCCAAACAATGTGAGCACCTTAGATTTCATGCCAGCGTACATAGCTTTCATGTTGGCAACATGCGGTGAAGGCTCTCCATCGGGTACCTCCCTACCTAAAAAATGAAAATTCATATTTGAATTAAACTATGATAAAAAGTAGCATAAATTGTGAATAAGGAGGTGAAGATGACTTACTTCTTGATGCCCGCTTAGCCTTTTGTTGTGGAGGCGCCACAATCCATTTTCCATCGGCCAAAGTCCATTTCGGCCTATGGTTTTCAAAGTAGTGATAGTCGTATAGCTTGCAAGGGGTGGGATCATCTACAAATCGGAAATTTTGGTCCAATTTCAAGAGCAACTTAGTGATTAAGCTCCCGTAGGGTAGGTTTTTCTTATGTCGCTCGTTAGCCCACGCAGTTCTCATCCAATTACATATTGCAAAGCCGGGATTGATAGGAACCTCCTTCACGACATAGTAAAATGTCATAACCGTGGTAACATTAGGCTCGCCGACATTTCCTCCTGTAGGGATGAAACTTCTATGCACCCACTCGTACACAATGCGATCATCAATGGGGCAGAACGCCATTTTGCACCCATCGGCTGAACTTTCATCATATGGGTCCCGACCAAAATAGTGATGTCCTAAATTCAGATAATTCAAGTACGGGAGTTTAATCATATGCGTTCCCGGCCACGCATTAGCATAGAAGATATCAAGTGGCCCATCCTTGAGCTTGGGATAAAGGTCCTCATCGGATTTGATAGGATTCCCCAACAACTCATTCATCACCCAACAATCAAACTCAAACCTTTGCCCATTAACCATGGTAGTGTACTTACCATCACTAGGTTCATCAAAATTAGCATAAAATTGCAACACCTCATCCTTATAGGTGGGATTACTAACATCGAATAACAAGGCATCACAATTTTGAATAGCAAACTTCTCAACCATAGGGCCTAAACCTAGTGCCTCAACCCGATCTCTATCCAACACATATGTGTCTAGTACTGTAGCATTGTTAACAAGAATACCATAATACTTATAAGCATCAAGACTAATAAACTTGTTAGCATCATACCAGTTTGGATTTGGCTTCCTCGCCACGATCTTGCTTCTCGGTGCCATGGGTTGATCGGGAATTGGTTGTGGTGGAACTGATGGAGAGTTTCGTCCGGGTAGGAGACGGGATTTCCGAACTCTGAATTGGGGGATGTGGGGGAAGTTTGTGAGTTGTGATCTGAAAAAAAGTCAATCACCCATATATATAAACCCGTTTCCGAACTCGGAAACCTAGCAGGATGGAAAATTAAGCTTATCCGGATAAGTTTACGGTGTCGGAAACCTATCCGGAACTATTTAATTAAAATTCTCGTTTTTTGGTCAATTTTCCCGAAGGTTTCCCTGATAGCCATCCGGAGAAGTAAATTACCCATCCGGCTAGGTTTCCGAGTTCGGAAAAATAATTAACACTATCCGGATAGTGTTTCAGAACTCGGAAATCTACCCGGAACTACACATAAACAGATTTTCACCATCATATTTGCCTCTTTATCTAAACAAAATGCATGTACAAAATAAGCGCCAATAGATTGAAGCACTAAAATCTTTAAAATCGACCAAGTTTACATCCATATGAATAAGGTACTAGGATAGATTAGTTTCACAAACGAAAAGAACAAATTCGATGTTTAACTAGAACAAATTCGATGTTTAACTAGAATAGAACAAATTATTAACTAGAAACAATGGCCTACTCTCCAGTCGCCCTACTGCTGGATGGTCCCCCGGCCGCATCTTCTTCACTTGAGGATGGGATATGACCAAAATCCGGCTCATTCAATTCCGGGCTAAGTTGGAGATCAAGTCCCTTCCGATCAATGTAAGCCCTTTGTTCGGCACGGAGCATTGCTACTTCTTCTTTAGCCTTGTCGACTTGTCCGGTGAAGCATTCCCACATTTTTGAGAGCTTACGCATCCACCGGCCCTCCTCACCTACAAAACAAACAAATGATTAGCTTTCGAAAACAAAAGCATTTTCACATGCGAAACTAAACAATAAAGGGAAAACATATATTCACTTACTTGTACCCGATGAACTCGCACCTCTGGCTTCTAGTTTTCTTCGCCTCGCAAATCTTCCTGCTGCGCCCGGAGCTAAGGCCTTCAAGACGTACCTTTGAGTTTCTTTATCCAGTGCAAAACCCTTATGATCAAACCAATCACCATCGTAGTACTCTAGAGGCTCAGGACGATCAACAACACCTCCACCTTGCTTCTTAATCAGCTCAGTGACAAGTCCGGCATATGGAAACCATTGCCTCGACCCTCTCCCCACCTTGAACATGTATTCAACTATCGAGTGTCCAGGATTTATTTTCAACCCTTCCATCAAGTAATAGAAGAGCAGAACACGTCCACAACTAGGTTCACAACTATGACCCCCCGATGGATACACATTCTGACAAACCCAGTCAAATACAATCCTCTGCTCAACCGTAAGCTCCTCAACATTAAAATCACCTGGACAACTACCCGCCCCCTGACAAGTAGTTTTGAAGTACTTACGTCCCATTGCTTCAAGGTCTAAGGGTTGGTTTGTCTCGGTTTCAGGAAACTTGTTGAAATTATAAATCTCATAAGGGCCTTCTGGGTGGTTAGGGCGCAAGTATGAGTTATCAACATAAGGGCAGCCTAGGACCTCATTTATATGAAACTTAGTGACATTAATCAGTTTACCATTCACCTTACTGCACAGCCTATTCGACTCATACTCTCCTAAATTTGCATAAAATTGCACAACCTCATCTTGATGGCATGGGGATTCAAGCAAGAGCAATTTATCTAAATAACTAGGCTGAAAATGAGCAACCAAATACCCCATATGCAAAGTGTCAATAGAGGTAGGGCTAATCACCTTGGTGGTGTGTGTTTTCCGCCCACACCATTCCACATAGTTGGCCTCCGCCCTACGATTGAAGAAATTCCGACTTGCCGATGCTTCAGGGGGCCTATCATGGCCTCTTTGCCACTTTGTCTTCCTCGATTTGGCCTTGCTTAATCGGCTCCCACCCACGTGTTCTTCGGCTCTTGGAGGTGACTCTCCTTCCTCCTCGGAAGAGGACTCGTATTCCACCTCTTGTTGTCGTTGGATTTCCGCAACTTGCTTGCCCGTGGAAGGATTTTTAGTCCTAACCATGGTGAGAGATTGGACTGAAAATTTTGGAGAGGGGCGGACTGGTTTGGGGATGAACTTGGGGAGGGTTTGCAGATTTGGGGGAAAAAAACCCGTCTGCCCCTTTTATAATAAACACTTCCGGCTAGGTTTTACGAGTTCGGAAACCTAGCCGGGTGAGGTTAATTTTTTTTTGCCTTATCCGGCTAACTTCACGGTTTCGGAAACGTGGCCGGTCAGTACAAAAAATCAGAATAAGTAACACTTAGACTATTTTCTTAGCTAGTCCTCTACCCAATCTCAACATTAGTTCCGAAAATTTCACTTTCCTCCCACCCATTTACTCTCTTCCACCAACAAAATCTTCTTCTCCAACCACCAAGAACACCATTACTCACATTGGCCCCATTTCTTGAGTTCTAGAACAAGAAAGTAGCTTCTTTGTCCATACTATTAGGGTTTTTATTCTACTTGAAAAGGTATTTCTTGGCACTTTGCTTCAATTGTATAATCAATGTTGTTTATTGGCTAATTTGTCTTATTTGTTCATGGGCTTTGCTTAATTATTACTACAAACTAGTTTTGTTTTATGGGCTACATTCTTGATTAATCAATTGGGATTATGGGCTATATTCTTGATTAGTCTTGATGGTCACTAGTTATGTTACTACTAATCTAGGGTTAAGTATGTCATATATGTATGCACTAATTTAATTACAAAGAATTAAGGGTGAAGCATGTGATAGGCAATTTATATTAGTCTAATAGGATCCTAATTAAACCCTACTTACCATTAGTCTAATAGGATAATAATAGGATTATTAAAGTGACTACTTACCATTAATTTAGCATATAATTATTCTTTCTTGATAGTGAGGTTATTTAATATATGTAAACTATTTTTTGTAGAGGAGTTATGGCACCACCTAAGAAGTAGGTAGTAGGAATCCCCAAAAGCTCTAAAACGCCTAGCACCGCGGGAGGTGTTAAAAAAAAGGGGGTGAGGCGTCCTAGGACATATTGTGCCGTCTTACAAAAAAGGATGAAGAAGGGGATTTTGACGGACATGACGTTCAACGATGGTGGGGAACCAATATCGGAAGAGTATTATTTATGGAAGAGTTGGATTGGTAAAATTGGTCGAACTCGTGTGGATATAAAGTATGAATCTTGGCACGAGGTCCCCGACAAGGAGAAGACTAAATTATGGGAGGAGTGTTTGGTAAGTTTCTACCTTCATTTAAGGTTTTTTTTTTTGTGCACATGAATGAGATTTTATCCAAATTTTCTTATAACCTTATGTAGGTACCATTCAAAATTGTTGCCCCAAATATGGAGAAACTTTTTGACACAACCATGTTTCGCTTGAGTAAGGCGGCACGGGATCATAGAGCAATGTTGTCTAAACATTACATTTATGGAGATTTTAAGGATGAGGACCCTTGGGTGGCCTACACCGATATTCTACAAGAAAGTTGGGCAATATTCAAAGCACGCACCTTGGAGAATGACCGACTAGTAAGATTAACTCCTACCATTCTAGTATTACTCCTTCGTTCACATAACTTAAATTCATTTATGTGTTAGGGTGTGAGGTTGACGAATAGCACCAATGCGAAAACTAATACGACACCTCACACAATGAGTAGGGAGGGCTATACTATAAGACTAATGAAACATGCAAACAAGAAACAAGAAGATGAGGTGCAAGAGAAAATGGATAGTGGGATGACGGAAGAGGAAGCGCGGGAGAGCACCGAGGTGGTTAATCCTAAAGAGTTCGATAAACTCACTAGCTTCTTGATTGGTCGACAAGATAGCAAAGGCGAATACACACACGAGGGAAACAAGAAATTGATAAAAGATATTGTAAGTTGTTTCTTTGAATATATTGAGCTAATATTATTACAAATATTATTCCTATCTATTTTTCTTTCTACCATATATTTTTTTTCTATTAAATGATAGGATGATGTCAAAGAGAAAATTGCCTCGGGAGAATTCGTTCCCACACAAGACGATGACATCCTTTGTAAGGCGACGGAACGGAAGGAACACCCCGGTAGAGTTCGTGGATATGCATCACATGTGGTGAAGAGAGATCTCATCGGCAAACCAAAATCTTCTAAACCACCAAGACACACCAAGTACAACAAGTTGCAAGAGGAACTTGGAGATACAAAAAAAGAGCTCGGTGATACCAAGAAGGAGCTTGATGAGGCCGTGAAGAATATGATGAAAAGGGACATAGCTCTCCACATAATAGCCAAGCAAACGGGCGCAATTCTCCCACCAAATTTGAATGATCTAAGCGACGATTGGGAACCTCCTTCATGTGGTTCACGTCACTCACCCGATGTTTGTGAGGTGCAAGGCAATCCACCATCGCCACAACCAAATCCACCATCGCCACAACCAAACATATGTGATGATAACTTAAACCGACCAAAAAAGGTAAACACACTAACTCACTTTTCGATCGCATTCTTATTCAAATTCTCTATTCGTTCTCTTAATAGTCTTAGCATGTTTACCTCGCCTTACTTTAAAAATGGAATCCACTATTTTAATTAGGTCAAGGTCGATGTCACATATCCATGCAAATTATATATCGATGGTGGAGTGAGGAAGCCTACTATGCATGTTGCAAATGGAATTTTCAATGAGTCGGCGAAGATGCATGGCGACGTTAAAATTGCAACCGGTTTGGGGGAGGTTTGCTTGAAAAAAGCTTTGGTTTCAACCGCTCGAATTCCCATACCCAAAGGCCCGTGTAAGGTTGTTGGACCGGCGGAAGGTATGTATTTACTTTGGCCTCATAGGCTAATTGTTGTCGAGAGTTTAGGAGAGACTCAACCCGCTAGCCTATACAACCCAATTACGAGCGTTGCACGCAAGGTTGAGCCAAAAATTACAAAAAAAATTCCCCAACCCTTGACCGCCGTAAAGACCGCCCCAAAAGATGTTGTAGTTAAATCTATGACACCGCCTATGAAGGTGTTGTATGATAAATTGTCTACACATTGCAAATTTGGATACTACGAATTCCCGGCTCCAACGGAATTATTTGGTGGTATTGGAAGGCAAATTGTAATGTGTTGGGGTGATTTTGAAGATCTATGGAAGGGTGACAAGGTAACCGAGCCCCTAATGTCCTTATTCCAACTGTAAGTAATTTTAATGTCGAGACTATATTATCTTGTGTGTTTTCAACCGCCGTTCTCCCCGTTGTTTTAACCATTCATATTTTTTTTCTTAACTTTCTTGAATCAATTAGTTCAAAAACGGTTGAAACCATGGATAGGCTTCCTATGCCCTGAGCGAATCCAAGAATTAGGTCATACTGATGCAGAGCGATTAAGTTACATGAGAGAGGCTCTCGGTGTGGAGGACAAATTATTCTTCCTAGCACCACTCATTTCCGGGTAAGCATTTCATATTAACTAATTCTATACATTATTATCTCATGTTAACTTTTATGTTGTCATTATTGACAAATGGATATGCATTTTTTATTTAGTAAACATTGGAGCTTGGTTTTGATCCACAAAAAAACCAAAGAAGTTTATTGGATAGATCCTCTCCATCGTCCGCCAATCCCGTCTTTCGAACACCTCCTTAGACAAGTTTTGAATCATGTCAATCCCTCTAGGAGAGAGTTTGGAATGACTGAGATCAAGGTACTCTACACGTTTCTCCCTCATTAATAACACTAGTATTATCGACATCGATCGATTGTATTTAACAATGTGATCTTCCTTTTGTGTTAAAGTACAAGATACAAGTTAGCAGCTGGGAATGCGGGTACTACGTTATGTTGTATGAGCTCAAATTGGTAGCGGGACTTAACGAATTCGACCAAGACCTTGTGCCCGTAAGTTCCAAATCTATAAGGCATCTACCTTACACATATTCATATGTTTGCGTCATATATTGAATTGTGTATGCTAATGCACAGATTTTCGAAGAGGATACAAGGCCCTACTCACCCGAAGACCTGAATCGACATAGGAGTACTATTGCATCAATTGTCGTAACTTCGTATGCACATGCTCTAGTTCAAAATTGACACATTATGTATTATTGGCAATTGTTGTATTTAGCGCATTCAAGTGATTTATTACATTATACATTCATTCGTAATACATCACAACCATTTGAAACATATAATTCTTCACTAGCGCCATTTAAATACTTTCTATTTTGTATTCAAAAGCCGAAATAAATAAAAATCAGATTTTAAAGAATTATCCGGGCCACCTTTATGAAATCTGAAATCCTGGCCGAACAGTTCAAAATACTTCCGGCTAGGTTTCCGGTTTCGGAATTCTGGCCGGACGAAATTGGCTTCTTTTCACCCATTTTCCCGAACGTTTCCCTGGCAGGCGTCCGGTTAAGTAAACCCTTCCGTCCGGCTAACTTTCCGGTACCGTAATCCTATCCGGAACTACATATTTTCCGCCACCGTTTCACGGTGGCCGGATTACTGCCGCCGCCGGAAAATCTCCCGGCTTACCGTCCGGGAGCGCAAAAACGTCGTTCCGGCTAACCGTCCGGCCCGTAATGGCCGGGTAGCCTCCTGCTAGCAGCAGGTGTTTACGAGTCCGGAAATGTACCCATCCGGGTAATTTTCCAAACTCGTAAACCTTACTCGGCGGTTTCAACCGCCGAGTAACGGTGGCGCCAATTGGACGGCGCCACCATGGACGGCGGTCAAAACCGCCGTCCAACCGGGACGGAACCGCCGTGTTCCGTCCCGTTTTCCACTAGTGTAAATTGGCTGCCTCCAAGTCCTCTTTGAACTTCGCAACCTCGATTTCTAAGCGACTGACTTCCACAGAAGCCGTAGAAAACACTGGTGGCTCCTCTATTTTGGCCTTAAAGGCATCAACTTGAACTTGGAGAACATCTCTTTTCTCTGCTACACCTTTAAGGGCTTGACACCTAGCATGTAAATCGGAGGTGGAGTCATTTAAGCGCAACAGCCTGATTAAGGTCTGGCTATTCACCCTAATTAGACCCATCAACAACTACACAAAACAATCTTTTAGCAACATACGCTACGACACATAATGGATAAGCCCTAATTGAAGGAGAAGAGTTACCTCGGACACCACGAGATACTTGTCATAAGGCTCGAGTGTTTGCTGCTCCATGACCTTCTCCTCGAGTTCCACCTAGTAGTAGTTGAGCTCCCTTAAAGGATCTTTCCCCGCCCCTGGCTGCTTAGGTTGGGGGAAATCCTCATCAGTGGTGTCCTCCAACTCGACCTCGGGGGACGCCATCTTCTTGGCCCGTTTCTTCCTAGGTGAAGGGCCTAGCCTACACAACATTTCACAATACGAATCAACATACCGCAAAGTAGTCAGCATGACTACATAAGTGAAATAAATAAAGATGCAAACCTCCAGAAGTCTGACTAACAAGAGACTTTCTTCAAGTCTTAGGCCGGATCCACTTCTTCGAGCTCCCCTCGCCCTCAGCAACAGCAGATCCAGAACCCCCGACCTTCTTGCCACCACCCTTATAGGCAGCGAAGTGCTCCGGTTTTATATAGTTACAATTCGTAGGTGACCTATTGGGCACCTTCTCTAGATACTCATAGGTTGCATCTGGCCATCGCCACCCCAAGGCATGAGCTCCTGTCACCCAATTCTTGGATTGGAATGAGATGTTCTCCTTGAGAAATTTCTTAATAGCCCCATTCAGATGGGGTGGAGGCACGAAATCCTTCTTCAATTCCCTCTTGGGATCAGGATTCCAATTGGTAACCTTATATTTAACCCGAT
The DNA here is from genome assembly GCA_948330725.1 of Sherardia arvensis. Taxonomy (NCBI): domain Eukaryota; kingdom Viridiplantae; phylum Streptophyta; class Magnoliopsida; order Gentianales; family Rubiaceae; genus Sherardia; species Sherardia arvensis. The sequence continues at coordinate 34,870,133 of OX415236.1, forward strand.
TAAAGGTCAGGCGAATGACGTCCCAATCCCAGCTACTGATAGGAAACTCGAAGGGTTTCTGTCACCGAGGAGTCAGAGTGATTGAGGAGTCGGAAAAATACAGCATGTACAGAATGCGGAAGAAATCCAGATCGGCTCCACTTTGTTCTGCACACACCACGTGGTGATGACCATGATGGATACCACCACGTTAGAATGAATTTGGCAAGGGTGAAACTCATAATGCTTCAAGAATGCCGAGAAAAGAGGGGGAAAGGGAAAGGTAATACCACTAGCAGAAACCTCCCAAACAACACTCATCTACTCGGGGTAATCAGACTCTCGATCGGCACCTTGCCTTCCTCAAGCCTTAGATCGGGCATTGGCAGGATACAATACCCGTCACCCCTTTACAAAATTCTCGGCCCTTTTACGGCTCGCCGCATAGCCTCCTGGTCCTTGCTCGAATCGCCCGCCTTTGGGATCCGTTCCTCAATACGGGCCTCTACAGGAGGGTCCATACACGTTTCAGAGGAAACTTCATCCAGCTGTGGAGGAACAATTTGCAGAGGGATGGTATTCATGGTCACTTCGGTGAAACCCCTCGACCCGGATGGTTGGATTAACGACTCCACTGAGGTGCAACTTTTTTACTCATATGGGGCTTGGAGAGTCACCCTCGGCAAGCTGTCGGCAATAAAAGCTTTGTAGCTCTTAATTTCTTTGGCCAAAGCCTCATACTTCCGCGCGGCATTATCTTCGATACCCTTATTAGCAGTGTAACTTGATTGCAACATGATCGCAGAGAGTGGAGGGATATAAGGTGGTGAGAGAAGAAAATGTAGATAAATTTTTTTCTGAAGATTAGCAATTTGGGGATTCTTCTGCAACAGAGAAATTAGCAAATCAGAGTTAAGAGCAATGATAAGCACTAATGAAATTATTTGGGATACATACCCCGTGATTAAAACGCATTTTAAGCGGGTAATTATATCGACTCGCAAAATGATGCATGCAAGTGGAAGGGTGGTTATGCACCGCCGGGGTCATTTAATGAGCAGGTGACACGTGTCACCCACTTCAGATTAAAAGACGATTTGAACTCAACTGTCCACGTGTCCACGTGGCATATATTTTTTTATCGCTTCTAATTTGATGTATATATATATTTTTTTTTTCATGCATTATTTGAAACTAAAATAATATATTTTGACTTCCAAACAAGATAACCTAAAAGTGTAATTTTGTTTACATGTAAATGAGTTTCATTTCGAGACGATGCCAAGATTTTGTCAAAGAATGAAAATGTTAAGTGGAATGCAATTGTTGGGGACAATATTATAACAAAGATATAATATTAATCAAATAATTCAACATCATCAGGGGCATCTCAACAACTGTATTCTTTCTATTTTATTAACGACTACTTGTACTTAGCTACAAGATTATCCAATATAAACTTTGTATATTATTTGTCAGTAAGAGTTTATGCCTTTAGCTATCTGGAACATGTATAATTATTTAGTAATAATTTGTGAGAGATTCCATTTTCATTAATTGCAATTAATGATCAGCTTAGCAAGCCAGCCTATCTTTAAGAGTAGCTAGGATTAGCAGAGGGATCTTTTAGTTTCTTAAGTGGAACTTCGCATCAGCGTGGATTTGTATACTGGAAAAGCTGTCTGTCCAATGCCAGCATTAACAGTATAGATAAGCAATAAATTGGGAAGGGAGAATGTTAAATTTTATAGAAAATTTAACTCACCTCTTTTCATAATTTTGTTTTGTGAAAATTAAGCAAACCCTAAATCTTCAGATGAACTGATCGACATGGCTGTTTTAGTTTTTGCGATTGTGTGAATGCAGAAGATCGAACCTCGTGGCTGATATTCTGGTAGCCTAGTGAGTCGAGTTCTCCAAAACATAAACAGTGATTTGGGACTTAAATACACTTGCATCCAGGGGCGGATTTAGGAATTGTGATCAAGAGGGCCGAAATTATATATGCATAAATTAAATTATTTTTAAAAAGAATATAAAATTATTTATAGAAAAACCTAACTTTAATACGTACCTAGTTGTGAAATAAATTTTCATAAGACTAAAATATAATTGCAAAATTGAATGAAAAGATAGTTTCTATTCACCATAAAATGATAATGAGAGGTGTTTAATATTTATATTTGAAATTTTATGTTTAATGTTTTAGATATACGTATATTAATTAAGACAAAATAAATAAATTTTTACAAATTATTAATCCATTTTTATTAATATAATTCAAAATTTTAAAATATAACAAGTATAAGACACATAAATGCAGATGATGCAGATGATGCAGATGAAAGATTATGATGATACAAAGTAGTATGAAGTACTTTATTCATAACCCCACTACAAATTAAGCAAAATGGACCAAGATAGGTTTTGTATTAGGATACAAAATGGGCCACGTTAACTATAATGGCCCATTATAGTTAAAATAAGAACAAAAATTGTACAAGCAGCATCCGAAACATCCCGGAATTGGCTCCTATCACACACTGAGACACACAGAACGGCTGGACTGTAATTATTCCTCGTCCGTATTTTCTAGAGGTGGGTCGGGCCCTTCCGCCCCCATGGATCCGCCATTGCTTGTATCAAAAGAGACAACATGAAAAACATTTTATTGTATTTGATAAAAATAATTTATATGTAAGCTGATAAACTGAGTAGATTTATATATCTTATATGCTTTTGCACAACTAAAGTTACACTGGATTTAAATAAAGTTGTCATATTTCATCTACAAGGTTTGTTTGAAATAAAAGTTCATTTAATTTGAAGGACGTATATGGACGGAGAGATTTTTGGTTTATGGGTTTTGCTATACTCCTTCCCTTAAAAGTCTCAATTTTATTTGTCATGTTGTCTGGTAAAGCTCTGTTTGATAATCCAATTAAGTGGTTAACTTAATGAATAAGTACTTAATTAAAATTCGAAATGTTTGATAATGATAAATTGACATCTTAATGAAAAAGCGGGTCTTAATTATCAAGTACAAATTGACCTTTCTAAATAAGTGATTTGGTTTTCACTTATCACTTAATGGATGCAACGTTTACTATTTTTAGAAATTTTTAGTTTACTTTTTCTCTTTCAGACTTCAAATTCAGACATATCAATATGTACTATTATTAGTTTTTCAGCATTCAGCACTTATTTCGTTTAGATTTCAGATTTCGGGTTTAGAACTTCAGATTTCACACTTCAGTTTTATCAAACGGAGATAAGTGATGGAAGCTACATCACATTTGAAAAGTATCAAACTGAAATCTTACCTTACTTAAAACTAGAGCGAAGTTCTACGGACTTAAATTCTAGAAAGAATTCAATGTAACATCTTATATACTTGTAGTGAAACCATAAAAAGATATAAATAAAGTGTTTCATGTGGCAAATGTTCAAAATATATTTTAAAAATAAAATGCATACTTCACGACTCCTAAAGGCTCCTAACCGTTTTTGTTAAAATTGACGACTTTAAGGGGTATATTAGTTTTGAATTAAGTGTTTCATATCACCCCTAAATATTCGAAATATATGTTTTATGGCCCCTGAAAAAAAAGTGACAACTTTATGACTATTTAAATTTGAAATGTATAACTTATGGCCCCTCAACATTTTTTTGTTATATTGGATGGTTTCAAGGGATGTTTTAGTAATTCACTATTTACTTTTTTTATAAAAATAAATGAAATGAAAAAACCTTCTTCTTGAGCCCGCCACCAAAACACAGTGAAGAAAAACCCAATGCCGTCGCCGGCGCCGCCGTCCTCCGCCGTGCAGCTCCGCCAGCGTCTCCGTCCACGAGCACAATTCGGCGACCTCTCCGCCCTGAGCATCCCCATCTCCTTCTCCGACGCCGTCTTTCACCCCCCCAAAACCTCCGCTTCTTCTTCCCCAACTACCTCACCATCCTCCTCATCACGCTCTTAGTATCCCTATTTTATCACCCGTTCATCATTCGCCTCTTCCTAGCGATCTCCGCCGGCTGTATTCTGCTCTACTTCAATCGTGACGACGAGCCGCTGATCGGGGACAAGATTGTGCTGGGATTTTTGGGGGTTATTACTCTGCTAGCTCTGATCTACGCCAGCTTGTGGAAAAACGTCGTTGTTTCGGCTACATTTGGGTCTTTGATCGTCGGCGTCCACGGCTCGCAGAGGGCTCCGGAGGAGGACATGGATTCTCCATATGGGGCTTTGCTGTCTGATCGGGGGGATTATACGATGGTACGAGTAGTGATTGGTCATCTTGGTGATTGTTATTAGGGATTTAAGATTGTAATTGGAACTTTGAAAGGATAATTATTATGCTGAATTCATGCGGACAATCATCGATGTCGGAAATCGGAGGTGCTGCAATGCACAGGTTTAATCGGTGAAGATGATGATGTCAATATCATTAAAAAATAATTTAATTAGGAATTTACTAAATTACCCCTAGCAGAAGTTAATAAATTTAATGAAAAATAATGTTATGGTCATAAAGTATACATATTTATATTTTAGGGGGCATAAATTATACATTTCAAACGTTAAAGGGCCATAAACTTGACACTTTTTATTCAGGGGCCATAAAACATATATTTCGAACATTTAAGAGCCATATGAAACACTTAATTCATTAGTTTTTGTATCTTCGTCTTCTTCAATGAAAGTTTCTTTTTCAAAGTGTGGCACCGCCACCGCCCCGGCGTGACTGTGTTTGTAAGCATCACCATCACCTTCACTGTCAACCTTCTCGAATCATTGCTTCCTAAAACCTAACCCCGAGATGTCAAATCTCGTGTTGAAGATTTCGATTCGAATGTTTGAAAATTTGGATTTGGTGCTCGGATTTGGACAGGGAGCACAGCTAAATTGGGATTGAGATTCTATGTTATGGGTTTTCCCGGCATCATATTGCCGCCACGATTCCCCGTCTTCCCGATTCCTAACGCAGTGGGCACATGCCGGGGTTATCAAAGAAAACCCATCTTCTGATTCACCATGGAGCTCAAGCTGGAGGCGAAGGATTCGTAGGAGTTAAAGGAAACCTGCCAGGAAAGGACAACGACAACAACGCACCAATTTCCATCGATGAAAAGAAGAAAGCAAATATTAATAGAGAACTTGGAGCCACGATAGAAACTTAGGTAATCAAAATTCATCACGCATTATGAAGAATCAATTATTTTTGAGAAAGTAAAAAAAGGCTACAGTACAAAACTCTCTCGGAAAAACCAGATCTGAAACTTTCTGGGGGGAGATCGCCGTTGACCTCAAAAACGGCTTGATATCTCCCCCTCCCATACCATTTCTTAGCTCTAAACCAGCAATTCCCCTTCCCTAAACTCCCTAATTTACCAGAATCAAAAATTTACGGCAAGACCCATCACTATGACCATGAGAGTCCTCTCGCCGATGAACTTTTACGAAGTGGTCGGAGGGGAAAGCTTTTGCAGGTTTGCAGATGGCAAGTTGCGACGCGCCTAGGCCATGGTGAAGCGGACGCGCTCGTTGTGCGGTGTCGTAGCTACAGCTCCACGATCAGCTCAGACCGGACCGACGACCAGACTGAATCAGGTAAAGTGGTGAATCAGAAACCAGATCGGACTAGGAGGAGGCGACGGAAAAGGCATCGACTTGCAGATCGGAGGTACGAAACTCAGCGACGGAGATTGGATGACTTTTACCTCGTTGTCAATCCGGCGCTTGATCGACAACGCTACCCGATCCACGGTCAGCTCAAGGATAGCGGCTCAGCCTAGATGGCGGCAATGTTTGATGGCTTTTACCCCTCCTCCGTTCAACCGAGCCCAACCATCAATGGCGGTGTACACTCTCTTTTTTCTCTGTTTTGGTACTCAGTCTCAGCTGGAAAAGTTAGGGTGTGTTTGGTTCGCTAGATTTTTGAAAGTCTGGATTTTGTTTTGGGTTTTTGAGAGTTTGGGTTTTTGTTTGGGATTTTGAGAGTATGGTTTTGCAAAATTCTTGTTTGGTTGGGTTGAGTTTGTGAGTATGAAACAAAATTTTTGATTGGTTTTTAGGATTTTGCAAGTCTGGATTTTGGAAAACTTGGTGAACCAAACAAGATTTTACAAAACTGGACTTGGATAGTCCAAGTTTTGCAAAAATTTGTCCAACCAAACACACCCTTAGGTTCTTGGAGGGTCTTCTTTTTATTTTTTAGAATTTTCATGCTTATTAAATTTTTTAGATTATTGGATTTGTGCATTAATTAGGTCTTTTTGCAAAATTATCTGGCTAATTTATGGAGTACTCTTGCCTATTTATGTGTCATGTTCCTCTTTAGCCCGGATTAGCTGGAGAGAGGGAAGACCCTTTGGGGTTCGGTCTGTGCAATTACATTATAGGAGAAATCCAAGTTTTAGTAGTTTTTGACCAACTTATGTACGGCGTCGCTGTGCATAGACTCTGTAGATTTCGAGTTACTAGTGTACTGCGAAGTTAAGATTCTTATAATTTATACATGTCAGATAGTTAGATACTCTTGAGTATTAGACCTTAGGATCTCACGATGCATCCTTTTTATTTCAGCATGACGACATGTCAGATAGTTAGATACTCTTGAGTATTAGACCTTAGGATCTCACGATTCATCCTTTTTATTTCAGCATGACGACATGTCAGATAGTTAGATACTCTTGGGTATTAGACCTTAGGATCTCACGATGCATCCTTTTTATTTCAGCATGATGATGGAGTCATGGATATGCAGTTACATTCATTTATTATGGTGTTACCACCATGAGTACGGAGAAAATTTAGATAGATAGATGTTTAGAAACTTCTCCTAATCTCAACAAATGTAAGCCTATTTGGCAACTCCTGAGCTTATTAATGTAAAAGGGAGAACACCCTCATAACCCCGTCAATGACGGTTTAAATTCAAAAAAATAAATTCATCACACATATTGCCACGACAGGTTATGTGGCGCTTCTGAATGAGCGGTGGCGACTAGATAAAAGACATGATGGTAATGGCGTGTTGATATCATCATCATATTAAAAATGTTATTTTAAATATATAAATTACAAGTTTACTAAAATGTCCCTAATGAAAGTTTAAGAATGAGTAAAAAGTTTATATGACCCTCAGTTCTTGTAATAGTGCATTCATAGCCCCCAATATTGTTTAGTGCTATTATAACCTTCAATTGGATTTATCTTTGCACCTATAACCCTAGATGGACTCGGTAATTAAATTCTGGATAAAACTTTATATAAAATGTCACAAATACCCTTTGAAATATCTATTTAAAATACTAGCTAAATTTCATCGCGCGTTGCGCGATATCTTATGAACAAATGACGCAATTTTAAAAAAATGTGATATATTAAAAGAATATAAATATGTGCAATATATTAAAAATGTGAAATTAAACACAACTTTTAATTTGGATTGTATGATAAAAATTGGACATTGTAGTTATAATTATAATTATTGGACATTTTTGAGATTTTAGTGCTGATATTTTCATGATAATAGAATATTCATTTTTAATAAATATTTAAAATAATAGATTGAATGTGTGAATATTTAAAATAAATTGAAATCAAAAGGTTAATTCATCGAACTTGCAATACAATATTTTTTAAGGGTTAAAAAACAGTTTTCCATGAATAGAGCGCATGTTTATTTACACTTATATAATTAATTTAAATAAAGACATGCAGTAAATGTGCATGTTTAATTAAATTGTGAGGTTATTATGAATTCATATAAAAAAATCAGATGTGCTATTACTAAAAATGTGCTATTAGAAATTTAACAAGATGCTGGAAAACATGATAGCGGACTTTCTTTATGCATGGTAAAAACATAAAATAAACTTTGTGTTAGAATATATTTATAATCAATAATTTGATTATATTTAAAATATATTTGATTGAATATATGAATGATTTGATTTGATTTCCATTCATATTTTAAAAATACATTCACACTCGATATAATCAAGCATGAATGATTAATTTTATATTTTATTTTACTGTATTTTATTCTTTCTATATATATTTTTTGATTGTTTATGATTAGTTGTATACTTTTATCTTGAGACCAAGAAATATAAAAGGAGAATTTGCAAACACCCTTAAAATATCCGGAAGAATTCTTTTTTACATACAAATGGAATAGTAATACATAACATATATAAAAGTTAACAATGAATGAGGTAGGGGTTAAGGTATTAAAAAAGAATATATTATATTTATGGTGTTTTCATGTATTTGTAACCTGACTTTTAAACTAATGAATAAAATATGAACACTATATCATTATTAATTAGATGGTAGGTTACCTATTTAATTTAATTGGGATTGTGTGCACACCAATCAATTGATATAATCTTCTAATATATTAGTTAATAATAGAAAATCTTTTAAAAATAATTAAAAATATTGAATTGAATAAAATAGCACATGCTTAGAATACAAGAAATAATTAATAACCTAATCAAACAATCGAATTCATCTTCCTTTAGCTATTAAATCAAGAGTTCTTTACGATACTATATAGTAACATAGCAAATCTTCTTCTATGAATTTCTCTCAAACTCTTACGACATTTAGGGTCGACCTGTGATTTTACATGGAATTTTCTTCCTCTTTGATGTAAGAGCTAAACTTATATATGAAGTAGAACTCACCTGATATCTTGAAGATATAAAAATACAATAATTAGAACACTTAATCAGCATATCAAAATCGCATGACACAATGACATACATAGAGTTAGTATCACTTTTCAGGGGATGTGCAAGAGCATAAGGATCACGAGGAAGGTTCCCATGGAAGCGGAGAGTACACCAAGATTTCAACTGATAGTGATAGCCCTGCTGATTCCCAGCAAGTAAAGAAACTCTTCAACAACCAAAAGATTCACGATGCATTCATGGGTGTGGGCGAATATGAAAATCTGGCTCTCACAGATGGGCAGTTTGGCCTCGGCTTCAAGCGATCATATGCAATGGATGGCCGCCTTGTCGGGTTTGGGCATTCTGGAATGGGTGGCTCTACAGCTTACTGTAACATAGAACACAGATCTGCAATATCAGTGACTCTGAACAAGATGTCTATGGGAGCAGTTACTGCAAAAGTTATTGATTTGTTTTGCTCGGAGCTGAACATCCCATCGCCCAGAGAATTGCATAGGGATACCATAGAGAATTGCAAAAAGAATTGCACATACGATATTTATACGTTTCGCAAATTCAAGACGTCAACATCGAAACAAGTCGAGCAGCAACATCTCATACTTTTTGAATGTCAAAATAAATAATTGTTCAGCATCCTAGCATCGATCAATATCGAAACAACCACAAAGCATCTAGTTCAAATATCACAGAGTATTGCCGTGATCATATTATAATATAAGGCAAAAGGAGCTCTAACCTTCAGGCTGATCGTTCTCGGAAAACTCCTTCTGAAGAACGCGATCAAACATCGTCGCAATGGTACCATCGCCGGCGTCCGGAGACGACAAATTAACTAAATTCCCGTTAAACCTGTTCCTAATCTCCTGCTCCGACGTCGCCAGCACAGAGCAGCCAATCAAAACAAGGCACGAAATCTAGAATCAAAACAAGGCACGAAATCCAGAATAATGCCTTCAGTTGCGTAAATTGATCAGAACCTCACACACACGTATTTATACACACACTCTATACATTATTGATCACCATTATGAATCAATTCATATAATTAAATTCATTATTTCTAAACCTCACACACACGCGTATATATACACACATTCAAGTGAAATATATTGAAATATATTAATACCATAAATATGTCAACTCCAGCTAAATGTCCAAGAGGAAAATTAAACGCGAAGAAATAGTACAGAAAACTGGAATCGGAAAGGATGGGGTGAAAAAGGTAAAAATATGTGTGTAAATATATTCATCACCGGCTTACAAATATACATATGCCATATACAACCTAGTGACCCTAAAACATGAATATATAGAAGACTAACCATATTTATAATCTGATACTTAATCTATCTTATTTCACTCCATAAAATCGTAGACGCCGGAATATGGTGATCTTGCGGTGGTTATGTGGCGGCTTTAGTCAAAACTACGTAGTTTAATGCTTTTTAATGCTTATAATTAAGGGAAAATTCCCACTGAGGGCGTAATAAGAGTTGAAATTCTTACTTAGGGCGTAAAACTTTTAATATTCCAACTAAGGGCATTCAATTACTTTTAAGACAAATTTACCCCTTTTATTTTTTTTAAAATTTAGTTTTAATTAGTTTTATCATGCAAATAATCATGTTTAACATTTTTATCATGTAGTTCTCTTCATGTATTAAATTTTATCTTTCTTATTCTTGATCATTTACATGATAAAATTTCCATGATAAATATTCTTATTCTTGATAATTTACATTATAAAATTGGGAAAATTCCTATAAAGGGCGTGATAAGAGTTGAAATTCTCACTAAGGGCATAAAACTTTAGATAGTCCTACATAGGGCATTGGATTAGTTTTAAGACAATTTTACCCTTTATTTATTATTTTCAATTTACTTTTTCTATATGTTAAATTAGAAAAATTAGTATTCTTTCAAGAACTGAAGCGGTATTGTTTTGAGATCACGTAGTGAAATCAGAACTCTATTTGAAGGAGGATTTTGTAAGCCTCGTACTTTACAAGCACCCATATCATATATTGATAATCTCATAGAGCATATATATATATATATATATGAAACACAAACCAAGAAATTATTAGGTCTAGAAAATGAAACTGAATCAAGCGGTATTGGGTGGGATGCATTTCGGAAACGGACAATGTGGGGAGAGGATCACAACCAGGACAATATGATTCGACAAATGCATCTAATTAAGCATGATTTTACTGGATTTGATGATTTCTTACAAAACCTACTGCAATCTTCTATCAATACTGTTATCCTATTTTGCCGATCAGCTTCTTCTCCGGCATTTCGTCCCTGCGACGACGCTACTGAATCTGCTGCCATTATCACCGCCGCCACCATGATAACCACCAGGGCTGCTCTGAGAATCGGCTCTCCCGAGTTCTTCCACTGAATTTTTTTTCCTATTAGCATAATGAAAAAATTATGTAAATTGAAAATAATAAAAAGGGTAAAATTGTCTTAAAACTAATTCAGTGCTCTAAATAGGAATATTTAAAGTTTTATGCCTTTAGTGGGAATTTCAACTCTTATTACGCCCTTTTTAGGAATTTTCCCTATAATTAATTTAATTATTAACCGGAACAATAACTCTTCTAGTTCCCTTTAGGAAAATACAGACTTACCATCGTCATTGACGGTGACGAGGCGCTGGACTCATAAAACGACGTCGTTTCCACCATCGGAGAATCAGCGAAGGTCGATTGTATGTCGTGGTTCAAAATTTTAATATGATGATTCTGCTCCATTTGATTAATCTTAGCCTTGGGATCGTCGTGGAGCTCTATGAGATTATGATCGATTGCAGGGGAATCCGAACGACCTCTGGGGAGCAATCCAAAGCCGTTCAATGCATCGACGAACCACGTCTCAGATTTGGCGTCGTCGAGGAGGCATCCTTGTAGCGGCGGTATCCGGCTTGGCGGTGAAGAGAAAGAGGCGGAGGCACGATGGTTTGAGCGGCGGGCAGAGCTAATCCAATCGCACTCCTTGATCGTGTTCTCGATGTTCTCATTGATGGTTACAAAGACGAGGGAGTCGAGGTCGTTGTTGGGGAGCTGGTACTTGAGCAGAAGGCGCGGCCGTTGAGGAGGGTGTGGGAGATTCTAGAGGGGAGGTCGGCGAGAGTGGCGCCGCCGCGGTCGACAACCACAATGCGGGTTTCACCGCCGACGTAGCAGAGGGACTTGTCGTGCGAGCGGGGGATGATGTGGCCGCCGTAGCTGCACATGAGCCGCAACTTGGCCCCACCACCTGGAACTTATGCCAGCGGCTCGTCAGCTCATGTCTCAGCTGTGTGGTGGGACGACCTCGGTGATGAGTTGGTGGAGTCGGCGGCGAGACGGGTATTCATGGGTTTGTTCTGTGTTGGTGGCGGTGACGGTGTGGTAATGGTAGAGGCCCGATTTAGTGGGACGCATTTCCGATGGGGATGATCGGGAGGGATCTCATGGCGTGCGTGCAGATGGAGTTGTGCAAAACGGTGACGTTTGTTTCCCGATCATCAGCCGGTCTGGTGGAACTCACCGCCTTCACCAGAAACTCGAACACAATTTTATTCTTTAAAATTAATTTTTAAACAAGGTTCTTTTGGTCTTTTCACTAGTGTGAGGCCAATATTTACCAAAAAATCGACTAAATTAGAATAATGGGTTATAATCACACTGAACAAGAACTAAGGGTTATATATGCAGAGAGAGAAAGATGCTTTTGTGATGGAACAATAAACATAGGATGCAAATAAGAAGATTACGGGGACATGGAAACAATTAGGAAAGTCGCATTCAGGGAATGTGACTTTGATTTATTTATAAATTTAAAAGAAAAATGATATACTTGGCCTGCGTGGCGACATGGTTTACGTGGTCTGGTCTGCGTGGCATATAGTCGCATTACAGGAATGCGACTTTGGTCAAATTTCAGTCAACGAAAAGCCTGGAATGAGAAAATGGGCCGAGACTAAAAAATAAAAATCAGGCGACAACAACGGAAAAAAAAAGAGAGAAAAAACTGAAAACACAGAGCTGGGCAGAAACAGACCTGGTTTTAGATCGGGGCGGGGACGGTGAGTGACGGGGACGGCGAGACGGGACGGCGAGTGGGGGACGGTGGGTGAGTGACGGGACGGCGGGTGAGGGAGAGATCCCGGTGAGTGACGGGACGGCGGGTGGTGGACTGGGCGGTGCGGGTGACTGACGGGCGGGCGGTGCGGGTGAAGAACGGCGGTTGACGGGCGGTGTGGGTGAGTGACAGGGGCGACGGAGGGGCCGGTGGTGGCGAGTGGCTGGGAGGTGTGGCTGACTGACAGGGAGATCTCGACGGGCGGTGTGGGTGAGTGAGAGGGGCGACGGACGGGCGGTGGTGGCGAGTGACAGGTCAACGGGCGGCGGCGGGACGACGGGCGACAGGCGGGTTATTTCCGACAGGTAGTTTCCGGCGGGTTCTAGCCGAGGAGAGGTAATAATCGCCCAATTTCTGTTAATTATATAGGTAATTATTTCCGACAGGTATTGTTGATTTGCATGTTTGTGATTGCTTGAAGCGGAGTGGGATTAATTTGAAAATGGAACAAAAATGGTGTCTTATTAACTTCAAGAGGGAAAAAATGCAGGAATTTTTTTTAAAAAGGTTTGATAATTACTTGAGTGGCCTGCCATGGCTAGGAGCAGAAGAACTGAGATTGCAAGAGGCAAGAGCAGCCATGTCTGATATCACTGTGTGAGTGTGTGTGTGTTTTAAGGTGTGAGAAGGCTGTGGAACTGTGTGAGTGTGTGTGTTTTAAGGTGTGAGAAGGCTGTGGAACTGTGTGAGTGTGTGTGTTTTTTTTGATGTGTGGAACTGTGTGATTTGGTTGAAGCGTGTTGTTAGGCTCCTCCGGTCGTCGTCGTTGCTCTGCTCGTCAGCTCCTCTGGTCCAGAAGCGCTGCATATTTTATTTATGAAACATTAATTTCTGCTAAATTTCTTGCATATTTGGTATCATGAATGATTGTTGCTGATTATTCAGATTGATGCTAGTAATGGGTTCTACTGTGAGGGTTTAACACTAAACAAGCCATGGAAACCAAAGATTTTCACTGAAGTATGGTCTTGATGGTAGGTTTTTATTTCAGCTTGTTTCGTAATTAGTTTGTCACTATCTAGTGTCTTAGGTGAAAGCTTGCTAAATTGTTGTTGAACCTTAATCACAGGTACACACAGTTTGGTGGACCTAATCCTCATAGACCAGCAGAGGATCTAGCTTCTGCAGTTGCTAGATTTGTTCACAACAATGGTTCATTTTTCAACTATTACATGGTTAGTAAACCCTTTCATGATTAGCCATTTCCTCGCTTTACTTTATGTTACTAACTTACTATTAGGGAATATAATTAGGTGTGAGATTTCCTGATGGTTTGTTTGCGTATTATGTATAACAGTACCATGGAGGAACAAATTTCGGCCGAACAGCTTCTGGTCTTTTTGTCGCCATAAGCTATGATTACAAAGCTCCAATTGATGAATATGGAATGTTTCTGCTTCACATAGACACTGTATGCTTGGTTGCTTTATGATATCAACGTTGATACAATAAAACTGACAGTGACTGTGTATATTGTTAAGGAACCGATGGAGGCGTTCAGAGGATCCCAAGTTTGAGAATGATCATGCGTTTGTGATTCTGCACTTCCTCTCAGAAGGTTCTCCCATCTCTATATTTCTAATCAACTGTTTATTGCTGATTTTTATCTTTAAATATGTAAACATATATTATTTAGTGTCAACAAGGTGTTTGATAAAATTCTTCATCCAAAAATGTAGTTATTGTCTTTGTTAAAAATTGCTCCTTTGATGCTTCTATTTTTGGTTGTTGAGTTGCTGCTTCGTGATTTTTATGCATTGCGAATATATACAAGGAGTTTCGATAAATTAAATTAAATCTAAACTGATGGATATTTTGGTTGATGTTTTAAGGGTAACAATGGATGCTACGAGGCCATGGATGCAAACTGAGTGACTGAGCAAATTGGGTCTTTAAACCACTCTACATCTGAGGTAAAGTGGAGATTTCCTGCCTTTATTTTCAGCAAAAGTCCAGTGTCTTGAAGTTTAGGACAATTTTAGTTTAGTTGTTATATAAAGAAAGTGTCTTTGTATGTTTTGTTGCTGTCAGATCATTACTCAAATAGCCTTATATATAAAGGAAGGGTCCTTTTTATGTTTTGCTGTTAGATCATTACTGAAATAGCCTATATAAAGGAAGTGTCTTTGTATGTTTTGCTGTCAGATCATTACTCAAATATAGCCTTTCCTATTCAGCCTCTATATATGAATGCTCTCTTTTGCTAGGTTTTTTTAATCAAAATTTTTTGTTGCGGCATTAGTTTCTATTCTTGGTCTGCATATGTTTTAATCTGATGTCTCAGTTTTCCTCAAAGAATAGAAAAAGTCTGATGTCTCTCAGTTCAAATGTAGTTCAAAGAAAAATGCTGATATTCTCATGAGGCTTGATTTTACAACTCTGGTGTCTCTTCTGCTCTGTAGTTGGATGTCTCCCTTTTATTGATAAATTGTTGATCTCTATGGTGTTTGTTTTTAGGATTTTCTTTTTCATGTTAAATTTGCTTTGCTTTTCATTTCTAATTAGAACTCTATTTTCTGCTTGTAAGTCAACTTAATAGAAATTTGTGTTCTCTGAATTAATTTTGAGGGAAAAGGGACTATCAAACTGATTGGAGAGGCATTTCTTTATCGATTCAATCTCCTGGTTGGAGAGGCATTTCTTCCGTTTTTGTTTCCAATCTGGGATTTTGAAATGAGTTTTATTTTATTTTTTTCCCTTTGTCTCTTCTGTTGTATGAACTTGACAAGGTGAGCTGATTTGCTTGATGAAACAATTCGCATTTTGGTTTAATTGTGGCTTTCTTTGATACAACATCAATGATCAGCATCGGCTATGGTTTTCCGATGACTTTTTTATGTGCTTGATCCTATGTTTGTGATTGTATGATTTCTAATTAGATTTAATTTGGTAGGCGTGATCTGTTAATTATTGGTTATGATACTCAGCAGGTCTTAGCATGGTGTTTAAAGTAGGTTTTGCGTCATATTTTGACCTTAATTACCAAGTTATTTTTTCTTTTTAGCTGGAAATGCTGAGAGGTTAGTGATTAACAATTCAAATGATCATAAATGGAAGAGCCTCACTCTTGGAAATAGGCTTTGCCTTTGTGTTGAGAAAGATATATAGTTTAGTTGTTGAGGAGCTATATGCAAGCTTTTGACGGAGCTAATCCCTAATGCGTTTCAGTTTTCCGATTCTCATAAAGAGGTGAAGGCGGTGATGGATTAATTTTTGAGCTGTTTAGAAGTTAAGGATAGTACTAGTGTATAATACTATGATCCCTAACTAGTGTATTTACTTGTATTAACTATCTTCAAAGTTAGCTTTAGATATTTTCAACAAGAAGTGATTGATATATAAACTAAGATGATATTATTATTATTATTATTAGTCTGCTTTCATTTCATTTCTTTTTATTATTTTATTATATACCAATCAATAAGTATGGCATTAATAGTCTATGCAAATGATAGAAATACTGTTGCAAAATAAATAAAGAATAGAAAGTAAAATAAAAGTAATAATAAATGGCAATTCTAAATCTAATTTTTGTGTGTCAATATAAACACAAAAATTGTGATTACAATCTCAATTGTTAAGAGATATTACTAGTTAACCAAATACTAGAATTTATAAAATATTTGAACATCAATTCACATCAATTCTATGGCATTAGAATCAATTTCATTGTCAATTTTATTGTCAATGTTATTAACCAACACACCCTAATAGAACCTGAAATACAGCACCAGAATGCATAGAAACACAGCACCAGAATGCATAGAAACACGAATGTGTATAATTCAATAAATCCAAAATATTATTATTATTTTTAATCGTTAGGATGTCTTTAATTATATAATTATATTATATGAGTATAATTTATAAAGTTACAATTAAAAATTATGAAAAATTTGCACAATGTAAATAATACATGACGTCGTATATGGTGAAAGTCGTTTTAATTTGAAAATTACTAAAAGTCGTATTTGATAGTCGCATATATCAAAAGTCGAATTTCATCAAGTAAAAATTAAAAATTAAAAATGCAAAGTCACATTCAGCGAATGTGACTTTTAATTAAAAATAATTAAAACCCCCACTATGATAGTCGAATTTCGTCAGTAATTACAAATTAAAAATTCAACATGCAAAGTCGCATTCTATAAATGCGACTTTATTTAAAAAAAATAAAAAAGTAAAAAATGCAAAGTCGCATTCAGTGAATGCGACTTAATTAAAAATAATTAAAATCCCCGATGGGTCGAATTTCGTCAAAAATTACAAATTAAAAAATAAACATAGAAAGTCGCATTCACTAAATGCGACTTTACTTTAAAAAAATAAAAAATAAAATATGCAAAGTTTAACATTTAAAATTAAACATAAATATTTAATTAAAGTCGCATTCAGCCGCTGAATGCGACTTTACGACACGTCAGCACCCACGTGGCCGCCATGTCGCTTTCACCATTAACCCGTCAGAAAATGAATTTGCATTTAAAATTAAATCAAAGTCGCATTCACTGAATGCGACTATCACACTGGTTTCCATGTTTTCCAGATCTTCCCTATTTTGCCCATGGTTTTGCAAAACCTTCCTACTTTAAGAAAGCTCTCTATATATGCACTATTACCGGAACTGAAAGTTATATAAACTCTTTTCTCTTAAAGAATTTAATGGAATTGATCTTAGGGCCATGAATACTACATTTATATGTTCTAGGGGCCATAAAAATTGTATTTCATACGTTTATGGGCCATAAACTAGCTCGGCATTTTAATATCAGGGGTAATAAAATATATATTTTGAACATGTAAGGGCATATGAAACACTTTATTCAAAAGATATATATGCCTACAAGAGTAAGTTTTTGATACTCATGATACAAGTGTCTAAGTTTAATGGGCTGAAATGGCCAATGGTCCTCATAACTCTTTTATACCAAATGAATATATAAATATATTTGAGTGTAGTTTACAATTATTTAGGCTCTAATGTGAAAGGTGATGTATTTTGAACATGTAAGGGCCATCTGAAACACTTTATTCAAAAGATATATATGCCTACAAAAGTAAAATTTTGATACTCATGATACAAGTGTCTAAGTTTAATGGGCTGAAATGGCCAATGGACCTCATAACTCTTTTATACCAAATGAATGAGTGTAGTTTACAAATTATTTAGGCTCTAATGTGAAAGGTGATGTGACTAATAAGCCCAATTATCTTTCCATGAAGATTCCATGAATTTTAATCGTTGTAGCTTTCCATGATCTAAATAACCAAATTATCAACTTCATATAAGTAAATCAACAAATGTGATCCTTTTTAAAAAAAATTTGGGTAATAACTCAAATGAGCCCCCAATAAAATCTCACCATTTCCCCCCACTCCAGAGAGTTGAACCCAGGACCTCTAAGTAAATCTACTAGCTAGTATCTTACCACTAGAGCTATTCTCAACTCCCAACATATGTGATCCTTCCTAAACATGAACAGTCTTTGAGTTAATCCATCAGATACAACATTCTTGGAGTGAACTCATTGAATCGCAGGTGAACTCATCGAACCCAACTTGAATATATGTGAATCAGGCTTTCCATGGGAAGAATACCGGCGCCACTGCCACCCCGAGTTAGAAGATCAATCTACGTATAGGCGCCATTGAGCGAGGGCATATGCTGGTAAAGCTCTAAGGGTTCGACAAATTCCATGATGAATTCCGCAAGGGCCTGGCCCTTAATGGTTGTTCGAGGTTTGTATTGAATATCGCATTCTCACTAACTCGATTGCTCACTTCATCATTCATCCCAAGGCATCGGGCTTGCGATATTTTCCTAATCGGATAGTTGGTTAGAAGCACTATAGTATACGCTTGGAAATAGGTCGGAAGCGTCTAAAGGCATGCACAAGAGCTAGGATTAAACTCTCCAAAGGGGTATATCTTGTATCGGATCCTTGTAAGACCCTATTTACATGGTATTTCGGGTGATGCGAACCCTCTTTCTCCTTTGCCAACACGGCGCAGATGGCCAGTTGCTAGGAAGATATATACAAGTAGAGAACTTCCCCCTTTTTGGGCTTCAACAACGTAGGCAGACGCTTCAAGTGCCCCTCTTAAAAATCCACTTCACATTCATCGGACCATTCAAATTCGTTAGCTTTTTTCAATATGTTAAAGAAAGGTAAATGTTTTTCGGCCCCTTTCGAGAGGAAACATCTTAGAGCCGCGGGGGACCCTGATAGCTTTTGCACATCTTTTAATGTCTTCGGGGATTGCATGTTTTACAAGGCTTCTATTTTCTCGGGGTTCACTTCGATTCCCCAATTGGAAACCATGTAACCCAAATATTTTCCAGCTCCGACACCTATAGTACACTTGGCAGGATCAGTTTCAAATTGGCTGTTAGAGTGTATCAAACGTTTCCTTCAAATCCGCAAGGAAGATGTCACAATTCCTGCTCTTCACTACCATGCACTAGTGCACAAGCATAGCCTTCTCGGCACCAAGGCGTTTCAAATTCAAAAGACGGCGTTTTGGAAAGTGGCTTAAAAATGTGAACTATAGGCAAAATCGGATGCAAGTTCGCTCAAGGGTGATCCATGTACGATATCGCCTACAATTCCCGGTAGAGGTTGGAAAAGTTGTTCGCCAATACTTGTCGGGAACTTGTCTGTTAGCGAGTTCATCTGTTGTGAATGCCAGAAGGCAAAATTTGGCTAGCGAGTTCGCCTGTAGGTAAGTCTGCAGGCGGCTCTAGTTACGATTTCGGATAACCTTTGTCTGTACTGGCGAAGGGGTAGCGAGTTCGTAACCATGTTGTTGCTGGGCATATAAAAGAAGTATTTTTGCGGGAAGAAAAATAAAAGAACAAGATAAGAGGACTCTCTTTCTATTTTTTCTCCAGATTTGCTCACATTTTCAGGTCTTGATTTTGCCCATCTTTTGTTTTTAATCTTTAAAATCCTTCACTTCAAAATATCAAAAACTACCAATATCCCACAACACTGGTAATATTTCAAAGTTAGAAAGGATACATGACCGAATTTGAGATTGTCTTGCAAAAATTAACTTGCTACAATGTATTTACTCTCTGGAATTAGGCTAATCAATACCAACTTTGAAGAGTCCAGAAGACTCAGTATAATATAATTGGCTATTTTGTAGAAGTTATTATGTTTAAACATACAAATGTTTAAACACTTGCTAAACCAGAATCAGAAACCAAGCAAGAGTATTGAAGGTGAAGTACAACTCTTATGCAATCAAAGTTGATATTCGAGAAAATCAAGATGATAAGTGAAGATTGATTTTATGCTGATGAGATTAGCTTGAGGATATATAATAGAGTTGTATCTTAGTTAGGTTCAGTCTTAAATAAGGAAAGAAGATATCTCTTATCCTATAGCTATAGAAGTAGAATATAGTTAGAAGACTAAAGTGAAGCTGTGATGAGCTGGACGAGCAGATCAGCCTTGCCGTGATTGAAGGACCGAGAAGTTCAACACGGAAGCACAACCTCGAACTATAAATTGAGAAGAAAGCTGCGACACCAATTATCCATCTTACAAGAAAGTATTCTGCAGATCAGAATAGCTTTAGAGTTGGAGCAGCTTATTGAAGGGAGTTCAATAGGCCTTTGCCATCGCCAGCAGTCTGGAATCAACAAGTCTTAATACTTCAGGGGAAGTGGTCAAGACAGCAACGAGGAGTTGCTGACCGGCAGTGAGGGGATCTCACGAATCCACACGATTAAGATAAGTCCTAGATAGTTAATTGTTTGGAGAACATTGTAACTAATCTTGGTTATTTTAGTGGATGATTTTCAGACTGGGCAAGACCCCGCAGACGTAGGTGTTTATCACCGAACTGCGTAAACAATTCTTGTGTTCTTTCTTTCAGTGTTTAAACTCTGTCTTATGTTTAAACATACGTGCTAGAATAGAAAGATTAGTTAAGAACTTGTGAAACTGATCGATATTAAATTTCAAACTTATCGCAAGAATGAATACAAACGAACAAATAAGTGTGATTGCTTCCTTCAAAAAGAATACTTGAAATGACGTTTGATGATT
Organism: Sherardia arvensis; assembly: GCA_948330725.1. Lineage (NCBI taxonomy): Eukaryota > Viridiplantae > Streptophyta > Magnoliopsida > Gentianales > Rubiaceae > Sherardia > Sherardia arvensis. The sequence goes on from OX415236.1 coordinate 34,891,013, forward strand.
CACTACTTCCTTCAATCCACCAACCGACCAACTAAAAAACCACGGAACATGCAACCTGGTGGATCTTCTTAACAAGACGAATCTCGAATGCAATCCCACACTTGTTACAAGTGTAGTTGCACACATTCTTACGAGTGTCAACCAGTTTAAAGTGATGATTGATATTGTGAATTTTCACCCTCGCAAAAGTGAAAATATGGACACTGCATAGTTTGCACACAGCTCTTGGCTGGGAATGGAGAATGACCTTTAGTAGGTGATTCACAGCCCGTCCTTGGTTAACCTAAATCTGCATAGTTGCAAGTGTCTGGATCTGTGCCGGAGTAGTCTCAAATCCAACTTTCTTAACGTGGCGTTGAAGAAGCTTGATGCAAGTTGCTAGCTTCATTTTCGGATCTGGAAGACAATTTCGCTCTTAGATTTGGCTCTTGCGAACAATGGGCGATTTTGCCCATCATTGCAAAGGTATGTGCTTGCGAATTGTTATTGATTGGTTTTGGAATGGGCAAACTTGTTTGTGACATGTGTGTGTGCTTGTTTGTATGGTTTTTTAGAGTTTTTTAGTGATGTGGCATGAACCTTACCTGCGGAAGTTGGATCAGCCGAACTGTTTTCGCGGATTCTGATGTTTCTTGCTTCAGTCTCAGAATTCAACAAACAAGTAGTGTTTTTTGATTGGAAATTTTGTTCTAATAATAACACATGTAAAACATGATCACTGCTGGTTTTTGGGCGAATTCCTTTGTCTTAAGGGTCAAAAATGTGTTTTATTATTTTTGGATAATTAAAATAATATATTAAGTTAGTGAGGACCTTTTTGTTATTTATTACAATTAGTAGCAGCTAGGGTTTAGTATATAAACAGTTTTCTGGTTATTTTGTAGGACAGCTTTTGATATTGAATGAAAATTGAGGTTTTTCCTCCATACCTGTCAATTCTTCAGTTGTTTTGATTCATACAACTAGGATTTGATTAATAGTTTGTTATTTGTCTCACGCACGCTGCATCAGAGTGGTATCAGATTCCAAATCGATCCTAAGTTTTGCCGTCTTCTCCGAAGAGAACCCGCAACGGATCATGGGTGTGATGCTGAGAAAGGATGAAGCTATTGCTCTGCGATGACAACTCGAACTGTTGACCCAGCGGCTGGATGCTCTTGTTTGTCAGAGAAGATCACATGTCAAAGTCAGTGAGATTGTTGATGATGAAAGTAAAGATGATATCTTTGCTGCTCAGGCGTATCATGATCTTGTGTATGACGATGGTGATGATGACAACTTTACTGCTCCAGTGTTTGATGTTCCCGTGTATGATGATGCGAATATTTTCAGTGAGAAGATTCTAGTGATGGATAAAGTGAATGTTCTCGAGCATGGTTATGTGTTTGACGTTCCGGTGTATGATGATGACAATCTTTTTGGTGAAAAGATTGAAGTGATGGATGAAGTGGATGTTCTCGAGCCTATTTATTATAAGACATCTTCAAACACTCTTGGAATTTCTCTACCTCCAGGTTTTCAATTTGATACTAATGGTTGTGAAGTTGATTATGCCCCTCTTTTGAATACTGTTGTTTATGATGATAATATTTGTGAGGAGGAAGTTGTTCATTGTGTTTACGATGAGGATATTTGTGAGGGAATAATTCATGGGTATGTTTTTGATGATGATATTTGTGAGAATGAAGTTGTTGATGGGTATGTTTATGATGACGCAATTTACTCCTTCGTTCTTGATGTTTTTGATCTGGGTGGTTGTGAGGATGAGAATTATGTTGTTGGGGCTTCAAAATTGGACCTTTTTGTTGATGCTCACCCTAAAATTTTCCAGCTTGCTTGGTTTCATAATGGTACTGCTGATATTATTGTTTCCAACGGTTTCTTGAGGAGATTTGAATTGACTCAATTCCGTGTACTGATACTTGGTTGTCCATGGCAATATGATCATGAGGTTCTGAATGGTCATTCCAATATGTATTCTTTCTTGTTTGGTGGAAAGTGGATTATTTTGTTGTCGGATAAACCTTATGTGGGTGGCCAGTTTTCCAGTCTTGTCTGTTGCCACTACTTGAAGTTGATTCAAGAATTGCATAATGAGGATCGTGTTGAGCATGGTGATACTTTTCAGCTGGTTTCAAGGTCATATGTTTGGCCTTCTATGCCTTTGGATTTTGTGCACCTACATCAGGGTCAGTTGCAGCTTCTTGCTAGCAGTCCATACAATAAAGTCCATGGTGATTCAAGCTTTCGTGTTGTGGAGTTCAAGATTCTTCTTTTGGTGATAGTACAGCTTGAGATTCGTGGACGAATCTTTTCTGTCCTGAAGAGAATGATGTGGCATGAACCTTACCTGCAGAAGTTGGATCAGCCGAACTGTTTTCACGAATTCTGATGTTTCTTGCTTCAGTCTCAGAATTCAACAAACAAGTAGTGTTTTTTGATTGCAAACGTCGTTCTAATAATAACTCATGTATTACATGAGCACTTTTGGTTTCTGGGCGAATTCCTTTGTCTTAAGGGTCAAAAATGTGTTTTATTATTTTTGGATAATTAAAATAATATTTTAAGTTAGTGAGGACCTTTTTTGTTATTTATTACAATTAGTAGCAGCTAGAGTTTAGTATATAAACAGTTTTCTGGTTATTTTGTAAGAGGGCTTTTGATATTGAATGTAAATTGAGGTTTTTCCTCCGTACCTGTCAATTCTTCTGTTGTTTTGATGAATTCAACAAGGATTTGATTCATAGTTCGTTGTTTCTTCCACGCATGCTGCATCAGTTAGGGTGATAAATTTGGGGAATTTTTGAGTGATTGTAACAAAACATGATAGCATCGTGTTAAGCACAGGTAGTAGTGAAATCATGTTGGAGAATAAACATATTTCAAAAGGTGGGCTAAGAATAAACGTCTTCCACCATTTCAAAAGAATTTATTGATATTTGTTGGAGGGATTGTGTAGAAAAGAAAATGGGCGGGCTAAGATGTCCTTGAAAAGATTGCCTTAACAACGCGATTTATGAGGATGTAACGGTAGTGCGAGAACATTTGATTTGTAGAGGTTTTGATCCTACATATACAAAATGGGTTTGGCATGGAGAAGGTGCAAATCATAACGATACGGAGTTTGATGTTAGGCTTGACGCATACGAATTACGTTATGATGGTTGTCTTGATGAAATGGTGGAAGACGTGGCTATGGATTGGGTAGGAAAGCCGATCATGTTAGCGGCGATGTATAATGATAAAGAGACACCATTGTACAAGGGTTGTAAACATTCCGTTCTTGGTTCTACGTTGTTGTTGATTAATTTAAAGGCGCGACATGGAATATCCAACAAGGGGATGCCTGAATTGTTAGAGTTGGTGAAAGAGTTTCTACCCACTGACAACTTGTGCCCTGATCGAGTATATGCTGCAAAGAAGATATTATGTCATATGGGAATGGAGATGCAGAAGATTCATGCATGGCCTAACGATTGTATGTTGTATAGGGGAGATGACAAGAACATGGATAAGTGCCGAGTATGCAATGGGTCTCGGTACAAGTCAAAGGTGGGGACCGTAGAGGTATATGGCGAGAGTGTGACGCCGTCTAGATGTAAAACGCCGGCTAAAGTAGTGTATTACCTTCCACTGGTTCCTCGACTGAAGAGGTTGTTTGCAAATCCCGAGGATGCAAAGTTGCTAACATGGCATGCAGATAGGGTTAGGGATGAGGATGATATTATTTCACATGCCTCATATGGAGATCAGTGGAAGAAAATGGATGAACGGTACCCTGAATTTGCTAAAGCGCCTAGGCATATGAGGTTAGACTTATCCACTAATGGCATGAAGCCCTTTGGAAACATGTCTAGTACCCACAGTTCTTGGCCAATTATAGTTGTGATTTACAATCTGCCATCGTGGTTGATGATAAAACGTAAGTATGTGTTATTGTCCATGATGATATCTGGTCCCAAGCATCCGGGTAACGATATTGACGTTTACCTAGCGCCTTTGATCAAAAATTTGCAGAAGTTATTCGATATCGGTGTCTGGATACCTGATGGTAGTCGAGGTGATGAGAAGTTTATACTGAAAGGAATGTTGTTGTGGAGTATCAATGACTTTCCAGCATTAGGTAACTTGGGCGGTTAATCAGTGAAAGGTCACTTTGCATGTCCCATATGTGAGAGCAAGACTATTTTTTGTCATTTGAGACACGGTGGTAAGCCAGTGTATCTCGGGCATAGAAGATTTCTTCCAACGAGCCATCCTTGGATATAAGCCAAGAATTGGTTCAATGGGAGAGAAGAGCATGATCCCGACCAATCCCTTTAACTGGGTCGGAAGTTCTAGCAAAGGTTACTGGGATGGATCATGAATTTGGTAAGGGAAAGAAGAGGAAGGCATCGAATAGCAGTTGGAAGAAGTGTTTGATCTTCTTCAAACCGTGTTACTGGGAGCATTTGGACATACGTCACTATCTCGATGTGATGCATATTGAGAAGAACGTATGGGAAGCACTTGTAGGTACCCTGATGAATACCCCTGGAAAGACAAAGGATGGTCTTAAAGCGCGGAAAGATCTTGTACAGCTTGGTATTCGATCATCTCTTGCCCCTATAGAGGAAGAAGGTAAATCTTATTTACCTCCTGCTTGTTACACCATGTCAACGGATGAGAAGAAGCGTTACTGTAATGCTCTGAAGTCTGTTAAGGTTCCAAAATGTTACTATTCGAACATTCGTAGCTATGTGAATACGAATGAATTGAAGCTGGTGGGAATGAAATCGCACGACTGTCATAATCTTATGCAGGAGCTGAATGTAATTTCTTTATGAGGATCATTGCCTCGACACGTGAGGAAGGCAATATCAAAGCTATAGGAACTTATAGAGCGCCAAAAAGAAGAAGGTGCATTTATCCTTGTGGGAAGAATGATGTCTTGAGTGCGGCTTTTGCTCTTGGAAAAAAGAAGGAACACCCGGAAGAGCATTAGGTGTTGGAGGTTACACAATACAAGTTGATATTTTTGGGATTAAGTGAAGTTGCAGCGATCCTAAACCATCACAACTTCAACAAGTTTTGAGCAAGGTGGCGGCGACCAAGGCAGAAATGAAAGACTTGAGGGAGGTGATGAAAGATATAGCACAACACACCAACTATCCCCATATCGAGAGGTGTTAGGGGTTACACAAGGTCATCTTCCACCCTCATCTAAGGGTTCTCAAGTCTCGCCTCAAATTGTGGAGGATGAGGGTGAGAATGTGGAAATGGACGAGGAACTAGTGTGTTTATCTCCGCCTTCATCTCCCATCAAGTTGAATGTGGCTCCATCACGACAAGTTGAAAAGGTTAGTACCAATTTTATAATTTACAACTCCATTTAGTGCAATGTCTTTATTAGAAAAGTAAGATGATGATTTCTCTTGTGCTTTTATTTGTGACAGAACCCCCCTTGCAAGCTATATGTTACGCATGGTACCAATTCTACCCCACTCCATGTCGCCAATGGCACATGCGACTCTAATGCGGTGAAACACAATCGTAGTGACGTCCCCACTGGATTTTTTAGGGTTTGCATTACCGACGTTTTGCTAGAACAAGAAATGCTTCCCGTGAAGGAGTCACCAATGGTAAGAGTTGGGGAGGGTAAAGGTTTCCATGTTCTATGGCTAAAATGGTTGTTGCATGATGAAAAATCTACCTCCATACCCCGTAGGAAATCACAACCTCGACAAACTCCTGAAATACGGGTCCACACCGTTCCTATTGCTAGAGAAACATTAGACCCGACGCTCGTAGAGTTTCTCAAATCCCTCCCACCCTTAGTTCGAGTATTTTTTGATTTGATATACTCGCACGACAAGAATGCAAGTTATGCCTTTCTCGGAAATGAAAGGTGCTTTGGAATGACAAAGGACATCATCGTACCATGGGGTGATTTTGAATATTTTTGGAATTTCACTGAATTTCCCGCCACCATTCTTTGCCTCAATCAAATGTAAGCAATTAGTAAGTGCTTTTCAAAAATACCCCATTATCGAAAAATATGGTTAATCGCTCATCATTCTTGTCTACTACATTCTCAGGTTCTTGCATCACCATGCTTATCATAGGGGGAGGCATTTCATTGGGTTTTTGCATCCAATGCATTTGAAAACGAGTATGGAGAGCAATAGGCAAAGACTTGATTACTTGAATTCTGCTTTCTCTGACAAATCGAAGAAAATATTAATTGGACCATATCTCGAGAGGTAAACCTTGCAATTTGCTCTATTCTTTTAGCTTTTCTAGGTCCTTCCACATGCTACATAGATTGTATGTTTCTCCAAACATATATGACCATGAGCAGGCTTTCATGTAATTTGTAGTGATCATTGGATCTTTGTTGCAATAATACCCGCTTTGAAGCAAGTATATTGGATAGACCGAACATTCGCCGATCTCCTTGAAAATGCAATTCATCAATTGAACGAAAAAACACTCCTCGACTTTCACCTTATAAACATTAGGGTAACATGTTGTGCTTATGAGATCACGTAATTTCAATTCAATTTTTTAAGCCTATACCATAGCTATAACCATTGCATATATTGTAGTCTAGGAAGCAATCCTTGGACTGGGAATGTGGCTATTACACGATAGTGTTTGGTTTGATGGTGGTAGATGGTGTTCAAAACAACATGCTGGATCTTCTAAAGGTAACCTTCTAACGTCTAATTCCATTTCTCTTCATGAAAACTTCCTAATGCATATTTGTTTCATCCATAGGTATTCGTGGATGATACCGCGCCTTTCTCCTTGGAAGAACTTAACAAGGGAAGAGACCGATTAGCCGGCCACCTAGTCCACAACCGTGCTTTCACCATTGCAAGGCCACAAGTCACGAAACTACCTACCGTGTGCATTTTGCTTTTTTTATTAGGACTTGACACTGGTAATGCACTTGTGTGCACTTGAAATATGAGGTTGTGCTACTTTAGTATAGGGTGGTGATTGGAAATTGGCAGGTTTGTGTTGAATCGGAATCTCGATACATGTTTCGAAAGAAATGGGTCACATTTTTCAAATATTAGCCCATTTTGCAGTGCTTGTCGACGAACTTGTAACCATATATTCGCTTACAGGCGAACACAAAAGCGTATTCGCCACCACAATTTCATGCTCCAAATGTTACAAACGGACACACAAACGGTGTCGCCTCCAAATTCGCCTACACAAGCGATCTCGCTAACCCACTCTCTAGCGAGTCTCTATTTGTATGGGCGTTCCACGTAGAGAAGTCGCCTCCATCTTCGCCGCCCAAGACGAATCCTGCTTACGACATCGTCTGTTTTTAACGTGTTTAGGAGAGTTTAAAACTGATATAGCCTTACATCCGCTCCTATGTGGCGGTATTGTATCTAAACTCGCCTATATCTCTCTGGTTTGCCTACCGTTTCAGGAGGCGAATTCGCACACAACTTCGCCAATTTCTAACGTAAACAATTTACGAGTTCGCTTATGTTTTCCAACGAAAGGTAGAAAACCAGGCGAAATTGTAACCTTCACCATATTTTAAAATTCCCGCCATTCAATAATTGTCCAAAATTCAAGCGAATACAAAGAACGGTATCGTAACCATTTCATAGGCGAACCTGGCTCCGATCTCGCGAGGTAAAAAGTTGAAAGTAATAAAGCTGGCGAGTGAAAGGAGCGACACCGCTTCTGCAGGCGAATAATTCTGGTGACACCGTAGTTTCAAACATTACTGACACCAGGCAAAATCTAGTGGCGAGTTCATTACAAGCATTCACGGCGTTTTCTAAACGTCGCACACGGCGTTTTGAACCGCTGTGCGCAGCGTCAGATTTCTCGGTGTTTTTTGAACCGGCGAGAAGATGTGCACGTTTAAGGCACATCTTAGTAAGGCGTTTTGGATCCACCTTGCACGGTACGATCCGACCACCTTTGGACCTATGACCGTCCACTAGTGATGTAATCGACATATATTTCCATATTTCGTCCGATTTGGGAATTGAATATAACTTATCTACCAACCGCATGTATGTTGCTCCTACATTCATTAGGGCAAAAGACATCTTCTTGTAGCAATACATCCCCTTATCTGTGATGAAGGAGGTTTTATCTGCCATAGGGATTTGATGGTATCCTCGGTGAGTTTTGAAGAAAGTCAACACTTGATAATCGGCAATTGCTTTAACTAAACGATCAATAGAGGGCAAAGGGTAGCTATCCTTTGGACATCAATCATTTAGATTGGTAAAGTCAATGCACATTTTCCACTTCCCGTAAGGTTTCTTGACTGGTACTGGGCTGGTTATCTATTCAGGATAGATAACTTCTTCGATTATGTCTGCCTCGAGTAGTTTATCCACATCTTCTCTGATAGCCTAGACTCGATCTAAGGCGAAGATGCAATGCTTTTGCTTGACGATCTTCCGTATCGGGTCTATGTTTAAGTGGTCCTCGGCTAGATGAGAGGTTACCCCCCTACCAGGTCATTGGTATCCCAAGAGAAGATGTCCACATATTGATTGAGTAAATCATGGAGTTGTGTCTTTATCTTCTCGGAGGGGGGGGGGGGGGGGGTAATAAGGTGCCTACTTCAACGGTTCCTGATTCTTTTAATTGCTTCCGAATTAGAGTAGTCTATATTCTCGGATATATAAGGTTCTCCCTTGCCTCGCGTTGCACCTCTAATGGCTGAAATTGTACGTATTCGTGCCATTCCCTGATCTCCTCTTACCGTATGATGTAGGACTCATGCGTTGATGAAAATGTAGTTTGAAAAGAACTCGTAACAAAATATATAATATTTCTCGGCAATCACACCTAGAAAAATATATACATATCATTTGGCAATCACACCTCCGGAAAAACTGGGTTAAAACTCATACTCTGAGTTTTATTAATCTCAAAAAATCTCTTCTCTCCCTTTTTCTGTACCAGGGTTACAATATATAAAGTTATGAAAATAAATCCAAATAGCAAAATAATATGTCCTAATTATATCCTAAAACTAAAAGGAAAAACAATCTTTCTACATATATAATCTTTCTAAACTAAGATAAACTTTTCATGAATAGTTTTAAAAAATATACGTTCCATTCTTCATCATTCTCCCCCTCTTGAAACAAACTCGACTCCGACGAGTTATAACAAATAATATTCTTAAAAGAACTCTGCAGAATTGAATCAATGGTTGTGCATTCCTTACGTGGATGTCATTTCCAATGGATAAGATACTAACGTAGAAGACATGAACGACATGCTTGAATTCCAAACCCATCAAAATGTTTAACAACAATTTCATAGACTTTTAGTTCTCTTTTCTTCAAAAACTATAACATATCATCCATTCTTGGCCGAAGCAGTTCGATGGATATTCTATTTAACACCTCCATATTTTGATATTGATGGTGCCTTTGAGCTTGATCTTCCACAAGTTGATGTGGCTTAATCTTTTACTAGCGAAAATGCTGTCACTACTATACGAATGAGCTATCACGGTGCACTTCCATGGCTGTTTCCAAAAAGACCATTGTTTGAGAGATTCCGATATCGGAACATATACTATGTGGGTGGGGTGAAACATGAAAACAGTGGTTTAGTCAAACACAGTAGAAGTTTTACGGTGGTTCCTTGTAACGCCGTGAAATATACATGTTTTGGTATCAGAATGGAGTGACTAGAATTATTCAGGTCTGCGTTCCGATTGAGGAACATACTCCGTTTTTGGTTATCTATCAATCTCATAACTTTATCTCTTCACTTCCCTCACATTTAACCCCATTCTCTCGAAAAATTTCAACTTTTTCTCCCAATTTTTTCCTATCTTTCATTCTTCTCTCAAACCAAATCTCAACCCCAATCATTCTCATTTCTAAATTTGAACTATATTCTCGAAATCTTTTCGATCTCTTAATGTCTCTCCCATGGAGATTCAATTATCAAGAGCTAATTTGTAATTTTAATTGATTCATCCCCATTCTTGATTTTGATTGCATAGAAATCCATTTCAAATGTATGTATGTAAACAATGATTTTTTTTGTTATTGTAGATGAACGATGAATTCAATCAAGCGATGAAATTAATTCTCGGAGCTTACGATTTTAAGTAAATCAGTCACTCTTAGCCTCTTTGGAGATGTGCAAGAAGGAAGATGTCAAAATGGTTGTAATAACTCGTATGCCTTATAGATTAGGACGGATTATTTATAATAAATTTTTATCCTTCTAGTAATGAATTATCTTTAATAATATAAAAATCAAATTTTAACAACAATAATTTGTCAAACGAAACCTTAGACGGTATTGACATTCATCTCATTCAATACGTTTTTTTAGCAAATACACATAATATCCTCCGGTTATAGTTTTCAAATGATGACATCCATTTTTATTTTAGTTGGTATAAGAAACATGACTGAAAGTATGTGATCGGGTTAAATTGACCATATACAAAATACATAACGTCTTAAACGTCAATATTTTTATTTGCTATTAATAACGTTATGATTAAAATATTGATTGCAGTCAAATATTTAATTTGGAAACTGCTCATCGTTTAAATCGTGATGGTGGAAAGTATGTTACTAATTATTATACTTTGGTATGTTTTCGTTTTTATACAACAAAAAAAAGGTGTCACACGAATATATAAGAAAAGATGAAGTTTTAAAGCATGGCTCACACGAATTAATTAATCTTGTAGATTCTTTTGACAATATTTGGCAGACTGATGAAACATAATTAATATATATAATTCTTTTTCTCCTTCCATAATTAATATCAATAATAAGCATCATAGTACCAAACCATCATCATATGGTTCATTACAGACCATTACCAGGAAAAGACTGCTAGCTATAATAGAGAGAAATCTAGTTGTCAATGGCCATGACGATAGCATCGATGACTTCCATCACTCCCAGAACCTGACGCTCATCCTCCAGAATCGCCTCCATGTAGAACAGATCCTTGCAGTCGAACTTGGCGTGCAGAACCAGCAGATCCTTCTTCTCAAATGCCTCAAGGATTGAAACCAGCACATGCTCCGACTTCTTGCAGGTCACCTTCACCAGGAATCTGCTCTCCCCAATCTTCTCCACCTTCACATCCTGTTTCATAAAAACCAACCAATCAATAAAAACTGCAGGGATCAACAAAACACAGAGACTATATATGGTGTTTTTCTTTTGCTTACTGGGAGCTGGGAAAGCATCTCCTCGTACTCTTTGGCGATGGCTTCAATCTGGAGCTCCAGGTTCTTGATGTAGGCAGCAGCATCCTTGAGGATCGAGTTCGTCTTCACCTTCAAAAACCAGAATTAAGTCATATGAATGGCATGATTTCAGCAGTAAAATAGACAGCAGAAAAAGGTTGGATGAGTTACAGAGTTGGATTTGGTGACGGTCTTGAGGACGTGGAGCTTCTTCCACAGGTCGATCCGCTTCTGCTCCCTCAGAGAACTCGAGGACACCATTTTCACTGTGCTTGAAAGCTTATGATTTGATAATGATGGTGATGATGATGGGGGGATCAGCTGGGGAGGAGTTCTATTTATAGGGGAGGATGTGGTGTGGGAGATGCATGATATTCATGGGGGGTGGTGTGGGACCCGGGGGCTGTGCTCTCTGGCGTGATTAGAATTCATTGTGCAAAACATGTGAACTCCGACGTTACATAAGGGTGTCTTATTTGACTACTAATTTAAGGATAAAAACGGGGAAAGTGAAGCGTGCTCCAACATTCTTCCTTTTTTGTGTCCTCTTTTATTATGTAACGTTATTTTTATTTATTTATTTATTTCTTGGAAGGACCAAGAACACTTGAGAATGTCATTTCATACATCACATAATTTGACTGAACAAAATGTAAAGTTTTTAGTAACCCAACTAGAATTTTACATAAAAAGCTAAGATATATACGAATTTTCAAAGTATTTTAACACCTGTTTTTCTTGAATTTATCAAGTAAATCAGTTCTTATAAATATATATATTTTCATGAAATTTAACTATTTTTGTCATATTAATTCCTTTTATATGTGTGCTATACTAATTTTATTTCATTTTAGTTTAATTCAATTTTTTTAAACAATGACAATTGACAAGTATATATTGGGAGAATGGGGAGTATATAAACTTTCAAATAATTCAATAATTGTTAATACATCAAAGCAATTTAATCTGCGACTTACATTTTTACCAGGCATCATCTGTTTGGAATATATTCTTGCTTATGAAATCAAACTATTTGTGTTGATGTAAAATTGAAATTCTAAATTTTATTAAACTTATGTTAAATTGTAAATTTTCGTTATACAGGGAGATGAGCCGACATACAGCAACATCAATTGTACCATAATATAAAACTGATACACCAAGGGACTGATGGTGACTTTTAAATTTAAAAACGGTAATTCTCCAGGCCAAATGAAGCTAACTTTTAATTATGGATGTTTCCAGGCCAAAGAAGCTAGTAGGGAAGATAAAGACAAGCTGACCAATTGTAGGAAGGCTAACCCTATTTGTTCAATGGATCAAGACACAATGGTCATTTTTTCTGTTATTTATCTGAATATTTTTTAAATTTAACTAATATTTTTTTAGTTTAATTTAATTTTAATGATATATAATTGTGAATATTTAGCTTCATTACTTATATATGATTACTAATTTTAATACATTTCTTTTTAAATTCAATTTAATTTAGCAAAATAAAGTACAGAACGTAACTTACATTCTTTTTATTGTGTACTTGTGATTAATATGGATTCTAGTAATTTAATAATTTTAATTATTATATTATGTAAAACTCATGAGTGAAAGTATATCTCGATTCCCACACTTTCCTGTTTAGTGTTACAAGAAGATCAAAATCTAGAGCGTAAACTACTAAATTGCAAAATTTTAAAACTTTGAAAAATAAAATTATTATAAATTCAATTATACAATTACTTGAAAAATCATGGTTATTTATATGTTATTTACCGCTTAATTTTAGATTAGTTGATGGAGAATCCCTATAACTATTGAAATAACCAATCTATATTTTTTTTAGAAAATAACCAATCTATAAACTAGTTGGTTAATTGTACAGTTATTATACATGCAGGTTCATGTTTACTTAATGCAGGTCTGAAAAACACAATATGTGTCCTGAATTGTGCTAGTGCACCCAAAATACTATATTTTGGACCTGCATTAGTAAACATGGACATGCATGTATCACCACTCTAATTGTATTATTGAGGGCAACTGAAATGTTCCCAAAATCATTCACTTTCCCTAAATTATTTTCCGATCACTTTTACCCTTAATTTATTAAGAGAAGTCACGCCTCTTTCATCAAGTAAGGTCATATTCAGTTCAATTTATTTCAACACATTTTAGCACATCACTCGTCAGCACCCATCAAGACAACACTGTTCAGCTCACCACATTTAATCTCTAATAGACATTATTTTTAGGTTTTGTAAAAATAATATTAATTAAGTATAGTTTTTAATTTTTAAGTAATAAACATTATATTTTTTTCCAACTCAAATAAACACAATTCAAAAATTTCAGCATTATTCAGCACAAGATCAGCACAACACAACACTATAATCAGCATAGCACAACACTGATCAGCACTCATCAGCACAACACAGCACTCAATAAGTTGAATTAGACAGGGCCTCAATCCATTACTCCCACCATCCCAGTCGAAATCGTAAAGAGAAAATGAAAGTTGAAATTTGAATTGTGAAGTATATGGTGGAAATTCAATTTAAGAAGAAAGTGAGTGAAATGAATGGAGAAAAATGAAGTACCATTATCATAAAACAAAGAGTGCAACTTGAATTGGGACAGAAAAAATGAAAATGTTCAATTTCAACTGAACCGGATGGAGTATTTGTCTTCCACGTAGATCTTCGTGCCTCTTAAACTTTCTTTCACACGTGCCCCTCAACTATGATTAAAGAAAAATCGTGCCCTATATATCTAGTCAATTGTTAAATGGTCATCATTAGAGCTGAAAAATGATTAGATTTGGATTGAATATCTACCATATCCATATCAATTGTCCATTTTTACTATCCAAATCCATATATGATTTAGATTCATTGCATCTAAAATATTAAAGTGCTAATATGTGCATGTCCAATTCACTAATTACTGGATTGGAGAAGATAAAGTTATCCTTCATTTATTTTACTATGATCTAGACCTGGATTAGGGGCAGTTTAAGTCAAAATCAGACATGTATTAGTAAACCAGGCATGCACTCATAATTCCTTTGATATTAAGGCTGTTCTCTGAAATTTTTAGTATATGAGTTCATTTTAGTTAAGTCCATTTCATTTTTTTCTAGTTAAGTTTTGTGTGTGTGTGTGTATATATATATATATTCCAATTTAGTTTGATGTATATAATTAAAATTATTTGAGTTTGGTTCAGTTCAATTAAATATATTATAGTTATTCAGATCCATCAATTTTGTCCAGTTAAATATATTTATACATGTTTTTCAGTTCAATTCACTAAAATTTGTTTTTCTAGTTAAGTTCAAGAAAACATGATTTAACATTTGAATACCCAAGTGTATTTAGGTTTGGATAATTACAATCCGTCAACAAGAGTATCTTGATCTTAAGGAGGAGGAATATTATGGATATGGATTGCGGAGAAATTAGAAAAAGAGCATATAGAAATATAGGTTGGGCGAATAAAAAGGATAAAGTTTGGTGGGAAAATATGATTTCGCCCATGACTTTCTCACATGGAAGAAATGCGACGAGTAAAACACCATTTTAACATATTTTTCAAAGGAAAAGGAAACAAGTTGGATTTTATTATAATTCAAGGGGTAATAGTGATCTAAATATAGTTGAGGGGGCAAATGTGATCGATCATGAATGTCAAAGAGACATAGAATTTCACGTGAAGGGATCGACGACTATATAACGGATTGACTTGATGAAAAAGGCTTTATGACTTGACACATTTTTTAGTCCAGGGGCAAAAGTGGTCGAAAAAAAGTTTAGGGGTGAAAAGTGAATGATTAAAAAAGCTTAAGGGGTATGTATATAATTTGATTTATCATGATGGAATTAGGAAATGAGGGAGTTTGAGAAAAATAAAGCATTTTTGAAATTTCATGAAAATTTGAAAGTGTCCCACTTTATGCATATTATCCTGTCAATCAAAAAGAGTACAATTTATCTTAGCTAGCTAGTCTTTAAGGCCCGATAGTCTTGCATTAAAATTTACCTTATATACATTTAAACTCACCTAAACGAGAATATATGATTAGACTCCTCAAATCTTAGTAATAAAAGATCATTACAACGTAACTCCAAGGTAGAGACCTATTGAGATGATTTGAACTGCTTGTTTCAGTGTGATATTTATATTCTCTTGACGATCTTGAGCATAAATAATGAATCCATCTCAATCTACAACTTCCAGCCTATCTTCCAGCCTATCTTGAGCTTTAGCATGCAAATATTCTGTTGCATTTACTAAACCATTCACTTACATAATCATTATCATGCATTTTCTAGTGCTAAACTCTTGGCCAAGGATGGCTCGTGCTAAGATTAATGAAGGGCTTGGATTCAGGAGTTTACGTACGATTAATATATCACAGCTAAGCAAGCAAGCTTGAAGATATTCACATGTCCACACTCGTTGCTTGCCGGAGTCTATAAGCATAAATACTACTCAGTTCAGACCAGTTTAAAACTAGGCTACGGGTAAACCCTTCATGGGTATGGTGAAATATCTTTAAAAATTTTAAACCTACTAAAACTTGGATGCAGAAAGCGAATTGGTGGTGCTTAGCAAGCAAGTTTATGTAATGACCCTTGGATACCAAAAACTGGGAACTTCTATGTTAGGAATGTAGCTCGTATACCTGTGCACCTTACTGAAGTTACCGATATTATCTAACCGTACACATGGAGGAAAGATCTAAAAGATCTACATTTTGACAAAGAGGATGACGACTTAATTAAAATTCTGAGTTTGAGAAGCCAAAGTAGCTGTGATCACTGAATTTGGCATCTGCATAGAAAATTCATTACCAAATCGGCTTAACTATTGGCCAAGGATGGCTCGTGTTGAGATTAATGAAGGGCTTGGATTCAGGAATTTACGAGCGATTAATATATCACAGCTAAGCAAGCAAGCTTGGAGATTACTCACATGTCCACACTCGTTGCTTGCTGGAGTCTATAAGCATAAATACTACTCAGGTTCAGACCTGTTTAAAACTAGGCTACGGGTAAACCCTTCATGGGTATGGCGAAATATCATTAAAAATGTTTAACCTACTAAAACTTGGATGTAAAAAGCGAATTGGTGGTGCTCAGCAAGCAAGTTTATGTAATGACCCTTGAATATAAAAAACTGGAAACTTCTATGTTAGGGATGCAACTCGTATACCTGTGCGTCTCATTGAAGTTACCGATATTATCTAACCGGACACATGTTGGTGGAGGAAAGATATAATAGACCAACATTTTGACAAAGAGAATGCCGGCTTAATTAAAATTATGAGTTTGAGAAGCCAAAGTAGCCGTGATCAATGAATTTGGCATCTTTATAGTTTCGGAAAATTTATTACTAAATCGGCTTATAATGTCTTAGTGAAATCAGAGATTATCATAGAAGGAACGAGATCCCACATGATGCTCTTGGTAATGAGCGTAGGAAAAAGGTTTAGGAACTGAGAATTATGCCTCAGACTCATCATTGTTTATGGAGAATTCTAACAGATATGCTACAGACATAAGCGCATCTTTGGCGACGTACACTAAATGTTCCCATAACCTGCTTATTTTGTCAGGAGGAGGACAAATCAATGAAGCATTTTCTATTCAATTGTGAGTATGCTAGACATGTATGGCAAACAGAAGGATCTTGTTCGGGCCGGAGAATGGAACATGCATTACTTAGAAGAACCGATATTAAAATCGGTCTTTTTTCTGGCATTATACGGGTCTTTTTATGAAAAATACCGGTTTGTATAGAGGGTTGCTACGTTGATTTGTTGCACCGGTTTGTGGGCCAAGGTGGGCCATTCGAGCCACGTAGCCCGCTGACTGTATGTGTTTGTCAATTAAATTATCGTTCAAGCATTACACCGCCGTGTTGGGCATGGGCTTTATATAATGGGCCTCCAGGCTAAGGCTCACACCTTATCTGGACTTCTATCTCCGGTGCTACGTAATATTAGCGAAATACGAATCGGTTGGGGTTGTTGTAACACCCATGGATTTTTTTTTGAAAGTCCATGGGCTTTGTGGCGGTGTAGCAAAGTTGGCCTTAAGACGATGTAATATGAATGGCCCATGTAGACTTGACCGGTGTAATATTAAACGGTCTTTTACAGATCGTTTTCTTATTCGGTGTTACAGATTGAAGTAAGGTCCAGTACATGGGTGAGGCTTGGTAAACTATTCCGGTGTTACGATTGTGTACAAGTGGCCCATGTAATTGATGCAACGTGATATATATCGGTACAGTAAACTGGTTCAGAGAAAGGCAATTAAAAAATGCTATACCATCGAGGAAACATTAAAATCAACCACTCAACACCAAAATATGGCCGGTGTTACAGTAATTTGCAGATTTAAAGAGCGCTAACGGTTTTTTGAAAAAAACTCGGAATAATTTGTCGGTGCAACTGTCATTTTTCCCGATATATAGTGATGGATGATCCTTGGCTGAAGGAGTTGATTCGGTCAAATGCTGCTGAAAATGCTGAACTCCTTGTGGCATTCTGTTATGCCATTTGGTTTTGTCGGAACCAAAATTTATTTCAGAAAAATAACATGGATGTAGCCATGCTCGTGGCGACGACTGACTTGATGTTGAAACAGTTTCAAGATGTCAATTCATGGCCGGAAAGAGCATCACATGATGTTCACGTGCATGCACTTCTCAGGCCCAGATAATATGCCGAGAGTCTACTTTGATGCAGGATTGCATTCCCATGCAGCTGTTTCATAGGTTGTGGACAAGGATGAAAAATTTGTTCAAGAATTATCAAAGACAATCGTTAGTGTCACTACTACAAAGGCTGTCATCTAAAACACAAGTTTAAGGCGTTTGCTTGATTGTGTCGGTCATCCGCCTTGCTAGTAACTTGTGAATTCGTAACTTACAATCGTTCCTCTAATTAAAAATGTAAAAGGCGTAAAAAATCATGTTTAAGGCGGAACATATATCTGACGTGAATAGACATCACTTACGAACTCGTAAGTGCCTTCGACTATAAAAAAAAAGAGTTCCTAATCGTATGCCTTCCAAAAATAAATAACACCCACAATAAACTTTTTCCCAAAAATCATCCCATCTTCAATCTACAAATCGGCTTCTCCACCAGCATCGTTCCCGTCCACAGAAGCAGCTCCGACGTGCCCGATCCAACACTACTCGGGACGGATAAGGCCATCCATCACTCTCCATTCCCTTTCCCTGCGTACGTATAGGAGCGAATAAAGGTTGATCGATCCGGTTCCTTGGTTCAAAATGGTCAGTTTCCGCAGCTCTCTTCTCTCACTCTCTCTCACACACACACAGTCTAGATTATTGCCTACAATCACTAAGCCCGTTTTTTGTTTGTTTAAATGTTTGGTGTTGAATTATCGGGTTTCCCTACTGAGGATAAATTGGCTCATATCTCTACAAATCTGTAAAACCCTTTCTACAATCACCATTCTCAGGAGTGGGTTCAGTTTAGGTAATGTTTCTTTGATCTCTATAAACTTCCGTATGGATTTGATTTTCAAAAAATCCCAATTTGAACCTGCTCTTGTCTGATAAGTTTTAAATCTGAACCCATTGAATCATTTAATTTGATGTCAGGGTTGTTTCTTTGATGAGAAGTTCAGAGTGTATTTACAGTTCAATGCTTGAATTAAAGTTGTGTTTTTTATTATTAACTTTTCATAAAAGTGAAAGAAGTTGTTAGTCTAATGTGTTTCTAAGAAGATATTCTGTCAAAAACAAAGCCCTCTCCGTTTCTTTCGATGAAAAGGACCTCAAGTAAAGCTTTTGTTTCTGGTCTCTTTAATTCCTTGATTCTTGATGTTTTTGTTTTGTGCTGACTGGTTGTTATTCTTGCTATGAAGTAATTACGTAACTGGGTTTCACAAGAGGAAGAAGAAGAGGAGAAAAGAAGCCCTGCAGCAGCAGCAAGTAGTTGAGAGGCGAAAACGGATTGAAGCCCGCAAACAGGTTCGATTTTTACCCCCCTCTCTGATAATGTTGTTTTTCTGCTGATTTGATTGTCTGAATTGATTTTGTTTGTGAAAATTCATGCCCCCTCATCCCAGTATTTACTTTACTGAATGTTTTCTTAGTGAAAATTGTGTTGTCTGGATTGGTTTCGTTTGTGAAAGTTCATGCCTCACTCATCCCAGTGTTTACTTTACAGAATGTCTTTTAAGTGAAAGTTGTGTTTTTTATCATTAACTTTTCATAAAATTGAAATAATTCGTTAGTCTAATGTGTTTCTGAGAAGTTGATTGAAATTTGCTGTCAAAATGTTCTCTTTATGATGATTTTTGAATAAATGATGGTAGAACATGGATTCAGTTTATGATTTCAGTAGCAATTAGAAAGTTATAATCTTTGTACTAATGTGCAGTTAAATTCACATGCTTTGATTCAGAATTTCTCACACAAAATGACATGCATGTGATTGTGGAGAAGGAATCCTTGAATGATTGTTGCAATTCAGTAATTGTCATGAGAAAAACTGTAAAAAAAAAAGTGATTGTAAAGCTACTGCATTTTTAAGCAGATTGTGAGTATGATGGCTTTTATTCACATGATGTTTAGTTGTTTGCATTATTTTCAACTCTGAACCTTAAACTATGATTTTGGATCAAGTTAGGATTAGTTTTATACAAAAGTAAAACAATGAAAACTGCAATTTCAAAATGTAATTTGTTCCTTTGGTACTTTGTTCTTGGCAGCAGCTGGAACATACTTTTAAAATTCATAACTTAACAACCATGAATCGTTTTTGGCCAAATTTTTACACTTTAGTAACCTTAGAACTCTGACCTACAATTTAGAAACAAGAATGGATTCATTTGGTTAAGAATTGGGCAAGAAATAGCACTTTAAACATCTGAATTTTATTCTGATACTCTTTTCCATTAACAATCTGATTGCTACCTCAAAAATTCATAACTTGATAACCGTAACTCCTTTTTGACTCATTTCTGAACTACTGTAATATTTGAAATATGAAGTATGATTTAGAGTAAAACATTTGCTAATTTAACTAAGAACTGAACCAGATAAAATGTGTTTGAATGACTATAGTACTGAGAGCTATTTAATATAAGTTTGCGAATCTGCTTCATATCTATGGGTGCTTTATGAATTGCGAGTCAGTGAGTCAAACATGTGGATCTAGAGTGTTATCTTGTGATTTTTTTATGAAAGAAAACAAGATTGCATGAAGTTCGCTGTTAGATAAGGTCATTAGTTGGTTTGGCCCTGAAATTTATGCAACTGAATGAGTTAAAGTGTGCAGTTTTGCTTATGTGTGTGTTCATGCTTTGTTGACAGGTGATGAAGGAATGTGATGTCCGCAACATTGTTTCATCTTATCTAGTGCATAATTGCTTCAGTCAAATAGTGAAATTGTTTGCTTCTTGTACTGGGATGCAACTGTCTGCTGATAGTCTTGAATGGATGGAGAAAATGAAAGGTTAGTTATTTGGTTGGAGTTATAGTTTGTTGCGAGGTTTATATCATTTGATAATTGTTTAGCTTCTTTTTTCTGAGAGTTGCAATGCCTCATGGATATTGTGTTAGCAATGTCGAACACTTTCTGTCGCCTGTTTGATGATAATGCCATAACATCAGAAAACATGTATGGAGTTTAAGGCTTAGCGTTTCGCTCGATGCAAGGCCGGGTTGGATCAGAGAGCTCGATGCAAGACTGGATTGGATCATTAATTTTATGTTGATGCAAGGCTTAGTGTTTCGCTCGGTGAATGGCTGGGTTTTGAGGTTCTTGCCATCTCCGATCTTGATCCAAAGGTTTTGCAGTTTCTTAGGCCTACTATTGTGTTAGGTTTGTGCAGAGATTTCGGTTGTTTTAATACAAAAGTGTAATAAATTGCGTTAGATTTGTACAAAGATTTTGTTGTATTTTTTAATAGAAAGAATTCCACAATATAGTTATTTTTGAGGTGAAAAGTATTTATTCAGGTATATGGAGTTCTCTGGTCCATTGTATCAGAGAGCTCTTTTTTTTTACCGAGCATAATGGACTTGAGATATCGCAAGCTGTCCAGCTTGCTATAATAGAATTGACTTGAGACTTCGCAACCTGTTCCGCTTGCTAGGGTTTTTTTTAACACAAGGAGCTTTCTTGCGAACTCGCAAGACGTGTTTAAGCGGAAGGCCTCTGCTTTTAAGGCGGAAGAAACGCTTTAAAACTGAGAACCTTTAAGGCCGAAGAGGAACCGCCTTAAAGCTATTTTAGGTTTTAAGGCAATGCCAGAGAAGACATTTATCTTCTGTTTTGAAACATGAAGGACCAACCATCTTAAATGCCACAATTTTGTAGTAGTGTGTTGTGAACCCTGAGATTGTAGTGGATTTGGCATTACATGAAGTAGTTGAGGTACGTGGCAGCTACGTTGAACGGTGCGTAAATAGTACCATTGGGCGATGCATTGGCAGTTATACGTACGATTCGGGGTGACTAGAGGTGAGGTAGAATCCAGTTCCAACTGTGAAGTCTTGGTGGCAAATATTCAAGATAAACTTGCTAAATACAATTTGTCATCTCAATGTTTCGGTACCTAGAGATAAAAATAATAGAGCGCACTCGCTTGCTAATCATGGGAAGTTTAATTATCTAGAAACTCTGATTTGGGATATTTTGCCCCACTTTTCTTGTCAAACGGTATATTTGACGTTTTCTACTAATTTGAAATATATAATATTTTTCCTTTAAATAGATATTAACTCTTTTGATATATACCTACTTTAACCAGAGTAATTGACTATGTTGAGTACCATAATATTAAAAATTCTAGCACTAACAAGATATATAGAAATTTATATAATTTATCCGTCTCGGTTTAAATTATACATTTTAGCTTTTGATATTGTTAATTATCAAACTTTGACTGTATATTAGTATTAATATTATCACATGTGATATATATTGATCTCATATACTATTTAAAAGTTAATTTTTTATTGACTACTAATATACGTAATTGATTAATTAAAGATATTTCCCGTCAAATTAAATTTATGCGTCAGTGAGTGGTGAGTGCGACAAAGGTGTGTGCAAGAAAGGAGGGTACGAGTCATGGATGCCTCCAACAATGGTCCAACTAGAAGAGAACGAACGAGCAGAACAGGACCAGCCTCACCAATGACATATGTGAATCTGCAGGACACCAATGTGATGCCAGATCCAGCAGCATGCAAATGGTTGGAGTTTTGCGTGCATGCAAATTTCCTCAAATTGGAGTGGCAATCAGAATGGGAGTTCATCACGAGAAAACTTTGGTTTGATTCATCAGTGTACTTTTTGTCTTCTGAATATATCATATTACCAATCAGGATGGTTCACATGCTCTGACACCATTGCTATTTCTGTTTTATTCTGTGTTGGGTATCAAACAGCAAGCTCCACCAATCTGGGTCATGCTCCAGAATGTTTAATTGTCAAGCTACTACTGTTTTTAATAGTTTTAAACTTGAAAAAAGTGCTATTGTACCCCTAAATGTTTAAGTAAGTGCTAATGTACCCCTATGTTTTTCAAAAGTGCCACTATACCCTCAAATGTATAATTTGGAGAGAATTTTCTTTTGTCAAATGTAAAATGTCCAAAATACCCTCACTATTATTTAATGGTAAAAATAAAAATTCTATGACGAATATTACCCAACCAATTCCGTTACTTCATCGGAATGAACGGGTTGAACCCGAGGCACCGTGACTAGAAATTAGTATGAGTCGGGGGACCGAAACCGTCACACCCAGTAATAATTTGCGTGACTAGCTCAAATTACCAAAGGAGAGAATAGAGTTAGCGAGATTATGGTAAGTTCATCAGTGTTTTCAATTTGTTGAGTTTTTGGATATAAAAGTTAACTTTTTTCAATAATACTGTGCATTTATTCTGTAATTCAGTGATATCGATTTCTTCGATTTTTTTTAGTGCCCGTGGAGTTTTGGATCAGGGAAAAAAAAACCCAACAAGTGAGGGTAAATTTGTCTTTTAGTTCAAAATACTGTTGAAAATAGTTTTAGAGGTACACTTCTTTATTCAATGTAATTATAAGGGTACATCAGCACTTTTGAATTACTCGGGGGTATATTGGCACTTTCTTATAAACATAGGGGTACCTCTGCTTTTAACCCTTTAAACTTTTTATGAAAGTTTAAAATGTGGAACCTGATTTTGTACTTTTCATCACGGGATTGTTTTCATATTGGCAATTATTAGTCTTGAAAATACTGATCTCATGAGAAATTGTTGGAGATGAGGTCGATGGATCGTACTTGACAAATGTTGGGTAAAGAGAAAGGATATTTGTGATATATCTGGATTTCGATAGAGTCACGTAGGCTCGCTTTCCTTTGAGAATAATTCGACCCTTATAGCCTGGGTTACACGAATTCTCTCGCAGGATAAAACTATCGAAACTTCTTGCTTCTAGGCAAACAAGAAAATGCTTTTGAACATTTTGTTCTAAGACTGTAATTACTGTTTGTGTTTCTATGTCTTTACATGCACCAAGGGCATGTGTATTTATAGGGAAAATTCGTTAGTTTCAAACTACACTCGTACAAATAAGGATGAAGCAACTGCATGCAACCACAGACATGCCAAGATGCAATTGCAGATAACCACATAACATACTAGGCAACTGCACAGTACACCACTCCAATCCATAACCGATGAATTAACTGAGACAACTGCATGCATCCTATCCAAATCCAAGTTGGAGTAACTGTGTACGTACGTACGTACGTACCACCAATTTGGAAATCAAAACCACATAACAAAATTCGATTTCATATTACATATACATTTCTGCATGTATCCATGTAACACTTCATTCCGGAGTAGTAATACCAAAATGATTATTCCAAAATTGTGAGCTCGTGGATGGATTTATACAAGTGTGCACTCCGCACCACCAACCTTATTATAACGTCCCGAACTCACTAATACTCAAATCCAATTATACTTAAATGATTGTGTTTCATAAAACACCAACAATCCTCCCCCATTTAAGTATAATCCTTGATTTGGAAAAACAACAATCCATCAAAACCAAACAAGTGCATAAATGAAAATGTCTTATAGATTGAATTTTCATCTTAGTGAATTACACATTCCAAATGCTCGAGAATCGGGGTGTCTAAAAGATTTAACCTTTCAACCCATTTGAACACTTGAAGATAATACACACACAAGTTCAAATACAACTCAAAAGCTAAACTAACACTATTAAAGCCATGTGTCCCAATCCATTCATGAGGTGCATACATAGCCAAGTCTTAATTTCTTGAAGCGGCTACACTTCGCTCTTCATATAGGTGAATCTTTTTAATCATACACATGCATATGTACTTTTTCAAAAGATCCATTAAGAAGTTTAAACTTCATCCTCTGGTCTTCATGCATGTCCAAACATATACCATTCGGGATATAAAATTATATGTTTCAATCTTAAATAATGGGCCTTCCACATTGAATTTGACTCTAGCGTCGTACTAGAGCGAAATTGGGTATACCACCATCAAAGATTTAAATAGGCTTTAAACCCATCCCGATCACCGACTTAAATACCAAGTCCCTAGCTAACCCCTTCGTCAAGTGGTCTGCTAGATTTTTTTGTGTTCTTACAAAATCAACTGAAATCACATCATGAGTTAATAACTCACGAACCGCACTGTGCCTGATGCCCAAGTGTCTGGATTTTCCATTGTACACTTCCTTATGAGCATTAGACAAAGTATTTAGACTATCACAATGAATTGAGATAGGCAAAATTGGCTTAGGCCACAATAGAATTTCATAGATCATATTATGCAACCGTTCTGCCTCTTTACCGGCTGCGGCTAAAGCAATAAATTCAGCTTCCAATGTCGAGTCAGCAAGAAAAGTTTGCTTCTTTGAAGACCATGAAATGGCTCCTCCACCAAGCAAAAAAGCCCAACCGCTAGTAGAAGTAATAGCATCTCCGCTATTATTCCAACTAGCATCCGAATAACCTTCCAACACTGAAGGAAATCCCACATAGCATAAACTATGATCCTTGATTTTCTTTAAATAATTGAGCACACGCCTAACAGCTTGCCAATGAAAGGTGCTAGGATTACTCGTGTATCTACTCAATTTGCCAACCGCAAAAGCGATGTCTGGCCTTGTGCTTGTCATGGCATACATCAAGCATCCAATTACTCGAGAGTACTCGAGTTGTGATACTGCTTTACCCTTATTAGGTACAAGGTTCGCACTTGTATCAATTGGAGTACTAACTGGGGAACAATTCTCACAATTAAACTTTTTTAGTATTTTTTCAATATAGTGAGATTGTGTCAGAGAGATTTCATTATTCTTTCGTTTGATCTTAATGCCAAGAATAACATCCGCCTCCCCCATGTCTTTCATGTCAAACCTTGAAGACAAAAAAGTTGTTGTAAGGTCAACCTGATTTTGGTTTGTACCAAAAAACAACATGTCATCCACATATAGACAAATAATAACTCCATTTCCAGAATTATCAAATTTGCTATATACACATTTGTCAGATTGGTTATTGATAACCATTTGACAAAACCACCTCATCAAACTTTTGATGCCATTGCTTAGGAGCTTGTTTTAACCCATACAATGATTTAACCAGTTTACAAACCTTATGCTCATTTCCTGGCATAACAAACCCTTCTGGTTGTTTCATGTAAACCTCCTCTACTAGATCTCCATTTAAAAATGCTATTTTGACATCCATTTGATGGATCACTAAGTTGTTGATAGCATCCAAGGCAATCAACAACCTAATAGTGGAGATCCTGGCAACTGGGGCATATGTATCAAAGTAATCAACACCTTCCCTTTGCCTAAAGCCTTGGATAACCAATATGGCTTTATACTTGTCAATAGAACCATCGACTTTCATCTTTATTTTGAAGATCCATTTGCAACCTGATGGTTTGCAACCACGTGGTAGATCATAGAGAATCCATGTATTATTACCCATGATGGAATCCATCTCATCATTTATCGCTTCTTTCCAGAAAGCAACATCTCGTGATTTCATTGCCTCACTAAATGTTTTAGGATCCTCATCAACATGATAACAATAAGAATATTCATCATCAATCTCATCTCTTGATCCCTCAACCAAATACATTTGGAAATCAGGACCAAAAGACTTTTCAATCCTTCCTCTCTTGCTTCTTCGAAGTTCAAGTGACTTATCAGGTGAGATTTCATCTCCCTCTATAATTCTTATTGAAGTTGGAACTATATCCTTTGGTCTTGCCATTGAGGAGAGTCGAGTTTCATCAAAAATAGCATCTACCGATTCAATTACAGTGTGAACCGAAATGAAATCATTAGGTTCAATAACATAGAACCTATAAGCCTTGGAATGCACAGCATGTCCAATAAAGATGCAATCAATTGCTCGTTCCCCCAGTGTTTTCCTTTTGGGATCAGGAAGTCTCACGACTGCCCGACAACCCCAAACTCGAAGATAAATCAAGTTTGGTTTCTTTTTGCACCAAAGTTCATATGGAGTTTTCTTGTTCCTTTTATTTGGAACCCTATTCAATAAATAGCAAGCCGTTAACATGGTTTCACCCCAAAATCCGTCACTCAAGCCCGAGTAGGATAGCATGGAATTTACCATTTCCTTAAGAACCCTGTTTTTCCTTTCAGCCACACCATTTGATTGTGGTGTATAAGGAGCGGTAATTTCATGAATTATGCCACAAGATTCAAAAAATACAGGATTATAATATTCACCTCCTCTATCAGTGCGTAACTTTTTAATCAAAACAGATTGCTGCAATTCAACTTCATTTTTGAAAATCTTAAATTTAGCAATTGCCTCATCTTTAGAATGTAACCAATATATGTAACAAAATCTAGAATAATCATCTATAAATGTTACCAAATATTTTTTATTTCCCAAAGATGGTGTTGCATGCAAATCACATAAATCACTATGAATGAGTTCAAGCAAATTTGATGTCCTTTCAATACTTTTCATAGGTTGTTTGAAAATATTAGTCAACTTGCAAGTATCACATTTTTGCACATTTATATCAAAAGGTGGAATCAAGTTTTCTTTGGACATATTAAGCATGCAATTATAATGAACATGTCCTAGTCTTGCATGCCATAATGATGGTAAATCAACACTAGAACAAACCATGTTTACAGAATTAAAAATATCACTCAAATTCAACATAAACATACCATTACAATAATATTCAAACCCTACAAAAACATAATACCTCGACAATACATACTTATCAGATTCAATCACTTGCTTATAGCCACACTTATTTAAAATGTCAACAGAAACTAAGTTCTTTCTAATTCTAAGTACATATAATACATCCTTTAGATGAAGATATTTCCCAGAACTGAATTTCAACACAACTTCTCCTCGACCAAGAATATCGGCGGTAGATTCGTTTCCCATATGAATAATGGCACCATTAGTAACCGGTTCGAATGACTTGAACCACTTTTTGTCCTTGCAAACATGTTTGGTTGCACCAGAATCTACCTACCACGCAACTTCATCATCTTGCATGTAAAATGCTTCAGGAATGAGCGTGACATAATTTTCATAAAAAATTAAATTATTGTAAAAATACTGACCTTGAGTTGGTGGAACTTGGTCCTTAGACCCCTGCCCAGAATGGTTTGATACCAATCCCTTCTTGCTCTTTCCGACACGACAGTCACGTTTAAAGTGCCCCGTCTTGCCGCAAATCCAACATGAACCCTTAGGCTTTTTGTTTGATTCCTTGTTGTTGTTGACAAAGGGACGTTTTTTGCCCTTTTTCTTCTTAGTACTTTCACCATCTTCCATTACATTGATAGAAGAAGATACCACTGTCTCTTTATCTTTGGGCTTGCCATTTTCCTGCACCCTTAGAGTTTCCTCTATGCGCAAATGGCTCCCAAGTTGAACAAGAGATAACTCTTCCTTTTTGTGCTAAGCATGTGTTTGAAATCCTTCCAAGTGGATGGAAGCTTGTCGATTATGCTTGACACAGAAATAGATTCATCCATTTCCAATTTGTGTTGTGCGAATTTCCCAAGAATCCGAAGCAGTTCATTGTACTGCTCCATCACTGGCCTGGAGTCTGACATCCTGTAATTCATAAAATTATTGACAAGGAACTTCTTACTTGAAGCGTCCTCATCCATGTACTTTGACTCCAAAGAATTCCACAACTCCCTTGCAGATTCAACATGTTGGTATATATCAAACAGTGAATCAGACATACCATTCAAGATGTGACCGCGACAGATGTAGTCATCATTCTCTCACTTTTTTCTCTTGCGTGTCTCCTTTAATGGTTCATCCTCTGCTGGTTCGGTGATCGGAGTAGACAAGACGTACACTACCTTGAGAGTGGTCAGGAGGAAGTGCATCTTTTTCTGCCACCTGCGAAAAACCACACCTACAAACTTCTCTAATTTCATAAACTTAGAAGTCATGTCACGTACAGAATCCATTATCACAATGACAAGAAATTATTCTCAAAGATTGTTGGGTAAAGAGAAAGGGTATTTGTGATGTATCTGGATTTCGATAGAGTCACGTAGGCTCGCTTTCCTTTGAGAATAATTCGACCCTTATAGCCTGGGTTACACGAATTCTCTCGCAGGATAAAACTATCGAACATTCTTGCTTCTAGGCCTGAAACAAGAAAATGCCTTTGAACATTTTGTTCTAGGACTGTAATTACTGTTTGTGTTTCTGTGTCTTTACATGCACCAAGGGCATGTGTATTTATAGGGGAAATCCGTCAGTTTCAAACCACACCCATACAGATAAGGATGAAGCAACTGCATGCAACCACAAACATGCCAAGATGCAACTGCAGATAACCACAGAACATACTAGGCAACTGCACAGTACACCGCTCCAATCCATAACCGATGAATTAACTGAGACAACTGCATGCATGCATCCTATCCAAATCCAAGTTGGAGTAATTGTGTACGTACGTACGTACCACCAATTTGGAAATCAAAACCACATAACAAAATTCGATTTCATATTACATATACATTTCTGCATGTATCCATGTAACACTTCATTCCGGAGTAGTAATACCAAAATGATTATTCCAGAATTGTAAGCTCGTGGATGGGTTTATACAAGTGTGCACTCCGCACCACCAACCTTGTTATAACATCCCGAACTCACCAATACTCAAATCCAATTATGATTAAATGATTGTGTTTTATGAATTACCAACAACAAACACATTTTGGTTAAAACTTCTCAGCTATGCTCCTTTGAAAACTTGTTTAATAAAAAATAAAAAAAGTGAAAAGTCAAATTTAAGTATGCCCCTTAAACTCAACATTTTATTGGCCCAATATTTACAGGAAAAATTGTACTAGGAAAACATTCGTGTAAGGCGAAAACAAATGTCTAATTCTTTATAATTTGAGCCTAGATTAATAATCAGATCAATTTTCAAATGTTCAACTAATCATGACTTATTATAAATCTGTTGTTTGTTGAGTCTAATTAATCATAAAATTATTGTACTAAAATTTTAGCTTTCAACTAATTTTGTATGAGTTCACAATGCATGTTCATTAAAAAATTTATTTTTAATTTCGTTCAATTCATAAAATATATCTTGCAAATTTTTTAGTTAAGGGTATTTGTGTTTGCATGAATTTAATGTAAGTGATATGATTTTCTTTTTTACATGATATCCTATTGGCGTGATTCGGAGTATATTCACGTTTTAATTTTAATATGAATAATTTTATACAGTTAAACCTCGATAAATGAATACTCTTGGGACCACCATAAAATTATTCATTTAGCGGGATTATTCATTTATCGATAAATGAATAAATTATTCATTTATACAGTATTGAAGAAATTATATAAGTATTACATAAATTGTATGCATATGTGTGTACTAAGAACAAAAATGTACATACATGCATTATATTTAATACTACAACAAAGATACATGGTATGCATTGTATGGAATATTTAGAGTTTTAAAAAATGTATCTAACCTACATTACAAACTAAGGTATGTATATGGACTATGTACTTATGAAGCAATGATTACCTTACAAAACTACTTTCTAGCAATGATCATCTTACAAAACAACTTTCTACCACACGAGCAGAATACTCCCGAAATTTTGTTTGCGCTATTAAAAATCAAGGATGAGATGAATTTTAGTGGGAAAAAAGAGCAAAAAATTATAGACACCCTTTTTTGCAAGAGAATGATTATCGTATGAACAGTATTGATTGAAAATAAATCTTTAATATATATAAATATATATATGAAATGTGGAGATTATTCATTTATATTTACATAGGGCCTTTAAGGATTATAAAAAAAATTATTCATTGATGCATTTAGCGAGATTATTCATTTAGCCCCTTAGTCCAAGTCGGGACCGGGAAAAATTATTCATTTAGCGAGATTATTCATTTATCGAGGTTTAACTGTAATGAGGTAAATTAAGCCATAATTAAAAAATCACACACCTAAATAAGGTTACGTGGTTATCATATATATATAAACATGAATTCCCATTTATCCTATAATTAAACAACGCACTGTAACGAGCTTTTCAAGAGAGAAAAAAAGAAGACCGCCGGAGTGATTTGATCACGTTGATTATTGTGTACTGAAGGAATGAAAACCGTGAGTTTATGAATCATGGCATTCGAATAATCGCTTCTCAACTGAAAATGCCAAAAATACACAGCGGTATAGTTCACGCGCCAATGACAAGACCATTCTGATTCTTTTTATGTTTCACAGGTGGTAGGCCAAAAAAGTCTGGAGACCTTCTTATGATCAGAACACGAGACGATCGATAGGAGAAAACAGACCAGGAGAAACGCGGAAGGATTCATTTCTTTTCTCGTTTTGATTTCAGCTGCAAAACTCTGTCAAATTTTTTTAAAGTAAATCCACCCTTAGTTGGGAATATTCGTTTGGCTCCCCTAATCATTTACCAAAAAAAAATAAGAGGACCATTGGCCCTAGTTCTTTATAGCAAAAATAGTCAAATATCTGGCTCAAAATAATGAAAAGAATAGTCTGCAGCTATCTTCTGGCACTTGCCAATATCTTCACTTCAAATCCCCGAGAATTTTAGCGAATCATAAATGAAACACAGTTCTGTCAAAGGTTGAGTGTAGATCTGCATGAGTCAGACAAAAATCTGAGAGTCCAGTTTCAGTTCTGGTACTATGGGTAGAAGTTACTGTATTGACTTCATTTCTTTGTGGAATCCCATTGATCTCCTATCAATGACTCTTCTTGTACCTTCATGGAAAGTAGTCAGTAGCATCTGTTCATTTGGAGCTCATGATGTTCTAATATTGGGAGTTCCATTCCTTTCTAGGTAAATTGAATTTCTGAGAGAACTAGGTGCATCAGTGAGTGAGAGGGAGTAGGGATGTTCACCGGGTTAAATGAGCGTGGATACCAATATATCCATACCCATACACATGTAAAATTTTAAGATCCATCCCCACCCACGAACCCATGATAGATCTCATTTTGAGATCCATACCCATCAACCTGGATACCCATCCCCGCCTAAATATCCATCCACACCTGGATATCCATCCCCACCTGGATATCCATCTGCTTATTTAAAATAAATCGATATATACTTCTTAATAATAACAAAAATTAAAACATATTAAAAGCTAATATTTGTAATAAAGAAATTATGAAATATTTAGCACACAAATTTATAAAATTCTCTGAAATTTACAGACGTAAATATATGGTTTATAGCAAATGAACTGCAGGAATGAATCCTGAACGGAGGGAGTACCAAAGCCGTCTAGGGTTTGGACTTGGATTGAAAGATTTGGTATATAGTATATGCTCGTATAGTGTCTTTTGATTTTATTATATTTTAATAGGTATTATTTTACAAAAGTAAATAATAATTAATAAATTCAATAAAGTTATAGTAATATATTTTAATATTATATTATAGTGGATATTATACGGTTATTACGGATGGGTATGGAGCGGGTGGGGCGGGTGGGTATGGGGCGGGTTTTTAAAAAATATCCATACCCGCCTCATACCCATGGTGGGTTTAAAAATCATATCCATACTCACCCCATCTAATGAATTCAATGATCCATATTCACCTAAATGGGGCGAATCTGGGGCGGGTGTCCATATGAACCCAGTCCATTGCCATCCCTAAGAAGGAGTCAATAAAATGATTTGTCTAAATATATTTAGCCAGGAAATCTGCCACTTTATTTCCCTCCTTATATACATGTAGTAGAGATATTCCATTTAAAGAAGCATTAATTTCATGACAAATGCTATACAACTCCCAATTTGCTATATCTGAGTGTAGGATGCACCTAATTGCTTGCAAGAAATCACTCTCTAAACTAAAAGGAACTTGTGTGAGTCTTCCAATTTTAATACCAAAATCTATTGCAAGAATTTCAGCATGCAAAGGGGAAGTGCAATAGTATGTGTCATATCCATTCTGATCATCAGTCCCAAGTTATTCCTAACTATCAAACCAATTCCTACTGCACCATTTGAGAAGGAGGTGTCAACCACTACTAGAAAGTTTACCCCCCTTAGCAGCGGTATTATGCATATATAGCAGCGCTTTCTTATGATAATGTAGCGCCCTTTAAGTGACCGGTGAAAGATCAAATGAGGGACCCGCTATATCCAAGTTGGCAATGGTCACTTGACAATGGTGACTCGGATCAAATCATTTCAGCGGATTTTAAAAGCGTTGATACATTGAAATTTTGAAAAATAAAAAAAATTGAGAATTGAAATTTTTGAATTTCAAAAATCCCCAATTTAACTGAAATTTCAGTTTCCCGCTCCCACAGTGAAACCAATTTCGGGATTTATTTTATTAAATTAATACAATTAAATGGACAATAAAATAAAAAAATTGCTTAATAAATTAAAATATTAAAAAATCAAAAATGTTACACCCAATGTCATAACACTAATCCATATCATTCTACACTAACCAAAAATCCTTCTACCCTAGCATATTGAATTCCAATATTCTATCTACTACAAGTCGAATCTCGCTAAAACTATTACAATGTCAAAATATTCAATAAAAAATGCTTTGGACACAGAAACAATCATAGAAGAGAAAGAATGATTACCATGACAGAGGGGAAGCATATATCATGATGTTCCTAACCATGCAGATTGAACCGACGATGTTAGACCTGAGCTTGTAAGTGTGGGCTAACTCAAGAACTAGGAGCGCAAGGATACGAACAAACAGAAGCTTTGGACACAGTAGGATGAGCAGCAGTTTAATCCTGTCCTTCTTCGTGTTTCAGAAGGTGATGAAGATCGGGTGAAGCCATGGCAGCCCATACAACACCCTCATCATGCAATTGATGAACCTTGCGACATCAGGAACTGATTCCTTCTTGAAAATTTGTAGAAACGTCAGCCTACTCTCTTCTTCGGGAGTGCAGGGTAGGGTAGTTTACCATCATCAAACAGAGTTAGATCAATAAAACCTAAAATCAAACACCTAAAATCAGCAAAAACAAAAAGAAATTTTCATTGGTTCCTTTGGTACCATTGCCTTCCGGATTAGCAGAATATGCTAACAATATTGCAGGCATCCATCTTAACCAATAAACCCTAAATCTCTCGTTCTCAGCTAGCCATCGGAAACAATGGTCTCCGCCTAGGCCTCACCCTTCCCAATAAGTCGACGAATGTAGCCGGTGTACCTTTGCCAGCTCACGTACCACCTAGAGGTTAACAATTACTAACTAATATTAGATGATTAGACAAAAAAAGCAGTTATCTTGCAGTAGTTTCTAATAGGATTATAATCAATTGATAATAGGTGACAAGAATTGGCAATGGCGGTTAGCAAAGTAAAGGTACCTAGTTGAGAGGAGGTAATAGGTGTTGCCCTCTTGGAGACTGGATTCGGCCTTCCTCACCAACTCCCGAATGATCCTACTCTCTTCTTCGGGAGTGCAGGGTAGTTCAATGGATCCATTCTTCATCATGCAACCGGAATCTGGGATCGTCATGGCCTTGCCAACAAGGCCGTGTGAGCCTTGACCACCTCGTTCGATGGCCAGAATGTGGCGACTCCGGAGCTCTCCATCAAACCATACCTGCGGAAACTTTTCTCACAAACCCCGATCCATTTTAGGGACGACAGGTCGTAACCGTCGGAGAGTCGCCCAGGGCGAACAGAGTAACTGGGCGGCGATGGTTCAGTAGCGAAGAAGGGAAGGATCTGAAGAATATATGTAGTTGGTTGAGAGGATTTTGAGAGTCTTGTTTTTGTTTTGAGAGTTTGAGAGTTTGGGTTTTTGTTTGGGATTTTGAGAGTCTGGTTTTGCAAAAACCTTGTTTGTTTGTAAGGCTGAAGCAAAATCTTTGATTGATTTTTAGGATTTTGCAAGTCTAGACTTTGGGGTCAAAAACAGGATTTTGAAAGCTCCACCAACCAAACAAGTTTTTTGAAAATTGGACTTTTAAAGTCCAGTTTTACAAAAACTCATCCAACCAAATGCACCCTTATCCCTTGCTTTTATATATACAAGGAAATTTTAACGGTTGAGATTCACTTGAAGAAGCTGATTGACGATTCAGATTAATTCAAATAATACATATATATGGTAACTTTTTATTTCTAAGTAATACTTTGTTTATTATTATTACACAAAAAATACAATTAAATTAATTTTATTCATAAACTCATTTATAATCTATGTAATTGTATAGTAACTTATACACATATTAATAAATTATTACATTATTAATAAAAATTAAACACAATTTATTATTGCTTAATATATTTAATTACTCAAAAGGCTCACAACATAATTATGTATAAAATAAAGAACATTAATAACTATTTTAAAATTAAACAAATTATAACTCTTTATCACTAGATATCTTCAAACTTTTATTTTTTAAATTAAAATTAGTTATTGTATAATGTTATAGATATTGTTTACACAGTTACACTACATAAAACATTATGTGAAAATTAAAGTATGGACTGAAATCTGACGAGTACACGGAGACAAAAAAAGAAGTTGTAGAGTTCCTACAATTATGGTTAGCGAATCCCCTGGACCCCCCGACTCGCTGACAGTAGCGGCTAATACGGCATTTAAGGCATATACCAACAGTCTTAGTAGTGCTTCTCATGTCTTGCTATTAAAGTTCTCATGATACGTACCTTTCATCGAACCAGTACCAAAGTAGATTCACACCAAAAGTGTCTTATGCCTTATAAAATTAACATAATCATCAAATTATTCATGTTTAAGAGTCATTTGGTGTTTTAAGACATATCTCAAATTTTTACTCAACTGAAGTCATTCATATGAGTGATATTCAATGTACTTAATGTTAGAATGTCTCAAAAACACTCAAATATACTTAATTTCATTCAGTAATAAAAATAAATTGACCACGACTAAGGTTGAAATATGACTCCAAAGTATATATACTTAACTACATCTTAGTAGTGCTTCTCAGATTCTTACCACTACAGTTCTCACTACACATACCGTTCATGGACCCAACACCAAAGTATATTTACATAAAATGTATCGTATACATTATACATAATATTATTTTAAGCAAACCAAGAAACTATCGTATGCATAATTATATTATGATAGTCAAATTTTTATTAAACTAAACATTCATATCAGGTGATATTCCATGGACTTTATGATATAAATTAATAAAAACACTTAAATATACTTAATTTCATTTAGTATTTGAAACAAATTGATCACAACTATGGTTAAAATACGACTCCAAAATATATATACTTATCTACATGTTATAGTATTAGTAGTGCTTCTCAAGTTCTTTCTACTAAAGTTCTCACTACATGTACCTTTCATCGAGCAATACCAGAGCAAATATACACATAAAGCGTCGTATACATTATACATTAACATAATCATTAAAAAAATATTTAAGTTTAAAAGTCAAAATTTGATATTTAATGACATTTTTCAAAAAGTTTTATATCAAGAGCAACAGTAGGTTGTTGCTATGCATACCCAAAACAACAGTTAGTTGTTGCTAGGCACCCAAAGCAACAGTTAGTTGTTGCTATGCACCCCGAGCATAATTTTAATATGAATTTGCTCCACCAAGTCAAACTTTCAAATTCATTTGTTATTTTAATCAAACCAAGAAACTATCGTATACCTAATAATATTATCATAGTCATAAATAAAACTACTTTAAATGTCAAAATTTGATATTTTATGACAATTTTCAAATTTTTATTAAACTAAACATTCATATCAGTGATATTCCATGGACTTTATGTTATAATGTCTTCAAAACACTCAAATATACTTAATTTCATTCAATAATAGAAATAAATTGATCATGACTATGGTTGAAACATGATTCCAAAGTATATATACTTATCTACATGTTATAGTTTTAGTAGTGCTTTTCAGGTTCCTGCTACTACAGTTCTCACTACACGTAACTTTCATGGAGCCAACATCAAAGTAAATTTACACAAAAAAAGTGTCGTATACATTATACATTAACATAATCATTAAAAAAATTCAATTTTAAAACTCAAATTTTTTTATTTTATGAAATTTTTCAATTTTTTTTTATACCAAGAGCATTAGTTAGTTGTTGCTTTGTATACCAAGAGCAGCAGTTGGTTGTTGCTATGTATACCAAGAGCACAATTTTAGTATGAATTTGGTCCACCAAGTCAAACTTTCAAATTCATGTGTTAGTTTAATCACACCAAGAAACTATCGTATACCTAATAATATTATTATAGTCATAAAAAACTATTTTAAAAGTCAGAATATGATGTTTTATGACATTTTACAAGTTTTTATTAAACTAAACATTCATATCAGTTATATTTCACAGACTTTATGATATAATGTCATAAAAACACTCAAATATACTTAAACTCATCTAGTCTTTGAAACAAACTGATCACAACTATGGTTGAAATATGACTCCAAAGTATATATACTTATCTACATGTTATAGTCTTAGTAGTGCTTCTCAAGTTCTTTCTACTAAAGTTCTCACTACATGTACTTTTCATCGAGCCAATACCAGAGCAAATTTACACAAAAAGTGTCTTTTACATTATAAATCAACATAATCATTAAAAATAATCAAGTTTAAAAGTCAAAATTTGATATTTTATGACATTTTTCAATTTTATTTCAGACATAAAGTAGCAATGCGCAACTGCTTATTTTAAAATTTGATATTTTATGACATTAATCATACATAAAGCAGCAATGTGTAGCTTTTTTTTTGCGCAACATCTTATTGGATTAAAATAAAACAAAAAAGCCCAACCCAACATCACGGTAAAAACCTATATTTAGTGGGTTCAAGATTCAGCCCATGTACAATCAGCAAATATTTCAGCGTATTGCCAAAAAAACGTTGCAACCTGCACGGGTTTCTGGAATGAAAATTTTATTATATTTAATTCAGATTTAGAGCAGCAACGCCCTGCGGCTTTTTTGCGCATTGTAGTATTGGACT
The DNA here is from genome assembly GCA_948330725.1 of Sherardia arvensis. Lineage (NCBI taxonomy): Eukaryota > Viridiplantae > Streptophyta > Magnoliopsida > Gentianales > Rubiaceae > Sherardia > Sherardia arvensis. Next base: position 34,928,836 of record OX415236.1, read on the forward strand.
TTATTATATTCTCATAAACCTATAGAGCCCAACCCAACATCACAACAACAACCCACATCTGGTGGGCTCAAAATCGAGCCCAAGTACAGTCAGCATCCATTGCAACGATATGTCAAAATACCGCTGCTACTTTCGCGGGGTCTACCAAAAAAAGGAACGCGGACTTTAGTCAAACTGTCAAGTCACCAGTTCCTTCAGCGAATTAATTACGAGCATTGAAACGTTGGGCCGCTCGTCTGGCCCTAGGAACGCACTTTCACAAAATCGCTGAAAGCAACTAAGTCAACTTTCAAAATTTATTGACCAACACAGTATTTAGCGCTAAACATTCGCATTTCAGTGGTTTTAAGCACATCTAGCACCGAATTTTGATAATACCGTTGCAAAATGACCTCCACTTTCTAGTAGTGAACATTCACCTTAAAACCAGTTTCAGGTGGTATCCATCTTATAGCTCTAGCTGTTTTAGGTTTTTTCTGACTAAGGAAGAAGGGAACTAATCCTGTTACAAGTATGTCCCCATGTTTTACAGCATTTCCAGTGAGGGGGAAAGCTGTAAAAATGAGTGATACTTTTTTTGCTACAAGGAGCAGTATGGCATGTTCAGATTCACATTTGTCCTCAAATAAGATTTTATTTCTTCTACACCAGAAGAACCAGAAACTTGTGATTATAGTAGAAACAAAAACAGTTGAGTGCACTTTTGAGGCTCCTTTATATGCAAGATAAAATGCAATCCTATGCTTATATGAACTGAAGTTGGGCACAAGCACATGGAATACTGTGTGTATGAAATAAAAAATGGCAGTGTTTTTGGTTCAACTAGTATGAAGTGATCAACTGCATCTTGATTTCCACAAAGTGGACATTTAGATGCAATATTGAACCCCAATTTAATAAGTACATCATCAAAAGGTACTAAATCATTAACCAGTCTCCAAATTAAGATTGACATCAGAACTGGAATAAATTTATTCCATACCTTTTTTTATAGAATAGATGTTTGTTGATTGAGACCTCAATTGCTTATATGTTGATCTAATGGTGAAGTTCGCTGTTTGTTCTATTTTCCAGACAAGCCTATCCTCGTGTGAGTGCTTTATTTCTGCCACCTGCATTTGAGATATTAAAGTGGTAGCCATGTGAGGCTCCAATGCATTGATTACTTGCATTTTGTTAGCACAGAAATTAGCAACATTTAGTTTAGGAAAGGGCAAAGTAACCCCCACTGGCCACTTATAGTATAGTGCACCACTCCCCAACCAATTTGCATTCCAAAAAGATGCAGTCTCTTTTCGTATCAGTACTTGGCTATGTTGGTTGGACCATTCTGTGATTGAACATATTCTTTTCCAAGTGTGTGAATGTTTATAGGTGGCAGGAGCTTCCCAGCTGACCAGATGGAACTGTTTGACTGCATTTTCCACCATAACTTGCATGAAAAAGCATTTATGGTTGCCCTGATGTCTCTGAAACCAAGGCCATTTTCCTGTCTACATGTTGCCATTTTGCTCCATTTCCTCCATATTTTCCTTTTTCCCATTTTAGTATCACCCCAAAAGAATCTGCCAGCCATCACTTCCATTCTTTTTATCACAGTCTCTGGTGGCCTAAGCACAACCAAAAATACATAGTTGAGCAGTATAACTCTTCCTGCAAATGATAGCCATCTGTTTTTCCATCCTGCGAGCAGCATGTCCATTCTCTCTATCAAAGGTTGGTAGTGGCATACTTTGTTTCTCCCACTGAATATTGGAACCCCCAAATACTTGAAAGTTAGCTTGCCCTGTTTCATGCCTGTCTTCCTCTTAATCATTCTTTTCCTTGTGACTGAGTTATCCTTGTGAACATAGAAATCAGACTTTTCAAAATTAACCTTTTGTCCAGAGCTGAGCTCATAGGCGTTTAGGAATTTCTTAAGTCTTCTGAGATTCTTCTTTGATGCCCTTGAAAATATTACTGTATCATCAGCATACATTAGGTGGGAGGTGATCTGAGTACCCATTGGCATTATAAAAGGTTCAATGTACTGGACTTGTAAGAGCTTTTTCAAAACTCTCTGTCAAATTTTACCTGCAACGGAGAAATGATGGAGAAATTTTATTAGTTATTAATAAATCTAAAATTCTCCACATGATATTTAGTATTCTTCATTCATTTTGATTAAAGCATATTCATAATAAAACAATAATATGATCATGATACGATAAACATAATGATCATGCATATGTTATAAAATATCATGCAACTTTTGGGTATGGTCAACTCAAATTCCACATCGGAAGCGGAGAGTGACATTGTAATCCTTATATAAGGAGTAGTCCTACCACACTAGTATGATATCTTTTGAGGATTGAATAATTGTTTAAAACCGTACGGGATTTGCAGCTGGCCCAAAGCGGACAATATCATACTAGTTTAAATTGTGGTGGCTTGGCAGTCCCAACAAGTGGTATCATAGCCCGGTTACGCTCGAAACGGGTTGCCTTATGTGGGAGATTGTTTGGTATGGTCAACCCAAGTCTCATATCGGAAGTGGATAGTACCATTCCTGTCATTATGTTAGAGATAACCTAGTTAAATAGTTTCATCATAAACTTATGGTAACGGGTGAGAGATTAGTTCTAATGTTTTGTATGTTTTTTCATAATTTTGTTTGCTAATTAAAAATATATATTTATACTTATCATTTAGTTATTTTAAACATTTATAGCATTATTGAATAAATAAAACATTTTATGAAGTATAAGTAATTTTCTAGGATTTTATTAACTATTTTCGCTCTCACTATAAATCATCTTCAAATAATTTTCCTAATGTTTTATATTGGCTAAAAACCATTCTGAGGGTGGGAGAATTATTGATTGCTCCTCAACTTATAAGATGCCCGTAGGCTAATACAATATGATGCCCGAACGCTATTCCGGTCCTAAATTAGAAGCAACATGATACTCGGAGGCTAATGCAGTTAAAGACCAGAAGAAAAAATAAAAAAGACTAGTAGTGGCTATGTAGTTCTAAACTAAAATAGAAAAAAAGATATATAAGCATAATGATCGTGTAACCAACAATTGAATACCTATATTAGACCTGCTCCCTAAACCTACAATTTCTTCCCAATACTAACTGAATACCCCTCAAGCAACATACAATCAGGCCCCGTACCAACTCATAATCCTCCGAAGTAAGAGAATATAGGGTCCCATGCTAACTTATTACCCTAAGAGCATTCCAAGTCAATTTCACAAATTCAGGACATGTGAAAGTCAGTCTAATCGCACCAAAACCGAATTAAATACAGCTTGTACGATCTACAAATCTGATTCAGAAACAATCGCCTTCGAGTAAGTAATCAAACTACGTTGACTCATATTTCTCCTGTCCAACTAAAATCTGATCGGAAGCCAAAAAGGATTTAACCGAGCAATAGGACTCATCGAAAAAATCAAGTATTGGCAAACTGCCAAAATCGACCAAACCATTACAAAAACAACCCAGTTCTAAAACAAATCCCTTGAAAGCTAAAAAAAGTTCCTAAAAGTGAAAACAGATAAACTGAAAAAAGAGGGAAACCATATCTAGCAGAGAGGACCCAAGAGGTTGGGTGTGCCATCTAATGCGCGTTAATAAACAGCGGTGACGGCAAACGCGTGAGCGGCGCTTGTGATGCATGCGCTGTAGTGCCGGTGCTTGGAAAGCCTCTTGCGCATGCACAATGCGTCCGACAGAGGACTCCCCTTTCTTGCTTATCGTGGTGGCGTGTGTGGCAACTCTCCACCCATCTAAACGGCCCGGCCCATTTTTGGTAGATCGGAGATGCTTTTTTCTTGCTAGCGGATGCAGTGAACCATAGAGCAAAGGAGACTGACGTCAAAGTCTTCCGTACAAATAAGGAGAGCGTGGCGTCGGGGTGGGATCAACTTCGCCAGAATCCCGTACAACTACAGCTTGGATCGGGATGGATATAGTCGGAAAAGACGTGATACACCGAGAAAGGTCGTAGCTTGACGATGGTGATTGCGTTTCCTGGATTTTAGGAAAAAAGGGTGTTTTAGATCTAAACTAGAGGTAACGGGGAAGACGATCTGCTCTGCGACGAAGTTATTCGTCGGCGATGCCTCCATTGTCCTGATGTAAAATAAGATATTTAACTGCTTTCTCATGCTCCTATAATTTTCGTATACTATGTTTTTTTTTCAATATTAAGTACCATTAGTACATGTGTATTTTTTTACGCTCGATATACTATTATTTCGTATATTTTATGATAAAATTTCACAATATTATTTGGTTAGGGATTTTGTTAGATTATTTGTTGGCTAGTTTGAATGTCATTTTTTTGTACTATTAAATGATTTTTTATTTAACTCTATTAATTAATCGTGACGATAATAAAATATAAATTGCGTGAAAGATGTGAAAATGGGTGACTTATTATTTATATTTTTTGAAAAGCGCCATCATACGTTCCATCAAATCTTATAATAATTTTATTACTGATTTCAAACGTATTTTGTTTGTGTATATTGTATACACGGCCATTTATTTTTGAACAGTACAGTGATATTTCATTACAATATTTGATGTTGTGCTTGTACCTAACCAAGTTCATTACAAAACCGTATTTACGACGAAATCAGATAGCTAGAACCCGTGTAATCGTATTAGCAACTCAAAATTCGGGGGTTCGCACCGGCTAAAGTTAATGAGTCTTTGACCGAAAAGATAGCAATAGCATATCAGTGGATTATAAATTGGAGTAGATGGAGTACTCTCGGATCACCAATTCAAAGTTAAAGAAATCAAAATGGCTCAAACAATTCTACGTTTTTCCATCTTCCTTTCCATCCTCACACTGTCATTTTCCGACGGATCGGTCTTCAACGTCCAAAACTACGGAGCGGTGAGTGGTGGCACGGTGGACTCATCCAAGGGCTTCATCGGCGCGTGGAATGCAGCTTGTAGCTCGGGATCGCAATCGACGGTGTTGGCTCCGGCAGGGACTTTTCTGATCGGAGATTCAATCGAATTCAACGGCCAGAATTGTCGCAATAAGATCACGGTGCAAATCGACGGCAAGCTTATCGCGCCGGAATACCACAAGCTCGCCGGCAAGGAGAATTGGATTGTTTTTCGTCAAGTTAATTCGGTGACTGTGTCAGGTGGCACTATTGATGGAAATGGCCAAAGCCTCTGGCAATGCAAAAGCGGTGGCTCTTGTCCCAGAGGTGCAAATTCCATGGGGTTTTACCACTCAAATACTATTCAAATCAATGGGTTACACTCAATAAACAGCCAGAATTTCCACATCTTGATTCACAGTAGTCAAAATGTTGGCATACACGGCGTCAACATCACAAATCCGGCTTTCAGCCCTAATACTGACGGAATTCACGTCCAATCCTCGTCCCTCGTCACCATTACAGGCTCACAGATCAGCACCGGGGACGATTGCATCTCAATGGGCCCCGGTGCTGCGAGCGTGTGGATCGAGCATATCTTCTGTGGGCCGGGCCACGGGATAAGCATCGGCAGCCTTGGCCAGGAGTCGGAGGAGCAAGGGGTACATAATGTGACGGTCCAAAGCGTCACTTTTCAGGGGACGGAAAATGGTGTCAGGATAAAAACGCACCAAAGGCCATCTACCGGATTTGTGAGGGACGTTCATTTCCAGGATGTAACCATCAACAATGCCAAGTTCCCGATAATCATCGACCAATTCTACTCTAATAATTCATCAACAGACGATGATCCCAGCAGCTCTGAATCTGAGGCCGGTAATGGAATTGATATCAGCGGCGTGACGTATAAGGGTATTCATGGGACGTCAGGATCGCTTGCTGCGATCAAAATGACATGCAAATCTGATACACCATGTACCGGCATAACACTTCAGGATATAAATCTTACTTTTGGGGGTCAGGCAGCTCAGGCATCGTGTTCAAATGTGAAAGGAAGTGCAGTCGGCACGGTGGTGCCAAGCGGCTGTCTTTAGAACAATTACATATATAATTAAAATGATCCTATTTTTAGCAATCAAATTACATGTTACTCTAATTACTTTGAGAATGTATTGAGATTGACAAAGATTATATTATAAGAGTATTAATAAATTTCGTTATTTCTAGTCGACGAGTTACAAACTTATATATATGTTAATTTATTGTATTCTTTAAGAATTTCATATCCCGTTTTAATTATATGCTAATGTATATTTTACTTGGTCCTTCTTGTAATGGCTACAAGAATGAACAACCTAGATTCCCAAAAAAAAAATAAACAAATAAAAATTACATTGGCGGAAATCTTATAAAAAAGTCAGCAAGAACTGAACATATATATATAGAGAATAACATTCATCCGGATGATCCTGATATGGGCCTTATCAGGCACCAATAAGATAATGACACGTGTACAATTGTCATGTTTTAATTGGTTAAGATATTTTTAGTAAAGTTCTAAAACCGTAATTTAGAATGTCTAAACCCGTCTGGGTAATGATTGAACACGTGGCCCAATCATAAATTAGTTAAAGATGATGTGTCGTTATTTAATTGGTGCCTGATATTGCCAATATCAGGATGATCCTGATATATATTAAACTGATATATATATATATATAATAATATAGAAAGGTGTTTACTAAATGCAGGTCCTGTTTACTTCTGCAGATCCAATGTAAGTGAGAAAATACCATAAATACCCTTCATTTGTTTTTTAGTTTTTACGAATATATTTCTAAAACCCTAATGTTGAATGCATAAACTCGTCTATGTAATGATTGAATACGTGTCCAAATCATAAATTATCTTTTCGTGAATTATAATACATATTTAAGAGGACATTATTGTCATTTTAAGATTATTTTGAACCTGCAAAAGCAAACAAGACCTGCGTATAAAACCACCCTACAGAAAACGCATCCAATAACGTCCAAGCACGTGAAATAATGGGAAAAACATTTCCCCAGAGATAGAGTCAAATTGATAACCCTTAATGGGAGATATTAAATTAAAGCTTCTGAAAAGAAACATACCCCCTGCCTCCAGCTTAATATTACTATTGAATAAGTATATTTAGTTCAACTCTCAAAATATTACTTATACATATTTTATGTTTATCACATGACACTGACTCAAATAATGAAATTTTTGATTATTTTATATTAGTTCCTTAGCTAATGTTTCACATTGGCTAATTAATTTTAACATGAACTAGAAAGCAAAGGCTGCCTTTGAGAATTTAGAGTTTCCTAAACAAATTAATGAGTGAGGCCATTAATATATTATAATATTATTTATATAATTATAATAGTGTTATGAATGTGTCTTGTGAACTTATATAAAAATAATAATGCTACTCAATTATTATTTCATATTATTATGCAAAAAAGCCTACAAATAAGTTTGTACTGCATAAAATTACCTCGTATATATAATTAATTTTACATAAATTTTTTCCACGCATGTATGTTTATTTTTTATTAAAATACTAATATTTAAGCCTAATATGAATAGTTATACCTGGCAAAACAGGTCTATCTAATGGGTTCGGGTGATATTTAATGGGTTTTGCTATAATTCACATATATGGGTTTTCTTCAAGTTTGGGTCTTGATCGTACGCATGTTCGGGTTTGGGTTACATTAGTTGTTTTGAAAATAAATCAGGTTTATTCAAGTTTGGATTTCATCGGGTTTATTTGGGTTTGGATTTCATCGTTTCAAATTTGGGTCTCGTCGATTGTTTCAAAAAAATAAGGAATTTGATTCGTATTTTGATTTCGTCTTATCGGGTTCGAATTAGATTTTTTAATTAGTTCGATTTGGATACAATTTAGGTACAATCTCTTTTAAGTTGAGTTTGATTCAGATATATTCAACCAGAATCGCGTTCAAATACATGTAGTAAACAATTATTTCATTATGTATTTGTAAACTTATAATGAATACTAGGCTTTCAGCCCGCGCGGCGCGGGCTTCAAACTCGTAATTAACAAACTTGATCCAAAGACTCATTTTCAAGAGACATCTAATTCATAAAATATAAGAATACTAATTTGATTGTCAAAGTTTAACTACACTAAAACCATACTACATGCTCAAGAGTTGTCACAGTGGTCCAAAGTTGTCACAGCAAGATGATATATCAGCTCTTTTGTGCACTTCTATGCAGCAAAATTATCCATGAGGTGGACGATGATGGACATCTGGAGCTCCAAACTATAGATCTTGAGGTCAGTTGGTTTGATGATGACATTCCATGTGAGCTGTGACTTGAGAAACATTGCCCTTATCCTGCTAGACATGAACAAGAACAACTAATCTATATAAAACATACTGTGAAATATTTGCATAGGCCATAATAATTAATGAACCTGTGAGTAATTTTCATATGCTTTCCCATCTGGGCAGAATAATACTGAAGACTGTATAACAGTTTCTTTTTGTAGTTACCAAACTCATGAATCTTATCAACAGTCTGCCGTTAAACCTCGAGTATCTTTTTTTATAAAAATAAATTTGGGTAATAATTCAAGTGAGCCCCCAATAAAATCCCACCCATTCCCCCTCCCCTGAGAGTATATATATGTACAATTTCAATAGTCTCTGTTGATAATGTAGCTCTTATATATACCACTTATCAAATATTTGTTTTGAGTCCAAAGATGGCCATGTATATACACCTGATGATACTCATGAAGATGATTCATCAATCTCATTTTTAAAGTTTCACTAAATATACCATGAATTACTTTTATATCTTCATGTGTCTTTCTTTCATTCAGTTTGAAAAGAATTGTTTTTTTATGTAATCCTACAAATGTATATTTTTGTTTGTTAGTACATCTTAACTTATGTGTAAAAAATCAAAGTTCAAATGATACAAAAGTGAGCAATCTGCAATTCCATGTGTAATCATGAATATATCAGTCATTTTGTACAAAAAAGGACTGGGGAAAAACAATAGTGTAACTGGAAGAGAAAAGCAACAAGTAACGTAGATTGGGCTATAAATTTGAAAATCTATTTCAGGCTTTCAGTGATCCATTCATCATTGACAAGTAAACGAAAGTGATTATAACAATGTAACAAAGATCGAAACTTTAAGCGTATTATTCATACCATGTGTCGATCTTGTAAGAAACCAGAATCACAAGAATTCTTATGCAGCAAAGATCAGAGAGCTTCATCCCTTTATTTCATCCCATTTGTCGATCTTGTAAGAAACCAGAGTGTCCACCTTGTGTATCTGCAGAAAGAAAACAACGATGTTTCATTAGTTTGCTCTCATGGGTTCACATCACATTTTAAATCAAAATAATTTGAGTTGGAAAATGGTTAAACTTGTAACTCAGTGTCAAATGAATGCAAGTGAACAAGACTGCAACATCGGTATCAGTATACGCCAACACATCGAAAACACCTGAAAAGCAATATTAGAGAATCAAGACAATATTCATGAAACAACGTATGGTTGTTTGGTTATAGGTGACAGAGGTATGTAAATCATAATATAAAATCTTAACAAAACAAGATGTTGAAACACACCAATTCCTTCAAATGATAAACATTTTACCAATTTTTTTAGGCTGCCCCAAAATTGTTTGGGTCAATTCCAAGTACTCCCAAATTATTTTTCTAAAATAAACTACGGTCTACCTGACACTCCTAATGCTACTTTGATCACGCTCTCAGCAGAGGAATAAGATGTTGCCATATGTGGTAATCATAGTTTAGGATATATTCACATTTGACAACTATGTAAGGTTTTAGGCTTAGATTGTCAGGACTATGAAAAATTAAGTAATATAGAAAGATGATCTCTACTTATCCATGTATGTCATAGAAAAAACAACATTCACAGCATAAGAATTTCAAGTTCATTGCTAGTCAAGAGGCAGCATTGCAGTAGAAAATACCATTGTTCCACCCATGTACAGCCAGGATCAATGCACTCTGCACCAGCAGATGTCGGAGAAGAAAATCGTATAACCTGGAAATTTGCACCGTACAATCAAGGATCTTACTGATACTTAAATGGCTCCTAGTGCTATCAGCCCATTATCCTCGCATTAGTAACTGAACAATATGAGATATTCATCTGCAAGCACAGAAATAAAAGAAGATATCATTAAAGAATATAAAAGATATATAAGTTAGAATATAACCTATATAAATGACAGTTTGATATCAGACCCTGTGTATAACACCTGCTGGATGCTCAGGGAATGTCGTGCAAGAAGAAGCAATCCAGAGTCATCTATATCATGGCCTTTCATGAAATGGAAACATGAAGTTGACAAATATAATCACCCTTTCCGCAAGCATGCCTTGGCCATCAAAGGATCCAACTCAATCGCCTTGTTTGCATCAGCAACCGCTTCTGAATACAGCAATCAATCCCCAAGTCAGCCTCACACATATGAAATGAGCAGCTATAGTACAAACCAGCTACTTTGCAACTACTCTACTTTACCATAGGATACAGTACTCAGAAACACAAAGTTACTTATCCAGCACGAACAAACTCAAAAACACTCAGTCGACAATTAGTATACATATTAAAACACACTCAATTAACCGCTTCTGCAGACAACAATCAATCCCCAGCATAGCTCTGCGTATAGACGAAGAAGAGGGATTTGTTGAAGGTCTGCGGCGGCGCGAGCCACTAAAGCGCGGAGCTATCGGGGGAGGTGGCGGAGATGACGAGGAGCTGACGATGGCCGGAGAGGGTGGTGGTGAGGGCCTGGTCGAGGACGGGGGCACGTGCGGCGTGTGGTTCCGGGGTCGGGGACAGCAATGACGGAGAGGGTGCGCATGTCGAGGGTGGGGGGCCGGTGAAGGGCGACGGGAGGGTGATGAGAGTTGAGAGAAATCTAGAGACGATGGAAAGATGAATAATAAAATAATAAATAATTACTGTACGAATGCACAAAAAATAATATAAAATAGGCGACGACGAAAACTTCCTGTAGCATCGCTATCGATGCTTTTATATATAGAAAGATAAACGTTATTCATCCATAAACAATTGACATATGGTAAATACTAGAGTTAAATTTATGCTCAAAGTTTTTTTTATAATGATTCAAGACTATATAATGAGAACTCAATTCCGCACGTATTATAATAAGTTAATAACATATGTATGTAGTAATACACATACTATTATGAAAATAACTTTATTAATTAAAATATATAATACTTATGAGATCAAAACTATAGTTCTTGTATCTTAACTACATTTGAATTAATAAGTTAATCTTACCAAACCAATATTAGTTGACTTTTTTAGTCACATAACATTTTAATTATCAAAAATCAATAGAGAGTTCTAGAGTTGAATTATACTAAATAAAATTAATTTAGTAGTAATATGACTAAAAAACATGAAGCAGTATAATTTCTTATTGATAAGTCTATGGTTCGCACCCATGGATTTCGTTCGAACCCGGCTCATGGGGTGAAAGGTTTGGGCTCAGTATACATGGAAGCAGTTGTCGTGAAGCTAGGCTGCTCCGGCGAAGGTTGGCCGGTGGTTTGGCCGGAAGTTGGTTGAAACGGTTTTAGAGAATAAGGAAAGAAAGAAAGTGGTTACAAAATACACTAAATTTCATACAACTCAAATTGATCCCAAAATCAAGGATAATTCTAACTACTGGAATTGCTAAGTTATATACTAATCATCATAGAAGGGAAAATGACAGTTCGAGTTCGTTGAGCTTCTGTTTTGCAGAATCATCGATTTCCTTTTATTTCATTTTGACCCCTCTTCTTTTCCATATTTGCAAATAAGCCCCAGATATTTTTCTGAAATATTCTTCACACCCCTGGATCACAACATCCCCTTCCCCTTATTTTGAGTTTGTCCTCAAGCTTACAATGAATGATGCTGCAGCAAAATAAATTTTGAGTTGTAAACTTGTAGTGCCCTTTTGATCATTCAGCTCTGTCAACAGCAGTATCTTAAAAGAAAAGCAAGTCTCATTAATGTACGCCATCCAGTTGCTGCACAATTTCAGGGCACAGCTCCCATCCCAATTCTGATCAAAGTTCACTTTCCTCCCACTTCAATACTAACCACATTTCATGAGCTTGGAAACAAAGATAGGTAATGCATGCAACTGAACTACCTTATCATGTAATTCGGAACAAGGTCTTCCATGTGCAGATGATATCAAGTAATTCCTTGCACCAAATCCCATCTTTATTCCTCAGCTGCAATATTTCCCAGTCCATTCCAACCCCTTTAGCCATACTCCTTCTATCTCTGTCGCATATTCCATTGTCTCCAGCACCTTGATGATTCTAGTCAACCAAATCGATCAGCTCAATTTTAAACGCCGCTGCTTTCCAACTATAATATTTTACTGATTTTAGATTTTTCAGAAATTTCAAGATTGATATGACTGAGATGGCCTCAATTTTAACAAGCACCAGCATCATCAAAACAACCCTCTTTAAGAAAACCTTCAACATTAATCAACTTCCAAGCTATTAGCCAGATCACATTCTGATCATTCAGTTCTGTCCACTTGAAAACTGCACTTTTCTGCTGCACAATGCTCAAGTAATTGAGGCTACAACCATTCAACTCAAATTTTTACATACAGCCAAGGTGGACACAGACCTATTTGTTGGATCTTGACAATAATGCCTTCACCAGATAGAAAGCTAGATGGAAGAATAAGAGATTTATCTCTTGCAGGCTACTCCAGCCCCAGCAAGGTGTGTTGCATATTTTAAATTCTTGTACTCGAAGTTATCTGTAGAAGCTAAAGGCGTTCCACTGAATCTAGCAGAAGCACAGTCCGTAGAAAATAAGGCAGAAAAGGAAAATTCCATGTCACTTCCCAAAACAGGCATGTCGACCATCTTCACTCTGCTCAGATAAGTGCTGGCATTTGTCTGACCTAACACTCCACTTACTGCTTCAGTGAGTGAACAAAGTTTGAAGCTCAAATCAAGATGAGCAAAACAGTCTTCAACTGTGATACCAAGATTTGTATCCTAGACTCTTGTTTTGAGATATGCACCACACTTGCTTTGATCCAAATCAAGATGAGCAAAACAGTCTTCATATGTTATACCAAGTTGTGTATCCTAGACTCTTGTTTTGAGATAGACACCACACTTGCTTTGATCTGGAAATTCCCTTCCACTTCAACTGCAGAATTGGTGTCACGAAGCCTTGTGATGGAAACACTAGGCTCAGTCGCTGGCTGCCATCTCATGCCTAGGGAAATTGGCTCTTCATCAAAAGCCACATCCAGATGGTCCTCTGCACTATTCCAAGCTCCTGTCTTCTTGGAACTAATGAATATAATTTTTTTTTCTCAGAATAAGCTCCACCACAGTGTACTGCAATCACATATTCCTTTGAATTCCAGTACTGTTCCCAAAGCACACCTATCTCTTGTTGGTTAAGCTTGTCAGAACCATTCTCTTATAACTCCCAAGAACACAATCTGCACTACTATATCATCTTCCCAGTTATGAACAGCTTGCAGAACTATAACAGTTTCAACTTCACTTTTCCTCTTCCTAAAAATGTAAGTACATCCATTTGCACCTGTATGTCAACTTCACCACAGAACCAGTAATTAAAGCAAACCATTAGTTCTACTCTAACAGTTTCTCTAAGCACAAATAGACTCACAAAAGTGCTAACTTCTCCCAACACAACATCATTCATATGGTCATTACGACTATAGTCCATAATCTTCAAAATCCCTTCCTGATCAATACAAATCACCAAACAGTCTCTAAACTTCCAATGATAATCTTTAGGAACAAGCATTGGCCTATATCTTGGAAGCTCATTGACAACCTGAACGCCATCACAAAGAAACTCTGATCTTGTCACCGACTCATTGAGTCTATTCACAACTGTAACCCCTTTGATTTTATCTATTGACTCAAAAATCTTTCCTAGGAATTCAAGCACCATTTTATCATCCAACTTAGTTGATTTATTGCATTCAAAAGTCTCTATGCCAGGATCAAAACCAAAGGCATTAAAACTAACATCTTCAGAGACTACAACGTTATGTCCATCAATATCAACTAGACCAAAAGCTTTATCTATGTGTTTATTATCCAAGAACTCAACAAACATTTCCAAGGTTAAATCATTTTGTGATCTCTTTCTAGATTCAGTAAAACAAAAGACATATTTAATTTTCTTACTGGAATCCATTTCAACCTCACAACACTTTTCATCTTTGAAAAACTTGTATTCTAATCCCTTAGCATATCTATAAACATCTCCAACCTCAGTCCTGAGCTTAATTTTAGGCTTTTCCTTAGCTTTAGATCCTTCTAAATCATTCTCAACCTTAGACAGTAATGCAATTCCAGGATCAAAACAAATATTATGCTCAGAAGTGTGAGAACTAATCCTATCACAAACTTCAACCTTCTGGCTATCACAATCATTCAATCTAAGAGCTATATTCAGAGAATGTCCAGTGCTAACATTGACATCCACTGAACTCACAACCAGAGGGACACCATCAACAATTTCTTGGTCAAATTTAACAGATTCAACAGGCACATGTAATATTCCTAGCTCAGAAAGCACATTTCTTGAATCATAATTCACAATCCTAGGAGTGACCAACACAGTAGCATTTCCACACATTATAGAATCCTTACTTTCAGAATTGTAACCAGTTGGAAGATTACCTCTCACCGGAGGTGGCAAGGAACAACTCAGACCTTCGGTTACTAGATTCTTCTTCTTCTCAAAGTACTCATCCCACTGATCTTGAGCTTTCTGAAAGTACGCAACCCACCGCTCCTGATCTTTCTGAAAGTACACGTCCAAATGCTCTTGAAACTCCATCCGGTTTATCTCAAGTTGGCGCTGCCATTGGTCTTCGAACGAGCTCCTTTGGCCTTCGAAGTGGAAATGCGATTGCTCTAATCTCCAGGAAAGCGAGCGATCTTGATCGTATTCGCTGATCATCGGGCAGACTTTTTCCTGAATCACTCGATCTGACCAAGAAACGTCGGCGAGCTTCACGTCCTCCCGCGCCTCAAAATCCATCATCTGCTCCATTTTTTACGCTGGATCCGAATAAGCACCACGGGACAGAAGACGAACGCTCTGATACCAAGTTGTCGTGAAGCTAGGCTGCTCCGGCAACGGTTGGCCGTGGTTTGGCCGGAAGTTGGTTGAAATGGTTTTAGAGAATAAGGAGAGAAAGAAAGTGGTTACAAAATACACTAAATTTCATACAACTCAAATTGATCCCAAAATCAAGGATAATTCTAACTACTGGAATTGCTAAGCTATATACTAATCATCATAGAAGGGAAAATGACAGTTCGAGTTCGTTGAGCTTCTGTTTTGCAGAATCATCGATTTCCTTTTATTTCATTTTGACCCCTCCTTTTTTCCATATTTGCAAATAAGCCCCAGATATGTTTCTGAAATATTCATCACACCCCTGGATCACAACAGCAGTGCCAGTCCTGGCTTTTCTGAGGCCCAAAACGAACAAGTAAAAAGAGACCTCCAATATATTTAAAACATAGTAAATTTTACGAAATTGAAAAGAAAGCTAAATTCCAAAATAAGATATAATAATTTAATTATTTAATTCAATTTTACTTGCTTTCTTAGCCCTTTTTTAGATTTTTAAATTTAATTTTACATGAAAATACGGAGGGATTAGTCTAAATATAGAAGAAGACATATTAATTAAGAGTTTACTATCTTTAATCGCGAGCCCATGCGGAATTACCATCATATTTACCGTTTTATTTTATTATCTTTTATATTTACCTATATAGTAAAACTACTGAAAATGAGGCCCTCTTTTTTTGGCCCAATTTGGGGCCTCAAGCAAGGAAGTAAATGTAACAACTGACAAATGATCCGAGGGTTGCTCGGTAAATCTGGTCGGAAATCGGCAAATCCGATCACAGGATATTTATCAAAAACCAGATAATGACAAGTGTATTGTGTCAGCTAGCTATATCCTATCTGACCATTGACTTTAATGGAAATTACAATTAAGCCCCTCAAAATTCACTAATTATCATAACAAACCCCCCTTGTTAAACTCAGCTTGTCCTCAAGCTGTCAGACAGGAAATGTAGGAAATTGCATCTTGATGAAGTCTGCATCCTCCCATGATGCTTCCTCAGCCTGAAGGTTCTTCCATAGTATGAGCCACTGAATCAGTTTCTTCCCTTCTCTTGTGATTAGCCTGCGCTGCAATATCTTCTGAGGTTGGAGTGCTTCAAGTTCTGTAAAGCTAACATTGGGGTAAGAGCTGGCAGTCAAGGTGGGATCACCTACAAAGAGTTTGAGCAAGGAAACATGGAACACAAAGTGCACTTTGCACTCTACAGGAAGTTTCAACTCATAGGCCACCTCCCCCACTCTCTTTGTTACCTGAAAAGGACCATAGTACTTAGGTGATAATATAGATCTTGCCAGTTCCTGAATGGATTGTTGCCTGTACTTGTTCACTTTGAGCAGCACCCAATTCCCTACTTCAAACTTCCTTTCGCTCCTCTTGTTATTAGCATTTTGTTTCATTCTGATCTGAGCCTGCTTCAGATTCTCTTGGAGTTTCTGATGTACTGCAGCTCTTTGTTGAAGCAAATCTTGAGCAGCAGGGAAAATGGAGTCTGTAAGTGTACCAAAAGGTAATGAGAGTGGTTTCACTCCATAAATGGCTTCATAAGGAGTCATTTGTAGGCTGGAGTGGAAACTTGTATTATACCACCATTCTGCAACTGCCAGCCAATTCTTCCATCCATTTGGAAACTCTCCACAGAAACACCTTAGATAATTCCCAATCACTTGATTCACTCTCTCAGTCTGGCCATCAGTTTCAGGATGATAGGCTGTGCTGTATTTAAGCTTGACTCCCAGCTTCCCAAAAAGCTCATTCCAAAAGTGGCTAGTAAAAACCTTGTCTCTGTCTGAAATAATTGAGTCTGGCAGGCCATGTAATCTATGAATCTCATCCATAAACAATTGTGCAACTTCTTTGGCTGAGAAAGGGTGAGCCAATGCTATAAAATGGCTGTACTTAGAGTACCCGTCAACCACCACAAGGATGGTGTTACATACTTTTGAAATAGGCAGCTTTTCCACAAAATCCATGGTGATGTGCTTCCAAGCAGTAGTAGGGACTTGTAGAGGTTGAAGAAGTCCAGGAGAGAGGCAATGTTCAGACTTGTTGACTTGGCAAGGAATACATTGTTTGATATACTCCACTACATCCAATTTGAGCTGTGGCCAAGTGAACACAGTAAAAATCCTTTTTAGAGTAGCAGTCTGGCCAGAGTGGCCCCCTATGGCTGAGGAATGCATGGTTGCAAGTATCTCCTTCCTGATACTATCAGAGCTGCCAACATAAATTTTATCTTTATGTCTCAGTATCCCATTGCTATAGCTCCATTCATCTCCTCCAATTGAAGGTTGTTGCTGGAGTGTCTTCTGTGCAATCAAAATCTGAGCTTCACTATCTCCATCATAACTGCTCTCCAACTGCTTCATCCACTCAGGCACCAATGTTGAAGAAATAGCCAACAGTGTACCTTTTCCCTCATTTTCCTGTTCTTGTTCTCGAGCTCTAGAAAGGGCATCTGCTGCAGCATTAAGCTTCCCACTTCTGTATTGTATCTCAAAATCTAGCCCCAACAATTTAGTTATCCATTTATGTTGCGCTGCTGTATGGAGTTTCTGTTCCAGTAAAAATTTGAGGCTCTGATGGTCTGTCCTGATAATGAACTTGTTTCCCACCAAGTAGTGTCTCCACTTCTCTACAGCCATCACGAGTGCAAGTAGTTCCTTCTCATATGTTGATAGTCCCATGTTCTTAGTGCAGAAAGCTTTGCTCAGATAAGCAAGTGGCCTCCCCTCTTGCATCAGGACTGCTCCCATACCAGTGCTGCTTGCATCAGTCTCCACTATGAAGGGAAGGTTGAAGTCTGGCATTCTGAGAATAGGGGCCTCAGTCATCAACTGTTTCAGTCTTGTGAAGGCCAAACTGGCTTGATCATTCCATGCAAAAGCATCTTTTTTAAGCAGATCATGTGGGGGCCTGCAAATTACACCATATCCCTCAATAAATCTTCTATAGTACCCAGTCAATCCCAGAAAACCTCTCAATTCCTTAATAGTTTTAGGAAGTGGCCAGTTGAGAATACAGTTGATCTTGTTGTAGTCCATCTCCACTCCAGCTGCTGAGATAATGTGTCCCAAATACTCAACTTTCTCCACTGCAAAAACACACTTGGAAGCCTTGGAAAGTAGTTTTTGATCTCTCATTGTTCCCAGGACTGTTGTTAAGTGCTTTAGGTGCTCCTCTTCTGACTGACTATAGACTAGGATATCATCAAAGAAAACCAAGACAAATTTCCTCAGAAAAGGTTGGAAAATAGAGTTCATGAGAGCCTGAAATGTAGCAGGGGCATTGGTAAGGCCAAATGGCATCACCAAAAACTCAAAGTGGCCAGTATGAGTAGCAAATGCTGTTTTTGGAACATCCTCCTCTCTTACTCTGATTTGGTGATAACCAGATCTTAAGTCTAACTTGCTGAACACCCTTGCATTGTGTAACTCATCCAGTAGCTCATCAATGACTGGAATTGGGAATTTATCCTTGACTATAAAATCATTTAGCTTCCTGTAGTCTATACATAACCTCCAAGCTCCATCTTTCTTCTTCACCAGCAATACAGGAGAAGCATAAGGGCTAGTGCTGACTTGAATGACCTTATTTTCCAAAAGTGTTCCCACTTGAGCTTCAATTTCTGATTTGTGGAAATGAGGATATCTGTATGGTCTAACTTTGAAAGGTTCAGCATCAGGTTTCAGATTTATTTGGTGATCAATGTCCCTCTTAGGTGGTAGTGACTTAGGCTCCTGAAATATGTCTTCAAACTTCTGTAACACTTTTCTAACTTCTTATCCCACTTCCAGACTATCCTTGCCAGTCCTCTCTCCTTCTGCTATCTAATACAGTCTGTCCTCCACTGATTGAAAATGCCTCTTTCTCATGTTCTGGTACTCCATTTCTGCCATTGGTCTCTCCACTATAGGTTCCATGTAACCACCCCCATATGAAGCAGGTAAGGGACTTTTTCCACTCCATACTAGGTCAGTATTATGAAAATTCCAGGGTTGTTGCTGAATTGCCATTGCCAAAGCACTCATTCTTCTTCTGAGCATGGCCACCTCTCTAGCTTCATCTCCCCTCATCAAGCTAAATTGAGGACTGTTTGAATTCCCCTGTAAACACCATTGTGCTCCCTTACTTGTGATGAAAATTTCATCAGTATTGAAATCAAAGGATATAGGACTCAATAGAGCCATCCAGTCGGCTCCCAGAACCATATCCAAACCTCCCAAATGCATCACTTTGAATTGAAAAGTGAACAAGTGGTTCTGAACCATCCACTGTACTTTAGGGCATCTAGAAATACCTCCTACCATACTGCCATCTGCTATCCTTACTTTGAAAGGTCTAGTAATCAATTCTTCCAATCCCAGCCTCCTCACTACATCAGTGTCTATGAAACTAGTGAAACTGCCAGTATCCAAGAGCATTCTGATTTTCTTTTCATTCACATCCCAATTAATGGCAATAGTATTGGTTCTATCACTGTTTACACCAATGGTCTTTAGTTCAAACTCCTCAGGTTCTTCCTCTAATTGCAAAATCTCATCACTGTCCCCATCTACCACCAATATATATTGATCCTCACTCATTTCAGGGTTGGAAATCACATACACCTGTCTATACTTACACACATGGCATGGGGTGTACTTTTCTGCACATTTGAAACACAGTTGATGGTCTCTTCTTTACTGCTGCTCCTGTGGGGATATTCTTTTGAATGCCTCAGATCTTTTTGCTCATCCCAACTCTTTCTTTTCTAATGGCTTCCCTTTCCAGTTATCATTTGGCTTGTCCCTCCTATAACCACTAAACTGAGGACTAGTCAGTGGTATTTTTTCTCTTTTCTGTACAGACTCCAAGTGTTCTTCTTGCCAAATTGCCAATTCCACTACTTCATGTAAGGTAGATGGTCTGCCAGACCTAACTAAGGGCTTCAGTTCTTGTTTCAAACCACTTATGAAACTGGATAAAAAATACTGCTCAGACTGATGGGGATTAATCAGTAGCACCATAGACTTTAAGTCTTCAAATTCTTCCACATATTCTCTGGCTGACTTCCTCTGATACAACTTATTGAATTCCTCAATAATATCTTCATTTACTTTCCTAGAAAATCTACTGAGTAGTGCAGACTGGAGTTCCTTCCAAGATTCAAAAGATCTGTGATACCTCTCAGAGTGATACCATATCTCAGCCTTCCCCTCCAAAAACCATATTGCAGTGTCCATTCTTTCCACATCACTTAAACCATGGTAAGTAAAGTATCTATTACATTTTCTCAGCCAATCTCTGGGATTATCACCACTGAACATAGGCAGTTCCATTTTAGGATAGATGTGGTGATTAACCCTTGTATTTTGACCCCTTCTAAAATTGTCTACCAACTATTCCTCATAAACTCCTTTCCTCTCATCCAGAAACATGCCAGCATCATATCTCTTAAACATCCTCCTAGTTCCCACATACAAATCTTGAGTACCAGCAAACTTACCCCCAAACTTTTCATTATCATTTCTAGCCCCCTTATCATTGTGCATATTCATTTTTCAAACATCCCGAGATCTATGATGCTGAGCAAAATCCAAGCAATGATCTGAGTAAGGTACAGATTTTACCTCAGTTGGTGATGCTACAACTGTTGATTTTGGTGGGGAAACACAGTTTTCCGGCTGATCTGAATGAATGGTGTCCTCCACTGGAGCTTTGCCTTTGATTGCCGTCATAATCAGATCTCGCGGATTCTTATCCTCCACCATCCTGGATTCTCTGTATCTGCGTGTATCTTCTTCCTGCCGTCGCTGGGATTCCGACAACTCCGATCGCAGGGCTGACAAAGCGGCCTCCACTCGATGAAGCTCTGAAGCGTTCGCCTCTCCCTGAAGTCGATTCGCGTCCATCTGAGTCTGAAACTGAGCTGTCAGGATCTCGATGTCCGCAACCCGTCCGTCTAGTGCATCAGCTCGATTCGTGCGCGTCATGGCCGGAGATTTGCCGGCTCTGATACCACGTGTAACAACTGACAAATGATCCGAGGGTTGCTCGGTAAATCTGGCCGGAAATCGGCAAATCCAATCACAGGATATTTATCAAAAACCAGATAATGACAAGTGTATTGTGTCAGCTAGCTATATCCTAGCTGACCATTTACTTTAATGGAAATTACAATTAAGCCCCTCAAAATTCACTAATTATCATAACAGTAACTTGCTTCCCTTTGGGCCGGGCCTGCATGGAAAGTGGTTTTAAGAGTCCACCGACCTAGCCTAAATATGGCTTATGTATATTCCGAAATAAAGGAATATACTTCCTTTAATTATGGGGAAACACGTGTTATTACCGTAAGAGTTATACTCATCATCGAATTAGAAACCCTGTTAATCTAAGGATTTGGGTACTGTAAATATGAAGGTCTGCTACGCCTCTCTATCGATCTTACATACACTATGCTTTTATGCTCATTGCTTCCCAAAGTTGTCACTAACTTAAGGATCAGAGTGTCTACCCCCGGCCGCCCCGAGATCTGTTTTGCAGATAAGTTCGTGAGTTAGGTTGAGATCAACTGCAAGTCCGAGACATCCATCAATGTGGCAAGCCCAGTGGGACTTGCATGTCCTTAGTTGATCAACTGAGCCATGTCTGATCCCAGTGAGAACACTCGCAGGAGCCATCGAATCCGTTCTTAAGCCCCAACAGGAGGCGGGGATGTTGACACTAGCTAGGCCTCCTGCTCATAATGTCAGGGCCGCTCGTGCTACCTCCGAGCCTCCTCGGACCTCTAGTGTAAATCCTCAGAATGCCAATACCTCACGATCTAGCAGCTCGAGAGCTAGTCCGTGTCGAGCCTCAGCAGGCCCGTCCTCTCAGGCAACACGACGAGTTGCTATCCATTCTGACTTCACCTATTCTGCCCTGCAGACCCTGCAGAATCAACAAGATGGGCACTTACTGATACAAAGGACGAGGAAGCAAGGTTGACAACCTATCCACCATATCACTTTCCTATTAATCCAATGATACACATGCAAGATCAGCAGAACCTCGGGTGTCCTTCGATCCGATATTAAACCATCTTGTATAGGGAATCTAAGCCCCGATCCAACCATTCTTGGGAACCCGAGCCCTGATCCAATTCGGTGTGGAAATCCAAGTCCCGACTCGGCCCCTTTCGGGGATTAGATCCTGAATCGTCAAGTTGGGACGAATCCTAGCTCGGGTGGATATACCCATCACCCAACGGTCCTCTAACAAGCCTTAAACTTAATGAACTCTCTTCTAGCCTTTGTGAATGGAAGCCAGCAGGCCACCATGCCTTTAATTTTAGCTCTCTAGCTATGGTTCATATGGCGCCCACTCAGCTGAGTATTCCAGACATAGTAATATCTACATATGATCCTGTGATCCCTACTCACTTACAAGGAAACCTCCCTGTCATGGGAATGAATATGCTATCCAATCAACCACACGGGATCACACCTACTTACAGAGCAAACTCTGGTAACATGAACTATGTATTTATCCACCGGATACTATTTCCTACGGTGAACAAGGGATTGGAGCGGCTCCCAAATTCTCGTCCCAAGGGTATAGCAAGACCACGACTTATGTCAAGGGTCCACCTCCGAGCCAGCAACTCTCGAATCTTGGGAATGCCATCCCCAATTCACAACAACATCCACCACCCCAACAACAAACGGGACTTTATGGCCAACAAGATCCTATACATGCAAGTGTGAGGTGTCGCCAATGGCAACTCATCAGCATATTCAGAATCTTCTGATACAGCAGTGGAGGGTGCTCGAGCAAGCTCAAAGGCGGAAAAATCCTGAAGTCTATCAACCTATGGATCATCCCGGATATCTCCAAAAGACTTACCTGACAAGGGACCGGGAAGAAATTAATAGGGAACTTGACAGTCTGCTCGAGCCTCAAGGACAAGCAGCCCGATCCCCCTTTTTAAGACACATATCATGAATCTCCCTCATGATAACACCAAGAAAGTGCCTGATCAGTTGCCCACTTATGACATAATTAGTGATCCCCGAGAGTTTGTACGGTGTTCTCTAGACAATGCTATCTCAAAATTTTTATGAACTCAAGCCCAGGACTTGTTTAGTAAAACCCCTTCGGAAAGCCCGTTCTCTTATCGGTGTTTCGGGGAGTTCTTGCTGTCTGCTTTCTTCCAAAGGAAAAAATTCACTCGGTCAATGAGTGAACTCTGCAATGTAATTCAACAAATTGGTGAACCATTGAGCCTTCTATCATCGATTTATGGATCTGGCATTGGAGTGCCATGATAGAACTGATTTCTTGTAATACACCTATTCTGCATGAACCTCATTGACAACGTGATGAAGAATGGAAACGAATATTTTCCAAAACTATTCATGAAAAGTGAATCTTAGTTTAAAGAGAGGATTATTCGTGGCTCC
Source organism: Sherardia arvensis (assembly GCA_948330725.1). Classification (NCBI taxonomy): domain Eukaryota; kingdom Viridiplantae; phylum Streptophyta; class Magnoliopsida; order Gentianales; family Rubiaceae; genus Sherardia; species Sherardia arvensis. Next base: position 34,952,421 of record OX415236.1, read on the forward strand.
TCCCAAACGAAATAACCAAAAAGTTACATCGTGAATCCTCAATACTACTACTAGGAGACAGTTTGCAAGCCAACTGAAGTGAAACCTCCCTACCTCTTTGATTACGGATGACTCCCAGATTCAGATGTTGAACGTTTTCTACAAGAAAAGTCTCCGAAGGTTTCCGGGGATAGAAAATTCGACGATCAAGTCAGTAGAGATTATGAATGTTCTTTCTATTTTTCATACTAGAGAGCTTACCTCTTTCTTCTTTCCTCTCCTCTATTTATAGAGGTAGAGTGTAGTGATTGATACGGTCGAAATGTGCGTCCTTGATGATCCGTCGCGATGGCACGATGAGGTGAACCTGCTAAGAATCAAGGAACTCTCAATCAGGGCGGGGCGGCTAATTGCCGTTCCCGCTCCGATGCTAAAGTCAGTAGACTGTTCGGAGAGTTGGGATGTGTTTTATTGTGTTTTGTTAACTTACCTCTCTCTTGTGTGATAGAGAGATATATATAGTACTGAAAGCTGACCTGGTCTCATCAGACCACGCCGTTAGGTGGTTTGGGAAGATTCTCCTGCCAGGTTTGGTAAAGCTGCCATCTGCTGTCGGGTCTGGCCCAATCGTCATGCAGGATGAGGGGTCGGGATGAATCATACGGGATGGTGAGATGCCCTACCCTAACAAGTCCCCCCAAGTCCGAGCTCGAAACGACGGTTCGAGCGTAGGGCTGTAACTGGGTTTATGGAATCCGTGTGACAGTGGGCCTTCTGACTTAACTACATGTCTGCCACGTGTCGTCACTTTTTCTCGGGGATGGGTATGGATTTATCCTTTGTAACTGTGCAACTTTTGGCAACCGCCATTATTGCTTTAACTGCTCGCATAACTCCCCCCTTTTCCATTCAAATTTGAAACTGCTCCTCATTTCTGCCTTCTTTCTCCTGTCTCGAATTCGTTGCCTTCAATCTCAGATATTCTGCACTCACTCGTTTACTTGTCTCGTTCTTGTGTCTCTTCTCTTCCTGCCTCTATCATTTTCTGCCGGTTTCGACCATGGCGGATATCCCCGTTTCCGGCGCGTTCTGCCAAATCACCGACGATGAAGCGGCTGAGTTTATCCAGATCTGTCGGGACACCGAGGGCCTTCAGATCGCTGATTTGGCGAAGTCGATTGTCCGACCCAAGCCTAGCGACACCATCAACGCTGCCCCGGCGGGCAAGGTTCATGTTTATTACGAGCATCTGGCCCGCTGCAGCGTCAGGTTTCCTCTTACTCCCTTTTGTCAGTCCGTTCTGTGTTACTTTGACATGACTCTGGGCTCGATGACGCCGAATGCTGTGCGTAACATAATCAGCTTCGAGACCTTGTGTGGCGCTCGCGGGGTCGTCCCCTCTGTTACCTTGTTCAGGGTGTTCTTCTACACTGGTGGTGGTGACAACGAGGATGGTTGGGGCCACATCAAGATTCGCCCCAAAGAAGACCTGCATATCTTGACCGGCATGCCCAAGACGAAAGACTGGAAGGTGAAATTCATGTTCGTCGATGAAGATGTGGTGTATGGCCCTGCCGCCTCTCGCCCAAAGCAGGCTATCGGTGATCCTGACACACGCGGTCGTGCTCCAGATGGCGTGTCCCAGAATCGCTTGGCTGCCTCCATCAGGGCTCTGAAAGAGAGACCAGAGAGATGGGATGTTTTGAAGCTGGATGAGAGGTTGCGGGATTCTGGCCTGCCTCACCGTCGCGTGCTTCCAGCCATCCAGGATGAAGTTATTGTCGTCCCAGATGGCGGTAACGCCGTCCAGGATGAGGACAACGTCCCTCAAGGTGCTGCAAACTTCAGCCCCCCCTGCTCTGGCCATCGCGCAAATTGGTCAAACCGACAAAGGTATGTAGCTAGGCTTGATCCTCTCTCTTCATCTTTCATGTGCATTATCATGACCTTTCATTTTTGCATCAACTGTACTCGTCTCATGACGTGTGTTTACTGCAGATATGATTCGCCGCCGTCCGACCATTGATGTGACCAAGTTCAACCGCCCCTCTCAACGCAGGAGGTTGGATGACAGCACCGGCCCAAACCAGTACACTCAGTCGCATGGCCAGTGTTTCCAGACTGGCCAGGATGGCAATGCTGATGGTTCCTCGTTACCGTATCAGGATACGGGGTCGTCAAGGGGGTTGCTGAAGCCTGACCAGCTATTCCAGATGGGGGTCGGCGGTCGTGAGAATGCCTTGGCCCGACCCCAAGTGTCTGAGAAGCCGAAAAGTGGCATTGACCCGACTGGTCCACAACATGGTGGGAGGGCCCCTCCGCACGCTGGTGGATTTTAGACTGACAAGGGTAAAACCAACTCCTCCACTGTCTTCCTCAACTCGCCAGCCGGTCGTCTGGAGTATCTCAAGGAGGTGATGCCCCTTAATCATTTCAGGGCTTGGGTGAAGAATCCGGCGCTGAATCTCCATGGGGTCAGGACTGCCACGGACAATCTGATCTCGTCCGTTTCTGATGTAAGTCTCATCTGGTTGTTGCTCTTTTATGCTCGACTTCCTCTTTCAACTTTGTCATCCTAACTGTTGTAATATTAGGGTGCTTGCTCATCCCTCGCCGTCATCTCTGACTTCGGCACTTTTTGCTTGGCGCATGAGGCTGATCAGAAGGTGCATCATGCCACCCTCATCGAACTTGGGGATGTGAAGAGACAGCTGGCCATCACCGATGCCGAGATAGTTAAACTCCAAGATGACGCCAAGGCCAAGGCAGATGCTGATGCCGAGTGGTCGCCTGACGACTGGATGGAATCCGAGCGAGCACTGAAGAAACAGCTGGACGCTGTCAACGCCCAATTGGCGTCTGCCATTTCGGACGGCGAGGAGCTGAAATCGGCTAAGGAGACCAGCGATGCTGCCCTGCTGGATGCCCAGAAGTCTGCCACTGAGCTACAAAAACGCCTAGATGAGGCTGTTGAGAAGGCTGATCAGGTGAAGAAGATGTCTGACGACCTGGTTGCTCTGCAAGCTCGCTACGCCGAGTCCGAGGGTCAGCTGAAGAAGGCGTTGGAGGATAAAGCAAATCTCGCCATTGACTATCAGGCTGTGTTGACCTCCGGCATGCGTGAAGTGTTTGCCAAGGTGGCTCGCTCCGAGCGTGCCGTTGCGCGCTCTTCTACCTTCCTTCGACGGGCGTATGCGCTGGATAATGTGTATGAGGACTCTGCTGCCTATGCCACTGCTCTCTCCGAGCTCACAGATGCCTTCGTCGGCTATGGCTTCCCTGAGTACTTCTCTACACTGACCGGTGAAATGACTTCAGCTGAGCTTGCTGCCTGGGAGCCAGATGTTGCAGTTCCGCCTGTTCTCGTGGATGGTGAAGTTGTGGCAGATGAAGGGCATGTGAAGGACTTGGAGGATGCAGGCAACAACGTTCAAGTTTCTGCCCAGAGCCATTAGTTCTTATTTCCTTCCCTCCTTTTCTGTTGGATTTCTCTCTAAACTATTTCCCTTATTGCTTCTCTGGACAATTTCCTTTTGGTTTGTAATAACCCATAAGGGACGCATTTGATTTCTTTGTTTTTGAATTCCTGTGAAACCTTCTGCATTTGTAGTATATGCTATTGCCTTAACGTTTTATCTGTTTGCCGCTTGATGAAAATTTTTTGCATTTGCATTTGCATTTATAGGCGATTGCCTCAATGTTTGGTCATGCCTTGTCATTTTTCTCACCTATGTTCATAGTGGCAACTCATCATCCTTCTTCGTGAAGAGGGATGGGTTGTCATGATGAACTATTAAGGTGACATGACGAGTTAATTGTGCGTGACTTGATGCCATGCGCTAAGTTACTTGCAAACTTGGAGGTCGCTAAACCTTATCCAAGCCACCAAGGTATGTGGGCATCACCCTATCCTTGGTTTTATTCTTCAAAGCCAAAACTGCTAAGCCATGGACTTTGTTAATCGGTCCGTGCCCAACATGGGTTTTCATCGAAGAAAAGTCCCACCTTTTCTCCAATCCGGTAGCTATCCGAATTTGGAGAGGATATGGTTTGCTCTGTTTGATTGTCCGCATTTGAACAAAAAACCACGCCTACGTTCAGTACTCGAGAAGGGCGGCTAAGCCTCAGTCTCGATCTGGCGGTTACAATCATGATCGTGTCATCTGGCTTGCCCATTGGTGTGGGTATGCACTTGACTGCATCTTTGCCTCTCCAAAGATATTTCCGGCATAATTGGCAAAGATGCGTCCCTGATGCTTCACAACCTAAGTGAGGGACGTGTCGAGTGTTCTAATGCCTTGTCCGGTTAACCGGAGCGGTGGCCTGAACTGCCTCCCTTAATGTCCATTATCACAGATTCCGATCACGTCGTTCGACTTTCGAAAAGAGATATAAATGAACAAAGAAGAGGTGATGTGTTCTTGAACTTGAAACTTGAAATACATTGAAAGAGGAGAGTAAAAAAGATACAATTTTGCGCGGAAAAACTAGATTTCCTCAAGATCGCATCCCTCATGAGGGCAAAAGTCGCGATCTGATCAGGAATCTGTTTACCAAAAGCATTTCCCCATTATATACAAACTAATTGGTACCTTTCTCGTGGGTTTGATGCTGCTCAACCGTAATAACGGCGGAGGTTCTCCATGTTCCACGTTCTTGGCACCGCTTCGCCTGACATGGTCTGCAGCCTGTATGCGCCATTCCCCAGCACTTCTGCGACCACGTATGGCCCTTCCCACGTGACATCCAGCTTCCTTAAGCGTTCAACTCGGCTGGCTTCATTCTTTCGAAGGGCCAATTCACCTTGCTTAAGATTCCTTATGCGGACCCTGGCGTTGTAGTGCTGTTCCACATATGATTTGTAGCCTGCCTTCTTGATTGTGGCCTGCTCTCTGGCTCTCTCCAGGTCCTCCAGGCTTTCTCTCAAACGCTGCTCATTGTCCTCTTCAGCATCCGGGATGGCGGATTGCGTTGATGGGATGATGGCCTCACTGCCGAAATAAAGAAAGTAAGGTGATTCACCTGTGGCAGTTCACGGCGTTGTCTTGTATGCCCACAGCACCGATGGGAGCTCGTCCACCCAGTTCCCTTTCGCGCCGTCCAACCTTCTCTTTAACCCTTGCACAATCGTTCCATTGGTTCGCTCGGTGAGACCGTTGGCTTGCGGATGGGCTACTGATGTGAAACTTTGCTCGATGCCCATCTGACTGCACCAGTCTCTGAAAACTCCTGCTTCAATCTGGCGCCCGTTGTCGCTGATGATTGTCTTGGGCAGGCCGAATCTGCAGACAATGTTCCTCCACACGAAACTGGTCATCCTCTTGCCCGTGATGGTCGCCAATGGCTCCACCTCAACCCACTTGGTGAAGTAATCAACGGCCACCACCAAGAATCTTCTTTTGCCGGTCGCTTGGGGGAAAGGGCCGACTATGTTGATGCCTCATTTTGCGAACGGCCATGGGCCTGTGATGCTCTTCATGGGTTGGCCGGGTTGAGATGACACACGATCATGTACTTGGCACTAATGGCACGTCTTAACCACGTGGTCGGCGTCGACCCTCATATTGGGCCAGTAATAGCCTGCTCGTGTCGCCCTCAACGCCAGTGTCCGGGCTCCCTGGTGGCTACCGCCGCTTCACTCATGGAGTTCTTTCAGGATCTTTTCCGCTTGCTTGGGCATTAAACATCGCAACCACGACTGTAAGTATCCCCTCTTGTATACCACCCCATTCTTGAGCGCAAAATTCAGCTCCTTTCTCTCTAAAGCTTTCGCCTCCTTTTGGTCGAGTGGTAGTGCTCCACTGAGCAAATAATCCCGCATCGGTGTCAACCAACATGGCGGTTCGGCCTCAATGGCGGCGACCGTCATGCCGTCGGTTGATCTTGTCGGCAGTGTTTCCACTAGGACTCCCTTGGACAGATGGCTGCTTGCCGTGGAAGCCAGTTTACTGAGGGCATCTGCCCTTGTGTTCTCGGATCTGAGGACTCGGGTCACCTCAAATCCTTCGAACTGTGTGGCCAGACTCTTTACCTTCGCAAAGTACTTCTGCATCGATGGCTCCTTGGCTGCGTATGACCCGTTGAACTGGTTTGCTACCAAGGCCGAGTCCCCGTACGCGTCCAACTTAGTCGCGCCCAATGCTTTTGCTATCTCCATGCCTGCAATCAATGCCTCATACTCGGCTTCGTTGTTCGTGGCCGGGAACTAGAATCTCAACGCGTACGTCGTCTCCATGCCATCAGGGTCTGTCACTATCAACCCGACTCCTGATCCTTCAACACCAGATGCGCCATCCACATGCAGCTTCCACCATCCTGTCCTGTCGACACGTCGTTGCTTCTTGTCGGCTGGCTCGCTTGGCGCGTTGATGGTGACTTCATCTCTCGCCTCGATCTTGGATGTCAACTCTGCCAAGAAGTCGGCCATTACTTGCCCTTTGATGGCTTTCCTCGGGGCGAACTCGATGGCATGCTCGCCTAGCTCTACTGCCCACTTGGCCAACCTTCCCGACATTTCCGGCCTTGTCAAGATTGCTTTGAGCGGCTCGTTTGTCAGAACCACGATGGGGTGTGCTTGGAAGTATGACCTGAGGCGCCTCGCCGCGTGGACCAAAGCCATGGCCAGCTTCTCCTGAGCGCTATATCTCAACTCAGCCCCCTGCAGCGTTCGGCTGACATAATAGACGGACGCTGGATCTTGCTCACTTCCCTAACCAGTGCTCCACTCACTACTTCCATCCCGGCGGCAAGGTACAAGTATAGCGTCTCACCTTGCTCGGGAGGGGACATGGCTGGTAGGTCTTTTAAATGATTATTCAGCTTGAGGAACGCTTCATCCTCGGCTTGGCCCCATTGGATTGCTCCTTTTGGTTCGATGCTACCCTTGAGGACACTCAAGAATGAGAGTGACTTCTCTGCGGCTCGTGACAGGAACCTGTTCATGGCCGCCAGTTTACCATTCAGGCTCTGTACCTCCTTGACGTTTCGGGGGGGCTTCATTTCCAGGACGGCCTGGACTTTCTTTGGGTTGACTTCCAGACCGTTGTTGGACACCATGAGGCCGAAGTACTTCCCGGCCCCCACTCCAAACTGGCATTTGGCCGGGTTGAGCATCATGCCTGTCGCATTTAGGGTTCCCAAAGTTTAATCCAGATCTTTCACCAATCCTTCGTACGATACGCTCTTAATGACCATGTCGTCGACGTAAATTTCCATGTTGCGGCCGATCTGTGCTTTGAAAATCCTGTCCACCAGGCACCGGCATTGCGCAATCCAAAAGGCATCATCCGGTACGCGAAGGCTCCCCGCTCCGTGATGAAGGCAGTTTTGTCGACGTCGTCATCCTTCATCAGGATTTGGTGGTACCCCTTGTATGCATCCAGAAAACATTTGATCGGGAAAGGCGCCAGCGCGTCCACCTTCTGGTCGATGATGGGTGTCGGGTAGCAATCCTTGGGGCATGCCCTGTTCAGCGCCTTGTAGTCGATGCACATTCGCCAGCTCCCATCTGACTTTTTGACCAGGACCGGGTTGGCTAACCATGTAGGATATGGCACTTCCCGTAGGAACCTGCGTTCACCAACTCGGTTACCTGTTTGTTTACCGCGTCATTCCTTTCTGGGCATAGCGGTCGCCTCTTTTGCATGACCGGTGGGTGTGAAGGATCCACTCTGAGGGCGTGTTGACCGAGTTCGGGTGATACTCCCGTCATGTCTGTCGCCTTCCATGCAAAGACCTTCTGATGCTTGATCAGGACTTCCAAAACCTCCTGACGACTCGCATCGGGCGAGTCTGATCCCACTTGGACTCCTCGGCATCCGCCTTGGTCAAGGAACATGGGCGAGCATGATGCTGACAAGGTTTTGGGATCTGGGCTTCCTGACCGGACCATGTGGACCGGACGTCGGGGTGGCGATTCATCATCTGGACGCTTCCGCTTCTTCAGTGTGATTCGGTGGCACTCTCTCGCCTTTTGTTGATCGCCTTGGACGGTCGCTATCCCTCCTTTGGTCGGAAACTTCAAAAGGAGATGGAGGGTGGAGACGATACCTTTGAGCTGGGCTAGCGCTGGCCTCCCCAGTATTAGGTTGTACGGGCTGTGCGCCTTGATCACGATGAACTCCATGTCCACCTCTTTCCTGGTCGGCCTCTCTCCGACCCCGACCGAAAGTGTGATTGTTCCTTCGGGCCACACCGTTCTGTCCGCAAAATCCACCAACGGTGTGCTTGTTGGGACCAACTTGGCCTTGGTGTTGTCGTCCAGCTTCTCGAAGCAATACCAATACATTATTTCTGCTGAGCTGCCGCCATCCATGTATGCTTGATGAACCATCTTATCCATGATCTGAACCGTGATGATGACCGCATCGCATCCGGCCGGGCGATCCGGGATGGGATCGTCGGCGCCGAAAGTGATCAGCTCGTCCCTGCCCAGCCTCCTATTTGTTGGAGTGTGTTCTGGGGCTATCCTGCATCTAGCCTTTCTTTGTGAGTCCGAGCTTCCTCCGGCATTTCCGCCTATGATGGTGAGTATATCATTGCTCGCGCGCCCCGCTGGTTCTCGTTCTGGTGACGACTCCTCCTCATACTTGGCTCTTTTTTTATCTGGCCGCTCAGCACGAGCCACCTCCTTTCCTTTGCCACGCGCCCTGTTGGCTCCTTGATCCTGTCCGCCATTCCTGTTGGCATATATCGCCTTGTTGTGGGTCTTGGCAGTGGCAGCAAATTGCTTCAACTGCCCTTTGCGCAGGCATGACTCGATGGCCTTCTTCAAGTGGATGCAATCCTCGGTGTCGTGGCCGTGGTCGTCATGGTACTCACAAAACTTGTTCACGTTTCGCTTGTTGGGGGGCATCTTCATGGCACGCGGGGGTGGGATGACGTCGCGGTTTGCCAAGAAAACTTCTCTGGGCGTCTTTGTCAACGGGGTGAAGACTCTTTCTTGGGCAACCCGAGGTCCTAACCTGTCCTTCACCGATGACGTCTTCTCTGCCTTGGCCAGTTTCCCGTCCTAGATGAGCTTCTGCTTTGGCCAATAAGGTCGAGCCTCCTTCTGCATTGCCAACTTTTTCTTCTTGGCGTTCTCGTCGGCTCGGTGAAACATCTCCACCACCATATGCAGCTCATCCAACGTGCACACTGCTCGAAGGGTGAGTTCTGAATCCAGAGCCTCATGATCTAGACCTTGCATGAAAATTTCAATCAACCACTGCGGCTCGCCACGGTGCACCACCCTGTTGCTTTCCTCGATGAAGCGCTCATAATACTCCATCAAGCTCTCGCCGGATGACGCCCTGTGGCGTATCTTCATCAGGTCCTGCGTCGTGTTGGTGAACTTCCTTTTCTGCATGAACCTGGTGAGGAAGAGTTCCTCGAGCTGCGCGAAGCTGGATATGCTCCCATTGTCCAGGTTGGCGAACCACACCCTTGCTGCCTCCTTGAGCGTGGTGGCGAATACTTTGCACCACACGGGCTCAGGCGTAGCGTACGTTGACAAGTTGGTTGTAAACGTATGCAGATGATCTGCTGGATCCGACAACCCGTCATACGTACCCAGATTTGGTGGGATCCGAAGGCGGGGGTTGGCGACAAACTCCGTGACTGCCTCTGTAAAAGGGCTTCCTCTTTTTTGGCAATCTGGGGCCTCGTAAAACACCGACAACCTCTGCTTCGCCGGCACTCTTGACTTGACACTGGGCTTGTGAAAATACGTCATGGCCCATTCCCCGGGCTGGGGTCTAGGGTTGCCCTCTTTCTCGCCCGGATCTTCCCATTCCTCATATGAATCCTCCAGGATCTCGTTCCCGTCATCATCCAGCTCTGTGAGGATAGGAGCTTTTCGCTTGGCTCGTGTAGGCTCGGCAAAAAGCTTCGTCGGTGTGACTTTTTTTGCCAAACCTTCGAGACGCCGCGCTTTCGGCGGCGTGCCCCGCAGCTCCCGCAGCTGCTTGTTGATGGTAGCCTGTGACTCCAGGATCTGGCGGAGCACGTCACCGTCCTCCGTCGTGAAAGATGGTGACGCGCCTGGGTGCCGAGCCTGCTCAGGCGTCGCCGAGATCGGCGTAGCTATTGGGTTTGAAGGGGTGAATGGGATTCCAGCCCCCTCGTCGCCCAGATCTGTGACCACTACCTCTGGATGAGGGATGTCGTGGTCTTGTCTTTCTCTGCTCATTTGCAGTGCGTGGGCTGTAAAGATAATCGGTTATATCCCCACAGACGGCGCCAATGTTACGGTCGCGATGTGCGTCCTTGATGATCCGTCGCGATGGTACGATGAGGTGAACCTGCTAAGAATCAAGGAACTCTCAATCAGGGCGGGGCGGCTAATTGCCGTTCCCGCTCCGATGCTAAAGTCAGTAGACTGTTCGGAGAGTTGGGATGTGTTTTATTGTGTTTTGTTAACTTACCTCTCTCTTGTGTGATAGAGAGATATATATAGTACTGAAAGCTGACCTGGTCTCATCAGACCACGCCGTTAGGTGGTCTGGGAAGATTCTCCTGCCAGGTTTGGTAAAGCTGTCATCTGCTGTCAGGTCTGGCCCGATCGTCATGCAGGATGAGGGGTCGGGATGAACCATACGGGATGGTGAGATGCCCGACCCTAACAGTGATCATGTCCGACATTCCTGGGTCGTGGAGTCCTGAAATCGTGGAATCATGCCTTGCTCCACTAGACCATGTACTAGGTTAGGTCCAACGGCTCTACCTTACAAGTGTTAGTTGTAACTATTCTACACTACGAGTGTTTAGTTGGGCCTAGACCGTTCTACTGTAACTATGATCAGTTGGGCGTAAACTGTTCTACCATAATTATAATCAGCTGGACTTATTATCCAAGGCATGTATATATACCATAAGCCCCCCAGCGATAGGATAAATGGCTGGGGCATTAAAATTTGTTAAATCAATTTATTTATTAATTGATTTATGTAGTTGTTAAGTATTTATTTTAAGAAAATAAAATAAACAATAATGATTTTATATATTTCATATTATTCAGATGTTGAATGCTTCCTACAAGAAAAGTCCCCGGAGGTTTTCGGGGATATAAACTCCGACGATCAAGTCAATAAAAATTATGAATGTTCTGTGTATTTTTCAGACTACAGAGATTACCTCTTTCTTCTTTCCTCTCCTCCATGTATAGAGGTAGAGTGTTGAGATCGTGTCCGACATTCCTGGGTCGTGGTGTCCTGAATTCGTGGCATCATGCCTTGCTCCACTATACCACGTATTGGTCTAGGTCTAACTGCTCTACCTTACAAGTGTTCAGTTGTAACTGTTCAACTCTACGAGTATTCAGTTGGGCCTGGACTGTTCTGCTATAACTATGATCAGTTTGGCCTAAACTGTTCTACCATAATTATAATCAATTGGACTTATTTTCCAAGGCATGTATATATATGCCAATTACAAGGAAATTTAAAGTTATAACAATGTAGTACATTCCCCTGTACTATTAAATACACAAACATAGCCTTAAACTAAATAATGACTCTATAATAGATTGTGGATGAGACTAGAGGTAAATCTGACAAATATTATTCTTTAACACTCTAATTTTGCAATCGCTTCCCGGATCATCTCATTTAACGTTATTTGCACCTACCCTTAGAGGCAGTAAGACATTTACCAGCTCACTTTCACAGCATCACAACATTATGAAAGTTTAATTGAACACGTTACAAGTCGTCCAGAAAAATATTAGTCTGTTAATACTTCCTGGTCCATCTCATCAGACGTTGTTTTTAGTTCCCCTCAGAGGCAGTAAGAGATTTCTCAGGTTGTTTTCACAGACAAGCTATGTCTACACAGCCTGCTCGGTCTACAAATTTAATGTACGAACCCGCCAAGAGTAAGTAACAAAACTACTCTGAATCAGATTTCTCCCTGCGCACAAACACAGACTATTATGGAATCGCTAGAAATAAGTATTTAAACTATTCTAACTCGGATTTCTCCTTTACCACATACAGCTAAGAATCAGATTTGAAACTAATCACAATTTAACCTATTCATAGGAAAACTAATGATAGAAGATAAAACTCCAGAACAATATTATATCAAACCCCAAATAAGCGTGTACCCATTATTTAGTCAAATACTAGGAAATTGATAAGTCCATGGTTCGTATACCGGGTCTCATTCAGTCTCGGACCAGGGCCCGAGAAGGGTCATGGGCTCGAGTTACGCAGAGGATGGATCCATGGGTCCATCAATCCTAATCCTTATAAGGAATGCGTATATTATAAATGTTCTACAAGGAATATACATCCTCCTAAACATGGCAACACAACCATGACCGAAATACACTTCTTCTACACATGGTAATACAAATATTATTCCCATAAGAGTTGTATTCATACCATAATTACATATTTTGGTGATCTACGGATTGTAGCCATATAAATACCGAAGGTTTGGTAAACCTCTCTATCGATTATCTTACATAGATACGCCTTACACATCATACTAACTTAAGCGTCGGAGTGTCTATCCTCGGGACACCCGAGGCTTTGTTTTGTAGACCAGTTCATGAGCTGGGTTCGTGATCAAGCGCGGGTCGTAGACATTCATCAATTTGGCACGTCCAGTGGGATCCGCTTACTGATTTTGATCTATACGACCTTCAAACTCATGGCTGATCCGGCTGAAAACCTTTGTGGGAGCACACAAATCCGTTTTCCGGTCCCGACAGGAGTAAGAAGCACCGATACCAACCATGACAACGGTGAGATAAGCCACACCGCCTACCAGGGAGCAGGAAGGAGCATCACATTGTACACCGGTCGCCCGAAGAAGCCTCTCCCTGGGAATGGGAGAGCAAAAGATCTCGCCTGGATGGAACCGCTACTTTTTCACCTCAGGATGCGGTTCCTAATCAATTCCTTCATTCAGATCCCTTAGTAATCACAGTTGACATAAATTATAATGTGAACAAAAGAGTTCTGGTAGATGGGGGAAGCGAAGTAGAAGTCATGTTCCTTAGCTGTTATGAACAGCTGAAATTGGACAAAAATAATCTCATGCCCAGAAGCCCCATCTTGGGATTTGCTGGCGATCCTGTTACTCCTTTTGGAGAGATTACTTTATCAGTGCGAGTGGAAGATGGTCCTTGAAGTTTAACCCTCCGTTGCACCTTCACGGTAATCGACTCCAGAGCGCCATACAACATAATACTCGGACGACCCTGGATGTGCCAAGCAAGTGTCATCTGGTCCCCATACCACTTGGCAATGAAGTTCCCCACGAACCAAGGGGTAGCCACGGTCCGAGGTGACCAACAATTACCCTGAATCTGCACAATTCAAGCTATCCGAGAACCAGAAAGGGAGGATCTTGAACCAACCAAGTACTCCGAGTCCGAACCAATGCAACTTAGAGAATCAGGAACCGTCGAGGTTGGAACTCTCCTACCCCCCGAGATAAAGACCAAACTTCGAGATCTCCTCAACCGGTATATAGATGTCTTCTCCTGGGATACCAATCACCAGGTAGGAGTATCCCCTCGTTTAGCGGAACATTACCTGAATACCAACCCGCGCAGAAGCCCATAAAGCAGAAGCGACACATTTTTGCACTAGATCTAGTTGAAACCATTGGAGAAGAAGTAGATAAGCTACTCAAAACCCGCATAATTGAAGAAGTGCAATTCCCCGAGTGGATAGCCAACCGGTGATGGTCAAGAAGTCAGACGGGAAGTGGAGAATGCATTGACTTCACCAACCTGAATGACTGCTGCCCCAAAGACAGCTACCCTTTACCCTCTATTGACCGACTAGTTGAAGCGATCGCTGGATATCAGGTGCTAGCCTTTTTCGACGCCTTCAAAGGATATCATCAAATTCCCATGGCAGAACAAGACAAGGAAAAAACCTCTTTCATAACCGATAGGGGGACCTTCTTCTACAAGAGGTTGCCCTTCGGGTTGAAGAACGCCGGGGCTACCTACCAGTGGCTAGTGGATAAACTATTCAAGTCTCAAATATGACGTAACCTCAGATCTATCTCGATGATATGGTGGTGAAAAGCCGCAGTTATGATGCCTTCTTTGAAGATTTAAGGGAAACCTTTGATACATTACGGGAATCCAACCTAAAGCTGAATCCCGCTAAATGTACCATTGGTGTCGGAGCAGGTAAATTCTTAGGATATATGGTATCCAATCGGGGAATTGAGGTAAACCCTGAGAAAGTAGAGGCCTGCAAAACATGCAACCTCCAAAGACCGTCAAAGATGTACAGAAGTTAACAGGATCCCTTGCGACCCTTAGCCGATTTCTCTCTAAAGGAGCAGAAAAGCACTTGCCCTTCTTCAACATCCTTAAGAAGGCGAACAAATTTGAGTGGTCCCATGAATGTGGAGAAGCCTTCCAAGCACTTAAACACCACCTCCGACAGCTTCCGACATTATCAAAATCTGACAAAGGGGAGACTCTCTATTTATATATATATGCGTCCCAGCTAGCCATCAGTGCTGTGTTGGTCAAGGAAAAGGAAGGATCGCAACACCCCATATAATATGTAAGCAGGGCCTTACAGGGGCCCGAGACCAGATATACCCCCCTCGAGCGCCTAATACTGCCCTTGTTCATGCCTCTCGACGGTTGCGGCCATATTTTCAAGCACATACAATAGTGCTTCTAACCAACTACCCGATCAGACAAATACTCCAGAAACCTGATGCCTCGGGATGGATGATGAAGTTGGCCGTCAAGTTGGGAGAGCATGACATACAATATAAGCCTTGGACGGCCATCAAGGGCCAGGCTTTATCAGATTTCATAGTGAAGTCTGTTGAACCAGTGGAGACAGCAAGACCCAGTTCCAGACACAGGAAAATGGCGGTTATATGTCGATAGATCCTCCAACTCTGGGAGAAGTGGTGCTGGAGTCTTACTCACCAGCCCCGAGGGAAAGGACCATCCCTACGTTCTCCATTTTGACTTCCGAGCCACTAACAATGAAGCTGAGTACGAAGCCCTTATTCCAGGACTAAAGCTGGATAAAGACCTAGAAGTTAGAAATCTCGAGATCATCAGCGACTCGCAGATCGTGGTACAACAGGTCAAAGGCGAATACGAGACCCACGAGTACAGTCTCCAAAAGTATCTCGAAATAGTCAAGTCTCTCTTAAACCAATTCCGACACTATGAATTGAATCATATCCCCTGAGAAGGTAATCATAAAGTAGATGCATTGAGCAAACTCGCCTCCTCGGACCTCAACATAAGATCTTCTCAAAAATTACTGATGGAAACACTGGCCAAGATAAGTTATGAAGAGAGCAGCATAATGGTTGTTGACATCTCAAACACATGGATGAAACCCTACATTAAGTACCTTCAAACGGGATCCCTCCCCGAGGACAAGCATATGGCACGGAATGTCCGAGTTAAGGCTCCCAAATATGTCATCCACAAAGATACCTTATACAAGAAAGGGTATCTCCAACCTTTACTTAAGTGTGTCGGGCCCTCCGACGCCGAGCACTTGATACAAGAAACACATGAAGGGGTCTGTGGTAGCCACCAGGGTCCACAAACTGTTACCCGCAAACTCTTACAAATGGGCTATTTCTGGCCTACAATGTTAGAGGATGCAAAGAAATACATTGATTCCTGTCACCAGTGTCAAATATTTTCCAAGATGATCCATGTGCCTCAAGAAAATATGATTACCATCCAAGAATCATGGCCATTCATCCGATGGGGTATTGACCTTGTCGGACCTTTTCCTACGGCCCCTGGTAACTTCAAGTACCTTATTGTGGCTATTGACTACTTCTCGAAGTGGGTGGAAGCCGAAGCTTTGACGAACATAACTGGCAAAATTGTTATCAACTTCTGCTGGAAACATTGTGTGTCGTTATGGCATCCCGACATACATAGTGACTGATAATGGTGCACAATTCTCTAATAACCCCTTTAAGAAATGGTGTGAGGATTACGGCATACATCAGAAGCTCACCTCGGTATATCATCTAGAAGCTAATGGCCAAGTGGAAATTACGAATCTTGGTAAGCGGCATCAAGAAGCGCCTAGAAGGAGCTAAAGGAAATTGGATCAAAGAACTACCGAGCGTAATCTGGACCCATAGAACTACACCAGCCACAACAACCGAAGAGACTCCTTACAGCTTAGTCTATGGGTCCGAGGCGGTCATTCCCGTGGAAATTGGAGTCCCCTCTGCCCGTACCTCTCAACCAGAAGATGAAGATGGCACTACCAATGAAGAAAACCTCCGTCTCGACCTTGACCTCCAAGAGGAAAAAAGAGTCAATGCTACTATCCACGAGGCCAAGGTAAAGGAAAGAGTCAAGCGATATCACGACAGAAGGGTCCACTTGGCCACCTTCGTTAAAGGAGACCTTGTCATGAGGTTAAATGAAGAAAGTAAGAAGGAAGTGGAAGGAAGCTAGCCCCGAACTGGGAAGGCCCGTATCAAATCCTAGAATCCCATCCAGGGGGAAGCTACCTCTTGGAAACAATGAAGGGCGAGCCCATACCACGAAGATGGAACGTGATTAAGTTACGAAAGTATCACAGAAGATAAAACTCGAGAAAGAATTTCGCGAAGGTCCGAAAGCCTCAAGGAGGTCCGAGACAACTATGCTTTAACACAAACGGGTACTAAAACTCAAACCCACTATTTATTTTACTTCTATTCTTAAAAGTTATAAACTTAGATTGAAGTCATGTTATTTTTACACCGATCTTTATACTGAGCAATCTTAAAATTATTTTTATAAAAAAGAGGACTGTTATCCTAAGTATGACATTGATTGCTATTCAAAACAATATACTCTATAAAGTATGTGATTGGTCAGCTTATACAAAATAAGTTGCTTGGATCCAATATTCTACTACCAATCGTTTTGAATAAAGAAGATAGCTTCGAGATAAAAGTACTTCACAGAAGTGCTTGATTGAGGTCTATAGACTAAAAGGGCAGACATGCTCGTATATCAGTCATCTCAAGAAATATAGAGGAAAAACCTCAAAAACAGAAGTTAAAACTCATATCAAAAGGTGTTATTACATCAGAATATGATACTTCTAAAAAATCCCAAGTGGATAACAAAGAGGATAAACCTCGAAACCAAAAGGTCATATCAAAGGTGTTATTACATCAGAATATGATACTTCTAAAAAAACCCTAAAGGGATTCATAGAGGAAAAACCTCGAAATCTGATACACAAGTCATAAAAAAGATGATTATTACATCAGAATATGATACTTGTAAATATGCCCAATAGGGTCATCTAGGACTTCACCAGAAGTGGCACTTGAGAGATGGGCTATTGTCAACTTTTCTGCACGCTGTGACGTTGAAGGCCTTGTCAGAAGAGACCCGAGGAAGAAGCCCAACAACATCAAGCTCACAGAGTGTTCATCATGGACAACTGTGAGAACCTGATTCCCGAGTATCTCAACTTTGTCAAGGGTATTAGCCACCATAACCCTGTCAACCGAACAATTGTATAGGGCTCCTTTCCAATAAACCATGAAACCGAGATATAAATCCTAAGTCCATGGGTCAGGAAGCGAGGCTAAACCCGAGAAGCTGATGAGAAGATGCCGACAACCCTGCAGATGCTAGTCTTCCTTGCTAGAGGAAGAATTAGAAAGCACCTCACCAAGGGAAGATAACTCAGGATACCTAGCTTTAATAAGCCGTAATAGATCTCCTAATGTCATTATCTTCTCGGAGGGACCCAATGCATCCAAAAACTCGGCCCTAGGCACCCAGCGGTTAGTAGTTAGAGCAGATAGCTTATCAGCAGCATCCGGATGAGAGAAGATAGTATTCATCACCTTTACCTCCTCATCAGACTGACATAATCGCAAGATTTTGTCTAAAATCTTGTGCAACTCGGAGTCATGGAATAAATCCTCGTACTCCTCCTTGTGACTCTTAAACTCGGGGCTACAAGTCATGAAGGCACCCCAAATCCTAAGAAGCTGTTTCAGCTCCTCCGAGTCCTTCTCTGAAGCCAGTGTTTGCGCCAACTTGGTCACGGTGTCCCGATAAACCCCCAGCTCACTCTCCTGGGACTTCCTTACAAGCAGTAAGTCCTTATTTTCAGCCTCAAGCTGCCTCACCCTATCCTCCAATTGAGTCAAATCCAATGGAGCTAAGACAGACGAAGGAGGCACCACCGATTCAGTAATTAAGGCTGAGATAATATCCTTCATCTCCTTCTTCTCGGTCTTAAGAGTCCGGCACCTGGCATGTAACTCCTTCACGGAGTTATACAGATGCTTGATCTCACCTTTGGTCCGGCCTCCCAGCGTGGATAGATCTATCATCAGCTGTAAAATAGAAGACATATAAAGAGTTGATATTTGACACTTGAGAATTCATATAATATGACAAGGAAAATCACTACCTCGGAGACGAATGGATACTTTTTGAAAGAATTTCGAGAAGCCTGACCATCTTCTTCCTTTGGGCGACTCAAATTATTCTTCAACTTCTTCAAAGGAGCATCTTCAGGGATCACCAACTCAAGGTCAGATTCATCATCATCTGAGGACTCCCCAACCTCCGGTTCCACCTCCTCGGACTCCTCCGCCTCCTCCTCCACGACCTCGAGAACTGCCTTCCCCTTCTTGGTCTTTTTCTTTGGGGGAGATGCTGTATACGGAAGAGAGACTTTAATACATAATATGGAAAGAAGCATATCACTTGACTATGATATGTAAAAGCAGAAAATTACCTGAAGAAGACCGGCTAGAAGAGGATTCACCGTGGTTTCAAGGAGACTTTCTCGGACCCCCTTTTCTGGCTCTCTTCTTATCTCCCTGGATTTTATCAGGGAGGGTCCAATTCCGGTTTGGCTTCAGAAAGCTGGATGTGGATTTTGATCGAGGAACGTCTAGTAGATACGAATAAGTGACAAAAGGCCACTACCACACTGAGCCGTAAGCCCCCCGTACAAATCCTCCTTCCTGGAAAACAATTTTCTCCTTCAAGAGCTCCTCAACAATGCCCTTTAGATGAGCAGGAATATCGAAGACCCCATCCAGAGGCACGACGTCCTTCGGCTTTGAGTTTCAGTCAGGGACCTCATATTTAGTCCGATCAAAGGTCAGCCGAACATCTTTCCACTTGCCACTGTTGTCGGGAAAGGTAAAGACCTTGCCATCTCGAGGCGGGAGAGTGATGTGGTATGAACTTTACCTGCAGAAGTTTGAGCAGCCGAAGAGTTTTCGCAGATTCTGATGTTTGGTGTTTGTTGTCGCACTCTTAGAATTTGACAAACAAGTAGTGTTTTTTGATTGGCAACGTCGTTCTAATAAGAACTCATGTTTACATGAACACTGCTAGTTTTAGGCGAATTCCTTTGGCTTAAGGGTCAAAATTGTGTTTTATTATTTTTGGATACTTAAAATAATATTTTAAGTTAGGGAGAACTTTTTTGTTATTTATTATATTTAGTAGCAGCTAGGGTTTAGTATATAACTAGTTCTGGTTATTTTGTAAGACGGCTTTTGACGTTTAATGAAATTGAGGGATTTTCCTCCGTATCTGTCAATTCTTCTGTTGTTTTGATGAATTCAACAAGGATTTGATTCACAGTTCGTTGTTTCTTCCACGCACGCTGCATCAGAGAGTGATGTGCTCGCACTTCTCGAACGAAAACAGCCTGAACAAATTCCTGAATAGGTCCAGTCTTGGCTCATACTCCTTCCGAGCGCACCATGATATCAACGCCATCATTGACACCACCGCATTGGAGTGGATTTGACAAGGGATGCAGCTGATGATGCTGCAAAAACTCTGGGAACAAAGGGGGAAAGGGAAAACTTAATCCCTGTTGCAGAAATCTCCCAGATATCACCCCTCGAGTGGGGCTCACTACATCCTTGACCGGAGTGGTATTATCTTCGAGCCTCAGAACAGCCTCGACGGGGTACGACAACCGGCATGATTTCAGAAATTGTAGGGTTTTTTCGTCGACCACCTTGGTGACGTCACTTCCATAACCAGCAGGTGAAGCCCTTTGTCAACTTGGGGCTCCATATTTGGGTCCACACCTGACCCAGATACACCATCATCTACCACCGCAGTCACAGCCTGCAGCGGCGTAGCAATGGTCACCTCCATCAGCTCCCCAGATTCAACCTCCAAGAACAAGGTTCTCAAATCACGAGCAGCTGGATCTTTTTCTTCAACAACATTCTCTCCATTGCCAGGGGGAACGCTGAAATTTGTTGACAACATAGCAATATAGAGAATGGTGGGAAGAGAATATATATGAAGGAAGGAGGACAAGTTTTTTGAAGAACTTTTTCTGAGATCGGAAACGCAAAGTATTTGGATGAAAATTGATGATAAACACAAGGAAAAATTACTTGGTTATATAGCCAGTAATTAGCATGCATTTAAGCGGAGTAATTACCTCGACTCGCGAAATGATGCAGGCAATTGGAAGGTTGGTCTTCCTCACAGCCAGAAGATACAATGAACAAAGGCCACATGTCAGTTCCCTCAGAATTAAAGAAGACAGATTCAGATCCATGGGTCCAGGGCCCGAGAAGGGTCATGGGCTCGAGTTACGCGGAGGATGGATCCATGGGTCCATCAATCCTAATCCTTATAAGGAATGCGTATATTATGAATGTTCTACAAGGAATATACATCCTCCTAAACATGGTAACACAACCATGACCGAAATTCACTTCTTCTATACATGGTAATACAACTATTATTCCCATAAGAGTTGTATTCATACCATAATTACATATTTTGGTGATCTACGGATTTTAGCCATATATATAACGAAGGTTTGGTAAACCTCTCTATCGATTATCTTACATACATACGCCTTACGCATCATACTAACTTGAGCGTCAGATTGTCTATCATCGGGACATCCGAGGCTTTGTTTTGCGGATCAGTTCGTGAGCTGGGTTCGTGATCAAGCGCGGGTCGTAGACATCCATCAGAAATGAATGAACAAAAAGAATAAAACTCTGTTCAACAACGAAGTACCCACGTGGTGATTCACTAACCGTCTAACTGAGCCGATCTCTTTGACTTTTTGAAAACAACACCAAACTTTATGCATCCCGCATTCGAGCCCGGTTGTGAGCCCATGATTTGCGTTTGCAACACTATCCATCTGAACTCCGACACCTGATCGGCTATAATAATTGGGGCTCTCATTCAGTTCATATTTCCGGCAATCCCAACTAGAGACCCTGCGATCAAAAGCTATCAAAAAAGCATGATGATGTTGGATTGACGGCATGTTGGGCTGGTTCTGGGCTTTAATCGCAATCCGTTGAGCATCTCTGGCGACTCGATCATCGACAGATGGAATCGATCAACACTGACTCTGGATGGGGCGGATCTCACAGTCATCGATAGTGGTGGAGGAGCCAGACTGTAGCAACCCGTTTGGTGGCATCTCACCAGCGGTTGCAACCCGCCAAGATTCCTCATTTTCAAATTAAATTCCCTGCGTTGATCGGTGAAGGTAACATCATAGATATTGTAATTGGTCGATGGCGGTGAACAAGATATTTTGAATTAGGGATTAAGAGGGCGCTGGATATAGACTATGGGGAGATGTGGGGATAATACCGGCACAGCGAAGAAGTCTCCGCCGACGATATCCTCCCCGGTTTGTATATGTCGGCGGAAGTTGTTTTTTGCTCAGAAAGGATTTTCGGTAGGAACTAATTTAATTCAACCTACCACTTAACTAATGAATTATAAAAACTTTATTTCATGCTTAATAGGTGAATAAGAAATTGTATTAATTAACGATGAATATCATATATGATATATTTTTTATAAAGATTTAAGAAATTGTAATTAACCTTTCTATTCTATTTCGATGGATAAAAATGGTACTATTTAATTTTATAGTGATGTATAGATACATATAAAAATAAAACTTAAGTCGAATTCATAAACGTATTACCAATATTGTATCAACCTAATTTGTAGTAATTAATAAAAAACTATGCACAACATCATACTCATGCATTATCTAGTTCCATATCAAGTGTGAACTTATATTCAAAAACAAGATAACATTTGTGCTCTTTGCCATTTCCTTTAGTTCTATTCTCTAATTTGCAACATCTAAGTTGAACCCAACCATCACTAATTGTTGTAATTGTGTAATATTATTCACAGCAACTATACATACATCTCAACTAACAACGCCATTGAAATTGAAATTTGGAGTAATTATCGACAGAAAATGTGCAGTTTGCGTGCACATTTTTTAAATTATTAATTATAACTATATAATGTGAAAAAACTTCTGAGGTAGCACTTCCGATATTTCTAAATACTGCAGCAAGGTTGCCATCTTTAGATACAGGCTTCTTCCTGGTCAAAAGTTCAATGAGTAAAACCCCGAAACTATAAACATCACTTTTATCTGTGAATTGACTCAATCTGAAATAATCAGGATCAATATACCCAAAAGTCCCTTGGACATGGGTTGTTAAATGAGTCTTGTCAGCTTCAACAATCATTGAAGTTCCAAAATATGCAATTTTAGCTCTATATCTCTCATCCATTTAAATATTCATTGAATTGATATCTTTGTAGAAGGTGGGAGGTGAGATTGATGAGTGAAGATATGCCAAAGCACTTGCTACTTCTTGTGCAATTATTAATCTATAGTTATTGTAATTGCATAATTATATTCACATCAACCATACATACATCTCAACTAACTAATCAATGCCATTGAAATTGAAATTTGGAGCATTTATCGACAGAAAATATGTTGTTTGCGTGCACATTTTTTCAAATATTAATTATAACTATATAATGTGAAAACACTTATGTTTAAATCTTGAAGTTTAAATCCTTGAACATATTTGAAAATGTTAAACAATAAAGTACTTTTTCCTTCTACCAATTATGAATTGAAAATTAAGTTCAATTCAAATTAATTACATTTGATTGAATTTATCTTAATTTAACTTCAATGTCATTTGAGTTCGATTCCGGTTCGTTGACCGTGTGTACATACTGGTCTCTTGATTGAGCAGTCACCATAGACTGAGGGTGATCATGGTTGGATGGTTGATTAGGTGTATTTTATGCATCTAAATTATATAATTTTATATCTCTTTTTTGCCATTTGATTTGCGTGAAGGTGTGTTTTGGTGCAGGAATATGAGAAAATTGGTGAAATACAATCAAGTGGAGAAGCGATGAAAAAGATGCAAAATCAAGCACTGGAGCTATGGAGAGGATTTAAACACTACACTCTTTTTTTCAAAAGATTTTAATGAGGTAGTGTGCTCCTACGGATAATGGATCATAACAATTCCATTATTCCGGGAAGAAGAAGACGCCGGCAAGTTGAAGATGCAATTCTAGTACTGGTTTTTTCCATGGGAGGCTAATTTATGCTTCGACGTGTTGATCACTAATCAGCTATACATTCTTGGATAAATCAGTATTAGCCTAAATTGTTGCTGTCGCAGTCTTGATGAACTGAATTGGGCTATACATGGAGAAGACAGTGAATTGAAAGCTCAATTATATTATTTAATTAGTATAATTCCTTCTAGTATTTGTATTAGGTTTTTGTTTACCCTAAAACCTATACAAACTTAGATATTACATTATTTTTAGGGTTCCTGAGTTCGGAGGCCGTTCGTAAGCTTCGGAGCCAGCCAACACATACGTTTTTCAACATCCATTAAGACTAAGTTTTCTTTTGCTATGTGCGAAACACCGTGACTATGTGCGATCCTTTTCTGCTGGTTTTCTCCACTTTTGGCCGGTGATTCAAGCGAGTCTTTGGATCTGCCACCGTGGGTGAGTCCAAAAAGAAGAAAGCTAGGGAGAAGAGTAGGAAATTGACGGGGTTATAGCAAGAATTCGAGGAAACAGTGAATGAAATCAGATCGGAGCAGGATTTAATTCGCCGGGATATGGAGAACGCCGGACTGAAAGACCTGTGTGTGGGGGCTCAGTCGGATGAGTCAGGTAAACGAATGGTGACGACGGGAAAGAAAGGGTTTGTGATTGAAACGGGCGAGAAAAAGGCTCTGGAGATAGCAGTTCCAGAGTCTGAGACAACAGAGATGATGGAGAACGGGACGCCGGTGACAATGGCGAGGGCAATGGAAGTTACATCTGTGCAGACACTCAGCGGACAGTGAAAGCTACAAAAGGAAGATTCAGATAGTTTGGATGCTGTGGTGACACCACCACCACCTTCTAACAAAGGTAAACTTTTTTCCCAACTTTTTCAAGATGAAATTCAGTATTATAAGCCAGTAGAAGTTGAGGGTGTAAGCATGGGAAAGATACCCAAAGAAGAGGTTCAAGAGAGCTTAGTCTGGTGGGAGAACACTGTGGTCTGTAGGAATATTGACAATTTCCCCCCAATTACAGTGATGGATCAGTTTGTCAGAAGATACTGGAAGGATCAAGTGGATAGGGTATGGAAGGTCAAGGCTGGATTGTTTATGGTGAGATTCAAGCTCAGAGCTCAGAGAGACTTAGTGCTGGAGAGGGGAACCATTCTTTACAATGGGAAGCCTATTCTCATTAAAGAGTGGTCACAAAATATTGACTTTGATGAACCAGACGCTTATCCAGTTTGGATTCAACTCCCCAAGCTGAATGTGGTATATTGGAAGGCTACAATTTTAAGCAGAA
The DNA here is from genome assembly GCA_948330725.1 of Sherardia arvensis. NCBI lineage: Eukaryota > Viridiplantae > Streptophyta > Magnoliopsida > Gentianales > Rubiaceae > Sherardia > Sherardia arvensis. Next base: position 34,977,055 of record OX415236.1, read on the forward strand.
TTGTCAGTCCCCTAGGAAAGCCACTTAAGGTGGATGCACCAACTCTTGAAAAACAGAGATTGCAGTATGCAAGGATACAAATAGAAGCCAAAGTCTGTGAGAAGTTACCTGAATCAGTGGCTTTTATTGATGAGAATGATATAGTGCAACATCAGAAGGTGATCTATGAATGGAAGCCCATCAAATGCTCATCTTGCAACTTGATGGGGCATACAAGAGCTGATTGTACAAAGAGAGAGAAGCAGTCTGTGAAACCAGTGCAGCAAGCACCTAAGAAACAATATATACCTGTGAAAGTCCCTATTCAGCAAACTGAGAAAACTTTACCTGCAGTGGGAGAGGAGAAGAAACAGAAGTACCAGCCAGTGATTAAGAAGAGTAAGCAGGGAGAGAGTAGTAGTCAGTTGATGGATACTGTGGTACAAAGGGAAGGGAAACAACCAATGAAGGAGGGAAGTGAGGAGAGACTGCAAACAGTTGATAATTCTAGGAATTATCATCTTCTTCTTGGTCCTCCTGATGAGTGTTAACATCTCCACATGGAATGTTAGGGGGTTAAATCTGGAGAGAAGGCACCAGCAATGCAGGGACCTAATCTTCAGAAATAACTTAGGTCTTATTGGCCTACTGGAAACAAAGGTTAGAAAGGAAAATGAACAAAAAATATGGGGAAAGATGGGATTAAATTGGAGGCTAACTACCAACTGTGGGACTGCTAAAAGTGGTAGGATCTGGTTGGCATGGAGAGAGGATTTATTTGAGATAACAATACTTAGTATGGGGGACCAGTTCATTGATTTCCAGTGCTTAGTAAAATCTCAAAAAAGGAAATTTATGTGACAGTGGTGTATGCATCAAATTCTGGGGAGGAGAGGAAAAAGTTATGGGCAGAGTTGCTAAGAGCTGATCATCAGGACCTCCCATGGGTAGTATTAGGGGATTTCAACTGCCCCTAGACTATGAGGACAGACTTGGAGGAAATGAAGTTAAGGAGAGAGAGCTGGAGGATTTCAGAGGCTTAGTGAATCAATTGCAGCTTCTGGAAATGAAAACTAGAGGCCCTAAATATACTTGGAGTAACAGAAGAACCCATGGAAGTATCTACAGCAGACTAGACAGAGCACTGGTGAATGATGAATGGCTTGGCACTATGGTAGAGGTTGGGTGTGAAGTTTTGCCCATTGCAGACTCTGATCATTTCCCATTACTTATCCATGTAAAAAGTCAGCAAAAGAAAGGGAAAAAGCCCTTCAAGTTCTTTAATATGTGGACAGACTCATCTCAGTTTGAGGGAATAGTGAAGTATACATGGAACCAGAGGGAAAGAACTACACTAACAGATGTTTATGAGGGACTGAAATTTTTGGAAGTGGCATTGCTAAAGTTAAACAAGAGGGAATTTTCTCAATTTCAGCAACAGGTAGCAGCAGCAAAACACAAGTGGGAAACTGCTTATACTAAGCTGATGAATGATTTCACTAATCAGGAAGCCCATCAGGAAGAGGAGTGCACTAGGAAGGAGGCAGACAGAATATGTGAGGCAGAATTCAAATTCTTACAACAAAAGACAAAACTGGAATGGTTAAAGAATGGAGACAGGCCAACAAGAATGTTCCATCAAGCACTGAAAAAGAGGCAATATCAAAATCACATCCTGACAATAATGTATGGTGATAAACTGATGGAGGATAGAGAAGACATTGAAAGGGTCCTTCTAAATTTTTACAAGAACCAGCTTGGGAAATCAGCAAAGGTTACCAGACTGATTGATGAAAGGGTGATATCGGAGGGGCAAGTCTTGACAGTGGAGCAACAGGTGAAAATGGTCAAATCAGTTTCAGAACAGGAGATCCTAGCTGCACTAAAAGGCATTAATTCCAACAAGAGCCCTGGGTTTGATGGCTATACTAGCCATATTTTCAAAGCTGCTTGGCCAACCATTGGGAAAGACATCATTAGTGCAGTACAGGGTTTCTTCACAGGGGATCCTCTACCAACCAGTTTTGGGAAAGCTGTGATAGCTTTAATCCCAAAAGTGCCACATCCAGAAAGAGCTTCAGAGTACAGGCCTATCTCATGCTGCTCTGTACTTTATAAAGTAGTCACAAAGATACTATGCAGCAGACTAGGAGAGGTTTTACCATGTCTGATCAGTCAGAACCAAAGTGCATTTGTGAAGGGGAGGAGCATCATTCACAATGTGCTTCTGACTCAAGAATTGATAAGTAAGTATAACCTAGAAGGGATGATACCTAGCTGCCTGATTAAGGTTGATATCCAGAAAGCTTTTGACAGTTTAAGCTGGGAATTCTTATTTGAGTGGCTTACAAAATTGAAACTTCCAAGCATTTTCATACACTGGATCAGATGTTGTGTAGAGAGTTCTTCATATTGCCTGTCAGTCAATGGAACATACACTGAAACTTTCCAAGGAAGGAGGGGTGTGAAGCAAGGGGATCCCCTTTCCCCTTTGCTTTTTGTCCTAAGTATGGAATTTCTTTCCAGAATGCTCAATGCTGCTTTCACTAATCATCAGATTCAGTTTCATCAGAGATGCAGAAAGGTGGGCATCCACAGCTTGATGTTTGCAGATGATCTCCTCATTTTTTGTAGGGCATCAACTCATTCAATGGAGGGAGTGAAGCAGGTCTTACTACAATTCCAAAAGACTACAGGTTTGGCCATAAATGAGAGGAAGTCCCTTGTCTATTTCTCTAAGATGCCTGAAGAGGAACAGATAAGTCTAGCAGGAGTGCTGGAGATAGAGAGAGGAAGCTTTCCAGTCAAATATCTTGGGCTTCCCATTTCATCAGTAAGCTGGAGTAGATCAGACTGTGCTCAGATTGTGGATAGAGTGGTGGAAAGGATGCAGAACTTGAGCTCAAAAACTCTGGCACATGCAGGTAAACTGTATCTAATAAATTTAGTTCTTCTTAGTCTATCTAGCTACTGGTCAAGAGCCTTTAAGATGCCAGAAAGCATTCACAAAGAGATTGGGAAGCTATGCAGGGACTACTTGTGGGATAGAACTGATGGTGCAAAGCTTGTCCCTATCTCTTGGGATACTTTATGTATATCTAAAGACAAAGATGGGATGAATGTGAGGGATCCCTCCCTCTGGAATCAGGCAGCCTTATGCACATTGTTGTGGGACATCACTCTAAAAAAGGATGTATTGTGGATCAAATGGTTGCAAGAACACTATTTAAAAGGGAAGAGCTTTGAGGAATACAAGCCAAACTTGGAGAATTCTAGTACGACCAGATACTGGAAAACTCTAGTGCAGTTGAGAATGAAAATGGGAACTAAGTTGATAGAGTGTGTGAATCAGAAAGGTAAATTCTGCACAAGAAGAGCATATGATGTTCTGAAAGGAGTGACACCATAAGATATTTGGGCAAAATTGGTATGGAGTCCTAAGCTGTTACCTAAGCATAGCTTCTTCCTCTGGATGCTACTCAGGGGAAGATTATCTACCATCACCAGATTGCAATCCAAAGGCATGTTACCTGGCCTGCCAAACAGATGCAAAATGTGTGAAGAAAACAGCCAGGAAACAGTCCAGCACCTGTTTGTGACTTGCCCCTTTGCTAGGAAATTACAAGCTTCATTGAGCTTGCCCCTAGGAAGAAATTTCAGAGACTGTAAAAGGCTCCTGAAGGTGACAGGAAACAGGAAGCACAAGAGGAAATTCTCCATTCTGGTTAGTTACTTCTACCAGATATGGATGGAAAGAAACAAGAGAGTGTTTCAGCAAAGGGAGAAGACAGTGGAAATAGTACAATCTATGGTGGAGGGAGTATGTTATTATAGTTTCAGTAACCTAATGGCATCTCAAAACTAGATTATACTTGTAGATCAAGATTTTCATGCCTTTTACTTTTATAGCTTTTAGCTTCTTTTTATTTGTCTAAACAGTGAATGTAGTAGGGCCAGGAGTGATGGCAAAAACTTGTAAGACACTTGTTTGGAATGAAATGAATACAATCTTTCCATCAAAAAGTTTTCTTTTACTTTTCTTTATTATTAATTTCATGTTTAATTATTTCTTTGTTTTTAGTATGTTTAGTAGCCAGGTTAGTTTCCTGTAAGGGTTTTGAAGCATTAACTATGATTCATATGTGATGTGCTTGATAATTATTTTGTATGGAATCCTTGTTATTTTTTGTATAATGTTTAATTCTGAATTACTTGAGATCTAATCAATCTTCTGTTATTTGGAATAGTACCAATTGAGTTCCTCTATTTATCCGTACCTAGAGGGTAGATTCAATTAGTTGCGAAACTGAAAGCCAATAGTTGGGAATATGGGGTAGAAATTTTGTGACAGATATTGTGATTATAAATTATCTGAATCGGGTTCCTTTGGTGCTTAATGCTGTTGAGATATTTAATCTAGGTCTAGACTATTCCAGCTAGATTGTATCTTAATTAGAGAAATAGTCAGTTTAGCTAATCTTGCTGGCCATCGACAGGGTAAGAAGAAATTGGACTGGGTGTACTATTCTCGAAGGTCTATAACTGATTGGATACAACTTAATAAATTACTAAGCCTGTGATTGAATGAATTATATGTTAATGTGGATTTACCGATTATCGGATTGCATTATGTGAGTGTCTTCGTGTTCTTTGCATAGTTTATTTTAATTGTCATTTGCATTCTTAGTTTAGTTTAATTTAGTTTTTACGAATTTAATACAAACCCTCTCAAAACATAAAAGTCATTGCTAACCAAAAGCTGCATTAGAAATAAGAATCTGATTACACTGTTTCTCCAGGGATCGACCCTACTTACTATATAATTTAATTTAAAACTAATTGTTGATAGGTTTATTTGATAGAAAAACGACCTATCAATGGTGGATGTCTATCATAGGATAGGATCCCCGTTGGAGATGCTGTTAAGAACATCGTCTCCTTGGCGATGATGATAATCCTGGGGAATTTTACGACGGGTTCTTCCAGCAGTCTATAGCCATTATAGCTTTCTCATCTTAGGTCTAGTAGCAGTCATTATATATATGCACTTATCTGGTTCTTTGTCCCAAAGACTACCTTTACCCCAGTTGCCGACATGCTAGGTGTTTGGAGAATCATTGGTTCTGGAGGCGCTAATCCAACCAACTACAGATGGGGCGGGGCCTATGGGAGACTTTCAAACATCACCCAGTCATCACCACAGTCCGAGGGTGAGATTATTTTAATAAAAGTTTGCAATATAAGGGTAAAATCAATTTGAGACATTGAAATTTAAGAGTTTGTTAGAGCATCTCCAATGATAGTGGATTAAATAATGCTTTTAAAGTTTTACATCATAAACTTTGATGAAACGTGCACCAACAATGGATGTACCTTTAATATCAATTAATAAGTCCACACATTATTCAAATATATTTTTTTTATAAAATTTCAATTTCATGTAAAGTTAAAATAATAATATAAAAAAACGCTTATTCTATAATAACACATCAATATTAATATAAAATAAATATTATTTGATGAGATAATTCATTGATATGTATTTATATGAATAAAATAATAGGTTTTTGAATATTTATTTGTGTATGTGGTGATGATATTCGTTAAAAATGATTTTGAATACATGTCCTATACAATATTTTCAAATTTGAAACTAATCGGATGATTATTATAATATTTTCAATTTGATGCTAATTGAAAATACGGATCACAATGCGACGGGTTTATGTGGATACCCGTCCAATAATTTTTATAATTATGCATTGATGATTTTTATTTTATATTTATATCGTTAGTTAAAAATATATTTTATATAATTATTTAATGATGGGGATAGTATTTTCAATTATATATTTACATCATGAGTTACCAATATATTTCATACAATTTATTTGATTGACGTACATTAATGACTCTATAAATGATAAGTAATTTCGAATGGTAGTGTCATCTATAAAAAAAAAAAGATTTTGCTCTGCCCTCTCTCTTCGATTACAACCCACGCCCCCCCAATAAACATGTTTTCTGCCTTCCTTTTTGACCGTTACTAGCAAGGATTCCACTGATAACATCCACAGAACAGGTCTCTCATGGAGGAGCCGCCGCAACCACACGGCGGCGCCACCGCCGGAAAAACCTTCAGCCAAATTTTATCATCAGGAATTCTCCCACTTCCCCCCCCCTCTTCTTTCTAATCCAGAAATTCGCCCCATCACCAACTTCAATGGAAAGAAATCATGTATGTACGATCGAAACTCTGTCCAAATACTCTCCAGTCACTACAATAACGCTCTCATTGGAAAGTTCCAAAGGGCCAAACCATTAATGGCAAACATTCAGGCTGCTTTTCAAGCTATTGGGTTCACCGAAAGATTTCAAATCGGCTCGCTTGACTATAAGCATGTGCAGGAACAATCTGACTACCAAAAGTGTTGGCTGAAATCCTTTTGGACAGTAGCCGGCGCATCCATGAAGGTCTTAAAGTGGTCACCTAAATTTTCCCCGGAGCATGAATCTCCGGTTGTGCCTGTTTGGGTGTTGGTAAGAGATATTCCCGTTAACTACGATAATACAACTATGCTTGAAGATGTTGGAAATCAGATAGGGAAATTTATAAAGGTTGATTCTGCCACAAGCCAAATTACTAGGCCATCCACTCTCAAAATTTGTGTGGAAGTAGACCTTACTGAAGAATTGATTAGCTCAATACAGCTTGGCTGCCCGGAGGATTTTAAGGACTGTAAATTGAGTACCTGAATCTCCCTCACTACTGCAAGCATTGCAGAAAGTTGGGTCACTCTGACAACAAATGCAGAATGCAACATCCTGAGCTCAGGAAGGCTTGGGCACAGAGATGGAGGGCTAGCCAATCTCACTCACAACAGCATGCTCCATAACAAGCAAGCTCATCTGGCCTCACAGCAAATGAGAAACTTTTGGTTGTTCAGAAGAAAGCTAAGGAAAAAGAAGTATTGGTACTATGATGGTGCCATATCAACCTCCCCCAAAGCCTGCTGATGTGATCAAAGGAGTCAACAAGCAACTTGTATCCTTCTTCTCCCTTGATGAGTTAGATATTGATGGTTTCAAAAGAATTTCCAAACATAGCAATCACTCACACTTGCACAAGTTTTCTACAAAGTTATCAATTATGGTAGATCACCCTCTAGCTATAATACCATATAAATCTATGGAATTGTCCAATTCCTTTTCACTACTTGAAAAGTTGAAGTTGAGATTGATCATGGCAACATTGTGGAAGATCCAGATCAAATGCTTCCTATCACTGAAAAGTTGAATAATCAGGTGGCTCTTACTCCCTTGAAGGACAAGAACCAAATGAACAATATTCAGGAGGAAAATTTCCCTCCCAAAACAGGTAACTTCTCAGCAGTTACAGGCAAGACTGCTGAGTCCCACACTCCATAATCCTCTCAACAAAAAAGTGGTCTATCTGATTTCAGTAGATCACTTAGACCAAGACCAAAAATAAACTATTTTTAATGGTTAATTACACACTTATTTCAAAAATGTTAGTTCTGAATGTAAGGGGATATGGTACATCCATTGACAGGCTTAGATTCCTAATTAATGTACATCAGGTTTCAATATTATGTGTCATAGAACCAATGCATGATAACATAGATATCACTAATCTTCAAATAGCAGCTGATAATGTTAAAATTTGGCTCTTTTATAGAAACAGTGTTACTATTGACATTCTATCACAATCTGACCAGTTCATTCAGGTCTAGATCACTGATAAAATTTCACTGGTTAACTGGAACTCAGTCTTTGTATATGCACACACAACTAGAGTGCCCAGACAGAATTTATGGGCTAACCTCCTTAATCTTCCACTCACTCCAACAATATTTGCAGGTGACTTTAACACAGTTGCTTCAGTGTCTGAAAGGATGGGTAGACACAATCCTCCACTGCGCAATATCAGTGAATTTAGGAATTTTATAGAGGGCAGACAATTGCAGGACATCCCCACAGTTGGAAGCAGATATACATGGACTAATAACAGAGTTATGGAAGACAGGCTACTACAGAAATTAGATAGAGCAATGTGCAGCCTTGACTGGATCAGCAAATTCCCTCACTCTTCTGTTCATGTACTTAATAGAACCACCTCAAATCACAATCCACTGTTGATTTCAATCCAAGATTCAGTGGAACAATCCCCAAAGGCATTTAGATTCCAGGAAATGTGGACTGGCAGACCAGATTTCCTTGAATTAGTCAAAAACAGTTGGGAGCTACCATCACAACTTTCAGGCATGTGCAACATGGTTTTTAAGCTTAAGAGATTGAAGATTCAGCTAAAGCAATGGAATAAAGAATCTTTTGGGAATGTCCATCAGAATTTAATAGAAGCTTAGAATAAGGTGGCAGCTATGGAAGAGGCATATCAACAATCTGGGAGTGAAGAGGAAATGATCAACTTGAATAGAGAGAGGGCTTTACTAATCAGATCAGAAAAGGAATCTACAGTATTTTGGAGACAGAAAGTAAGTGTTAAGTGGTTGAGAGAAGGTGATGCAAACTCCAGTTACTTCCACAATGCAGTCAGAGAAAAGAGATGTAAAGCTAGGATCACAAAGGTTAAAGATGGTAATGGGAACTGGTTATCAGAACCAGATGAGATCAAGCAAGAAGGGGTCTGATTTTATGAGGATTTACTGAATGAAAAAGAGGAGGAAATGGACCACTCTGGACAGTATCATAGCCACTTTATGAATGTCATCCCCACAATGATCACTGCAGAGGACAACTGCTCCTTATTGAAACCTTTGGATATGGAAGAATTGAAAACAACAACCTTTGGTCTCAACAGAGATGGTACCCCAGGACCGGATGGCTTCTCTGGGCATTTCTTCACCAAATGTTGGGACATTATAAGCTAAGACCTACTAGACTCTGCCATAGAATTCATGGATGGAAAGAAACTTCCAAAAGCCATCTCTAGCACCTGGCTGGCCCTAATTCCAAAGAAAGAAAACCCTGCCTCATTTGGTGACTACAGACCTATTAGGCTCCAATCAGAACCCTAAAAATCTTATTGTAAAGCTTGACATGCATAAAGCTTTTGATAGGGTTTCTTGAGCCTTCCTTAACTCAGTTATGCTCAAGATGGGATTCCATGGAACTTTTGTTAGGCTGATTCTGCAAAATATTGAGGCTGCTATGTTTTATGTGCTTATAAATGGTGCAGCAACTGGTTTCTTTACTTCAACCAGAGGGATCAAACAGGGAGATCCCATCTCCCCATTCCTCTACAACATCATCACTGAAGCTTTTTCTAGAGGTGTTAAGGAATTTATAAGGTTACAATACATAGAAAGTTTTGCAATGCCTAGAAATGTCAGTACTATCTCCCACCTAATGTATGCTGATGATACAACCATTTTCATTAGTGGGAGGAAGAGGAATCTTAGGAGGCTAAGGTCTTTATTACAAGCTTATGAGTCATTTCCTGGACAGAAGATTAACTACTCAAAATCTGAGTTCTTCATCCACCACAGAACTGCATCAGACAAGATCAGGGTGACTAGAAGAATACTGGGAATGAGACTTGGTAAAATGCCATTTAATTATCTTGGTGTCCCAGTATTTAAGGGGAGAAACTTGGTGAAACATTATTTCCCCCTTCTGGAAAGAATGGAAAAACCAACTCAGAACTGGAAAAATCAGTGGTCAACCTCTGCTGGTAAAGTTATATTGATTAACCATGTTTTGTTGGCTATACCTACCCACACAATTGCAGTACTTAAACCCCCAAAATTAGTAGTAAAGAGGATGGAAAGAATCTGCTTAATGTTTTTCTGGGGTGAATCTGAATTTGGGCAAAGAAGAAGTTGGAGGAAATGGTCAGGGTTGTGCCTTCCAGTTGCAGAAAATGGGCTTGGAATTAGGGATATCAGAACAGTGATTGATGCCTTCTTTTGCAAAATTTGGTGGAAATTGCAACATAATACAACCCTCTGGACTAAACGTCTCTGGTCTCTACCTCAAACTTACAAAGCATCACAGACCTGGTCCAGGATTTGTGATATCACTGAGGTGGCCAACTCTCATTCACAAGTTTTGGTGGGTAAGGGAAACAACCCCTTTTGGGATGCCAATTGGCTAGGTGATAGAGCTCTTTATTATAAATGGCCTCAACACATTGATCTCCCCTTCCCTGAGATTACTATTTCTGAATTCTTTAGCAGAAAGGGGTTCTACATTAATTTGCTGGAGCCATATCTGGCTACCAACCTGATTCTTGTTTTGCAGGCAGCAGAACTCATATATGAGCACCAGGATAGGCTCATTTGGAAGCCGGGAACAAATGGTGAATTTTCCATCAAGTCAGCATACCAGGCAATCAGACAAAGGCAACCCCCTCTGGCACACATTGACAAATCCTGGGACACAGCTCTACCAAAAAAGGTATCCATTTTAATTTGGAGAATGAGGAACTCTCTCTTGCCTTTCCCAGAGATCCTAGTCAATCTAGGATTCCACTTCCCATCCAAATGCATATTATGTAGCAACCAGGATACTATAGAGCATTACTTTAATAAATGTCTGGTTAATGGTCAAGTGTGGTCACAAATACATAGAGTTTTGTTAATTCAACCACCCACCTTCCTGAATTTTAGAGCAAGATTACTTTACAATCTATCATGCAAGGGTCTCTCCAAAGCCCATTCAGCGGTGATCAGAATCACTGCTGTAGTGACCTTCTGGAAACTGTGGATAAGGAGAAACAGACTCTTGTATGATGAGTTTAAATTTTCAACCTCTGAAATATGTTGCAAAATTATTAAACAAGTCTCAATACTTTTTATAGCACATCATTTAGTTGGAAACTCTGTCAGGAACCATTTTTTGATTAACTCAAATCCGGTACCTTTTCTGAGACAGAAAAGACCAAAGTTGATTAAGATCATTAAGTGGTTTCCTCCAGATAGAGGCCTAAAAATTAATGTAGATGCTTCTTATAAGAATGGACAGTGTGGGATAGGAATTATTGTAAGGAATGCACAGGGTGCCACAAAAACTATAAGGATGAAATATTTGCCAGCAACCTCTCCTCTCCATGCTGAGTTTCTGGCAATAAAGGAAGGACTCACAGAAACTTCTCAAGGAGATCCAGCATCCTTCTGCATTGAATCTGACTGTTTGCTTGCAGTAAAAGGTATTTCTGAACCTGTTACAACAGTCTGGAACCTTTACTCCATCTGTACTGACATTAAAAATATGAAGGCCATCATTCCCATTACACATATTTTAAGGGAGGGTAATAAACATGCTGATTACCTTGCAAAAAGATGCCTTGAATTGTGCTTAAATGAGACACTAAATTTTAATCAAGCCCCTGTGATTTACTCAAAGGCTTACTTAGGCTTGACAGGCTGGGAATGGCCTCATGCAGAATTATATGAAACAGTTGCTACTAATAGCTCTGTCACATGTGCAGGTGGAGTATTCTGTTCACAAATCTGGAGTTTTTGGACACAAATAATCAAGACAGGAAAGACATGGACATTACATGGAAGCTGCATTATTGCAATACTATAGACTGCATAACAATTTTTTGTGTAAATATTGCCTTTGCTAATGGGAATATTCTGATTTTTCATTCCTTCGGGTGGCTAAGTTGTACTTCGGTCTTTGTTGACTCGATAACTAAGTTGCTCCCCGTTTGTGTAATGAAATCAGAATATCACATAATCATTAGCAAGGTCTTAGGGAATAGGCATTCTTTTTGGCCATCCTTTTTTAGCTTTTGGAAGCTTAAATGATTCACAAGCTCATTTGTATTAACATTTTATGCCTAAAGGCATATTAAGTGATTTGGGGAGTCAAATAAATTTCCTACACCAATGGTGGTTTTATTTAAAAAAAAAAGAAGAAGAATAGCAGTGTCATCTATTTTAGTGTTAGAAGAAACTAGTATAATGTCCGTGTCTATGCATGGATGTGTATTCATAAATTATTATTACATGCATATTAATTTAGAAAAGATAATTATTATGAATGGATAATTTCATTTAATTTTAGAATTCTGCAAATGATCTAGAAATGAATGACATAAACACTTACTATTTACATGATGCGTGAATCATAAACCATGTCGGATGGATATACTCAAGAACGAAAAATCTATCAATTTTGTCAAAGTCATACTTTCCTACACAAAGAATACATTTTATCCACACAAAAAATCTCTCCTAGTTTGAATAAAAACTCACAAAATCTCCACAGATCACTCCTACACTTCCACACAGATCTCAAAAATGTCTTCTTCCAATTTCCAACTGTACTTCATCTATTCCCATTGATCGCCCCCGGCCATATGATACCCATGATCGACATAGCCAAGCTGCTCGACGAACGACATGCGCAGGCCACCATTGTCACCACTCCGATCAGCGCCAATAAAACGATCAACTGCGCCATCGGATCGATCGAACCTCGATCCAAATCCGATTCCTTGAAGTACGTTTTCTGGCACAAGAAGCCGGATTACCCGAAGGCTACAAAAATCTAAATTCCCATCTTACGCTATTGCGATATGAGTAGAGATCCGCAAACACGAATCTAAGAGGTCGTTTGTTGGAGGTAAGATATGTAGAAATTTGAAAATCCCATGAATTAAAATTCCACAAGTTGTTTGGTTGGCAAAAAATATGGGAATTTCATCTTTCTAGGAATTTCAAATTCCCACACAATGGTGGAATTTCCTTACCTTGGTCCACCTAGGTAAATAGAAATTCATGGGAATTTCTTTCTTCCACATCCCAACCAAACAATAATTTTCAAATCATGGGAATTTAAAATGATGTAGGAATTTCATCTTCCTACAGAATTAATCTCCTACATTCAACCAAACGATCTCTAAGTAGTAAGAAATCGCCAATGTTGTCTCCTTGTCCGGACATCAAATAAACTCTTGAAAAATATATATTATTGATAATTGAAAACTGTCAAACACTGAATGTAAAATCCCTATAAATGCTAAGACTAAATCATATGAGAAATCGTAATGTAAAATTAAAACGGAATATTAAAACTATTCTAATTCTCAAAAGAAAAATAATTAAACTATTTAAGAAAGTCTTGAAAATTGATTCCATGGAAGGAAGGGAGAACACTGACAATCATTGGGAATTCATCCTACATCAGTTTCCTTCTTTAAGCATGGTCGAAAGCCTTGTTCCGTAATGAACCCCTTCAACCCGACCCGACTTGCTTGATTTCCGACATGGGTTTTCCCTGAACAACCCAGATTAATTGCTGAAAGGTTGCAGATTCTGAGTTTTGTGTTTCATGGTACGTGCTGCTTCTTCCTGTTATGCTCCTACAACGTTGTAAAGTCAAATATTGTTCAAAGCATTGGCTCAGATAAGGAGTACTTTTCTGTGCCGGGACTGCCGGATAAGATCGAAATCACGAAATCACATATCATGGGCATTGCAAATGCAAATTCGAAGTCGGATGCGTTTAGGGAAGCTGAGGAGAAATCATACGGTGTGGTGGTCAATGGGTTTGATGAAATGGAGCCTCAGTATGTTGATGAGTACAGAAAAGCAAGTGGCGAGAAAGTTGACAGAGGAAATAAAGCTTTGGTTGATGAGAGAACCTGCCTGGATTGGCTCGATTCTCGAGATCCTGGATCAGTTATTTACGCCATTGCAGATTATGGAGGTTGCATAGGCCTGGAAGCTTCAAACAGGCCCTTCATATGGGCATTTGTTGTTGGGAATGGAGAGCTGGAAAAACTGATTTTTGAGGATGGATTTGAAGAGAGGGTTTCAGACAGGCACCGCAGGTGATGATCCTGTGCCACAAGGCGATTGGAGGGTTCCTGAATTCAGCGCTGGAGGGGATTTCAGCCGGCCGGTGTGCCGATGGTGACATGGCCACAGTTTGCCGAGCAGTTCCATAACGAGAGGCTGATCGTCGATCTGCTGAAGTTTGGAGAGTGAGTGTGGGAGCTGGTGGGATGGTGAAATGAGGAGAGGATGATAAGGCTGGGATATTAGTCCATAGAGATGATGTTCAGAGAGCTTTAGCAGCTTTAATGGAGGAAGCTGATGATGAAGCTGATCCTAGAAGAAGAAGGGCTAGAGCTGGGAGAAAAGTCAAGAAAAGCAGTTGAAGATGGAGGTTTTTCTTGCACCGACATTTCACTACTAATCCATGATTTCATCGAACAGTAAAAACTCATGCCATAAAGACTGTCACGATTTTTACTATTGTTCCATTCCATCGTGTATCTATTTGTTTAGTGTAATATAAGGCTTAGACCTTATTTGTATGTCAATTTTATTTAGTTCAATCTAGTATGTATAGTTTGATTAAATCAATCTAATTCTTTTATAATAAATTAATTTTCATTAATTCTTATATAATACCCTGGTACTTGGTAGGCTGGTACACCTTGCATGTGCCATTCAACTATTCAAGTATAGTGTATGTGCATTACATATGTTACAGAATTCACAACTATAAAAAATGCACATTTGCTTTATTTAAAATGTTGGATAGTGTATCCTTGATTTAACTTGTAAGATTAAAAAGACTAACGTTATGGTCGAGTTTAAATGGTGTTGTGTTTTGTTGAATAAAATAATATATATATATATGAGTTGAAAATTGATGAGATGACATTAATATGATGAAATAAATTCAATTCACTTATGAATTCAACTTACTAGATTACATGAATGTTTTTGTTACAAGTTCACTCGATTTTAATTTATTTTACATAATCTTCATTTGAATAATGTTCAATTTTGATCATTAAATCAAAACAATGCTAACATTCCTAAAAAACAATATTTTTTGTCAATATATATTAATTTTGTCTTGAAACTTAGCTATATTAAAAACAACTTATTAGAACTGAATTTTTTTGAAAAATGTTGTTTGAAAGATTGCTGATTAGTATTGATCAAATAATATATTGAAATATACTGAAATAAATCGAATTAGACAGTAGGTAAGATCTTTGTTCAATTAAATAGTTTAGTTCAGTTCTCTTGTTTGGTTGAAAAACATATAAACAAGAGATAATAATGACTAAGTTTTGTGATAAAAACAAACATTTATATGAATGGATTTGCATCCAATTGTTTTTATCAATACAAAAAGTACAAACATTCAAAATTAGAGATTATCATATCCTTTCCTAAAAAAAAGAGAGATTATTATATCCTGGATATTTTTAGAAACAGAACCCTATCCTGAATTTCCCTACAAAATCGGAGCCATTAACAATAAATTGCCAAAGACTACAAAAAATTAACTAAGAATGACAAAACAGAAATTAAAATTTAGCATTATCCACTACTATTATTTTTTTTTGTAAGAAACATCGATTTTCGAGAAAATCAAAGATAATTTTAAATAAAATATACTATTTACATCTATCTAACCCATTTTTACAACATTAATATGTATTCCTTACCTTATTAAATGTAAAATAAATATTTATTATATTTTTCTACTTCTAGACATAAATAGTAATATTGTATAGTTTTAGATAATATGATACTTGTCATTTTTTGTAATTAAAAAAAATAACAGCAATAAAAATTACACATTTCTAAAATTATTTTGTTAAAATAGAATAATAATAATATCAAGATTACCCTTCAATTATTACAAATATTAATTTATATGAAATTCATAATTTAAAATTATCGCTAATATTTCTAATAAATTTAAATACAAATTTCTACTTTACCGTCAAAACTAATTAATCTATCCACTCTTAATATTGACATGCTTATTCTATATTTTGTATATTAAATGCGAGTTGGAGTTGGTTGGGTGATACCAACTAATTTTTGTACATTTTTTATCAATTTATTAATTTTTAATATTAATGAGATTTAAAATGTAGTATCAAATAAAATTTGATAAAAACATATCTAATAATATATAACTTATCTGATATAAATAGTATAAACAATCATAATATAATAAAATATACCTTACTATACAAGTATTAGGTATGGTAAATGTAAATAGCAATTCTATTTAAACCAATTGATACATATAACAGAACAATAAAAAAACAAAATAAACATGTTTATACAGAGAAAAGTAAGAGTTCAACTCCTTGTTAGTGCCACTCTTGGAACCAGGACACATGATTCCCATAATCGACATGGCTAAGGTTCTGGTACAGCGATTGCGACCATGATCATTGTGGAGGTGAATCTAGAAATATATTTATGTTATAATAATATTATATATAAAAATTATATTAACTTATTAAATTAAATAATATTTTATTATAATATTTTTTGACACATACTGTCGGTCACACATTATAATCTCAAAATCTTCTATAACATCTTCATCATTCACAGTTACAAATAAGTCTCAGTCTGAAAAATTAACTAAGCAATTATTCAACAATTCATCACC
Source organism: Sherardia arvensis (assembly GCA_948330725.1). NCBI lineage: Eukaryota > Viridiplantae > Streptophyta > Magnoliopsida > Gentianales > Rubiaceae > Sherardia > Sherardia arvensis. Next base: position 34,993,471 of record OX415236.1, read on the forward strand.
CATACCATTACTCAACTTGTTTTTAATGACTAAATATGCTAGGGAAAGAGCCAACTTGCTATGATTTAGGTTTGAAACTGATCTTTTCTTTTCATTTGTATAAATGACTATGTGTCTTGTTTTTGTTTATGATAATATCAACTCTTCTTTTCTATTAATTAAAAGGTAATATTATTATTTTTATATGTGTGATGCGTCCGTCTGCGTCTAATTTGTTTTCGTTTTTAGTTTTATTAAATTAATTAACTTTCTTTTTTCAGTTAATAAATTTATATTTCTGATTAAATCAACTCTTATTTTCTGTTAATGGAAGAGTTATATTTCTTTTACATGTGTGATGTATCACAATTTTTATATGGGGTAACATACATGCTAATACTAGTTAATTTTTTTTTACTATGGAATAATACATATTACCCCATGCTACTAACTACATCTGCCTTTTCACCTGACCACCGGCGATCGCTCGAGCGGCGGAATCCGGCCTCTCGATCAGGATTCTTGAGCTCGAATTCCCGGCCGAGGAAGTAGGCCTGCCAAAAGGATGCGAATGTGCCGACAACCTCCAATCGTACGACCTAGTCAAAAACATGCGATCTGCAATCGATATTCTCCAAGATCCCATTGAGAAGATCATTCAAACTCAAACTCCCAGCCCCTGCTGCATAATCCGGGACTAGAATTACCCATGGGATGAAGATGCAGCAAGAAGACGTAGAATTCCATGGATTTCCTTTGACGGAATGAGTTGTTTCACTCAGCTCTGCGGTCATATGTTGAACTCCACAAAAGTTGAGGAAACCACCTCTGAGGGAGACACTTTCCTCGTACCTGGAATGGGGGAGGGATCGAGTTTACGAGATCGCAGCTTCCTTGATCGCTAATCAATTGCCTTAATGATGGTACACAAGAGAGGGTGGATAATGTTCGAGTCGGCGAAACGGAAGCTTATGGTACGGTGGTGAACAGTTTCCAGGAGCTGGAAGGAGAATTTGCAGATGAATTCATGAAACTGAAGAAAGGTAGAGTTTGGTGCATCGGGCCGTTATCTTTATGCAACAAGAACAATTTAGACAAATCTGTGAGGAAGTAGTCAAAACCAGGGGTGGATTATGCAATGGCCGTGAAACAACTATCAATAGATCTACTGTTATTTTACGTTTAATTATGTGGTTACTTACCTGTGACGAGCATGTTTAAATATGGTGGCAGTATGTTTAAACATGGTAAAATTAAAGACAGAAACACACAGAATTGTTTACGCAGTTCGGTGATGAAAACACCTACATCTGCGAGGCCTTGCCCAGTCTAGAAACCATTCATTAGATAATCAATATAGTGTACAAATCTCCTCACTTCTACCTATCTATGATTACCTCTAGTAGTGAACTTGTGAGCACCCCTCACTTGCCGGTCAACGTCAAGCTCCTCACTTGACAAGGTCGAGCTCCTCACCCAACTTTCTGATGACTACCTCTCCCGAGGATATTATGGCCGTGGTTCTAGACTTGACGGTGAACAAGATCCCGTTGCGGTTGATTGCTGAATTGCGACTGCTCCACTCGAAAGTATCCTTGACCGGATTTTTTAATCTCTAAATCCGTGGTTGAATTCGAAGCCTTCGTTCTTCTTTTATAGTGCATGTTGTACCTTCAATAACGTACAACCCTAATCTATTCTTCTATAACTGAATATTACAATTTCCAAATACAATATAGAAAAAGGAATAGACTAGATCTCTTTCCAATTATAAAGCTATGCCTAACTAATTCTTCCTTAATAATTCCGTAGACAATATTTAATCTTCCATAATTGAATTGGACGAGAATAGATGACTTGGAATCTTCTGTATTTAATCTTCAATACCCGGAAATAAATCGTTCTTCCATAACCATGTAATCCGACCGATACAAAGATTCAAAATCCATAAATAACTTTCCTGAGCATGTTAAAACATGCTTCCGTATTTAACAAAAATGCCAACTTAAAAGTATGGACTTTACAATCTCCCCCTTTAGCATTTTGTGAACCCATCTTCATTTTGATGTTATACGAATATTGAGTCAATCAAACCCCCTTAATATCAGACACCAAACATATCAAAAGAACTTCAAATCACATAATAAGGGTAATCCGAATACCAAAAAATCCAAACTACATCCCATGAAAAATTATTACAATAATCCAGAATAAGTAAAATTCAAATGGATCAAAAGTCATCAAAATATCTCCCCATTGGGGTCAAAACATGCCAAAGTGGCATCTGAAGCAAATAAAACACCATTTCATAATATGTGCAACTCCAGTAACTTCCGAAACAAATATATCACCATGTTATAACATGTTCAACTCCAGTTAAAAGTTTTCGTCGGATTGGCTGTCTTGTTAGAACTAACATAAGAGCTTATTGCATCAAATAATCCAGTATCCTTCATAAATCTTGCAACAGCATATACAAACTTCTCAGTCATTCTATTTTCCACTTGCAACTTATTTGGCCACAAAGCATGATAAAACCTCCTTATTTATAAAATTTCTCAGAAAAATCTAACTCTCAGCAGAGAATTATCATCGTCGGTTCTCAGTTTAGACCTCACAGCTGGACCTTGTACTTCATCAAATTCATCTTCTTCAGTAGCTGCAGATCTCCTACTCTTCTTCCTCTGTTTCTTCTTGCTCAAAGAGGGAGACAAAGCTCCAAAAGCAATATTGGAGTCCAGACTTGACACATTAGCATAGACTTCTCCAACTTATGAAAGGCTTTAGGGAATTTAAACTTAGACTGGGGCTTCTCAATTGTCAAATCCAATCTCTGTCCACTGCCTAAGGCTAACAACCCAGTCACAGCAGTTAAATCATCACCAATAACTCCCCCTAAATCAGAGCCGATAGAATTTGAGCTAGCCATCTCAAGTTTAAACACACACTCAGCAGATTTACCAAAACTCCAAGAAATCTCAATCCAATCAAAACCCTAGATTCAATGGCTACTTGCAACCTTCAATATATATATATATATATATATATATATATATAAAACAACACTGATTTTTAGCAAAGATATGTAAAGAATACCTTCACTACTAGATGACACCCCCATAGGCACCGGTATTTTCGCACCGGTAAATAGAAACCGGTGCTGCTTAAATATTCGCACCGGTAAAAATGATTATGGAACCAGTTTGTAAAGTTACCGGTGCTAATTAATAATTGTGACACCGCAATCATTGGCATACTGGTGCCGTCCATTTTTACCGGTGCGATGATAATTTATGGCACCGATATAATAGCACCGTAAGACATGTACCGGTGCTAATCAATAATTGTGGCACCGCAATCGTTGGCATACCGGTGCCGTCCATTTTTACTGGTGCGATAATAATTTATGGCACCGATATAATAGCACCATAAGACATGTACCGGTTCTAATCAATATTTGTGGCACCGCAGTCATTGGCATACCGGTGCCGTCCATTTTTACCGGTGTCATGTTAATTTATGGCACCGATATGATAGCACCGTAGACATATATCGGTGCTAATAATTGTGGCACCGCAATCATTGGCATACTGGTGCCATCCATTTTACCGATGCCTTGTTAATTTATGGCACCGATATGATAGCACCGTAGACATGTAACAGTGCTAATCAATAATTGTGGCACCGCAATCATTGGCATACCGGTGCCATATTAATATATGACACCGTTATGATAGCACCGTAGACATGTACCGGTGCTAATAATTGTGGCACCGCAATCATTGGCATACCGGTGCCGTCCATTTTACCGATACCATGTTAATTTATGGCACCGATATGATACACTACAAGAAAAACAAGATTTAGCAACCAAATACAGTTAAACTTTGATTAATGAATACTCTTGGCACCATCATAAAAATATTCATTTAGCGAGGTTATTCATTTAGGCAGTATTGAAAATTTTTATTAGTATTACATGAATTGTAGCTGTATGTGTAGTAATTACAAAAATATACATATGTGCATTAAAGAATAGAATTGAATAAAATTGGCAAAACTGGACTAAAACCCTGGTAGGTTTGTAACCAATCCCTACGCCTTTAACCATCTCACCATCGAAGAACATTTGACATGTGAATATGCTTTGATATATATAACCACCGTAATTTTGGAAGTTTGTTAAAAATTTATGGTGATTTTTTCATTTTTGGATAACATATATGTTGATTTTATAGAATTATGATATTGAACATTTGTTTTTGAAGAGTATAATTTCGTTTTTGCTCGTTATGTTAAAATTAGCTTAATCAAATTAACCAGTCAAAAAATAAATTTCACTTGTTTTACCACATATAATAATGCTTAAATCATATTTAAACTTTTATGAAATTTGTACTTTAATTTTATTGACGCTATTTAACTAATAGAATGAATTGTGCTGAATGAAATTGAGTTCAACTAATCAATTGTCTAGCATCTATTTACTTTTTAGGAACTCTAATTATATATATAAATTGAGTTAAACAAGCCAAAAATCTTTTTTCATTTAAATGTCTATAAACTCTTAAAAACTGAGTTTAACTAATCACATATTAGATCATATATACTATAAATTTCAACAAATGTCGATTTTTACATAGAATGTTGACATTACCTTATTGAATATACTGATCAAAGGTCAAAATTTACTTAATTATAACTAATCTGACTTTAACTAATCAAAAATCAATTCTTACATCACTTTCTATAGCCGATACCTAATTGAACTGATTAGAGGACAAAAACTTTTCCGACGATAATTAATTTAACTTTAACTTATGAAGAGTCAATGTTAATTGCCTTCATATAATCACAATTGAATTTAATTAAACAAATGTCAGCTAACACAAATTATAATGTGTATACATACCTAATTAAAAATCAATATTTAACTTGAACTTGTATACACACTAACTAATATTAGAGTAATTAATCAAATGTCAAATCTTATTTGATTATGTGTAAGTACAATTGAAACTAATTATATTAAGTTTAACTTATAAAGCATTAACCTTAATGTCAACACATACTTATATATTTGCATAATATCAATTCTATTACGTAAAGTGAGTTTAACAAAAGTCTCACTTATGAAGTTTATTAGCTACCTTAACTAGTAGAGATGAGCTGAAAGGTGATGAGCTAAAAATTGTTGAAAGAATGTTCAATTGTGAAAGAATAAGATGTCAAATTGGAAATTGTTGAATTGAGAATTGCTGAAATATGCTGAAAGTGTTGAGTTTGAACTTTTAATAAAACTCTTTAAATAATAGTTTAATAACCAGTCAAACACTAATAACTCCATTAAATTTAACTTAATTGACTTTAAATAAAAATTAAATTAGATGATAAACATTATGAGAAAGACATAATTTATTTTTTAAGTTTGATATTCACGAAACAAACTCTATGTTGTTTTGAGTAATTGAGTTGGTAATAATAATGTTAATAAAACAAATAATGAAAATGTATTTATAATAATATAATAAGTATAACTTATCTTTTTCGTAAAAAATAATATTTTGAATAAAAACGTATTCATTGTATTTGTGTAATCGAGTAGTGATTAAATAATACTAAATAATTCTAAAATAAAAATAAACAAAAATGTATATATTTTGAATTGATCTAAACCATTAATGAATTTATACAAATAATCTCAACCATTAATTCCTTGACTATATAAAAGCAATCTCAAAGGATAAATAGGCTGAGCCCTTATCCATATTATCTCGTTATCTTCTTCAGAGTCACCGCCTGCGCTTCCGCCGCCCTCCGCCAGCAGAGTCGCCGAAGGATGGATCCTCCAGGCCGGAAATAGCAGGCCCGTACCGATTCAGGCCAAGTTTATGCCAGAAAGGGATGCTGTAATCATGCTTCTCGATCCTGGTCAGGCTGAGGAGCTCGTCGGCGATCCGCTCGAGCTTTTGGGTCCCGACGTCGGTGGAGAGCGGCCGCGTGAGAAATTGGTTCCGGTGGGCGAGGAAGGCGAGTCAACTCAGTTGGTGCTTGAAAGGATCTGGAGGATGATGTGTGTTCCAGAGCGTTTTTTTTCAAGTTGAAAAAGGGTGAAAAAGGATTCTCTTTGATGCATCTTGTGTGTGTGTTCTAGGTGTTTCTGTGTGTATTTTCTGGGATTCTCTTTTACAAGATTGGATTTTTAATGTGGGAAATGGGAAAATTGCAGTTCCTGGTTGAATTTTCAGTCTTTGGTACTTTTTAGTCGTTGTTAATGTAAAGCCAACGATGTAGTATTCACTATTCTTGCATAATATTGTATGTCCATGAAGGTACATGTGGAGAAGCAGAAGGGAGACAAGGTCTATGAGTAAATGTACAAGCTGAGAGCAACTGTCAGGGAATTGTCTTTGTCAACAACAGATGTTATAGAAAGTTGTTTTCGTGCAGGTGAGCTACTGCATATGTTTAAGACATTTGCAAATGATTTTACTTAACCTCTGCATTATTATCATATGCATTTTGCTGATTCATTTTAAAAAAAAACTGAAATCACAAGGCATGGATAAATGACTGTGATGAATATGTGGCTATCATAGATGGAGTAAATGTGCCCTCTATGAACAGAATTTTGCAGATGGTGGATTTAGTTTTGTGCCAGAAATATGTTTCTAACTCTCTTTGCAAAATTGCCCTATGGCAGCTTGATGCTGTTGTGAAGGAACTTTATAGCATGAACCAGAAATGGCCTCTGATTATACTGCACAAGAAGTGTCTAAATGCACTTTTACAGAATCCGCTCTGTAGAGACATAATTCAAAAGTGGTTCAATCAAGGAATTGTCTATGGAAAATGACGATTGGTATGTGATCTGCATCTGTTTTTTAGAACCTGTTGCCTTTCACACACACACACACGCGTATAAATTATCTGTAATTCATTTCTATAAGCAGCAGAAATACGAAGCTTGGCTTTAAGCAGCTGTGAAGCTTGGGTGTATGCTTGTGACGAATGATGAAATGTTGTGCCCTCTTCTGACTACACTTGGAAAATTACAAACTTACAGGTAAAACTTGTTGATTATAAATTAATTATGCATTCATGTAATATATTGTTTATAAAATTTAAACTATATAAAAATTAGCTTATAAACTCTTTCTTATACAGCCCAAGCGTCAATCCAGAGGGTGGGAGTGGGGCTATTATACCATGCTTTTGATGGAACTCTTTGTGACACAGTTTAGAGGTGGACATATGTCAAAGGTAATTTCAACATTCTTTTTCTAGATAGATGTCATGATTTTTAAGTAGTTCCAAGTTCTTACAACAGTATGTTAACGACATGTACAATTTGATTTATGTAACTATTCCCACATGATAAAGGATGCTATCCAAGAAAGGAGATAAATGGTGTTGTAGCGAGATGGTGCCAAGGTTGGGTGGAAAAGTATGCTCCTATTTGTCGAGCCCAAGCCAATATAAATAGGAATTTGCCTTCCATTGTCGGTTAATACTTTCAAGGTGTAATAACAAGAATTGCTTTTGTTGTCACATACATGTTATGATGACTAGTATTTCTTAGAATAAAGCATGCCATGATAATATTTTGTATGATGTTGACAATAATAAGCCTAATCCGGTTCGAACTTAGAGTATCCGAACGACTTACCGGTACAAAAAAATGGCACTGGTAAACTAACTGGTGCCAATAAACCGCTGCTGAATATAGCATCGGAATAAAAGTGCATCCATATGAACCGGTACAAACTATGGCTCCGGCTCATAAACCGCTGCTGATTGGAGCACCAGAATAAAAGTGCATCCATATGAACCGGTACAAACTATGACACCGGTCCATAAACCGCTGCTGATTAGAGCTTCGAAATTAAAGTACATCCATATGAACCGGTACAAACAATGGCACCGGTAAAGTAACTGGTACCCATAAACTGCTGCTGATTAGAGCACCGGAATTAAAGTGCATCCATATGAACCGGTACAAACTATGACACCGGTAAATGTAACTGGTGGTGCCAATAATGAACCGGTTCTACTATCCTAGCACCGGTATTTTAATAGCACCGGAGTGTACATAGTTCTGGTGCTTGTAATTATAGCACCGGAAACCTACCAACCAGTGCCAATCCTATAGCACCACCCCGCATAGGCACCGGTTTCTGAAACTCCAAAAACAGGTGCTATGACCTCCAAAAACAGGTGCTAGAGGGGGTGACGTCTAGTAGTGCTTGTGCATGTAGCTCAATTTGTTGGAGACACTCTGCAGGTTCAGTTGAATGTTGTGCGCTCAATACATCAATAAAGATCCAAACTTGGCAGCCAAAATCATGTAGATCGTGAAGAACCAAAACCCTAGAACTCCATGAGCAGATGAAATCTTGGTATTTGTGAGTTTGGTGAGAGAGACGAAGAACGGAACCCAAGTAGAGAATGGGAAAACCAAAAGTAGAATAAGAAAACCCTTTTTCCCTCTCATTCTGCAAATATTCAAAATAGCACAACTGCCCCCGTATCATCTTCAAGAAATTTCACACTGGCCAACATGTTATTCAACTCCATAAACTCGCACTAAGGCCCAGAAAATTTTCAACAGCTTCTCATACTCATCCAGACAGCATGTTATAACATGCTATATCTCAACATCCTTTTTCTTTCGCTTTTCTATATTTTTTTTATAAAAGAATAAAAGCACTAATACAAGAAAAAAATGTACAACAACAACATGGAGGTTATGTCATGGTACCTCAAATCCGACAAACACCAAGGTGTTGTCTCAACAGCTCAAATGTGGCAGCATCTAATGGCTTTGTGAAGATATCAGCAAATTGTTCAGCTGTAGGAACATGCTTGAGTAGAACCTCCTTCTTCTGCTTGACTTGAAGACCCAAGAAGTATGTAAGCCCTCCAACCGTACTCATCTCAAACTCACTCTTCACCATATATACAAAATCATCAAAAAGCGTCTGAGACGTTGAACCAAACATTATGTCATCTACATGATTTGAGCCAGCAGCTTATGACCATCATGTTTAAACATGTACATCGTGCGATCTACTCCCCCTTGATGATAATCTTTCTTCAATAGAAACTGGGTGAGTTGGTCATACCTAGCACGTGGAGCCTGTATCAGTCCATACCGAGCTTTCTTCAATTTGCAAACATGATTCGGAAGCTCTTCTTGCATAGCTGAAACCCAATACTCATCTTCTAACGTCTCTTTGTAATTCCTCGGTTCAATAGCTTCAGTCTCAGCACTGTCTTGAGGGCATGTTATAACATGGTCTATCGAAGGGGATGTTATAGCATGATCTGGTGAAGATGTAGTTCCATCAGAAATAGGTGAGCTAGTAGTACGAGATCCATTCTCCAGTTGTTGATCATCCTCATCTTCCATGACGTCCATCTCTCCAATGTTCTCCTTGAGGCAGCTTATGTTTTGATCAAACACATAGCAATTGTCTGAAGATCTAGTTCCAACCAGAATAGCTTTCTCACCTTTCTTAACAGTGCATGTTTTATCATCGAATAGAACAATCAGCTTGCTATCACAGAGATGACTAATACTTAACAAGTTTGCCTCTAATCCATCTACAAGCAAAACATCATGGAATACAGGAAACCCTTTTATCTGCAATTCACTTTTTCCAATAATACTGCATATCTTTCCATCACCAAACCTTACAGTTCCAGTCCAAGGTACCACATTATTAATCAAATCTCGAGACCAAGTCATATGCCTAGAGCATCCACTATCAAAGTACCACGTATCTCTAGCATAAGCACTAAAACATGTATGAACAACATAACAAAGTTTAGATTTTGGCACCCATACCTTCCTGGTCAGATTTGCTTGAAGTGACGGACTCATGTTATAACATGCCTTGAAATCCTGTCCACGCATGATATCCCTTAGAAGTCTGAAACACTGATTCTCTGAATGCCCTTGAAACATGCAGTAGTTGCACTTAATGGCTGGTCTCTTCTTCTTGAATATCTGATGTGTTTGTCTTCTGAATCCTTGCATAGGCTTCAACCCTTGATTTACATGAGCAGAAGTACTCACATACTGAAGTCCATATTTGGGTATGGCCTGATTCACATATCCTAGACCATGTATGTCCCCCGATGCTCTTCCCATTTCCAACAGATCATCCAAGACAACAGTTCCTTTGTTGAGTCGTTTAATCGCTCCTTCTGCATCTTCTGTCCTCTTAGTCGTACTCAGTAAATCATCTTGTGTTTTTCTCACACTTAATTCCAAGCTGTCATTCATGATCTTAATCTCGTCACTTTCATCTTTCAGAATGACCTTCTCAGCTTTCAATTTCTTGATTGATTCCATTGCCATGATCCACATTATGTATAGCTTATTATATGATTCATAGATATCATCTCCATGATCAGTTTTAGTTACATCCTCCACGCCTAGTTCCTCTTCTGCTTCAGTAATGATTTCAGACGGCATGTTTAAACATGCTGAGTTAGTAGGCATGTTAAAACATGCATGCTCCGATTCTTCGATCAGTGTTGCCCCAAACGACACATGATTGTTGATATGTTCCTCCTCATCATCACTCCAGGTAGCTACATATGCTTTCCCTTTTTCCTTGGGAGAGGCACTAGGACATTGCGACTGAATGTGACCAAAACCTTCACATTCTCTACGTTGTACCTTTCCAACATGCTTGAATTGTTTTGTGAGTGATTTAGACTCATCTTGACCTGAATTTCCCCTACTTATAAGTGCTGGATTTTGTCCTCTAGTATCGCTTCTGTTTGGACCAGTTCTCTTCAACATCCTAGCAAAATTTCTCAAGATATTTACAACTTCTTCTTCACTTAGCTGGTCAAAATCTTTATGTTCACTTTGGTCAGCTGCTCTAGCACCAGATTGCTCTTTCTTCATTCCTGCCTTGAAGGCCAAGTTAGATTGTCTCTTTATAGCTTGCTGCCTCATCTCAAATGCACCAAGTAATCCCATAACTTCATCAAGAATCATCGTTGAAGTGTCAAATGCATCTCCCATAACTTTATAGCTTGTTACCTTGTTGTGAAATCGTCCAGGAAGGGATCTCAAAACTTTCTGAACCAGTTGAAAATCAGTGAATGGTTGTCCCAATTGTTCTGCTGTGAGCTAGATCACTGATCCGAATGTTATAGTCACCAATGGTTTCATGTTCATCCATCACAATGGTCTCAAATGTGGTAGTTAGAGTTTGAAGGTTCAGTATCTTCATCTTAGCATCTCCTTCATAGTGAGTCTGAAGTTTGTCCCATGTTGCTTTCGCCGAAGTACATGTAGAGATTAGTCGAAATTGGTTTTGATCTACAACAGAGTAGATAGCATATAGCACCTTGTTGTTTGTTGTTGATTTTCTTGTTAGCCTTCTCAGTCGTGCTCCATTCTACTAATGGCTTTACCGATCTGTCGCTTGTTCCAGTTTTAGCTTCAGACAGTGGTGAAGTCCAGGTATTTTCTATCCAATACCATGCATTATCATCCAGACCGTGTATAAACACCATCATCTTCGCCTTCCAGTAAGCATAATTCGTTCCATCTAGTAGCGGTGGTCTCGCTGTTGATGTGCCGAGCTTCTCTTGAGTAGACATAATGATAGCTCCGATCTCACTACCCTTGTAAGAGGGATTGTAGTGACCTTGCTCTGATACCAATTGAAATAACTATCAATAGATCTACTGTTATTTTACGTCTAATTATGTGGTTACTTAACTGTGACGAGCATGTTTAAACATTGTGGCAGTATGTTTAAACATGGTAAAATTAAAGACAGAAACACACAGAATTGTTTACGCAGTACGGTGATGAAAACACCTACATCTGCGAGGCCTTGCCCGGTCTAGAAACCATTCATTAGATAATCAATATAGTGTACAAATCTCCTCACTTCTACCTATCTATGATTACCTCTAGTAGTGAACTTGTGAGCACCCCTCACTTGCCGGTCAACGTCAAGCTCCTCACTTGACAAGGTCGAGCTCCTCACCCAACTTTCTGATGACTACCTCTCCCGAGGATATTATGGCCGTGGTTCTAGACTTGACGGTGAACAAGATCCCGTTGCGGTTGATTGCTGAACTGCGACTGCTCCACTCGAAAGTATCCTTGACCGGATTTTTTAATCTCTAAATCCGTGGTTGAATTCGAAGCCTTCGTTCTTCTTTTATAGTGCATGTTGTACCTTCAATAACGTACAACCCTAATCTATTCTTTCTATAACTGAATATTACAATTTCCAAATACAATATAGAAAAAGGAATAGACTAGATCTCTTTCCAATTATAAAGCTATGCCTAACTAAATCTTCCATAATAATTCCGTAGGCAATATTTAATCTTCTATAATTGAATTGGACAAGAATAGATGACTTGGAATCTTCTGTATTTAATCTTCAATAACCGGAAATAAATCGTTCTTCCATAACCATGTAATCCGACCGATACAAAGATTCAAGATCCATAAATAACTTTCCTGAGCATGTTAAAACATGCTTCCGTATTTAACAAAAATGCCAACTTAAAAGTATGGACTTTACAGGCTGGATTCATGCCACCGTGAAACTGTCGTGTACGCTTGTCTCGGCAGCCTGAGCCGCCTGACTCAGTCCGAGTTCATTGAACTCGCTTCCGGGATTGAAGCAGTAAACCATCCATTTATTCTGGTGGTGAAAGGCGAAAAAACAGAGGAGATTGAGATTGCGTTGTGAAATCAGGGTTTGGGGAGAGAACAAGAGAAAGAGGGGTCCTGATTAAGGGATGGGCCCCTCAGGTGCTGATTTTATCTCACCCGGCGATCGGAGCATTTGTGACTCACTGACTGGTGGAACTCAACGGTGGAGGGGATCTGCGCCGCCGTGCCAATGTTCACGCGGCCGATCTTCGCGGAGCTGTTTTCTAACGAGAAGCTGGTAATGCAGGTTAATAAATATTTAGAATATCTCAAATGTATCATAGTAATATTTGATTTTAACCATCTCACGATATTTGATGACAGGTTTTGAAGGTGGGGGTGAGCGTGGGGCGAAGTTTGGGTGGCAGCTAGGCAAGGAGGAGAAGACTGGGATGGGCATTTGCAGGAAGGATTAATACGAGAGAGCTATGAAGAGGGTGATGGATGGTGGTGGTGCCGAGGCGGCGGAGAGGGAGGGGGAGCTAGGGACATCAACTGACAACAAGAATAAGCGAGCTGTCTCAACCAGGTGACGGTATTTTCGTTCGACAACACCGTTCTACTAAGGGGTATATGTACAAGAAGTCTGCGGATGGTTACATCAGAAGAAAGAAGCTGGCAAAAAGCATTAGACGTGTATTCACCAACCAACTCACACCTAAACCATTGAGCAGTCAACATTTCTCAGAGGGAGGGGTATAACAGATAACATTTTGCAGATGCAGGAAATGATCAGATTTCTGGGGAAAAATTTGGCAGACAAAAACATCATTTGGAAGCTTGATATGCAAAAGGCCTTTGATAGGGTCTCATGGAATTTCCTGAATTCAGTCTTACAGTCTTTTGAATTTCATGGAAAAATTGTGAAGGTCATCATGCAAAACATAAAGGCCTCATGGTTTTGAGTCCTCATAAATGGTGTGGCCACTGGATTCTTCCCCTCTGCTAGAGGGATTAAGCAATGAGACCCATTATCTCCTTTTCTGTACTATATTACTGAAGCATTCTCCAGAGGCCTCAAAAAACTTATGGATTCTCAGTATATTCCAGGTTTTAAAATGCCAAGGGGGGTAAATATGGTCTCACACCTCATGTATGCAGATGATACTGAAATCTTCACCTCAACCACCAAAAAGAATCTGAAGAGACTAAAGAAGTTCTTGCATGCTTATCAGATCAGCTCAGGCCAGAAAGTTAATTTTGAGAAATTAGAATTATATATACATGGTAACACTTCAGTAACAAGGTTCAGGGTAATCAAGAGAAAAACTGGGATGCGACAGGGTGCCCTACCATTCATATATCTTGGAGTCTCAATTTTCAAGGGCAGGAACAAGGTGTGCTACTATCTGACTCTTGTGGAAAGAATGGAAAAAGCAGTTGCTAGTTGGAATAACAGATGGCTAACATATGATGGCAGGATGATCTTGTTGAACCATGTATTCTTATCTATCCCAATACATACTTTTAGTGTTCTGCACCCACCTCAGACAGTTATTAAGAAGATGGAGACCATTGCAGCAAGATTCTTTTGGGGGGAAAGTGAGCTAGGTCAAAGGAAAGTATGGAGGAAGTGGTGTAGGATGGCACTGCCAAAACAGGAAAATGGCCTTGGATTTAGGGACATAGCCATTATACTATCTTTCTCTGTCAAACTGTGGTGGAAGATGCAGGAAAACAACACTCAGTGGGCAAATTTCCTATGGTCATTGCCTGTCACCTATAGGAAATCACACACTTGGAAAAGGATATGCTCAGTTACAGAATTCGCCAATCAACACTCACAGGTTATCATAGGCAAAGGGGATGCACCATTTTGGGACTCAAACTGGCTGGGAGATGGAGTTTTAATTTATAGATAGCCTGGGGTGTGCCTCTCCCTTTCCCAAAACTACTGTTTCAAATTTTTGTTGTCATAAATTGCAGGTGTTAACAGTAGTGGAGCCTCATTTGTCTACCACTATAATTACTCAATTGTAGGTGGCAGAGGTCAAATTCCAACACCAAGACAGACTCATTTAGAGGCCTGAAGCAGCAGGGAAATTCACAATCAAAACAGCATACAAACTTCTGAGGACACGGGGAGATGACATACACAACATTAAAAAGGTTTGGAATAAATACATCCCTGTTCAATTTTCAGTCCTAATATGGAGTTTGGTTAATAGTATCATACCCTTTGATGAAGTGCTGATAGGTTTGGGTTTTTATATACCCTCCAAGTGCCCTTTATGCAAGCATGCTGGTACAATTAATCATTTTTTGATAACCGTGCAGAGAATATTGCAATTTTTAATTTTATACATGCTGTGATGCAAGCGCCAGTTCCTACATTTCTCTCCTATAAGCATAGATTGAATTATTACTTAAATGATAAAGGACCCTCCAAAGTGCATACACAGGTCACTCTAACCACTTTAATCACTACTTACTAGTTTATTTGGTGTAGAAGAAATAAAATGTTGTTTGAGTGTCTAGCCATATCCAATCATGCATTGTGGATATAGATTGCTAAAAGAGTCTCTAAAATGTTTACAGCATTTCCACTGCAAGGTAATTCTGTTAAGTATAGGGACTTACTCAGTACAGGCCTGCTTTCTTTTTTAAGGAACAAGAAATTAAAAGTTGCTAGATCAATAAAATGGATTCCTCCTGATTCAGGAGTCAAAATCAATGTTGATGCTTCTTTTAATATACCAGATAGAGCAGGACTTGGTCTGGTAGTTAGAGATAGTACAGGTACTGTAATTGGGATGGAACTTAAGTCTGTTTATATCACCTCCCCATTTGGAGCGAAATTATGGCCATAGATTTTGGCAATCATAGGAAGTCTCTATACAGGTCCTATCAATATAGAGACTGATTGTCCCCAGGAACTTAAATGTATTAACAATCCATACTTGACAAGCTGGAATTTCTTTATTATATGCCATATGAGATCCACTGGTTTCAATTTACTCACATACACAGGGAGGGAAATTCTATAGCTGACTGCTTAGCTAAAATGAGTAGTCTACAAGACCTCACAACCTCTATGTCTGTTCATACTGCATCTGCATTAATAAAAAAACATGATTGGAGAGATCAGTGTCAGTAACATTAGAGCTTCCTAGGATTTGGTACCATGTGCAGATGGTACTGATTTTCTTACTATGCAGCACACACGAGACCCATTGGAAGGAGTCTAATGGGTATTCTCAAGCAGCAGCAATCTCTCAGCAGCAACTCCACGAAGACATCAGAATCTAATGGAAGTTTCAACTTTTTTGGGACAGCTCACCTCCATCTCCCTTAACTTTTGGCAGGCCAGTGTTTTGTTTGACAATTCACTAACATGCTCGGAGTTTAGGGGGGGATCTGAGGTTCTGAGCTTTTTGATGTAACATTAGCTTATTCATTCCATTTTTTAGCCATTACCATAGTGGCTGAGCTGATTTTGAGCTCCTAACAAATGTAAATAACTTATGTCCCTTTTCTAGGCATGGGGTGCCAATAAAATCCCCCCACCTATAAGGTGGTTTTAATAAAAAAAAAAACTTAATGACAGAAGAATGGTGTGTTTTAACAAGAGCTCTAAATTCATGATAAATATCCAGAAATTCAGATCTATATTTCATAAGAAAAACCCAAGAATTACGAGAAAAGTCATCAATAAAAGAAACATAATATCTAAAACCCCCTTTCGTAGGCACGGGAGAGGGCCCCAACACATCAGAATGCACAAGATCAAAAAGACACTGTACTGAAAAGGCAAAGTAGCGAATTTTGCAAGTTTACAACTACTACAATCAGAAATGCATGAGAGATCAATGGTCCTAATGTTCCCGTAGAAGTTAAAACCTTAAAATGGGGGAGGAGGGGCTGAAACATGAAATGATAATGCCACAAAGAAAAGGGTGAGGACGAACTACTCAAACGAAATGACTACAAATCCACATTACAGGCGACAACAACATCTAATGCTCCGAGCTGGTCCAACACATAGAGTCTCCTCTGCCTTTGCCATGTCCCGATCACCATCTGAGATCGACGATCCTGAATAAGACAATGGGAATCGGAAAACCAAACATTTTAGACCAGAATCACACAATTGACCAACGAGTATAAGTAAAGGCAAGACTAGGTATATAGTCAACATGATCAAGAGAGATGAAATATGTAACAACAAGACCAATACCCTCCAATGGCATGGAGGTGTCATCTACAGTGATAATGGGAAGAGACAAGTGAGGAGATGGAGAGGCAAAAGACTCAAAAATAGGAGACATGTGGTGGGATGCATCCGAATCTATGATCCATATACCTGAAACAGATGATGATGACAAACCTGAGGAGGGAGAAGTGGACATGGCATGAGGCTGTGAGATGAGGAACTCCTTAATCTTCTCCAAAAACTGGGGATCCATGCTAGGCACACCAGCTAGCGCATTAGGAATTTCTAGCCAACAACTAGGAGCTTGTGGGTCGGACTGGGGGACGAGGTGCCCATGGAGCATGTGACCAATAAGAAGGTCTTTGTTGCTATGAATTTCTAGCCAACAACTGAGGACAACTATGCTTCCAATGACCTTTCTCATGGCAGAACCTGCACGTACTAGAAGAGACTTGTGCAGGATGAGAAGATCTGCCACAAAGATGGGGCCTAAAAGGGGCCTCCCTTTCAGCCTTAGTCATCTTGAGGCGAGTCTCCTCCGCAAGAAACTAACTAACCACGGAATCAACTGAATGGGGGGCGGGGGGGAGTACGATGGAGAATAGCCCCACGAAAGCCCTGAAACTCACTATGAAGAGCCATCAGAAACTGGACCAAACAATGTGCTTCCCTCCAAGCAATATAGGGTGCAAAGTCTGTCAACTCAGGGGATTCAGTTAAGGCCAACTGATCCCACAACCTACACATGGCAGTATAGAAATCCTGAATGCTCAAATCATTCCGATGAAGTGCACAAATATCCATCTCCAAATGATACCGCGCCGCAAAGTTAGACTGAGTGTAGAGACTTTGCAGGTGATCCCAGACCTCCTTGGTCATGTCATACTTAGTCAACTCATGAGCACCAATGGATTGATCAATCGAGTTTTGAATCCAAGTAATAATCTTAGCATAACCGGTATGCCAAGTCTCCAACAATTTTGCATATCCCCACATCCGAAAGTAGGCTTCACCTTCACACCATCGGCATAGCTCCACAAAGACTTATCCTTCAGATAAGTTTTCATAACACTACTCCAATGCAAATAATTATTTCCATCTAATCGAACACACTAATGGTTTGGAGAGAATCACTACCACCCGCAATGATTAACACAAAGCAAAAATCAACAAACAAAGACCACAAATTCATCCACTACAATAAACTCGAAATACACCAAAAGCACCAATTCGAATATAACCACAAATCTTAAACCCAATAATTCAAACCCACATAAAATTCCAAAAAGCACAATCTCTAGTTCAACAAATTCCCATTAGCAAACCCTGACAAGTTTAACCCACAAACACATCCAAATAACCACAAATCGATGAAATACGACCCACATACCAATAGCATAAACAAAGAAAGGAAAATAGCCGAAAATGTCTTCACAAAAACGGATCTAAATTTTTTTAAAAGGTTTCACCCCGAACTCACCGTCGAGTTTGATCAGCGCTATTGGGATTTTGATTTAAATCGATCTCGAAGCTACAAAACCAAACTCTAGATACCATGTTACAGATAATATATATATATATATACATATATATATATATATATAGAGAGAGAGAGAGAGAGAGAGATAGATTTGGGTGTAGGAAGACAAGTTCTTGATAGAGTAAGAATGAGTGTTACAGGAGAGAGTATATATTAAGAGTAAAGCAAATGATTAAACTACCCTCAAGTCATATTCATATATATATATATATATATATAGGAGGGGTTCAATTCACTCACTTATTCTTACTCAACATCTTACTCATTTTTATAGCCATTGATCAATATGAGATCTCTATTTATGACTTTCTTAATTTTATTAACTCTGTTATTAATCTTTTTCTTTTACCATTAATTTCAGATTCAGTTTTTTCATCATATGTGTACATATAATGATATAAGCGTACCAATGTGGTAGCCCTGGCTCTCATATATGTACTCAATATTTACATAGAGAAGTCTATACTAGCCTTTACCCTAATACACCCTCTCAATCTTTACGGGGTGCAATGACGGATAGATTGGATCTGTGTTTACAAAACAAATCACTAGAGCGCCAGGAAATCAAATTCTTCCCTAGGTTCACAACATAGCCTATGGTGGAGCGACGAGTGTCCGGACAACCAGCCCAATCAGCACCGGAATAAGCAATCACCATCTCCGGAGAATTTGTTGCATGGAGAAAAAGACCAAACTCTATAGTGCCCCGTAAATACCTGAAAATCCTCTTCACAACATGAAGGTGAGTAGTACGGGGAGCATGCGTAAACTGAGAAACCATATTAACAGCATAAGCAATATCGGGACGAGTCATAGTTAAATATTGCAATGCACCAACCATACTACGATATTCATAGGGATCAGCAAGAAGGTCACCATCAACATATGAAAATGTAACTCTAGAAACAATAGGGGTCCTTACAGGATTGACTGTGTGAAGGTGAAACTTGCGCAACAAATCAGACACATATTTTTGCTGAGACAAAAATAAACCCTTAGGAGTACGAGACACCTGTAAGCCTAGAAAATAATGAAGATCCCCTAAATCCTTCATATCAAACTCAAAAGACAGAACATAGATGAATTTTTGAACCAAGTCATTACTACTACCGGTTAGAACTATATCATCCACATCGAGAAGTAAGATAAGCATGTGACCCTTATAATTAAGAACTAACATAGAAGAATCACAACTGCTACATTTAAAAAAACCAATGGATATTAAGAAATTGCAAAATCTAGAGAACCAAGCTCGAGGAGCTTGGCGTAACCCATAAATGGACTTACGTAACCGACAAATGTGATGAGGTTGAGAAGGATCAACAAAACCTGGTGGTTGACGCATATAAACTTCTTCATTCAAAAAACCATGCAAAAATGCATTTTTAACATCAAGTTGACGGACAGTCCAATTAAGAGAAATAGCAAGAGTGAGAACCAATCGCACAGTAATAGGCTTAACAACAGGACTGAAAGTTTCAAAATAGTAAATACCTGCCTGCTGGTGATTTCCGAAAACAACAAATCTGGTCTTAAACCGCTCTAATGACTCATCAGAATTGTATTTAATTTTATACACCCATTTACATCCAAGCACATTGCGATTGAAGTCGCGAGGTACCAATTCCCAAGTATTATTTTTAAGTAATGCATTATACTCATCAAGCATAGCCTGTCACCAACGAGAATCTTTGGACGCTTGTTTGAAATTAGAAGGCTCTAATTCTACAATATCTGATTTAAATTTATTAACCGACGAGGCTTGGAAATACCAGCTTTAAGACGAGTAACCATGGGATGAGCATTGGAAAACAACGACTGTGAGGAAGCGGCAATGGAAGGCAAAATAGGAGAGGAAACACTCGGATGGATGACTGACTGGAAAGGTAAACTAGACGGTGACAGAGAAGGACTGGAGTGAGCAGATCGAACCTCAGGAGACGCAGATACAACCGGACTATGAACCGGACTAGACGCGGGAGATCGATAGACAAGAGAGACTGGCTCAGTAACTGGGCTAGACAATGAACTCGACTTATCCACAATTGCTGGCAACATAAGATCCATTGTAACCGGAGGTGAGCAAGGAGGCGACGCGGGAGAGGGCGAGATAGGGTGTGACTCAACAGAACGTACTAGAGACGTGCACAGAGGAGGAGACACCGGAGAAGGAGATGACGATAATGACGGGAATGTTATAGCTAAACTGTAGGAAATATATTCTTTCCTAATGCCTACAGATTGAGACAAATTCTAACTAAAACACAACTCAATAATATATTCCTAATCTATTCAGATTGTAACTCAATATCTTCGAATATCTTCTTTGATCGCACAAGAGTTGTAGTTCAACACAATGACAGTGACTCGGTTTGCAGTCTTCGATTCACACAAATATTCGAAACCCTGAAGGACTATGTTTAAACATGCTACGCTATTTACCCATAATAAAATCCGAATATTCTTCTTCCATATTTACCAAATCATTCACTCCTCAAGCTTCATGATTGGACGACTGCATTCAACCTTCATGGGATATTCCACATCAAATATGGTATTACTTAACTCACCTATTCAGCACATATAAAGCGAGATCTTGTCTTTCCAAAAGACCACGCTTTGCTTTCCATATTCTGATATTCTTTTTCAACTTGTATATCAGTTTATCCCAATATTACATTCTCGTAATTACTGAATTGATCTTGGATTCTGACCACATTCATCCCATGATAATATTTCATTGCTTAAGATAACTGATCTTTAAATATTGTCCAACTTCACAATCACTACTACAAAGGGGTGGATGCAAGACACTTATTTAAGACGTTTGATGGGTGCGCGTCATTTTCCGCCTTACTACATACTTGCGAGTTCGCAAGCTTGGCTAGCAAGCAAAAAAAATATATATTTAAGACGTAAATCACAGATTAAAGGCGGAAGGGGGTTGTGTCGTGAATAAATATGAAATTAAGGCGGAAAAAGATCTTCCGTCTTTAAGGTAATAGGTCGTCAAGATATCGCCACCAATACAGAAGAACAAACGATGTTGTAGGGAACTCGGAACCTAGAGTCGCCAGTAATATGATTGAATACTTTGTTTATTGCGATATCGTAACTTATGTGACTCATAATTTAGGTAGGCTTGTAAATGTTTGCCCGTCGCAACTTGGTCGGAAGTGGATGACCGAGAAGGTAGCGTTATCGTGACTTGACCAGCCAGTATAGAACTATAGTGCAAGTATGTGTGCTTTAGTTGTAGCGAACACGCTAGTTACACCGAAGAGTCAGCGAAATAGTGGCGATATCTGAAGGCATCCGCTTGCAGTCGCAGTTTTTTTAAGGATTGGCCTTTCAAACACAAAAAAACAGATTCTATCAAGTACTGTTGAGGTGGGTATTTTCAGATTCACAAATGGATGATTAATTCATATTGGTTGGAGGTATGATTGTTGCCTTCTTGGATTAGGTACGTAATACCCTCGTAATTTGTTGGTTTTTGTCTTGATTTTGGTTGGTTTTATGTAATAATTTCTTTGTCATTTGGTTGATTTTGTTCTTTGTGTTATTTCAGTGTGTAGTTTATGATAGGAAGTCAGTGGGTTAGTATAATTGTTGAAGGTTGTACGTGGTTGAGTAGCTTTTTGAAGGATTTGTGAATTATGGACCGCGAAAGAATAATGAACGAGAATGCTCGATTGTCGAAGGAGAATATAGATTTGGTGGAAAATTTTCTAGATGTTGGCCTGCAACAAGTGTAGAAACAATGCCATATTTGAAGATATTGTTGTAGTGCGCGAACATTTAATATGTAAAGGATTTGACAAATCCTACACTGAATGGGTTTGGCATGGGGAAGGCCATTATGGAAGTGACCAGGTTGAGATGGAGGAGGGAAGCGCCGAGGAAATCCTGCAGTATAATGAACAGCTTTCAGACATGTGTGATGATGTTGTGATGGAGTTTGTTGGGAAGAAAAAGTATGTTGGAGGCAATGTATGACGATAAAAAGACAAGCTTATATGTTGGGTCTTCGCATTCTAGACCGGGCGCAACATTGTTGTTAATGAACCTAAAGGCAAGGCATGGTATTTCTGATAAAGGAATGACGGAATTGCTAGAGTTGGTCAAAGAGTTACTACCTCAGGACAACCTATGTCCTGACAGAGTTTATGCCGCTCGGAAGATATTGTGTCCTATGGGCATGGAGTTCACTAAGATTCACGCATGCCCGAATGATTGTATGTTGTACAGAGGGGTGTTGATTCTCTGAGGGATGATTGCAAGGTTTGCAGTGAGTCTAGATGGAAAAAAAGGAGGGAAAGGTCGAGGTATGTGGAGAAACAGTGACAACATCAACAAAGCAAAGTCCTGCTAAGGTGATGTGGTACATGCCTTTGAAACCGAGATTGACGCGTTTGTATGCCAATCCTGTTGATGCAAAATTGTTAACATGGCATGTTGATAGGGTTCGAGAGGAAGATGATATTATATCTCACGCTTCAGATGGTGATTAGTGGAAGAAGATGGATGCTATGTACCCAGAATTTGGTAATGAACCGAGGTATGTGCGACTCGGACTCTCTACTGATGGAATGAACCCTTTCGGCAACATGTCTAGCACCCACAGTTCTTGGCCAGTGATGCTTGTTATTTATAATCTACCTTCATGGTTGATGATGAAACGAAAGTATGTGCTTTTGAACACAATGATCTCGAGGCCTAAGCAACCTGGCAATGAAATTGATGTATATCTAGCACCTCTTGTTGAGGAGTTGGAATCCTTATTTAAGCATGGGATTCATATTCCTGACGGAAGTCGAGGGGACGCGAAATTCAAACTTAAAGCCATGTTGATGTGGAGCATCAATGATTTCCCTGCTTTGGGTAACCTTAGAGGGTGTTCTGTGAAAGGGCATTTTGCATGTCCCGTTTGTGAGAGCCATACTAGTCATTGTCAATTAAAGCACGGTGGTAAGCCTGTTTATCAAGGTCATAGACGATTTCTACCTAGAAGTCATCCGTGGAGGAGTGCAAAGAAGTGGTTTAACGGTCAGGAAGAGCATGGTTTTGCCCCAGTCCCACTATCAGGTACTGAAATATTGGAAAAGGTAGCGGGCATGGAGTTTGTGTTGGGAAAGGGAAAAAAGAAAAGCGCTCAAACTACGATTTGGAAGAAATGTTCGATATTTTTCAAGCTCGATTATTGGGAGCACTTGGATGTGCGCCACTGTCTAGATGTCATGCATATAGAGAAGAATGTATGCGAAGCTTTGGTTGGGACGCTATTGAATACACCGTGCAAGAGTAAGGATGGATTGAAAACTAGAAAGGATTTAGTCAATCTTGGCATAAGGACGTCACTTGCTCCCGTGCAAGAAGAAGCAGGTACGACATACTTACCACCTGCTTGTTATTCCTTGTCATCTGAGGAGAAGAAGAGTTTTTGTAGAACTCTAAAATCAGTAAAGGTGCCTTCTAAATATGGTTCGAACATTAGTAGTTGTGTATCTACCGCCGAGTTGAAATTAGTGGGAATGAAGCCGCACGATTGCCACAACCTGATGCAGGATTTGAATGTCATTCCTCTGAGAGGTTGCTTGCCTTCTCACGTTGGAGACGCAGTTGCAAGGCTTTGTTATTTTTTTAAACATATATGCCGCAAGAGAGTAAGCCGTCGTAAGTTGGATGAATTGCAGGATATGTAAGCCAGGTTCTTACATTTTCATTTCTTAAAATATGTAGCGGCCATTGGAGTTTTGTAGCTATGATACCATCGTTGAAGTGAGTGTATTGGATGGACCCGCTACGGTTTGGTACATCTACAAAATTTGCAAATTTATTAGAGGTTGCTATGCATAGTGCACATGACGACACACTACTTCCCTTTAACCTTATACAGATTCAGGTGACATTACAAATCCAATGCTCATTTATTTCCACCATGATTTCATTTCAAATCATTTGTTATACTTCTTCACTTTCAGCACCGAAAGCAATTGTCAAATTGGGAGTGCGGTTACTATATGATGTTGTACGCAAGCGAGTGCGTCGCTGGCCTTGTTGAAGATAATTTGGAATTACATCGCGTAAGCATTATTATAACCTACTTATTGTACCTATTACTATCTACGTTGCATTTAATAGTATTAAAAAAACATTTCATATTCTTAGATTATCGAGGAAAATCATGCACCATACACCAAGAAGGAGTTGGAGGATGGTAGAGATGCATTGGCTAGACACTTGGTCCTTATTAGATCTCGGTACATCTCTAGGCCTCACATACCCAATAAAAGCTAGTTTATTTTTTTGTCAAATGGATGCATAAAGTGTGCTAGTTCAATTGGTATATAAAGTGTGACTTGTTAGTGTTTCATGTTAATGTTTTGTGCTTAGATACCATGCATCTTGCGGTTGACAGCTTAGACAATTAAAATGAAACCCTAATTTAGTGGAAATGGGTGGAAATGGCTCAAAACCTATAATTTAGTGACACTTCCGAATTCCAAGCGACATCGTAACTTGTCTCGCCAATGACAACAAAAATTGGCGAGCATGTTGTACCGTCGCAAGTTCACCCGCAACTGAAATATTTCTTAAATTTGTTCTTGCGCAGTCGCCAGCCAATCGCTCGTTCTTCTCTGCCTCTCTAATCTGATCTCTTCCGTAATCGTAACCAAACACGCCACTATCAAGCGAATCACAAGCTCTGTCGCAACGTGATTTGTTTTTCTCGCCCACCCGACGATCACACGACGTCGTTTCTGTAAAGCGAGATTACTAGCGATCTCGCAACTACACATTTAAGCGATTTTCTTACGAGATCGTGACTATACCGCACCAAAACTTTTTATTGTACAGGCAGGTTCTCTTGCGAACTCGCTAGTGAGCTGCAAGCGACTAGCACGCCTCTGTCGTAACCTGGCTCGTTTGGGTCAACCCTGAATGTGTAATTTTGCTTGTCGCGAGATCGCTAGTTTCAGCCTAGCGAGTCGCCAATGTAAATCGCAACCAGTCTCGTTAGAACATAAATAAGTGTGGAGCTTGTCGCATTGCGGTATCGTAACAGATTTGTAGCGATCCGCATGATGGTTGTCGCAACCAGTCTCGGCCATATTCATTTTTCTAATGTAGCGATATCGCTACTAGGTGAACTAGCGATCCGCAAGGAGCTGTCGTAACTACATAATATACCAGTTTTTTGGTACTTTCGTTTACCTGTTACGAGATCGCAAGAAGCAAATGAAAATCATACCTACGTTACTACTTGCGATTTCGCTAGTTCAAAGCAAGGCGTATGCCCCATCATCCAAGGCGGAAATATACGCCTTAAATCTAAAATCATCTAAGACGGAAGATGAACCGCCTTAGATGATTTTTCTCATTTAAGTCACAACCAGGGAAGGCATTTGTTTTCTGCCTTAACACATGAAGGATGAACTGTTTTAAATGGCATGATATTCTAGTAGTGAATTTTCCAGCAAAGTTGTGTATATCCACAAAACTGACAGCAAACAAAGTCGAGAACTTTACAAAAATTAAAGTTTCAACTTAAAATGGTAATACACTAAAGTCGTGAACACAAATTAATTAATAAAATTAAACAATGCAAATCATCCGTAACAATAGATGTCTTTGAGGACAAATATATGTTTAGCAGTCATCTTCGGAAACAATGTGGAGTTTTTGTATATTGAAGAGCCAGCCAAATCTAATCTTATTCTTATATATGAAGCATATCCTTCCAGGCAGTGACTTTGCAATATTCGAATGTAGCAAATGTTGACAGATGAGGAATTGTTCTGTACAGTATATGGTTCCATCTGATGGTATCATATATTCTTCTCAAAGATTTCACTTTAGCTGATTCCAGATTCAAACACCAATTGCCGGACTCGTCTAACCTTGGCGTCGACTTTAAATAAAATTTAAGATTCTCTCGATCTTTTCCCTCTCTTTTTTGGAGAAGAAAAGGCATACTCAATGAGATATATATTCATAGTTCAAATTGGGTTTCCAGAAATATACCAAAACAATGAACGGCATATCCATGCAAGTAAGCCTTATATATGCATGGCAATATAAGAAACATTGTATATATGCAGCCAAGTGCAGTTCTATGGATCAGCATATTTACAAGCGCTTCAGCTGAATTACTGGGCGAATACTCCATTGGCAGGTGGCACTGTATCGACCATTACTGCAACTGTTTTTAACGGTGCCTACTGCCAAAGGAGATTTGCCCCGCAATTCTTATGAAGAAACACGAGTACCTAACCTTGAATATCTAGTGCAAGACCCTTGAGTTCAGTACACTCGTACACGCGGTTTATTCTAGGGTTCATTATGGTCGTGGCTTCTACCGTGTGTGTGAATTCAGTGCAAAACAGTTAACATTTGTGATCCAATTTTTTTTTTAGGGAGATTGATGATCTTGATGTGTTTAATTAGATTGATACCAGGTGCTTTTGGGAGATTCAATCTTAATGATCGTCTTTTAATTTTGTTTCAGACTTTAATTTGGATTATTAATTTTGTTGTTGTAAAATTACCTTCAATTTCCGTCTCTTGAAAATTTGTTAATTAAGGTCGTGCAAAATTCGTTTAAATTCAAATGGTACTTTGCGTGCGTGCAATACGTGTGCATGCATGTCAAATAATTGTGCCATGTGCATACCAAATAATTAGAATTCCCTCAAACTAATAAAACAAATTCCAAAGGTGGAATTGACAAAACCAAACCAAAATAAAAAAAATAAAAAATTTGAGTGGAAACCAAAATAAAAATCAAAAATGTTCATTGTTGAACTCTATTAATTAAATAGTCTCCTTTAGTTGCATAACACCGGCACCGAAATCGAGTTCTGGAAATAGTTTGTGGCTGAGTTCTTTTCTGAGGATGTTAATGTTGGTATTTGTATGTCATTCTACGAAAACAACCTAAGCTGTACATCTTTTCTTTCTTTTTCTTTTTAAATAATTAATCACATTCTACCTTAAATGTTACGTAATATTTAACAATAATTCTACCAAAAAGCTGAGTTTTCATATAGTAATATATACAATATTTTTATAGGGATAAACATCATTTTTAAATTAAAGATATATAAAATAATTTTCCTTTAACTAATCTTTATCCTTGCTAGCAATTGCCTCACTACCAAATTTTTACTGCCCAATATCTCGCACAGGGTTCGTGAACAACGTGCGATTAAATTTTTGCACGTTCGATTAAAATTTGAATTCGATTGTGTTTGAGTTGATTGAATTCGATTTGAACTCAAAATCGTTTGTTTATATAAGCTTGAATTTGAACATATCAAAGCTAATTTGTACACTCGTCCAACTACTCGAATCAAAAAAGTATAATTATATATAAATATATTTTGCATTTTATAAAAAATGAACTAAATATTAGATAATTGTGAGCGCGAACTCCGAACTCGAACTATCTACAAGCTCGGACTGATTTTTTATTTTTTGAAAAATCGAACTAAAATATTTTATTTTCGAACCTAAATTTAAGGTAAGTGGTTGTGCTACTGTACACACTTGTGCCTTTCAGCGATTGACTTAAAAGTTTCTTTTTAATTTTAACCCTAATCCACATCTAACAAGTATATCCCGACAATTCACCAACACATGCAGTAGTTTCGAGTCGCTAAGGCTTTGTGCTATCATGTATTGAAAAATAGAACTTTCACTAAAGTTGGACTT
The DNA here is from genome assembly GCA_948330725.1 of Sherardia arvensis. Classification (NCBI taxonomy): domain Eukaryota; kingdom Viridiplantae; phylum Streptophyta; class Magnoliopsida; order Gentianales; family Rubiaceae; genus Sherardia; species Sherardia arvensis. The sequence goes on from OX415236.1 coordinate 35,021,566, forward strand.
TAAAATGGTCTAATTAAAATAGTATGGTGATTTCATTTTATATATACATGTACATCAACTAACCCTAAAACATTTTTGTGTAAGGAATTTCCATAATACAAATGTGATGTATATTAATTTTTTTACGATGTTTTTCTTTCAAATAATTATGTCCACACATATGTATTTTGTTTGGTATCATGTAGTTACGCTGGTAGATCGAACCTGCTTTAAATATTCCAAAGGAAAGGGAAACAACAAAATAGTAATTAGTAAAAGGTAGTATATGAATAGGATCGTCTACTGATGATGAGAATAAAGTGAGAAGGGCATCTCTTTCCCAGCGATGTCGAGATTTTGCGTAACTCGCACATAACTAATAAGATTAACAAATAAATTAAATTGGAAATAGAAGATCCATATATTTAACTCATCAGAGAGCATATTCTTATGCATGAATAAGAATAATTGTTGACAACATAAACTATTCTCAACCAAAGTAGAAAATCAGACATATTCAGTTTCAAAAAGTACATGTTTCAGCTGGATATGCTGCAAACTGAAAGGCATATCCATGGGGGAGTTAATAGCTATAAAATATGCATGGACTTGAGTACAGATTTGTGCGACTAAAAGTATATATATATAAACCATAACTTCAGCTGAATTACTGGGCGAATACTCCATTGGCAGGCGGATGTTGGTGTTAAACTCTACTTTTGCTGCATTTTTGTTCTTTACTATTTTGGCAATTTGTGTTTTAGAATTGGTCAGATTATGACCAATTCATTAGGGAATTAGGTAGCCATCATGCAACGTGCTGCATGTATCTAGGCATGATTGCTAAATAGGCTCCAGTTTGTTGCTTTATTTTCCTATAAATAATGACCAAGAACTCAGCAGTAAGGTATCACCTTCTGCACCAAAATTCCTTCTTGTTTTTTTCATATTTTTTGGTTCGTTTCTTTTGTTTGCTCGTCGCTGCAACAACAAGTGGTATCAGAGCTTGGTGTGTGATCCAAAACTCAAGAGTTTGGTGTTTGATCCAAACTCGGTCAAAGCGTTGGTGTTCGATCCAACCTTTGCGTGGTCGTTCGGTGTTCGATCCGGTTCGACGTAATGGCGGGACGAGGAGCAGGAGGAGCAGGAGCTGTTGCTGACAAGAACAAGGGAGAGATGTCCACACCGCCGCCTTCAGGATGGCTGAAACTCGGCGGAGGAGGAGAGGCACGTATTGTGGAACGAGTTATCAGGGAGAATGAAAGTGTGGCACACTTTCCGATTCTCACTCGAACCAACTACGCAGATTGGGCGATTCTCATGAAGGTGCAACTACAAGCGCAAGGCTTGTGGGAGATCGTGGAAGGTGGTCCGGGTGATCAACGTGATGATCGTAGGGCTATGTCGGTGCTTCTTCGGGCCGTACCACAAGAGCTCGTCCGAACACTTGGAGTAAAGTCGACAGCGAAAGAAGCTTGGGACACGCTAAAGACCATGCGAATTGGAGTGGAGCGTGTTAGGGAAGCCAAAGCTCAGACTCGTTGGTCGCAATTTGAAAATCTCGCTTTCAAGGAGGGCGAAGGTGTTGAATCGTTTGGCATTCGGCTAACCGCCATTGTTAACGATTTAGAGGTCTTGGGGGATCCGGTGACGGAGCACAAGGCCGTGCTAAAATTTTTGCGTTGTGTGCCCAGGAAATACAAGCAAATGGCTATGGCCATTGAATCTCTTGTGGACTTGAAATCACTGTCCATTGAAGAGCTCATTGGGAGGCTCTTGGTCGTTGAGGAGCGGGGAGAACTCGATGATTTTGCCCCTGTCCGAAATCAACTACTTCTCACTGAAGAAGAATGGAAAGCACGACAATATAGTCAAGAGATCGAAGATGGCGAAGGATCAAAGCCACAAGTTTGGAACAAGGCGAAGACAAGCAAAGGTGAAAACAAAAAGGGCACTTGTAACTATTGCGGTAATCCTGGACATTGGGCGAAAGAATGTCGTAAGCAAGATCGAGAGCAACAAGCAAATCTTGTGTGCGTCGAAGTCGAGGAAGACGACGAGCCAATGCTCCTCTAAGAGTGATTATCGTCGGAGTTTGAAAAGCAGAGTTTAAGGGGGTGATTTGTTGGTGTTAAACTCTACTTTTGCTGCATTTTTGTTCTTTACTATTTTGGCAATTTGTGTTTTAGAATTGGTCAGATTATGACCAATTCATTAGGGAATTAGGTAGCCATCATGCAACGTGCTGCATGTATCTAGGCATGATTGCTAAATAGGCTCCAGTTTGTTGCTTTATTTTCCTATAAATAATGACCAAGAACTCAGAGTAAGGTATCACCTTCTGCACCAAAATTCCTTCTTGTTTTTTTCATATTTTTTGGTTCGTTTCTTTTGTTTGCTCGTCGCTGCAACAACAGCGGACACTGATCCAGAATAGCAGGTCTTTGTGATAAGTTGTTCAGTGTTTCCACTGCCAAAGGAGATTTGCCCCGCAATTTCTTGGGATGAAGTGACATTGTAACTTCTGATTTTTCAACGTACGGTTTCTCTTGATTAACATAAGATATTTCATCTCTCCTCTGAATCCTATAAACTTCAAAGATATTTCGCCTTGATGAGGATTATAATTCCTTTTCGATTGCATATTTGGTACAAGAACCCTTACCACTACTTGGCCATGTTTTACTCGCCCGCGATTCAGGAAGAATGTTTCAAAAGCGTTATCAATGCTCGTGAATCTGCGGTAACTGCCTTCTGGTGTTCGGAAAACAAGTCGACGCGGCTCCAGCCGCCGCGTTGATTGGAGAAACCTACTGCATAATGTTATTCAATAAGATTTATATCATCGTCTCTGATTCTCATTGAATTAGCATACATCTGCATAATATTATTCAAACATTTTGCAAGTCAAGACTAATTGCATGTGTGGAACATCCATCTTAAATCATATAAATAGCTTGATAGCTAAATATTCATGAATATTATGATCAATTGCGTGCTGTTTCACATTTTTCCAATCTGATATGATCAATTAGATTAAACGTCGCTTAGTTATCATTTTTGGGATGATATTGTAATTTAAGGTCATTACTAGGTGCAGATCAAATTCACTTGTACATGTCCAAGACAATATTATCCTACATATTTCAAATCAGCGGACCTGCATTAGTAAAAAATAGGGGCATTTCAAATAAAAAAACCAGATCAGCACAAGTACATTGGACCTGCACCTAGTCTGAGGGTAATTTAAACAACTTGAGAATATACTAATTAAATTGAAAATATGATGTGTCATTATAAATTACAAAAGAATGTTGCTCACTGTCGAAGATACTTTAATATTGAAAAGTTCTAAACAGTATTAAATTTAAATCGTACCATAACACTAGTGCACAACCATAGCCTTCACGGCATTTCAGGCAATTTTGCGCGGAAGCGCCGGGTAACTAGGTTACGAAATTGTAATCTTTCATTTGCTTAGGACAGAAAACATACGGCGTTTCTAATTTTTAAGACGACGTTTTTGCAAAGTGCCGTAAAGAGGTAAAGTAGAAGCGACATTGCAACGAAGGTCGCTTATGATCGAACGCCGTAGCGATTTCGCAAAAGCAGCCAAATGTTAGAAAAATGGGTCGGCCATAAATGTTGGTACGTTTGGAAGTAGCGAGTTCGTCCATAGTTGACGCCTGGTGGCGAAGCAAAGAAAGCGAATTCACTTCCGTGTACAACGACAGGCGCGCGATATGCGAAGCGGTTATGAGTTCGTAACCGCGATTTAATTGTACCTATAAAAGCAGAATTTTTGCAGGAAGGAAAACAAAAGAACAAGATAAGTGGACTTTCCTTCTATTTTTTCTCTAGTTTTGCTTAAATTTTGGCCTTGATTTCGCCCAAGATTGCAAAGTTATATGCTTGTGAATTGTTATTGATTGGTTTTGGAATGAGAAAATTTGTTTGTAAATAGCTTGTGTACTTATTTGTATGGTTTTGTAGAGTTGCTTAGCGTTATAAATTTGGGAAATCGTTAAGGAATTGTAGCAAACCGTTGTTTATAGTATTGTGTTTGAAGTGGAACCTTCTTCTTCTTGATTATGAGCGCTATCTAGACTTCAAATATCTAATATACCTACAAGAAAGATCCCCGGAGATTTTTCGGGGATTAATACTCCGACGATCAAGTCATTAGGGATTCTAAATGTCCGTGTATATTTCTCAAACTAGAGTGCTTACCTTTTCCTTCCTAAGTCACCTCATATTTATAATGGTAGATCAGTGTACTTGTCTCCGTCAGTTACGAATCGTCCCCCCCATTAGTTAGATCGTGGTATCGTGGTTTTATCCTTCTAGAATAATGTTAAATGTCTGTGCTTATCAGAACATGTATTGATCTGGACTTGTTTGGGCTCTAAATGTATGTATCTTATTTTGTTGGACTGTTTCACTCAATTGGGCTTTATTGTACATAGCCTATATGTACCATAAATGTCTGTGTGATAAACCAGCTTGTATATTCAGAAATTGCAACAATATTCACAGTACAATTTTGGGGAAAAACAAGCTAATTTGTCAGTTAGCTATCTAACAAACTAACTACCTAAACTACCACAATGATCCCCCAAGGGATAATTCTAACTAATTAATGGAATTCAGCTACATATACTACTAATCTCAGAAAAGGTCAGTCCCTCCCCCTGCAGAGAAGTGAGAACTGTTTCGTCTTCAACTGAGTGGCTTTGCCTTTACTATACAAAGACATCCATATTTTCTAATTTTACATTTAGACCCAAAGATCCTAACATTCCCTCCTTCTTAATTACAAGCTTGTCCTCAAGCTTGAGAATGGAAAATTTGAGCTCTGAAATCATCAAAAATCCCATGGCCACAGTTGCAGCTGTTGCAACCTTGTGTCTCCTCAGCAGCGACTTTCTTTTAAAAATAATGTTCTTCTGCTCTCCATGATTAATTATTTGCTTCAAGTCTGTCATTCCAAACCAAATATGTAGCTTATGCAGATCCAATCCCTTTGTATCTAATTCAGAGCCACCTTTTCTTGCACATAGTTCATCTCCAAGAACAATATCTGGTAATCGACAATCTTGGCAAGAGTAACGTTCCTCCCTTAACGGTTACAAACTTATCTCGTGAAGTGTATGGTTGCAGTCCAAACCAGATAAAATACACTTTAGAAATTAGGTTGTTTATAAAGGTGTCATCCTTGAAATGGCAAAATTTATGAGCGCAAGTCTTAACAGCCATGAACATGTTCATGGTGACTGATAAGATCATTCTGGAGTCATAGAAGATAATGAAGATAGGCGCAAGAACATCCCTTTCCCACTTAAAACACCTCAAAATCATTGCTGCAATATTCACTTCCCTGCACCCCAACTGATCATCAAAAGAATTAATGAGCAGATCCTGAAATGTTTGTCTGCACTTTTGTTGTCACAAAAGTTGTTGTAGACACCAATAACAGCTGAGGAAGTCTTTTGAGGTCACAAAAATCCAGTAAAGGTGTTTTCTCGCCAAGAAATGTTATCCCAAGTGTGCCATGTTCCCATTGCCAAAGCCGCCACACTTTTCATCTAAGAATATTATGCCTGTTCTTGTATTTCTGCAGATGATTGCTTGTAATTGCTCTGTGCCTGATCCTCTCCATGTCAAACTGATCACCTCCTGTAAAGTTGAGTCTACAAATGCAAGCCTGTTCCTCAAAAATAACTAAGGTGAATGGATATTCTTTAATTACGAACTTATGAGCTGCTGCATTTTCAAACTTCTGAGCTGCTACATTTTCAAAAAACTTGTTTGCTGCAATTTCTTGCTGCCCTAACACTTTCAGTTGCAAATTCAGTTGATGCCCTAAAAACTTCTGCTGCAAATTCAGTTGCTGCCCAAAACCAAAGAATAAACCAACACACCAATTTTTCCATCTTGTCCCAACAAGAAGGCAGTACTCGCTCTCTGAACTGCAGCACTTCAGTAAGATGACAAATGCAGTCATAGAATTGCTGCTTTGTTGAAAGACTATAAATGTTGTCATGACGTTGATGCACTTTCCTCTGCCTTCCTTTATATCCAAATATTTCCAAACCTAACTCATCCTAACCGTTTTTTGCTGCCACAAGCGAAACAGTTTACTAAGGACTGCATTAACCATTCCCTCCTCCTTAAAAGGAAACTTGTGTCCAGCAACCCACAAAGCTGAGAGTTGATGGTTCAGGTTTCTGAATATACCTGCAGCTTCAGACTTGAATGGAATCCAAAACGTTGCACACTAGTGGAAAACGGGACGGAACACGGCGGTTCCGTCCCAGTTGGACGGCGGTTTTGACCGCCGTCCTTGGTGGCGCCGTCCAATTGGCGCCACCGTTACTCGGCGGTTGAAACCGCCGAGTAAGGTTTACGAGTTCGGAAACCTACCCGGATGGGTACATTTCCGGACTCGTAAACACCCGCTGCTAGCAGGAGGCTACACCGGCCATTACGGGCCGGACGGTAAGCCGGAGATAGGGTTTTGCGCTCCCGGATGATAAGCCGGGAAATTTTCCGGCGGCGGCAGTAATCCGGCCACCGTGAAAGGGTGGCGAAAATTATGTAGTTCCGGATTGTTTTACGATACCGGAAAGTTAGCCGGACATATCATTTTACTTAACCGGACGCGTGCCAGGGAAACGTTCGGGAAAATGGGTGAAAAGAAGCCAATTTCGTCAGGCCAGAATTCCGAAACCGGAAACTTAGCCGGAAGAATTTTGAACTGTCCGGCCAGGATTTCAGAATTCGTAAAGGTGGCCCGGATAATTATTAAAAATCTGAATTTTAATTATTTCGGCTTTTGAATACAAAATAGAAAGTATTTAAATGGCGTTAGTGAAGAATTATATGTTTCAAATGGTTGTGATGTATTACGAATGAATGTATAATGTAATACATCACTTGAATGCGCTAAATACAACAACAATTGCCAATAACACATAATGTGTCAATTTTTAACTAGAGCATATGCATGCGAAGTTACGACAATTGATGCAATACTACTCCTCGGTCGATTCAGGTCTTCGGGTGAGTAGGGGCTTGTATCCTCTTCGAAAATCTGTGCATTAGCATACATAATTCAATATATGACGCAAACATATGAATATGTGTAAGGTAGATGCCCTTATAGATTTGGAACTTACGGACTCAAGGTCGTTGTCGAATTCGTTAAGTCCCGCTACCAATTTGAGCTCATACAACATAACATAGTACCCGCATTCCCAGCTGCTAACTTGTCTCTTATACTTTAACACAAAAGGTAGATCACATTGTTAAATACAATCGATCAATGTCGATAATACTAGTGTTATTAATGAGGGAGAAACGTGTAGAGTACCTTGATCTCAGTCATTCCAAACTCTCTCCTAGAGGGATTGACATGATTCAAAACTTGTCTAAGGAGGTGTTCGAAAGATGGGATTGGCGGACGATGGAGAGGATCTATCCAATAAACTTGTTTGGTTTTTTTGTGGATCAAAACCAAGCTCCAATGTTTACTAAATAAAAAATGCATATCCATTTGTCAATAATGACAACATAAAAGTTAACATGAGATAATAATGTATAGAATTAGTTAATATGAAATGCTTACCCGGAAATGAGTGGTGCTAGGAAGAATAATTTGTCCTCCACACCGAGAGCCTCTCTCATGTATCTTAATCGCTCTGCATCAGTATGACCTAATTCTTGGATTCGCTCAGGGCATAGGACTAGTTGAACTAGTTGATTCAAGAAACTTAAGAAAAAAAAAGATGAATGGTTAAAACAACGGGGAGAACGGCGGTTGAAAACACACAAGATAATATAGTCTCGACATTAAAATTACTTACAGTTGGAATAAGGACATTAGGGGCTCGGTTGCCTTGTCACCCTTCCATAGATCTTCAAAATCACCCCAACACATTACAATTTGCCTTCCAATACCACCAAATAATTCCGATGGATCCGGGAATTCGTAGTATCCAAATTTGCAATGTGTAGACAATTTATCATACAACACCTTCATAGGCGGTGTCATAGATTTAACTACAACATCTTTTGGGGCGGTCAAGGGTTGGGGAATTTGTTTTATAATTTTTGGCTCAACCTTGCGTGCAACGCTCATAATTGGGTTGTATAGGCTAGCGGGTTTAGTTTCTCCTAAACTCTCGACAACAATTAGCCTACGAGGCCAAAGTAAATACATACCTTCCGCCGGTCCAACAACCTTACACGGGCCTTTGGGTATGGGAATTCGAGCGGTTGAAACCAAAGCTTTTTTCAAGCAAACCTCCCCCAAACCGGTTGCAATTTTATCATCGCCATGCATCTTCGCCGACTCATTGAAAATTCCATTTGCAACATGCATAGTAGGCTTCCTCACTCCACCATCGATATATAATTTGCATGGATATGTGACATCGACCTTGACCTAATTAAAATAGTGGATTCCATTTTTAAAGTAAGGTGAGGTAAACATGCTAAGACTATTAAGAGAACGAATAGAGAATTTGAATAAGAATGCGATCGAAAAGTGAGTTAGTGTGTTTACCTTTTTTGGTCGGTTTAAGTTATCATCACATATGTTTGGTTGTGGCGATGGTGGATTGCCTTGCACCTCACAAACATCGGGTGAGTGACGTGAACCACATGAAGGAGGTTCCCAATCGTCGCTTAGATCATTCAAATTTGGTGGGAGAATTGCGCCCGTTTTCTTGGCTATTATGTGGAGAGCTATGTCCCTTTTCATCATATTCTTCACGGCCTCATCAAGCTCCTTCTTGGTATCACCGAGCTCTTTTTTTGTATCTCCAAATTCCTCTTGCAACTTGTTGTACTTGGTATGTCTTGGTGGTTTAGAAGATTTTGGTTTGCCGATGAGATCTCTCTTCACCACATGTGATGCATATCCACGAACTCTACCGGGGTGTTCCTTCCGTTCCGTCGCCTTACAAAGGATGTCATCGTCTTGTGTGGGAACGAATTCTCCCGAAGCAATTTTCTCTTTGACATCATCCTATCATTTAATAGGAAAAAAATATATGGTAGAAAGAAAAATAGATAGGAATAATATTTGTAATAATATTAGCTCAAAATATTCAAAGAAACAACTTACAATATCTTTTATCAACTTCTTGTTTCCCTCGTGTGTGTATTCGCCTTTGCTATCTTGTCAACCAATCAAGAAGCTAGTGAGTTTATCGAACTCTTTAGGATTAACCACCTCGGTGCTCTCCCGCGCTTCCTCTTCCGTCATCCCACTATCCATTTTCTCTTGCACCTCATCTTCTTGTTTTTTGTTTCCATGTTTCATTAGTCTTATAGTATAGCCCTCCCTACTCATTGTGTGAGGTGTCGTATTAGCTTTCGCATTGGTGCTATTCGTCAACCTCACACCCTAACACATAAATGAATTTAAGTTATGTGAACGAAGGAGTAATACTAGAATGGTAGGAATTAATCTTACTAGTCGGTCATTCTCCAAGGTGCGTGCTTTGAATATTGCCCAACTTTCTTGTAGAATATCGGTGTAGGCCACCCAAGGGTCCTCATCCTTAAAATCTCCATAAATGTAATGTTTAGACAACATTGCTCTATGATCCCGTGCCGCCTTACTCAAGCGAAACATGGTTGTGTCAAAAAGTTTCTCCATATTTGGGGCAACAATTTTGAATGGTACCTACATAAGGTTATAAGAAAATTTGGATAAAATCTCATTCATGTGTACAAAAATGAAAATACCTTAAATGAAGGTAGAGACTTACCAAACACTCCTCCCATAATTTAGTCTTCTCCTTGTCAGGGACCTCGTGCCAAGATTCATACTTTATATCCACACGAGTTCGACAAATTTTACCAACCCAACTCTTCCATAAATAATACTCTTCCGATATTGGTTCCCCACCATTGTTGAACGTCATGTCCGTCAAAATCCCCTTCTTCGTCCTTTTTTGTAAGACGGCACAATATGTCCTAGGACACCTCACCCCCTTTTTTTTAACACCTCCCGCGGTGCTAGGGGTTTTAGGGCTTTTGGGGATTCCTACTACCTTCTTCTTAGGTGGTGTCATAACTCCTCTACAAAAAATAGTTTACATATATTAAATAACCTCACTATCAAGAAAGAATAATTATATGCTAAATTAATGGTAAGTAGTCAATTTAATAATTCTATTATTATCCTATTAGACTAATGGTAAGTAGGGTTTAATTAGGATCCTATTAGACTAATATAAATTGCCTATCACATGCTTCACCCTTAATTCTTTGTAATTAAATTAGTGCATACATATATGACATACTTAACCCTAGATTAGTAGTAACATAACTAGTGACCATCAAGACTAATCAAGAATATAGCCCATAATCCCAATTGATTAATCAAGAATGTAGCCCATAAAACAAAGCTAGTTTGTAGTAATAATTAAGCAAAACCCATGAACAAATAAGACAAATTAGCCAATAAACAACATTGATTATACAATTGAAGCAAAGTGCCAAGAAATACCTTTTCAAGTAGAATAAAAACCCTAATAGTATGGACAAAGAAGCTACTTTCTTGTTCTAGAACTCAAGAAATGGGGCCAATGTGAGTAATGGTGTTCTAGGTGGTTGGAGAAGAAGATTTTGTTGGTGGAAGAGAGTAAATGGGTGGGAGGAAAGTGAAATTTTCGGAACTAATGTTGAGAATGGGTAGAGGACTAGCTAAGAAAATAGTCTAAGTGTTACTTATTCTGATTTTTTGTACTGTCCGGCTACGTTTCCGAAACCGTAAAGTTAGCCGGATAAGCCAACAAATAAATATCCTCACCCGGCTATGTTTCCGAATTCGTAAAACCTAGCCGGACGTTTTAATTATAAAAAGGGGCAGACGGGTTTTTTTTCCCCAAATCTGCAAACCCTCCCCAAGTTCATCCCCAAACCAGTCCGCCCCTCTCCAAATTTTTCAGTCCAATCTCTCACCATGGTTAGGAGTAAAAATCCTTCCACAGGCAAGCAAGTTGCGGAAATCCAACGACAACAAGAGGTGCAATACGAGTCCTCTTCCGAGGAGGAAGGAGAGTCACCTCCAAGAGCCGAAGAGCACGTGGGTGGGAGCCGATTACGCAAGGCCAAATCGAGGAAGACAAAGCGGCAAAGAGGCCATGATAGGCCCCCTGAAGCATCGGCAAGTCGGAATTTCTTCAATCGTAGGGCAGAGGGCAACTATGTCGAATGGTGTGGGCGGAAAACACACACCACCAAGGTGATTAGCCCTACCTCTATTGACACTTTGCATAAGGGGTATTTGGTTGCTCATTTTCAGCCTAGTTATTTAGATAAATTGCTCTTGTGAATCCCCATGCCACCAAGATGAGGTTGTGCAATTTTATGCAAATTTAGGAGAGTATGAGTCGAATAACATGTGCACTAAGGTGAATGGTAAACTGATTAATGTCACTAAGTTTCATATAAATGAGGTCCTAGGCTACCCTTATGTTGATAACTCATACTTGCGCCCTAATCACCCAGAAGGCCCTTATGAGATTTATAATTTCAACAAGTTTCCTGAAACCGGGCCAAACCAACCCTTAGACCTTGAAGCAATGGGACGTAAGTACTTCAAAACTACTTGTCAGGGGGCGGGTAGTTGTCCAGGTGATTTTAATGTTGAGGAGCTTACGGTTGAGCAGAGGATTGTATTTGACTGGGTTTGTCAGAATGTGTATCCATCGGGGGGTCATAGTTGTGAACCTAGTTGTGGACGTGTTCTGCTCTTCTATTACTTGATGGAAGGGTTGAAAATAAATCATGTACACTCGATAGTTGAATACATGTTCAAGGTGGGGAGAGGGTCGAGGCAATGGTTTCCATATGCCGGACTTGTCACTGAGCTGATTAAGAAGCAAGGTGGAGGTGTTGTTGATCGTCCTGAGCCTCTAGAGTACTACAATGGCGATTGGTTTGATCATAAGGGTTTTGCACTGGATATAGAAACTCAAAGGTACGTCTTGAAGGCCTTAGCTCCGGGCGCTGCAGGAAGAGTCGCTAGGCGAAGAAAACTAGAAGCCAGAGGTGCGAGTTGATCGGGTACAAGTAAGTGAATATATATTTTCCCTTTATTGTTTAGTTTCGCAGGTGAAAATGTGTTTGTTTTCGAAAGCTAATCATTTGTTTGTTTTGTAGGTGAGGAGGGCCGGTGGATGCGTAAGCTCTCAAAAATGTGGGAATGCTTCACCGGACAACTCGACAAGGCTAAAGAAGAAGTAGCAATGCTCCGTGCTGAACAAAGGGCTTACATTGATCGGAAGGGACTTGATCTCCAACTTAGCCCGGAATTGAATGAGCCGGATTTTGGTCATCTGCCATCCTCAAGTGAAGAAGATGCAGCCGGGGGACCATCCAGCAGTAGGGCGACAACCTCACATCCTGGAGAGTAGGGCTTTGTTTCTAGTTAATAATTGGTTCTTTTCTAGTTAAACGTTGAATTTGTTCTAGTTAAACATCGAATTTGTTCTTTTCGTTTGTGAAACTAATCTATTCTAGTACCTTATTCATGTGGATGTAAACTTGATCGATTTTAAAGATTTGAGTGCTTCAATCTATTTTCATTTATTTTGTACATGCATTTTGTTTAGATAAAGAGGCAAATATGATGGTGAAAATGTCTGTTTAAGTGTAGTTCCGGATAGATTTCCGAGTTCTGAAACACTATCCGGATAGTGTTACATGTTTTTCCGATCTCGGAAACCTAGCCGGATGGGTAATTTACTTATCCGGATGGCAATCAGGGAAACCTTCGGGAAAATTGACCAAAAAATGAGAATTTAAATTAAATAGTTCCGGCTAGACTTTCAGACACCGTAAACTTACCCGGATCAGCTTAATCTTCCATCCTGCTAGGTTTCCGAGTTTGGAAACGGGTTTATATATATGGGTGGTTGACTTTTTTTCAGATCACAACTCACAAACTTCCCCCAAACCCCCAATTCAGAGTTCGGAAATCCCGTCTCCTACCCGGACGAAACTCTCCATCAGTTCCACCACACCCAATTCCCGATCAACCCATGGCACCTAAAAGCAAGACCGTGGCGAGGAAGCACCCTGCAAACTGGTATGATTCTGACAAGTTTATCAGTCTCGATGCTTATAAGTATTATGGTATTCTTGTTAACAATGCGACAGTACTAGACTCATATGTGTTGGATAGAGATCGGGTTGAGGCACTAGGTTTAGGCCCTATGGTTGAGAAGTTTTCTATTCAAACTTGTGATGCCCTGTTGTTCGATGTTAGTAATCCCACCTATAAGGATGAGGTCTTGCAATTTTATGCTAATTTTGATGAACCTAGTGATGGTAAGTACACTACCATGGTTAATGGGAAAAGGTTTGAGTTTGATTGTTGGGTGATGAATGAGTTGTTGGGGAATCCTATCAAATCCGATGAGGACCTTTATCCCAACCTCCAGCATGGTCCACTTAATATCTTCTATGCTAATGTGCGGCCGGGAACGCAGATGATTAAACTCCCGTACTTGAATTATCTGAATTTAAGACATCACTATTTTGGTCGGGACCCATATGCTGAAAGTTCAGCCGATGGGTGCAAAATGGCGTTTTGCCCCATTGATGATCGCATTGTGTACGAGTGGGTGCATAGAAGTTTCATCCCCACAGGAGGAAATGTCGGCGAGCCTAATGTTACCACGGTTATGACATTTTACTATGTCGTGAAGGAGGTTCCTATCAATCCCGGGTATGCAATATGTAATTGGATGAGACCTGCGTGGGCTAACGAGCGACATAAGAAAAACCTACCCTACGGGAGCCTAATCACTAAGTTGCTCTTGAAATTGGACCCTAATTTCCGATTTGAAGATGATCCCACCCCTTGCAAGCCATACGACTACCACTACTTTGAAAACCATAGGCCGAAATGGACTTTGGCCGATGGAAAATGGATTGTGGCGCCTCCACAACAAAAGGCTAAGCGGGCTAGGGCATCAAGAAGTAAGTCATCTTCACCTCCTTATTCACAATTTATGCTACTTTTTATCATAATTTAATTCAAATATTAATTTTCATTTTTTAGGTAGGGAGGTGCTCGATGGAGAGCCTTCACCGCATGTTTCCAACATGAAAGCTATGTACGCTAGCAAGAAATCTAAGGTGCTCACACTGATTAGTGTTAGGAAGGACGCTTACGAGGCAAGGAAGGAGTTGAGAGCCCTCAAGCGTGCAGAAGGATTTTCCACAAGTGGGGACGCCTCACAGGGACATGGTGGCGGTGATCATGACGCCGACTATGACATGGGGCCTTGATTTAGTGTAATTTTTTTTGAATTTTTAGTTAAGTATTGATTTGCCTTATCGAATAATATTACATTTTAACTGTATTTCAGTAACGTTTGAATGCTACGGATTTTGATCAAATGTTTGTGCATTTACAATTCCTACAATTGTTTGCAGTTTTATATAACTACTGATTAGTGAGTGCGCGCTAGTTTTCGCCTAAAAATAACACTTCCGGTTACATTTACGAACTCGGAATTCTAGCCGGATGGGTCATTTTATCATTACTAAACCGAATGACGATCAGGGAACCCGTCTGGAAGTTGAATAAAAAGCCTAGCCTAACCAAAAAACTTCCGGGTAAATCTTTTCCGATTTCGGAAACCTAGCCAGACAGGCTTGTTCAACATTTGCTTATCCGGATGGTTAGCCGGAAGTAGGTAAACCCTAATTTTACACTATCCGGGTAATGTTTCAGATGCCGTAAAACTACCCGGATAGGTTAAAAATTGTGATTTGTCGACTTTCTTTATTCTATTGGATAGATCAAACAAAGGTGCACCCAAATGTTAACATGAATTACATATTCAAACTATGTTTGGACTAGTTTTATTATGAATAGCTGATAACACAAAAAAATCAACGACTAACGCCTCAACTTAGTCTTCGGCTTAACTTTGAAAATCAACTTCCTCTTCCGTTCGTTTCCTTTGCTGTCTATGACTATGCGTTCGGCGTGATCGGATCTTGCGCGATATATTGACATGTTTTCCTCTGTTTCCTCCATATTAATCGCGTCTTTCTTCGTTGGCACAAAAATGTGAGCAGCTCGTTTGTCATACTCCTCGAATAGCTCATCACCACACACCATTTGTTTCCCATCAAGAACAATCTCGTAGTGCCGATCAGAAGGATCCTGAACATGGTAAACTTGGTCACCTTCGCCAGCAAGTATGAACGCATCCGACTTTGATCCCACTTTCTTCCTATCAACCAATTGAAACCCTAAAGGATCGGTCTTAGTTCCTGTCTTTTGATCAACCCACTGACACTTGAATACAACCACCTTCGATGCCACATAGTTTAACTCCCAGATCTGAACAATGGTACCGAAATACCTATCAAATGAGTAGGATCCTTCTAGATTTTTCTTCCGCGACACAGCGATTGATTCGGAAAATGTAGTCACACCGCTATTCTACGAAACACCTTTAGCATCGCTCTGTTTGGTCCCGTACGAGTAACCCTTCACATCATAGCCGCTGTAGCTGATAACTGTCGTAAGCGGCCGTCTGGATAGCCATTTCACGTCCTCGGGATGGTCACCAATCTCTACCGTGTCCCTTAACCACTCACAAAAGGTTCTAATATGCTCATCATGTAGTTGGAAAGGCTTTAGGGTTGGGTATAGACTTCTCAATTCCTCCATATGAATGTCAACGTAAGGGCGAACTGATTCATGGTTTCGCATCATATACAGATGAGCAGCCTGCAAATCGACCGCTGGCGGGTTATGCAGCGTGCCTCTAGTTCCATGCCCGTTGAAACGAAAATCATGCCTCGAGGTGGGTAGTCCAACCGTGTCAACCTCATCTAAGTAAGCCGTACAAAATTCAATCGCCTCCTCCGCGACATATCTAGATACAATGCTTGCGTCAGGCCTGTACCTGTTCTGCGAAAAGAATTTAAATATCTTCATGTATCTCTCGAAAGGATACATCCACCGGAGGAACACCGGACCACACTCCTTGATCTCCCGCACAAGATGGACAATCAAATGCACCATTATATCAAAGAAAGAAGAGGGGAAATACATCTCCAATTGGCACAATACTTCAACTACCATTGTCTGCAGCTTATCTAGCTTACGACGGCTAACTGTTTTCTGGAAAATTTCCTTAAAAAATAAGCAGAGCTTGCTGATGCACATCCTAACGTGGCTTGGAAGAGAACCATGAATGGCAAATATGTTCAAGTCTTGCATCAAAGTGTGACAATCATGTGATTTTAACCCTATCAATTTTTGATCCTTAACATTGACACAGTTACCAATGTTTGAGGAAAAATTAGAGGGTACCTTCAAATCTTTCAGGCACTGCAAATATTTTGTCTTCTCAGCTGACGACATATTGTAGCAAGCTGGAGGCAAGAAAGTGTTCCCATCCTCGATTACAGGAGCCAGTTCCTTTCTAATACCCATTATGTCCAAGTCTTTAGGTGCTTGAAGTCCATCTTTGCTTTTTCAAGGAATATTCAGCAGCGTACCAAGCAAACTATCGCAGACATTCTTCTCAATGTGCATTACATCTAAACAATGTCTGACAACCAAGTGCTTCCAATATTGTAAGTCAAAGAAAATGGATCGCTTCTTCCAAGGGCCGGGGATGGGCATCTTCCTACGGTTTTTCCCAAAATTATTTTCAATATCCTTGATTTTCTCGAATACCTCCTCGCCACTAATAGGAGGGGGGGCGGTGCATTCTCTTCCTTCCCATTAAACCAGTTCTTAGCCTTACGGAACTCGTGACTGCATGGTAAGAAACGACGATGTCCTTGATAAACGGTTTTTCTCTCGTGTTTTAATTGAGAGAAACTAGTATTCTCCTCACAAACAGGACAAGCTAGATGACCTTTGACTGAATAACCAGCTAGATTACCAAGTGCAGGGAAATCGTTCACAGTACAGAACAACATTCCTTTCAACTTAAACCATTCCTGCCGATATTCATCCCACGTCCAATTCTCTTCGAACCACAGTTTCTGAAGGTCGTCAACTAAAGGTTCTAGGAACACATCAATGTCATTACCAGGCTTCTTTGGCCCTGCTATCCTCTTCATTGTCAACCACGATGGTAGATTGTAAATAACAACCATCACAGGCCAAGAACTGTGTGTACTACTCAAATCTCCATACGGATTCATACCATCAGTGGATAAACCCAACCTTACATTCTGAGCTTCCTTCCCAAAATCAGGATACAATTCATCAATTTTCTTCCACTGATCACCATCTGAACAGTGTGCAATCACATCATCATCTTCAACCTTCTCTCTATCTGCGTGCCATGTCAAGTTCTTAGCTTCTTCCTTGTTAGCAAACAACCTTTGAAGCCTAGGTATAATGGGGAGATACCACATGACCTTCGCGGGAACACGTTTGTTGGTTTCCTTAACAACATCTCCTCCCACATCCATTTTTTGTTTCACAGCTTTGTATCGTGACTCGCCACAAACACTACAATTTTCTAATTTCATCTCATCTTCCCCTCTAAACAACATACAATCATTAGGACAAACATGAATTTTCTCAAGTTCCATACCCATTGGACATAGTACCCTCTTGGCAGCATATGCCCTATCAGGCAATAAATTATCAGTGGGAAGCAGCTGTCTAATCAACTCCAGCGCCTCTGTTAATGCCTTATCTGAAAGCCCATGCTTGGCTTTTAAATTCATCAACAATAAGGTCGCGCTTAGAATAGTGTGGATTGACCCCTCATACAAAGGGGTCTGCTTATCATTATACATCGCTTCAAGCGCCTCTGGTTTTCCAATAAAATGCATGGCAACATCATCTACCAAGTCATCCAATTTATCGTCATAATTACCAACCATTTCGTTTTCTCCTACAACCTCCATTGGTTCATTAACAACAACAGTGCTACGTTCTTCCCCATGCCATACCCACGTGGTATAGGAATTTTGGAAACCCCTAACAATCAAATGTTCATGCAAACCTTCAACTCCTAAATACACATCGTTAGTGCAATCCTTACAAGGGCACCGCATGGCCGACTGATTTTCTACTCTTGCATTATCAGAAGCAACATCAATGAAATATTCAACCAGTCCCATATACTCTGGTGAGGTCCGACGATTCTCCCTAATAATGCTACTACGTTCCATAACACTTGTGTACCTATTTTCATAAATTTTAGCAAATATTAATGAATTCATTCATCTACATCGTGCTACTTGACAACATATCAAATACAATATGGTTTCATAAACACAAATAACTAGGAATCAACACGCAAGTTCATATATTATTCAACGAAATTAGGGACACACGTATATATTCATGCTTGAAATTAACAAACATCCGCCCATCAATACTAAATTTAGAGGGAGATTACCTCATCGCGGCCTAGGATTCAGCGAGCCCAAAGATTAGGAGATTCTCTGCGTCCTTCAACCCAAAACAAAGATGGAATACAGTAGATAGAACAAAAGGATCCGTTTCTCGTTTTATAACTTTCTGTTTTAGCTCATCCGGGGACGTTTCCGAGTTCGTAAATATTGCCCGGCCATTTTTCCCTCTATCCGGACAAGTTTACGGTACCGTAAACTTACCCGGACGACTTTTTGACTTGACTCCACCGACATCAGAACTTTGCCCCGTCGACTTGACCGTCAAAGTCAAGCCGGTCAACGGGGAAAGTTCCGGCTAGCTATTTCCGGTGTCGGAAATGTAGGCTGGTCGGCGGTTAAACGCAACCGCCGACCAAAAATGGCAGTTACACGGCGGTTGCATCAAAACCACCGTGTAATAAGCCATCCGGCTAGACAAACATGATTTACGAGTTCGTAAATCTAGAAGGACGGCGGTTTCCTTATTTTCCCGCGGAACCGCCGTCCTCCGGCGCCATTTTCCGGCAGCTTTCTACTAGTGGCAGCAAAAATTTCCAGCTCTAGTTTCAAATTTTTAATAGCACCATAACTAAATCCTTCAACCTTAGAGTCCATCACAATGCAGTGCATGCTCGAAAATGATCTCAGAACTTGTCATATTAAGAAATCCTTCACAACTCATCATAGCACCAACCACGGATTTGTAGAATCTCCAGCACCATTTATACTTAACAAAGAGTGCACGTGTCTTCCTATCTTCAAAACCAATACTTTTGCGCAAACAAGGTATATACATCCCTTCATAACAACTCACAAGAACCATTTTATGAATTTTTAAATTACCTGGATCAAAGAAATTGAAAGCTCCTACACACTTGCTTGCCCCACTCCCACTTATCACAAGAATTGATCCACGATAGTTTTCAATTTGAATTTCCTTATCCACCTTAAAGCCAAAATCATTCACGTTCTCATATGAATCAACACCACCACTAGTTGGCTAAATTCCTTAGATGGTAAAATTATCTCGCCGACAACACTCTTCCTGCACTCACTAGAGTATGCTCTCCTCCAAATTATCGATATAATCTGCGTGCTTCAAGGCATTTTCATACCAAAACACAATACCACACTCAAATCTAACCTTAAGGTCAGCATCACTAACCACATCTTTATCATCCTCTGAAAAGAATCTATAACACTTCACCACTTTATCATGATCCATTCTTCCGAATAACACCTTGACAGTAGCAAGCTTAACACTCTTAACAGGTTCAAAATCTCTACTAAATTCAGATCTAACAAGGTCGAAAGAAGTTATAGGCTCAACACTAAACACTGATTCATGACACAGAACACTCTCATCACTGATCATCATAATTTCTATTTAATTCATGACACATAATTAGAACTCCGGGACTCACAACTTTAACACTCTCAAAGTCTTGGTCATTCCAAGCCTCTTTAGCAATTATCACAGAACTGTCTTAAATTTCTACCAAGCAATTAATTGATATACGTATACATTTCTGCATTAATATCAATGTGACATTTCAATCCAGATCATTAATATCAAAATGATCATTCTAGAATTGTGAGTTCGTGGATGAGTTAATACAAGTGTGCACTCTGCACCACCAAATCTTGTTATAACGTCCCGAGCTCACTAATACTCAAATCCAATTATACTTAAATGATCATGTTTCATAAAACACCAACAATAGTAGGTCAAATTGTTAAAACGAATGTGTGTGAAAATTGAAGTTTCAAGTACTTAATATGGTATAATGGCCCTGCCAAATTCAGCTTATTTTTTGCACCTTGCATTTAAATTAAGCTCACTTAATCTAATTTCAGCTGCAGCTAGTTTCAGCAAACTGCAGCGTGCTTCAGCAAACATAAGTGAAATCACTAGTTCTCTGTGTAGACTCGTGATCTAAAATAGGAATGTCAATCTCTTGCATTCGAATGAAATTATGAAACGTGAAAAATACAACAATAATTGAAATTTGATGACAATTTTCAATTTTAGCCATTCTTTGTAGCACTGTCCAAGTACTTTCCAACTGTCTAAATGTACCTTCGATTTTCATTCTCAATGAAAACTATCGTTTGTTAAAATGCTCCACCTTATCTCTAGGTGGTGCATGACGTCTAAACTCTGGTACATGTATTCTTTCTCTTGTATCGGAAAATGGAGCCATGTACCCAAGAGTATTTGGATACCCAGAATCAACCAAATAATATATTTCCATACATAAATTGAACAATACAAACGACATTGTGGATTTGGAAGAGGACAAATAAAATAAATTAAAAAGAGCTGTTAAAATAGAATAGATTACATTGGGTGCCGTATATATGGGATCTTAGGATGATTCAGATGAATCTTATTAAAGGGAAAATAGATAAAATCTGAGATTTAAAAAGTGGAAGAGGAAGATTAAAAAGTTTTTACAAAATATTTAGTGCGTCTAAAAAAAGGATGGGGGAAAATTAATAAGTTAATAAACTTTTTTTATGTGCTAAAAGTAATAAAGATTAGAATAAAATATTTTTTAAATTATTTCAGCGAACTGCAGCGTGCTTCAGCTAACTGTAGCTTGATTCAGCTACCTGCAGCGTTCTTCAGCTATGGGCACCGTGCTTCAGCTGTTGGCAACGTGCTTCAACTATTGGCAGTTTACTTCAGCTAATTTCAGCTAACTTTCGCGCAGTTCAACTGAAAATAAGCTGAACTTGACAAGACCAATATACACTAAAGTTGTGATCACAAATTAATTAATAAAATTAAACAATGAAAATAACCGCAACGATCGATGTCTTAATCTATAGTCATTTGAGGACAAATATATGTTTAGTAGTAATCTTCGATATAGTTTGTACACTACACAACGCAACAAAATCAAAAAAACCTCTCTCCCGAAAACCCCCTTCTAAACCAGCGCCGGGGAGGCTCCGGCCGGCGCCTCTTACCGGCCGGAGGTGACCTCCCCACCCATAATCCAATAAAATTCATACCACCCCAATCCCAACCCCTAACTCGAAACCCCCATCTCAGCCGAAAAAATACATCTCCTTTTTGACTTTTCCGACCACCCTCCTTTGACGGTTCGAGCAGGTCGCCACCACTTGGCACCGCCATTGGAACCCACATCAGGCGAGATCAACCATCCGGTGGGACACAGGTTTCACGGTTCAAGGGCGGATATCGGCCAGATCCGCAGGACACCAGACCGCCGAGGATGAGCGCCCTGACGAACCACCCCGATGCACGGTGGCGAGATCCAACGCAAAGAGAGCGCCTCCGAACAAGGTGGCCAGACCGGGAGGCCGCAACCGGAGGCAAAGCAGATCGATCGAGATCCATGGGAGACTCGCAGGTCAACAGTTCGGTCAGCTCGGTCGGCTCGGTCGGCTCGGGTCGGCTCGGGTCGGCTTGGGTCGGCTCGTTCGGGTCGGGTCGGTTCGGTCGGCTCAGTCGAGCCTGGCAGATTTGGACAGGTAATACTGGAAATGGCACAGTTAGACTTAGAAGGTGGTTTTTATTCTTTTTTCCTTTTTTTAAAATTTATTTTTAGTTCTTTTTCGGGTATATATTTATTGATGTTTGTACTTGAATATTGGATTGAATGTGATCTGCTAATCTTAGTTTTCTGACGGGTCCTTTTGCTCAGTTAAACTTTGATTAGCTTCCGATCTAGTTAGTACAGTTAGGAGAAATCCAAGTCACAATAGTTTTGAAACACTATTGCTGGCGATACTGATACTAGATTTGTAGACCGATTAGGCTTTATGCTTACATCGAGTTAGATTACATTTGCTCTATCCAGTATTTAGCCACCAGCCAATCAGACCACGATTGGTTGGGATTGCTTTAGTACCGATATTAATTTATGTATATCCATTTTTTAGATTTTTGTGATTTTCTTCTTAATGTTGCGCTGTGGAATATCACCTTATAAGAGAAATATTTATAGCAATCTCTGGTTAGGCTCTTGATGAAACTTTCCTATTAGTATTATGGCTAGATAGAACAACTCGGTATGCTTTACATACTACTCTGCTGTCCAACCTTATGAAGACTTGCTATCTTCCGGTGGTCAAGAGGCCACCGGGCGCAATGGGTAGTCGGTTGAGGTTCAGGTAGAGAGTATTTATTATAATAGAACCGAGTTTTCTGTTTTGACTGTGAGAAAGTGAGATGGTGAATTCTAATGAGATCTAGAATGCTGTACTTGGTGATATCTATACGCAGCAGAAGGAGGGAAGTCTGGTTTTAGCTATGCTGTGACCGACATCGATACAGAGATGACTTAGTTTTCTTGTAATATTTCTAGACACATCTCTGATATCTCACTTTGCTTTCGATATTAGATCGGAGTATAGCGTTCGGGCAACAAATTACCACAGTTACCCCAACAGGGTTTCATGTGTAATATTGGGTTCCAAACCTGATCATGTAATTCTACTGCTTTTATTAGGGTTGAGGAGTCGTGAATAATCCTCCCGTCCACTTGGATGGTTTTAACTTAAAAAAAAAAAAAAAAAAAAGGTAAAAGTAGTCATCTTCGGCAACAATGAGGAGTTATTGCATATTGAAGAGCCAGCTAAATTTAAGACAACTAAACTTATTCTTATATAATATGTTGAAGCATATCCTTCCAGGCAGCGACTTGCAATATTCGACAGATAAGGAATGTTCAGTATATTGTTCCATCTGATGGGATCATATAATTCTTCTCTCAAAGATTTCACTTTAGCTGATTCCAGATTCAAACTCCAAGCCGGACTCGCGTCGACTTCAAATAAAATTTAAGATTCTCTAAATCTGTTCCCTCTCTTTTTTGTTGAAGAAATGGCATACTCAGAGAGATATTCACGGTTCAAATTGGGTTTCCAGATGAAATATTCCAAAACAAAGAACGGCATATCCATGCAAGCTAGCCTTATATATATGCATGGCAATACAAGAAACATTGTATGCAGTTCTATGGATCAGCATATTTACCAGAGCTTCAGCTGAATTACTGGGCGAATACTCCATTGGCAGGTGGCACTGTATCGACCATTACTACAACGGTTTTTAACAGTGACTACTGCCAAAGGAGATTTGCCCCGCAATTCTTATGAAGAAACTAACCTTGAATATCTAGTGCAGAACGCACTCAAGGTGCCCATATACAGTATTTGCTCTATATATGTTAATGTCAAATGCGGGGACATGATTTCGGTTTCGGATTTATGATACTGATGAGTTTAATTAATTAGATTGATATCAGGTGTTCTTGGGAGATTGATGATCTTGATGAGTTTTGGATTGATATGTATCAGGTGATTTTGGAAGATTTAATCTTAATGATCTTGATTAGCGTCTTTTAATTTTGTTGTAGACTTTAATTCGGATTATTAATTAATTTGTTGTTGTTCAATTTCTCGTGCAAAATTCGTTCAAATTCAAAATGGTACTTTGCGTGCGTAGAATTAATATGCGTGCATACATGCATGCCAAATAATTGGAATTCTCTCAAATCAATAAAACAAATTCCAAAGGTGAAATTGTACAAAACCGAACCAAAATAAATATCAAAAGTCTTCACGCGCGGTTGAACTCTAATAATTAAATAGTCTCCTTTTATTTTCTTTTGTAATATCTGTAATTATCAGAGTTGCAGAACACCCGCACCGAAATCGAGTTCTGGAAACAGTTTGTGGCTGAGTTCTTTTCTGAGGATGCTAATGTTGGCATTTGTATGTCATTCTACGAAAACAACCTAAGCGATACATCTTTTCTTTCTTTTTCTCTTTAAATAATAAATCACATTCTTACTTAAATGTTGCGGAATATTTAAGAATAATTCTATCAAAAAGCTGAGTTTTCATATAGTAATATATACAATCTTTTTATAGAGATAAACATCATTTTTAAATTAAAGATATATAAAATAATTTTCCTTTAACTAATCTTTATCCTTGCTAGCAATTGCTCCTCACTGCCAAATTTTTATTGCCCAATATCTCGCACGGGGTTCGTGAAAAACGTGCGATTAAATTTTCGCACGCCCGATAAAAATTTGAATTCGATTGTTTTCGAGTTGATTGAATTCGATTTGAACTCAAAATCTTTCGTTTATATAAGCTTGAATTTGAACATATCAAACCTAATTTGTAGATATTAGTTTTGGAATAGACCGTCTATATTATAGTAATAATATATACGGTCTCTTTTTGCAATTAAAATTGGACGCGGCTCCTTATTTGCAATTTACATTTGAGCTGGTCCTTTTTCTGTAAATTCCAAAACTTACCTCACAAATATATATATATATATATAGCTATTTTCTTTTATTTTTTGGCCCACTTCATTCCAGATCCCAATCCCAATCGGCTCTCAAAATTTTCCCCCAATTCATTCCAAAACCCCATCGGCGATCCAATCTCCGTCACCCAACCGTCATTATTCCGGGCGATCTCCGGCGCAATCCAACGCAATCTGACGTTCATTCTTCAATCGATTGTAATCCGACGTTCATTCTTCAATCGATCTCCGGCGCAATCCGACGCAATCTCGTCCTTCATTCTTCAATCGATGACGATATTGCTCTCGATGCTGCCGAAAATGGAGCGCTGTGAGTGATTTCAACACACTAGTTGTTTTCCTTTCCTTTTGTTTGAGTGAATAGCCGATTTGTGTTCAGTTTCTTATAGGATATTGAACTAGTTTTATGAACTGCTTGATTTAGGTTGTTGATTTAAATATTTATGAAAACTTGATTGTTTAGTGTGAAAACTGTAGCTTTTAATGTGAATCTTGTCAGTTTTAAAGTAACTATTCACGTCTGAAAAACTGTGGTGAAACTTGATTGTCTAGTCTGAATACTGTGGGGATTGTGGAAACTTGATTATTTAGTTTAAAAATTGTATTGATTGTGGAAACTTGATTGTATAGGCTGAAAACTGTGGTGAGTGTGAAACTTGATTATTTAGCCTGAAAACTATGGTGCAACTTGATTGTTTGAATACAATGGTGAAACTTTGATTGTGAAACTTGATTGTTTAGTCTGAAAACTATGGAAATTGTGAAACTTGGTTTTTTAGTCTAAAATATATTGATCTTAGTTTGCCTGAAATATATTGATTTTAGTGTACAAACTGTACATTTTCATATTTATGAAAACTTGATTGTTTAGTATGAAAACTGTAGCTTTTAATGTGAATTCTGTCAGTTTTAAAGTGACTATTCACATCTTCAATTTTATGAAATTTACTGTATTTAACTTGAAAACTTGACCTTTTGGATCTGCTTCTTTTTACTTTTTGTGAAATCTCATGTTTTACCTTTAAAAACTAGATCTTTTAATTTTCTGTATGTTCATTCATGAAATCTCATGCTTTTACTTTGAAAAAATAATATTTTAGTCTAAAATACTTTCGTTTATGAAATATGGGTGTTTTACTTTGAAAACTGTAGATTTTAATGTGAAATATTAGCTGATTTGAGTACATATTTTTTGCGTGAACAGTGCGCGTGAACAGTACCGGTGAACAGTGTACGCGAACAGTACTTTTTCAAATTTTGCAGATAAGGACCTCCTTCCTTCCATATTTTAATGTAGTCCTTAGTCTATATTATAGATATAATATAGACGGTCACTCCAGAGACCAACTCAATTTGTAGACTCATCCAACTGCTCGAATCAAAAGAGTATAATTATATAAATATATTTTGTATTTTATAAAAATGAACTAAATATTAGATAATTGTGAGCGCGAACTAGGTCAAATTCGAGTTCGAATTCAATCAAAATTATACGAACAGAACTCGAACTATCTACAAGCTCGGACTATTTTTTTATTTTTTAAGGAATCAAACTAAAATATTCTATTTTCGAACCTAAATTTAAGGTAAGTGATTGTGGTACTGTACACACTTGTGCCTTTCAGCGATTGACTAAAAAGTTTTTTTTTTTAATTTTAACCCTAATCCACATCTAACTAATTTATCTCGACAATTCACCAACACCTTTCAAAACTCCAGGCGACTATTTCATCCACTTCATTATTAATGTTAAAACAAATAACCTTCAGCTTCAAGTTCAAGTTATAAAAAAAGAAACAAACGGAAAGTCTACAATGCTTAAACTCAATGGATTAAATACTAGATTTGAATTATAGAGCATGATCTAGATATATTTTTCAAACGGGTAAACGATTGAAAAACCAAATCACGAATGAAAACACGATCCATAAATTAATTTAAAAATAACACAAATAGATTGATAACTCAAGATTATAATTGTAATGTGGTATTCACATCTAAAATTTATTTGCGTTTACTCATCCGATGGAACTATCCTCATATACATATTTTTAGTTATTTACTCATCCAATAGAACTATCCTCATATCCATTTTTTTAGTTTCCTAAAAGATCGTTAGAACATGCAGTAGTTTCGAGTCGCTAAGGCTTTGTGCTATGTATTGAAAAATAGACCTTTCACTAAAGTTGGACTTTAAAATGGTCTAATTAAAATAATATGGTAATTTCATTTTATATATACATGTACATCAACTAACCTAAAACATGTTTTGTGTAAAGATTTTTCATAATACAAATGTGATGTATATTAATTTTTTTACAACGTTTTTGATTTTTTTTTTTATAGCAAAAATCATCAAAGGTGGGGTAATATATTTGGCACCCCATGCTAGGCATCAAAAAGGCTCAGATAGCCAAGTTCATACATGATAATACTGATCAGCCATACTGATGGCTCAAAAATGAAAGAATATATAGCTATGTAAGCAATTAACTCTATCTATGTGCCATCTACACCTCCGAGCATTTTAATTAGTGAATCATCAAAATGAAACACAGATCTGCCAAAAGGTGAGGGATCAAGAGCTTTTACAAAATTTCATGGTTGTGATCTGAGCATTCTTTCAGAAATGGCAGTAGTGATTTCTAAATTCCAGCTGCTCCATTTGCTCCCATTGATCTCCTATCAATGGGTCTTCATGTACCTGCTGTGATACATATCAGTAGCTTCTGAACTAAGCCATTCTGAGGTTTGGGACCCCTGCTTTATCAAGTATAATTAATTAGGCTCCTCAGGATTTGGGGAGCCTCATGCAAATGCATAGTAGCAGTGAGTGAGTGGCATGCACTATACTTAGCAAGATAATCTGCAACTAAATTGCCTTCTCTGTAAACATGATGTACAACATGGTCCTTTAACATTGTGTGAATGTGATGACTCAGGCTCAAGAATTTCCAGTTGGCTAGAGAGGAATTTGTTACACACTTAATGGCATTTACACAGTCACTTTCCAGAGTATATGCCTGGAGAGAGATAGCTACTGAAACTCCAAACTCCAATGCCAGGAGTTCTGCATGTAATAGAGTCTCCGCTGTACAGTGCTTAAGTCCCATCTGAATGACATTGCCATGCCTATCCCTAACAACTAGCCCTAGACCTACAGAAGCTGAAAAGAAGGAAGCATCTATATTAACTTTCAGACCCAGATCTGGAGGGATCCATCTCACAGATCTTGCAATTTTTGGTTTTTTCTGTGTAATAAATGGAACAAGGCCCGTTCTAAGTAGATCTGCATGGTTCTGAGCATTCCCAGACAGTGGAAAAGCTGTAAATATTAAAGACACTTTTTTTGCAATCTGCAGAAGTACAACATTATTGGTGACATTCCTATCCTCATATAAAATACTGTTCCTTCTAATCCATAAGAACCAGTAAGCAGTTATTATAGAAGAGATGAAAACTATTGTGTGTGCTTTTGAGGGGCCCCTGTGTGATAAGTAAAATGCAATCCTATGCCTAAAAGACCTGAAATTGGGGACTGGAACCATAAAGATAGAATTTAAGAAGTTCATGATGTCCATATTTTTTTCACACTTATTAAAAAAGTGATCAGTTGTATCAGAATGTCCACAGAGTGGGTATTTTGAAGCAAGTTGGATCCCATTTTTAACTAGTATATCATCAAAGGGGACTAGACAGTTTACAGTCCTCCATAAAAAAATTGACATTTGCACTGGTATGAATTTACTCCATACCTTTCTTATTGCATGAATATCTTCCTTCTGAATCCTCAAAATATTGTATGTGAATTTTATTGTGAAATTTCCATTCTGCTCTGGTTTCCACACAAGAGTGTCTTCATGGTTGTATGTAACTTCTGATGCCTGCAGAAAAACAATTAAGTTGGTAGCCATATATGGCTCCAGTGCAGGCATAACTTGACTTTTATTAGCACAGAAATTGACAACATTCAGTTTTGGGAAAGGCAAGGGGATCCCATCAGGCCATTTATAGTACAATGCTCCATTTCCTGTCCAATTTGAGTCCCAGAATGAGGCTGTTCCTTTATCAATAATGATCTGAGATTGTGTGTTGCAGAATTCAGTAACTGAGCATATCCTCCTTCAAGTGTGTGATGTCTTATAGGTTGCAGGAATATTCCACAAGTAGGCTGTCCATACAGCATTATTTTGCTGCATTTTCCACCACAGTTTGCAAGAAAAAGCTGTTATAGTGGCTCTTATATCTCTAAATCCAAGCCCATTTTGATCCTTAGCTGCTGCCATTCTACTCCACTTTCTCCATATTTTTCTTTGTCCCATTTTGGATTCTTCCAAGAAGAACCTTGCTCCCATGACCTCCATTCTTTTTAACATAGTTTCAGGAGGCTGCAATATTGAGAAGTAGTGTGTTGGAACTGTAATATAGACATAGTTGAGTAGGATCATTTTCCCAGCATGGGATAACCATCTGTTTTTCCATCCTGCTAGTAACCTCTCCATTCTCTCTAAAAGCATGTGGTAGTAGTAGACTTTATTTCTTCCACTGAACACAGGGATGCCTAAATACTGAAATGGCATCCTCCCTTGCTTCATCCTTGTCTTTTTCTTTATAACTCTCAGCCTTGTAGGAGTGGCATCTTTGTGAACAAAATACTCTGATTTTTCATAATTGATCTTTTGACCTGAACACGTCTCATAGGCCCTCAGAAACTTCATCACTCTTTTCAGGTTCTTCTTTGTTGCTGTTGAGAAAATTGCTGTGTCATCAGCATACATTAAATGGGAGACCAAGTGAGCCCCTAATGGCAAGATGAAAGGATCAATATATTGGATCTCCATGAGCTTTTTAAGCCCTCTTGAGAAGGCTTCAGTTGACAGATTATAGAGGAAAGGAGAAATAGGGTCTCCTTGCTTAATGCCTCTTGTGGAGGGGAAAATCCAACATCAACTCCATTGATAAGCACAGAGTACCATGAAGCTTTGATGGCATGCATTACTATTCTTACTGTGTGGCCATTAAATCCAAAAGCCATTAGGATTGAGTTCATAAAGGTCCAAGAAATCCTATCAAATGCCTTTTGCATGTCAAGCTTGAAAATGATGTTTTTGTGGCCTGGATTCTTATTTATGAGTCTGACCATCTCTTGCATCTGTAAAATATTGTCTGCTATATCTCTGCCCTTTAAGAAAACAGATTGCTCCTGAGACAATAATTTTCCCATTAAAGGTTTAAACCTCTCCATCAATATTTTTGAGTACACTTTACTCACAAAATTTGACAGGCTGATGGGCCTAAAATGGGAGAATGAGCTGGGTTGTGGTATTTTTGGGATCAGGGTTAGCCAAGTTCTGGCCATAGCTCTTGGCATGTAACCTCCGTCCATGAACTCATGTGTGGCACTTAACATATCTTCACTAATCACTTCCCAACAATGGATGAAAAAATGGTCAGTGTACTCATCTGATCCTGGTGCTCCATCCTTATTCGGGCCAAAAACTGCAGATTTCAGTTCTTCCAATTCCACTGGTTTTAGTAGCCCCTCATTTTCCTCAATGGTCAGGGTTTTGGGTATAAGGTCCATAGAGTAATTGAGATATCTACCAGAAGTGTTTGGTGCCTCATCATTGAAAAGATTTTGAAAAAACTGAACACCCTCCAAACTGATCTGCTCAGTGTCTGTAGTCCATGCTCCACCACTGTCCTTGATTTTTGTGATTTTTCCTCTATGTCTCTTTTCTCTGACAACATTGTGGTAGTACTTGGTATTTGCATCCCCCTCCATAAGCCACCTTACATTTGCCTTTTGCTTCCAAAAAGTTTCCATCTCCTTCTGTGATCTTATGAGAATAGCCATCCTCCTGTTCAGTTCCATTCTATCCAATTCAGTTCCAGTATTCTGATACACAATCTCCTGTTCAGAAACTGCATTTTCAGCCTTTTCGAAGTTGTCATTAACATTCCCAAATTTTTCTTTATTCCATGCTCTGATCTCCCCTTTTAGCCTCTTCAGTTTACTAATCATTCTTCTCATTCCTGTCTCAAGGCATTCTCTACCCTAGCTAGCTTCAACTAGGCCCAAAAAATCAGCCCTGCTTGTCCACATCTCTTGGAATCTGAATGGCTTAGGTGTGCTAATCTCAGTAGTCTGTATTGAAAGGACTAGTGGATTATGATCTGAGGTTGTCCTATTCTTTACTTGTATAGAGCTGTGTGGAAACAAATCACTCCACTCCTCATTACTGAGCCCTCTATCAAGCTTCTGCAACAGCAAATCCTCCTTTGATCTGTTGTTTGTCCATGTGTATTTGTTGCCTACTGTTTTAACTTCCATCAGATCCATTTCTGAGATAAATCCACTGAAATCACTGATGCTTCTGGCAGATGGGGGTCTCTTTCCTTACCTTTCACTACTTGCTGCAATAACATTAAAGTCTCCTATGAAGACTGTGGGGAGTTTAGGCAAAGCTTTCAAGTCATCCCACAGTGGCTCCCTTAAGACCCTGGTGACTTTAGCATAAATGAAGCAACAATGCCAGATAATAGAGCACATAGGTTTTTATACAGAAATTAATATAAACTGATTTGTCTGATGAATGGTCTATATAAGTAAATTAGAGTTCCAGAATAACCAAATTTTTGCATGGCTTGCTGGCATGACATTTTGAAAATGTAAGTCAAATTGCAATTGAGTGATGTTTGTGTTAAGATGCATTGGTTCAATTATACATGCAAGATCAATTTTATTAGACCTTAACAGTGATTGTAATCTAACCAATGATGTAGTATATCCTCTAATATTCCAGACAATCATATTGCTATATATATTGTAACTAATCATTGACTGGATTTCTTAGATTTTTGTGATTATCTTAACCGCTGTTCTACAGTGTGCCCATCTGACATACCTCTTCTAGATCTTTTTTTTGGTTCTATGTCTGATTGATTAGAGAGTTTACCTGCATTGCTGTCAGCATCAGTTTCTGAGTGAGGTTGTTTCAGGTTGGCTTTGTAGTCCAGTTCACTCTCAACCTCCTCATAGATTCCAGAACTGCTTCTTTCATCATATTCCTGCAAAATCTGAAATGTATTAGAAGTTGAGACTTGTCTGGGTTGTTCATAGGGCACCATGGCTAGGCTCATATTTCTCACTCTCTCCATGGGTTTTGGTTTAGCTGTATGAATACTAAGATCATTCAGAGAGTAAAAAGGGAGTTTTTTGGTGTTAGTGACTAATTTAAGAAGGTCTGAAGGAACTGCTTTACTTAGTACTGTGGTGGTGTTTTGGATAATGGGGGTAGGCCTTGTATTGCTAGTTATCTGCAACAATGGAGGATCATCCACCACTTGCTTATTGCAGCTAGGAGATGGATCATGGTGTGTTGTCTGTTGGGAGTTGACACTGGTGGTTTGAGCAAGTAGAGCTTTGTTTTTCTGGGCCGATGTGAGACCAGAGCCAGAAGCTTTTGGAGCTTGCCTCCATTCTTGTCCTTCCCTTCCTTGTTCCTTATGTACCACCTTCCGGCCATGAGTTTTCTTGAGTTCTGGGTGCAGGAAGCCGCATTTCTGATCATCATGGTCGATTCTCTTGCAGTAGGTGCAGTAATATGGTACATTTTCATATTCAATATCGCATTCCACATACTTATTGGGCGCACCTATTATGATTGATGGCTGCAACGGCTGAAGAAGGTCATCCTCCACACATATCTTTATCGCCGAAGGATGGGATAGAGTTGCCGTCGCAGAGTCATCTTCACAAAGACTCCGATTTGATTCCCAATATCCTCTATTGCCGAGCTGTTGTAGTATAAAATTGGCGGTTTGTGTATGGTAGCCCAAACTGGGGCGACTGAGGATTCTGTGTCGATGGAGAAATCCGGCGACCATTTGAGGATTTTCATGGGTTTCTCGTTGATGTTGAAGACTGCCCTCATCCAGAACTTTTCATAGTCTCCTTTGTCTTTTAGACGGATAAGGATGTGTCTGTAGTCCAAGGATCCGATCTGAAATTTTTCGGCGATACCCATTGCCTGGAAAGCCTTGTGCACGAGCTCCATCGGCGGCTTGCCGTTGGTGAACTTGCCGATCAGGGCGTTGCTGTAATGCGACGCAAAGGTGTCAATTGCCTCTGTGGCATAGATGCAGACTATCTTGCCGTTGACTCTGTGCGAGATGGGTTTAATTTCCGGGTTTGAGGGCAGGGAGGAGAAGAGTGGTTGGCTTTTTGGTGTTATGGCGTCTCTGAATGATTTTTCGGCGGGAATACCGCCGTCCCCAGGCGGAGGATCCGCCATGGGAGAGCCGTTATTCGAACGTTGGGGGTGTCAGTTTGCCGATAACGGGCAGAAAGGAAAAATAAAAAGCTAAAATAGGACGGCGCGTAAAGTACAAACTACAATGTTTTTCTTTCAAATAATTAAGTCAACATATATATATATATATATATTTTTGTTTTGTATCAGACTATGTAGTTACGCTAGTAGATAGAACCTGCTTTAAATATTCCAAAGGAAAGGGAAACAACCACATAGTAATTAGTAAAAGGTAGCATCACGAATAAGATCGATCGTCTACTGATGATGAGAATAAAGTGAGAAGGGCATCTTCCCCAGCGGTGTCGAGATTTTGCGTAACTCGCACATAACTAATAAGATTAACAAATAAATTAAATTGGAAATAGAAGATCCATGTATATATATAATTCATCAGAGAAAGCATATCCTTATGCATGAATAAGAATAATTGTTGACAGTATAAACTATTCTTAACCAAAGTAGAAAATCAGACATATTCCAGTTTCAAAAAGTACATGTTTCAGCTGGATATGCTGCAAACTGAAAGGCATATCCATGGGGGATTTAATAGCTATAAAATATGCATGGACTTGAGTACAGATTTGTGCAAGTAAAAGTATATATGTAAACCATAACTTCAGCTGAATTACTGGGCGGATACTCCATTGGCAGGCGGACACTGATCCAGAATAGCAGGTCTTTGTGATAAGTTTCTTCAGTGTTTCCACTGCCAAAGGAGATTTGCCCCGCAATTCCTTCTGAAGAAACCTTGTCTTATATCTATTCCTTACGATGCAGTGACATTATAACTTCTGGTTTTTCAACGGTTTCTCTTTGATTAATACAAGGTATTTCATATCATTGTTTCATAATTCTTATCTCCTCTGAATTAGATGCACGTAGAAGTGATCCAACATAGTACAAAAGAGTCCACACATATCCCACGAATGTAAGGGACCAGCGTGTATATATCTGCAGATCTGCAATGCCGTACCGGAGAAGTATAATATTTAAACAT
This sequence comes from Sherardia arvensis, assembly GCA_948330725.1. Classification (NCBI taxonomy): domain Eukaryota; kingdom Viridiplantae; phylum Streptophyta; class Magnoliopsida; order Gentianales; family Rubiaceae; genus Sherardia; species Sherardia arvensis. The sequence goes on from OX415236.1 coordinate 35,055,596, forward strand.
GAAAGTTATAATATAATACCCATATTAATTTAGTGACGCTTGCCCTAAACCTTGAACCGACCATATATAATATTATATTTCATAATATACCACGTGTTGTATTGTTTCCCAAGTACTATATATGTTGTATCGATCGATCACTTCAGTTGAGGATGTATTTTATAATTCTTCCTTATAAAAGCAGAGGTCGTTCCTTCTTCGACCGCTGCTGATTCACCTCGATAGCCGCCATGGATCTAAGAGCCGACGATCAACTCAATGCCACATCCATGGGATCATCCAGGTTTCTCTGATATATTTAGAAATTACCGTATAATTGATAATCAAAATACCATTAATAATTTTCACTTTATTAATAAAATATTAATAAAGGATAATATATATTCTTATGATATTGATTGAATTTTAAATATATCATGATTCCAAACCGAAATCTCCAAAAAGGCTCTCTAAAAAACTTTATTTATGGAAATGGTCACCATCAACCAAAAAAATGTAATCTCTCACGTTGCACTAAGTTAGTGCAACGGTAGAAAAACAAATATGGAGTAGAAAAAATCGATGGAACTGTAGATGGCCTTAATAGTTCTCTTGACTCTGGATGGTCCAAGATTCAAACACCAGAGAGTACTCACTTGACACATGAGATATTCACAGTTTCAAACCATATTTGCAGCTTGGATCGACGGACCAAATAATAAGCGGCATATCTATCCAGGCAAAGTTAGCTCCATAAACGAATGGAAATGTGTAAAATATATATGCAAGGGATCGAGTACTACTCTTTCCGGAACTGCATTGTTTTACTTGAAATCCTGAAACAGTCTAAACTGTACTATTTTACTTATTTTCAAGTCGAAAAGTCTACATGTGTCCATTTTTATTGAATTTGATTTATTTTTGATTATTATATGGTTCATATACAGCTCACTTATTTTGATATAGATGGGACAAGAATAAGTAATAAAGCAAATGTATAAATTGTTCAAATTAGCCTGACAGCACGGGCTTGGTAATAATGAATTTTCGAAACAAGCCTAAAACAAAGATTTATTAATAATTTTTGAATTACATGTCAATCATTAAAATTATATAGTGATAGTATAATGAATGGCCTGTTTGTTTTAATTTTTTTGTAAAACAATTCAGTTCAATTCAGTATTTTTTTATTTTTTTCAGTTCAGATCAGTATATTTATAATTTTTCAATTCAGTTCAATATGTTTATATTTTTCAGTTCAGTTCAGAAAAATGTTTTTATATTTTTTCAGTTCAGTTCTATTCAGATAAATATTTTATATTTTTTTTGTCCAGTAAATTTCATCTTTATATTTTATTATAGTTCTCTACAGTTTTTATTAGCACCAAACTTAATAAATCGAACCTAACTCGATAACATAGTTGAACTGAAACATATTGAGTTGAATAGAACTGAACTTAATGAAGCTGACCTTACAAAAGTATGCATTTGTACAATTAAATTAGCAAAATTTTATCAAATCATAGTTCATCAATTCTAAACTTAACAAATTGGACCTAACTTGTTAAAATGAATTATACTGAATCACACTGAACTGAGCTGAAGAAAACAATCAATGTATTGATATAACTAAATGAAACTGTAATTTATCAAATCATATTTCATCAAAACCAAACTTAATAAACTAAATTGAACTGAAATATATTGAACTTAACTATCAATGCATTGTTTGAAATCGAATGAATGTTGCAACCAAATCAAATAGATATAACAACAAGAACTTAAAATCTCTACCTGATGGTAGAGAAACTGAAAATAGAACTGAATAGAACTATACTTAACTGAAATGAACTGAATTAAACTACACTTTTTTTAATGATATAAACTGAATTGAACTACACTTAAATGAAGTTAAATGAATTGAACTACACTTAACTGAAATGAACTGAATTTTAAATATAAATTTAAAATCATTAAATTATATTTTCGCTGAACTGAATTGAAATTAATTATATTTCCCTTGAATTGGATTGATTTGAACTGAATTATTAACCTGTAATTTGTTTATAAATTTTTAAAAGTATAATGTACTTAACTAAAGTGAAAAATACTGAGATGTACTAAAATTAAAAATATTTAAATAAATTGTATTAAGCAATTGTATTTAAATTGTACTAAATAAATTGTATTTAACTTGCTTTTGGCCTGGATACATAGTGATAAATTAAAATTTATACTCTTTTACTGTGAAAGAATACCACTACTTGTCTGATCCAATACACGAACCAGCGGTTGAACCTAGTATTTCCCTTTTCATGTCAAGGAGAAATATTTTTTAATAATTAATATTTTTGATATGACTTCATAATATATTTTCACCGGAAATGAACTCAATTTTTAATTTCTTATGGAAAATTTCTTTGTCCATACATGCCTTGAACGCTGTAACAGCCGCTACTGCGAGTTAGCACGGGAACTTATTAGGTTACCTTTTTATTAGGGCGTTGGTGACTTGGGGTGAAAGAGTGTTTTCGGGTCCAGTACCTAGGATTTGGTGAAATAGCCTTTATAAGACTCTTTTCTCTTACTGTAACTCAAACCATTCTGTTTTCTGAACATCAAACATTAGAAACTTCTTGTAATTAATTTGGATAACTATCTAATGCAATCAGTTTCATTCATGTAGTTAATTATTGGTGAACCCTTTACCTATATTTGATATTTTCTCATATTGCGCGCAATATCTTTCAAATTGAACTTCGATTCTTCGGATGTGGGAAGAGCTGCACATTGCACGCAATATATTGATCACCTGCATATTTTCAACCTTATTTATATATTCCAGAGAAAAGTTAGCATACACTAGGCAAGAAAAGCAGCATCGAGAATATTGTGGTGAGAATAAAGCCAGAAGCCAAAGATACAGACATCTTCCGTAACGATGTCGAGTTTCTTGCATCCGCCCGGTAATTACTGCATGTTTAAATGATGTTGACATAATTGGCACACACCTTTTCCAATTTCTATCGAAATTATATATTCTGCACTTCTTCTGATATATTCGCAGTTTCAAACTATATGATGAGCTGAATATGCTACGAACTGAATGGCATATCCATGACAACCAGCTTTATATATGCATGCATGGCGTTGTCTACTTCAAATGTATTATACATAGCAAAAGAAACATTCAAACCAATTTTAATATATACTATAATTTACATTGAAAAAATGATCTACAGTTGCAGATAAAACATTGTGAAACTATTTAAATCCATAGAATCTCATAGTACGTATTATCAAAAGGAATCAGGAAATTCATAGTTTTCCACATACAAACTGATACCTTCTTTGGAGTTCTAGAATTTCAAATGTCTGAGAGAGAAATGGAAGTACCCTTGTAAGCCTTAGATTATTGTATGCAGACTTCAAATGAAAATTTTCCTTTAAGCTCAGGTTTCCAGAACTGGGATTTTTTAGTGCACGTATCCTCGCACTAAATATGCACCAAATTAAGAGAGGAGTGTATATCGTGCATGCATGTATTATTATATTTTATGGGTTTTCGATTGATTAATGTGTTTATTAGTAAAACTTTAATCTTTAGTAATTAACACATTGGTCCAACATAATTTCCATATTAGTGTAACAATAATTCCAAAATATATGTTAATATTTATTTACGTGATTGAATTTGATTTGATAGGGAAATTCAAAAATATAATTTGGGAGACCAAACTTTAATCGTCATAAATTTACTTATTTACACATATGTTTAATTTTAAATACAATACTTTTTATTAAAAAAATATTATTCATATCACTACTACAAAATTGTGCCATTTAAGGCGGTTGGTTCTTCATGTTTTAAGGCAGAAGACAAATGCCTTCTCTGGTAGTGTCTTAAATGAGAAAAATCATCCAAGGCGGTTCCTCTTCCGCCTTAAATGTTTTCAGTTTTAAGGCGTTTATTTCCGCTTTAAACGTAACTTGCGAGTTCGCAAGGAAGCTCGTTTGTAAAAAAAAAACCTAGCTAGCTGGACAGCTTGCGATGTCTCAAGTCCATTCTATTATAGCAAGCTGGACAGCTTGCGATGTCTTAACTCCACTCTCTTCGGTAAAATAAATTAGCTCTCTGATCCAAATGGATCAGAGAGCTCCGTAAACATGACAACGTCACTTTTGTTTTAACCATTCACTAATTCAAATGATCAAACAATTATTGCGAACGAAACAAACTACATAACATTGAAATTCCAATGATCAAACTATGTTCTTTTAAAGTTCAGTACTTCTACAAAATTGAAAGTTGCTCTCTCTATATATAAAGCAGTTAGTCACTGGAGTATAGCATGCCAACCAAAACGCTCCTAGTCCACGAACATCTGCAACACAAGAACAAGGATCAAACTTGTCACAGTCGAAAACAAAGCAGAAAGGAGAGGAAACAAGTATGATTTAGACTGATCAACTCATGTATAACTAAAAGGCCAACCATTAAGGAGTTAGCTACTGAATTGGAAAGCATGAAAGTTTCCTAAGTTTCCTAAGCATGAGATCCTATCGTGCCAATTAACTTCATTTCCCCTAATTGCCATACTTTCATCTGCTTCATCCAATGCTGATGAAAATGCTTTCTTATCCTGGATCCACATTGATACAAGCATTGAAATAAAACAACTCGGGAAAGGAAAATCATTAAACATTGTCCCTGATACTCTAATACCAACATAATTAATGTTTTTAAGATAACATATCAGATCAATCCTTAAATGCCCTGAAAGGTGGAAGTATCTGCAAACAGGCTATCAGAACAAAAATTGCAAAACAAATTGGCGTTAATGGTGGGAATTAGACGTTCAGAAGACCACAATAAAAATTGCAAAAAATTATAAATTTCTTTGAGATGAGCCCTTTTCTAACCTTTTCATCCATGAGTGACATAGCATCTTGGAACCTCTTCATGGCAAAACCAAGATTGCCAACTTCAAATTGTAAAACCTGGTCAACAGATACCTCGTTATATGAGGAACTAAAATGAGGGTGAAGGGAAGAGAAAAAGGAACAGAACAACTCATTCTAACTTGTTTCTCTGAGACTAAATTATGAATAATCATTTCCTTGGCAGATAGAGCATTCTGAAGGTTTGATTTGTCAAGGCAAGACAAATTTAAAGTGTTCATAACAAAATTGATAAGAGAATTTAAATAGTAAGATCAGTACAACAATTTGTGAGGATATCTCATCAACTCTGGGGTGGAAGTCTTTTCTAAAACTTGCAGCCTCTAGTTGTGATTCCAATACCAATATATGACTGTTCTTTCTCTTAAGCTCTTCCTGACAACCTTTCAGCTGACTTTCTAGGTTGTTAATCTTTTGTGCAATGAAAGACGTGGGGTGAATTAAATAAAAAGTACAAAGTGAAAGAAATTAACATCTTTGAGAAGCAGTTGTTAAAGGCACACACTAATAGGATATAAACACCAAACTGAATTAAATTACCAAAAAATAGCTTTTCCCAAGTCAAAACCTCATCCAGTTTTCGCTTGAAGCCTGCCACTGTAAAAAGGAAGAAGGAAAAGAGATAGTTAAAGGGAAATTCCACGCAACCTAAATTGGCATATAGATATCAGGTTTTGCTCATACTCAAGTATATAGATGAAGTCACAACCTACTTCTTCTCTTTCTTTAGTAAACTGAACTGCATTATCCACAACCTGCTTGATAGAGCCAGCATCCTTTTCAATTGTGTCAAATAAGAGTGTATGAGCTCTGATCTTTTCAGAGAGAATTGACAGCTTCCTGTCTCGCTCCTCGATTCCTCTCTTCATCCCTCCAAAAGAGTCCTACCAATCCCACACAAACAACAAAACTCAAACTCTCAACAACAGTTTCATTGCAACTCTCCTAACAATAGCATCAAATATGAAACTGATGAGCAGAATCTAACCTCGTATACTTGAACAAAACTGTCTTTCGATTGAAGCAACCCAGCTATCGTCTCATTCAGTTCCTTCTGCTTATTTTCCAGAACACTATTGTCACTCTCCAGACAATTCACCTGTCAAACAAAATCCATCAGACCTTCAAAGCCTTTTATCACACAACATACATGGCGCCGATAATATAGAGATGGGCGTGTTGCCTCGGGCTGGTCTCTTTGTTGGAATAACAGAGAATGCCGGTGACACTTCGCGAGCTTCCTTTGATTCCATGGATTTAAGTCACGCCCATCTCTATCCTGTCGCCGACGAACGTCGTTGTGATAATCCTACCGCCGATACAAGTGCCGCCTTCGACGACGCTGGTGGAGATGTCGAATTGCAGATTTGGGATAATTATTTTGGGGGAAGGGTTCATTTTCTAGGTGTTTATTTATCTTTTGGATATCTAGGAACTGATATTGGGATTTAACCGAGAGTCACTTACGAGTTCGTAAGTTACTTTTATCTACAGCGGATACCTCTTCCGCCTTATATCTCATATTTACGTCTTAAATTTAATTTTTTCTTTCTTGCTTGAGGTACTTGCGGACTCACAAGTCTCATTTAAGGCGGAAAAAAACGTGGAAGGCTCAAACGCCTTAAATATGTGTCTTGCATCAAACCCTTTGTAGTAGTGTATTAAGGTATGCAAGAAGTTTTATCAAGTAGTTAATTATTTTATAATAACAAAGATACAATTAAAATTCAAAGGTATATTTTTTTTATATTACAATTTACAACGCCTTCTAGTACAGGCATCCTACATCTATTCTAATTTAACTCTATTTTACTCTATTCTTCTCTATTGATCCCACGTTGAATGGGCGAGATCCTCACCCTGATACTTAGAGTGGAGTGAAGATTCCACTTACACCGCTTTTTTGGTGCTCCCCTACTCTGGACACCGTCGATGCAGTTCCCGTCTCACGATAGAGCATTTCGGAAGACTTGACCCAAGTATGTTAAAATGTATTGGTGGAAAGTTGGACTTTCAGTATATTTATATATTTTTCAGTTTAGTTCAGTATATTTTTATCTTTTCAGTTTAGTTCAGTTCAAAAAATGCTTTTTATTTTTTCAGTTCAGTTCTATTCAGATAAATATTTTATATTTTTTTTAGTTCAGTAAATTACCTCTATATTTTTATTATAGATCTTTTCATTTTTCAGTTCAGGTCAATTTATTTTCAGTTTAATTTTAGCCAGTTCAGTTCAGTTCATTTAATTTGGTTATAAACTAATGTGATTTGATGAACTTCACTTTTATTCAGTCGTATAATTACTATGTTCAATACTTTCAATTATATTTCGGTTTAATTAGTGTTTACTAGATGAATACAAGTTCAATTTTTGTGAATACGACAAAATGGAGTAATCTTTGTACGCGAGTGGTTCTATAATATTCTAATTATTTTTTGAACCAGTTCAGTTCAATTTGATTAAAATTAAAATTAAGTCTATTTCAATCATGTACAAGTGTATATTGATATATTTCAGTTTAATCTCGTCACACTGTTATTGTCTTGAATACATTAACATTTGCTTCTGTTTAATTGAATTTAGTTATAAGTAAACGTGATTTGATAAAATTAGTTGCATTATGTCATTATTTCAGTAAATTATACTTTATTATGTTCCATTTCTATTCAATTGTGTATAATTCAGCTCATGAAATGTGTCAATAATGAATTATTTTGCTATATTTAATTTTTTTCAATTAATTTCAAATAAATATATTCAATTTTTTTCTGTTCGGTTAAGTTCAGTATATATATATTTTTTCAGTTCAATTCAACATATTTCAGTTCAGTTCAGTATATTTGTATATTTTTAGTTCAGTCAATATTTTATATTTTTTTCAGTTCAGTTCAATATATTTATATTTTTTTCATTTCAGTTCAATATTTTTAAATATTTTTCAGTTCAGTTCAATATTTTTTATTTTTTTCAGTTCAGTTCAATATTTTTAAATATTTTTCAGTTCAGTTCAGTATTTTTTTCAGTTCAGTTCAATATTTTTAAATTTTTTTCAGTTGAGTTCAGTATTTTATTATTTTTTTTATGTTCAATTCAGTTCAGTTCAATAACAAATAAACTCTAGCATACAGGGCCGCAGTACAACTTATCTGAATATTTTCAGTTCAGTTAAATTCAATTCAGTATTTTTATTTTTTTCAGTTCAATTCAATATATTCATATTTTTTCAGTTTGGTGATACCAGGCCCAGACCCAACTACTCGGCAGTAGCATGGGCTCGGCCCACTATTAGGTAAGCACAGCCTGGCAGTATCCGGGTTCGTACAACTCGGATAGGGACAAGCACACTAAAAGACACCCGGAGCATGGACCACATGGAGAGCATGGGTTACTGTATAAATAGTGCTTCTCAGCACTATTCCAAGTAAGTATCTTCTCATTATTCTAGTGATTACCCCTTTTCTCACCCGGGATCCATCTTTCATCATCACGCCGGAGGGTATACCCTCGGGTACCTCCCGGGGCTCTGTCTTGCAGGGCTAGGTATTGGATCAAGGACAAAGGGACCATCCGGACCGAACAGGCGGGCAGCATCAAGTTGGCACGCCCGGTGGGACACGCCAGTTGTTCACAAAACGCATTAAGATGCCGCCCCGAGGCGGCCGCCACGAAGGGGTAGGGGAGGAAGAAGGGCTGAAGCAGCCGAGGAGGATCTCACCCTACGCCAGATGAGAGACCGAGTGCGTAAAGGGAAGGCTCTAGCGCACCCGGATCCGGAAGCCTCGGAGGGAGAGGAAGGACCGGAGGAAGGAAGGGAACAGGAGATGACTCAGGATGAGCGTGACAGGATGGAGTTTGCTGCTACGCAGGAAGAGGAGTACCGTCGTTGGTTGGCGGCAAAGCAAGGACTGGGTCCGGGAATGCAACCAACCGAGGAGGGACAGTCGAACCCTCCGACGACCGAAGCCCAAGTACCTCCGGTCCAACCAGGGTCTGGGCCTCTCCCGACCCCGTTGGTGCCGGGACCATGACTCTCTGCAGGGCCTCCGGGTCCATCCGTTGGTTTGCCCCTTTGGCTGCGGAGGTAGTCAGTCGGGGACCTCCTGTAGTTCCGAGACAGGAGAATCCTCGTCCCCCAGTGGTGGTTATAGATGTGGAAAAGCATGCAGGAAGTACAAGCCAACAAACGGGTGCAGGGTCTGGATATGGCCAAGGAGGCGGCCACCCTGGGTATGGAGCGCCAGGGTACGGGATGTCGCAAGCCGGATATCAGGGGTACCCTCAGGGACCCGGAGGATATTACGCTCAACCGGCTGGAGTCCTGGGGGGCTGGGCTCCTGGGATCCAGGGCCCGGTGTGGGTGCAGAATCAGATACCGATGACGGGATATGCCGTGACCCAACTAGCCCCGGTTGCAGGAACTTACGGGATGTATCCGGTGGTGGTGGACAGGCCACCAGGGGCCCCGAATTCGGTGGAGGAGAGGTTGGACAGACTGATAGGAAGGAACGGAGGGAGGCCTACTTCCCCATGGATAGGTTACATCAGCACTTTTCCCTGGCCGGTGGGAATGAGGGTCCCAGAAGGGGTGTCGACCTATAATGGGGAAACGGACCCGGAGGAGTTTGTCAGGACATACCATAATGTCATGGGGACACGTGATATCCGAGAAGAACTTATGTGCAAATTAGTGAGCTCGTACCTGAGGGGCAGTTGCTTGTCGTGGTTTGAGGCCCAGCCTCCGGAGAGCTTCAGGAATTATTATGATTTCTCGAGGGCTTTGATGCACAGATATGAGACCAAACAGAAGAAGTACCTACCTTTGGCCGAGGTGGCTTACAGCCGACAGGCGGTGAAGGAGGATGTCCGGGGATTCCACAGGAGGTACATGGATGATTCCATGGAGGTGATCGATAGAGACGCTCAAGTGAAGGCCCTGATCGCAGGATTTATTGCAGGATTGAGGGATGAGGTGTTATGGGCGAAACTTATGGAGAATATCCCGACCACTTTTCATCAGTTGGATCTTGAGGTGGAAATGAACTGCTCGCTGCTGGAAGGGAGTAAGAAGAGGAAGGAGGAAGGGTACTTTGAAGACAGAGGAATCGGAAGGGGTGATAAGACTCGGGTTGCAGATCCTGGCAGGAATGACGCAGCTCCGGCACCGGCTAAGCCAAGGGTTGACCCCCCTCGGGCTGAAACGTTTACCCCCATGACTAAAACCCGGTCGGAGATTATAACCATTCACCGGAACCTGTTTCAAGACCCGGCTCCCATACCGGGAAACCCGACACCAGCAAATGCGGCCAAATATTGTGCGTTCCACAAGTCTAATGGACATACAACTGAGGGTTGCCGAAACTTGAGGGTGGAGATTGAGAAGTTGATTGAGAGGTAAGAGTTGAGGGACTGTGTGACGCAGGAGCACCAGCGTCCGACTGTAGGGCAGCAGGCCGGAGTAGGGAGGAAGAGGAATTGGAGGAACAGGCCACGGAATGATAACCAGCGAGGGGCCCCTTCACCGGCCGTCCAACCCGGAACGGCAGCCCTGGTCATGGCCCCGGAGCCGGTCAATCAAGGCTCCTCCCCAGATGATAAATGTCATACATGGGGATGTAGGCGACGGGCCCCAGTCCCATGCAGCAGCCAAAGCCCGGAGTCGGTATGTGCCAGCTGGAGAAGATAGGGAGAAAAGGCTATGCCCTACAGAAGACATCACGTTCTCGGATGAGGATCTGATGCCCAGTCTGACGCCCCACACGGATCCAATGGTGATCACGGCAGAGATAGAAGGGTTTACGGTCAAAAGAGTGTTTATTGACGACGGGAGCAGTGTGGAAATTATGTTTGCTTCCTGCTTCGACCAACTGGGGATAGGACGCCACAACCTTCGCCTGAGCACCTCTCCGCTGTCAGGTTTCACGGGCCGAACGGAGCACCCCTTAGGAGTGGTGTGTTTAACAGTGACAGTGGTGGATGATCTTGACAGGAACAAGAAGACCTCTGTCCGATGCAATTTTGCAGTCATAGACGCGTGTTCCCCTTATAACATCATCATCGGCCGTCCGTGGATGGCTCAGGCTAGGCCATATGCTCGACGTACCATTTTACCATGAAGTTCCCAACTGAGCAAGGGGTGGCGACGGTCCGAGGGAGCCAATCTACAGCCTGAATTTGTATGCTCACAGCTCTTCAGGATGCCAGGAAGGCTCTGGTTGGTGCAGTGCAAGGAAAAGTTGGACCAGGAGACGTGGAAGACATGCAAGTCGGGATCAGAGGCACAATCAAGGTTGGAAAGAAGATGCCCGTTGATATAAAGGGGCAGTTACAGTCCCTGCTTTCAAAATATGAAGATGTGTTCACATGGGAAGAAAGAGACTTCACAGGCGTACCTACGGAGTTAGCTCTCAATAAGCTGAACGTGTATCCGGAGTTGAAGCCCGTCCGGCAGAAGAAGAGGGCCCTGGCAGGAGATAGGACCGAGGTGGTGAAGCAGGAAGTGCTGAAGTTGCTGGAGGCCGGGGTAGTGGAGGAAATCATATACCCAAAATGGCTAGCTAACCCGGTGCTGGTGAAAAGCAGAATGGGTCCTGGAGAATGTGCATCGACTTCACCGACCTGAACAAGTGTTGTCCGAAGGATAGCTACCCCCTTCCCTCGGTCGACTGGTTAGTGGAAGCCATCACCGGGTATGAGGCCCTGCCTTCTTCGATGCATACCGGGGGTATCATCAGATCCAGATGTCAGGAGAGGACAAGCCGAAGACAGCCTTTATCAAAGAGTTTGGGACCTATTGCTACAGGCGGATGCCTTTCGGCTTGAAAAACGCAGGGGCGACGTACCAGCGCATGGCGGATGCTATATTTCGGGATCAGTTGGGCCGAAACATGGAACTATATGTCGATGACATGGTGGTGAAGAGCAGAAGCAACCCAGATTTCTTAGAAGACTTGGAGGAGATGTTCGGCATTTTGAGAAGAGTTAACCTGAAGTTGAACCCGGAGAAGAGTGTGGTAGGAGTTAGCGCTGGGAAGTTCCTCGGCTACATGGTTTCTAGTCGAAGAATCGACGTCAATCCGGAGAAGGTAGAGGCTATAAGCCGGATGCAGTCGCCGAGGAATGTTAAGGAAGTGCAAAAGCTGATGGGTTCCCTGGCAGCCTTGAGTCGCTTTCTGTCAAAAGGCGCGGAGAGACAACTCCCTTTTTTCAACATCCTGAGACAGGAAAAGAAGTTTGAGTGGGCCGAGGAATGTGAGCGAGCGTTTGAAGATTTGAAGGAACATTTGAGCTGACTCCCGACCCTCTCAAAGGCAAAGGAGGGGGAGGATTTGCTCTTGTATCTGTCCGCGTCCGCATCGGTCGTGAGTGCGGTGCTGGTCCGAGAGGAAGACGGGAAGCAGTGCCCTGTCTATTTTGTTAGCCGTGTATTACAAGGCCCGGAGACCCGATATACAAGCCTGGAACAGCTGGTAACGGCGCTGGTCTATGCTTCAAAACGGTTGCGCCCGTATTTCCAGACCCATCCGATCGTGGTCCTGCCCAACCACCCCCAGAAGCAGGTGATGCTTAAACCAGAGGCATCGGGGCGTTTGATGAAGTGGGCCACAGAGTTGGGGGAGCATGAGATAACCTACCAGCCGAGGAAAGCCATTAAAGGCCAGGCGATGGCGGACTTCTTGACAGAGATGGTTGGGCCGGACGCGCCTGCCGAGGACCTCTCCAGCCCGGGCTGGACATTGCATGTGGACGGGTCAGCCCATGCAGGAGGCAGTGGAGCCGGGGTGCTGTTGACATCCCCAGAAGGAGAGGAGTATCATTATGCGCTGCATTTTGACTTCAAGACTACAAACAATGAGGCAGAGTACGAGACGTTGGTGGCAGAACTCAAACTTGCCCGGGAATTAAAGATAGGAACGATCCAGGCCTTCAGTGACTCGCAGATGGTAGTGCAGCAGGTGAGTGGGGAATATGAAGCGAAGGAACAAAGTTTGCAGAGGTACCTGGAGCTGGTCCAGCCCATGATCCGACAGTTTGGCAGTTTCAGTCTGGAGCAAGTACCAAGAGAGCAGAATGAAAAGGTCCATGCTTTGAGCAAGTTGGCGTCTTCGAAGTTGAGGCCGGGACAGAAAGCACCTCTCAGAAGGGAGACACTGGAGAGGAGGAGTTACGAGCAGAGTGATGAGATCCTGACAGTAGAAGCAGTGCCGGAAGACTCCTGGATGGCCCCGATCCGGGCATACCTTCTGACGGAGGAGGTCCTGGCCAACCGAGTGGTGGCCAGAAAAATCCGGGTCAAGGCGCCGAAGTATACATTACAGGAGGGCATCCTGTACAAAAGAGGTTATCTCCAGCCGTTGCTGAAGTGTGTGGAATGACAGGAAGGCAAGTACCTGGTTAGGGAAGTACATGAAGGTCCGAATGGTAGTCATCAGGGAGCCAGAACAGTGGCCAGAAAAATCTTACAAATGGGGTATTATTGGCCTACCATGTTCGAGGATTCGCGGGACAGGGTTCGCTCGTGCCTTCAATGCCAGAAGTTCGCGCCACATGTGCACATACCCAGGGAAGAGATGATGGGGATAACGGGTGCCTGGCCTTTCAGTAGATGGGGGCTGGATCTGGTCGGACCCTTTCTCACTTCTCCTGGCAGCTTGAAGTATCTGATTGTGGCTATCGACTACATTACTAAGTGGGTGGAAGCCGAACCTTTGACCAACATCCGGGGGGCTACCTGTGTAAAGTTCTGCTGGAGGAACATAGTTTGCCGGTTCGGAGTGCCGAGGGCTATAGTAACTGACAATGGAGCGCAGTTTGAAAATGACCCTTTCAAGTCCTGGTGCGCGAAGTATGGGATAAACCAGAAGCTTATGTCAGTGTATCATCCACAGGCTAACGGTATGGTGGAGGTGACGAACCGGACGATCGTGAGTGGGATTAAGGCCCGGCTCCAGGGGGCAAAAGGGAACTGGGTACACGAGCTCCCGAGCGTTCTATGGGCTCATCGGACAACTGAAAGCTCGGCAACCGGAGAGTCCCCCTACAGTTTGACATATGGGTCGGAGGCTGTGATCCCGGCTGAAATTGGCGTTCCCAATCTCCGGACCGCCGAGCCTATGGCCGAGAACAAGAATGAGGAAGAGTGCAGGACAAACCTTGACCTGCTGGAAGAAAGGAGGGAGAAGGCGGCCTTGCACGAGGCTAAAGTCAAGGAGAAAGTGAAGAAATATCACGACAGGAGAGTAAGAAAGGAGCAGTTCAAAGTAGGAGACCGGGTGACGAGGCGAAACGATAAGAGTCGCCAGGAGCAGGAGGGTAAACTGGCACCTAACTGGGAAGGACCGTACCGGGTGACAAAAGCCCACCCGGGCGGAAGTTATGTGCTAGAGGATTCAGCGGGGAAGGGAGTCCCCCCAAAGTGGAACATAGGAAACCTCAGACGGTTCTATGGATTTTCTCTAGCACTAGTTACCTATATAGAATAGCATCTGGTACTTGATGCCTAGGTAGAATAGCCTCTGGCACTAGATGCCCAGGTAGGATAGGTCCCAGGCGACAGATGCCTGGGATAGAAGCCCTGAGGTCGGATGACCGAGGGGCAGGTAGAAGGACCCTCTGGTGACCGGATGCCTAGGGATTTTTGTAACAGGGGCAGGCCGCTTTTGGTCGATTTTAATGAAAAGAATGAATGCGCGTATTATGAATTTGAAATTGAAAGATAGTTGTCACAAAATGAAAATTATTATACATGACTTTCTTGAATAAAACGAAATGTGATAATACGACAGGAAGTTCTATCCTATCTACGGGCCCCGGAAGTAGAGGCCTCACCGGAAGGAATTCCCCGGGTCTCATGCCTGCTTCTTCGGACAGCCTGTTTCAGCATTTGCTGCTCCTCATCCTGATCCCGTGGGAGGTCCAGGGTGTCACTTTGATCACTCTCCGGCTCAACTGCCGGCTCAGGAGTAAGGACTGGAACCCTGCTAGAAGCACCTGAACCCCCTATTCGGACTGGAGGTTGGACCCCCTATTCGGACTGGAGGTTGCCTTGCTCATGGCCTGGCTGAATTACTCCCGGTTTCAGCGGCCTTCTGTTTCCCCTTTCGGTCGTTTCGGGCTGGGCGTGAACCAGAAGCATAGGAAGGACTAGGTCGCCGATAACCGGTGGAAGTACTCTCCTGAGCAGGGAACCGAGCGCGGAACTTGGTGGCAACAGCTTGAAGCCTGGCCAGGCGCTGTTCAGAAGCTTCAAGGTCCAGAAGCTCGGGAGCATGTTCGTAACGCTCATAGGCCAGATCGACATCTTCCAGGGGAGGTATCTGGGATATAGAGGGGGGAACTATGACTCGTTTCAGAATGTTTTTCCTCCAGTCCACAGCTGCTTGATAGGCTACTGCCCAAACGCCGGATGTCCTCTCGGAACTCTCCATCCAGGCGATAAGGTCGTCAACGGCTCGGGGAACATCGGTCAGCAGGGGAATGTCGACTGCTCCCTAGCGTAGCCCCAGCAGATGATAAGATAAATGAACCAGAACTAGTTGCTGCTGCAGGGTCCGGTTTCTAGTTGCCAACTTCTCGTTTTCTACTTCAATTTCGGTAGCATGTTTCCGGAGCTCGGTTTGATTCTGCATCCGCATACACTTGTTATAGTATAGCTAGACATCATGCCACACCTCGTCCAACTCCTTTTGGATCCGGAGTTGAAAATTGCGGTGTTGGGCCTCCTACTCAGATAGGAATTGGTCAAACTCGAGGACCTGGTCGATGCTCTCAAAGGCAAGCCTGTAGCACTTTGGCAGGGATCCAAAGTCTTCCTGGATTTGAAGCAGGCAGGTGATCAGGCAATCGGCATCAGGAAACTCGGAGATAAGTGGGCCGAGTCCCCCCTCGGATAAAAGATCGGTTAGGCTCGGACAGCCGGTTCCAGCTGGAACTGGGGAAGGAACCGGGGAATTAAGGGCCTGAGATGGCTCCGTGTCACGATAGAATCAAATTAGGATGAAAATTTAAAGATAAAAATACTTGAAGAAAATAAGCAAAGAGGAAAATGGAGAAGGAGCAGTGGTTAAAGCAAGTGCAGCAAAAGAGTCCTTTATTGATAAAATCGAGGTCCGGGTAGTATGATACAAAAAAGGAAAACAAAAAGAGAAAAATCTAACTAACATGTTGGGGGGCTCCTTCTCATTGATTGTCCCCGCCGCCGCCGCTGTCACCGTCAGAGTCATCCCCAGAACCGTCAAAGACTAGATCAGAGGAAAGGGGCAAGTCAGCAGTCCATGGGTCTCGGGCAGACCTTCTCCTCCTATCCACTTTGCCTGCCTTAGAGTCGGTCCCGGACCCAGTTGCAATGGCCTTCTTGACCTTCTTCTTCGGGATCGGGACCTTAGGATCGTTATCCACAGTGCAAGCTACAGGGAAAGGACAGTTAAGCAAAGTTATTGATAAAGAAAACAGAGGTACTGAAATAAGAGGGGATAAAGATGCATACTTTGAACCGGCCAAGTAATGACCCATCGGCTGTCCAGAAAGGCAGCATCAGGGTATATCGCCCGAGAGAAGAGGTAGATGGATATGCCGGCCAGCCAGTATTGGTCCAGGTTCAAGGCCTCAGCGGATAGAGTTGTGTGGTTGGCCCGTTGCGTATCAGAAAGGAAGGCCTCCCGGAAAT
The DNA here is from genome assembly GCA_948330725.1 of Sherardia arvensis. Lineage (NCBI taxonomy): Eukaryota > Viridiplantae > Streptophyta > Magnoliopsida > Gentianales > Rubiaceae > Sherardia > Sherardia arvensis. The sequence goes on from OX415236.1 coordinate 35,072,200, forward strand.
CAACAACAACTTGGTCATTCCACTTGGGGACCTTGTATAGCTTGGGGTTGACCGTCACATAGCCCTTCGCCTGCCAGTTCTTGATCGAGTCCTTCTTGCCAAGAATAAAATCCTGAACACCGGGACGCGCCTGGATGGTGTATATCATCTCCTTGCCCGGGCATTTGATGAGCATGTAGAAAGATCTCCACAGATTGAAGGCAGGGTCAATCCCACAACGGAAGCTCCTCACAAGAAATCCCATCTGGGCTAGCAAGATGTTGTAGAACTCCAGGAACCTAGAGTATAATGGAGGGAAGGGTAGGATCAACCTCCACATGAAGTGGATCCGGGGGATGCACCGGACCGACATCATGGACTCTTCGGCCGAGACAGCAGCCATCTGAGCATCCAAAGGCACCGGAACCCCCATACCGCTGAGACACTTGGCGGTCCAGAGATCGGCTTATAGTTCGGGGGCCCGGGCAGTGTCTATCTCCCTCTGCTCCCGGTTCTTGGAGCGCTTGAATCTTGGGCCGGAGGGGGTCACGTTGCTACAGAGGTAGAGCGGCTTGTAAGATGCCGAGGAGCCAACGGAGGTCGAAGCGAGGGGAGCAGTGGTGCTCTGGAGAGAGTAGGTGATTACATCCTGGGGTTGTGCATCAGATTGAGCAGTGCTGGTCGCCATGGAATTGAAGAAGAGAGAGAATATGAAGATTCGAAAATAGAGGATTGAAAGATTTTGAGATCTGAAAGCGATTAGTGAAAGCGATTGACGGAAGATCCTATTTATAGAGGACGAGGAAAAGAAGATGAAAAGACAATGATTACAAAAGATGGGGAAGCGAGAAATCTAATAATGACAGTAATTAATTATCCTCGAGAAGAGCGCTCCCGTCCCATCGTTGTCGGGCAGGGAAGGAATATAGAAAGCCAGTCCTTCCGCCCTTGGATCAGGACAGTCCCTAGCCTCGGCCGAAAGAACCGGCTTCCGGGGGGCTAGTGATGATACCAGGTCCAGGCCCAACTACTTGGCAGTAGCATGGGCTCGGCCCACTATTAGGTAAGCACAACTTGGCTGTATCCGGGTTCGTACAACTCAGATAGGGACAAGCACACTAAAAGACACCCAGAGCATGGACCACATGGAGAGTATGGGTTACTGTATCAATAGTGCTTCTCAGCACTATTCCAACTAAGTATCTTCTCATTATTCTAGTGATTACCCCTTTTCTCTCCCGGGATCCATCTTTCATCATCACGCCGGATGGTATACCCTCGAGTACCTCCCGGGGCTCTGTCTTGCAGGGCTAGGTATTGGATTCTGCTGTTGATTCTGGGCAGACCTTCTCCTCCTATCCACTTTGCCTGCATCAGAGTCGGTCCCGGCCCCAGTTGCAATGGCCTTCTTGACCTTCTTCTTCGGGATCGGGACCTTAGGATCGTTATCCACAGTGCGAGCTACAGGGTAAGGACAGTTAAGCAAAGTTATTGATAAAGAAAACAGAGGTACTGAAATAAGAGGGGATAAAGAAGCATACTTTGAACCGGCCAAGTAAAGACCCATCGGCTGTCCAGAAAGGCAGCATCAGGGTATATCGCCCGAGGGAAGAGGTAGATGGAATTGCCGACCGGCCAGTATTGGTCAAGGTTCAAGGCCTCGGCGGAGAGAGTTGTGTGGTTGGCCCGTTGCGTATCAGGAAGGAAGGCCTCCTGGAAATTAACAACAACTTGGTCATTCCACTTGGGGACCTTGTATAGCTTGGGGTTGACCGTCACATAGCCCTTCGCCTGCCAGTTCTTGATCGAGTCCTTCTTGCCAAGAATAAAATCCTGAACACCGGGACGCGCCTGGATGGTGTATATCATCTCCTTGCCCGGGCATTTGATGAGCATGTAGAAAGATCTCCACAGATTGAAGGCAGGGTCAATCCCACAACGGAAGCTCCTCACAAGAAATCCCATCTGGGCTAGCAAGATGTTGTAGAACTCCAGGAACCTGAAGTATAATGGAGGGAAGGGTAGGATCAACCTCCACATGAAGTGGATCCGGGGGATGCACCGGACCGACATCATGGACTCTTCGGCCGAGACAGCAGCCATCTGAGCATCCAAAGGCACCGGAACCCCCATACCGCTGAGACACTTGGCGGTCCAGAGATCGGCTTATAGTTCGGGGGCCCGGGCAGTGTCTATCTCCCTCTGCTCCCGGTTCTTGGAGCGCTTGAATCTTGGGCCGGAGGGGGTCACGTTGCTACAGAGGTAGAGCGGCTTGTAAGATGCCGAGGAGCCAACGGAGGTCGAAGCGAGGGGAGCAGTGGTGCTCTGGAGAGAGTAGGTGATTACATCCTGGGGTTGTGCATCAGATTGAGCAGTGCTGGTCACCATGGAATTGAAGAAGAGAGAGAATATGAAGATTCGAAAATAGAGGATTGAAAGATTTTGAGATCTGAAAGCGATTAGTGAAAGTGATTGACGGAAGATCCTATTTATAGAGGACGAGGAAAAGAAGATGAAAAGACAATGATTACAAAAGATGGGGAAGCGAGAAATCTAATAATGACAGTAATTAATTATCCTCGAGAAGAGCGCTCCCGTCCCATCGTTGTCGGGCAGGGAAGGAATATAGAAAGCCAGTCCTTCCGCCCTTGGATCAGGACAGTCCCTAGCCTCGGCCGAAAGAACCGGCTTCCGGGGGGCTAGTGATGATACCAGGTCCAGGCCCAACTACTTGGCAGTAGCATGGGCTCGGCCCACTATTAGGTAAGCACAGCTTGGCTGTATCCGGGTTCGTACAACTCAGATAGGGACAAGCACACTAAAAGACACCCAGAGCATGGACCACATGGAGAGTATGGGTTACTGTATCAATAGTGCTTCTCAGCACTATTCCAACTAAGTATCTTCTCATTATTCTAGTGATTACCCCTTTTCTCTCCCGGGATCCATCTTTCATCATCACGCCGGATGGTATACCCTCGAGTACCTCCCGGGGCTCTGTCTTGCAGGGCTAGGTATTGGATTCTGCTGTTGATTCTGGGCAGACCTTCTCCTCCTATCCACTTTGCCTGCATCAGAGTCGGTCCCGGCCCCAGTTGCAATGGCCTTCTTGACCTTCTTCTTCGGGATCGGGACCTTAGGATCGTTATCCACAGTGCGAGCTACAGGGTAAGGACAGTTAAGCAAAGTTATTGATAAAGAAAACAGAGGTACTGAAATAAGAGGGGATAAAGAAGCATACTTTGAACCGGCCAAGTAAAGACCCATCGGCTGTCCAGAAAGGCAGCATCAGGGTATATCGCCCGAGGGAAGAGGTAGATGGAATTGCCGACCGGCCAGTATTGGTCAAGGTTCAAGGCCTCGGCGGAGAGAGTTGTGTGGTTGGCCCGTTGCGTATCAGGAAGGAAGGCCTCCTGGAAATTAACAACAACTTGGTCATTCCACTTGGGGACCTTGTATAGCTTGGGGTTGACCGTCACATAGCCCTTCGCCTGCCAGTTCTTGATCGAGTCCTTCTTGCCAAGAATAAAATCCTGAACACCGGGACGCGCCTGGATGGTGTATATCATCTCCTTGCCCGGGCATTTGATTAGCATGTAGAAAGATCTCCACAGATTGAAGGCAGGGTCAATCCCACAACGGAAGCTCCTCACAATAAATCCCATCATCACAGCGATAACATTCGGGTGCATCTGGGCTGGCGAGATGTTGTAGAACTCCAGGAACCTAGAGTATAATTGACGGAAGGGTAGGCCCAACCCCCACATGAAGTGGATCCGGGGGATGCACCGGACCGACATCACGGACTCTTCGGCCGAGACAGCGGCCATCTGAGCATCCAAAGGCACCGGAACCCCCATACCGCTGAGACACTTGGCGGTCCAAAGATCGGCTTCTAGTTCGGTGGCCCGGGCAGTGTCTATCTCCCTCTGCTCCCGGTTCTTGGAGCGCTTGAATCTTGGGCCGGAGGGGGTCACGTTGCTACAGAGGTAGAGCGGCTTGTAAGACGCCTAGGAGCCAACGGAGGTCGAAGCGAATGGAGTAGTGGTGCTCTGGAGAGAGTAGGTGATTACATCCTGGGGTTGGGCATCGGATTGAGCAGTGCTGGTCGCCATGGAATTGAAGAAGATAGAGAATATGAAGATTCGAAAATAGAGGATTGAAAGATTTTGAGATCTGAAAGAGATTAGTGAAAGCGATTGACGGAAGATCCTATTTATAGAGGACGAGGAAAAGAAGATGAAAATACAATGATTAAAAGAGATGGGGAAGCGAGAAAGCTAATAATGATAGTAATTAATTATCCTCGAGAAGAGCGCTCCCGTCTCATCGTTGTCGGGCAAGGAAGGAATATAGAAAGCCAGTCCTTCCGCCCTTGGATCAGGACAGTCCCTAGCCTCGGCCGAAAGAACCGGCTTCCGGGGGGCTAGTGATGATACCAGGCCCAGGCCCAACTACTTGGCAGTAGCATGGGCTCGGCCCACTATTAGGTAAGCACAGCTTCGCTGTATCCGGGTTCGTACAACTCAGATAGGGACAAGCACACTAAAAGACACCCAGAGCATGGACCACATGGAGAGCATGGGTTACTGTATAAATAGTGCTTATTAGCACTATTCCTAGTAAGTATCTTCTCATTATTCTAGTGATTACCCATTTTCTCTCCCGGGATCCATCTTTCATCATCACGCCGGAGGGTATACCCTCGGGTACCTCCCGGGGATCTGTCTTGCAGGGCTAGGTATTGGATCAGGGACAAAGGGACCATCCGGACCGACCAGGCGGGCAGCATCACAGTTCATTTCAGTTCTATAAATATTTTTATATTTTTTAGTTCAAATGAATATTTTTGTAAGTTTTTGAGTTCAGTAAATGTGATTTGACGCAATCCAAAATAATTTAGTCATACTATTTTCAGTATATTTACTTTTTGCTCATTTCATATCAATTCAAATCAGTTTTTTAAGTTCATTGATGCTATTTAACCTCATGTAAGTAGGTGTACTATTAGTATTTAAGTATGTCTAAATCAATAAACCATGTTCGATCAAAGTAATTCAGAAATAATATTACTCTTTTGTCATACATTTAATTTTAATTAAAATCAACCCAGTTTCAAACCATATCAAATCAATTCAAAATAATGATATTTAGTTCACTTCAGTTTCTTCATCATAAGGGCATGGACTGCAAATGTCTTGTTGCTATATTCAGTCGAACTTTATTCATTTATTCCTTCCTTTGAGGGCTGAGCATTTCCTTATCCGTTGTTCCTTTAACATTATCGCCATACTCTACAACAGGTATCTCAAACTTTTCCATTATAATCAGCTCATCAATTTGAGTTGTAATCAACATTATGAGAGAATATGTATTAGAGAGCATAGCATGTTTATGGTATAAAATCACATGTTTACATATGATTAAGATATTGATCACTTGTTTTTGGTATAAAATCACATTACCAAATTCTTTGCATAATGTTGGTAATTATAATCGTCCAAGTTAGGCTAATATTATCAAGAAATATTTCAGTTAACTCTGTCATATATTATTACTATTTTTAATACATTCTATTATAATCAATTCATGATCAATTTCGGTTGCAATCAACATCATTATCATTTTAAATCTGAATTATTAATTACGTTAGGTGAATTTAATTTAATTCAGTTTAGTCTATTTTAAATCATTTCAGTCAGTCCATATTTTAATGAAATATGTTGGGTTTAGTCATTATTTCAATACATTACAATTTATTCCGTTCCATTTCTATTCAATTCAGTACGATTCAGTCCATTTTTTTATTTTTTTTTAAGGTTAACCATCTCAAGGATGGGGGGAATATTATTAGGCTCCCCAAGCCATAAAAAACCAAAATTATTGAATTTTGGTGTAGGTTTTAAACAGATACTCTCACTACATGAAATGAGAGACAAAAGAATAAAGACCTAGATCGGCACACAAACAAGTGGCCATGAAGCTTAGCAAGCTTCCAAAAAATAGGCTAAGTAAATATTCTATGCTAGATAATACCTAGAGTACTACTTATGGTATAGATCAATTTTTGGATCTAAGAATCAAACTCTTAAAGCCTGTTAGCGAATTGATATACAAAACACAAGGCGGCCTTAAAAGTGAGAAAATAGACCAAAAATACTATCCATATAGAGCAAAAAATGGTTTTTGAGCTTCCAGGAGAGGATTCTTAACAGCACTTGTGAGGTAGAACGTCTAGCCCTTGTCTGAACATGCATCGATCAACTGCAATATGTGAGGGATCTGCAAAATGTAACAAACCAACTAATGAGCGTAGCAGCCGATCTATGGAGGATGAAATCTAAGAGCTGGAAGTGACTGTTTGTCAAGGAGCAGCAGTCCTCTAGAGACAGAAGGAAGGAGAGCAAGTGAGGAGAATTTAGCTATCAATTTATGTTCACATGCATGTTTAGCTACTGAATCTGCAACTTGATTAGCCTCTCTTGGCACATAAGACAAGACATAACTATATAAATTATGGTGAATATCATCAGCAACATTGAATAACTTCCAATGTGCACTGTTAGGCTGTAAAATCATTTTAATTGCTAAAGCACAGTCAGATTCAATCTGAATCTCTTCATCCAAAGGGTCACAGACAGATAAAGCAAGGCCTATGCCTAGCATTTCAGCATGAAGAGGGGAGAGTGATTTAGTGTATACACATTCAGCACATATCAAATCACCCCTGCTATTTCTAACCACCACCCCTAAACCAGTATCACCAGAATTATTTTTCCATGAAGCATCAACATTGCACTTAAGGCCAGAGACTGGTTTTTCCCATAAAACATATTTAATATTTGGTTTAGGAGGTTTGAGATAAGTTGGGAAGTATCCACCAGAAGCAAGCTCAATATCAAAGGGGGAAGAGATATAAAATGGCTTAGCTGCAAAAGAGTGGTAAACAAGAGATTTGATCTCTTGAATGATAAAAGAAGGTTCTGGGGAGATGTTGTCAAAAATATATCTATTTCTTGCCTTCCATAAGCCCCAGCAGGTAAACAAGCCAATATTATGTATTAAGATAGAGTGAATTTTAGAAGATCCCTGTTTAGTGCGATAGAAGCAAATTCTGTTCCATATTGAACCAAAACTGGGAGCTTGTATGATAATAAAGGAGTTGATACCTTCCCAGACTAATGATGCAATTTTACATGAGTTAAAAAAATGGTCAAGAGAATCTTCATGTTCACAGAATACACACTTAGAGACAATATTAAACCCATAATGAATTAGAACATTGTCAAAGGGTAGGATGGAGTTCATTACCTTCCACATGAAGATAGAAATTTTTTTCTGAACCCTAGGGTTCCAGATATTTTTTAGGGACCTAGCTGACCTTCTTTTAGGTCTGAGTAGGTTATAGGCTGATTTAAAAGTAAACTTTCCCAGAGAATCTGCTTTCCAAATGAGCCTATCTTTCCTGTGAATTTTCAGTTCTGCTGCCTGCAATGAGGAGAGAAGAGAGGAGTCAGTATAGAGTATCAAATGTGGTATAAGTTCTTTCCTGTTGACAATAAAATTCCTAACAGTGCAATCTTCAGGGATTAGAGAATTCTGAGATTCTATCTTATCACAAATGGAACCTTCCCCAGTCCAGTTAGAATTCCAGAAACTACATGCCCCATTGCCTATTAAAACCCTGGTATTTCTCTCAGCAAAAGAATTAACACTACATATACGCTTCCATGTTTGAGAGTTTTTAGAAGATGCTGGTAGAGATGCTAAAAAAATTGTCCAAGGAGCCAGACCTAATTGGTATTTCCACCATAGTTTGACTGAAAAAGTCTTCACTATAGTGGACAGGTTTCTGAAATTTAAGCCATTTTCTATAGTTGGAAAACACAAGTCATTCCATTTTTTCCATGATTTTTTAGGCTTGTTGTCAACAGATCCCCAGAAAAAATAGCTAATCTCCTTTTAATGGCTTTAAGTATGTATACAGTGGGTTCTAGCACTGCCCAAACATGTTGGGGAAGGGAGTACAGGCAAGAATTTATAAGTATGAGCTTACCCCCTTGAGATAACCACCTGTTCTTCCAGTTATTTAGCTTTCTGTCAATGAGCTCAATAATATTCTGGAAATAAATATTTTTCATTCTACCTATAAAAATAGGGACTCCCAAATATTTGAATGGAAAACTGCCTCTTTTCATGCCCAAAATATGTTTAACTTCTCTGATTTTTCCAGCTGTAGCATGTCTACTAATATAAAAATCACTTTTTTCAAAATTGATTTTTTGACCAGATACTTTCTCAAAAACAGAAAGAAAGGCTTTCATTTTCAGTAGATTATTTTTGCATGCTTGCATAAAAATGATAGTATCATCAGCATAGGTAAGATGTGAGATTTTTACAGCATTTCTGGGCAAATTAAAGTACTGAAGACTGCCATTTTCAAAAATATATGCCAAACTTCTAGTAAAAGCTTCTGAGAAAATGTTAAATAGAAAAGGAGAGAGAGGATCACCTTGTTTTATGCCTCTTGTTGCATTAAAAAAACCAACAGGTGCACCATTTATTAAAACAGAGAACCAAGCCTGTGAAAGATTTTTAATCACCCAGTATATAAACTTACCATGAAAGCCAAATTTAAGAAGGATATTTGATAGAAATTTCCAACAAACCCTATCAAAAGCCTTTCTTAAATCTAGCTTTAAAATGCAATTAGGGTGTGCTCCTTTCCTGTCAATAAATCTCAGCATTTCTTTAGTATAAATCACATTGTCAGCAAGTTCCCTATGGCTAAGAAAAGCTGTCTGATGAGGGGAGATCAACTTTTGCATGACAGGTTTTAACCTCTCCATTAATATTTTAGAAAAAATTTTATTTGTAACTGTGGAGAGGCTAATAGGCCTAAAATCACTAAAGGAGGAAGGGGTGTCGATTTTAGGGATGATGGCAATCCAAGTACTTGCTAGACCTCTAGGCAGTGGAGAGCTAGATAAGTAATCATTGGCTGCATGCAGTAAATCAGTCTGAATAATCTCCCAAGCTTTAATATAGAAATTGGCAGTAAAACCATCAGGACCAGGGCTGCTTTGTTTGTTAAGTGAAAAGACCACTTTTTTAAGCTCAGGCAAAGACACTGGTTTTATCAGATCAATATTTTCCTCACTAGTAATTATCCTAGGGATCTGAGCCAAAAATTGAGAGTAGAACGTGTTCTGATCTGGGTCATTATCAGCAGTGAGAAGGTTAGAGAAGAAGGCAACACCCTCCTTTTCTATTTCAGACATCTCATCCAGCCATTCCCCAGAAGAGTTCATAATTTTTGTTATAGTCATCTTGCTCTTCCTTTCCCTCAGTGAATTGTGAAAGAACTTAGAGTTGTCATCTCCATCTTTAAGCCATTTTATCTTAGCTTTATATTTGAAAAAATGTTTTTGCTCTTTAATGGCTTTAGTTAATCTGGATTTAGACTGTCTGAGAGCAATCAATTCTGTTTCACATTGATTACCATCATAGGCTAACTCCTGTAACCTAAGGCCCTCTTCAGCATCTATCACATTTTGGTGTATGTTGCCAAAAACCTCAATGTTCCATTTTTTAACACATTTCTTCAATCTGAGCAATTTAAGATAAAATTTAAGCATGCCAGATTCTTGTATATCAGCAGTCCAATTGTCATGAATTACCTGGAGGAAACTTTCCCTTTTAAACCAAGTATTAATGAATCGAAAAGATCTAGGAGATGAGTTTAATTGGCTGCCTACACTTAACAACAAGGGGCAGTGATCACTAGTTTCTTTATTTAGCACTAGTATAGCAGAGTCTGGGAACTTCACTTTCCAGTTAGGGGTGCACAGACCTCTATCTAATCTTTTAATAGTAGGGGTTTGATTTCTACTATTTTGGCTTAGATCTAAAGGATTTTTGTACCTCCCATTTGTCCAAGTAAAAGCATTGCCAACAGTATTAACATGTTCAAGAGGCATAGAGTCAATAAAAGAAGAAAAATCCCTGATACTCCTGAGACTAGGAGAGGACATGCCTTTATATTCAGAAACAGATGCAATGGCATTAAAATCTCCAATAAACAGGGTTTCAGGGTAGGAAATATTAGCTAGATCAAGCCACAATTGTTCTCTTTCTTTCCTTGTTCTAAGACCATATACAAAGACAACTTCCATGCATGCATTTAATTTTAGGCAATTTAAAGAGACATGTAAAAATTGTATATTGTCCTGAATTAAGGAAATATTTATGCTCTCATTCCACATTAGCCATATCCTTTCATTTAGAGCAGTAATGCATTTTGAGAATTTTAGAGCAGAGGCAAAATCAACACACTTAGCATTAACATGCATAGGCTCAATTAAACAGATAAAATCAAACCTATGGATAAGTGTAAGTTCCATCAATCTATCTAATGATGTATTCATTCCCCTAATGTTCCAGACCAGAAAGTTTATTTTAAGGGGCTTAACAATCATTGGAATTTTTTAAAGGGCTTTTTGTAGCAGAACCAGACATAATTTGATTAAGCTGAGTAAAGTATGTTTTTAGCTTAATTCCAGGTGTCTTTTTAGCCATGAGCCTAGAGGATTGCCTTACCTGGGCTGTGTTTACCTGATTCTTATTGTTGGTGGAGATGATAGGAGAAGCATCATTAGATTTGACATTTGTCTGTTCATCCTGATCTTCAATGGCTTTTTCAGTGTCCTGTTCATCCTTGGATTTTTCATTAGTGAGAGTAATTGACATCTCCTCCTCATCAGACTCAGACAATGTGTTCATTTTCTGAAGGGGAAGGAATCTATTTGTCCTATTTTTTTCCTGAGAAAAGAAGGTAACATGTTCAGTAGTAAAGAAAGAGTCTTCCTCATTGTGCCTATTTTTGGAGGTAACATGCAGGTCATCCTTGGCATATTTGACTTGTTTAGGCTTGCTGACAGGCTTGTTGATAGGTCTCCATTCCAATCTTTTAATTTCTTGACCTTCCTGGCTTAGGGTCACTTTTCTGGGAGGGGGAACAGTGATAGTTTCTGGAAGATTTTCTGGCTCAGAGAGAGAGTTAACATGAGCTATTTTCCTCATTTCCTGAGCTGCAATCACCCTGGCTTTTTCTTTTGCAGTGGTACCAGAAGATTCCCCAGCAGGAGGGAGGTTAATGATGGGAGAGGTCTGATATGTAGGGAGGTTTTCAGATAGAGTGTGGGCAGTAGAAGCATTTGGAGGCCTGGCATTGGAAAATTTATCAGTGGAAGTTGTGGCCTGATTTGTGACTTGTATTATGGATTTAGGGTGAGGGGCTGACTTTCTATAGGTTTGGGACTTAAGTAGGGAGGGCTGCTGCTTCTTAGATTGTAGTTTCCATCCTTCCTTATTATCATTCTGAGCTAGTCTACACTCATTAGAGGAGTGTCCTAGTTTCTTACACGACTGACAATATTCAGGGAGTTCTTCATACTCTATATCCAAATCAACTGTGAATCCAGAGACCCCAACTGTGATTTCAGTGTGCAATTTCTTCTGCAAATCTATTTCTACACAGAGCTTAACAGCTGAAGGTCTAGATAGGGAGGCTGTGGCTAAATCCATCTTTATAAAAGTACCAACCCTATTGCCTATAAATTCAAGCATTGCTGTGTTATATAAAAAGATTGGAACCTGGTGTATGGTGATCCATACTGGAACCACAGAAGACTCAGTGCCAGGGATGAACTCAGTTGACCACTTGAGCACCTTCATCGGAAATCCCTTCATATTCCAGACTCCTTTCATCCAGCAACGCTGATAATCATCTTGATCATCAAACCTGATAAGTATGTGCCTATAGTCTATAACTCCTATCTGGAAGTTGGAGTTGAATCCAATGGATTTGAAAGCCGCATTAAGTGACTCCAAGGTAGGCTTTCCTTTCTCAAACTTGCCTATGAGAGCCCTCTGATAGTGCACAGCCAGATGGGACGCTTGCTCCGGTGACACGATGCAAGCTATCTTCCCTTTGTGTTCGCCGATTGGTACAATTTCGGGGTTGTTAGGTAGCGTAGGAGAGAGGGGGGGCGGTTTGGAGGTAAGAGCCTGCAAAAAGGAGGGGGGGCGGTTTGCTCAGTCCATTTTATTTGTCTATAAAAAACTTTTTTACTACATTTAATTTTTTTTACTTCACCTCAAATATATATATTTATAATATTTTCAGTTCAGTTCAGTTTTATAGTTCAGTTCAATCTTTTTTTATATTTTCTGTTCAGTTCATTATTTTTTTTATCTTTTTCAGTTCAGTTCAGTTCAACAAAAAATAAGATCAAACAAACTGGGCGTAGAACTGTTGACTGCATGTTTTAAAAACATGTATACACATGTGTAACTATGTCAATTCACATCCCTATCATCAATTTCCTTTTTTTTAATGTAATTTCATCCGTTTTGAAACAGAATCGATCCATCAAATATGTTTCTGTTGAAGATGTTGATAAAATATTAAAAGATCTCTGCCAAATTAGGAGCCGTTCTCCACGTTTATTAAATGATTTATTTAAACGAAACGGAGCTTATCTAATTTGAATAAGATTATACTGAGCTACAGACTTGATCCTGTTCCCTAGAGCTTATTTTACAGTTACACTCAATTGAACTGATACAAATGCAATGTCTTTAATTGAACTGAAATAATATTCAATATCACATATTAAAGTTAAGTTGTATATTAGTGATTTAGATAATAATGAAAAAAAATTGAAAAGTAAACATAATGAACTCATATAAAGTGAAATAAAATGAATTAAATTATAATAAATTGAACCGGATTGATATGAAATAAACTTCAAATATACTAAATAAATTGATATTATGAAAATATATGAATTGAAATAAACGGAACTTATCCAAAAAGGCAAAGAGAATCAGGACTCACTGTACCTTCAGTTATCTACAGATTAGCTCCCCGGGAACAAGAAAAAATTCTATACATTGTTAATTAATTAGAAGAAATAAACGATTTTTTGGGATATCAAAAAAATTATTACGAAATCAATTTGTATCAGTATATTCATAAATTATGACTAAAATCTCTAAACAAATTATTAGGGTAAAGGCTAGTATAGACTTTTCCATGTAAATATTGAATATATATATGAGAGCCAGGGCTACCACATTGGTACGCTTTTATCATTATCTGTACATGCTATCAAGAGCTTAGGTTTCGAAGAAAAAAAAAAAAACCCGAATTTTTTTTTTATTCTCTTTGCTTCTCCGATGGAAAACATTCCGTCGAGAGATGAATCAGGCCTGCCGCCGTTCAATCAGCCTGTCGATGGTTCTCTTCATCAGGCTGAAGTAGTGCCCAGTGACACCCGATTAAATTCCGCTGCCGCTGCGACGTCTCCAATTCAATCGGCTCTGACCGATTCATCGTCGTTGCTTCAATCGGTGTCACCGATGTTTACCCCGGCTCGATCGGCCGTTTCTGCGCCGCCAGCATCGCCAGGATTCTCGGCTATCCAGCCTCCAAGCGGTTCAACCTTGGCTGTCCAGCCTCCAAGCGGCGCCTTCAGATCAGACCAGACCAGACCAGACGCGCAGGGAGCACCCAGACAAGACGGCGCGTGGATCCCACGCGCCACAGACGCGGCCCACGCGTCAGGCGCGTGGATCTCACGCGCCCCAGGAGATCCAGATTTGTCGGGCGCGTGGATCTCACGCGCCCAAGGAGGCCCAGAATTGTCGGGCGCATGGATCTCACGCGCCCCAGACGCGGCCCACGCGTCAGGCGCGTGGATCACACGCGCCACAGACGCGGCCCACGCGTCAGGCGCGTGGATCTCACGCGCCCCAGACGCGTCACTCGGCTCTGGCGCGTGGGAGACACGCGCTGACGCGCCCAGACCATCTGGCGCGTGGGATACACGCGCGCCAGACCTGAACCACATTCCGGGCGCGTGGAATGCACGCGCCGGCGCGCCTCCAGGCGCGTGGGCTCCACGCGCCGACGCGCCGCCACCTTCTGGCGCGTGGGCTACACGCGCCGGCTCGGCTCCGGTTCAACAGTACTTATATGGCGCTCCGTTTCAGCAGAATCAGTTTGTAGCCGCTCCGTTTCAGCAGAATCAGTTTGTTGCTGTTCCGTCTCAACAACTCCAGCAAGGTTTCTCCCTTCCACACTTGTCTGCTCCAAATCCATCCAATTCAGTCACGATTCAACTATCATCTCCAGAAGATTACTTCCTTTGGAAGACTCAGATTACTTGTCTTTTGGTATCACACCAGCTACTCGGCTTTGTTGATGGTACTATGTCTCTTCCCACTCCTTTTATTTATGATGCCAATGGGAGTATGATTCAAAATTCACAATATTCTGAATACTTACGTGTTGATCAACAAGTTAAGACTTGGATATTTGCTACGATATCTCGTAATGTATTTGTCGATGTTCATGAGCTGCACACTTCTCGTGATATTTGGGTTCGTTTACAGTCACGTTTTATGCAAGCTAGTATGGCTAAATCTATGGAGTTGAAGGGTAGACTAACTAGGTTAAGAAAGGCTGAATCTCAGTCTATGGATGAATATTTGCGTGATGTTAAGATGTTAGCGGATTCTCTTGCTGCTATCAAATGTCCTGTCTCCAATCATGACTTGGTTCAGTCAACACTCTTTGGCGTGGAGGGTGACCCTGATTATGCTCATTTGGTGACTACTTTGATTCATTACCCACTTGAGCTGAGTTTCGATGATCTCCGTCCCAAGTTGTTACTCCATGAGCAACGTTTGAAACATTCGAAGGATCTTGCTGAGACTTCTTCCCATGCACTAGTGGCACTACAGTCATCTGGTTCCTCGTCTACTGGATCCAATAGTTCAGGGGATGTCAAAAATAAGAACAAAAACAATCGCAACAGAGGAGGTCGTGGTAACAATAATCGTGGAAATTCAAATCGCTCAGACGGATCAACGGTGGCCAGTGGAGCTGCAAATAACAACAGAAATCGTAACAATGGTATGAGTAATATTTCTGATTTGTCATGTTCATTATTGCCTTTCACCAACTGTGTTACTAATAATGCGTGCTCAGCAGGAAGTAATTCATCCAATGGCAATTTTAGCTCTACTCCCTCTCCCGATTCTTGTTGTTTCTGTCTTACTCCAGGTCATGTCGCACAGTTCTGTCCTCACAGATATAATCCAAATTTTGTGCCCCCTGGTCAAGATAGTGTTACTAGAGCCTTCGCTGCGCTGTCTGTTGGTGGTGAAGCAAATGACTCTATCTGGTATTCGGATTCCGGGGCTGCTTCGCACATGACTCATCAAGAAGGTAAACTCTCTTTTACAGCCCCATATCATGGTTCAAGTTCTGTTGTTGTTGGCGATGGTACCACTCTCCCAATTAAACATGTTGGTAAAATGGAAATTCAAACACTCTCACGCCCACTTAGGTTATCCTCTGTTTGTCATGTCCCTAGCCAATCATTTAACGAGATTATCAAGGAAGCCGTGAATTTCGTAAATCCAAAATCATCCAAATTTAAGGTCTACCAAATTAAGATAATCTATTTTTATTATTCATCATATTTGAACCTTATTAGTACCTAAATTGTGTATCTTTTGTCAATATTAGTACAAGGTCCAAGATAATGATTGGGTATGCGGTTACTACACCATGATGTTTGCCTGGAGGTTGGTTGCACGTGCAAGGCTTTCAAACTTTAACATTCATAGTGTGAGCTTACTCTTCCATTCCTTATTTGATTTAATGTAACTCCTTGTAATTTGTTACCAACATGCTCTACTTTTTCAAATCGCAGGTTTTCGAAAATGATTATACCCCCTACACCTTGCAAGAGTTGAAGGCAGCAAGGTTGGCAACCTTCCTGTTGGATGAGTGCACTTCATGCATAGAGCACCCAGCTACAACGACAGAATTGTGAGTCGTCATAGC
Source organism: Sherardia arvensis (assembly GCA_948330725.1). NCBI lineage: Eukaryota > Viridiplantae > Streptophyta > Magnoliopsida > Gentianales > Rubiaceae > Sherardia > Sherardia arvensis. The sequence goes on from OX415236.1 coordinate 35,088,101, forward strand.
TGCGTCATTTTTGATTGTGCACTAGATAGTGTTATGAACTACTAGGTGTATACATTTGCTATTAAGCATTTTTTTGGCTCGTTAAAGCCAATATTCAATTATATCAAATTTCTACTAGGTCCTTTATTATTGTTATTATATCTTATTTCGATTAGACGATCATCGATCGCGTAAAGCAAATTCAAAATTGCTATTTTTTTTTTACACCCCGAAGCTTTTACAAAATCGGAAACCAAACAAAATTTCTATACCCTTTTTCCGGGTACTTTCCGAAGTCGTAAATGGTGTGGTTTTCTCTACATGTACAAAACAGTGGTAAACCCGGCACGTCGTCCGGCCGTAAACAGACCACCTTAATGGTCTCCTGCAACAACATTCACGAAATCGGAAATGAGCCGCTACAAGCATTTACGATTTCGGAATGACTGTCCAGAAATGTACCTCCACACCTATTTCCGCCATCGTAAACAAGATAACAACATCAATATCGGCATACATTTACGGGATCGGAAACTCATTTAAAGACCTGTTACAACACAAGTTTACGAGCCCGAAAAATTTTACCGAAACATGATTTCCGGCCTACATTTATGACCTTGGCAATTTGTCCGCCCAAAATCATTTCCGACACCGTAAACTCTGTTCTCAAAACAATTTCCGATAGTGTATCCATTAGCTCACGGCCAGTGATTCATCTTTACGATTTCGGGAAGGATATCACAAATCAAATCCTAAAACTACATTTACGGTTTCGGAAATTTTTATTTACGGATGAGGCGAGAGATTTCCGAAATCGGAAATGTATAGCACAGCGGGACTGTCCCGCCGTGCTAACACCATTCCCCCGCCCTCCTTCCTGGTTGCCTCCACCAGTGCGTGAAGGTGTTGAGAAGGCGGGGCGACGTCTTCTTTAGAGGGATCCGATGGAGATGTGGACGGCGGCGGGAGGGGAGGGAGCGGCGTGGACGGCGGATGGAAGGGAGGGAGGGAGGGGAGGGAGGGAGGAGTGGGAGCTTCGGGAGCTCGTTCCGCCAGAGATAGAGGGTTCAGGATTCGTGAGAAAGAGAATTGTGATTATATTTGAGGAGATAAGGTTTCTATACATAGGTGAAGAATCAACAGCTGAGATTAAATCAAATTATTTGATTGACGGTTAAGATTAATGCAAAATAAACAGTGTTAAAAAGAAAGTAGGATTAATATTTTTATTTTTTAAAAATTAGGAAAATTATGCAACAAATATATATTTTTTTGGCAAAATGTCAGTTTTAATATTTGTATACAAACTAATAAATTTTTATTTTAAACTAAATAGTTTAAAATAAATTTAAATTTAAACACAATCATTGATTTTCAACATTAATGTTAATTTTATTCTCTGAATAACACGATTCATGCAAAAAATAATGTAAACAATGGCAAAAAAAGCTCTTAATAGATACTTATAGAAATTATAAATTCACTCCCTCGAATACTCATAATCTCGATATTTATAGAAAAAATATGCAAGTCTTAGAATTGGAATCAAAGACTCTAACCAATCATATAAATCAAGATAATTTCAAATAAATTTAATTGTGTGATTTATACTTAACCGACAAACTATAATTTACTCGAAATAGATTTCTTTCTTTTTCGTAATTTATTTTCGTTTCTTTTTCTTTTCCTTTCGAAAATACAATTTAAATTTTAAAAACCTAACAATATGAATCACTAATTTCTTTTATGTTAAATCTATAAATATTATTCACCTTATTAATCACTCGAATTGATGAATAACCTCTTTATGTTAAATATATAAACATTATTCAACTTATTAATCACTTGAAATGATAAATAACAATGAATAACAATCACTCTACTAGTCTAATAACAATGATAAATGATAATCACTCTAATAGTCTAAAGGATAATACATATATATCATGATAATATCAACCAATTGTGTAACTTAGCGTGGAGAATATCACAAATAAACACGTGAGTAAGTTCATAAATTGCAAAACACATTCGCTCCCTCTCTACATCACGCTTTCAACCTCGCTACACCTTTGCCAGAACAGGAAAATGATTTACGATTTCGTAAATCCTACAATCTAAATTAAAGGCGAACTCGCTACCTGCAATATCGCCTGCAGGTGTCCACAACTGGCGAAATCGCAACATCTGAATCTTCCACCATGTATGGGCGAACAACATTTCAAACATTTGGCGTGTACTTTTAGCGATATCGTTGATAAATTCGCTCTTTAACGAACCTGGTTGCGATATCGCTTGAACTTCACATTTTGAAGACATTTTCCAAAACACTGTCTTATAAATTGGAAACGCCGTGTATGTGTTTTTGCCCTAGGCAAACTACAGGTTACGAGTTCGTAACCTAGTTACTCAGCGGTTCCGCGGAAATATGTCCAAAACGCCATAAATATGATGCCAAGAAACCTATACTTGTGCACCAGTGACTCACGCCTCATCATTTCTCACCGATTTAGCTCAATTTAGGTCATTGATTTCGGATTTGGCAATAAGGTTTTACCGCTTTACCATGATAAAAAAAAGTTTTACCACTTACAAGTTTACTAAAGAAAATCAATAGAGCTTGCCTTATTCGGGCGACTTCGGTCCTGAATTGAAAAAGAACATATTTTAATTCTACACAGGTATAATTCTTTTTCTTTTTTTGCCCTTAAATTTTGATTAATGACTTATAAGGTTCAGAAATTCTAAATTTGTTATACAATTTTTACAAAGCGTGATAATTTTATTATTTTATATTTAAGTAATTTAATTTTTGTTTTAAAGACATTTATATCATGTTTTATAGTCTAAACTTTATTATAAATTTAGTACTGTTTTGTACACTTCAAATTTTATTAAAACTTTATTCAGCCCTGATTAATACTTTCAATACTTGTTCAATTTTAATTTAGTTCACATTGAAAGGATTCATTCTATAGTTCAATTTTGCTAAATTTCATGAATTTTATTTAATTAAAATGTTGGTATAATTATACAAAATAAGTTTAATTTATTTCAACTTCGTATCATTTAATGAAGTTTGAACTAAATTGAATTTAATCTAAAATATGTAGATCATGTTGTTGAAAATAATCTTAACTGAATTAGAGTAAATTAGTGAGCTCAAACGAAATTGAATTAAACACAGACCCTATTTGCAGATCCTCATTCCCTATTTGCAGTTCCCATTTCCAATAAAATTCCTAAATTGCCCTCAATTAATAATAATTTATTTTATTGAGTTTTCATCTACATAGTTTAGTTAATTTCATATTTCTTCAAAACCTGTCAACGCTACCAGTATGCTGCCAGCACGACAAACGGAGGATGTCCTCAAGTTCGAATCGGAAGTCGAGGTTCCCGATGTCAATGGCGACCAGGTTCTGATCAAAGTCGCCGCCACCGCCCATAATGTCATCGACAACATTCACATGATCGGGGGCTTCAAAGCCACCGATTCTGAGCTCCCAGGAAGCTTACTAATTTGCATACCCTCCACCGATCAATTCATCGGAATTAAAGAATTGGCTTATGATTATTGTGCAGATTGTGCCGGGATACGATGTCGCTGGGGTGGTGGTGAAAGTGGGGCCCGGCGTGACGGAATTCATGGTCGGCGATAGGGAATTCAAGGTCTTTAAGCCGGCGGTGCAATTTCGTACAGAAAATAGCTGGCAGGAGAAGATTTTGTGTTTAATTGCCTGGAAGCAGAGGTTTGAATTTGGGGAGGGATCAATTTCGGAGAAATAATCTGACTGCTTACACTTTTTTTTAATAAATACCACCTTTCAAAGGTGGGGGAAATTAATGGACACCCCTAACCCAAAATAAAAACAGAACTAAAAGTAAAGGGAGCAAAAAATAAAAACTCAATTTGTTACAGATCTTGGTAAGATGGAGAGGAAAACAAATAGCTAGGCCAAAAACTAAAAAAATTTCACCTAGAGATGACAAAAAAAGTGTCATCCTCACACTAGAGATTGAGACTTATACCATGTTAAGGAAACTTCTTAGCCAACGTCAAAACGAAGAGCAACTCAGCCGCCTAAATCATGTACAGGTTAATCAAAAGTGTGGAAAGGGAACAAAAAGCCTAACATATTTACTACTAATAGTCAAGAACCAAAAAACTGCCATGGTCAATCTGGAGTGTGCTGTTGCAGAGGGGAAATTCTGATGGCTGGGACCTGTTCAGCATCAAGAATTGTCAGACCCCTTGTAGAGGAAAGCATGGTAGACCAGGAATAAATGGCATCCTTTTTTCTGACAGAGCAAGCTTAGCCTGGGAGTCTGCAGCTGAGTTGCCCTCCCTCATAGTGTGATGAATTTCAGTAGAGCCAAGTTGTGTTTCTATAGAGTGCAGGAGGTGAAAAAGTTTCCACTGTCTTTTTGTAGAATTTTTAATCATCTGTAAAGCCAGGAGACATTCAGTTTCAACAGAAAAATGTGAAATGGAAAGTGACTTAGCTGTGATGATCCCCTGTTCAAATAGCCTGTAGCTCAGCATGAAGTGGAGTAGGCGAAGTAATGTAGAAATTTTTTGCACATATCACAGAAGCTTGAGCATTTCTGATGATGATACCCAAACCAGCCTGCCCTTTTGACCAAGATGCATCCACATTTACTTTGTAGCCAAAGGAAGGTCTTTTCCACAATACTGGGATAAAATTTGGCTTTGGTGGGATGTAAGGAGAGGGAAAGACCCCAGATTCAGAAAGTTCCTTATCCACCTCTCTGGTCAGAATCATTGGTTTTCTAGAGAAGGCTAAATATAGTGACTGTTTTAGCTCCTTTGCCAACTCCTCATTTGAAGGAGGGATGTCCTCATAAAGCTTTCTGTTTCTTGTTTTCCAAAGGATCCAGCACACCAGTGAAGGGGCCACATGATTAATCTTAGTGTGAGCCCTTGATAAACCAGAAAAGGCCCAACAGGTTGCCAGTCTGTCCCATAAGTTGTCACACCTGAAAAATTCAGAAAAGCAAATTTGGTGCATATATTTCCATAATGAGATGGCAACTGGGCATTGGGTGTAGAAGTGATGAAGGGACTCAGAGTTACAGCAAAAGCAACATTTTTGATGGAAACTGAAATCCAAAATGTCTAATGATGTCATCAAAAGGTAACAAAGCATTTAAAAGTTTCCACATGAATATGGAGATTTTTTTCTGTAACTGGGGTGTCCAGATTTTGGTCATAACTTGGAATTGCTGTTTTGGTTCTCTGAGCACTGCGTAAGCAGATTTGAAGGTAAACGTTCCAGTGAGACTTGGTTTCATATGAGTTGGTCAGGCCTGTGGGGAACAATGGAGGAGTTTTGGAGGATGGGAATGATATGTGGAGGTAGGTGGTGAGCTAGAAGAGGGAGAAACTGTGATTTCTGTTGTAAAAATTGTGCAACAGTTAGGCTGAGAAAGGGTTCCTGTACTGGTTGGTAAAAATCAATAAGTGGACCACAGTCTGTCCAATTAGAGGTCCATAAGTTGCAATTCACACTCCCATGTATCACCTTAGAGGAGGATTCAGCAATACTATTAACTTTGCAAATCCTCTTCCAAATTTGTGATTTTTTAAATGTGTCAGCAGGGAGGCCTGAAAAACAGTCCAATGTGCCTCTCCTATTTGGTATTTCCACCATAATTTACAGGAGAAAGCATGTATTATGGTGGATAAAGACCTGAACCCCAGACCATTTTGAGAAGTGAGATAACATAAAAGATCCCACTTTCTCCAGGTTTTTTTAGGACCTGATTCAGTAGCTCCCCAGAAAAAAATTGCCAGTTTCCTTTCAATTTTTTTATGGTCTGTTTAGTGGGAGCATTACTGCCCATATATGTTGTGGTAGTGAATAAAGACAAGATTGAATTAGAGTCAATCTAACTCCAGATGACAACCACACATTTTTCCAATTTGTGACTCTTTTGTCAATCATTTCCAATAATAACTGGAAATGAATATTAAGAGTCCTACCCACATATATTTATACTCCAAGATATTTAAAGGGTAAGCTACCATGTTTCATGCACATTATAGATTTTATCTGTCTCAGCTTGGCAACAGTGATGGTTTTTTTGACATAAAATTCACTTTTTTCAAAGTTTATTTTCTGTCCAGAGGTCTCCTCAAATTTTACAAGGAAGGCTTTCATTTGATCAAATTAATTCTGGAAGCCTTGAGGAAGATTACTGTGTCATCAGCATAGCTAAGGTGGGATATATGGACAAAATTTCTGGGCTGGGAGTAATAGGTCTGACTGCTTACACTTTCAGGCACGAAAGGGGTCTAACTTTAATTAAAATAAATTATCATTAATGAAAGATATTTTAGTAAATATTAAGTATTGAATTATAATTACAAAAATGCGGTAAATATCTTTAATTAATTCAAAAATTAAATTACATGAATATATATTAAATTGAATTACATGCAAATATATTAATAAATTAAATTTCATGGATATATATTAATAAATTACCGTCCGTTTTAGAAATTATATAAAAATTACACCTCTTTTAAATTATGAAACTTATACTGTGCTTAATCAAAATTTTCCCTTTTATACTTTCTCAAAGGTTTATTATTTTTAGGGATAGTAGCATACGAAGGCCGCCCGGAATACACACGCACGATTATTCTTGCTAATGTACGTGATTCATGACATGCACGTTTCTTATTCTTTATATAATATCTTATTCCAACCTCTTAATAATGCTCGGATCATTGTTCGGATCATAAAATACACCTCGTTTTCGTCATTCTCGTATACATATATATATATATATATAGACGGTCACCAACATTACTCATCCCCGTCATCAATCCGATCGTCAACTCCTTTCTATCATCGAAAAATAATCATCAATCATAAATATAAAATCATCAACTAAAATACACACATGATCAAAAGTGTCAAATCGGGAAACTAGATTTTGGTAGAATCATAACTCGGTCAGCAACATTACTCATCTTCGTCATCAACCCGTTCAATCATCAATAAAAAATCATTAATGATAAATATCAAATCATCAACTAAAATATACACATAATCAAACCGTCAAATCGAGAAACTAGATTCTCGTACAATCATTGCTCGGATCATAAAATAGACCTCGTTTTCGTCATTCTCGTATACACACACACACACATATATATATATATATATATATATATATATATATATATATATATATATACGCGGTCACCAACATTACTCATCCTCGTCATCAGTCCGATCGTCAACTCCTTTCTATCATCGAAAAATAATCATCAATCATAAATATAAAATAATCAACTAAAATACACACATGATCAAAAGTTGTCAAATCGGGAAACTAGATTATGGTAGAATCATAGCTCGGTCAGCAACATTACTCATCTTCGTCATCAATCCGTTCAATCATCAATAAAAAATCATCAATCATAAATATCAAATCATCAACTAAAATATACACATAATTAAACTGTCAAATCGGGAAACTAGATTCTCGTAGAATCGTGGCTCGGATCATAAAATAGACCTCGTTTTCGTCATCCTGGTCATCAACATTACTCATCCTCATCATCAATCTGATCGTCAACTCCTTTCTATCATCGAAAAATAATCATCAATCATAAACATTAAATCATCAACTAAAATACACACATGATAAAAAGTTGTCAAATCGGGAAACTAGATTCTGGTAGAATCATAGCTCGGTCAGCAACATTACTCATCCTCGTCATCAATCCGTTCAATCATCAATAAAAAATCATCAATCATAAACATCAAATCATCAACTAAAATATACACATAATCAAACCGTCAAATCGGAAAACTAGATTCTCGTCGAATCGTGGCTCGGATCATAAAATAAACCTCGTTTTCTTCATCCAATATATACATAAATATATATATATATATACTTGGTCACCAACATTACTCATCCTCGTCATCAATCCGATCGTCAACTCCTTTCTATCATCGAAAAATAAGGGGCATGCTATACGCAGTCCGTATTTTGCTTATTTTGCAGTCCAAAATAAAAATACGCCTTCGATATATATGATATGGTCAATAATTATGTATATCAGACATATGCATCATATATACTACTTCTATTGCATACACTTGCAATTCAGTTATATATCAGAATCATTGTATATATGATTATTTAAAAAAAATACGGACTGCAAATAAGCAAAATATGGACTGCGTATAGAAGGCCTGAAAAATAATCATCAATCATAAACATAAAATCATCAACTAAAATACACACATGATCAAAAATTGTCAAATCGGGAAACTAGATTCTCGTAGAATCATCAATAAAAAATCATTAATCATAAACATCAAATCATCAACTAAAATATACACATAATCTAACCGTCAAATCGGGAAACTAGATTCTCGTAGAATCGTGGCTCGGATCATAAAATTTACCTCGTTTTCGTCATATATATATATACACACACACACACTCGACCAACATTACTCATCCTCATCATCAATCCGATCGTCAACTACTTTCTATCATCGAAAAATAATCATCAGTCATAAACATAAAATCATCAACTAAAATACACACATGATCAAAAGTTGTCAAATCGGGAAACTAGATTCTGGTAGAATCATAGCTCGGTCAGCAACATTAATCATCCTCGTCATCAATCAGTTCAATCATCAATAAAAAATCATCAATCATAAACATCAAATCATTAACTAAAATATACACACAATAAATCGTCAATCGAAAAACTAGATTCTCGTAGAATCTTGGCTCGGATAATAAAATAGACCTCGTTCCCGATTTGACGATTTGATTATGTGTACAATTTAGTTGATGATTTGATATTTATGATTGATGATGTTTGTGACATGATTCATGATCACCTTGGATCTGATGATCGATTGATGATTTGATATTGATGATTGATTATAATATTTGATTATTGGTGAGTTTGGATTGATGATTGATGTCAGTTATATTGTTTTGATGATTGATAATTTTTTATTGATGATGTTTATAATTAGTGATGGTGAGGATGATGATTTGATGATGAACAACGAAGATTTGATGATGAACGACAACGATTTGACAATGAACGATGACGATTTGATGATGAACGGTGATAATTTGATGAACAACGATGATTTGATGATGAACGTTGATGATTTGGTAATGAATGTCTATGATTTGATGATGAGCCATGATGATTTGATGAAGAAGGAGATGATTTTTAGTCGATATAATTAATTGCTTTGAAAATAACTAAAATATAATAATTATGATTTGACCCCAAAACTTTTATATGAACCATATGAGGTCCCTTTGCCTTACCATAAGGCTGCCTTATCTAATTGTTTCTCTATTTAATCAGGCTTTAGATATATTGTTTCAGACTTTGTAATTTGATGAGATTCTTATCATTTACTCTGTCGTGTAAATTAGAGAAGAAGATTTATGTACCTGTGAGTTTCTGAAAATTAGGGATAGATATTACTATTCGTCACCTTGCCGGCTAGGTCAGTCTTTTACTGATTGATTTCGAAAACTCTGATTCCACCAGCTGATCTAATGCATTTGATTATTTTCTTAGTTTGTTACAGTGATGAATTTTCAAATTTGGAGTGAGCCGGAAAGAGGACGAGAGGACTGAGCGGACCGTGCGGAATCCGGTCAAGCTTCCGGAGAACAAACCCTAGTGATGACTGATGGAGTGAAAAATGCAAGTTTCACTATTTATACGGATTTCTGGAATCGAAATTTGAATGCACACTGTGCAAGTGCATGAATTTCTTTTGAGGGAAAATATTGATTAAGTGCTGTATAAGTTTCAAAATTTGAAAGTGGGGCGTACTTTTACATAATTTTTAAGAAAAGCGATGATTTATTAGCTTATAATCATGTAATTTAATTCTTGTATTAAAGACAGTTTTACCCTTGTTTTGAATTTATAATTCATTTTATTTTTATTTAATTCCATTCAATTTAGTTTGGTTTTACCTGACTAACTTACTCTAATTCAATTAAGATTATTTTTAGCAACATCTAAATATTTTAGATTAAATTCAGTTCAGTTCAATTTCATTGAATTTTGTAAACTTAAATTAAATTAAATTTCTTTTGTATAATTTTAGTTCCATTAACTTTTTCAAATTCAATTTAAAAGATTCAAATATTATTTAAGTGAATTTAAATCAGAATTTTGCAAACTGGACTAAAACTGAACAAAATTATTAAAATTGTGAAGATACACTCAATTTGATTTAAGTTAACCAACATTTTAATAAAATGAACTTCATGGAATTTAGAAAAATTAAACTGAATTGAATTCTTTCAATGTGAACCAAATTGAAATTCAATTAAAATTTGAATTCAACAAATATTATAAATTATAGGCAGGGCTAAATTACTTTTTAATCAAGTTTAGAATCTACAAAAATGGGTTAAATTTATTATAAAAAATTTAGACTACAAAACAGGGGTATAAATGTCTTTCATACAAGAATTAAATTAAAAGAATATATGCTAATAAATCACCGCCCTTTTTAGAAATTATGAAAAAATTACACTCAACTTTCAAATTATGAAACTTATACCGCCCTTAATCAATATTTTTCATTTCTCTAATTTGGTGCGTGAGAATAATAACGCATGTACAGAAATATCAATTATGAGAGTAATATTAATGCATGTAAAAAGAATTGATTCTGGGAATAACATACCCAGATATTTCATTTTCATTCATCATCGAATTCGAAAGCACGGATTCCTTATATATAGCATTCTCCAATTTACAATCAAATAGACAAACACTTTGTCTAAAATTAAATTGCAAGACACGGATAGTATATATACCCTTCGCTCGTTTATTAGATTTTACAAATATATTTCTAAAACCTTAACCTTGAACGCATAAACCCGTCTATGTAATGATTGAACACGTGTCTAAATTATAAATTATTTTTCGTGAATTATAATACATATTTAAGAGAGGCATTATTGTCACTTCAGATTTAATTTGGACCTGCATAAGTAAAGTGGACTTGCATTTAGAACCACCCTTTATGAAACTATAGCACCACACGCGCGTAATTGTGAAACATGTTCTGCAGTGACACCTATTAGCGGATCTATGATACATTTTATATTATGGCTGAATAGTACTATTACCGGTGACATTTACAGATTAACATATTCATATACCTAATAAATTTCATCACAAATCAATAATTATTGATTACTCCGTCAATTTTTGGTGTGGCTCCGTAGCGGATTAACAAGCTCAAATAGTTTTAAAAAATTCACAGCTCAATAATCATCCTAGTCAAGGATGGACAAGACCTCGCAGATGTAGGTGTGTCACACTGCGTTGACAATTCTGGTGTTCTTTACTTTCATGTTTAAATTTACATGCATGTATAAACATACTTAATACAGTAAGTAGTATTAGAACTATAGAATTGTGATTGATAGAATTCATCATCTTTAGCGCTTGCATAAGTCTCCAGTCTAGGAGGGTGGCTCTGTAGGAAGGTTTTTTGTGCTAATTTAAATCTTCCCCGTCCTCGTTTGAAGCCTGTACTTTTATGTTATTGTGAGGGATCCCGATGAGAGAGTAACAGCTGAGTGCAATTTCCTAAACAGAAACTTGTATGGCTAAATTAATTGCTGGCCATTTGGTCTTCTACCAAGTGTCAGATGCTTGCATTCTAACAGTTAGACTCTGTCTTCTCAATGCAATTTACAAAGAACTTTGGCTCAGGTGGATGTATTAAGCAGATAAAGATGATTTAACTTTAGATGAGCAAAGGATAATTAATACCTTTGCTGACATGCAAGTTATATGCATGAGCCTCTAGTACTATTTTAATTTATTCATTTGAAATACATGTGTTCATGTGTGTAGTGGTGAATGTTCAGGCCTTGTTGTTCATCTTAGACCTGCATCTTTATCTGCTTACTACACCTTTGAAAATGGTGGCATCGACGTGGTTTGAATTAGTTACATTGAATTCAGTCTTAGCGTTCAGTCTGTTGATGCTTGCATAAGTTTCTGGTCTAGTATGGGTGACTCTGAGACTTGAAGGTTTGTCGTGCTTAACTTCTACCAAGTGTAAGTCATTTGCATTGCTATGCACTTTACAAGTTTGACTCGTTACTATTAATTTGCATTTTTCGCCACCTTTTGAAATGACTTTGGCTGAGGAAAAGAATGGGAACTACTGCAGTTTCAGATGAGCAAAGAATGGTGTTGCATAAAATAAATGTGGAAAGTTGTGCAATGGATATTGAGAATGAACTCTAGATCTTATCCTTTGCTTGGGTGATCTCATTTACTCGTTCAGTTCCTTATCCTTTGCTTGTGAAGATATATATCTTGTTTATGCGATCTAAATATGCGTATAGCTAGGACTCTTTGTTTGTTTTTGACGGGTAGACTAAAACTAAATAAATTGATTTTACGGACACAGGCATAGATCCAAGAAAGATTACCCAGAAATCAGATAGGATTGGGAATTCGAAGTTTTGGATGTCAAAAGATGATGGGATATTGTTATCAGATACCATATATCTGATGGGATCATCTCATCTTCTCGAAGATTTCACTTTAGTTGATTCCAGATTCAAACACCAAGCAGGACTCGTCTAACCTTCGCGTCGACTATAAATAAAATCTAAGATTCTCTCGATCTTTTCCCTCTCTTTTTTGGAGAAGAAAAGGCATACTCAATGAGATATTCATAGTTCAAATTGGGTTTCCAGAATATACCAAAACAAAGAACGGCATATCCATGCAAGCAAGCCTTATACATATGCATGGCAATATAAGAAACAATATTGTATATATGCAGCCAAGTGCATGCGCAGTTCTATGGATCAGCATATTTACAAGCGCTTCAGCTGAATTACTGGGCGAATACTTCTTTGGCAGGTGGCACTGTATTGACCATTATTGCAACGGTTTTTAATTGTGCCTACTGCCAAAGGAGATTTGCCCCGCACTTCTTATGAAGAAATAAAAGTACCTAACCGTGAATATCTAGTGCAGAACCTTGAGCTCAGTACACTCGTACACGCAGTTTATTCTAGGGTTCATTATGGTCGTGGCTTCTACCGTGTGTGTGAATTCAGTGCAAAACAGTTAACATTTGTGATCCAATCTGTTTTTTTAGCTAGGGAGATTAATTGATGATCTTGATGTGTTTATTTAGATTGATACCAGGTGCTTTTGGGAGATTCAATCTTAATGATCGTCTTTTAATTTTGTTTCAGACTTTAATTTGGATTATTAATTTGTTGTTGTTATCTTCAATTTCCGTCTCTTGAAATTTTGTTAATTAAGGTCGTGCAAAATTCGGTCAAATTCAAATGGTACTTTGCGTGCGTGCAATACGTGTGCATGCATGCCAAATAATTGGAATTCCCTCAAACTAATAAAACAAATTCCAAAGGTGAAATTGTACAAAACCAAACCAAAATAAAAATCAAAAGTCTCTACTGTTGAACTCTAATAAATTTTATCAAAAAAAAAAACTCTAATAATCAAATAGTATCCTTTTATTTTCTTTTGTAATATTATATAATTATCATAGTTGCAGAACACCGGCACCGAAATCGAGTTCTGGAAACAGTTTGTGGCTGAGTTCTTTTCTGAGGATGCTGGCATTTGAATGTCATAGTACGAAAACAACCTAGCTAAGCGATACATCTTTTCTTTTTCTTTCTTTTTAAATAATTAATCACATTCTTACCTAAATGTTACGGAATATTTAAGAATAATTCTACCAAAAAGCTGAGTTTTCAAATAGTAATATATACAATCTTTTTATAGAGATAAAAATCACTTTTAAACTAATGATATATAAAATAATTTTGTAGAAACGGAAGAAGGGTATATAAATTTGTGTATATTCATGTGTGTATAAACGGGAGATATACAAATATATATATACCTACGGAGATAATTAGGCTAACTTAATTTATATATGGAATTTACCTAATATATCACAAACATACAAGGAATGGGTTATATTGCTAATAACCAAATAAACCTAATGTTAATATTCCAAAATATCTCCTTAACACTCCTCCTCAAGATGGAGCATGAGGATCCCGAATGCCCATCTTGCCAATCAATTCTCGAAATGTACGACGTCCAAGTGCCTTAGTGAAAAGATCAGCGGGTTGTTCTGAAGTACGTATATGATGAGTAACTATCTCGCCAGCTGGACTAAGTCACAAACAAAATGACAATCAATCTCAATATGTTTGGTGCGTTCATGAAAAACTGGATTTGCTGCGATATGAAGAGCTGCTTGATTATCACAAAACAGTGTCATCGGTTGAGAATGAAGCACACCCAAAGAGCGGAGAAGAGCCTTAAGCCAAATCATCTCACAGCAAGCATAAGCCATAGCACGGTATTCTGCTTCAGCTGAAGAACGAGACACGGTGGGCTGTTTCTTTGTTTTCCATGAAACAGGAGATTCACCAAGAGTCACAAAGTAACCAGTCAAAGACCGTCTTGTAAGAGGACAAGCAGCCCAATCTGAATCGCAGAATCCTGTAAGCCGAAGAGGACTATTAGCCGATAGAAATAAGCCTTGACCGGGATGACCTTTCAGATAGTGCAAAACACGCAAAGCAGCCTGCCAATGCGCCACACGTGGTGCCTCCATAAACTGTGCCAAAGTATGAACCGAGTAACTCAACTCCGGACGAGTTATAGTCAAATAAATGAGTTTCCCAACAAGACGTCGGTACTGTGCTGAATTTTCATAAAACGGACCTTCATCACGAGCTAAATTATGTTGTTGCTCCATGGGAAAGTCAGTGGGCTTTGCTCCTAGTAAACCAGTATCAGTCAAAATATCCAAAGTATATTTCCGTTGAGACAGAAACATACCATCAGGTCGACGAGCAATTTCAATGCCTAGGAAATACTTCAACACACCAAGATCCTTCATATGAAAACAGGAACTCAAGTATTTCTTAAAAGCAGATAAAACATCTCCAGACGAACCAACAATTACGAGATTATCAACATAAACCAGAACATGGAGAACAACACCATTACGTATGTAGGTGAACAAAGAATAGTCAGCACGACTTTGAACGAAACCATAACGTCGCAATGCCTCAGCCAACTTAGCAAACCAATTACGAGGAGCCTGACGGAGACCATAGAGCGACTTTTGAAGCTTACAAACAAGATCAGGACTAGGGAGAGCATAACCTGGCGGAGGATTCATATAAACCTCCTCCTCAAGATCACCATGCAGAAAAGCATTATGAACGTCCATCTGATGAAGCTCCCATCCCTTTACAACCGCTACACTTAAAAACAAACGCACAGAAGACATTTTAGCAACAGGAGCAAATGTCTCTGTAAAATCAGTTCCCTCAATCTGGCGATTTCCAAACACAACTAAACGAGCTTTGTAACGCTCAACCGAACCATCTGAGTTGTACTTAGTACGAAACACCCATTTGAAGCCAATTGCACGCTTGCCGGGAGGAAGAGACGACAAAGTCCAAGTTTTATTTCGCTCAAGAGTATCAATCTCATGAGCCATAGCCAATCGCCAGTGAATCGAACGAGAAGCCTCGGAAAACGTAGTAGGATCCGAGCCAGCTGTGACTGCAGCCAAAAAACCAGAATGCGCAACCGAAAAATTATTACAGGAAACATAATCAGCAATTGGATAGCGAATACCTGAGGGCGATGAGGAAGCGAGAGCAGCAGTTGGGGGGTTTATTGGACAAGCAGGAGCAGCAAGGACATAATCTTGAAAACGAACCGGAGCACGACGATCGCGAGTACCTGGCGGACGAGGAGGTGGGGGTGAAGCGACCAACTCCACATCAGAATCAGACGTAGAAGGCGAATCACCGTGAGAGGACGACCTGAAATCGAGGTCGGAGTCAACAGGCAAAAAACTCGCGTTGATCGATGAGGACGGATCAGAAGAGACGGCGGACGGCGAGTCGCGTTGATCAGGAGACGGAGACCGAGCAGAAACCGGCGAAGCAGACTCAACGATCAACGGAACTGAAGCATTGAATGGGCTAGCAGACGCAGACAAAGAAGACGCACCCGTAGCCAACGTCGCCGATAAATCCGACGGCAATACAGTCGGAGCAGTGGCCGGCGACGCGGTCGAAGTGAGCTCGGCCGGAGTAGAGGTCGGAGCTCTTTTGTTTTGAACGGGTGGCGACGCGGTCGGTGATGCTGACGTAGAGGATGAATCTCGGACATCCAGAGGCACGTCAGGTTTACAAGCACCTGGGTTATGCACGCCTGGTTCAATCAAGGCCGGTTCAACCAAGGCCGGCCCATGCACGTCCACAGCTGGATCATGCGAGCCATGCAAATGCTGGGCGTTGTCAGACGCGTTCTGAGTCGGCTCAGAACTGGAGGCAGCAGGCAACGGTTCTGGTGAGGCAAACGAAAAGTAATTCTCGTAGAATACAACGTCTCGACTAGCAAAAACCATTCTTGACTCCAGATCGTAAACACGCCAAGCCTTCTTATCCATCGAGTAGCCAAGAAAGATACACTTTCGACTTCTTGAATCGAACTTATCGCGAGGTTTCGGAAGGCGGGTAGCGAAGCATAAGCATCCAAAAACTCTCAAATTTCCGTAGTCAGGAGCACGACCATATAAAAGCTGGTATGGCGTGCGATCTTGCAGCAATGGAGAAGGCGTGTGGTTGATGAGATAAGCAGCAGCAAGTACGCAATCACCCCAAAAGTCGATGGGAAGGTGCGCTTGAAACATGAGAGCACGAGCAACATTAAGAATGTGACGATGCTTGCGCTCCACACGACCATTTTGTTGAGGCGTGTAAACAGTGGAGGTTTCAAACCTAACTCCTTTCTCTGCGAAGAACTGACGAAGCGGGAGAAACTCTGTACCATTGTCTACTCGAACACACTTGATCTTGTGGTTAAACTGAGTAGAGACGAACGCAAAGAACTCCTTCAGCTTGGAACCAACCTCAGACTTACTAACTAGTAAATATACCCAAACAGCTCTAGAGAAATCATCAACAATAGTTAAAAATGAAAATGCTCCACTAATAGACGGGTTTTTATAAGGACCCCAAACATCACAATGTATAAGATCAAAAGCATGACTAGCTGACTTGGAATTTAAAGAAAAACTACTTCTAGACTGTTTTGCTCGATGACAAATGGAGCAAGGAACAGTTTTATTACTACGACTCAAAGCTAAAGCTGGAATGGATGACAACACCGTTGCAGAAGGATGCCCAAAACGTTGATGCCATAAATCAAAGGAGGAAACAGCAGCAGCAGACACACACAGAGATCGCGAAGACGCCAGATGAGCTTCTAGTCTGCGTAACCAATAAACCCCTCCTTGCTGACTACCCACTCCAATCACCGTCCTCGTGCTGATGTCCTGGAATACACATATATTTTCGGTGAGCAAAACAAAGCATTTTAAAGCAGCAGTCAACTTGGCAAAAGACAACAAGTTACAACGTAATTCCGGAATAAATAAAACCCGAGGAAGCATAATATCGCCAAAATATAAAGTTCCATGCAGGAAAGCAGTAGACACAGAACCATCAGGGAGAATAACATCAACATTAGTAGGCAGAATATCTTGCAAAATGTCTTTTTTACCGGTCATGTGATAGGAAGCACCCGTGTCAAGAACCCAAGGCAAAACAATCTTACCAGAATTGTTGAAATTCATCTTGGACAACATATTCTGAACGGCGCTCCACTGTTCATTCGACAAAGCTGGACCAAGAGCTTGCCGATCCAAGTCGGTGATGACGGGGGCAGCAGTGGGTGCATCCGGTGCAGAAACAGCACCGGCAAACGGTACTCCAGGCGAGACACGAGCACGAGGGTTACGACGGAACCAGGTCGGGTAACCAACCAGAAGAAAAAACCTACTTTCATCGTGACCCTTCTTGTTGCAGTGAGTGCATGTTAATGAACGTCGATCAGTGGCAGCCGAAGCATTGAGTTGAGGGGCGGCAGCTGGACGGGAGGCGGAAGATTGTGACGGGCGACGGGCGACAAACGCCATGTTGTCAGTGGAGGTAGAACGACTGTTGGCGATCATGGAATTACGCTCCTCTGTGATTGCAAGTGCATAAACACGGCTAAGTGGGGGCAAGGGCTCCTGTGCCCAAATGTTGGATCGCAGAGTGTGGAAAGAACTGTCAAGGCCGATGAGAAAATGTTGAACAATCTCGATCTCTCGTTGCGAAGCAGCATGATGAACGGCCGGACAAACACATGGATTAGGTGGCATGTAGGAATACAACTCATCCCATAACTTCTTGCAGCGTCCATAAAACTCAGCAATGGATTGACCATTCTGGCGGCAGTTATAGATGTCTGCTTTAAGTTGACACATCCGCGGTCCATTCCCAACCAAAAAACGTTGTTGTAGATCATCCCAAAGTTCCTTGGCTGTAGACGAAATCTTAATGACTGAGCAGACAGATGGATCAAGTGTTGAACGATCCATCCTATAAGCATGGAGTTGACACTACGCCAATCATTGGCAAACGGCGAGCCTGGCAAAGGTTGCTGAATAGTTCCATCCACGAAACCATCCTTTCTCTTAGCAATCAAAGCATTCATGAAATTTTCACGCCAATCATGATAATTATCACCCTTCAAGATCACTGGAGAAACCGTAAGTCCAGTATGATCGGATGGATGAACATAATAAGGGTTGTTTGGCCTAAGCTGAGGATTAGTATCATCAGCAGGTTGTCGGTAAAGCCGAGTGGCAGCAGCAGTAGCAGCTTGGACGGCTGCATTGAAAATAACAGGATCAAAAGCATGCATGCCCGGAGCAGAAACAGCGGCAAGGGCATTAGCATTAGCTGCAGGATGAACGGACGGGACGACTGGTGTAGCACCGGCAACGGTATTTATCTCAGCATCGTTGGGACCGATATCATCAATCTGAACATCGTTATGAAGGTTTAACTATCCATAAGGTCGGAAAAACGTCAACAATGGAATCAAGTTGTAGATGCAACGTCCTCTTGTATCGCTGCGGCAGTGAAGTGACCTAGCGGCGGCGGTAGAAGAAGGAAAAAAAAATTTAGGGTTTTAGGATCGAAAGCTGTGATACCATGTAGAAACGGAAGAAGAGTATATAAATTTGTGTATATTCATGTGTGTATAAACGGGAGATATACAAATATATATATACCTACGGAGATAATTAGGCTAACCTAATTTATATATGGAATTTACCTAATATATCACAAACATACAAGGAATGGGTTATATTGGTAATAACCAAATAAACCTAATGTTAATATTCCAAAATATCTCCTTAACAAATTTTTCTTTAACTAATCTTATCATTGCTAGCGATTGCTCCTCTCACTGCCAAATTTTCATTGCCCAATATCTCGCACAGGGGTTAGTGAACAACGTGCGAACAATTTTCGCACGTTCGATTAAAATTTGAATTCGATCGTGTTCGAGTTGATTGAATTCGATTTGAACTCAAAATCGTTCGTTTATATAAGCTTGAATTTGAACATATCAAAGCTAATTTATAGACTCGTCAAACTGCTCGAATCAAAAGGTATAATTATAATTTGTATATAACATATTTTGCATTTTATAAAAATGAACTAAATATTAGATAATTGTGAGCGTGAATTAGGTCGAATTCAAGTTCAAATTCAATCAAACTTACGAACAGGAACTATCTATAAGCTCGGACTAATTTTTTATTTTTTGAGGAATCGAACTAAAATATTCTATTTTCGAACTTAGATTTAAGGCATTGTTATATGCAGTCCAATATTTACTTATGCAGTCCGTATTTATTCATTAAGTGTCATTAATACCCTTAATATTTATTCAAAAGTAAATGTGATTCTCATGAATGAGGATGTATTATGAAATTTAAATACAAATACGGAATGCGAAAATAATATTGGACTGTGCGTATCAATTACCTAACTTTAGGGCAAGTGATTGTGGTCCTGTACACACTTGTGCCTTTCATTAAATGACTTCAAATTTTCTTCTTAATTGAAACCTAATCCACATCTAACTAATTTATCCAGACAATTCAACAAAACCTTTCACAAATCAAGGCTACTATTTCATCCACTTCATATAGGTTTCAGGTTCAAGGTATAAAAAGAAACAAAACTCAATGGATTAAATATTAGTTATGAATTATAGAGCATGATCTATATGTTTCTCAAATGGGTAAACGATTGAAAGACCAAATCACGAATAAAAACACGATCCATAAATTAATTCGAGAATAAAACACAAATTATAAACTAGATTGATATATAACTCAACATTATAATTGTAATGTGGTATCACATCTAAAATTTATTTGCATTTACTCATCCAATAGAACTATACTCACATACAAATTTTTAGTTTCCTAAAAGATCGTTAGAACATGCAGTAGTTTCAAGTCGCTAAGGCTTTTGTGTTGTATTGATGAAAAATAGACCTTAATATTAAGGAAAGGGAAACAACAACATAGTAATTAGTAAAAGGTAGCATCACGAATAGGATCGTCTACTGATGATGAGAATAAAGTGAGAAGGGCATCATCCCCAGCGATGTCGAGATTTTGCGTAACTCGCACATAACTAATAAGAAGAAAAAAGAAATTAAATTGGAAATAGAAGATCCATATATATATAACTCATCAGAGAGCATATCCTTATTATGCATGAATAAGAATAATTGTTGACATGGTATCAACTATTCTCAACTAAAGTAGAAATTAAATCAGACATATTCAGTTTCAAAAAGTACATGTTTCAGCTGGATATGCTGCAAACTGAAAGGCATATCCATGGGGGAGTTAATAGCGCTATAAAATATGCATGGACTTGAGTACAGATTTGTGCAAGTAAAAGTATATATAGCTTCAGCGGAATTACTGGGCGAATACTCCATTGGCAGGCGGACACTGCAAGTCTTTGTAATATGTTCTTCAGTGTTTTCGCTGGCAAAGGAGATTTGCCCCGCAATTCCTTCTGAAGAAACCTTTTCTTATATCTATTGCGGTGACATTCTAACTTCTGGTTTTTCAAGGTATTTCATATTATTGTTTCATAATTCTTGTTAGAACAGGTACCACAGAGATACACCGGTTTCTGTGTACCCACACCACATACTGTCGAATAACCATCTATCAATAAACACTCAATAAATGATCACACTATTATCGCTAATATATACGTACACCGTACCAATTATATACGTATCTTTATAACGGAATGAAATTTACTATCGATTTCACAATGTTCTTAACTAATAGTTCTACTCTAGCAAGTATGTTTAAACATGAAGTTCAGTTTAAACACTAAAAGTAAGAACACAAGAATTGGTTACGCAGTTCGATGCTAAAACACCTACATTTGCGGGGCCTTACCCAGTCTGAAAATCATCCACTAAATAATCAAGATCAGTTACAATGTTCCTCAAACAATTAACTATCTAGACTTATCTTTCCGTGTGGATTTGTGAGATCCCCTCACTGCCGGTCAGCAACTCCTCGTTGCTGTCTTGACCACTTCTCCCGAAGTATTAAGGCTTCCTGATTTCAGACTCTGGCGATGGCGAAGGCCTATGGAATCTCCGTTCAATTTGCTGCTCCGAATTGTAAAGCTAGTCTGAACTCCAGAATACTTTCACTCAAGATGGATAATTGTTGTCGCAGCTTCTTTGTCTATTTATAGCTCGATGCTGTGATGCCATCTTGATCTTCTCGACCCTTCCATTTCGGCAATGCTGATCTGCTCGTCCAGCTAATCACAACTACAAGTAGTCTCCTAGCTATACTCTACTCTATAGCTAATCTGAGGAAAATATAATCTTTCCTTATCTTAGACTAATCCTGACTAAAATACAACTCTAGAATATATTCTCTATGTAATCAAATCAATCTTCGATTATCATCTTGATTTGCTCGAATATCTTCTCTGATCGAACATGAGTTGTACTTTATCTCAATCACTATTGCTCAGTTTCTGATTCTGCTTGAGCAAGTGTCTAAACATTAGTATGTTTAAACATAGTGACTTCTACAAAATAGTCAACTAAACCTTGCTGAGTCTTCTGGACTTTTCAATCTCCCCCTTTGACATTTTGTGAAACCATAACACGTATTTTGATGCAGAGCTAATACGTAGCTCCCCCTTGCATGTAGAACTCCAGACTTCATTCATATTTGCATCAAATAAATCAGAAACAACATGCATAATTACTAAGCTCCCCCTACTCTCCAGACGTAGATAGAGACATTCATACATGCTTCTTGGCCATAGCAATGTTCCAAAATAAATGGACACATTATAAGATTAACAACATCCAAAATAAATTGTCATCCATAACCATCAAAATATTCTCCCCCTTGGGACATAAAATGTGCCAAAGCTGCTCTAAAAATATCCAAAAATAACAAAATAACTCTCAGAATTCCACAGAATTAACAAGTTCAAGAGATAGAGAGAAAGTATGGTTCCTCTTCTGTCTGTGGTACCTGATCTGACCTCTAAGCTCAGAATTCCACAGAATTAACATCTTCTGTCTGTGGTACCTGATCTGACCTCTAAGCTCCCTCTTTCTGATAGTGGCAAAGTTCTCCTGCACTGGTTCATCTTCTGAGTCATCCTCCTCAGCTTCAGCTGCTGCAGGTAGATCATTTCTCTTCTGAAGAATGGTTCTGTTTACTTGCACATCATCACAGAAGGTGATCTTATCATTAAGATCATCAGCTAAGCCAACATGATACAACAGACCTGTAATGAGGGCAGGATAGGTGATGTACTCATCTGATTTCTGGTGCTGAGCCACTAACAAGACCCTATCATAGATGAACCATCCCAGATTGTAAGGTCTTCCTGTACCAATGCAGTACATCAGACAAGCCATCTCTTCAGTCACAAGTGACACATTTTTGGACATTGCCCATAAATTTTCAACCACCCCATACAAACAGAAATACTTCTGAGTGAGATAAGCTTCCTTGATGGTCTTTGCTGCACCTCATTCTCCAAGTGTGCCTCCTGATAATTCCAATGCTATCGCATCATAATCCAGAGAAAATCCCCTGGATAAGCACCATTTGGACAAGTGATGTCATGTCCTTCTGTCCCTAATACCAGATTGATTAAGGAGGCATCAAACCTGTAGAGCTTGTTTCTGATGTAGACCTTCCTGTACCAAGTAGAATCTGGAGCACTATTGGTTCCTCTCAGGTTTGCATAAACTCCAGCACCAGGGAATGATTGACCTTCACACAGAAATTGGCTGGACCGAACATGTGAATCCTCTTCATGTAGTTCACAAAGACAGGATGTTTAAACTTCTCAGTGAGCCTCTTCTCCACATGCCTTTTTCTATTGACCAACCCTTCATTTGGACAAGTGATGTCATGTCCTTCTGTCCCTAATACCAGATTGATTAAGGAGGCATCAAACCAGTAGAGCTTGCCTCTGATGTAGACCTTCCTGTACCAAGTAGAATCTGGAGCACTATTGGTTCCTCTCAGGTTTGCATAAACTCCAGCACCAGGGAATGATTGACCTTCACACCGAAATTGGTTGGACCAAACATGTGAATCCTCTTCATGTAGTTCACAAAGGCAGGATGTTTAAACTTCTCAGTGAGCCTCTTCTCCACATGCCTTTTTCTATTGACCAACCCTTCATACACATTCATCACCCTCCTGGAGTAAAAAGTCTCATCATAAGCTTTTTCCAGTAGAGGATTATCATCTGGGAACACCAATGGCACCTCATTATTAGCATCATCATCCTCCTCAGACTCAGATTCTGAGCTGCTCACTTGAACTTCTGCAGCAGGTTCTGTAGGTGGCACCTCTTGATATTCTGGAAGTGGCACTTCCTCAAATTCCAGATTGAGCTCTGGAACCTCATCTCTCTTCCTCTTGCCTGGGATTGGAAAGAAAACTTGAACCACTGGAGGCAGTGGCTTCTTCCTCAACTTCTCCCTCTTCAGCTTCTGCAATTTCTCAAATTTTGAGCTCAATGGCTCATTATCCTCACTATCTGGTGCAGTCTCAGCCAGTGGTTCCATCATGGTTCTGAGATTCTCCAGAATTTTCTCCACATCTATTGGCTGCTCAACTTCCATAGACTTCTCCTGCTCAACAGGTACAGAACTGAACACTCCCTGTCCAAACTTCACCTTTCCATCTGCTTGACTCCTAGTCTTCCTCCTCTGATAGACCTTTCGACCTATTGGGCCCGTCTCTGCCTTTTCTGACCCCATTATCTCCTCAGAGTTTTCAAACTCAGAACTCTCATAGAAAAAATCCAACACTGGCCCACCTCCAAACTCAACATCTACCCTAACAGTAGGGTTACTATCATGAGCCACAGATTCTGGTGTGGCTCTGAGGGGATTGGGATTGTTGGGAATACCCAGATTCAGATCATCCCTAATCATGGCAGTGAGACTTTGGGTGGCTGAAGATTTAGATTGTGGACTGCCCATGGTTGTCTAAACACAAATGTAAGTTCAAACACAGACCAGACTTCACAGAAAACTTCAAAAACTCACAGATACCAGAAACCCTAGGTGCAGCAAGCACTCTAACTGCTAAAATAGTAATAAAGAAGCAATCTTTAGGCAGATGATAGCCGAATACCTTGTGCATGCACCGATTGGAGCTTGAACACCAGTCGAACACAAACTCGAATTTCTTGCTTGTTGGAGTTCCGATCTGACAATGTGCTGGTGTAAGCAGTAGGCTGAAGCGTTAGTACTTGATCTGAGAGGTGATCGTCGGTGAAATCCAAAGATACAATCAACGAGGGTTTTGCCAAATTGGGAACGTCGGAGGCTGAAAGTTTGTGCAGAAATGAGAAAAATAATTTTCCCTCTTATATTTTTTGATTTTCAGAAATTCAAATCCGAACCCAATTTGAAAAATAAATCCGTAATTGCACAATAGGCCACAATTTCCAGAAAACCATAAATTGTCCCTCACAAAATAAATATGAGTCCAGGATTCTATTTTCAGCCCATACGGAAAATTTCAGCCCATTAAAGGTTGACTCATCTAGCCCAATCGACACTTCTCTTCATTTTTATTTCTAACTCCCTTGTGTTTAAACACACTCATTCACAGTGTTTAAACATCTTCTATCACACAGCTATCTTCTTTTTGTATTTTTCATTTTCAAAAAGATAAAAGACATAAAGCAGTAAACTAATTTACAACAATGAGAGGTAAGCAGAAATACCTCAAATTCGACAAACACCTAGGTGTTGTCTCAGTGTTTCAAAAGTTGCAGAGTCCAATGGCTTGGTGAAGATATCTGCAAACTGCTCAGCACTAGGAACAAATTCAATGGTTAGTTTCTTCTTTTCTACCAAGTCTCTGATGAAGTGATGATTGATGTCTATATGCTTTGTCTTCTTATGATCAACAGGATCATGGGAGATATCAATGGCTCCCTTATTATCACATTTGATGATCAGGACATCCTGCTTGAATCCATAGTCTTTCAACATCTGCTTCATCCATAGTAGTTGTTGGCAACAACTTCCAGCTGCTAAGTATTCAGATTCAGTGGTAGATAGTGAGATAGAATTCTGCTTCTTGCTGTACCATGACACATTTCCTCCTACATAGAAACAACCACCAGTAATGCTCTTTCTATCTTCAGAATTCCCAGCCCAATCTGAGTCACTGTACCCAATAATTTTTGCCTGACTTCCTCTAGAGTACCACAGACCATAGTCAGCAGTTCAATGTACATACCTGATGATCCTCTTGACTGCAGATAGATGACACTCCTTGGGATCGGATTGAAATCTCGCACATAAACCAACACTTAGACAGATGTCTGGTCTGCTTGCAGTAAGATACAGTAGGCTCCCAATGATGCTTCTATATAGCTTAATATCTACCTTCACACCCTATTTATCATAGGTCAGCTTCTCTGTTGAGGCCATTGGAGTTCGCACACTCTTGGAATCATCCATTCCAAATCTCTTAACCAAGTTCAAAGTGTACTTGGTTTGATTGATGAAAATACATTCCTTGTGATGTTTGACTTGAAGCCCTAGAAAATAAGATAGTTATCAACTAACTTTTGAGAAGTAGCCCCATAAACAATATCATCTACGTAAATTTGGGCAAGCAGAATATGTTTGTCATGTTCAAACACAAAGAGCGTTCGGTCTACTCCCCCTCGTTGATAGCCTTTCTGCAAAATAAATTGGGTGAGACGCTCATACCAAGCTCCGGGAGCTTGCTTAAGACCATATAACGCCTTTTTTAGTCTGTAAACGTGATCAGGGAGGTAGGGATCTTCAAAACCCTTGGGCTGCTCGACATACACCTCTTCGTTGATGATGTCATTCAAGAATTCACTCTTGACATCCATCTGAAACAAGGTAAACTTCATAATACATGACATGGCAAGTAAGAAATGAACCGATTCTAACCTTGCAACCGGAGCAAATGTAGCATCAAAATCAACACCTTCAACTTGAGTATACCCTTGAGCTACAAGTCTGGCCTTGTTTCTGGTGATGTTGCCATCTCCATTTGACTTGTTCTTGAAAATCTATTTAGTACCAATGACGTTGACTCATGCTGGTCGTGGAAAAAGATACCATACGTCGATTCTGATGAACTGTTCCAGTTCCTCTTGCATGGCTGAAATCCAATATTCATCATTCAATGCTTCCTTATGATTCTTGGGCTTTATGGCTGAAAGAAAACATTGAAACACATGCATGCCATCCTTAATCTTGGCGTAGTCCTTCCTTTCTTTCGACCTTAGATTGTACATGCTAGGTGGAGGGTTGACATCAGTAGAAGCTGGTGCAGAGGGTCAGATGTTGTAACATCTGGAACTGTTGTAACATCAGATGATGTTGTAACATCTGGCAGAGATTGGTCAATGTCGGAACTGTTTGATAAGTCAGGTTCATCCTCAAGTAGTATGCCACTGCTGATATCCTTCAGATCTTTAACTACCACATTGTTTGACTACATCATGACATTCGTACGATTGTTGAATACCCTGTATGCCCTGCTATTTGGAGAATAACCAATAAAAATACCCACATCAGCACGTTTATCAAACTTACCTAGTGGTTCACGATCTCTGCTGAGAATGTAGCACGAACTCCCAAACACATGAAAGTAAGCAACGTTTGGCTTTCTTCCTTTCCACAGTTCATTGGCAGTTTTCTGAGTGAATGGGCAGAGATAAACTCGGTTGATTGTATAACATGCCGTATGTACTGCTTCAGCCCACCACTTCTTGGGAGTATCATTTTCTGCCATCATAGCTCTGGACATGTTGATGAGAGTTCTGTTCTAGCGTTCAACATTCCCATTTTGTTGTGGTGTGATTGGGGCAGAGAACTCATGTTTGATTCCAAGACTTGCACAGAAATCAGTCATTGTGGAGTTTACAAATTCTCTTCCATGGTCACTTCTTACTCGAACCACTTTCAGGCCATCATGTGATCTTTCTGTGTTGACTTGAGTGATAAGCTTGATAATAATGCTTACTGCATCCGATTTTTCTTTTAGGAATTCCACCCAAGTATACCTAGAAAAATCATCTACACATACAAAGATGTATTTCTCGTCAGAAACATTAGTTGGACGGATTGGTTCCATTAAGTCCATATGAAGCAGTTCAAGTCCATAAGAAGTAGTAATCTCTTGGAGTTTAGAATGTGGTGACTTGACTTGTTTACCTTCATGGCATGGTGAACATTTCAACTCCTTTGTATAGGATAGTAGTGGCACTCCTCTGATCGCCTCAAGTCTTGTAACCTTAGACAGTGTCTTCAAATTTGCATGTCCAAACTTTTTATGCCATAAAAGATTGTCGTCCACACTAACTTTGAGACAACTCACAGAGTCATCTAGAATGTAGCAGTTGTCTGAAGATCTACTGCCAACAAGGACACCTCTTTCATCCTTCCAGACTGTACATACTTTATCATCAAATAAAACTGTTAATTTGCTATCACATAGATGGCTAATACTGAGCAAGTTTGCCTTTAGTTCATCCACAAGCAGTGGTCTTGAAATACTGGAAAGTTCTTGATTTGTAACTCCCCCTTTCCTGTTATTCTACATTTCTTCCCATCTCCAAATCTGACTATTTCAGTCCAGGGAACAATATTGCTCAACAATTCAGGAGTACCTTTCATGTGTCTAGAACAACCACTATCGAAGTACCAAGCATCTCTGGCATATGAGCTATAACATGTATGAACAACATAGCAGTAGTTGATTTTAGGAACCCATACCTTTTTTGAATGTTGAACTCTTTCAGGTTTTACTATGTTGTAACTTTCTCCTATGTTGTAACATGCTCCATTTGTTGGTCCTTGCATCAAATCTCTTAAAAGACGGAAGCAGCGCCTCTTGTAATGTCCTGGTCGTCGACAGTAATTGCACGTTGCCTCCCATCGTGGTTGAGACATGTTTCTCTGCTGATGGTAAGTAGGTTTATACCCTAGTCCAAACTTTGGAGTTTTGATGAGGTTGGTTGGAGCTCTAACATGTTGCTCTTTTCTGACTTGTCCTGGATTAGGTTGAATCACCTTCTTGTCAATCTTTCTTTTGTCTGGTCATTGTGGTTGATCACTTCCATTCCATCATATCCTAGCCCATGTCTGTCTCCAACAATTTTTCCCATGCCAAGAATGTCATCCAAGGCTGTTGTTCCTTTATTCAGTTTGGAGATGGTTCCTTCAGCGACTTCTGCTCGAGCGAGGGCTATCTTCAGTTCTTCTCTCATTGCGTCCAGAGTGATCTGTTGTTGCTCAAATTCTTCATTCAAGCTGTGGTTGTCTTTTTGTAAAACTTTATTATATATGATCAGTCACACTGACCTAGAGTTTGTGAAATTTGTCGTATGATTCACGAACATCATCAGAGTCCATGTTTAAACTCTCACTGTCAGACACAACAGTAGCACCAAATGCAACATAGATTTCTCCTTCAACTTCTTCATTGCTTTGAACAGTGACTGCACCGAAGGCTACATGGTTGCTAACATTCTCTTCATCAGATTCATCTCCATCACTCCAGGTGACATTGTAGACTTTCCCCTTTTTGCTAGATGATCCACTTGGACACTGTGATTGAATATGCCCGTAACCTTCACATTCGCGACATTGAATTTTACCAGCATTTTTAAACACAGCCTTGGATTCTGTTTGATCATTGTTTGCTCTTCTGTTCATATTTGAACTTTGCTCTCTTCCATCATTTCTTCGGGCTTGAGACCTTTTCAAAACTTTTGCAAAGCTTCTTGATATTTGAGAAAGTTCATCCTCGTCCATATCTTCATTGTTGTTTCTGGTAGAGTGTTAGACACGGAATTGTGTTTAGACACAGAGTTTTGTTCAGCTGCTTTTCGTGCAGTTGCAGTGAAGGCCAAATCATTCTGCCTTACTGTAGCTAACTCCTTCATCTCAAAAGCTGACAGTGCTCTCATGACTTCATCTATGGTTCTCTCAGACGTATCGCTTAGCTCCTCCATTGCAATAGTCTTTCCTTTGAACCTTGGTGGTAAAGACCTCAATATCTTCTGCACAATATCATCTTCATCGAACGGCTTCCCTAACTGATATGCTGTATTGACCAGATCTCTGATCTTTGCATTGTAGTCAGCAATGGTCTCATTATCATGCATAACCATTGTTTCAAATGTTGACTTTACGGTATGCATTTTTTGTCGTTTCATTTTTGCATCCCCTTCATAGCTGCCTTTCAATTTCTCCCATGCGTCCTTAGCAGTACAACACGTTGAAATCAAGCGAACGGCTTCTTGATCAACAGCAGAGTTGATACAGTTGAGTGTTTTGCTGTTCAGTCGCTTGTCCTTTCTCTCTTGAGTGGTCAGATCCTCTTTGTTTTTCAGAACACCTTCGGTTGCGCCTGCTACAGGTGGGAGTCTGGCTGCTTGCCACTCGTTCTCAACCCAGTGCCACGCCTCTTCATCAAGAGCATCAATATAATGCCTCATCCTTACTTTCCAGTAGCCATAGTTGTTCTTATCCAGCATGGGTGCGCGTGTACAAAACAAACCATCCTTCTCCTGGTTTAACATTATCGATAGGGATCTCCACTGACCTTTTTAAAGGTGCAACTCATTGGAATAGCTCTGATACCAAATGAAATTTACTATCAATCAGTTTCACAATGTTTTTAACTAATAGTTCTCTTCTAGCAAGTATGTTTAAACATGCATTTCAGTTTAAACACTAAAAGTAAGAACATAAGAATTGGTTACGCAGTTCGATGCTAAAACACCTACATCTGCGGGGCCTTGCCCAGTCTGAAAATCATCCACTAAATAATCAAGATCAATTACAATGTTTCTCAAACAATTAACTATCTAGACTTATCTTTCCGTGTGGATTTGTGAGATCCCCTCACTGCCGGTCAGCAACTCCTCGTTGCTGCCTTGACCACTTCTCCCGAAGTATTAAGGCTTCCTGATTTCAGACTCTGGCGAGGCGAAGGCCTATTGAATCTCCGTTCAATTTGCTGCTCCAAACTGTAAATTAAGCTATACTGAACTCCAGAATACTTTCACTCAAGATGGATAATTGTTGTCGAAATTTCTTTGTCTATTTATAGCTCGATGCTGTGATGCCATCTTGATCTTCTCGATCCTTCCATTTCGGCAATGTTGATCTGCTCGTTCAGCTAATCACTACTACAAGTAGTCTCCTAGCTATACTCTACTTCTATAGCTAATCTGAGGAAAATATAATCTTTCCTTATCTTAGACTAATCCTGACTAAAATACAACTCTAGAATATATTCTCTATGTAATCAAATAAGCATCAAATCAATCTTCAATTATCATCTTGATTTGCTCGAATATCTTCTCTGATCGAACATGAGTTGTACTTTATCTCAATCACTATTGCTCAGTTTCTGATTCTGCTTGAGCAAGTGTTTAAACATTAGTATGTTTAAACATAGTGACTTCTACAAAATAGTCAACTAAACCTTGCTGAGTCTTCTGGACTCATCGCAGAAGATACAAAAGTGGTAATGGTAATCATCTATCCACTCTGGTGGTGGAAGGAAATTACAGTTTGAAATATTTATCGGAATATCTCTTCTACTGGCTATTCTGATTTCCCTCACTTTACAACGATGTATTACCCCTCTATTTATACACCTCAACCCTAACTAATCTTCCTATAATTACTCAACCACCCAACGTGGACTACTCACGTTTCTCAACGCATAGGCGGACTAATTCACCTATAACTAATCCTGCAATATAGAATTTGCAATCACGTTGCTTTTACTGAGCAACTTTACACGTCAAAATTAACTGTTTTGACTCAATCTACTCAAAGTAAATAGTAACTAATTTGATTACCCCACAATTCTTATATCCTCTGAATTAGATGTACATAGAAGTGATCCAACATGAATGTAAGGGACCAACGTGTATATATCTGCAGCCTTAATTTATAATATTTAAATAATGATATCTGCAATGCTGTACCGATCGAAGAAGTAAAATATTTAAACATGAAAGTTATAATATAATACCCATATTTATTTAGTGAGGCTTACCCTAAACCTGAACCGACCATATAATATTATAATTCATTTAAGAGTCAGTCTCCTGAGTGACGGTCACTATATAGTGATGAAGAACTATATTAAAGTTTGGAAGGAAAGAGGTCCTTATTTGCAATTTTGTAAAAAGTGACACTGTTCATGCGGCACTATATATTCACGGAATTACTATTCACGCGCACTGTTCACGGGATTAATATTCATGAGATTACTGTTCACGCGCGTTTTATTTTGTAAAACAAGCATTTTAATCTAAAAATAAGACAATTTAGACTGGAAAACATAGAAACATTTTATATGAACACAATTACACAGTTAAAAACAAGCATTTTATTCTAAAAAGAAAACTCTTTACACTGAAAAAAAAAAAAGTTTAAAAAACAAGCATTTTATTCTAAAAACAAGACAATTTAGACTGAAAAAAATATAGTTTAAAAAACAAGCATTTTATTCTAAAAATAAGACACTTTAGGCACAATTAAAAGTTGAATCAAAAAAACTGAGAACCGAGAACCCCACAGACTCCGCCGCCCCCCCTTTTTTACACTTAAGGAGTGGTACCTAATTTAATGCTGAATGTTTTAAAGGTTTATTTATGCTATCTTTCATTAATAATGAGTAGAAATTAAAAATTTTACCATTGTTGAGTTTGCTCTTTACTTAAATTTTATCAAAAGTGATGAGGTGGAATTTAAAAACCACTCCTTATTTTCTTACCATTGGAGATGCTCTAAGTAGTTTGCATAATTTGAAGTGGAAAATTACAAGGTTTGATGGGAGAAAAATTATGGTGGGCCCTGCCATTATAATTATTCATGGCATATAATGCAGCCTCCAGGCGAGCGTGATGAATGAAAGGAAAAAAAGAAGGCGCGGGTGAAGAATTTAAAAAACGGGCAGCGCGTGGTCTATGCGTAAATTAAGGTAAGTTTTCAAAATTGCAGATGAGGGGCCGCCCCTAATTATCTTTACAGTTATTACCCGTCACTATATAGTGACCGTCACTTCCCAGACTATTTGTTCATTTATACGTTAACGGAACATAATATACCATGTGTGGTATTGTTTCCCAAGTACTAGTATCGATTGATCACTTGAGTTGAGGATGTTTTATAATCCTTACTTATAAAAGCAGACGTCGTTCCTTTTTCGGCCGCTGCTGAAACATTTTTTATATGACTTGATAATATATATAGTTTCACAGGAGATGAACTCTGTTATATTTATTAAGTCTTGTCGTCTATATTTAGCTGTAGATAGTTGGTTGCTTTGTTTCCGTTTTTCAGTCATGACTTAGCACGATTTAGCTAGTTGGTTCGAGATTATCAGACCACGTTTTGTTTTGGTTTGGAAGGTGTATATATGGATGAATACAGAAGTAGAAAAGCAGACATTTTTCTGCACCAAAAACCTTGTTTTTTTCCTTCTGTTTTCTCTTAAGAACTGACATTTGGTATAAGAGCAACAGAGATCCTTATGGCCGACTCGAACGGCTCAACATCGCGATCACCGCAGCGTCCGGAACACCGACCGGAACGTGGACGCAGCCGAGCACGGAGGGACAACGGCAACGAGATCGTCATCCAAGAACGGATTGTGCAGGGCATGAATCTCGGCGGCAACATCGTCTATCCCACTCTCACGGCAACAAATTATATAGAGTGGGCTCTAGTTATGAAGATCAACCTGCGGGCGCAGGGTCTCTGGGAGGCCGTATCTGGCGTCGGAGAGCCAACTGAACGTGTAGACATGGCGGCACTCTCGGCGTTGATCCGTGCGGTGCCTCCGGAGATGGTTCCGGCTCTTGGCGTTAAAACCACCGCTCACGAGGCATGGGAGGCGATCAGAATGATGCGTCTGGGGGTGGATCGCGTGCGGGAAACAACGGCACAACGGATACGCAAGGAATTTGAACAGATCACTTTCAACACCGGCGAGTCTCTCGATGCGTTTGGCATGCGCATCACTGGTATCGCCAACAACCTCCGCTCCTTGGGCGACGCTGTGGAGGAGATAAAGGTGGTCCAAAAGTTTCTGCGGGAGGTTCCAAGCCAATATGCACAGATTGCGTGATCGATCGAGACCCTTCTCGACTTGAATGGCATGACTGTCGAGGAGCTGATAGGTCGCCTCCGTTCAGCCGCTGAGAGGTGCTCCATCACCACCACGAGCAACTCTAGAGGGCAGGTCCTTCTCACGGAGCAAGAGTGGGTTGCACGCGGGAAACAACGTGAGCAAGGGCACGGGTCGAGCTCCGGAACCAGCGGAAAAGGCAAGCCCAAATGGAAGGGAAGGCAGCAGACTCAAGGTCATGATGGCAGCCAGCGTGCTTCCTGACAAAGATAAAGTGCTACAATTGCAACAAGTACAACGGTCACATCTCGAGGGACTGTCCTAAACCACGGCGCAAATGAAAGGAGCGCGTAAACCTTGTGCAAGCTCAAGATGACGAGACCACGCTACTTGTTGCGAGACTACACTCTCTCACAAACGGAAACCAAGCACCTGATGAGCAAGTGCTACTCAACGAGACGCACTCTCAGGCCAAGTTGACGAAACAAGATGGGCAGTGTGATACGGCATGGTTTCTCGACTCCGGTGCAAGCGCTCATATGTGTGGTAGGCGTGAATTCTTCTCTGAGTTAGACACTAAGGTACAAGGCTCTGTCAAACTTGGAGATGACACATCGGTGGAGATAGAAGGGCGTGGAACTATCCTTTTCATATGCAAAAACGGTGAGCATCTCACACTAGCCGAGGTTTACTACATTCCTCGACTACGTAGTAGTGTTGTGTCCTTGGGATAGTTGGATGAGATCGGATACGACACTCATATCCGATACGGGTGGCTCCAACTACGCGACCAAGATGGACATTTGGTAGCACGAGTACCACGGAGTCAAGGGCGTCTCTACGTGCTTCACCTCAATTTAGCACGGCCGGTGTGCCTTGCTGTGCACGACAGCGAAGATGGGTGGAGATGGCACGCTCGCTACGGGCACATGAACTTCGAGTCTCTCCATCAGCTTGCTCATGGTGGAATGGTGCAAGGACTCCCAATCATAAATGGTGCGGAGCGATTGTGTGATGCTTGCCTCGCTGGAAAATAGAAAAGAGCTTCATTTCCTCGCCAGGCTTGGAACCGTGCAGAGGAACCCCTTGGTCTCGTTCATGCTGACTTGTGTGGCTCAATTGATCCACAAACTCTAAGAGGTAAACGCTACTTTCTCCTTCTGGTTGATGATCACACTAGATACATGTGGATACACTTGCTAGCCTCAAAAGATCAAGCAGCTGTGGAAATTAAGAAGTTTGTGACAACGGTGGAGTTACAAAGTGGGTTCAAATTGAAGGTGATGCGCACCGACCGCGGCGGAGAATTCACTTCTCATGAGCTTGGTGAATACTTTGCTGAACGTGGAGTACAACGACAATTAACTGCTCCTTACACGCCGCAGCAAAATAGAGTGGTCGAACGTAGGAATCAAACGGTGGTTGGAATGGCTCAAAGTCTCCTGAAAGCAAAAGGAGTGCCGGACAGGTTATGGGGAGAAGCGGTGACCACGGCGGTGTACCTTTTGAATCGAGGGATAACGAAGAGTGTCGCTGGAAAATCTCCGTACGAGGCTTGGCACGGGCGCCGACCAAGTGTGCAGCACTTGCGTGTGTTTGGATGCATAGCTCACGTTAAAAATGTGCAGCCCAACCTGAAGAAGTTGGATGATAGGAGCAATCCGATGGTACTACTAGGTTATGAGCAAGGCACGACAGCTTACCGAGTTTATGACCCTGCCACGGATCGTGTCAAAGTCTCACGTGATGTTGTTTTCAACGAGGATGCGGCGTGGAATTGGACCCCTCCACAATGTGCAAATGGAAACGTTCAAGCGTTGTCGGGAAATTTCTTTGTCGAGCAATTTGTTTTTCTAGTTGCAGGCTTCAACTCAAGTCGACGAGAGTCATGTGTTGATGCCAACGAAGCCCCTGAAAACGAAGCCAGAGGTGAGGTGTCGCCGGCTACTCCGAGTTCGACTTCACAGCCGACTGTGGAGTTTGTGTCTCCACCGACAAATGCTTCTCAGCCATCTCATGGCAAGGAAGCACCAAGTCGGTACCGCACCATAGAAGGACTCCTTGAAGCCACTGATAACGTTGAGGCTGGAGATGATGAGTTGTGTCTTCTAGCTGCCGACGAACTGACTTGTTATGCTGAAGCAGAAAATGACGAGGGATGGCGAGCTGCGATGATAGAGGAAATGGCCAGCATCGAAGAAAACCAAACCTGGCAGCTCACTGACTTGCCGCCAGGGCACCGAGCGATCGGGCTGAAGTGGGTATTCAAACTGAAAAGGATGCAGCTGGTGAAGTAGTGAAGCAGAAGGCTCGTCTGGTTGCGAAAGGCTATGTGCAATGACAGGGAATTGATTTTGAAGAGGTGTTTGCGCCAGTCGCACGATTGGAGACGGTGAGGATGATGATTGCACTCGCGGCTCATCACGGCTGGCCGATTCACCACATGGACGTGAAGACCGCTTTTCTCAACGGCGACTTGACTGAGGAAGTGTATGTCGAACAACCGCCAGGCTTTGTGGTTCATGGAAATGAAGGCAAGGTTCTCCGACTACAAAAACCGTTGTATGATCTCCGTCAAGCTCCGAGAGCATGGAATGCAAAGCTCGACTCAAGCCTTCGTGATCTGGGATTCCAACGAAGTGAGGTGGAGCATGCTTTCTACCGCCGCGGTAACAACGAAGAACTACTTCTTGTTGGAGTCTACATAGATGATCTTATAATCACGGGATCTTCGATTCAGGAAGTGGCCAGATTCAAGAAGGAGATGACAAATCTCTTCAAAATGAGTGATCTCGGCAAACTGAGCTATACCTGGGAATCCAAGTGCACAGCTAGATGGTTCAGTTACTCTTTGCCAAGCTTCTTATGCAAAGAAGCTCTTGCAAAATGCTGGGATGGAAGGGTGCAATCCTTGTGCGGCGCCGATGGAGACACGGCTCAAGCTGAGCAAAACCAGTGACGGGAGACTGGTGGATGGCACGTTGTACCGCAGCTTAGTGGGGAGTCTCAGATATCTAGTTCATACAAGGCCAGGTATCATGTACGCTGTCGGCTACGTCAGTCGATTCATGGAGAAACCTACAACGGAGCATTATGCCGCTGTGAAACACTTGCTGCGTTATGTGGCAGGAACTTTGAATTTGGTGTTTCGTATGGAAGAGGAAACGGAACTGCTGTGTTGACAGGTTATAGTGATGCAGACTTAGCCGGAGATGTCAACGACAGGAAGAGCACGACGGGCTTGATCTTCTTCCTCGGACAAGCTCCGGTAAGCTGGCAATCGCAGAAACAAAGAGCGGTGGCAATTTCGTCTTGTGAATTGGAGTACATAGCTGCTGCTACTGCCTCTTGCCAAGGAATTTGACTCAGTAGGTTGCTTGGAGAAATGTTGAATGAACAGCCACGAGCTCCGAAATTGTTGGTGGACAACAAATCGGTCATAAACCTGAGTAGAAATCCTGTGTTTCATGACTGTAGCAAGCACATTGACACCCGATACAATTTGATCCGTGATTATGTGGAGCAGGGCAATCTTGAGATCGGTTACGTCAACACGGAGGAGCAGCTTGCTGATATTCTGACTAAGTCTCTAGGACGGGTTCGATTCCAGGGACTGAGGAGTA
Organism: Sherardia arvensis; assembly: GCA_948330725.1. Classification (NCBI taxonomy): domain Eukaryota; kingdom Viridiplantae; phylum Streptophyta; class Magnoliopsida; order Gentianales; family Rubiaceae; genus Sherardia; species Sherardia arvensis. The sequence goes on from OX415236.1 coordinate 35,125,419, forward strand.
GAATTGGTGTTGCTGATATGAAGTAAAGGACGACAAGATTGGGGAGGTGATTTGTTATATTTGTTAAGTCTTGTCGTCTACTTTTAGCTGTAGATAGTTGGTTGCTTTGTTTCCGTTTTTCAATCATGACTTAGCACGATTTAGCTAGTTGGTTCGAGATTATCGAACCACGTTTTGTTTTGGTTTGGAAGGTGTATATATAGATGAATACAGAAGTAGAAAAGCAGACCTTTTTCTGCACCAAAAACCTTGTTCTTTTCCTTCTGTTTTCTCTTAAGAACTGACAAACTCAACTTTTAATTTCTTTCAAATTGAAATTTAATTCTTCGGATGTGGGAAGAGCTGCACATTGCACACAATATATTCTTATATAAAATATTCCAGAGAAAACAGAGATCTGGAACAATAAAAGGTTAGCATATATACACTAGGCAAAAAAGCAGCATCAGGAATATTGTGGTGAGAATAAAGCCAGAAGCCAGAGATACAGACATGCATCTTCCGTAACGATGTCGAGTTCTTGCATGTTTAAATGATGTTGACATAATTGGCTCACACCTTTTCCAATTTCTATCGAAATTATATTCTGCACTTCTTCTGATAATATGAGCTGACGAACTGAATGGCATATCCATGACTTTATATTCCGCACTTTATATAAATGCATGCATGGCGTTGTCTACTTCAAATGTACTATATATATATAGCAAAAGAGACATTCAAACTAATTTTAAAAAATGATCCATTGATTAATTAATGTGTTTACATTGAAAAAATGATCTAGAGATCATGTACACATGAGTTGCAAATAAAACATTTTGAAACTATTAATTTGAACCCATAGAATCTCATTCTCCTAGCATTATCAAAAGGAATCAGGAAATTCATAGCTTTCCACATAGAAACTGATACCTTCTTTAATTTGGAATTCTTGCCGGCGCCCTGTGTGTTCTGCGTTTTTATTGGATTTGGATCATAGGATTTTGACACTGTACAAATCCCGCGTTTACCATTTTTATTCAAATTAGATGAGTTCAAAAATTATGAATTGGTCACTTTATTTTTTTTTAAAAATAGAGGGGAGTCGGTAATTTTGACGCGACTCATTTCAAAATTAAACAATTATATATATATAATATATTAAAATATAAATATCATTTTCGGGACAGCGATGATCATATTTATAATATTTTAATTTTATTTCAAAAGTGAATATCAACAAAAGTGTTATAACAATAATTTCAATATAAAACAAAAATAGTGGCAAAACATACAAGATCTTGGATCTTGGAGAGCAGATCCCAAAATCCAAAACCCTCGAGATATTAGAACACACAAGGACTTGAGTTCCAAATGTTGGAGAGAGAAATGGAAGTGCCCTTGTAAGCCTTAGCTTATTGTATAATGCAGACTTCGAATGGAAATTTTCCTTTAAGCTCAGGTTTCCATGCATACCAGTTGTGAATCCTGTAAAAATTCAAAAGAGCAGTATCAATTTGGGGTAGTGTAATATACTCCTGTTTATTGTGTATAAGTTCAACAACAATATTGCACTCAGAGTGAATTCCAAATCCTCTGGATTAAGCATGTCCATGAGAGGGCTTCTATCTGTCCAGTTTGATCTGCATAATCTGCACAAACCTGGCCATATATTACTTTAGAATTTCTCTCAGCAAACGAGTTTACTTCATAGATCTTTTAACTGGGATTTTTTTACTCCAGAAAGATTAACTTAGGTGGTGATTGGTAACGTGTCTTTTGGGCTCAAATTAGTTGATTGACCAAAAAGAGCTGATTTGACCACCAAACAGCTCTTTTTAGTGTTTGACGAATAAGTTTTAAAAAGTGTCTTTAAAATACATCGATTACACAAACAACTATTATCTATCACCTGATTTTACCAAACATATTTATATAATCAGTTAGTCAAATCAACCAGTCAAATCAGCTAATACGATCAGGTAATCAAATCAGTTAATGCATCAACTAACAGCTAATTCCCAAACAGCCCCTTGTTGAGTTTGTATAAATATGCACCAAAGAGAGGAGTGTATATATATATATCGTGCATGCATGTATTATATATTATGGGTTCTCTATTGATTAATTAATGTGTTTATTAGTAAAACTTTGATCTTTAGTAGTTAATATATTGGTCCAACATAATTTCCATATTAATGTAACAATAACTCCAAAATATATGTTAATATTTATTTACGTGATTGAATTTGATTTGATTCCAAAATATAATTTTGGGAGACAAACTTTTCTAATCGCCAAAAATTTATACATTATGTTTAATTTTTTCAAATACAATAATTTTAATTAAAATATCATTCATATTAAGGTATATATACGACCGATAAACCATGTTTCAAAGTTAAAGTTCAAGAAGTTTTATGAAATAGTTGATTAATCTTAAAGGGAATTAGAAGATTTATTACTCCGGTCAATAAATAAATTAATAAAAATGATTAAATAGATGAAACTTCGTAGTTTTGACTAAAACCACCACATCACTACCGCAAGTTCACCATATTCCGGCGCCTACCATTTTTATATATTCTTTTTTTGTTTCTTTTAATTTTATTGTTTTATACAAATAGCTTCCACCTTTTATTTTTACAAAAATAACTCATTCCACCTATAGAATATTTATCTTTCTACTATGTATATATTGAATGGTAGAAAGTAGCGGTATAAATATATTTTCTACCGCACATCGTCCACCGCTAAAAATTGTAACTATTATATAAAACTACAGTGAATTTATGTTTTGATATTCCGGCCGGTCAGAACATATAATTATGGAAGCTTAGCTTGACATATTTCATATACATTAGCCTCCATATATATATATATATTAACCTATTCATTAACCTCCGTACATTATAAGTTTGCACCTTCCTTTTATAATATATTCAACCATAATGCCTGCCGGTCGAAGTAATTTTCAAATCAAGAATCAAATCAAATCAAATTAAATATATTAATTTAATAAATTCACTATACCATGTAAATATATAGTTCAATTTCGGTTGAATTAATTTATCAAATTAAAAATAAAATCAAATATATTAATTTACCAAATCCACTATATTTATCATGTAAACGCATAGTTTAATTTTGGTTGAATTAATTTACCAAATCAAAAACCAAACCAAACCAAATCAAATATACTAATTGACCAAATTAAATCATTCCTTATATATTAATAAACCACACCTTATTAATAAACTACACCTCACCTCACCCCATCTCTACTGCGGGGAATTTAAGGTTGTGGAAGGAGATATTCTTACTATCGAGGTTTGTGTAGTTATCGACGGAGATTTGAATCCTGACGGCATTGTGCTTGATGGTTAGGATGGTTAGTTTGACTCCCTTAGATAGAAACGAAACAGTACATTGAGTTTTTCCTCCATCATTGCCATTGACTTCTCGAAAAAGAACTCGAACTGTTTGGTAATGAGGTAGTTGAAATTCTATGTGCTGCGTTTGATTCGAGTTAGTTGCCTGGATTTTCAAATTGAGAGATGTTAAAAGAGATCAAGAATTTTCACAATTTTTTAGATTCCTGGACTCATGACTGTCGAGAAGCGATTCTGTATTTGAATGAGACCTTCACAATTATTGAGTGATCAAAGTTTATTTTCCATTGTATTGCAATTTCACTTTCAGTAGCGCGCAGTTGAGTAATCCTACCTTTACAAGTTATACTTAAATTATGCAAATTTTTTTATTGAAATTAAACAGGTTAATATTGAGGAGGTCGAACAAAACAACGGAAATTGAGTTCAGTCTTTGGTTTAGAAGCTCCATAAGCATTTGAATTTGAATCATTCGATGAGGAGATGTTCCATAAGTTTATACAGGTCCCTGTCATTTTCAGCTGAACTGAAATTCACTTAATTGAAATTCGCTGAAATCTGTTGAACTCCGTTGAAGTCTGCTGAAATCCGCTGAAATCTGCTGAAATGCGCTGAAATTCGCTGAAATTTGCTGAAATTAAATACAAAATGTTATAATAATAATAATAATAATATTATTATTATTATTATTATTATTGTTAAATTGAGTTCAAAATTCAACTTTAAATTTAATCAAATAATAAAAAATTAAAGTAATTATTTTATTTGTACAATGGTTTTTCAAAAATTACACATATCATACAAATCAAAAATGAAATACTTTGTTTTGCAGTAATTATTTAATCAAATAATAAATATTTCGCAATAATTATTTTGTTTGTCAATGGACATATTCGTAATTAGGCCCTGTTTAATATGCCTGAACTGAACTGAACTGAACTGAATCAAATAAATATTGCACCAAATCAAATGGAAATCTCTATCTAATGGTAGAGAAACAGAAATTCAAGAACAGAAAATAGAACTGAATTGAACTACACTTAACTGAATTGAACTACATTTAATTGAAATGAACTGAATTGAACTTCGTTTAACAAAAATGAACTGAATTTTCAATATGAACTTAAAATCGTCAAATTATATTTTCGGGGAACTGAATTAAAATAAATTACAATTTCTCTGAATTGGATTGAACTGGATTGAATCATCAACATATATGTTGTTTTAATTTTAATTAATGTATAATGCATTGAACGGAACTGGAACTACTGAACTGAATTGAACATAACTAAAATGAACTGAACTGAAAAATAATGAACTGAACTGAAAATATTCAGATAAGTTGTACTAAACAGGCCCTTAATGTTGAATTTGTTAATTTCGAGTATAAATTAGAACTATTAAAAATAACTTTATTTGATAAATTAAAACAAAATATATTGAATAAAATATTGTTCACAATTAATTTCATTTGATAAATCAAAACAAAAGTATTTCATTGACATTTTTGAATTGTAGGAAATTTTATTATAAAATAATTTAGTGAAAATAGGGAATTTTTTTTTATTTAGCTGAAATCCGCTGAAATCTGCTGAAATCCGCTGAAACCAGCTGAACTCCGCTGAAATCTGCTTAACTTAACTGAAATGTGCAGAATTTAAGCTGAACTTGACAGGTCCCTAATACTCTAGACAGTTTATTAAATACATGCTAATATTTGTATCCTGCTAAGGTATAAATAATTAGGAATACAACGTTTGACTATAATTATTTTGTGTGTGCAGTAATTTGGGTTTATACATATCTAGAGTATGTACAAATTATCTAGGCTTTAAAAGTGTCCAAAATTAATTGATTTATTTGTTGCATTGATTCAGAAAAATTAAAAATTCACTATCATTTTTTCTCTCCAAATTAATGATAAACTTACCTACAGTGTGTAATATCAAGATGTTCAAACACATTAATTATTGAATTAGTTAGGATCTTTTCTATTAGGACGCACAAACAAAAAAAAGGTAAATAAGTTTGTTTTGCTATCAATCGATGTTGTTAGCGATTTTCAGTGACCGTTTCCTACTATAAGCAATATTTAGTTTTTATTTAATAAAACAGTTTAACATATATCAGGATTATCCTGATATTGGCAATATTAGGCACCAATTAAATAACGACACATCATCTTTAACTAATTTGTGATTGGGCCACGTGTTCAATCATTATCCAGACGGGTTTAGGCATTCTAAATTAGGGTTTTAGAAATTTACTAAAAATATCTTAACCAATTAAAACATTACAATTGTACACGTATCATTATCTTATTAGTGCCTGATAAGGCCTATATCAGGATCATCCGGATGAATGTTATTCTCTTAATAAAATTAGAGTTAGACATTATTTTATAATTTTACGAAAATGAATATTGATTGCGGTGTGTGCGCGCACATATTTGTTTTTAAAGGTTTTTCGGGTCATCAAATTATCAACACAAATTTTGATATATTATTCTGCTTTCTGTTTATATACACGATTATCTTTTACTCTTTATATGTAGAATAAATATAATTGATTGGTCTGTTATTCACCGACCGTATACCCCGCTATAATTTCTCTTATATGAAATGACAGTATATATATATAGGATGCGTTTGATATTTTGTCCTATGGTTCCAAAATTCCATATATATAGCACATTCCTTCTATTTCTTTATTATGGAATAAATCATCTCCTATTATAACCCTAATTATCATATTTGTTTTTGAAAATAATATAACTGTACGGAAAGTTAGTTTCAATTTATTTATCACGGTATTTTCCTAAGAGTTTATTTATGGTGGTTTGGTATAAATGTATATAAACCCCTTCCTTATGGTGGTGAGGATCAGAATTTGGTTTGGTGATATAGGGTTTATGATAGTGTAAAATAAATAATAATATATAATAGGCATTTCGAATATATTATCAAATGCAATTATTACAACAGGATGATTACAATATTTATAGTTCTATACAGTAACCTCTAGACTGTCCGTAACCGATGTGGAATATGCATGGAAATATTTTGTATTACTACAAGATCACCATATTCCGGCGACTATAATTTTCATATATTACTTTTTTGTTTCTTTAAATTTCATTCTTTTTTTACCGAAGGTGTTTCCGCGTTCTATATTAACACACATATCTTAAAGAGCTTTTCTTTAAACACAATTCATCCTCATCTTCATAAGTTTGTTTATAATATTTACATAAAAAAAGATTAAATATATTGTGCAATGCACGATGATATTTAGCTATTTTATGATAACAAAGATACAATTAAATTTCAAAGGTTTGTTAAAATGTATTGGAAAGTTGGACTTTCAGAAGACCAACCATTCGTTAAATATTTTAATATAAATGTGTGGAAAACATTTAAAATTTATGTTACAATTTCAAATATATATACATTATGATAAATTTAACAAAATATTAACAATCGTGCATCTTAACTAGCAAAAGTACATGATCACAGTTAGCCAACTAGGTGTTACTTTAAAAATAATAATTAAATGAAACGTAATTAAAAAATATGTATCGCTGTTTTCATGATTCCTGATACTGTGAACTTTGGAGACCACACCGTAGAAAATAAAACTCAAAATTATAAGTTTCTGTCAAATTTTCGTTGTAGTGATTAATAATAAATTGTTTACAAATGCTCATAAATTATTCAAGAATATGATAAATCCTAAAGTCAGCCATTTGATAGTGCAGCTGGAAGAGTGGGATGCCGCCGACGATGATGAAAGTGGTCGAGAAGGTGCCGGACTTGTAAGGTGATGATGTGGATCCGGCGCCGGGAACTAATGATGACTGTTGGGGAATAATCTCGCGCCCTGAACACTGGCCTGAAGAACCAGAACATGAAGGCTATGACGAACAATGTTGTAATTTCCGGCCATGTTATGGTACTTTGAATAGACCATGTTTATTCGTATATATTCTCTCTCAATCAATCCAAGATCCAGGATTTCGTTTTTAATTTCTTATACGTGTTGTTAGGCGGAGTATGCATGTATATATATAGACTCCGGTCTAGCTCGTGTAAAATAACTATTGCTAGTTTTTATTTTATAATTTAATAAAACTCCGGTCTAGCTCGTGGTTTAGGGTTTATTTGTCAGAATTTTTATGTAAACCAGTTCAATTCAATTAAGTATTTGTTTTTCAGTTCAGTTCAGTATTTTTAAATACTTTTCAGTTCAGTTCAGTATTTTTAAATATTTTTCAATCAACTCAGTATTTTTTTTATTTTTTTCAGTTCAGTTCAGTATATTTATATTTTTTCAGTTCAGTTCAACATATTTTTATCTTTTCAGTTTAGTTCAGTTCGAAAATATATTTTTTGTTTTTTCAGTTCAGCTCTATTCAGATTAAAAAATTTTATTTTTTTAGTTCAGTAAATTACCTCTATATTTTTATTATAGTTCTCTACATTTTTTTCCAGTTCATGTCAATTTATTTTCAGTTTAATTTTATCCAGTTCAGTTCAGTTCATTTAATTTGGTCATGAACAAATGTGCTTTGATGAATTTCAGTTTCATTCAGTCGTATAATTACTATGTTCAATAGTTTCAATTATATTTCGGTTCAATCAGTGTTTACTAGATGAATACAAGTTCATTGTTTGTGAATACGAAAAAATGGAGTAATCTTTGTACGCGAGTGGTTCTATCATATTCTAAATATTTTTTGAACTAGTTCAATTCAATTTAATTGAAATTAAAAGAAAGTCTATTTTAATCATGTACAAGTGTATATTGATGAATTTCAATTTAATCTAGTCACACTGTTATTGTCTTGAATACATTAACCTTTACTTCTGTTTAATTGAATTTAGTTAAAAGTAAACATGATTTGATAAAATTAGTTGTATTAAGTCATTATTTCAATACATTATACTTTATTATATTACATTTCTATTCAGTTGTGTATAATTCAGCTCATGTAATTTGTCAATAATGAATTATTTTACTATATTTCATTTTTTTCAATTCATTTCAATTAAATATATTGAATTTTTTTCAGTTCGGCTAAGTTCAATAAATATACTGAACTGAACTGATTTACAGAAAAATTCCGGCAAACAGGCCTTTAGAGAGCATACCATGTTTATGGTATAAAATCACATGTTTACATATGATTAAGATATGATCACATGTTTATGGTATAAAATCACATTACCAAATTCTTTATAATGTTTTCAGTTCTTTTCAGTTCAATTTTATAGTCCAGTTCATTCTTTTTTTATTTTTTCTGTTCAGTTCAGTACTTATTTTTTTTCTTTTTCGGTTCAGTTCAGTTCAACGAAAAATAAGCTCTAACAAACAGGGGTAATACTATTGACTGCATGTTCTTAAAAAGATATATACATATGTGTAATTGTATTTCAATTAACCTCCTCCCTGTGATCAATTTCCATTTTTTATATAATTTCATCCGTTTTGAAACAGAATCGATCCATTAAATAAGTTTCTGTTGAAGATGATGATAAAATATTAAAAGATCTCTGCCAAATTAGGAGCCGTTCTCCACGTTTATTAAATGATTTATTTAAACGAAACGGAGCTTATCTAATTTGAATAAGATTATACTGAGCTACAGACTTGATCCTGTTCCCTAGAGCTTATTTTACAGTTACACTCAATTGAACTGATACAAATGCAATGTCTTTAATTGAACTGAAATAATTTTCAATATCACATATTAAAGTTAAGTTGTATATTAGTGATTTAGATAATAATGAAAAAAATTGAAAACTACACCTAATGAACTCATATAAAGTGAAATAGAATGAATTAAATTTTAATAAATTGAACCGAATTGATATGAAATACACTTCAAATATACTAAATAAATTGATATTATGGAAATATATGAATTGAAATAAACGGAACTTATCCAAAAAAGGTAAAGAGAGATCAGGACTCACTGTACCTTCAGTTATCTACAGATTATAGCTACCAAAAATTATTACGAAATCAATTCAATTTGTATCAGTATATTCATAAATTATGACCAAAATCGGTTTATTAAATATCAGTATAGTTGTTCCAAATAGAATTAATTTGCCCCGTTCCCTATAAAAAGGCGTACGAATCATTAGCAACTCACACAGCAAAAAAACAATTCATCATAGAGAAAAGAGAAGATAAATAATGGCGAGATCAACGGCGCTACTATTCATTCTGGTCAGCGTGGTTGTCTGTGTAAGCACCGTGCAAGGAAGAGAAAGCGTGACATTCAACCCAATGGATATAAGTGAAGATTCTCTAAAGTGTTGCTTTGATAATCATCTCCACGGCAGCTGCATCCCGGGCTCCGATGATCCCAAGTGCGATAACCTTTGCCGTACTAACGGGTGTAGCAAGGGAGGACACTGTAAGATAATTGGAAATCAAGCTCCCAATCACTTTTGTCACTGCATGTGTTAAAACATTTTGATTTTTGTGTGCTTGATCTTTCTCCAACCATGCATGATTTAATATTTTGTATTTTTTGAGATTATCAAATAATAATATATTTCAAGTTATATCTTTGGAGTGGCTTGTTTTTATAAATCTATGATTCGTAATGTTTATTCATTTATAACGTTTGCATCCACAGTCAAATTATACCGACTAATATATGCAGTAATATATATCTTGCGGTCATTTATAATTTTTTTATATAAAAAAAGTTATTCATAAAGAAGAAGAAAGATCCATATCATAAGTTCAGTGTAAAATATAATCATACAAAATAAATTTCTTAATGCACTAATTTTTCTATTTCAATTTAGTTTAGTTGTGTGTGAACAGAAATTAATTAATCCAAGATCCACTTATAAAAATGTACAAATTAAACAAAAATATATGAGCCGACAAATATTATTGAGGTCACATTTTTTGAATCATTTATTTACGTATGTATGCACTAATGTCTCATCATATCTCACTGATTTAGCTCAATTTAGCTGATCGATTTCGGATTTTGCAATAAAGTTTTACCGCTTTACCATGATAAAAAATGTTTTTACAACTTACAAGTTTACTAAAGAAAATCTGAAATTCTATACGCAATCCAATATTTTACTAATGTTAGTTTAAAATATCAATGAAAAAATATTAATGAAATGGCACTACCACCCATTGCAAGTTGGCTAGTTTCTCAAAAATCAAATAAGTTAAATTTATTTTCGTACTTTTACCCCGTATTTTGGATTATAAGAGTAAAATAATGGACTGCATATAACGACACCAAGAAAATTAATAGAGCTTGCCCTATTCGGGCGACTTCGGTGCTAAACTGAAAAGAACATATTTTAATTCTACTCAAGTATAATTCTTTTTCTCTGTTTGATATTAAATTTTGATTAAGCGTGGTACAAGATTCATAGTTTCAAAGTTGGATGTAATTTTTATATTATTTCTAAAAAAGGCGGTAATTTATCGTTTTATATTCATATAATTTAATTCTTGATTTGAAGATGTTTATATCCCTGTTTTTTTAAAATTAAAAACAACCCGAGGGGTGGTGGAGAATATATATAAGGCTCTCCAAACCTTCAAAAAAGCCACACAAATGGCTTAAAATACATCCCATAATTGGTTTGATGTGGAATAAGCTCCACAAGCATAAGAATGCTTCAAAAGACGGGCTAATTTAAACATGAAACAACTAGCCTTTATACAAACTCTATGAGGGAATTTAAAGGTTTTTTGAAGTCTATTAGCGAATCGTATAAACGAAACACATAGCGACACCAAACACCTTAAGTCCCTACTCCAAAAATGAGCTTGAAACTGAGTCAGTGATCTTCTCAATCCAATCCCTTGGTACCATGTTGTTTCATCTGAGCTTGCTGTTGTATTTTCTTTCCTTTGTCCCTGCATAAAAAGACAAAGATCAGTAGCATCCATTCCCATTTATATCCATGTTTTATAATCTAAACTTTATTATAAATTTAGTTTAGTTTTATGAACTCTAAACTTGATTAAAAATTAATTCAGTCCTGGTTAATACTTTTAATATTTGTTCAATTTCAATTTAGTTTACATTGAAAGAATTCAATCCAGTTCAATTTTGCTAAATTTCATGAATATTTTTTTAAAAATTAAACCACCATTGGTGGGGGGAATTAATTTGGCACCCCAAACCAAAAAAATAGGCAAAGCCTAAGTTTGTTACAAAAAATAGGGTATAAACCCTTGGGAGCATCTAAACTTCACCAAAAATTCCTAGCACTATGTTAAAGAATCCTCAGATCAAAATCAGTCAATTGGAGCACTTTAGTGATCGATTAAACAAATACCGAAGCACAATTTAGCCACCATTGGATTTTGAAATCTAAAGATTACCATGCTAGGATATTTACAATGGTCCAAAAATTAACCAAAACTGGTTCAAAAAGACCATTAGTGATACTGAGATTGGCTAGAGTAGTACTTCTGGCCTGAGCAGCTTGTGCATTGATACTTTTTCTTGCATTCAACAGTTGTGAGTGAGTCATGGCCATCCCTCCTGGAAGTGCCTGTGAAAGAAAAAAGACTAGCAGTATACCAGTTCTTGACTTTAAAGCAGATTATCTGAAGTTCTAATAGATGGCATACCTAGTCTGTCCATTGCTAGAATGCCTTTAAGTTCTGCTGGTGCTTCAGACCAATTCAAGTCTTGCTGATTTACATATGTCAAACCCAAATTTGCTAGATAGTCTGCTGCATTATTCCCTTCTCTGCATGTGTGTGTTATTTGATGTTGTGAGTGCCACTCATGTAGTTGAGTTCATTCTGAGTAGAGCTCCCATCTAACTTCTGAGGGTGATCTTATACTTTTAAGTGCCTGCAAACAGTCAGTTTCTACAAAATATGTTTGCAAATGTAATTCCAATGCCATCTGATATCCCTTTGTAATAGCAAAAATTTCAGCATGAATGGGGGATAAACAGATGGCTGGCATGTATCTCATAGAAAAGACTCTTCCTGTATGATCTCTCACAACAATCCCTATTCCAACCTCAGAGTTATTTTTAAAAGCAGCATCAACATTAATCTTGTAGCAGCATCAGCTAAATTTCATGAATATCATTTAATAAAATGTTGGTTAACTTAAAATCAAATTTAATGTTTCGTCCCAAATTTAGTAATTCAGTTCAGTTTTATTAACTTTGCAAAATTTTAATTTTAATTCACTCAAATTATATATATATATATATATATATTTTATATTGTATCTGGAAAAAAACTCAATGAAACTAAAATCAACCAAAATTATACAAAATAAATTTAATTTATTTCATCTTCGTATAATTTAATGAAATTGAACTAAATTGAATTTAATCTAAAATATTTATATGTTATTGAAATTAATCTTAACTGAATTAGAGTAAGTTAGTGAGCTCAAACTAAATTGAATTAAATAGAAATAATAAAAATAAACTGAATAATTAGGCCCTGTCAAGTTCAGCTGAACTGAAATTCACTTAACTGAAGTCCGCTGAAGTCCGCTGAAATTCGTTAAAGTCTGCTGAAATTAACTACAAAATGTTATAATAATAATAATAATAATTATTATTATTATTATTATTATTATTATTATTAATTTGAGTTCAAACATTCAACTTCAAATTTGATCAAATAATAATTTTAAAGTAATTATTTTATTTGTACAATGGTTTTTCAAAAATTACACATATCATACAAATCAGAAAATGAATTACTTTGTTTCGCAGTAATTATTTGATCAAATAATAAATATTTCCCAATAATTATTTTGTTTGTTAATGGACATATTCGTAATCAGGGCCCGTTTAATACGCCTGAACTGAACTGAATCGAATAAAATATTGCATTAAATCAAATGGAAATCTCTATCTAATGGTAGAGAAACAGAAATTCAAGAACAGAAAATAGAACTGAATTGAACTACACTTAACTGAATTGAACTACATTTAATTGAAATGAACTAAATGAACTTCATTTAACAAAAATGAAATGAATTTTCAATATAAACTTAAAATCGTCAAATTATATTTTCGGGGAACTGAATTGAAATAAATTATAATTTCTCTGAATTGGATTGAACTGGACTGAATCATTAACATATATTTTGTTTTAATTTTAATTAAAGTATAATGCACTGAACTGAATTGAACATAACTAAAATAAACTGAACTGAAAAATAATGAACTGAACTGAAAATATTCAGAAAAGTTGTACTAAACAGCCCTTATTGTTGAATTTGTTAATTTTGAGTATAAATTAGAACTATTAAAAATAACTTTATTTGATAAATTATAACAAAATCCATTGAAGAAACATTTGTTAACAATTAACTTCATTTCATAAATCAAAACAAAAGTATTTCATTGATATTTTTGAATTGTAGGAAATTTTATTTTAAAACAATTTAGTGAAAATAGGGAATTTTTTTTAATTTAGCTGAAATCCGTTGAAATCCGCTGAAGCCAGCTGAAGTCTGCTTAAGTCCGCTGAAACCAGGTGAAGTCCGCTGAAGTCTGCTGAAGTCCGCTGAAATCTGCTTAACTTAACTGAAATGTGCAGAATTTAAGATGAACTTGCCAGGGCGTAATTACAAAATTCGGGTATAAATGTATTTAATTAATTCAACAATTAAATTAAATGAATATATATTAATAAATTACCGTCCTTTTAGAAATTATTTAAAGATTACACCCCACTTTCAAATTATGAAACTTATACTGCGCTTAATCAAAATTTTCATTTTATATTTTTCTCAAAGGTTTATTATTGTAAGGGATAGTAGCATACGAAGGCCGCCCGGAATACACACGCACGAATATTCTTGCTAATGTACGTGATTCATGACATGCACGTTTCTTATTCTTTATATAATATCTTATTCCAACCTCTTACATGCACGTTTCTTAATAATGCATACGTACATAATCAGGTTATATTTTTTAATTCATTTATGGGAAATGCTAAGAAGGAATTACGGAATTGATATTTAATCAGGCTTTAGAAATATTGTTTCAGACTTTGTAATTTGATGAGATTCTACACTTCAAAAAAGAATATTTGATGAGATTCTTATCATTTACTCTGTCGCGTAAATTGGGGAAGAACATTTATGTATCTATGAGTTTCTGAAAATTAGGGATATATATTTAGAGTTGCCTCTATATATATATATGATGAACTGTACAACGCCTCCCTTCTCTCTCTCTCTACCCCTGCAACTTTTACATAACTTTACACATCCCCGGCCGTCTCGATTTCCAAACAGCTCCATACAAACTACAAAGATTCGTCATCTTGCCGGCTAGGTCAGTCTTTTACTGATTGATTTCGAAAACTCTGATTCCACCAGCTGATCTAATTAATGCATTTGATTATTTTCTTAGTTTGTTACAGTGATGAATTTTCAAATTTGGAGTGAGCCGGAAAGAGGACGAGAGGACTGAGCGGACCGTGCGGAATTCAGTCAAGCTTCCGGAGAACAAACCCTAGTGATGACTGACGGAGTGAAAATGCAAGTTTCACTATTTATGGAATCGAAATTTGAAGGCACAGTGCGTGAGAATAATAACGCATGTACAGAAATATCAATTGTGAGAGTAATATTAATGCATGTAAAAAGAATTGATTCTGGGAATAATAAACCCAGATATTTCATTTTCATTCATCATCGAATTCGAAAGCACGGATTCCTTACAGCTAAACAGTCGAAACACGTAATTGTTAAACATGTTCTGCAGTGACACCTATTAGCGGCCGACATTTTATAATATGCCTGAGTACTACTATTAGCGTTGACATTTATAGATTAACGTACGTATTCAATTCATATACCTGATAAATTTCACAAATTAATAATTATTGATTATTCGGTCAATTTTTGGTGTGGCTCTATGGCGGATTAACAAGCTCAGGTAGTTTTGAAAAATTCACAGCTCAATAATCACCAACTACTCCGTCAAATTTTGGTATGACTGAAACCAACTCTGATAATAAATCCGGCCATGAGTGACACGATTGTCCCGAGGGGTGGCCCCAAGCTAGGACGGAAGCAGGTGGAGTTGAGTACATTCCTTGGTTGGACAATTCCTAGATCTGAAGAGGCATAAACATCACAGTGTTCCAGCTCTTCTTCTGCAATTCCTAGATCAGCTGTTTGAATCCCTTGATCCCTAAGTTTAGTGATTCTCAACCCATTCTCTTCGTTTTGAAAATTGACCTGCATGTAATCAATTAATCATCTACCAACTTGCCATACTTTTGAAGAAGAATATTATAAGCATTCTCCATCTCTCCCATCTCTGCTTTATAAGTTTCCTTGCATCTCAAGGCATGTCGTAAGAAATTGCGAATAGAAGATGAGTGAACATACACACCTCGCATTGCTTAAACTCTCTGTCCGGGCGAGTTTCAGAAAAATCATCACCATAGACATCTTCGTGCAGCTAAGTTCTGGTACTTGGGTTTCGAGCTCATCCCTGGCCGATCAAAGTTATCTTTTATCTCTTTCCTTAATTAATGGATTTAAGCAGAGAAAGCTTTATTTAACTCTGTGAGATGATCATACTCCCTCGAGTAATAGTCCTTGCTAGATTGCATGCTTTGGCACTCTAGCAAAAGGGCACGATGTTTATACTGAGGGAATAAGGAATTGGGAAACGAAGATGGAAGACAAGCTTTGACGCTCGGCTTACCTGAAATATATTACCGGCAGCTCTCTGACGATAACCTAGCGCTGAAGAATCTCCGGCCGAAATCAACCGAAGAGCTACCGCTAGTTATTCATCGCCGCCTCCAATGCTAGGTACGTACTCACGGTCCTTCTGATTTGCTTCATGAAAGTCTTAATGTATTGTGGAGAGGAAATGTAATACTCAATCCTAGGGTTAAGATTTATGATCAGCATGATACGGATGCATATGATGAGAATTCTTTTTGTGTGCATACGGGCAAATCTGGGGAAATGTGCCATTAATTAAACCCTAAGAATAATTCAAGTAAACCTATAACCTATAAGTATGGTTACGAGAAACCTCAATACAGAGGTGTGTTTCATATTCACAATTATATAGACAGTACATGGGTAGAAACCCTAGTTAAACCCTAGGCTGATACACATTGGGCTCTAGGCCCATAATACTATCTAACACCCCCCCTCAAGCTAAGCGTCGGGTTAACCGAGACGCAAAGCTTGGATCTAAAGAACTCAAACAAAAACTTTGGAAGACCCTTAGTGAAGATGTCCGCTAACTGCAACGAAGTGGGAACATGACTAACACGGACTTTAGCCGAAGCTACTAACTCCCGAACAAAGTGATAGTCGATGTCGATGTGCTTGGTCCGCTTATGAGCCACTGGATTCTCAGCTAAGAAAATGGCGCTGTTATTGTCACATAACAACAATGGCGGCCCTTCAAGAGGAAACTGTAAGTCTCGAAGAAGATGACAGAGCCAGACAACCTCTGCCGCTGTATTGGCAAGTGCACGGTACTCGGACTCTGAACTCGAACGAGATACTGTAGGCTGTTTCTTGGCACTCCAAGATACTAGATTACCGCCTAAAAACACCGCATAGCCGTAGGTCGATCGTCGAGTTTCCAAACAACGAGCCCAATCAGCGTCTGAGTAAGCACAAATATCAGCACAAAGAGTAGACGAACCTCCAGAGCGAAATGTGAGACCATGATGAGGCGTGCCAACCACGTAACGTAGAATCCTGGTAACTGCAGCAAAGTGATCCTCGCGAGGATCCTGGAGATATTGACTAACGGAATTCACCGCAAATGACAGATCAGGACGAGTAATGGTCAAATACTGAAGTGCACCAACCAAAGACCGGTAGAGAGTCGGATTGCTGAACGGTGCACTAGTGCTACTGTGAAGCTGCGAAAGTGGTACGAATGGAGTGGTTACCGGAGAAGCATCTGTCATACCCGCCCGACTAAGAATATCTCTGGCATACTTGGCCTGTCCAAGAAAGAGGCCAGATGGTGTAGAAGAGACCTCAAGGCCAAGAAAGTAATTCAAGTACCCCAAATCCTTGATCGAAAACTCTCGATCAGTCCGTGCGATGAACTGGCGAATGGCTCCAGCATCGTTACCAGTAAGAATGATATCATCCACGTACACCAACAAGTATAGTAAAGTAGAACCTCGTGAGAAGACAAACAACGACGTGTCAGAAGAACTACACCGAAATCCAAGTTGTCGGAGATAAGAGCTGAACCGATCAAACCAGGCACGAGGAGCTTGTTTGAGTCCATAAATGGCCTTCTGGAGTCGACAAACATAGTCAGGCCGAGATGGATCCTTATAGCCAACAGGCTGAGCCATATAAACCGGAGTGTCAAGAACACCATTGAGAAAAGCATTCTTGACATCAAGCTGGTGTAGAGGCCACTGTCTCAAAGTAGCAATGGCAATCACTGTACGCACCGTTGCAGCTTTGACCACTGGACTGAAAGTGTGGTCAAAGTCAAAACCAGGAATCTGAGAATATCCCTGAGCAACCAGTCGAGCCTTGTAGCGTTCAATGCTACCATCAGCTCGATATTTCAGCCGAAATACCCATTTGGAGCCAACTATGTTTGCATGTGTTGGTCGAGGTACCAACTCCCAAGTTTTCTGATGTCGAAGAGCATCCATTTCTTCATCCATAGCACGAACCCATTTCGGGTCTTTAAGGGCTGCACGATAATCCCGAGGCTCAGAATGGTCCATAACCTGAGCAAGAAAACCAGTAGTAACAAAGTCTGGGCGAGATATCACACGACGAGTACCATCCCGGTTCCTGGTAACCATATGATGTCTGTGGTGAGATGGAGAATCTGAATCAGTGGTAGAGTCGGAATCAGATCCAGAAGAAGTCAGCGAGCGTGATGGAGATGGCGGAGATGGTGGTGGTGATAAAGTAGCGGGCATCCTCGGTGAAGGAGCAGTCAGAACAGCTGGAGATGAGGAATGATCATCTGAAGGACAGATAGAGCAAGACCCGGAAGACGACGGTGCAGGCGACGGCATCTCGACCAGTGTAGCCAACACAGGATCAGCTGGTACAAATGGCGAACGGTCGACTGGTGCACCTGTTGGCTCAAAAAATGATGAGACTTCCAAATCCGAAACAGGTCTTTCCCTAGAAGTTGAGACATAGGGAAAACATGTTTCATCAAACTGGACATGGCGAGAGAAATAGACACGTCCACTAGTAGGGTCGAGGCACTGAAAACCCTTGTAACTGGGGTTATAACCAATAAACACACATGGTATAGAACGAGGTGCAAACTTATTCTCAGCAACCGCACGCAAACACGGGTACACACGACAACCAAAAGGATGAAAGACTGTGTAGTCCGGAGTAGTCCCATAGACAGTCTCAAAGGGTGATCTGCCACCAAGAACTGAGCTGGGGAGACGATTGATTATGTAAACAGCCGAAGAGAATGCTTCCACCCAGTAAGAATGCGGCACAGATGAGTGATATAACATAGCAAGGCCGGTCTCTGTAATTTGACGGTGTTTACGCTCAGCTCGACCATTCTGAGCAGGTGTATAGGGACATGACATCTGATGATGAATGCCACAAGAAACAAAGTGAGCCTGCAAACGATGATTAGTGAACTCCGTACCACCATCACTCTGAAAAACCTTGACCTTCGCAGAAAATTGGGTCTCAACAAATTTCTGATAGCGAAGAAAGGTGTTGTAAAAATCCGACTTATGCCGTAATGGATAAAACCATGTGAATCTTGAAAAATCATCAATGAATACAGCATAATATGAAAAACCATGTGCGGATGCAGCATATGCTGGAGCTGGTCCCCATAAGTCACAATGCACCTTCTCTAACAAATCCGTTGCCCTCTTATCACTAACAGAAAACGGTAACCGACTGCTCTTGACCATCTGACAAGGAGAGCAACTAACAGGTGCAGGTAAAGGTGAAGTGGCAGAAATGTGACCCTTCTTATTCAGCAACTGAATAGTGTCATAGGACACGTGCCCAAGACGAGAATGCCATAGCTCAAACGGGGCCCGGAGCTTTCCAGAGCGCAGCTCACTCAAAAAACAAGAATCACCAGTATCCAAATAATAGAGACCCGCAATATAACGGCCTTTTCCAACTATCTGTCCTGTCTGTTTATGCTGGATAGAAAAGACATCGTCAACAAATGTGATACTCACTGGCAGGTCAAGAGTGAGTTTACTAACAGACAACAAGCTCTTAGTAATCTGAGGAACCACAAGTACATCGCGAATGGATAAACCAGAGATATTACACTCCCCAATGTGAGATGCCGGTATAGGCTGACCATTACCAACATAAACAGGTGGACCAAAGTAAGGAGTTACATTCCCAAGACAACGAGAACTATCAGTCATATGAGCTGTAGCACCAGAATCAACAATCCATTGGCTCGAAAAATGACTACGATCAGAATTATTCAAATGATTCACCTTATCTGCAATCCAACTATTGGAGCGATCTGCCCGTGATAATAAAGCCAAATTCACCATCATAAAATCCGAAATAACCTCAACACAACGTGCATACACCACAAATCAATATATCCCAAAAACAAAAATACCAAATGCAAATACTACTCAAATCCGGTGATGCTCATATAAACTCTCCCAACTCCAATCCCTTGGGTTTAAATAAAATATTCCAGCTCAAATCTCATAAATTCTTCAAAAATAATTACTCAAATCCGTACGAAAAATGCTTCAACTTGATGAAAAGAAAATAACATCAAAAGTTCCGAGAAATACCAAGAAGACGCAATGGGCATAACAAAATCAGAGGGTGGACCAAGGCACGCAAACAGGCAGGAAAGGAGAGCAGGCCGCGTAGACGCACTAACCTGGCGCGTGCGAACACGCGCGAGTGGTGCGAACGGTCCTGGTCGGGCGCGTGCGAACACGCGCGAGTGGTGCGACTGGGCTTGTTCTTGCGCGTGACAACACGCGCTGCAGAGGCGCGTGGATCTGGCCGCGTCGTTGACTTCTCGTGCAGGAGCTGACGGATCGGAAATTATCAGCTACAGATCGGAAACGGGAGAGAGGAACGGCACGGCGGGGCCTTCTCAATGATCAGCAGATGAACGGCACGGCGGCAGGGGCCTTCTTTGTGTCAGAAGATGCACGGCGGCAGCAGATGAACGGCACGGCACGGCGGCAGGCGGTTTCCTCCTTGTCCGCCGGCTTCTTCTCAGCGGACTTCTTTCCTGCGGCAGGCCAATTATCAGCTAACACAGCAATGACTCGACGGGACCGCAAACGAACAGCTAACACAGCAAACGCGTGACAACACCGACGGGCTGGCCGGTAAAGCAACGATCACAGCAAAACCGTGGCAATACCACGACAATTTCAAAACTAATTTAGGGTTCTAGGATCGTAAAGGCGACTGATACCATGTTCTGATACCATGTTAGAGGGAGAAACCTCAATACAGAGGTGTGTTTCATATTCACAATTATATAGACAGTACATGGGTAGAAACCCTAGTTAAACCCTAGGCTGATACACATTGGGCTCTAGGCCCATAATACTATCTAACAGGGCCAGAGATGAGATGATAATTGATGAAGAAGACATGCATGATTTACAACATTCTCAAGGGCGGTATAAATCACCGCCTTTTTAGAAATTATGTAAAAATTAAACTCACTTTTTAATTATAAAATTTACATCGCATTTAATTAAAATTTTCCTTTTTATTTTTTTTCTTAAAGGTTTGCCATTATAAGACTAATGGTAATGTATAGCAGAGCATCCGAAGGCCGCCCAGAATACATGTACACGCACGATTCTTGTACGTGATTCATATATAGACTGCACGTTCCCCTTCTTAAGTAATTCATACGTACGTTACACTTAATTTTTGTACGGTTTTAATTTTTCTTATCGTTCTGTTAGAGTTGCACTTAAAATGCAGAAAATTTTTTATGTGGGGTTTTTTGTATGTGGGGATGTGGGCCAAATAAAATGACGACACGTGGCAAGCGGGGCCAAATGCCTAAGAGCAAGTCCAACAGATTATCTACTCACATTCTCCACAACAGGGAAGCAAATTCCATATTTCCCATATCTTTTTACTTCAACTCCAACAGTTTCTCCATTTTCCATACCTATAATTTATTGATATTTATTACTATACATTTATCCTCTTGTTTTCTATTTTTTATCATATATTCAATAAGTCCAAATAATGATGAACAAATAAATAATTAACTTAAAATACATATTACAATAATATTTCATATTTGAAATTACTTACTCTAACTTATAAAATGATAAAATTACATTTTATAAAAATAACACATCCTGAGTTACAATATAACTATTTTTGTAATGTATTATGAATAATTAGACTCATCTCTTTTCAATTTTTTGTTACAAGTTATTATTTTCAACCATAAGAAATAAAATGTTTAGTAAAAAATTTTAATTTAAACGTTATGACTTATTTAAAACGTCAAAATAAATATATTTATGACCTTAAAATTTAGTAAATTTATTTTGGAAAATAGATTATATTTGATTATTAAATATCAATAGATATGTACATGTAAAAATAGTCATATGAGATCTTGTTATGATCGTTTTTATGCATATTTTTAGTATATGTATTTTTGATAAAATTTTATTGCAATTATTTTAAGATATTATCATTTAAAATTATTGAAGAGAAACAATTAATGAGTAAAATAATAAAAAACAATGCAGATAGCATTAAATTTTGGTTCTCCAAATTTTCTCCCTCATTCTCTAAATTTGGAGAAGCAAACCTTCTCTCTCTTCAATTTTCCTATTATGGAGAATGGGATGGGGAATCTGTTGGAGTTCAAAAAATGCTCAAATTCTCCATATTTGAGTAAATTTGCTATTATAGCAAATCTGTTGGACTTGCTCTAACAGAATCGTCTGTCTGCTAGTTTTCCCATCTGATTTATTTCTTAGTCCTTCCTTATTCTACTATTTTCTATTTTTCCATTCCTTTTCTCCCACTTTTCCTTGCGAATTGAATCAGAAACAAAAATCCCAATTCTCAAACCTGCGACTCCACTATCATTCGCTGGAGATTCCACAACATTGTTGCTGAAGCTGCTCATCGCCGACCACTCTCCACCACCCATCTCAAACCCCACCGCAGAAACCAATAACCAATTCGTAATTACATCACATGCCATGATGACTGAAACTTCTGAAGACCCCGGCAGTCTTTCCTTCCCACTCCAAGACCCTCTCATGCCCGAGAACTATCCACCCGTTCTCGAATTTCCGGCGCCGGCTTCAACTCTCGGTCAAAGCCGTGATGGCGATGAACAATCACTGTACGGAGCCGATTAAGTACGAATGGGTTTTGATAAACCTTTCTTTATTGGGTTTCTGCTTTTTTTTCTAATCGAATAGGATTTAGATTAGTTTGAATTATTAATTTGGTTGAAAATTAATGTGCTATTTTCTAGTGTATCCATGTAATCGGTAGACTGTGCAGATAAGGGGTTTTTATTCTTTTGCTTCTTCTGAATTTTATTAGAATTGTTTCTGAAAATCGTAAGAACGTTCATGATTCTGATCAGAAAGATGTGCAAATGGTGAATTCCATGTTCGAGGATGTTTATCTTTGCCTTGCATAGTCTCGTGTTATCAGTTATCACAATTCACAGCTCACTTGATGCTGCGTTTGTTAGTTTTTCTGAATTCAAGGATGATCCAAAGAACACTGATGATCAGAAAGTAGTGCAATTGGTAGTTTTTGCAGGGATTTGAATACCAGGGTTGCATCAAAATTCAACAAGGATAATGGTATTGACATCATTGTATTTTCTGGATAGTTGAAGTGAGTGTGTGCAACCTTCATTAGATGTTTCGTACGCGTCAAGAATTCAGATGAGTGAAGCATGAGCAGTAGGAGCCAGGTCTGTTTTGAAATAGAAATGTAAAGCAAGGGAAAAGAGAGAGGCTGAGAAGTTCGCTTCACTGCTTACTGGAGATACATTAGCCTTTCAACTCTTCACAATGCTACCATGAATACATGAGCTTTTAACTCTTCACAAGTTGTAGGTTAAACTAGGGGTGGCAATTGGGAGTGATTGGGAAGTTTTGGGATGGGAAATTTTGGGATGGGAGATTTTGGGATTGGGAAATTAATTTCCCATTAGTATTTGGGATTGGGTGGGATTGGGATTAAATGATATTTGGGAAATTTTAAATCCCAATGGGTCCCAAATGAATAATTCCATTGGGAATCCATTAAATAACCAAAATTAAAATCCTAATTTAAACTAATCATTACTTATGGCTTGTTTGCCTTAACTTATTTCTTATATATCTGAACTGAACTGGATTGAGTTAAACTAAATTAAAGTGAAAAGTAATGTATTAGAATTGTGATCATCATGTCTAAATTTCCTGAATTTGATCAAAAAATATTTACTGAAATGAATTAAATTGAAGTGAACTGAATTGTTTTACTTATAAACTCAGACAAACAGGGCCTTAATTATCAGCATAACTATAATGTAAACTATAATATTGTGCATTTTTCAACTTAATTGAGATATTACTTTTTCAGTCCGGTACAATTTAATTTCATTTTTTTAAAATGATATGTTCATATCACGAATTATAACAAAATAATATAACAAATATAGAAAAGAGAAAATCTCCTTAACTCCCAAATTTCCTGACTTTCCATGAAAATATTTATACGTTTTAACTTATACAGTGTATCTTTTAATTTGAACTGCATATTTTATTTTTTAATTTTTATATTAAATTACTTGAATTTTTGCATTAAAACATGTTTTACTATATATTTATTTTAAAATGATCAATATTTTAACATAAATTTATATCACTTGATTTTAAATACATAGTAGTAGTTCCATATCATTTAAGAAAATTGGATTTTCAAAAGACTTAACTAATATAGAAAATACATGATAAAGGAAAAAAAAATTATAAAAAATTGGAAATAACTGTACAACATAATTATATATTCAGGTTAGGCAAAAATATTAATTACTAAACAGAAAAAAAACAAATTAAGTAAACGTGGCATTCCAAATGAGATATGGAAAAATAATTAAATAAAAAGGAGCTGGGCAATCACTACGAAAAGAAAACAGAAAAGAGGAGACGGCAAGACAAAAATGGGATAATGGGAAAATGGGATCCCAAAACAAATTCCCAATAATTCCTAATCCCAAATACTCCCATTTGAAATCAGCCCAATAACAAAAAAATTTATAATTTCCCATCCCAAAAACTTACTCTATTGGGACCCAATGGGTTATGGGATTATTTGCCACCCATAGGTTAAACCAATTTTTGTTGGTGCTGTAATCATGTATACATGAATCCTGCAATATTTTTAAAATGAAAGGAATGCTTGTATGTGTGATAAACAAAATGTTTTATTTGTTCCTCAGAAAAATAATTGCATACATCTGAAAGGATAAAATATGATATACATATAAAGTAAAAAAATTATGCATCCATGACTTGATTTCAACTATTTGAGCATAAACTTACAGTAAAGTAATATAAACAATAACTGCAAAAAAACTTCATGTAAGTCCATTGTAAACAAAAACCAGATGCATCTCTTTAGCTGCATTATAAGTATGGGGCAATAGAATTACTTTAGTGATTGCGGATGAAGAAATATGGCATGTTTGTGATGATTTTCTATCAGTTATCAATATGTCTAATATTCAAGAACTCAGTTTTAGAAGCAGAATTTCGCTATGAATTCAAACTAAGCGCAGCAGAAAAATTAGAACAGATTTTCTTGATTCAACGGAGAGATGGTAAACAATGAATATAGTTACTTGTGACTCTAGCGGTAAACATTGCTCTTCATGGAGAATTAGCACACAACGCTTCGACGGAGTTTCATCGCGGCGTGTCGGAGATTACATACCTAGAATAGATTGCTTCCGTCTGATATTGCTTCGGATTAATTTCATCGGAAATTGCAGATTAAAGGGCAGACATAGAAAGAACTGGAACAATACGAGGAAGAGGAATCATTGGGGAAAAGAGGGAAAAAGGGGAGAAAGGGGAAAAAACAAAAGAGGAAGGACTAGAAAAATATACTAACGGGTGAAAGGAAGTGACAATTACACATATGTTAACATCTGGACCCCTTGCCACGTGTCGCCATTTTATTTGGCCCACACCCCACATACAAAAAACCCCCACATAAAAAATTTTCCCCTTAAAATGGAGATAAGAAATTACACATTAAATGAAAAGTCAACAATAAGAGATAAATGTCTTAACTAAAAAGTAGTGAAATATCTAGAATTTTGTTGACTTTTCATAGTGACAAACTATTATGATCAAACCTAGCTTGATTAATCACCATGTCTCAAAATTCCATCCATATGTAAAAGCCAGCATCGATTAACGATCCGCCGGAGGTGATTCTCATCCAGATCATCTCCTTGTTGCCATTTGAAGGTGTACAGCTGGTTTAATTATGACAATCGCAGGGAATTGTCAGTTGAGATATGTGCTCCGAGCCTGATATCATTAGGGTATATATTCCTATACATAATCTTAAAATCATAATCTTTTTAATGTTAAAATTTCTCATCTCCTAAAATTTTAGCATGTGAATTAATCTTCTTAAAGTATAATCATGACAATCTTGTACGGTTTTAATTTTTCTTATCGTTATATTATAGTAAGTATATATGTGTTACGATATGTTAATTAGCTGCACATAAGTTGCACTTAAAATAAAAAATGTTTTCATCATAATTTAAAAAGTCAAGGCTTTCACTTTAATAAATAGAATACATTCTTTACAATAGATTGACCATATATCACGGAAGTATATATATGGTGCCCGATTATTAATACGCGTGCGCTACCACCAAAAATGTCACTTCAACTGTTGTTTGTCTCTTGAAGAACAAACCTAGTAAGGAGTGATCTCGTTAGTATAATGCAGTGAAAATGCAAGTTTCCCTATTTATATGGAGTTATGGAATCTAAATTTGAATGCGGAGCAGGAATTAAGTAGTCCTTTTGTTGCATGGGAATAATTATGCATGTAAAAAGTATTAATTATGAGAATTATATTGCTTATTGTTTGAAGTTAATAAGTATATAATTTTGATGAGTTACTTCACATATTTTCATTTAGTTTAATAATAGAATCTCACTAAACTTTTGTTCGGGACTAATAGGATTATCTGCCCGTTTTTGTATCTGCACTAGCTCTTCCAACTTCTTAAGAGCAGGCCTGTTTCCCGTTTAGACTTTTAATGCATGCGCACGTAAAGAATTTGATTCTGAGATTTCATTTTCATTCATCATCTTTGAAAGCATGGATTCATTTATTACGTTCACTTAATTAATTACGTATATACATTCTCCAATTTATACAATCAATTAAATAGGCAAACACTTTTGTCCAAAATGAAAATTCAGGCAAAATACAGATGATCAATTTCATTACATATTCATAATAATATAGCACCTCCAAACAAACGTAATAATGTAAAAAGTTTTACAGTGACATCACAATTCTTCAGCACCATCCATGTATGGGATCTTTGTGTGGCCCAAGAGAGTCACTATTCCCCTATCAATGCATAGAGTAAAGATGCACCTGAAAATAAAATATGTATCGGTTACGTACATTCGAGAAAAACATATACAATTAAAAACACTGAAAGGATGAAAACAAAATTAAAAGTTCGATTGGAATATTGAGAAATGGACAACATATTCACCTGGAACGAGGTTGCTCAAAGCCTTGCAAATTCCCTTGATCAGAACACAACCATGCCGGTCGATTACATGCGAGTGAACTGGCCTGTTTCTATGTGGTTGAATCGCTCTGGATAGCACAGGTACCATTTGAAAAAAACGATACGTGAATTTCAGAGTCCCAAACCCCGTATTCGAATTATTCCTCCACAATCTCACATTATACTCGCGATATCCATTTCGTGTATTTGTAATCCTGTCTTTAAACAGCTGCTTCAAGGAGCATTGAACGGAACAAACGAATTTATCGTCGAGAACCGACCTCTCACAGTAGAGTGTGATCAGAAGATTGTGATTGCCTCCCTGTATGGTTTTGTAAGGGACGTTGTACGGCGTCTTCGTGTTCCACCTAGGGTTTGTCTCGCCGTTGTGGTCCGCCGGAGTTCTGTACGCCGAATTCTGAGCGCCATTGATTGAAACTATAGCGTAAACTTTCATTCTCCCGAATTCGCGAACATCTGGAACATTTGATGCTGAAACTATGTTTAGTTCAAGCCTCCAGCTTGCCATGGGACACAAATATTGATCTTGGTATGAGTGTTCTCTGGGGTTTTCTTTCGTTGTGGTGTGGAGAGAAATGAAAGACAGCACCCATATATTTAAGCAATTAGCTTAAGCTTTACCTAACACGCAAGATCACCATCACTTGCGTGTTTTGAAGTGATAGGTCAAATCTTATGTCTCTTTCTCATACGCCATGAAAGCATTTGATGATGAAGTATATGAGCAACTTTATGCAACTTAATGAGGATCATAATAATAAAATGCTAATGACAATAAATATAAACCATGGACGACTAAGGATATTTCCAAATTCTAATGCAATGTCAACCATTCAAGTCGTTAAAAACAATTGCTTACAAGCTGTGGGCTATGGGATATGTTCTCCCAGCCTATTTTTGTTTAAATTGAACTCAAATTAAGATAAAATAAATGTATAAAAAGTAATAATGGTATGGATGAGATAAGCTACAAGGTACTAAACCTTAACATCACCATAAAAGATAGCACTACAGGTAAGTGTCTAGAATTTGCGGTTGATCTCGACTGACCTCACGAACCGATCTGCAAAAAAGATTCCTGGGTGGTCGGGGATAATCACTCCAATACTTAAATCAGTAAATAGTTTTAGAAAGAAATAAGCATACAAAGCACAACTTATGTAAGATAAATAGAGAGGCTTACGAGGCCTCTATTTCTATTACTCTAATCCCTAGATCAACAATGTTTCTAATCCGATGATGATTATAATGCCTATGGCAATAGCAGCTCTATTCCCATAATAAAAGGAAGTATCACTGCTAGGAAGATTGATCGTAGCACCGCCGAGTTGCACCGGTTTTTTGGAAAAACCGGTTTAAGAATCGCATATTGACCAAGTCAATGACGGTGTTACGTTCATTGCATCGAAAAAAGTGTGTAACACCGGCCAAATATTTCGTTAACCAGTTGACTAGTTTTGTAACACCGGACACAGCGATGCAACGGAATGGGTCCCCTTTAGTTGCCGATGAATATGTTTACCAAAATGACTATTTTATTGTATAAAATATTAAACCGCACGGAAAATCGATGCAATGATATGGAGTCACAGGGGGTTTGGCCCCACACTTGATAAATAAATTCCACGTGGATTTGATTTTAATTAAAATTTATTATTTAACGTTTGCATCGTGTTACGGATCGGTGCAATATAATCTTAGGCCCATATTTTGGCCCATTTACTTGCGCCGATTCCAGTTAGTGGTGCAATGTACTTAAAGATTTTACCAAAATTCGGAACAAAACAGTCAAAACTTGCAATGTCACGCCATGTCACGCAATGGATTGCAATAGCGTCTGACTATTAAGTTTTGAGAAATTATCATAAAATATCAAATTTTGACTATTAAACCTGAATTTTTTGATGACTATGTTAATTTTATTATGTGTAAGACATTTTGGATATATATTTACTTTGGTATAACATCAACGAAAGGTACGTGTAGTGATAACTTTAGTAGTAAGAACTTTAAAAGCACTACTAAGACTATAACATGTAGTTAAGTATATAATTTTGAGTCATATTTCAACCACAGTTGTGATGAATTTATATTCATAACTGTTTGAATTAAGTACATTTGAGGGTTCTTTTAGACGTTCTAACATAAATTCCATGAAATAACATTGATATGAATGAAAAAATGTCATAAAACATCAAATTTGATTTTCAAACCTGAATGTGTTGATGATTATGTTAATTCTATTATATATATATATATATATGACATTTTGTTTTTGTTAATTTACTTTGCTATTGTCTCAATGAAAGGTACATGTAGTGCGAACTTTAGTATCAATAACCTTAGAATCACTACTAACGCTATAACTTGGTACTTAAGCATATATACTTTGGAGCCATATTTCCACCATAGTCGTATTCAATTTTCTTTCATTACCAAATGAAATTAAGTATACATATGAAAGTTTGATTTGGTGGACCAAATTCACATACAAATTATCCTCGTGGTCTACATAGCAACCACTAACTGCTGCTCTGGGTATGCATAGAAACAATTAAATGCTGCTTTGGGTATACATAGCAACAACTAAATGCTGCTCTTGGTAAATGTTTTTTTGAAAAATTTCATAAAATATCAAATTTTAACATTTAAACTTGAATTTTTTTTAATGATTATGTTAATTTATAGTATAAGACACTTTTTGTGTAAATTTGTTTTGGTATTGGCTCGATCAAATGTACGTGTGGTGAGAACTTTAGTAGCAAGAACTTGAGAAGTACTACTGAGACCATAACATTAGTTAAGTATATGTATTTAACAATCATATTTCAATCATAGTTGTGATCAACTTATTTCCATTATAGAATCAATTATGTATATTTGAGTGTTTATGTTACATAATTACATAAAGTCAATAAAATAACATTGATATGAATGTTCATATTAGTAAATATTATATAATGAAAGGTACATGTAGTGAGAATTTAAGTAGTAAGAACCTGAGAAGGACTACTGAGACAATAACTTGTAACTTGATTATATATATTTTGGAGTCATATTTCCACCATAGTTGTGATCAATTTATTTCCTTACAAATGGAATTTAGTAAATTTGAGTGTTTCCGAGACATTTTAACATACAGTTAATGAAATCGTATCGATATGAATGTTCGAACATTCATTATCAAGCGTAAAAGTTACATTTTACAGTGAAATCACTATATTTTCAATGTTGATCTTCCATTTATGATGTAATAAAATGAAATACTTGTACTAATCGTTCCTCGTTAAGCTTATAATGTAATGTTATCATTTAGAAATGAGTATAAAATTGGAGGGGTGAATTTTAAATAAATTAAAACTTCAATTGAGAGCTTTTTATGTCACTATTTCCCTTATTTTATGCAAAAATCATGTTATTCAAAGTATATAATTTATATCAATGTTGAAAAGTATGATTTGTATTGAAATTGAAATTCTTGTAAAAGCATTTAGTCCGACATATAGATTATATTAAAATTCATAAGTTTATATGCAATTATTAGGATTTATATGTTGACCATGAGTAATTTTCATGGAAATATATAAAAATATTTTCTGAATATTCTAAAACCATTTTTATGTTACAATCCGTCAATTAATTTTCACCGTCCATATATAAGGATAACCTTATCCTCTCTGTCAGTCTGTGATTTCTCATCGGATTATGGAATAGACTTTCATGTGGAGAAGACTCTCCACGCTGCCGTAGTAGACCAACTGGCCGCCGGATTTTTGACCTCCTAGGGCTGCGCCGTGGCGTCCCCAGTCTGTGATTTGATTTGTGATCCCTTTTCCCCGGTCTGGACGACGAATCTGTGATTCGTGATGGGGCGGCGGGTTCGAAACTTGAGAAAGCACTGGACGACAGATTCCCCGCAGCTCAAAGCTCTCGCAGCCAGCCTTGCACCATGGCCGCCCAAGCCTTGCACCATCGCATGGTGGCTTACGAAGAAGCGGTGGGATCGGATTTGAGGTGCACGATGATTTTCATCTTCTCCCTGCTTCTTGTCTTGGTATTCGTTCCGATCGGCCTGCTCTCCGGCCGACTCAAGCACCTCAAATCCCAAGGTAATTTTACTTTCTCGACAGTGAATGTATTTGCGTGACCGATGATTTCAACTGTTTGAATTGGTTTGGAGCAGTGGCAGGGGACTTTCCTGTAGATTTATCGATAATTGTATGTATTCTTCTTCCTTTTCTCCTGATTATAAGTAAAAAAACAATCTTGGAAGTGTTGGCTGATGAATTTAGTTTGGCGTTTATTATTTTTCTGAGTAGAAAACTTCTTTGAAACGTAGATTGTATATTCTTAGTTCAGAAGGGTGGAATTTTTGAGCTTTTTAGTGGAATTTGTTACCTTTCAAGTCCTGGAAGGAAGCTATGAACTTTTTGTTATTTGTTTGAAAAGTTATAAGCGGTTATAATAAGAATTTTACTTCTTTAACATGTTATGTGCTATTTTCGTAAGGCTCTTGCTACTGCGGCGATCATCAATTGCAAGCCTACATGCTCCTTTAGAGGGAATGAATTTTATAGGACTAGTTCGGATTGTATTCTTTACCTTTCTTCTGCTTCTTCAGGCTAGTTTCGTCCACGATTACTTAATAGGTAATGAAACATAATTGTTATTGTTTCCAAATTGAAATCTGTACTGATTCCCCTCAGCTTGGTTCAGAAACGAAGGACAAAAGCTCGAGCACTCAATGCAATTAAAGAGGTAATAACAATAAAGATAACTGCCAAGGGCGGACTTAATTTTTATGTGACGGAGCAGTTTTCCATTTATTTCATTGATTGCGCTTTTCATTCGTGGTGTAGGATGAAATTAAAGGTGTGAAAGAACCCCTCTGGTTGTTTACAAAGATGTGCTTATTTCAGCTGTTGGTCTGAGTTCTTCTAACGATAGTGGTACTGTTAGTGAATCTTCCATCATATATTTATGCAGCTAGTTTTAGTTTCTTTCAGAGAATGAGATATCATATTTGATGTTTGATTGTGTATACATTACAATAGTTTTAGCATGCAAAAAATCTTCCACTCCGATATTTCTCTAGCTGCATTCTCTAACCCTCACATAATCTTTGTTGTATTGGTCAGGCTCTCTTGCATGGGCATTTTACGAGTAATGATGCACCAAAGCAGGTTTTTTGGTAAATGTGAGACGAAGGCCGAGCTTGAAAAGAAGCCTATAAAATAGGGCAAGGTTGGTTCTTTCTTCTCTGCACTTGAGATGACATTCTTTGTAGAGCAAGCCAAAAAATGAGCCACAAGGTTGGATGCCTAACCATACCTCTACCTATCTTTTGGTGGATCTTTTTGTTAAGCAAAAGAGCTTAGATGGATTTCCTCCTTGCTGCCGCAGATAGCTTAGATGGATTTTGGAATCCTCAGAGATCGAGGAATGATCGTTTAGTTTTTATAGATTATTTTTTACTTTGTGCATATATAAGATATTGGAGATTTTGTACATTTTGGTGATTTATAAATTTAAATTTATATATTGCATTTTTTTTTTGTTACACCGGTCCACCTAAATACAAATGTTGCACCACCATAAATCGTAAAATTGTAATGGGCTTTCTATTTTAAAATTATGATTTTATATAACACCGGTCCATTATCAAATTGGGCTTGCTAAAGCCCACAACCGGTGCAATGTGCAAATAGTATGTTGGACCATTCAACTTGATCCAGTCAGCATCACCTGATCCAGTCGGCATGCCACGTAGGCACATTGGCCCACCATCGGTCCCACAACCAGTGCAACAAACCCATGTTGCAACCCCCCCTATACAAACCGGTTGCTTTGCAAAACTGACCGGTGTTATACCCTAAAATGACCGGTTTTAATAGCTACTCTTCCTAGTAGTGTATATTCCATATATACAACTTGGAATATACATAAGTCAAATTCAGGCTAGGTCGATCGATCCTTAAGCATACCTACCATGTAAACCGTGCCCAAACCTCTCGGGCCATAAATATGGTCCGAACGAAACCCAGGGGCACAAGCAACTTATCAGTAACCCCCAAGGTAGGTTTTCGATATTCGAGATTTTATCTCGGGGGAGCTCTCGTGGCTCCAGCTCGAGGGGTAAAGTAAGTATGAACTCGAGGGGTTTATCTCGGGGTAGTAACTCGAAGCATCTTCTCGGACTGACCACTCGGGTTGACTTATTCAGATATCTAGCTTTACGTTGTTTCAATTCCCATCGTGATACGTGGGCGGCATGAGTTTAAATCCCTCAATCTGTAAACTCAAAACACGTGTCGCATGTTTATATGGTAATGATGGCGGTTCATTCCAATTCTACCACTTTCTTGCCTTATTACGCAGATCAATGTAATTACCCGCTTAAATGCTGTTTGATTTTGAGTTATATCCCCCAAGTAATTTTCTCATGCTTTCATTTATCCTCTTCCAAAGCAGACTCACAAGCACTCTAAATCTCCTCTCATCTTTTTACTTAAGAGTCCCAAATCTTCCCTTGCTCAACAGAAAGTGTCTAAATCTATTCTTTCTTTGCTTAGATTGTTTTCTTGTTTTCCTCCATGCCACATATTATCCCCCATCCGCTCTGCCATCATGTCTCATTCAAGCTCTGAACACGAGGCCCGTGTCTATGATGTTCATGATGAGGGAGAGGATGAGAACCTCGACCTCGAAGAACACGCGAAAGAGGTAAATAGTCATTGAGCGGCTATTGCCTCCAGAAAGCGCCATGTCATTCCTAGAGCCAAACGAAAGGGTAAATATTTTGGGCAGGTGAATGCGCTATAACGGCAAGCATGTAAATTAACAAGGACACAAGACCCATACAGTTGATTCCTCTGAGGCTTGAGAAGATGTTTTCCGAATTGCTGGCATCTCGAAATACAAAGCCCTATCAAAAGAGGGAACATCCACTCATGGGGGTAGAGGGGTTGAGTGGGGTTCCGGCTAATGAGCAGGAAAGTCAGAAGAAGGCCCGAGTTTATGTTGAAAGATGTAGTGTATTCTTTCCCCTCGAATGTGATCTGAGATATGAGGCCGATGAGTTGGAGACTCGGGCCCTAGTCACGCTTAGCTAGAGAATACAGTTCAGGAGGTTTCTGGTACAAGGTCATACCTTCCCCTTTCCTCCTCTATTTTTAGAGTGTCTGGAGCAATACCAATTCCACCCTGGCCAGCTGCATTCAAATGTGGTGGTGGCAGTTATGGCTCTGATTTCATGGTGCAGAAAAGAAGGTGGAGCCAAGTTTAGTTATCTTCCATAGTCTCTACATGGTGTTGGTCACCAAGAGCTCGGTGACGGTGACACATCGGTGGAAGAAACCATTTGTCTTTCCCAACACTAGCGAGGCTTGGTTTGAGACTTGATTGAGCTTTGATCGCACCATGTATAGAGTTCCGATTGGAATCCGAACATCTAGACCGAGAGAAAGAACCAATTCAACATTCCTGTCCATTTGGTTGTGACTACTCTGAAATGGTTCCAGAGGGAGATCAAATTTTAGAACCATAATTGGGTGACGGAAAATCATTCCTCTGGATGGTGATGGCCTGCCGAGGCTTACACTGCAGATATTTAAAACCCGAGTACTTCGATGAGCCCGAGAATAGTGAAGACGTAATCAAGTATGAAGCGGCCCTAATGGATATGGAAGATCCCGAAGTGGCAAGGAGGGCTACTCTTTCCAGAAAGGTTTTTGAGAAAAGGGGATTTTGAGTTTGAGATACCTCAACCCCCTGAGAGGTATTAGAGAACTCAAAAGGAAAGGGGTTGCTGAGACTTGGGGCGTAGCCATCCCAATTCCCTTTAGGAAGTTGGTGAAGGGGCCGAGGAAATCCACTCCCTAAAGGTTCGAGAATCCTCCCCTTGAACCAGCGATATTTGATCCTCTCGAGGAGGAGCTGGGAGAGGCCTCTCCAATTAGGCCCCGCATGACTATCGGGGATTCTCTGATTCAAGTTTGTGAAGGGGATTCCTTCAATTAGGGTAGCAACCCTTATGTGTATATTTTTGTTGCATCACTTCTATTTTAGGAAATCTAACCTTTTTTGTACTTATAGTGTCTTCACTCGCACAAAATGATTCCCCATCCTCCGGAGCGGCTTTGGCTCTTATACTTCGAAAGGAGAAGAAAAGGTTGAGGAAGCAGGAAGCCTCCACGGCTGATCAGAGAGGAGGTGCAGAAGGAGGGTCCTCATCTACTACGGGTGATGGGCCCTCGAGCCCTAAAAGAAGAAATGTGGGACTCCAACCCCTAAAAGAGCTGGATTGTTATCTGGTCCATCCTAAGGAGGTGAACATCTCGATCGGGAGACCTCAGAGCTTAGTTAAGTACCCTTTGATGTCTCAGGGTTGTTTCTTTCCTAATGTGTTATTCGCTTAAGTAGTCCTTTCTTAGCTAAAAGATGTGGTTGCGCAGTTCCTGGCGTATATGATAGGGGTAGCCTGTTGGGCTTCAGCGAGGTTGATGCGCCTATATGATTCCACGTCAGAGTTACATGCTCGATCCCAAGCTCTCGAAGGTTGCGGTGGAAAGGGACACACTTCGAATCAAGGTCGAGACCCTGAGCGCCAAGGTAGCTGAATTTCCTAAGCTCAAGGAGTCCCCTTTAGCAGCTAGCCGCTGGGAGTCCGAGAACTCCAAAATGAGAAACAACCTCGAGGTGATGACACAAGCTAAGAATGGGGTTGAGTTTGATCTTCGGTCCGAGAGGGTTGTGGCTTGGAGTTAGGCCCAAAGGATTGAAGATTTGGTGCGCCAATAGGGCCTACACGACTGTCCTGTGAAGCAGCTCCATCTACTCGAGCTACAGAGGGACTTCTGTGTCTGCTGTTTCGAGGTGAGTGACCTCTGGGAAAAGTATGGCAATCCAGTTCATCACTCTAACCTTCATGATTTATGGGGTACAATCTCTGAATTGTGCGAAGGTGAAGAGGAAAGGTCTGCCTTGGTTCGAGATGTCTCTCATCTTACAACGGAGAAGGAACTGGCCATTTTCTGAGCTAACTTTCGACAACGTAGAGTGCTCAAGATGAAGCTGTTGGCTCAGATGGGGCCTCCTATGAAGATGATGGCTTCTGAACATTTACTAGGAATGATTACAACCATGTATCCTGACTTGGCATTTCTTGCAAATCCCCTCAAGCCTTCGACATCGAGCCAGGATAACTCATCTGTGGTTCAAAGTAAGGGGTCTAAGACAATACCGTCTGAGCCTCCAGTTAGGGAGACCACCGAAGAGGGGAAAAAGATCCCCCGAGATGGAAGATTCTGAGCTAGCGGAAGAGGAAAGAAGGGTTGTGCCCATCAACCAACTGACTTCCTAGAACCCTTCGTCCCTGCGTGGAGAATCAAGAAGATGCTTTCGTGCGCATGCTTTTATGTGGATTAACAAGATGCTCTCGTGTGCTGGCTGTGCTGCATAGCATTATGTTTCTAGTTTAATCAGTGGATTGAAGGAGAAGTTATAGTCTGGTGTTTTGATGATGAGTCCCACCACTCTCCACAGGGTTGTTTGATCTTACGTGTTTGATTCAGTTCACAGAGCTGAAGAGCTTGAAGAAATTTTATCCACACAATATAACTTCTCGGTAGAAACCAGAACCCCAAAGAAAAAAATTGGAAAAAAATCACAGAAGGTGAAGAAAGAATCTCGCGCATGTAAAAAAAAACAAAAGCTGAAATTTTGTAGGAAGAGAATATAAGAAGTCACACACACGTACAGAGAGGAGGTGAAATTTGAAAGAAGAGATAAAAAGGAATATTTTGTAGATAAATGATAGGAAGCTAAATTGGGTAAATAAATATTATTAGTGTTTGACTAAATAAGGGTAGTTTAGAAAAGGAGGAGTATTTTCGCTTTGGAAGCTAATAATAGCTCTGACAATAACAGCTCCCTTTTTAAAAAAATACTGGGCTAGTATAGGGCCCATATTTTATAAAAAATCAGATTTAATATGTTTATTTTAAACATTTTTCTTTAAACCCCTATATTTTCTAAAAATAGATCAAAATGAGGTCCAAATGTTTATAAAAAAAATCAAAGAGAATCTTTTTAAAAAATTTTTGCCTAAATCCCCCAAATATTTAGGGCCGGCACTGAGAATAAGAGTAGTAATTTCACCAAATTATCTTTATCTGTACTGCAGGAGGGAAAACGTCCTTTGCTTCAAGTGTGGTGACAAATATGGTACATCCTTTCAGTGGAATTTTTTCAAACTATTCCATCACAATTTAGGTGTATGATAAAAGTCCCACGTCGACTTCCTCTGAGTTTTCAATTTTTATGAGGCGTAGGGGTTATTTATACAAAACTTATACTTGATCATTATTTGTATTCTGCAGTGTTTATGAATCCTTACCTGATTTGTTGTTGAGGTTGTCGAGATGCTCAGGTGTCTCACTTTCACGTGTTGCTACTCGGTAAACACGTATTCACCTTTATGTGTGCTTATATGCTTATTTAGTGTTGGTTTTAACTATGTTTTCATTACCAAAAATAAAAGTTCTTTGCAGATTTATAGTTATTTCTTCTTTGGGAATCATTCAGAACAACATATAAACCCATCATCGGTTTCAAAAGGCCAGTTCAAAACTTCTATTCAACCCAAACAACATTTAGAATAGCACACTGTGATTCCATGCTAACATAACTTAACCAAACAGTGTCAGGCCTAGATTTTTTGTTGCCTAGGGCAATCCAAAAAAAAGCAACCCTATATATTTAAACCTACAATTATTTTTACGATTTTAAAAGAATACAAGATTTTAATAAAAATAACAATATCCTACTTAGTACCATTCTACTTGTTTTTTATAAGCTAATTTAATAATCAAGCTCTTCAACTAATTATAATCAACAGAAAGTGAAGTTAGTCATTTTGATATTTTTATTTTTACTAAACTCGTTTAAATTAAATCGGGCCTAAAAACGGGCTTTAAAATGGTTTGAATTTTAATTTTAAAATGGGCCCATATTAGCTGAAATTTCAAATTGAAAAATAGCCTATAATCATGTTTAATTTTTTTAAAAAAATTAGACTCCTAAAATTGTGTGAATTTTCGAGGTTGAGGCACATGCCTCATTGGCCTCAAAGGTGGGCCGTTTGGTAACCAAATCAAGGTGTTTTTCCTTATACTGTACATATTAAATTTTCCAAAGCACTAATTTATTTTATTAGTTTTACCTTGCCTGCCTAACTTGTGTTTTTACGCATTTAAAACCTTTTGCAACGCTCTTTTGATCTGTCAAAGATATGTTTCTGATTTTCCAATTGTGCAATTGTCTACACTTACATGGAAGTGTATTTGGTCTGGATTTTGAGAGTCTGGATTTTGTTTTGAAATTTTGAGAGTTTGGGTTTTGGGAGTCTGGTTTTGCAAAAACCTTGTTTGGTTGGGTTGAGATTTTGTAAGTCTGAAACAAAACCCTTGTTTGATTGGAGTGAATTTTGGAAGTTTAAAACAAAAATCTTGTTTGGACTTTGTCGTTTACAAAAACCGGACTTTGTAAGGTAAATCTTATTTTTGTAAGACAAAAATTGAAGAGTTGGTCTCTGGAGTGACCGTCTATATTATACCATAATATAGACCAAGGACTAAATTACAATATGGAAGGAAGGAGGTCCTTCTTTGCAAAATTTGGGAAAAGTACTATTCACGCACTGTTCACGCGCACTATTCACACGCACTGTTCACGGCACTGTTCACGCAAAGAATATGTACACAAATCAGTTAATATAATTTCTGGATTTTAAACACTTGTAAACACAAAAGAATTCAGGTTAGAAAGACAAGTTTCCATATTATAAACATCAGATTTTAGGTACATTAAAACTAGGGTGTTTAGGTTAAATAATGTTGTGTCAAGTATAGTCAAGTTTCACCAAAGTTTCAGCCTAAAAATTCACAATTATCACAGTTTTCAATTTAAACAATCAAGTTTCACAAAAATCACTGTTTTCACAATAAACAATCAAGTTTCGCAAACACCAAAATTTTCAACCTAAAAAATCGAGTTTTCACAATAAAAATAGTTTTCAACTAAACAATCAAGTTTTACAAACACCACAGTTTTCAGCCTAAAAAATATAGTTTCTACAATCACTGTAGTTTTCAACCTTAATAACCAAATTTTCACAATCACAGTTTTCACATTAAAAAATCAAGTTTTACAAACACCACAGTTTTCATAATAAATAATCAAGTTTCAACACAAATCAAGAAGTCTAGTTTTCAAGTTAAACACATAAAATTTCATATCCAGACAAACACCACATTAAGCAGTCTAGTTTTCAAGCTAAACACATAACTTTCATAACAAGACAGAATCCACATTAAAAAGTCCAATTTCCAAGATAAAAACATAAAATTTTAAAAGCAGAAACACATCACATTAAACAGTCTCGTTTTCATAGTAAAACACATAAATTTCATTGAAGAAATTTGCAGAACAGTCACAAAGTACAAAAAAACAACAAAAAAGGACTATCACCTCGCTTATTTAACCACCTCCTATGAATTTAGACATATTCATTGTTTTCAGATCTGTAGAATACAAAGCAGTACATGAAAAACAGCACAAAACAACAGAATCATGAAAACATTAAGCTAAAAATAGTTGGATTAATACCTGAATCTCTGATTTTGGCACGACGGCGTGAAGGAGGAGGAGGTGAGCTCCGGTTCGGAGACGGTGAAGAAGGAGCTGAAGAAGCCGGAGAGTTCGGAGACGGCCGTGGGGGAAGTACGCCGCCGAGCTTCGGGATTCGACCGGGAATGGAATCCGGGTCTGACTGGGGACGTTCGACACAGCGGAGGAGGCGGCGCTGGCTTACGACCAGGCGGCATTCTCGATGCTGGGAGCCATGCCGATTGGATTGCGCAGATTGGGAACGACGATTGAAAGAGGGTTTGGGGATGGGAAATTGGGAACGGCGAATGATTTCAGAAGGTTTTGTAAAATAAAAAAATAGAAATAAGATATATATATTTATGGAGGAGGGTGTGTGATGCAATTTCCCTATATTGCTAAAAAGGATCCGCGTAAAAATTATTTGCTAAACAGGAGCCGCTTCCTATTTTAATTGCAGAAATAGGCCGTCTATATTATTGCTATAATATAGACAGTTTATTTCAAGACTAATATATAAAATTGAATTATCAAAAATAATGAACCAAATTTTTTTTTACAAAACTGGATTTGGAAAGTGCAAGTTTTGCAAAATCTAGTCCAACCAAATGTACAATGATTTTTGGTTTTGCAAGACTTAGAGAGAAATAACTGAAAAGTGCCATAATGATTTACCGGTGTGATCTTTTAGCTTTAACCCCTGGTTCATGTATCCG
The DNA here is from genome assembly GCA_948330725.1 of Sherardia arvensis. Lineage (NCBI taxonomy): Eukaryota > Viridiplantae > Streptophyta > Magnoliopsida > Gentianales > Rubiaceae > Sherardia > Sherardia arvensis. Next base: position 35,165,991 of record OX415236.1, read on the forward strand.
GAAACAAACTGAAAATCAAAGTTCTCAAAATTATGCTTTGTATGACGGATATATCAAAAACAAATCCAAGTGTGCCAATCAATAAAACTTTTGTGTAGTTTCACACATGCTCATCCGAAATAATATGCTCGTTTCACTTTAAAGCTTATTGGATTTGCTCATACCTTGCATGAGTTTTAATACATGTTCCACTTCATTTGCAAATTAGTTTCAACCATAATGCTCAGTCTTGTGCTCCAGGTGAAAATGTACAACTACTTCCCATGACATATTATATTATACAGAAGTGCATTATCAAAGTGATTGTAAATATGGTTTCTATTTGATTCTTGTAGTTTTGCAGCTGTCTAGGAACATTTCTCGGTGCTTGAATGTTTGTTTCAACGTTAATTTTGGGATTGTTTAAAGATGAACGCATGTTTACATTTCTTTCTACAGGTTGATTATCCACCATACATCATCTATGAGACAACATACATGTCAGCTTGAAAGAGGTATCAAACTCTGTCAACTAATTAAATGGTTGAGTCCTTATATTTTATCCTAATTAATCTTTTATTGCTACTTAAATAAATATTAGTGAGATACTCGTGCCCATGCACGAATATATAAAAAATTAATATTGTATACATATTAAACAATATTTTTATTAATCAACATATATGCAAACGGGTTTCAAATTTTGAAAGATAGACTAAATTCTTGACAGTGTAATTATTATCATTTTACTCTAGGTTTAATCATTGATAAACTTAAGTAAAAAAAAAAGAGAATTCACATAGTAAAAGGCTCCTCATTTCATCTCACCAAATCAAACCACAGTAGTATTTTTGTACATGGCAGCATAAAAAAACAACTCATACAATTTTCCTCCTTCCTATTCAACACTCATCACAAAACTGTGAAACATCCGAATCAATGTTTTTATTTATCTCCATTCTCTCGTTCTTCGAGAAATCATTACTATGGTCTATTCACCTTATACACAAATCACGGAAACTCCAGACCCTTCATATATACATTCCTGGTGCAGATATTCATAACCCTGCTGGTTTTCGTTGTGATTGATCCTCTTCGGCACAAAAAAGGCAGGGGATTCCAAACTGGCCCCTCGTCGACATGTTGCCTTCTCTGGTTCTCAGCCTCCCAGGGGAAATGGTTTACAAATCTCAACCGTGCTGCCACACCTGACCCAGAACCTTGAGTACCTGCTCATAACATTCACAAACTTCCCAAAAGGAGGTCACTTCAGAAATACTGTTAAGGTTTTATTGGGAGATGGGATTTTCAACACGAACGATGAGATTTGGCTTGGCAAGAGGTTGAGGAAAACCACCAGCTTTGAGTTTCATTCAGACAAGTTCAAGAAGCTCACTACAAACTTGCTGTTCGAGACCTTCCAATAGTCAAAACTTAGTTACTTGATACAAAATATGATTCCCTCAGTCTGATGTTTTTAGTGACTAACTCAATAACAGGCTTATTATTTATACCATGTTGATGTTTCAATATCATTTTGAACCTAGGTGCTAAACATGAAACCACCTGATTGGTCCCAGAAAAAAATTCAAGCAGATGGCTTTACACTAATTATTATCTGATGCAATATAATGGTAAACTTCTTAGATTACTCTGACCAACTAACACACTAATAGAAGTTGTAACATACCAATGTCTCCATTCCAAGTAAGTTGAAGTCATTTTCCATCATGCCTTCATCTTCAAGTAGTATAACATCCCCTACCTGCAATAGGTTGAATTGAAAATGAGGTGAAAGAACACTGCTTTACATACAGCAGACTAATATACTCCAAAAGCAATCAACCATTTTCCAGTGTTACAATGAAATAAGAAATACAGGCTGCAGAATACACCAGAGACCAACAAATAGAATGTAAAATAGGTGGAATTTGAAAGACACCTTGACAACATCATCAAGAAAGAATATGTCGATTTCAAGGAAAGTAAACTGGGTCTGACTTCTACAACCAAGACAGCCCATTGGAAATGCAAAAACACTGGTGTTAAACAAAGTAGATAGCAACAATTAGGCAAGTAATATGCATGAAGAATCAAAAAGAGTACTCACAGAGGGGATATGGACCCAGAGCTGGGAGACAAAGCCTAGGGAGAGGGCAGATTGAATGGTGATATCCTGCTTAGCTACCATGGTAGACTTCTTCATTAGCTGTCTCCTGTTCTTTCAAAAAACATCAAAACAAACCTGATTCGACAATTGCAAACATAGAATCTGATTGATCAGAGTGTGATTGAAAGACCATTGTTGCTTGCCAATCCAACATATTCAGATATGAATATTCGCATAATCTAGAGTCCTCTCTGGATTCTGCAAAATCATGAACAAATTCAGAAAACAAATTAATTACTTGAGGGGGTGGAGGACCCAGAGAGGAAATTCGATGCCTTGTTGAACTGCTCATGGAGTGAGGAGTTGATCTGTTTTCCCAATCAAGTGAGCAATTTAAGGAGTCGAAAGAAAAAGAAAAACTGACAGAAATAATCACTCCATGAATGATGAAACGGCTGAATTGATGGAGGTGAAGAGGAAGAGAAGGGGAAAATTATGGCCATAAGGGGGGAGAGGAACTCAACGAACGATGAAACGGAGATGCAGAACTGAACTCAATATACTCTCAACTAGTATAATACTCGTGCACGTGCACGAATATTTATTTTAAAATTATTATATATTAGTTTAGCAAATAAATTAATTATTCATCAATAGTAATATATTTACGAATTTTATAGTATTTGGAAAATTATTCAAATTTTGGCGATTTAATTATGAAATATCTACTAAATAATATCAGAGTTTTAGAAAATATGACTTTTTTAATAATATTGTAGTACATTATAGTAATTTTTTTGTTGTTCGATAATATTTTTATAAAATAAATACTAATATTTAAACCGTGCTTAAATGTTTTATTAATAATATTCTTTTCAATTGAAGAACGAAAGTCGACCATAATTAAATTGAAATTTGATAATAATTGATCTTATAACTTTTGCGATTTTTATTACGAATATCCATCTCTCTTAAAAATATCTCATATTGTTCAATGAGTAACCTTAATAATTCATAAAAACCCACGCTAACTCTTCATATCCTTACTTTAACTATCATTAATTAAATATTATAAGTTATTATCAAAAGAAACATATATTAGAATTTACTATTACCCGTGTCTCACCCAAATCAGCACAGTTGACTTTTCACACTATCCAACACACATCTTTGACCAACCATATCTTTATTTCCTTATATTATCGAAAAATAAATATTTGATATTTGAATACTCTATGTTGTAATTAATCTAACGATACCAAATATGATAATATTCATGATTATATATCTATTTAAATAAGCGGTCAAAGTTTAAAAGTAAATAGTGTCAAAAAGTCAGAGTGCACATTAGATTGAGACGGAGGAAGTATATTAAAGGTGAAATCAATGTGTGCATTAATAATGTTCTTAAACGTCATGAAAATGTATTTATTTTAGTGACATCTCTTTGCATTCGGCTTATCATGTACCCCGTGATGCAACGATCCAAACCGGAGGGTCTATATTTTATTATAACTATAACTGATACAAAACTGATGCTAGATCATCACTTTGATAAGTACATTTCTTTGCAGCAAATTGCAACAAAAGATATCAGGTTGCAAGTACATTACCACAAATCAATTTCTTATTTATCTTAGTAGGAATGTCTAAAAAAAAGATACATAATTCAAAACAATGGTAATATCATAGTCATCATGTAGTAGTGTACCAGGTTTCAACCTCTACGGCAAACATCTCCATCACACTTCAGTCCCTCTTTCTTTGCAATCTCCTCATTTTCAGGTTAAATCTCCTCGACTCGCTCTTTAGTGAACGGATAGGCGCGGGCACCATACTTCTCTACAACGTCCCGAGCCTTAGATGAGACTGTCTTTCCATCAGCACCAAGTGCAACCAACGTTGGAATGGTAATGACCTTAAAGTATCGCGACAGTGCCTGTTTCCTTTCATCGCCAAAGGGGAGTGCAAGCCAAAGCATTGTGGAGTAATACTCATTGAAGGAGCTTAGCCATCACTTGGGATATAGACAACTTCAAATGTTTCAACCTTAGATTTAATCTCATGTTTCCACGAGTTTTGGCCTGAATTCATGACACGGAGGGCACCATCTAACATCTTTGAATCTATACCATGAATACATATCAGGTGTTTCATGTCAAACAATAAAGATAACATTTTTGAAGTTTACACTCATTCCAATCAATAAACTCCATTTCCCATGCAATTGCAAACAGCGCAAAACTGCTGATATCATATAAAATCAATATGAAGCCTTAACTGAAACACAACCTAAATGAGGAAAAATACTTGAAACATCTAGAGAACAGGTGGAATAAAAGCCTCGACAAAACAGCACAAAACATCAGAAGCTTATGGAGATTTTTATATTTACAAATTTGAAAAGTTTCATTCAGGAATTCAAAGTAATACCTGAAGTTCATGCTCCTGAGCTTATTCTTGAGCTTATGCAACAAAACTTATAATTTCAAATCAACAATTTCAGTGAGTCTCTGGTTGATATCGAGCTCCTTTGCATATGACAATTTAAAAACCTCAGCAAAATCATTCACTCTACCTAGCTGGCATATATTCGCACTTAGATTTGTCATGGTGAAAAGTGTAGGATGAGCATGTTTCTGAGGCATTTCCAGCACTACAACAGTTAAAGAAGGATGAAGTCATTATTAATAAACGAAGAAGGAGATCCATATTTCGGACGGAAGCTTACCATAGTGGACCTAGAGGAAGCCATAGAACTTCCCATCTAAACTTAAAGCTCTCAAGGCGATCAGAGCTATTGAAGATGCTGAGAGAAAGCAAATGAGAAAGGGTGAAACCCATGTACTGCACAAAAAACAATATCATGTGAACCCCATGTGTTTTCTGGCTGTGTTAGTAACATGTTTCTAAAAATAAACATCAAATTATCAAAAAATGAATAAAATTTAAACGACGGGAAGTTCATGATGGCAATCAATTTTAAGCATAGCCACAAACCGCGACGGGAAGTTCCATATAACAGCAATTTCACACCTTCTAGAAGCTAGATTGTTAGTGATTCACACATTCTGAGTAACTAAGCCATTTTATGCTAGCAATATCGTTTTGATATGAGTTGAACCAAGTGAGTAACCTGAGTTGATATGGTTTTAATAAAGAGCTAGAATCCTGGATAGATCCAATAATCCAAACCCCCGCCTTGTAGATTAATACGTCATGATGTGCGGAACAAATGTTTTGAATGCCAAGGCTGCAGAACCTGTCAGCATAAAGGTAGCAATAAGATAAAGCACCAAAGAGGCAATTTTGACCAGTAGAAAACAGTTAAGACAATCCATTTCAGTTTATGTACAACAACTGGAAAGATTAGTAGAATCAATTCAAAATCAAATAAACAGGTTGAGAGCTTTGAATTCATTGAGGACTTTTATTGAACACCTCATGTGCCATAATGTTAGTCATATATTTCTTCAAATATATATTTAAACTAACCAATAATGTATGATCTTGAAGCAAAATTGTTCAAAATACACTAAACTACAGCATATCTATATCAACTTTCATCCAATTCAGTAATATTAGAAATAATAGAAAAGAAAGGGGAGAAGGCACATGCCTGAAATCGACAAATCCACCGTGACCATGCATCTCTGCCTGTTTACTGTCACGGTCGTTGCCAAATTTTCAGCACCAATTCACTGACCATCATGGTATCGCCCCTCACTGTCGATCATTACCACAAGCCAGAACCAACAACGCGAGGTCGAATGCCCTGCGGCTTGCGCAACGGCGTGGCGTGCTAAGGGATTGCTTTTGGCCGGAGAATTTCGATTTACTCCACCGCCTCCTATCGCCCGTAATACCGGATCTCCTCCGCGATTTTGATCCCCAAATCCATCGAATCCAGCGCTCCGATGATCTTCAAAATCGCCCCGCACGAGAAATCTATTATAAAACTGGTGAAACTTTGGAAACGGCACGATTAATATAGGTAGTGAAGAAAATTGAATTATAAAACGGATGAAGGCTCTACGTTTCCAATAATGAGAAAAGGGAGAGGAATATAAAAAAGAAAAGAAAAAAAGGATAGCGAATATCTTCTTGAGCTGCAGCTGATGTGTAAATATCATGTAGTTTTAAAAATAATTCAAAATTTTGAAAAAATTCTAAATCATTCTCTTTTAAATATAGTATAGATTGTTGTACAAGACTAATCAAAGGAATAAAACAAAAGGAAAAGAAAAAGAAAATCCACGTGTTAATTTGTTAGAGCCTTCCAAAAATAATTCAAAATTCTAAGAAATTTTGATGGAATACGTTTTGGGAGAAAGCGGATTAAAAGAATCTGCAACGCGCAATGAGCATGAGGTTGTTACTCATCAGCTAATTCACTTATTCTGTACATACATTATGATTTTTTTGTATATCTCATGTGAAGAGTCCAACAAATTCGGTCTTTATGGTAAACTATTTTGTAGAATGCCACGATATTTAAACACTGAAAGTTTAAACACTTGTTCCGGAATCAGAAACCGAATCACAGTCATTGTGTTCTAGTACAACTCAAACGAGATCAATTCGAAATATTCAGTTGCGATTTGATTATATTAGAATCAGAATATGAATATAAAGACGAGTTGTATTTTCAATAGGATTAGTCTTATTCGGTAGAAATCAAGGAAAGTGAATGTTTCCTACAGACTAGTTATAGAAGTGCAGTATAGCATGAAGATTAAATCCATCCGTGTACTACAAGAAAATTGACGCAGCCTAGAGCTATAAAAAGAGACGCAAGCCGAGAGAAGGATTATTGATCTCCGTAGAAAGTATTCTGCACTCAGAATAGCTTGTCATCATAGCAGCTTGAGTCAATCAACAACGAGCCTTCGTTCATCATCGGAGTCTAGAATCTGCAACCTTGAAACCTCGAGAGAGGTGGTCATCAGAAAGTTGAGTGAGGAGCTAGACCTAGTCAAGTGAGAAGCTTGACATTGACTGGAAAGTGAGGGGTGCTCACGAATTCACAATAGAGATAAGTCATAGATAGGTAAAAGTGAGGAGCTTTTTATTTCATAGTGATTATGCAGTGAATAATTTTCAGACAAGGCAAAGCCTCGCAGACGTGTGCTACACCGAACTGCGTTAACAATTCTGGTGTTCTTTACTTTCATGTTTAAACTTACTTGCATGTTTAAACATACTTATTGCAGTAAGTAGTATTAGAACTAAATAATTGTGATCAATAAAATTTCAATTGGTATCATAGAAAGACAACAGTACAAGAGCTCCAAAATTTGGACTGGGATATCAACCCTCATACTCTCAAAGAAGACAACGTGAGAAGATAATGCCACATAAATGTGGAGTTATCTACAACTACTGTGGCAGACAAGGGCATTATCAGAGACAATGCTTTCGTCTTCTCTGAGATCTAATCAAAGGTAGGAAAACCAGAGCATGTTATAACATGGTTCACCCCAGGTCAGAAACATACACTCATAAGGTATGGATTCCTAAAATCACTGTGTGCTATGCTGTTCATACTTGTTTTAGTTCGTATTCTAGAGATACGTGGTACTTTGATAGTGAATGTTCAAGGCATATGATAGGATCATCTAAATTGTTGAGAAATATTGTTCCCAGGACTGGAATAGTGATATTTGGAGATGGAAAGAAATGCAGAATTCTTGGAAAATGAGAATTACAGATCAAGAATTTTCCAGTATTTCATTATGTGCTACTTGTGATGGTTTAAAAGCAAATTTGTTGAGCATCAGTCACTAATGTGATAACCAGTTGAACGTACAGTTTGATGATAAAGTATGCACAGCTGTTATGGAATATAGTAAAGATATCTAATTATGGACATTCGGTCCATTCTTGTGTAGGAAGTAATCCTTTTTCTATACCGCATCGGTTATTGACAACTTAGATGCTGGTGTCTAGGACAATAAATATTGAAATCATCCTCCTGTAATAATTGCCTTTGATAATATATTTGAAGTGCCTGTTATATATATTATTATTTATTTTACATGGTATCACAGCTTCGATCCTAAAACCCTAAATTATTTAAACCTGTTTCTACCCCCGCCGCTAGGTCACTTCACCGCCGCAGTTGTACAAGAGGACATTCTATCTATAACTTTGATTCCATTGTCGAATTTTTTTCCGACCTTATGAATAATCAAAATCTTAATAACGATGTTCAGATTGAGGATGTCGGTCACAACGATGCTGAGATAAATGTAATTTCCGTCGCTCATGTTGCTCCAGCCGCCTTTCTACTAGTAGCCGGAGCTAAACCGTTCTCCGGTGTTGCACCAGCCGTCCCCCCGTTCATCCTGCAGCTAATGCTAATGCCCTTGTTGCCGTTCCCGCTCTGGGCATGCATGCTTTTGATCCTGCTATTTTCAATGCAGCCGTCCAAGTCGCTACTGCTGCTGCCACTCATCTTTACCAACAACCTGTTGATGGTACTAATCCTCAGCTTAGGCTGAATAACCCATATTATGTTCATCCGTCCGATCATACTGGGCTTACAGTTTCCCCAGTGATCTTGAATGGTGATAATTATCATAATTGTTGGAACCTACTAATTATTTTTTGTTGCTGATATTATTACAATTGCAACTCTTGGAGCTTATGAAGTGGATCTACACTATACTCTTTTTCTCACTGAGTTTTTTAATGAGGTGGTGTGCTCTTTCTGACAGATATTTCATGATCTTTTTTCGCAAGTTGGGCATTCTTGATCATCTTGCTCTAACTTGAGGGAGGGTGTTAAGGAATATATTAGAGATATCTAATTATGGACATTCGGTCCATTCTTGTGTAGGAAGTAATCCTTTTTCTATACTGCATCGGTTATTGAGAACCTAGATGCTGGTGTCTAGGACTATAAATATTGAAATCATCCTCCTGTAATAATTTCCTTTGATAATATATTTGAAGTGCCTATTGTATATATTATTATTTATTTTATAACAGTCAGTAAGGAAGGAAAAGGTGTATTGATTAGATCAAGGTCAACAGACAACTGTTATGTTTTTAATGAAAAAGTGAACTATCAGAGAATTAGGCTAGATGATGAAGATGAGCTACCAGTGGTTTCTGGAAATAATGTTCTTGTATCTGGTGGTGTAACATCCTCTGGTGAACCGATGACTACAAATATAACATTCCCTCCTGAGGCAGAAACTCAAATGTCTACAAAAGCTATGCAGGAGGAACTTGAGCACGTATTTGCAATGTCTTGTGTCAAGCAGTTCACTTTGTATAAGATGGATGCCAAGAGTGTTTTCTTAAATGGCCATGTTAATGAGGAGGTTTATTTTTAGCAACCGAAGAGGTTTGGGGATCCATCTTTTTCAGACCTTGTTTATCGTCCTAGAAGGCGTTGTACGGTCTTAAACAAGCTCCCAGGGCTTGGTATGAGCGTCTTACTCAAATTCTGTTGCAGAAAGGATATAGATGAGGGGGAGTAGACCGCACTTTGATTGTGTTTAAACATGGTGATCATTTGCCTCTGGTTGAGATTATGAATGGAGAATTTGAGATGAATTTGGTTGGTAAACTCACTTATTTTCTGGATTGCAAGCTAAGCAGAAGAAGGATATAATCTTTCTAAATCAAACCAAGTCAGCGTACTCTGGAACCTTTGAGACACTGAGACAACACTTAGGTGTTTATCGGATCTGAGGTATTTCAACTGACCTCATCTTGTTGTAAATTAAATTTTACTGCTTTCTGTCGTTTATTTTTGAAAAAGAAAATTACAAAAAGAGGTTGAAGTTGTGGAGCTAAGGTATTAATGGATGTTTAAACTGAGGATGGCTGTGTTTAGACATGGAGTTGGTCTTGATTAGAAAGACGGATGAGATATTGGGCCGAAATTATGTAGGTCTATTGGGATGAAACCTTCGGGCCGGAAGATGGTGATACTTGGACTCATATTTATTTTATGAGAGTCAGTTTGTTAGTTCTGGATATTTGAAGGACGGAATTGCTTTATTTGGTATTACCTTTTTGGGGTCATATTTGAATAAATCAAAGACTCTTTTATAAGTGGGAAAAATGCCGGCTTTCTATTTTCCAAACTACAAGTTGTGTATTTTAGGCGCTCAAAACCTCTGTGACGTTCCGTTGTCCCATTCAAGAATCTGTGAATCGTGTTTGATTGGAAGGTGTTACAGTCGTGATGTGCGTCCTTATGATCCATCCTGATGATGAGATGGGATGAACCTGCTATGAATCAAGAACTCTTAGTCAGGGCGGGGCGGCTAGTTGTCGTTCCCGCTCCGATGCTAAAGTCAGTAGACTGTTCGGAGAGTGGGAATGTGTTTGGCTGTGTTTAGTCAACTTACCTCTCTCTGGTATGATAGAGAGATACATATAGTGTTGAAAAGCTGACCTTGGTCACATCAGACCACGCCGTTAGGTGGTCTGGGAAGATTCTCCTGCCAGGGTTGGTAAAGCTGCTATCTGCTGTCTGGTCTGGTCCGATCATCATGCAGGATGAGGGGTCGGGATGAGCCATACAGGATGGTGAGATGCCTGACCCTAACAAGTCCCCCCAAGTCCGAGCTCGAGATGACGGTTCGAGCGTGGGGCTGTAACTGGGCTGTTGGAATCCGCGCGATAGTGGGCTTTCTGACTTAACTGCATGTCTGCCACGTGTCGTCACTTTTCCTCGGGGATGCGGATGGTTTATCCTTAGTAACTGTGCAACTTTTTGGCAACTGCCATTTATTGCTTTAACTGCTCGCATAACTCCCCCCTTTTCGATTCAAATTTGAAACTGCACTTCATTTTATCTTTTTCCTTCTGCCACACACTTGCTCTCTCCCTCCTCAGGTATTCTGTGCTTATCATTTAGTTTCCTCCTTTTGTGCTTTCTCGCTAGTCCCTTTGTCGTGTTTCTCCGATTTCAGGCATGGCGGATGTCCCTGTTTCCGGCGCGTTCTGCCAGATCACCGACGACGAAGTTGCTGAGTTCATTCAGATCTGTCGGGATACTGAAGGCCTTCAGATTGCTGATATGGCGAAGTCCATTGTCCGGCCTAAGTCTAGCGACACCATCAACGCTGCTCCGGCGGGCAAGGTTCCCGTTTATTACAAGCACTTGACCCGCTGCAGCGTCAGGTTCCCTCTTAATCCTTTTTATCAATCTATCATGTGTTATTTCGACATGACTCTGGGCTCGATGACGCCGAATGCTATGTGAAATATGATTGGTTTTGAGACCCTGTGTGGCGCTCGTGGGGTTGTCCCCTCCGTTACCCTGTTCAGAGTGTTCTTCTACACTGGGGCCATATCAAAATTCGCCCCAAAGCTGACCTGCACATCTTGACCGGCATGCCTAAGACGAGGGACTGGAAAGTGAAATTCATGTTTATTGATGAAGACGTGGTGTATGGTCCCGCCGCCTCTCGCCCAAATCAGGCCGTGGGTGATCCTGACACTCGTGGCCGTGCTCCGGATAGCGTGTCTCAGAACCGCTTGGCTGCCGCCATCAAGGCTCTGAAAGAAAGGCCGGAGAAATGGGATGTTTTGAACCTGGATGAGAGGCTGCGGGATTCCGGCCTGCCTCACCATCGTGTGTTTCCCGCCATCCGGGATGACGATACTGTTGATCCGGATGGTGGTAATGCCGTGTGGGATGTTGAACCTGTCCGACAAGATGCTGAAAACTTTAGCCCGCCCCCTGAGCTGGCTATCGCGAAACTTGGGCAAACTGACAAAGACATGTAGCTAGGCTTGACCCTCCTTGTTCATTTTTCATATGCATCATTATACTCTTTTATTGTTTTTGCATCAACTGTACTTGTTTCTTGACGCATGACTACTGCAGCCATGGCTCATCGTCGTCCAACCATTGATGTGTCCAAGTTCAACCGCCCTTCTCAACGTAGGAAGTTGGATGACTTTCAGGCCGTGGGTGATCCTGACACTCGTGGCCGTGCTCCAGATAGCGTGTCTCAGAACCGCTTGGCTGCCGCCATCAAGGCTCTGAAAGAAAGGCCGGAGAAATGGGATGTTTTGAACCTGGATGAGAGGCTGCGGGATTCCGGCCTGCCTCACCATCGTGTGTTTCCCGCCATCCGGGATGACGATACTGTTGATCCGGATGGTGGTAATGCCGTATGGGATGTTGAACCTGTCCGACAAGATGCTGAAAACTTTAGCCCGCCCCCTGAGCTGGCTGTCGCAAAACTTGGGCAAACCGACAAAGACATGTAGCTAGGCTTGACCCTCCTTGTTCATTTTTCATATGCATCATTATACTCTTTTATTGTTTTTGCATCAACTGTACTTGTTTCTTGACGCATGACTACTGCAGCCATGGCTCATCGTCGTCCAACCATTGATGTGTCCAAGTTCAACCGCCCTTCTCAACGTAGGAAGTTGGATGACAGCAACGGCCCCAATCAGTCCAACCAGTCGCATGGTCAGTCTTTCCAGACTAGCCAGGATGGCAATGCCGATGGTTCCTCCGCCCTGTATCAGGATAGCGGATCGTCGAGAGGAATGATGAAGCCTGACCAGCTATTCCAGATGAGGATCGGTGGTCGTGATGCGCTCGGGGGTTGCGAGAATGCCTTAACCCGGCCCCAAGTGTCCGGTCAGTCGAAAGGTGGGCCTAACGTCATTCAACCGGTCGTGACTGGCCAACAGCATGGTGGGAGAGCTCCTCCCCACATTGGTGGTTTTCAGACTGATAAGGGTAAACCCAACGCTTCCACCGTCTTCTTGAACTCGCCTGTTGGTCAGTTGGAGTACCTCAAAGAGGTGATGCCTATTGACTATTTCAAGGCCTGGGTGAAGAATCCGGCGCTGAATCTTCATGGGGTCAAGACTGCCACGGATAATCTAATCTCATCCGTCTTTGATGTGAGTCTTATCTGGTTGTCACTCTTTGGTGCTTTGTTATCTCCTTTAACTTTCTTATCTTTTTTCTGTAATGTTAAGGTGCTTGTTCATCTCTCGCTGTCCTCTCTGACTTCAGCGCTTTGTGCTTGGCACGTGAGGCTGAGCAGAAAGTGCATCATGCCACCCTTATCGAGCTTGGAGATGTGAAGAGACAGCTGGCTATCGCCGATGCTGAGATAACCAAACTTCAATCTGATGCTAAGGCAAATGCTGACCCCGAGTGGGCGCTTGACGACTGGATGAAGTCTGAACAGGCGCTGAAGAGACAACTGGAACCATTAATTCAGTCTTTCCTTTCTTCTTTCCTGCTTGCTTTCTTTCTGGACAATTTCTTTTGGTTTGTAATAACCCGTAAGGGGACAAATTCGCACTCTTTGCTTCTGCACTTCTATGAAACTTTTGCATTTGCATTATGGATTATTGCCTTAGTGCTTTACCTGTTTGGCTCATGCCTTCGTTGTACCTTGTCATTCTGCTCACCTACGTTCATGATGAGAACTCATCATCCGTCTTCGTGAACTATTAAGGTGACATGGCGAGTTAATCGTGCGCGACTTGATGCCATGTTTTAAGCTATCTGCTGACTTGGAGGTCGCTAAACTCTATCCAAGCCACCAAGGTATGGGGGCGTCGCCCCATCTTTGGTTTTTTTTCTTCAAAGCCACAGCTGCTAAGCCATGGACTTTGTTAATCGGTCCGTGCCCGACATGGGTTTTCATTGAAGAAAAATCTCACCTTTTCTCCAACCCGGTAGCTATCCGAATTTGGAGAGGATATGGTTTGCTCTGTTTGCTTGTCCGCATTTGAACGAAACCACGCCTACGTTCAGTACTCGAGAAGGGCGGCTAAGCCTCAGTCTCGGTCTGGCGGTTACGATCATGATCATGTCATCCGACTTGCCCATTGGTGTGGGGGTGCACTTAACTACATCTTTGCCTCTCTAGAGATATTTCTGGCACATTTGGCAAAGATGCATCTCTGATGCTTCACAACCTAAGTATGAAATGTGTCGTGTGTTCTTATGCCTTCTCCGGTTAACCGGAGCGGTGGCCTGAACTGCCACCCTTAATGTCCATAATCACTAATTCCGATCACGTCGTTCGACTTTCGAAAAGAGGTATAAATGAGCAAACAAGAGATGATGTGTTCTTGAACTTGACACTTGAAATACATTGAAAGAGGAGAGTACAAAAGATACAATTTTGCGCGGGAAAACTAGATATCCTCAAGATCGCATCCCTCAAGAGGGCAAAAGTCGCGATCTGTTCAGGAATCTATTTTCCAAAAGCATATTATATACAGACTAATTGGTACCTTTCTCGTGGTCCTGACGCTGCTCAGCCGTAGTAACGGCGGAGGTTCTCCATGTTCCACGTCCTTGGGACTGCTTCGCCCGACATGGTCTGCAGCCTGTATGCGCCGTTCCCCAGCACTTCTGCGACCACATACGGTCCTTCCCACGTGACATCCAGCTTTTTTCGGCCTTCAACCCGGCTGGCTTCATTCTTTCGGAGGGCCAATTCGCCTTGCTTGAGGTTCCTTATGCGGACCCTCGCGTTGTAGTGCTGTTCCACGTATGACTTGTAGACCGCCTCCTTGATCGTGGCCTGCTCTCTGGCTCTCTCCAGGTCCTCCAGGCTTTCCCTCAAACGCTGCTCATTGCCTGCTTCAGAATCCGGGATGGCGGATCGTGGCGACGGGATGATGAGCTCAGGCGGGATGATGGCCTCACTGCCGAAACAGAGAAAGTAAGGTGATTCACCTGTTGCAGTTCGCGGCGTTGTCTAGTATGCCTAGAGCACCGATGGAAGCTCGTCCACCCAGTTCCCTTTTGCGCCATCTAGCCTCTTTTTTAGCCCTTGGACAATTGTTCCGTTGGTCCGCTCAGTGAGACCGTTGGCTTGCGGATGGGCTACTGACGTGAAACTTTGCTCGATGCCCATCTGGTTGCACCAGTCTTTGAAAACTCCTCCTTCAAACTGGCGCCCGTTGTCGCTAATGATTGTCCTAGGCAGGCCGAATCTGCAGACAATGTTTCTCCACACGAAACTGGTCATCCTCTTAACCGTGATGGTTGCCAAAGGCTCCACCTCGACCCACTTGGTGAAGTAGTCGACGGCCACCACCAAGAATCTTCTTTTGCCACTGGCTTGGGGGAAAGGACCGACTATGTCGATGCCCCACTTCGCGAATGGCCATGGGCCTGTGATACTCTTCATGGGCTATCCGGGTTGGGATGACACACGGTCATGTACCTGGCACTGATGGCACGTCTTGACAACATGGTCGGCATCGACCCTCATGTTGGGCTAGTAATAACCTGCTCGCGTCGCCCTCAGTGCAAGTGTTCGGGCTCCTTGATGGCTGCCACCGCTTCTCTCGTGGAGTTCTCTTAAGATCCTTTCCGCTTGCTTGGGTGTTAAACAGCGTAACCACGGCTGCAAGTATGCCCTCTTGTATACCACCCCATTCTTGAGGGCAAAATTCAGTGCTTCTCTCTAAAGCTCTCGCCTCCTTCTGGTCGGATGGTAATGCTCCACTGAGCAGATAATCCCGCATCGGTGTCAACCAACATGGCGGTTCAGCCTCGATGACGGCGACCGTCATACCGTCTGTTGATCTGGTCGGCAGTGTTTCCACCAGGACTCCTTTGGACAAATGGCTACTTACTGTGGAGGCCAGTTTGCTGAGGGCATCTGCTCTCGGATCTGGGGACTCGGGTCACCTCAAATCCTTCGAACTGCGTGGCCAAACTCTTCAACTTTGCCAAGTATTTCTGCATGGATGGCTCCTTGGCTACGTACGACCCGTTGAACTGGTTTGCCACCAGGGCCGAGTCCCCATATGCGTCCAGCTTGGTCGCTCCCAACGCTTTCGCTATCTCCATGCCTGCAATCAATGCTTCATATTCAGCTTCATTGTTCATGGCTGGGAACTGGAATCTCAACGCATACATCGTCTCCATGCCATCGGGGTCCGTTACTATCAACCCGGCTCCCGATCCTTCCACACTGGATGCGCCATCCACTTGCAGCTTCCACCATCCGTCCTGTCAACGCGTCGTGGCTTTTTGTCGGCTGGCTCGCTTGGCGCATTGATGGTGACCTCATCTCCTGCCTCGATCCTGGATGGCAACTCTGCCAGGAAATCGGCCATTATTTGCCCTTTGATAGCTTTTCTTGGGGCGAACTCGATGTCGTGCTCGCCTAGCTCTACTGCCCACTTGGCCAACCTTCCCGACATTTCTGGCCTCGTCAAAATTGCTTTAAGTGGCTCGTTTGTCAGAACCACGATGGGGTGTGCTTGGAAGTATGACCTGAGGCGTCTTGCCGCATGGAATAGTGCCATGGCCAACTTCTCCTGGGCACTATATCTCAACTCGGCCCCCTGCAGCGTTCGGCTGACATAATAGACCGGACGTTGGATCTTGCTCACCTCCCTGACCAGTGCTCCACTGACAACTTCTATCCCGGCAGCAAGGTACAAGTATAGCGTCTCACCTTGTTCAGGTGGGGACATAGCTGGGAGGTCCTTTAAGTGATCTTTCAACTTGAAGAACGCTTCATCCTTGGCTTGGCCCCATTGGATTGCTCCTTTCGGCCCGATGCTGCCTTTGAGGATCCTCAGGAATGGGAGTGACTTCTCCGCGGCTCGGGATAAGAATCTATTCATAGCCGCCAGTTTCCCATTCAGACTCTGCACCTCCTTGACATTCCGAGGTGTCTTCATTTCCAAAACAGCCTGGAATTTCTTTGGGTTGACCTCCAAACCATTGTTGGACACCATGAGGCCCAAGAACTTCTCGGCTCCTACTCCAAATTGGCATTTGGCCAGGTTGAGCATCATGCCCGCCGCGTTCAGAGTCCTCAAGGTCTCATCCAGATCTTTCACCAACCCTTTGTATGATACGCTCTTGATGACCATGTCATCGACGTAAATTTCCATGTTGCGGCCGATCTGTGCTTTGAAAATCCGGTCTACCACCCTTTGGTAAGTGGCACCAGCATTTCGCAGGCCAAAGGGCATCATCCTGTATGCGAAAGCTCCTCGCTCCGTGATGAAAGCGGTTTTGTCGACGTCGTCATCCTTCATTGGGATTTGGTGATACCCCTTGTATGCATCCAGAAAAAATTTGATCGGGAAAGGTGCCAGCGCGTCCACCTTCTGGTCGATGATGGGCGTCGGGTAGCAATCTTTGGGACAAGCCCTGTTCAGCGCCTTGTAATCGATGCACATTCGCCAACTCCCATCTGAATTTTTGACTAGGACCGGGTTGGCTAACCATGTCGGATATGGCACTTCCCGCAGGATTCCTGCATTCACCAACTCGGTTACCTGTTTATTCACTGCTTCATTCCTTTCTGGGCACAGCGGTCGCCTCTTTTGCATGACTGGCGGGTGTGAAGGATCCACTTTGAGGGCGTGTTGGCCGAGTTCGGGTGACACTCCTGTCATGTCTGTCGCCCTCTATGCAAAGAACTTCTGATACTTGATCAGGACTTCCAGAACCTCCTGTCGACTTGCCTCGGGCAGGTCTGATCCCACTTGGACTCCTCTGCATCCGTCTTGGTCAAGGAACATGGTCATACAGGATGCCGATAAGGATTTGGGATCTGGGCACCCCGACCGAACCATGTGGACCGGGCACCGAGGTGGCGATTCGTCATCTGAGCGCTTGCGCTTCTTCAGCGCGATTCGATGGCACTCCCTTGCATTTTGCTGATCACCCCGGATAGTTGTTATCCCTCATTTGGTTGGGAACTTCAACAGAAGATGAAGGGTTGAGACAATACCTTTGAGCTGGGCTAGCGCTGGCCTTCCCAGTATTAGGTTGTATGGGCTATGAGCCTTGATCACGATGAACTCCATGTCCACCTCTTTCCTGGTTGGCCTCTCTCCGACACCAACTGGAAGTGTGATCGTTCCTTCTGGCCACACCGTCCTGTCAGCAAAATCCACCAGCGGCGTACTTGTCGGGACCAACTTGGCCTTGGTATTGTCATCCAACTTCTCGAAACAATGCCAATACATTTTTTCTGCTAAGCTGCCACCATCCACGTATGCCCGATGAACCATTTTATCCATGATTTGGACCGTGATGATGACCGCGTCACATCCAGCCGGGCGATCCGGGATGGGATCGTCAGCGCCGAATGTGATCAGCTCATCCTTACCCAGTCTCTTATTCGTTGGAGTGTGTTCTGGGGCTATCCTGCACCTAGCTTTTCTTTGTGAATCCGAGCTTCCTCCAGCATTCCCGCCTATGATTGTGAGTATATCATTGCTCGCGCGCCCAGCGGGCTCTCGTTCCGGTGATGACTCTTCTTCGTACTTGGCTCTTTTTTCATCTGGTCGCTCAGCACGAGCCACCTCCTTTCCTTTGCCACGTGCTCTGTTGGCTCCTTGACCCTGGCCACCATTCCTGTTGGCATATGTCACCTTGTTGTGGGCCTTGGCCGTGGCAGCGAATTGCTTCAATTGCCCTTTGCGCAAGCATGACTCGATGGCCTTCTTCAAGTGGATACAATCCTCTGTTTCATGGCCATGGTCGTCATGGTACTCACAAAACTTGTTCAAGTTTCGCTTGTTGAGGGGCATCTTCATGGCGCGCGGAGGCGGGATGATATCGCGGCTTGCCAAGAAAACTTCCCTGGGCGTCTTCGTCAACGGGGTGAAAATATTTTCTTGCGCGAATCGGGGGCCCAGCCTATCCTTAACCAACGACGTCTTCTCCGCTTTGGCCGGTTGACCATCCTGGATGAGCTTCAGCTTTGGCCAATAAGGTCGGGCCTCCTTCTGCATTGCCAGCTTCTTCTTCTTGGCATTCTCGTCGGCTCGGTGAAACATCTCCACCACCATATGCAACTCATCTAACATGTATACCGGACGGAGGGTGTGTTTTGAATCCAAAGCCTCGTGATCCAGACCTTGCATGAAAATTTCAATCAACCAACGCGGCTCGCCACGGTGCACCACCCTGTTGCTTTCCTCGACGAAGCGCTCATAATACTCCATCAAGCTCTCGCCGGATGACGCTCTGTGGCGTATCTTCATCAGGTCCTGCGTCGTATTGGTGAACTTCCTTTTCTGCATGAACCTGGTGAGGAAAAGTTCCTCGAGCTGCGCGAAGCTGGATATGCTCCCATTGTCCAGGTTGGCGAACCACACCCTTGCTGCCTCCTTGAGCGTGGTGGCAAATACTTTGCACCACACGGGCTCGGGCGTGGCGTACGTTGACATGTTAGTTGTGAACGTGTGCAGATGATCAGCTGGGTCTGACAAACCATCATATGTGCCCAGATTTGGCGGGATCCGGAGGCGGGGGTTGGCGACGAACTCCGTGACTTCCTCTGAGAAAGGGCTTTCTCTTTTTTGGCAATCTGGGGCCTCGTAAAACACCGATAGCCTCTGCTTGGCCGGCACTCTGGGCTTGACACTAGGCTTGTGGACATACGTCATGGCCCATTCCCCGGGTTGGGACCTAGGGTTGCCTTCTTTCGAGTTTTGATCCTCCCATTCCTCGTCTGAATCATCCAGGATCTCGTTCCCGTCTTCATCCAGCTCTGTGAGGATGGGAGCTTTGTGTTTTTCTCGGGTGGGCTCGTCAAAAAACTCAGTCGGTGTGACTGTTTTTGCCAAACCTTCGAGGCGCCGTGTTTTCGGCGGCGTGCTTCGCAGCTCCTGCAGTTGCTTGTTGATGGTAGCCTGTGACTCCAGGATCTGGCGGAGCACATCACCATCCTCAACTGTGAAGGATGGCGAAGCGCCCGGGTGCCGAGCCTGCTCAGGCGTCGCCGAGATCGGCGTTGTTGCCGGGTTTGAGGGAGTGAATGGGTTTCCACCCCCCTCATCGCCCAGAGCTGTGACCACCACCTCTGGATGAGGAGTGCTGTGTTCTTGTCCTTCTCTGCTCATTCGCAGTGCGTGGGCTGCGAAGATAATCGGTTATATCCCCACAGACAGCGCCAATGTTACAGTCGCGATGTGCGTCCTGATGATCCGTCCTGATGATGAGATGGGATGAACCTGCTATGAATCAAGAACTCTCAGTCAGGGCGGGGCGGCTAGTTGCCGTTCCCGCTCCGATGCTAAAGTCAGTAGACTGTTCGGAGAGTATGTGTTTGGTTGTTTTTAGTCAACTTACACTACTACAATTTTGCAGCATTTAAGGCGGTTGGTCCTTCACGTTTCAAGGCAGAAGACAAATGCCTTCTCTGGTATTGCCTTAAAACCTGATAAAGCTTTAAGGCGGTTCCTCTTCCGCCTTAAAATTTTCCTGTTTTAAGGCGTATCATCCGCCTTAGAAGTATGTCATTTCCGCCTTTATGATGTGTTGCGAGCTCGCAACAACTACTCAAATCAAAACCTAACTTACCAAGTGGCGAGATCGCTAGCTTAAACGCAAGGCTGAAATTATGTGTGAGTCTGACTAGTTACGATGGCTGTTGGCGATTCGCTAAACATTTATGTAGCGAGTTCGCTACACTTCATATTAGACAGGGTTTATGGTCTAGGGTTTAGGGCGTCACTTGATTAGTTGCGACACCAACAAGCGATCGCAAGTAATATTCTTGCGAGTCCGCTAGTTTGCCTGATCAAGATCTTAGATAGTGAACGAGGGTACTAGCGATATCGATTGTGGCTCGCCTAAAACTGTCCTAGCGAGCTCGCTACGCCATCTCTTATTATTTTGTAGCGAGTTCGTAAGTGTACTCTCAGGCATGATTATGGTCTAGGGTTTAGGGCGTCACTTGATTAGTTGCGACACCAACAAGCGATCGCAAGTAATATTCTTGCGAGTCCGCTAGTTTGCCTGGTCAAGATCTTAGATAGTGAACGAGGGTACTAGCGATCTCGTTTGTGGCTCGCCTACAATTGTCCTAGCGAGCTCGCTACGCCATCTCTTATTATTTTGTAGCGAGTTCGTAAGTGTACTCTCAGGCATGATTAAACGACGTCGTATTGTCTGAGATTAGGAGATTTTAGTAGTTTATTGGCGAGTTCGCTAACTTGCTCGGCAGGCTTGACGAGTAGGCTGGCGAAATCGCAGGGTTTGAGACTGGAGAGGCAGTGGCTAACGAGCGACAGAGTTGCGAATACGCTAGTAAACTGTGATTGGGGTTGATTTCTGATGATTTGTGGCAAGCTCGCTTGTATATTTCGCTAGTCTTGACGAGTCAGGTTGCGATGGCGTTAGACATAATATTGGTGAGACAGAGTTCAACCTAGCGAGCTATGTGGCGATACCGCCACCTGAGCTTGACTACTTGCGAGTACGCATGTAACTCGTATAAGTGATTTGGTGCTTAACGAGAAAGGTAACGAGCTCGCCAGGAAAAAAGCCTAGTACATTAATTTTTGATTTTTGGTAAATTTCCCGCACAAATAGTATAATTGGCATATCTAAACCTGTCAATTGCAAGATATATGTAGTCCACTAAATGGCAAACACAAAGAACTCATAAATTATAATCCTTTGCATGTATAACAAATGTAGAAATACGACTTAGGTTTTACATGCATCCTTACGTGGTACGTGTGGTCTAGATATGAATCGAGCTCTAACGATGACCAAGTGCTTTGAAAATCTATCTCTCCCCAACTCTAGCTCTTTTTTAGTGTATGCCGATTGATTTTCCTCGAGTATCTACGAATGAGATACATTTATTAATACAAACTAAGGTAATTTGTAGGTAATAAATAGAAACTTTCATATTGTAAGAGTACTCACGCGATGTAGTTCCAAATTGTCACTTGTAAGGGTCTCAATGCACTCGTAGGCATACAACATCATGTAGTATCCACACTCCCAGTTGGACAATTGCTTGCGGTGCTGAAATTGAAGTAGTTTAACATATGGTATGTAAATGTATTTAGCTGCAAATACGTAATAAAGGAGTCGATATTTTAACCTGAATTTGAATAAGTTCAAAGTTAAGGAGTGTGTCGTCATTCACAGCATGCATAGCAATCTCCAATAGATCGGCGAATTTTGTAGATGGAGCGAAATGTAGTTGATCAATCCAATAGACACGCTTCAATGATGGAATCATTGCAACAAAACTCCAATGACCACTATATATTAAACAACATGCACCTCAGACTATAACATAGATTATGTAGATTATGTGCAGTTGAAACTAATATCTACTAATCAAACAATTAGTAAATACATACCCCTCTAGGTATGGCCCAATGAAAATGGTTTTGCTCTTGTCGTTTAGCAACTTTGTAAGGTAAGCAAGCCTCGCATTATTACCTTGTTGGGCTTGTTGCAAGCAAGTCGGGTGCAAAAAACCGATGAATGTCTTGGTCATGCTCAAAGAGACGTATTGCATGAACCTACAACAATCTTAGAGCATAAAGTATCGGAAGAGGTATATAAATACGGACACAATAAAGTAACACATAAATACCACTAGGTTAAACAATAACACTTACATTTGATGTAGGATTAGTATAGTATCGGGAAGGGTTTGTTTGTACCAAAATAGGGCAAAATCTTCCCAAGGAACAACCACTTCCTTTGCCTCGCCAAAAACCTTGGAATTGGCTACAAAATAGTACACAGATTCACGGCTATGATGACCTAGCATGTCAAATAGTGTGCGAACAAAACCCGGGAGAGCTTTCATTAAACCCACACACTCATTAGAAAGAGGAATCTTAGGGATTGGGAAATTAAGGTCGGCAATCTCTGTTGGTTGCTTTGTGTTCTTGGGGATGCATGTTGAATTAGCATCTACAACCAACCACGCGGGCCATACGAAAAAAAATCCCAAACCTTGACCAACTGTTGTGCATTCATCATCCTCAGTCACCGGCAACAAGGCATCTTCTACATACACCTCAACTATGGATACCCTTACGAAACCCTTAGGGACTTTTGATTTGTGATGCAAAGTCATATGAGGATAGGAATTCCCATTAGCAACGTGTATTGGTTGAGAATTATTACCTCTAACAACGTACAACTTGCAAGAATGGGAAATCTACATTAAAGAAAAAAAAATTAGTTTGTTATCATAGTATTTTCAAAAAGGAGTAGATGATTAAGCGTAATTAATTTGAATGTAAGGCTTAGGCTAGGGTGATAACCTAACCTTTGTGGTTGCTTTGGGAATTTGTATATCAACTTGCGGAAGTTGTACATCAACTTGAGGTTGGCTAGGTACCAATGGCGTGCATATGTCGATGTGGTCGAATGGAGGATTTGGTTGGTCAACCTCAACTTGGGGCGGGGATGGATGGGAGCCTCTGGATGATGGTCCATTACCTTGATTTGTTAGACACAAATCATCGGGAATAGGATAATTCACAAAAGCACAAACATTGGCTAAGATGGCTTTCAAATTCTTGACATCTTGCTCGGATTTTTTAGCTTGGCTTAAGGCTACTTGGAGTTTAGAGGGTTTAGGATTTTTGCTACTACGTTTGATCCCAAAAGCTTCAATTTGGGTCGCATATCCACCTATCCCCTTTGCTCTTCCAGGATGTTCATCCTTACCTAGTGCTCTATGCAAGACATCATGTTTTCCCACCGGGATGAATAAACCCTGTTCAACTTCAAGCCCTACCTCATCCTACTCACAATAATAATCAAACAAATTGGTATTTTAAATACACTATGACGTTCTATTTTAATTTTAGTAACATTAATAGTTTTGAGAAGTATGTAAACTTATATAACACGTACCACTCGTCCGGCAATTCTCTTTGCCTCTTCGCTTGAGAATTTTCCGTCGGCCTTAATTCTACCCAGCACGAATAACTGTTCTCGAGTATATTTTGTTGGGTCTTCGGCCGTGACTTGGTTTTTTGCCTCTTCTAGGGGGTGCCACCATCTACTAGTTCCTTAACCTCTTTATCGTATTTGTTTTTAGATGTCTTCTTCCCCACACCTTTATGAATTTTATTGGTTAGTAAGGATAAACTAATTTAGGGAACAATTAAAGGTGTATAGGAAAAAAAATAAATTAAGCAAATTGAATGTTAGTACTAACCTTTAAATCATTTTCTAGCCATCGTGCCTTGAATATCTCCCAAGTAAGTGGGACAATGTGATTGTAACGATCCTTAGGATGTTGACCAAACCTTATGCCCTTGGGGTTTATGTACTCCTTGGCAAGAGTATATTTATGCTCGCGATGCGACTTTGATGCAATTTGTAATGCCTTCTTCTTCACTTGATCGTACGATTTGGCTTCGATCACAAAGGGTCGCTAACATTGATATAGTATAGATGGTAAGTCCTATTAACAAGGTATTACTAAATGGAAAAAAAATAAAAAAGTGAACTTCACCTTGCATTCCTTCCACACACCCCTTTTAATAGCGGGGTCTAGAAGCCTCCAATCCGTAGTGTCTAGCGGCACATGAGTCCTACCTATTTTCCCACACCAACTAGACCACCTTTGGGCATCATCATAGGGCGCAATAGCTACACCGATGTCATTAAATTTGACATGTGTTAGAATTTTATTGTCGATTCGTGTCTCTATCTCGCGACAATGGGTCCTCATTTGTTCTTCTTTTGAAGCGCGACTAAGCTTCCTTGTTTTACGTCGTCGCGAATCGCGAACAACATTTTCTCCACCACTAGATGAGTTGGAAGAAGTCGAGTTTGTTGGTTCACTCATTGTCCTTTCCTACGTTTAGAGACCAATTTGTTAGTGGAAATGACAAAACATTTATATAGTCCACTTTCCCCAATTAATGAATGCCTACAAACATGGTCATGAATATTCATTTACACACAAGTTAAGTATAATTTTGTTTACCTAGACACAAGTACCTAAAACAAATAAAATGTAACAATTTTGATGGACCTAGTGGTGATTAATTAATGATGAATCATAAGTTTAACACTCCAACGAATATATAAACCCTAATGACCCCTTAAAACTCACAAAATAAGTGTAATCAACTAAAAACCCATACCTTTGCAATTATCAAATAGGTAGATGTAGAATTGATTGTAGTGTTAAGGATGGGTCTACCTTGTTTGTCTTTCTCCTACCCACATAAATTGTGCTACTAAATTCCAAAACAACAAGTACAAAATCATAAAGACAAGCATATGGGTAGAGAAACAAATAGTGGAGAAGTAATTGAAAAGCTTAGCAAATTGCTTACACTTTGGATTGACCCACTTGAGATGTAGTTGAATTTATTGAAGGGTTTGTGTAGATTTGATGGAAGATTGATGTGGAAAGAGTAGAGAATATTTGAAAAGAGAAGAGATTTGGAAGAAAGATTCGACCATGAAAAGTGATAAGATGCCAAGTTTGTGGTCTTCTTGGCTTGGAATTATGCTGTTGACGACCAGAGGCGGGCCAGGTTGCGAATTCGCTAGTTATAAGCTTTGGGTTTCGAGCACCATGCGATAGCGCTAGTAATGAAACTCATGCATTCAATACCTTCACCATTGTGACTTGCGATTTCGCAAGAAGTCCAGTTCATAAATTTGGACCCTTGCGAACTCGCAACTGTGGAGGCATGATGTAATTTTCTCAATCATCTGCCATTCAGTTTGATAATACACTTGTTAATTACCACGTCTAAGAAGGTATGAAAGTGGTGACTTGAACATAAAAATGACATTGAAGTTATTTAATTAGTTTCGTTATGGTAATTAACGCAGAATAAGGTGTATATCAAATATATTTCGGCGTTGCGAGTATGTTTGATACTACACTAGTTAATTACCACGTGTAAGAAGGTATAAAGTTGGTGATTTTAGCGTAATATTGAAGTGGAGGTTAATAAATTAGTTTCATTATAAATAAGTGTGAAATAAAGTATTTAATGAACAGCGACTATACATGGCATGCAGTTATCAATCTATTATTTGCAGGTGTATATATGTATGACTATTGAAAAGCATATCGTACTCTGAACTCCCAGATGTTCATCGTTTATTCAAAAGTTGTTATGAAATAGCTGGCCAGGTACTAGCTGGTTGTGACAACATTAATGTGAATATAAGTGTGGAATAAGGTATTTACTTGCGACTATGTCATGGAGTAATCATTCGATTAATTGCAAGTGTATATATGTATGACTATTGAAAGGCATATCGTACTCTAAAGTCCCAAATGTTCATCGTACATTCAAAAGTTGTTATGAAATAGCTTGCCAAGTACTAGCTGGTTGTGACAACATTAATGTAATTAGGTTGATGAACTTGATAATCAATCGGAATATATTATGGTAACCATCGAATCATGTAATGTAAACCACCAGAGCTGAGTTGACGTGTAACTAGCGAGCTCGCTTAAAGTCTGAGATATAAGTGGCGAGCTCGCTACGATTAATATTCAACCAACAGAGCTGAGTTGACGTGTAACTAGCGAGGTCGCTACCTCTTGAGATTATTGTGGCGATATCGTAACCATGTACCACAGAATTTAATTGAAAAATTAGATTAAAACGACAACGTTTTGACAGTAGACGAGCAGGGTGGCGAACTCGCAAGCATGTTGTAGTATAAAAGAAAAAAAGCTGTGCAGTTCTATTCCAAACGCGATCCCCAATTTCAAATCAAGGAAAAACCCCCAAATCTAACCAAGCCCAAATTTCCCAGTGATTCCTATCAGCCATGGCAAGAACAAAGCACTAAGCCTCAAATCCATTTGGTGCCAGTCGCAGAGAGGTAGCATCGTCTTCCACCAATCAACCACCGGCTTCCTCAACTGCTTATGACAAGAAAAAGTTTGTAAGTTTACTTGCTTCTGATGCTTATTCTGATCTAATGAAGCATGCTACGCTGCTAGATTGCTATGTGTTAGATTTCGATCAGATTAAGCAACTAGGGTTGACTAATGTAGTAGAAACCTTTAGAGATCATGACTTGCATGATTTATTAGGACTGAACTACCCCTCTCATAAGGAAGAAACCTGTCAGTTTTATGCCAATTTCCATCAGCTTGTTGAGGAGGAGAAGGAAACGGGGCGTTGGTTTACTAGGGTAAACAAGAATGATTTTGAGATAGGAGAAGAGTTTTTTAACAAGGCTTTAGGCGTGTCGTATGCTGTAGAAGAGGATTTCAGTAACCCTCCCCCGGAAGGTTTTTATTGTAGAGAAAAGTGGCCTGAAAGTGGTGGATTTGACGAAGCTTACCTACAAAACTTAGGTTTGAACTATTTTGGCCGGCCTAAGGGTCCTCTCGGTAAGCCGAGGGAATACAAACTTGAGAAGTTGACTTGTCACCAAAGGATCTTGTACGAAATGATAGCTAGATCAGTTGTGCCGAAAGGCGGGTGGATAACCGAGCTTAACTACACAACAATTGTCATGTTTTATTGTGTGATGGAGGAGCTAAGGTTGAACCCGGGCTATGTCATATTTGAGCATATGAGGCAAAGTGTAGTTGAGAATCGACGCCCTGTGACTAAGCTTCCATATGGTAACTTCATTACCATGTATCTCACAACCACTTTCCCGAAGATGAAATTGTCCGCAAAGGCTCAAGAGTGTATGCTTTACACTATGGAATACTTTCAGAGGAAAGGTAAATGTGAGCTGGTGGATGGTTCTTGGCAGGCGGTGGAAGATTCAACCAATAAGCCGTTGGTGCTCGACGAGGGAGAGGTCAGAAATCGAGTTGAAGGTACACTAATTTAGTCATGATGCATTCTAATTATGTCTTCCAATATGCTATTGTATTGTAAGATCTTGTATGTAAGTAACATTTGCTTCCAATGTTTGTTCAGAGCTCCAACAGGAAGCATACTACAAAGGCCTAGAGGAATCAGTCAACGTTATGAGAGAACAAATCGCGCATATTAATCAGGAATGCTGGTGTACCGAAAAGGTGATACGTGGAATTGAAAGGGCACAAGCGAGTAAGAAGGCCAAGCAGACTGTTCCGTCTCCAACACCACCTACTGAAGGATAGATTAGTGTTTTCTGTTTTTTTGTATATCACATTGGATGATAAGTTCACTTGTACGTTGTGCGCTACAATTTGTTTCATTCTTTTGAAGTTTTTGTTGGATTTAAATCGAATTTATTGTCTTCAAAAATTACTCTATACATCTCCCTCATATATTCAACAGTATTTTAACATTACTTTGTTGTCCACTGTAACCAATAATTATGAAATTTGAAGCTGAATATTGCAAAATGACACTAAGCGAGTTAGTTAACGAACTCGCAAGATATAAGCGAGTCAGGTAACGAAATCGCAAGCTTCAAAAGTCATGTCAATACTATAATTTTGAAAATTCAATGTTGGAAACTGGCGATCTCTCAAGACCCTAGCTTGGTTCTGGCGAGCTCGCAGGTAACTAGAACAGAGTGACAGAGCTTAGCAGGCGAAATATGAATCTCTTCTCACGATACCGCTGCGTGTAAGGCTACCTTGCGAGTTCGTAACCTTCCTCGTCTGCATCTGCGTGCACATGTGCGATGTCGCAACACGCCTGCACAGTTACCTAAATTTATGGTAATCATGTGAATCCAAACAATTTATATTAGCCAAAACGTACCATATATCCAATCAATTAATTTTATTTTACACACCATACAAAATAGAAACACTACAAATGTATTGTATACGCTTATATTAGACCTCCTCATCTTCTTCCTCATCCTCTTCTTCATCTTCTTCTTCTTCGTCAGTTACTAACTTCTTATTCTTCTTCTTCTTCTTATTCTTCTTCTTCATAGTCGCCTTCTTATGCTTCTTTGATTGCTTCCTCTTCCTTTTAGTAGTTTTTCCTGCGGGGTTAATCCACGTTCCTTCATCGTGGTCCATCCGACATATAATTCGGGCAACTATGTCATCATCGTCTTCCAATGTCTCATAAATCGACAATGGAATGTTCTCACTAGAAATGTTGCAGTCATCGTCAAACAAACCATCACCATAAACAAACGTTTTCTTTCCATCTACCACGACCTCCCAGCAACAATCTACTGGATCTTTAACATAAAACACTTGATGAGCTTGTGCGGCCATTATGAAAGGATCTTCAGTTGAGCCTTGCATGTCTCTGTTCACTAGAATCATCCCCAACTCCTCCAGACGCGTGCCTTCTGCTTGATCAACCCACTGGCATTTAAACAGTGCTATTTTTACGTGGACAAAATCCATTTCCCAGATGTCAGTGATTGTACCAAAAAAAGCATTTTCCCCATGCAAACCACCCTCTCCGGGTACTGATACACCACTATTTTGTGTCGCCGATCTATCATCGCTCCACTTTGTACCAAATGTGTAGCCATTTATATCATACCCACTAAACGACGTAACTGTGCCCAGTGGTCTCTTAGCCAACCATTTGACGACTTTTGGATGCTCATCCCCATTTTGCACATGAATTTTCAACCAACTAGTGAAATCTTTACAATGTAATTCAAAAGCCCGGGGTCCTAACAAACCGGGATGCGCGGCCATAATCTCTGCTAGGTGAACTTCGACATAAGGACTCACAGCAGAATGGTTGCGTAGGATATACAGATGGGCTTTAGATATCTCATCTGAGGAAGGGCTGAACTTTGACCTATGCCGTAGTCCAACACCATCAGCTCTCCCATCGTGCCTAGCAATTGGTAGCCCTATTGTTGGTACATCCTGTAAGTAATTGGTGCAGAATTCGATCACCTCTTCGGCCACGTACCGCTGTACAATACTTGCATCTGGACGATATCGATTCTTGACAAAATGTTTGAAAATACTCATGTACCTCTCAAATGGATACATCCATCTTAGGTACACGGGACCACACAACTTGACCTCCCTTACAAGATGGACTATCACATGAATCATTATGTCAAAAAATGAGGGGGGGAAATACATCTCAAGCCTGCACAACGCTTCTACCACCATCGTTTGCAACTCATCCAATTTACACCGACTAACCTTCTTGCGACATATCTGCTTAAAAAAAAGCATAGCCTTGCAACCGCCTTCCGAACGTGTGTAGGCAAGCATCCACAGAGAGCGATGACATTCAAATCCTGCATCAAATTGTGACAGTCGTGTGATTTCATTCCAACCAATTTCAATTCAGCAGTCGATACACAACTACTGATGTTTGAACCGTAATTAGAAGGAATTTTCACTGATTTCAGAGTTGCACAAAAACTTTCCTTCTCTTCAGATGATAATGAATAACAAGCAGGTGGTAGGTACGTTTTACCTACTTCTTCTTGCACGGGGGCAAGGGATGTCCTAATGCCAAGATTCACTAAATCTTTCCTTGATTTCAATCCATCCTTACTTTTCCCGGGAGTATTCAACAACGTCCCCACCAAAGCCTCACATACATTCTTCTCTATATGCATCACATCCAGACAGTGCCGTACATCCAAATGCTCCCAGTAAGGAAGTTTGAAGAATATAGAGCACTTTTTCCAAATGGAAGGTTGTTTACTCTTCTTATGACCCTTGCCTAAAACATATTCTATCTCAGACACCTTGCCAAAAATTTCTGAACCCGAGAGTGGGACAGGGGCTGCACCGTTTTCTTCCTCACCGTTAAACCACTTCTTAGCACGCCTCCATGGATGACTAGCAGGCAAAAAACGTCGATGACCCAAATAAACAGGCTTTCCTCCATGCTTTAACTGACAATGACTAGTATTACTCTCACATAGCGGGCATGCAAAATGTCCTTTCACCGAGCACCCTCCGAGATTTCCAAGCGCCGGAAAATCATTAATGCTCCACATAAGCATTGCTTTAAGTTCGAACTCAGCATCCCCACGACTACCATCGGGAATCACCATACCTATCTCAAATAAAGATGATAACTCTTCAACAAGAGGTGCTAGATAAACATCAATGTCGTTGCTAGGTTGCTTAGGGCCTGAGATCATAGTGTTTAAAAACACATATTTTCGCTTCATCATCAACCAAGAAGGGAGATTATAAATAACAAGCATAACAGGCCATGAACTATGGGTACTAGACATGTTACCAAAAGGGTTCATGCCATCCGTGGATAGTCCGAGTCTCACATGTCTAGATTCATTAGCAAACTCACGGTACCTAGCATCCATCTTCTTCCACTGATCACCATCTGAAGCGTGAGAAATAATATCATCTCCCTCTCGAACTCGATCGGCATGCCATGTTAATAGTTTCGCATCACTTGCATTTGCAAACAAGCACGCCAATCGTGGTCTAAGAGGCATGTACCACATTACCTCAGCAGGACTTTGCTTTGTCGATGTTGTCACTGTTTCCCCACAAACCTCAACTCTACCTTCCTTTTTTTTCCACCTTGACTCACCGCACACCTTGCAATTATCCCTCAAAGAATCATCTTCCCCTCTATACAACATACAATCATTCGGGCAAGTATGGATCTTGGTAAACTCCATTCCCATGGGGCATAAGATTTTCCTAGCAGTATAAACCCGATCTGGACACAAGTTGTCCTGAGGAAGCAACTCTCTAACTAACTCCAACAACTTAGTCATTCCTTTATCTGAAATCCCATGCCTAGCCTTAAGGTTCATCAACAACAATGTTGCACCCAACCTTGAATGGCTTGAGCCAACATATAACTTTGTCGCTTTATCAGCATACATAGCCTCTAGCATACTTTTTTTCCCCACAAATTCCATAACAACATCGTCGCACATATCCGACAATTGATCGTTATACTTTAGCATTTCCTCCTCGTTTCCCTCATTCACCTCCATGTTCTCACTCCCATAATTGCCCTCACCATGCCATACCCATTCAGTGTACGATTTGTCAAATCCTCTACAGATTAAATGTTCACGCACAACAAGAATATCTTCATATATAGCGTTATTCCTACAATCCCTACATGGACATCTAACACCACCTATGCTCCTCAGCTTACAATGTCGCAACCCAACTCTTAAGAATTCTTCAACCAAATCTAGATATTCTTTCGACAACCGAGCATTCTTATTCATGATGGATTCACGATCCATAATGCACGACACGGCACAAACTCTAATCAACTTAGAAATCGTTGAACAAAAAAAACTAGCCCACAGTGGTATATCACTCACAAACCTACAATCAACATGAAACTATCACAAAATCATCACAAAAACAACAACTTTTTAAGAACACAACAACATTAACAAACAAACCACCACATGGTAAGGCGGAAAATAGCTTACCCACCACCTTGCAAACGATCGGAATTCCAAAAAAAGAGGTTACCTAATCAATCTTATGGTAAGCCAAGGGAAAAATGATACATACAACCTTTCAAATGTCTAATTTGTTGTTTACAAATCCGCTAGGAGCTGCTGTTTTATTATATAGTCTTCAGTCTTGCGAACTCGCAAGTATTCACGCATACCTACTCATTTTACTAGCGAGTTCGCTACACATATGTCACACTTAACTTATGGGTGGCGAACTCGTTTCATAAACAAATTTTTCAATGATATTAGTGGCGATATCGCCACAACATCAGCGAGCATGCATGCGAACTCGTGACCAAAATGAGTTTATTTACTTTCTCATCTACGAGTTCGCTAGATCCTAGCTTGCGAAAATTACCCTAAGCGTTCATTACATGCGAGCTCGTAACTATTACGACAGACCTAACTTACTTGTTGCGAACTCGCAACAACAAACAGGTTTTTAAGGCGGAAATGAAATTTCCGCCTTAATTCTTCATTTTTAACGTCACATACGACTACCGCCTTTTAAACGGTCATTTCCGCCTTTAAACGTGTTTTTAAAAGCTAGTGAGTGTGGCTTGCGAACTCGCAAGTAAGTAGTAAGGCGGAAGATTTTGAACCCGCCCCAAACGCCTTAAACTTGTGCCTTAAATGAAGGTGATTGTAGTAGTGATACCTCTCTCTAGTATGATAGAGAGATACATATAGTGCTGAAAAACTGACCCTGGTCACATTAGACCACGCCGTTAGGTGGTCTGGGAAGATTCTCCTGCCAGGGTTGGTAAAGCTACTGTCTGCTGTTGGGTCTGGCCCGATCATCATGCAGGATGAGGGGTCGGGATGAGCCATACAAGATGGTGAGATGCCGGACCCTAACAGAAGGTATCCAGTGTCCCAGTTCATCATCGGCATCCACTCGATCGGTTACAAATTTCGGGAAGGTCAACCGTTGGAAGCTTAGCCATGAAGTCTTGGTTCTATTCACCGTGTCGTCTTCCCCATGCAAAAGGTATTTGACGATTTTATTGATCAAGTTTGAGTTTTAGGCCCCGTTTGGCAGCAAGAGGTTACAAGAGGTTTGAAGAAGAGTTTTGGGTTTTTTGCTAAAAATAGATTTTTGACTGGTCAAACAGCTACTTATGGTGTTTGGTGAGATAATGAATCATCTAGCTGTTTGATTCAAACCACTCAATTTGAAAACGCTTGAAAAAGCTGCGTTTCCAACTTAACTCAACAATTAATATTACAATTTTCCTTTTTATCCTTTACTCTCAGCTTTCATGCGTACGAATCCTTTCAAACATTTTTTCTAGTAACTGAACACAATATTTTTATTTCTTATTATCCTTTTAAAAATAGCAAGTTTTTATTTTATCCTTGTAAGAATATTAACTAAAAACATATAAAAATCTTATATATGTTAATAAAAGATACCTCAAAATTAATAAAAATACAACAATTATTAGACATGTTTTTCAATACTTTAAAAATAATAGATCACACACTAATCAAAGCTAAAAACACACTAATCACATACCCCAGATCTCCAAGGGACTTGGTGAATTTCTTCTTCTGGTAGAAAGCATGGAGAAGGAACTCGGCGAAATCCCAGTAATCAAACAAACTTTCTGGTTTCGTCTGGGTAAACCATGTCTGTGCTTTTCCTCGGAGGTAACTGGGGACGATCTTGCATATCTCCAATTCATGGAAGTTCCTGGTCTCTAAGGTCTTAAAAAAGACCGAAAGAAATTCTCTAGGATCGCTGGTGCCATTGTGTGTGGGCAAATGGTCTGGGAAGTTGTCGAAGGGAAGATTCACAATATGCCGTGAGAAGGGAGAACGAGCAGCTTGTCCTCTGGGTCCGAGAATATGTGTGATTTCTTGGTCAACTTCGTATTTACCTCGGGTAGGATAGGCTCCATCTTGTGAGTAGGGCCGATCAGCACTGTTTTGCCATTCGCTTTGAGATCGCTCCCTCTTCTCGCGTCTGAGTTCCTCTTCTATGTTGAGGATACGCATCCTTCTCACCTCCTCCCTACTCAATCCTGTGCCTTCACCCTGGTCTGGTAATCGGATACCTTAGGAAGTGGTGGCAGACTGCTCTGAGCATTGTAAGGTGGCAGATCCTTAGATAAATTATTGAGTAGTCTTTGTTCCTGAGTAGGATCAGCAGGTGGTGTAGTTTGAGCTCCTGAGACAGATACTCGATTGGTTACTTCATGTATATGTGCACTGAGTTGTTGACTTGAGTTTATCAAAGATGCGACAAAATCAGGATATTTTGCCTGTAAATTCCTCATCAGCGTTCGGACGTCTTCAGGAATCATGCTTGGAGGGTCGAGGTTGATATAAGTCGGCCCAGAACCTGGAGGGTTATGTCCTATAGTCCGGCTCAAGGTTTCCCTAAGACGTCTTTGTCTTTCCTCCTCCTGTTGTTTTTCCGTGAGGATTTGTTGATCTCTTAGTGCTTGTTCTTCTAAAGTGAAGATCGAATCAGGTCCGTCATATCCAATCTCATTCTCTGGGTCAAGACCGTGTTTATTGTTGACGTGTTCGCTGTAGTTCATGTCATTCTGGATCGAAATTCTTGGTCTCGAGTTCGGTGCTTCAGATCCAACAGGGTTCGATCCAGAAGGTGGTATTCCTGACGCAACAGGATTTGATCCAGAAGGTGGCACTTCTGACACGACATGATTTGATCCAGAAGGTGGCACTCCTGACACAACAGGATTTGGACCGGAAAGGGGTGTTCCGGATACGACAGGATTTGGACAGAAGGAGTTTGGAACGTTGGAGTTTCCTGCCCCCACGGTAGAGCCTGACGGTGGTTCAGAGGTGGAGCATGTGCGAGATCCTCCGGGTCGACCGCGTCCTCGTCCTTGGGGGGGTTGTTCTGCTCCTGGATTCTCCTCCGGATTTTTCCCTAGCACACGGGAGCTTCGTCTGGGTTGCTCGGCTTCAGACATGTTGTTGGAGAAGTTGTTTCTTCAGGTGCGTTAGACCAGATCGGAAACAAGGTTCGGCGACGTCGTCAATGAGTGTGAGGCGTCCCACTGGGCGTGCCAAATTGATGTATGCAGGACACCAACACTTCGACGACGAACCAGGCTCTCGAACTGATCTGCAAAACAAAGGCCCCGGGTGTCCCGGGGATAGACACTCCGACGCTCAAGTCAGTATATTTGCTTAAGGCGTAAAGTATGAGATTAGATGGAGAGGTCTACCAAACCTTTAGGGTATTTATATGGCTACAATCCGTAGATCACCAAGATATGTATTTATGGTAAGAATACAACTCTTATGGGAATAGAGGTTGTACTACCATGTATAATAGAAGTGTATTTCGGACATGGTTGTGTTACTATGTTTAGAATAGTTGTATTACCATCTTTAAGAAGATGTATATTCTTTGTATAACATTCATAATATACGCATTCCTTATAAGGATTAGGATTGATGGACCTGTGGATCCACCTTCCGCGTATGTCGAGCCCACGACCCTTCTCGGGCCCTGGTCCGAGTATGAACGAGGTCCGAATACGAACCATGGACTTATCAAACATTATATTTTTTTTTATGTAAGAGGAAGAAAATGCACAAATGAATCTTGAGAAGTAGTTAATGTTGTGAAGAATCAAAATTTTCACATCATTGATCTTCTAACAAATCAAAACAAAGTCTTACTATTAATTTGTCAAGCATTTCTAATTTTCATGGCAAGTCATATGGCTAATTTCCTTCGAAATGGCCGAATATATAGGCTTGAATTTGATTTTACTAATTAATAAAGACTTAAGTTAGTCTTTTATAAGGCTTGTGGTTTTAACGATGTCGTTTTGCAGTATTTTCTATTGTAATGCTTTCCCGACACTGTAGTTGAACATGACGTTGAAAGCCTACCGCCAGGACGACTAATCGTCTCCTAGTCGCTAGTTTGGCGACATCGTGACTTCCTCAGTATTGAGGTGCATTATGAACTGGACGAAACCCTTAATTTCACCTAGCTAGCTCGTTTTTTGTGATGCTTTACAAAATCACTAGACAAAAGAAATCAGATCCCAAACAACTTCCAAACTGATGTTTAACATCGTCAAATTTAACGAAATCTGATGGATCGTCGACACAAAGTAAAAGTTTGTAATCAATCATTTACAAAAATTTGTTTGGGGAGTACAAAATTTTTAAAAATTACATATTTGGCACAAAAGTTCAGTCAATACAGGACATAATGTCCACGTGGGAAGGTGTGGTGACAACTCATTGAGAGTGTTATTCTTGGAATTAGTTTCAAAAGAGTGTTATTCTGAGAAATAATTTCAATAATACGGTTATTTAGGAAAAAAAACTCCTTATAAACAAACGTCAAAATTAATATATTTATGGCTTAAAAATTTAGTAAATTTATATTGGAAAATAGATTATATATGATTATTGAATATCAATAGATATGTGCATGTAAAAATAGTCATATGAGATCTTATTACAATCGTTTTTATGCATATTTTTAGAATACGTAAATTTGATAAACTTTTATTGTAATTATTTTTAGATATTATCATTTAAATTTATTGAAGAAAAACAATTGATGAATGGAATAATCAAAAACAATGCACGAAGCATTAAATTATGCTGCCCAAATCTTCTCATCTTTCTCCAAATTTGGGGAATCAAATCTTCTCTATTTTCAAACTCCCGATTATGAAAAATGGGATGGAGAAACTGTTGGAGTTCAAAAAAACTACAAATTTCCCATATTCAACTACCATCTCCATTATAACAAAGTTGTTGGTGCTCTAATAATTCCCAAATTTATGCTCATCTTCTTAATTAAATTCCAAAATTTATGCTCATCTTTTATGCTTCTTCAATCTGGAAAAAACATCCTAAATTTATGGGAAAAACGCAAGGAACATCAAATCCCTTAAATTTGATTATACTAAACCCTAAAGTACAACATGCACCTTGAATTTGAGATCCGGACTTGATTATTAACACACAACATGTAATAAATAATATGAAATTAACTGAACTTAAATCATCCTCTGATCTCAGAGTTTGGAGATTAATTCCGCGATAGCTCGTACATAGTTAGTTAGAGTTTAGATCCTCAGTATTAGGATGCATTATGAACTGGACGAAACCCTAATTTCACCGAGCTCGGTTATACAAAATCACTGGACAAAGAAAATCTGATCTCAAACTATCAAATTTAACAAAATCTGATGGATCGTCGGCACAAAGCAAATTAAGCAAGATTTTTGTGAACAATTCACACATATTTTGACAGTAAAAAACAACAATCAATTAGTATTACATTGAGACTTTCTGATGAATCGCTTTTACGAGACTTTCTCATGACTTAAAACCTCAATTAAAATCTAATCGACATTGAGTTCTAACATATAATCTGTATATGTCCGAGTCCCCAAGAAATATTCTTAGAATCGTATCGTCAAAACCTCAATTAAATCTAAGTCGGATTACCTAGCTACCTCCATTTATTATTTATCAAGCCACACGGTGTATTCATCGTATATATAAACCCCTCCCCGGAACCAAAAGCATACAACAAAATCAGAAAAAGTACAGGCCACCACGTGACATAAAATGGGGAGATCGTCAGAGCTTGTGTTGATCATATGCAGCGCTCTTCTTGTTTTGATCGCAGGCCGCAGCAGTTATACGGTGGAAGCTAATGGTCTCACCTGCTGCTACGATAACCATATCGGCCGCTGTATTCCCGACTCTGTGGACGACGGCAGATGTGATAATCTCTGCAAAAATTCCTGCAAAATGGTTGGGGGTGTCAGGACTTGCTGCAGAGCAGGTCACTGCAAATTCTTTCCTCATAAGCAAGTCCCGAATCATTTTTGTCATTGTATCTGCTGATTTCTCCATTTTTAACCTAGATGTTTTACACAGATCAAAGGAAAATCAATTCAGATTTTTGTAAAACAACAGAATTTCAATAAAACGTCAAATATTTCATATTATTAAGCACTCTTGTTGAGTTTCTTGAGTGCCCTCCATGAAATTTTTTTTCTTATAACCATAATGGTTAAGTTTGGTCAATACATTTAATGGTTGAGAATTACAAAGTAAGCCATCCGTTCTTTCCAAAATCAATATGTTTTTGTTGATTTTTCAAACTGAATTGTAATAGTATGTTTTGACTTTTAAAAACTTTTATTTAAGCATAAGCATTTTAAAATGAATTATAAATTAAAATAATATTATTTATGACGAATCTAATAATTAATTTATATGATCATATTCTATAAAAACGTATCAGCACTTTTCAAAAACTGACTTTTCAAAAATGAAATTTTGACTAACATATACCAAAAAATATTCTCAAAAACATTATAACCAAAAAATGATTAAATGCAAAAACAATAATCTCGAAATTAAGCCTCCGATAATCCCTCAGAAAACCAAAATACAAACATCACACAGTACGTTTAGAGTATGCTGTTACAGACTTATTTGTAAACAAACAAGAGTTTATCAGTAAAATTAAACAGAAGGATTGTTGCCATGATCATCAGCTCCGCGGCGGCAA
Organism: Sherardia arvensis; assembly: GCA_948330725.1. NCBI lineage: Eukaryota > Viridiplantae > Streptophyta > Magnoliopsida > Gentianales > Rubiaceae > Sherardia > Sherardia arvensis. The sequence goes on from OX415236.1 coordinate 35,204,703, forward strand.
TTAGGGCAGATGGCGCCGTTGCCGGCATCGACTGAGCTGCTGCTTCCCAATTTGATCCTCTTGTTCTTGTAGGCTCGGAGACCCTCATTTTCTTCCTTGAGCCGCTGGTTTTCCTCAGCCAGTTTCTCAAAAGCTTTTTTCCAACGCTTGCAGTCAGCCTCAATCTTCTTAACCTTGCTCCTGGATTAATGTATAATCATCAACGTCAAGTTTTATATATTTTTGGCGAAACATATAAATTCATAAAACCTAAACTTGCAACATAAACTAATAAATCGTAATTAAAACGGATCATATGATATAAAACTTTTTCAATTCTACCATGTATCACCGAATCTTTATTTTTATGACAAAAATAAATTTAGAGTCAAGTAAATCAAATATTAAGACATAGAGTTAATACTTGTTAATTTGCACCAAGTAAGTTTTTTTTAATATACTAAACAAAATTTGTATATTAATCAATAAATAAATTGATAAAATCTAAATTGTTAAATAAATATATAAAATTGGAAAACCCAAAATAATTAAATCTTATCAATTAATTTGTAAATATTCACCAAGATATGATTTATTTATCAAATATAAGTTTTATGAGTAAACCCCTTATAAAACATGCATAATTAATTCGACAAATCTAAGCATTTAACAGCAACCAACAAAAACAACAAAAATCTATAAAATCGAGTAAAACTCATCAATTGATATTTTTTCAAAACAAAATGTTTTTTAAATATAAATAAATTGTAAAATAATCTACCTGGTTAAACCCTAGGAAGTATCAGATAAAATACTTCAATGAAAATAAATTAACCAAAATTTTTAACTCGTTTATATTCACTAAACTTGAAATAAAACAATAAAAACGTATATCCGTAAAACTCAATAAATCCATAAATACTGACACGTAAAATAAAGATAAATAATAAATCGAAATACTAAACCGTATTTTTTAATAGGTACCTGGCCCGGCGATTCTGGAACCAAACCTCAATCTGGCGCGGTAACAGGTTCAGCTGGGATGCAAGGTCATTTTTTTCCTCCTAAAAAAAATAGTTTCAATAATGCTCAAATAATCATCGACTCAATCATATATATTTCAAAACATAAGACAACGGAAATAAATAATTGCAAAACCCAAGTTTGGGAATGATTTTTACAAAAAAATTATTTATGACTAAATTTTGAAATCAGGGGAGAACTTACAGTGTTAAGCGTGCTATGCTTATTGAAGTTCTCCTCAAGAACCAATAACTGCTCTTTAGAGAGTGTGAGCTTCTTCTTCACAATCGAACCATCAGCATTGTCATTCTCGTCCTTCACTTCAGACTCTGCCATTAAGCGATTGTTATCCGACTGTTCGCCGATTGAGAGGTTCAGATTGAGCGAAAGTTGATTGGTGTTGTTGGCTTCCTTCTCAGGCGAGTCTCCCATTGATGAAATCGCAGAGAAACCCAGCCCCAGCGTGAGGTTAGTGTTAGAGGAAGCCATAAGAGATATTCAGGGAGAGGATGGATGTGAGAAATGACATCCCCGGATCACTAATTTATAGCTTCAAAATCTTTAATTTTTCTTTTTTTTATTAAAAAAACAAAAATACTATTGCATTTAAGATGGAATAATTTTCAACATAAAATGGTGAGGTTGTAATAGAATAAGAAATTAAAATGCACAAATACGATACTACGGCCATTAATTTGTTCCATATTTTAGAGAGAAGGGCTAAATTTCAAATTTCCTGTTCCGAATATTTCCAATATCATATGATTTTGACTTTACTTTTAAGTCAAACCATATCTCACTCAAATCATTCTTTTAATTTCTAATGAATTCTTTAATTCCACCATAGTTTCTATTAGTTAATCAATATGAATAACCTTGCAAGTTTGCTGAACACACGCACACAATCGAAATCATTGTTGACCGAATCATATTTAATGCATGAACAGGAATGACCGATTGTGGAAAAAAATCTCGTCTGCCTTTTTTCTTTTTGTTAGAGGATTCTTATTTAATGGATTTTTTAATACAATGAAGTCAAATGTACTATATATAAATGCTTTGATTATATACCGTGGCTATAATGAAATATTTAAACTGTGTTATTTATATATGACGCATTCTGTACGTCATATTATATGTAAACGTGTTGTTATATGACGCATTCTATACGTAATATTATACGTAACTCTTATAAATACATATTTTAGCTTAATCTTGACTTTTAGATCAATCAAAAATAATTTATGATAATTACTTCCATGAATGTTTTTATCATATATTTATGTAAAAAACTTTCCAATATTTGTAACTGTATAAATTTATAAACTTCACGAATCATTCAATAACTAATTACTTGACTGTACTGATTATAATAAGATGAGGGACCGGTGAACGACCAACTACTTAAATGAGGTTATTACATGTTTAGCATCTTTATAGTAAATATAATATTCTAGCAGTATAGCAATTGTCAAGTTATTGACTTTTTGAGTAACTGTTACTAATATATTAAATTTATAAAATTCACTAATTTGTCAACAACTGCTAACTGTTTGACTGTAGATAAGGGGTCGGTTTGACCAGCCACCCCACCTTAAAAGATATTAATGTGATTATATTTTTGAAACTTATTTTTATCATCTATTTACCTATTTCAAATATCTAATGAGTACATTATTCTAGCAAATATCTAAAAATTCATCATATATATAGCTATAATTAGTTATTTTTATCATAACTATAATTAGTTGATTGTAGCAAGTAGTGAGATAAAGGATCCGTGTGAACGGCCGTCCAACCCGTATTTAATGATATTATGTTTATGAATATTGTATTATTTTTCATTTACCGATTTAGAGCTAATATATATTATTCGGACAAACTAACAAATGTGTCATGTGATTGACTTTTAATAATTAATTTTGGTCGGCCCCTGATATAATAAAAAAATATCGGACTAAATTAGTTATGAGCATATATATTACTCATTTGTAATATATAATTGGATCAAAACTTATTGACTTTTCACCAATAAACACAAATATTTACCTTTAATTTTAAACCAAGTACTCATATATACTAATATATTTGTATCATATTGTTTAATGAAACAATGATGGTTATTATACGAAAAGGATTCAGTACCTTAATTTGCCAGCTACCACAAGGCACAACCTTCGTCCAATTTCCTTTCCCCATAGTATCTAAGATGTTGAATATATATATATATATATATATATATATATATATATATATATATATATATATAAAATAAATTTTAGATTCAATCGAAATAGATGTATAAAATAAATTGATGGCATATACATAATACATTGGTTTAGTGTTGTTACTATAATAAATCATAATTTCAAAAAAATACTCTCATTGAATATGTTGTTATCACTGTATGCAGGGTTAATCGAAATATTGAAGTAGTGTTAATGGTCCATTTAAATCACGTAACTAAACCAAAATAGTTGGCTAATTATATAAATATATTTATGAAATTTGGTTTTAAGGATACGAGTGCCAATGTCCTCAATTGTTTATTTTCAAGTGTCTCCATTAGGTGCTAATTAACAATCAAATTATAAAATATATGATTTTAGCTCAAAATGGAACTCTAATTAACTTTCATTGTTTACTATTATTAGAATTTTTTACTTCAAAATTGACATTGGCACCCTATTTTCATTTTTGTTTTCCTCTTCTATTTTCCTTTTATTCCAATCTTTTTAAATTTTGACTATCGGCAATGGTGAAAGCTGGAAAAAAGGGGAAAAAAAGGAAGAAGTTGGGAGGATGAAGGGTAGGTGTTGCCATAATCTTTAAAATACAGACATTCAAACTGTGTAAGACGTTTTGTGGCAAATGTTAATGTTCTTAATCTAACTTAATAGAAGTTACCCAATTTTGTAACAAAGTGTGAAATTTGAGTTTGTAAATGAAGAAAAATCTACATAGATGGAAATTTCTAATAGTTTGCATATTTTTTATTATGTAATTAACTTATATTTTTACTGATGATATCTTAGACAACGTAATTTGGATTTATTTCAGTAAAAACTTACTTCAAAAACGAGTGTTGGTGGTTAAGTTTAATTTAATCATATAGAATATGTTAATATTAAGGACGGATGAGAATGACAAGTTATTAAAATTCACATATACAAATAACAAATGGTTAAAAGGGTAATCAAAACGTTAAATTCTTACCTTGAAGTTGATGTGCCTTACTCTGTTTCATCCCACATTTATGAACCTAAAACCAAGACGAAGAGAAAAGTTATGAATGGCAATTTCGCTCGAATAAATTATTGGATTGTTGAATCATACTGAACATTTTCTGAAAAGATATAATCTATTAACTCTACCAATGCCGTTAGAAATTCATTAAGGTGGAAAAACTCACTATTCTCCCAGTTAGATCTTTCCTTCCTCTCCGGATCTGGAGTGGAGATAGAATTGATTCTGATTTTTAAGATGGATACAAGAGGTAGTGAAATATGAAGGACAGCTGAAAACAAAACACACACATTATCAAAGAATAGTTGCTAAGGTACATAATTTATATGTGTCATTTTTAGTTTTGAAAGGTTTGTTAATTTTCTCGAAAACTCCTTCAATAAAAGTCAATATTTTGACATTGCGTTTCCCTTATTTTATAAAGAGGGTCGTTGGCAGCTCGGTGAGGGTAAGATCTAAGTATTGCACAAAATAAGATAACTTTTAAATATGATAATATTTTTATTTCACTTGTCAATTGTGATTATTTAAACGAGAGAATGTATTGCTCGATGAGCCCAACTCAGAACTCAACTCATATAGCCCGTTTTGATATGCATAGGATCGAGTCCATAAATGTAGTATGCGTTCTTTAGACAGTTTATGCATGATTGATGTATTGATATTATGTTGTTTATTCATGGAAAATTTGTGCTAAATTATGTAAAATTAAGTGGTTATGGATTGTTTTTGTACCTCGATATACTGTTTTGAAGTAATTTGGAGCTAAATTAAAGGTTAAAGGAGGGAAATTTCTGGAGGGACATCAACAAATTAGGTTCAGGTATAAGTTACGTTGAATTAAATCATTTAAAACCCACTCTTAAGTTTTTAGAGACACAAGAAGACAAACTTGTGATTGAGCTGAAATGATATTAGATTAATATGGTTTTAGGGTAGAATGAAAGTGAACAAAAAAGAGGGTGACGGTTTCTCCTCCTTTATCCCTTATTTTTCATCTTTTTCATTTTCTTTTTGTTCTGGGGTAGAACGTAGACCCCTTTCGAGAGTTTGTAAATTCTTTATCTTTATCTAGATGTCATATGATTTCTTATATTGCTTTTGTGTGTTTTAATTCTATTAAGAATAGTTAGGTTTATTGTTAGTTTTGATTAACAATGTAATTTGGTTCATTAAAATGTGATGATTAATTGGTTTTAAGATATTCCCTATGAATTCTCGTTAGATTAGGATGATGGGAAGGGAGGATCACATGTTATGCGCAAGGTGTCCCATCATCTCAGCAAGGTTGACAAAAGCTAACATAGGTAGATGAGGATTCTGATGGATGTCTGGAACCCGAACTTGATCACGAACCCGACTCGCGAACTGATCTGCAAGATAAAGTCTCGAGTGTCCTGGAGGTAGACACTCCGACGTTCAAGTTAGTAAACAGCTTAGAGAAGCTTTAAGTGCGTAAGGCATACTGTATGTAAGATAATAGATAGAGAGGTCTACCGAACCTTTGGTATTTATAGAGCTACCATCTGTAGATCGGCAAGATATATAGTTATGGTATGAGTACAACTCTTATGGAGATAATAGTTGTATTACCATATATATGAGAAGTATATTTCGGGCACGGTTGTAATACCATGATTACAGGAAGTGTATTCCTTGTAGGACATTCAGAATATACGCATTCTAATAAAGATTTGAGCCGATGGACTCGTGGACCCATCTCCCGCGTATCTCGAGCCCACGACCTTTCTTGGGCCCTGGTCCGAGACTGAATGAGGTCCTAGAATACGAATCATGGACTTATGAGTAGTCCCAAGGTAGATCTTCAGAATTTCGAGAACTCCTCTCGAAGGCATGATGAGAGGCTTGCTTCTCGAGGGAAGGCCAATAACTCGAGAGAGAATAACTTGGGATGTCCTTCTAGGTCTGATCTCTCAGGCTGACCCTTCTCAACATCTATTTTCAAGTTGTTTCGTATTCCAACAGGACACGTGGATGGTTGAGTTTTAATCTCATCCTTCACTCTAAAGTAGCTGACACGTGGTATCTACTCATTGAATAATCTTGCGTGAGAAACCACTCTTCCAATTGCCTGCATCGTTTCGCAAGTCGAGGTAATTATTTTGCTTAAATGCATCCTACTTACTAGTTATATATCCCAAGTAATTTTCCCTTGTGTTTATCACCACACTTCATTCTGACTTATTTTCAAACCAAAGCATTTTTCTTCATCTTCTACATAATATTTTCCCCCAATCTCTATGTTGCCATGTCTAATTCAAGCTCCGGTTCTCCCCATGGCAACAGAGAGAATGCCCCACCGTTGTATGAGCCAGAGGTGATAGTGGTCGAAGAAGGAGCCCCAGTCGCCGGTGGCCTGGAAACCTTGTTTCTGGATGCAGACTCCGGGGAGCTGATGGAAGTGACCATCGCCACTCCCCTGGCAAGCCGTGTCAGACTGTCAGTGGTGCATGGTGAGGGCTCATCCCAATCTGGTATGGACCCTAATATGGAGCCCCAATTTGATAAACATGATCCTTTTACCGGTGACACATATGATGTTACCAAGGTGGTCGACGAAAGAACGTTGTAGTTCCTAAAGTCATGTAGGTTGTCATACCCCATCGAGGCCAGTTTGAAACTTGAGGACGAGCCGATCCCGACCAAGGGCCTGGTGACCCTTACTCGAGTAGTCATATATGGGAGGTTTTTACAGCAGGGGGTAAGTTTCCCTTTTCCCCCATTGTTGCTGGAGTTTCTACAGCTACATAAGCTGCAACCGTGCCAGATCCACTCCAATGCGGTGGTTTTGATCATGGCTTTGATATCCTAGTGTGCCCGGAAAGGGTATGAGCCGAGCTTGGATCTGTTCTAAAACTTGTATAAGTTATATGCTGCGGAGAAGTACACGCATATCACTCTCAGTCCACGTGGAGCCAAGCCTTTTGTGTTCCCTAACAATAGCGGCAAGTGGTATGCTGATCATCTGACTTTTGATCGGACTAAGTACGAGGTGCCTTACTGGAATACTGAGCCAAAGAGCGTTGTGGCTCTTGATAGGATCTTCAAGATTCCGGATCACCTAAAGGGCATTGTTAGAGAGCTCTTGGATGAATATATCGTCTTCCAGAAGGGGAACTTTGTGCGGGGAGCTCATGGCTCCATGTGGCAGTGGCCTTCCGTCACTTATTCCTATCTGCAGAAGTTTTCTCGGTCGAAGTCTACCACCAGCTTCTTGAAGCCGGGGTTAGTCTGGACCATCCCTGATAAAATCCAAGTAGAGGGGAACAAAAGGAAATCCAAGAAGCGCGGTATCCGGAAGTCTCCTAGGGGTCGAGACAAAGCTGCTTCGAGCAAGTCTTCTCAAGGTATACTTTTGAATTTATTTGGCAACATATTCTATGTCTTGTTGATGCTGATAATCCTTGTTATGTAAATAGGTTCTCCTCCGAAGAAGAAGGCTAGGAAGGGGAAGGCGGTCCCCAAGGTTGTAGAGGAGGACGTGGAGAAGTCTGAGGAGATGGAGTCTGAGGATAGAGGATCCTCGGATGGGGGCTCCGACTTTGAGCAGGTGACGCCTGATGAAGGTCCTTTGAAGGATTTGGAGTTCTATCTGGGCCGACTGTAGTGCAAAAATCCTCTAGTTTCCAAGGTAACCTCTTATTCTGTTGTAGCGTTACTTTATATCTTCGTAGTGCAAAATATGAAGCAAACTTTGTATGTAGCTGCTGGCAGGCCTGTCCCAGATAGGTGGTAAGGCTTTTGTCAAGATAAAGCGCTTGTATCTCTCTACTTGTGAGTTTCATGCCAAGTGCAAGGCTCTTGAGGCCATGGTCGAGGAGAGGGATGGTCTTCGAGATCGGGTCAGTACCCTGGAGGCTCAGCTGGCGACACCTCTTGCACCTGCTGCTATACCAGTTGAGGTGACTCAGCTAGAGGACAAAGTGAAGCGGCTCGAGGGTGAGATGAAGATCCTGAGGCAGGAGAAAGAGCTGCAAGAGACCGAGTTGGGGCTTTCCCAGGATATGGTCGATAAGTTGGCTCGAAAACAGTCTCTAGAGAGCGATCCCGAGGAACAACAACGATTACTTAGGCTTTGGAGCGCATTCATCGCATGTAGTCCCAAGTTGAAGAGTCTTAGGGAGGAGTATGGGAATGCATTCCTTAGTTCCGAGCTGCATAAGTGTTTGGGCGTTATTCTGGATTTATGTCGGTCCGAAGAGGAAATGAAGCTGAGGACTACCTTCTTTTCTCATCCTGACGCTTCCGGGAGATTGCAAGCCTTGACTGATTTTATCGCATGATTCCTGGGACCGAGTTTTTGGATGCATTGGATCCCACCGATTGGGTGATGATATCGGGGGATTTACTGAGACTTGTTAAAGCCAAATACCCTAGCTTATCCTTCCTAGGTGATGTGCTCTCAAATCCTTCTTCCAGCAAGACAAGTGAGTCTTGACGAGCTTTAGCTTTACTTGCTGGCATTTCTTGCTTCTTCTTCATGTTCTTCTGGAATCTTCTACTCCGCGAGCAATGAACAGCTTCACGAGCAGGGGCGAATCCAGAAATATATTTATGGGGTAACAATATTAAACACAAAAGTTACATTAAGTTAATAAATTAAACAATGTCTTATTATAATACTTTTTTCGACACATACTGTCGGCGAGGTTTCATAATCTCAAAATCTTCTATAACATTTCATCCTTCACAGTTGCAAATAATTCACGCTCTAGAAAAGTAACTAAGTAATCATTCAACAATTGATCACCCATACTATTCCGCAACTTATTTTTAATGAATGTCATTGCCGAAATTGTTCTTTCCACGCTTGTCGTTGCCACCAGAAGTAGTAGCACCAGTTTTAACAATAGATACACTTTTGAAATTCTGAAATTATCCTAAAACATATTAGAATTTATCACAATTCATACAAATACAGCAAAGAAGAAACCAAAACAGAGCACTTACCCTGTACACCACCAACAAAGGAATTTTTTTTCTAGCACAGATGATTACTCTGAGCTCTGCAATTTCAAATCAACATAAGAAATCATGAAATTTATAAAACTCTTTTAGAATCAAAAACCTAAAAAATCCCCAATTCAACCCTAAAGTTTCCGAATTCCGAATCCCCAATTTAAATCCTAAATTAAATACATAATACACGTATACATAATACATATCAATGGAGTATTAATTTTTTGAAGCAGAACTGACTAAATATGCTGAAAAAAGAGCCAAATAAGTTTGAATGTTTGATGTGTGCGGTTGTCTGCCGTGTTTCTTTGTTTTTGATTTTGTTTTTAGTTAAATTATCTTTTCTTTTCTATTAATAAATTTTTGAAATCCGATTAAATCAACTCTTTTCTATTAATAGAAGAAGAGTATTATTTGTTTTAGATGTGTGATACTGACATACTGTGCGTCTGCTTTTTTTTATTTTTAGTTAAATTAATTTTTATTTTCTATTAATAGAAGAGCAGTAATTTTTTATACAGGGTAACATATATATCAATACTAGGTAAAAAATTTTTACCATCCTCCCCTGTTCACGAGCTCGTCAGTTGACATGTCGAGGAGTGAATCGAGATCCACTCCCTTGGATATGGATTCTGGTAGGAAACCCAGCCTCTATTCAACTATTATAGTGGATAGAGTCCAGATCCACCCCCTTGAACATGGACTCTGGATTTATTCCTTGGTCTCATGGTTTACTGGAACGGGGCCCAACCTCTATATAACTGTAGACTAGCCTTAGGTTAGGCTTCACCAAGTTCATCTGGATATTTATCATATCATGGAGGTATTATCCTCGGGTTTTATTGCCGGAGCAATTAGTGGGCTACCATCTCGGGTTTGCTTAGAAGTATCATATTCTGATGTAATGACCCATTTGATATGAATTTTAACTTCTATTCGAGGTTTTTCCTCTTTATATCCACTTGAGATTCGTTTAGAAGTAACATATTCTGATGTAATGACACCTTTGATATGAATTTTAACTTCTGTTCGAGGTTTTTACTCTTTATATCCTCTTGGGATTTGTTTAGAAGTATCATATTCTGATGTAATGACACATTTGATATGAATTTGAACTTCTGTTTGAGGTTTTTCCTCTTTATGTTTCGAGATGATTGATGTTCAGGCACGTCGATCTGCCTGTTTTATTAGTCTGTAGAGTTCAATCAAATACTTTTTTCAAGTATTTTATCTCGGGTCCATCCCCTTTATTTTACTCAAAACGATTGGAAATTAAAATTTTAATCCAAACAACTTATTTTAGATAAGCGAGCCAATCGTACACTTATTGAAGCATACAGTTTTGAGTGGCAATCATGGTAATACTTACGATAACATTCCTTTTATTAGAAAATGAATTTATGATTACCAAAATAAAGATAGAGATAGACATAAACGGAGTATATTAAATTTAAACTTGTGGCTTTAAGAATAAAGTAAAGGAAGTAATAGTTCGAGTTTTGTACCCGTAATGCTTGAACATAATCGCCTCGGACCCTTGTGGGGTTCTTTCTCGAGCTTCATCTCCCGTGGTACTTCCGTAAGTTGACCACGTTCCATGTTCGTGGTATGGGTTCGCCCTTCATGGTTTCCAAGAGATAGCTACCCCCTGGATGGGATTCTAGGACTCAATATGGACATTCCCAGTTCGGGGCTATCTTCCCTTCCACTTCTTTCTTGCTTTTCTCATTTAGCCTCATAACGAGGTCTCTTTTAGCGAATGTAGCCAAACGAACCCTTCTGTTGTGGTAGCGCTTGACTCTTTCTTTTACCTTGGCCTCATAGATAGTAGCATTGGCTGTTTTTTCCTCCAGGGGTCAAGGTCGAGACGAAGGTTCTCTTCGTTGGCAGCACCATCTTCATCTTCTGGTTGAGAGATACGCGCAAAGGGGATTCCAAATTCCATGGGGATGACCGCCTCGGACCCATATACCAAGCTATAGGGAGTTTCTCCAGTTCCAGTAGCTGGTGTTGTTCTATGGGCCCAGATCACGCTCGGGAGTTCTCGAATCCAATTTCCTTTAGCTCCTTGTAGGCGCTTCTTGATGTCGTTCACCAAGGTTCGATTCGTGACCTCTACCTGGCCATTGGCTTCTGGATGGTATACCGAGGTGAGCTTTTGCTGTATGTTGTAATCCTCACACCATTTCTTAAAGGGGTTATTGGCGAATTGTGATCCGTTGTCTGTTACTATGTATCTTCGAATTCCATAGCGACATACAATGTTTTTCCAGCAGAGGTTGATGACTATTTTTCCGGTTATGTTCGTCAAGACTTCAACTTCCACCCACTTTGAGAAATAGTCAATGGCCACGATAAGGTATTTGAAATTTCCGGGAGCCGTGGGGAAAGGTCCGACAAGGTCTCTGCCCCATCAGACAAATTGCCAAGACTCTTGGATAGTTATCATGTTCTCCTGAGGTACATGAATCAGTTTGGCATATCTTTGGCATTGGTGGCAGTAATCAATGTACTTCCTGGAATCCTCTAGCATAGTGGGCCAATAATAACCCATTTGCAGGAGTTTGCAGGAGACGGTGCGCTTAACCTGAGTAATGGCTGAAGATACCCTTTGTACAGGCTTTCTTCACGTATGACATACTTTGGGGATTTGACTCGGACCTTTCGCGCCATATCTTTGTCCTCCGGGAGAGTTCTCGTCTGTAGGTACTCGACGTAAGGGCTCATCCAAGTGTCCGAGATGACCACGGCCATAATGCTGCTTTCTTCGTAACTCCTCTTCGCCAGTATCTCCATTAGTAGCTCTTAAAAAAAGAACAGATGTTGAGGTCCAACGAGGCGAGCTTGCTCAATGCGTCAGCTTTATGGTTGCCTTCTCGGGGAATGTGGTTCAACTCGTAGTATTGGAATTGGCCTAGAAGGGGCCTGATTATCTCGAGTTATTTCTGAAGGCTGTACTCTCGAGTCTCGTAGTCACCTTTGACTTGTTGTACCACAATCTCCGAGTCACTAAAGATCTCGAGGTCATTGACTTCGAAGTCCTTTGCCAGCTTCAACCCTGTTATGAGGGCTTCATATTCGGCTTCATTGTTGGTGGCTCGGAAGTCGAAATGGAGAACATACGGATGGTCTTTTCCCTCGGGGCTGGTAAGTAGGACCCCAACGCCACTTCCCCCGAGTTGGAGGATCCATCTTCATATAGGCGCCATTTTCCAGTGTTAGGAACTGACTTTTGCTGGCTGATCTTCACTGGTTCGACTGATTCCATTATGAAATCAGATAAAGCTTCGCCCTTGATGGCTGTCCGAGACTTGTACTGTATGTCGTGCTCTCCCAACTCAATGGCCCACTTCATCATCCGGCCCGAGGCTTCTGGCTTTTGGAGGATTCAACTTTAGGTTGGATGCTCGAAGTGTATCAAAGGTCTCCTTCAAGTCTTCGAAGAATGAGTCATAGCTGCGGCTTTTCACCACCATGTCGTCGACATATATCTCCAGATTACGCCCTATATGGGACTTAAATAGTTTGTCAAGCAGTCGTTGATATATGGCTCCAGCGTTCTTCAATCCAAAGGGCATCTTCTTGTAGCAAAAAGTTCCTCTGTCGGTTATGAAGGAGGTTTTCTCCTTATCCTTTTCCGCCATGGGAATTTGATGATACCCTTTGAAGGCGTCAAACAAAGCTAGCACCTGGTATCCGGCGATTGCCTCGACCAAGTGATCTATCGAGGGCAGAGGGTAGCTATCTTTGGGACAACAATCGTTCAGGTTGGTGAAATCGATGCATATTCTCCACTTCCCATCTGGTTTCTTGACCGTTACTGGGTTAGCTATCTGTTACAGTCGTGATGATGATCCGTCACGACTGGCACGATGAGATGTACCTGCTAAGAATCAAAGAGTTCTCAGTCAGGGCGGGGCGGCTTATTGCCGTTCCCGCTCCGATGCTAAAGTCAGTAGACTGATCAGAGAGTTGGGATGTGATTGATTGTGTTTAGTTAACTTACCTCTCTCTTGTGAGAAAGAGATATATATATGGTGCTGACAGCTGACCTGGTCTGATCAGACCGCGCCATTAGGCGGTCTGGGAAGATTTCTCTGCCAGGTTAGGTAAAGCTGCCATCTGCTGTCGGGTCTGGCCCGATCGTCATGCAGGATGAGGGGTCGGGATGAACCATGCGGGATGGTGAGATGCCCGACCCTAACAAGTCCCCCCAAGTCCGAGCATGAAATGACGGTTCGCGCGATGGACTGTATCTGGGTTTCTGGAATCCGTGCGACAGTGGGCCTTCTGATATAACTGCATGTCTGCCACGTGTCGTCGCTTTTCCGAGGGGATGCGTGTAAACTTGCTCTTTGTAACTGTGCAACTTTTGGCAACCGCCATTATTGCTTTAACTGCTCGCATAACTCCCCCCCTTTCTTCATTCAAATACGAAACTGCTCCTCATTTCTGCCTTCTTCGTCCTATTTCGAATTTATTGCTTACAACTCTAGATCTTCTGCACACGCCTGTGTACCTGTTTCACTTTTCATTTTTTGTTTTCTCCCGCCTCTGTAGTGCCTTGCCTGCTTTGATCATGGCAGATATCCCCGTTTCCGGCGCGTTTTGCCAGATTACGGATGACGAGGCGGCTGAGTTTGTTCAGATCTGCCGCGACACCGAGGGCCTCCAGATCGCGGATCTGGCCAAGTCAATCGTCCGACCCAAACCCAGCGACACCATCAATGCTGCCCCGGCGAGCAAAGTTCCTGTTTACTACGAGCATCTGGCTCGCTGCAGCGTCAGGTTCCCTCTTACTCCTTTCTGCCAATCCATTCTGTCTTACTTTGACATGACTCTGGGCTTGATGACGCCCAACGCTGTGCGCAACATTATTGGCTTCGAGACCCTGTGCGGTGCTCGCGGGGTTGTTCCCTCCGTTACCCTGTTCCGGGTGTTCTTCTACACCGGCGGTGGCGGTGATGAGGACGGTTGGGGCCACATCAAGGTTCGCCCCAAAGCCGACCTGCACATCTTGACTGGCATGCCCAAAACGACCAACTGGAAGGTGAAGTTCATGTTCGTCGATGAAGACGTCGTGTATGGGCCTGCCGCCTCTCGCCCAAGGCAAGCTTTTGGTGATCCTGACACGCGCGGCCGCGCTCCAGATGGCGTATCCCAGAACCGCTTGGCTGCTTCCATCAGAGCTCTGAAGGAGAGACCGGAGAGGTGGGATGTCTTGAAGTTGGATGAAAGGTTGCAGGATTCCGGCCTGCCTCACCGTCGCGTGCTTCCTGCCATCCAGGATGAGCCTGTTGTCATCCCGGATGACGGTAAGCCCATCCAGGATGAGGGCAACGGCCCCCCAAGTGTTGATCTCTTCAGCCCTCCTACTGCTCTAGCAATCGCTCCGATTGGTCGCACTGATAAAGGTATGTCGACAGACTTGACCCTCTCTTTCATCCTTCTTGAGCATTATCATGACCTTTTGCTCTTGCCTCAACCGTATTTGCTTCATGTCGTATGTTTACAACAGATATGACTCGCCGCCGTCCAACCATTGACGTGACGAAGTTCAAACGCCCCTCGCAACGCAGGAGGTTGGAGGACAGTATTGGCCCAAACCAGTCCACTCAGTCGCATGGTCAATCCTTTCAAACCGAGCAGGACGGCAATGCTGAAGGTTCCTCGCTTCTCTATCAGGATACGGGGTCGTCAAGGGGTTTGCTGAAGCCCGACCAGCTATTCCAGATGGGGGTCGGTGGTCGCGAGAATGCCTCGTCCCGACCCCAAGTGCCTGAGAAGCCGAGGAGCAGCACTGAGCCGACTGGTCCGCAGCATGGTGGGAGGGCCCCTCCGCACCCTGGTGGTTTTCAAACTGACAAGGGTAAAACCAACTCCTCCACCGTCTTCCTCAACTCGCCTGCCGGTCGTTTGGAATATCTCAAGGAGGTGATGCCCCTTGACCATTTCAGGGCTTGGGTGAAGAATCCGGCGCTAAACCTTCATGGGGTCAGGACTGCCACAGACAATCTGATTTCGTCTGTTTTCGATGTAAGTTTCATCTCCTTGTCGCTCCTTTCATGCTTAACTTCCTCTTCCAACTCTGTCCTCCTAACTGTTATAATGTTAGGGTGCTTGCTCGTCCCTCGCCGTCATCTCTGACTTCAGCACCTTGTGCTTGGCACATGAGGCTGATCAGAAGGTGCATCACGCCACCCTCATCGAGTTCGGAGATGTGAAGTGGCAACTGGCCATCGCCGATGCCGAGATAGTCAAACTTCAAGATGAGGCCAAGGCCAAAGCAGATGCTGATGCTGAGTGGTCACCTGATGACTGGATGGAATCCGAGCGGGCGCTGAAGAAGCAGCTGGACGCTGTCAACGCTCAATTGGCGTCTGCCATCTCGGACGGTGAGGAACTGAAAATAGCCAAGGAGACCAGCGACGCTGCCCTACTAGATTCCCAGATATCTGCCACTGAGCTGCAAAAACGTCTAGATGAAGCTGTTGGGAGAGCTGATCAGGCGGAGAAGATATCTGGCGAACTGGCTGCTCTTCAAGCTCGCTTTGCCGAGTCCGAAGGTCAACTGAAGAAGGCGCTGGAGGATAAAACCAGCCTCGCCCTTGACTATCAGTCTGTGCTGACCGCCGGCGTGCGTGAAGTGTTTGTCAAGGTAGCTCGATCAGAACGCGCTGTCGCGCGCACTTCTGCTTTCCTCCGACGGGTTTATGCGCTGGATAACGTATATGAAGACTCTGCTGCCTATGCCACTGCTCTTTCTGAGCTCACAGATGCCTTCGTTGGCTATGGCTTCCCTGAGTACTTTGCTACATTGACCGGCGAGATGACTCCGGCCGAGCTTGCCGCATGGGAGCCAGATGTTGCAGTTCCGCCTGTTATGGTCGACGGTGAAGTTGTGGCGGAGGAAAGGCTGGTGAAGGATTTGGAGGATGCTGGAAACAATGTCCAAGTCTCTGCCCAGAACCATTAGTTCTGCTTTCCTTTCCTTTCTTTCTGTTGGATTTCTCCTTAAACTCTTTTGAATAATTTCCTTTCGGTTTGTAATGGCCCATAAGGGTCACCTTTGCTTTACATTGTTATTGAATTCTTGCTTTGGCAGCATATATTATTGCCTTAGCGGTTTGGCTGTTTGCTATTTGATGAAAGCTCTTGTTTGTGCATTTGCATTACTGGCTGTTGCCTTAACGTTTGGTTGATACCTTGCCATTCTGCTCACCCCTGTTCATGGTGGCGACTCATCATCCTTCTGTATGAAGAGGGATGAGTCGGCAGGATGAACTGTTTAGGTGGCCTGACGAGACAACTATGCGTGGCTTGAATTTCTTGCCAACTTGGAGGTCGCTAAACCCTGACCAAGCCACCAAGGTATGTGGGCCTTGCCCTCTCCTTGGTTTTTTTCTTCAAAGCCAAAGCTGTTAAGCTATGGTCCTTGTTAATCGGTCCGTGTCCGACATGGGTTTCCATTAAAGAAAAAATCCCACCTTTTCTCCAAACCGGTGGCTATCCGAGTTTAGAGAGGATATGGTTTGCTCTGTTTGCCCGTCCGTATTTGAACAAGAAACCACGCCTATGTTCAGTACTCGAAAAAGGGCGGCTAAGCCTCAGTCTCGGTCTGGCGGTCACGATCATGATCGTGTCATCCGACTTGCCCATTGGTGTAGGTACGCTTTTGACCACATCTTTGCCATTCCAGATATATGTCTGGGATACTCGGCAAAGATGTGCCCTTAATACTTCACAACCTAAGTGAGGGATGTGTCGAGTGTTCTAATGCTTTGTCCGGGTAACCGGAGCGATGGCCTGAACTTCCTCTCTTAATGTCCATTATCACAAATTCCGATCATGTCATTCGACTTTCGAAAAAAGGGCATAAATGAACCAGAAAAAGAGATGATATGTTCTTGAACTTGACACTTGGAATTCATTAAAAAACAAAAGGGGGGAGTACAAAAGATACAATTTTGCGCGGGAGAACTGGATTTCATCAAGATCGCATCCCTCATGAGGGCAAAAGTCGCGATCCGACCAGGAATCCGTTCTCCAAAAGCATTTCCCCATTATATACAAACTAATCGGTACCTTTCTCATGGGTCTGATGCTGCTCAACCGTAATAACGGCGGAGGTTCTCCATGTTCCACGTCCTTGGTACCGCTTCGCCTGACATGGTCTGCAGCCTGTATGCGCCGTTCCTCAGCACTTCTGCGACCACGTATGGTCCTTCCCACGTGACATCTAACTTCTTCAAGCCTTCAACTCGGCTGGCTTCATTCTTTCGGAGGGCCAATTCGCCTTGCTTCAGATTTCTTACGCGGACTCTGGCATTATAGCGCTGTTCCACATATGACTTGTAGGCCGCCTCCTTGATTGTGGCCTGCTCTCTGGCTCTCTCCAAGTCCTCCAGGCTCTCTCTCAAACGCTGGTCATTGTCCTCTTCGGCATCCGGGATGGCAGATCGCGTTGACGGGATGATGAGCTCAGGCGGGATGATGGCCTCACTGCCGAAACACAGAAAGTAAGGTGATTCACCTGTGGCCGTTCGGGGCGTCGTCCTGTATGCCCACAACACCGATGGGAGCTCGTCTACCCAGTTCCCTTTCACGCCGTCCAACCTTCTCTTTAGACCTTGCACAATCGTTCCATTGGTTCGCTCGGTGAGACCGTTGGCCTGCAGATGGGCTACTGATGTGAAGCTCTGCTGGATGCCCATCTGGTTACACCAGTCTCTGAAGACTCCTCCTTCAAACTGGCGTCCGTTGTCGCTGATGATTGTCTTGGGCAGGCCGAATCTGCAAACAATGTTCCTCCACACGAAACTGGTCATCCTCTTGCCTGTGATGGTTGCCAATGCCTCCACCTCAACCCACTTGGTGAAGTAGTCGACGGCCACCACCAAGAATCTTCTCTTGCCGGTCGCTTGGGGGAAAGGACCGACAATGTCGATACCCCATTTTGCAAACGGCCATGGGCCTGTGATGCTCTTCATGGGCTGGCCGGGTTGAGATGACACCCGATCATGTATCTGGCACTGATGGCAAGTTTTAACCACATGGTCGGCGTCGACCCTCATATTGGGCCAGTAATAACCTGCTCGGGTTGCCCTCAGCGCCAGTGTTCGGGCCCCCTGATGGCTGCCGCCGCTTCCTTCGTGGAGCTCCTTCAGGATTCTTTCTGCTTGTTTGGGCGTTAAGCACCGCAACCACGGCTGCAAATATCCTCTCTTGTATACCACCCCATGATTGAGCGCAAAATTCAGCGCCTTCCTCTCTAGGGCTTTCGCCTCCTTTTGATCGGGTGGTAACGCTTCACTGAGCAAGTAGTCCCGCATTGGTGTCAACCAACATGGCGGCTCGGCCTCAATGGCAGCGACCGTCATGCCGTCAGTTGATCTTGTTGGCAATGTTTCTACCAGAACTCCCTTGGACAGATGGCTACTTGCCGTGGAGGCCAGCTTGCTGAGGGCATCTGCCCTCGTGTTCTCGGATCTGGGGACTCGGGTCACCTCAAATCCTTCAAACTGTGTGGCCAGACTCCTTACCTTGGCCAGGTATTTCTACATTGATGGCTCCTTGGCTGCGTATGATCCATTGAACTGGTTTGCTACCAAAGCCGAGTCGCCGTATGCATCCAACTTGGTCGCGCCCAACGCTTTTGCTAACTCCATGCCCGCAATTAATGCTTCATATTCGGCTTTGTTGTTCGTGGCTGGGAACTGGAATCTCAACGCGTACGTCGTCTCCATGCCATCGGGGTCGGTCACGATCAAACCTGCTCCTGATCCTTCCACGCCGGATGCGCCATCCACATGCAGCTTCCACCATCCTGTCCTGTCGACGCGTCGTTGCTTTTTGTCAGCTGGCTCGCTTGGCGCGTCGATGGTGACTTCATCCTTCTCCTCGATCCCGGATGGCAACTCTGCCAGGAAATCAGCCATCACTTGCCCTTTGATGGCTTTCCTTGGGGCGAACTTAATGGCATGTTCGCATAGCTCTATTGCCCACTTGGCCAACCTTCCTGACATCTCCGGCCTGGTCAAAATTGCTTTGAGCGGCTCGTTTGTGAGAACCACGATGGGGTGTGCTTGGAAATATGACCTGAGGCGTCTCGCCGCATGGACCAATGCCATGGCCAGCTTCTCCTGAGCGCTATATCTCAACTCGGCCCCCTGCAGCGTTCGGCTGACATAATAGACCGGACGCTGGACCTTGTTCACTTCCCTAACTAATGCGCCACTCACGATTTCCATCCCAGCAGCAAGGTACAAGTATAGCGTCTCACCTTGCTCGGGAGGGGACATGGCTGGTAGGTCTTTTAAATGATCTTTCAGCTTGAGGAATGCTTCATCCTCGGCCTGACCCCACTGGATCGCTCATTTTGGCCCGACGCTGCCCTTGAGAATCCTCAAGAATGGTAGTGACTTCTCTGCGGCTCGTGACAAGAACCTGTTCATAGCCGCTAGCTTTCCATTCAAGCTCTGCACTTCTTTAACGTTCCAGGGAGGCTTCATTTCCAAGACGGCTTGGACCTTCTTTGGGTTGACCTCCAAACCGTTGTTGGACACCATGAGGCCCAAGAACTTCCCTGCCCCCACTCCGAACTGGCACTTGGCCGGGTTGAGCATCATACCTGTCGCATGTAAGGTTCCCAAAGTCTCATCTAGATCTTTCACCAACCCTTCGTACGATACGCTCTTGATAACCATGTCGTCGACATAAATCTCCATGTTGCGGCCGATCTGTGCTTTGAAAATTTTGTCCACCACCCTTTGGTAAGTGGCACCGGCGTTGCGTAAGCCAAACGGCATCATCCGGCACGCGAAAGTTCCCCTCTCCGTGATGAAGGCCGTTTTGTCGACGTCATCCTCCTTCATCGGGATCTGGTGGTACCCCTTGTATGCATCCAGAAAGCATTTGATCGGGAAAGGGGCCAACGCGTCCACATTCTGGTCGATGATGGGTGTCGGGTAGCAATCCTTGGGACATGCCCTGTTCAACACTTTGTAATCGATGCACATTCGCTAGCTCCCATCAGACTTCTTGACTAGGACCGGGTTAGCTAACCACGTAGGGTATGGCACTTCCCGTAGGATACCTGCATTCACCAACTCGGTTACCTGTTTGTTTACCGCGTCATTCCTTTCTGGGCATAGCTGCCGTCTTTTCTGCATGACCGGTGGGTGTGAAGGATCCACTCTGAGGGCGTGTTGACCGAGTTCGGGTGATACTCCCGTCATGTCCGTCGCCTTCCATACAAAGACCTTCTGATGCTTGATCAGGACCTCCAGAACCTCCTGACGACTTGCACCGGGCAAGTCGGATCCCACTTGGACTCCTCGGCATCCGCCTTGGTCAAGGAATATGGGCATGCACGATGCTGATAAGGTTTTGGGATCTGGGTTCAATGACCGGATCATGTGGATCGGACGTCGTGGTGGCGATTCGTCATCTGGACGTTTTCGCTTCTTCAAAGCGATTCTATGGCACTCTCTCGCCTTTTGCTGGTTGCCTCGGACGGTTGCTATCCCTCATTTGGTTGGGAACTTCAAAAGGAGGTGGAGGGTTGAGACAATACCTTTGAGCTGGGCTAGCGCTGGCCTCCCCAGTATTAGGTTGTATGGGCTATGAGCCTTGATGACGATGAACTCCATGTCCACCTCTTTCCTGGTCGGCCTCTCCCCCACCCCAACTGGAAATGTGATCGTTCCTTCTGGCCACACCGTTCTGTCCGCGAAATCCACCAACGGTGTGCTTGTTGGGCTCAACTTGGCCTTTGTGTTGTCGTCCAGCTTTTCGAAACAATGCCAATACATTATTTCTGCTGAGCTGCCACCATCCACGTATGCTCGATGAACCATCTTATCCATTATTTGAACCGTGATGATGACCGCATCGCATCCGGCCGGACGATCCGGGATGGGATCATCGGCGCCGAACGTGATCAATTCATCTCTACCCAGCCTTCTGCTCGTCGGAGTGTGTTCTGGGGCTATCCTGCATCTAGCCTTTCTTTGTGAATCCGAGCTCCCTCCGGCATTACTGCCTATGATAGTGAGTATATCATTGCTCGCGCGCCTCGCTGGTTCTCGTTCTGGTGATGACTCCTCCTCATACTTTGCTCTCTTTTCATCTGGTCGCTCGGCACGAGCCACCTCCTTTCCTTTACCACGCGCCCTGTTGGCCCCTTGATCCTGGCCGCCATTCTTGTTGGCATATGTCGCCTTGTTGTGAGCTTTGGCAGTGGCAGCAAATTGTTTCAACTGCCCTTTACGCAGGCATGACTCGATGGCCTTCTTCAAGTGGATGCAATCCTCTGTGTCATGGCCGTGGTCGTCATGGTACTCGCAAAACTTGTTCAAGTTTCGCTTGTTGGGAGGCATCTTCATGGCACGCGGGGGTGGGATGACGTCGCGGTTTGCCAAGAAGACTTCTCTGGGCGTCTTTGTCAGCGGGGTGAAGACTCTTTCTTGAGCAACTCGAGGTCCTAGCCTGTCCTTCACCGATGACGTTTTCTCTACTTTAGCCGGTTGCCCATCCTGGATGAGCTTCTGTTTTGACCAATAAGGTCGAGCCTCTTTCTGCATTGCCAACTTCTTCTTCTTGGCATTCTCGTCGGCTCGGTGAAACATTTCCACCACCATGTGCAACTCGTCCAGCGTGTGTACCGCACGAAGGGTGAGTTCTAAATCCAGAGCCTCGTGATCCAGACCCTGCATGAAAATTTCGATCAACCACCGCGGCTCGCCACGGTGTACCACCCTGTTGCTTTCCTCGATGAAGCGCTCATAATACTCCATCAAGCTCTCGCCGGATGACGCCTTGTGGCGTATCTTCATCAGGTCCTGCGTCGTGTTGGTGAACTTCCTTTTCTGCATGAACCTGATGAGGAAAAGTTCCTCGAGCTGCGCGAAACTGGATATGCTTCCATTGTCCAGGTTGGCGAACCACACCCTTGCTGCCTCCTTGAGCGTGGTGGCAAAGACTTTGCACCACACGGGCTCGGGCGTAGCGTACGTTGACATGTTAGTTGTGAACGTATGCAAGTGATCTGCTGGGTCCGACAAGCCATCATACGTACCCAGATTTGGTGGGATCCGGAGACGAGGGTTGGCAACAAACTCCGTTACTGCCTCTGAAAAAGGGCTCCCTCTTTTCTGGCAATCCGGGGCCTCGTAAAACACCGACAATCTCTGCTTCGCCGGCACCCTCGGCTTGACACTGGACTTGTGAACATACGTCATGGCCCATTCTCCAGGATGGGACCTAGGGTTGGCCTCTTTCTTGCCCGGATCTCCCCACTCCTCGTCTGAATCTTCCAGAATCTCATTCCCATCATCATCCAACTCTGTGAGGATGGGGGCTTTTCGCTTAGCTCGCGCAGGCTCGGCAAAAAGCTTGGTCGGTGTGACCGTCTTTGCCAAACCTTCAACCGCGCTTTCGGCAGCGTACCTCGCAGCTCCTGCAGCTGCTTGTTGATGGTAGCCTGTGACTCCAGTATCTGGCGGAGCACGTCACCATCCTCCGTCGTGAAAGATGGGGACGCACCTGGGTGCCGAGCCTGCTCAGGCGTCGCCGAGATCGGAGTGGCTGCTGGGTTTGAAGATGTGAACGGGACTCTAGCCCCCTCGTCGCCCAGATCTGTGACCACTACCTCGTCGATGAGGATAACGTGGTCTTGTCCTTCTCTGCTCATTTGCAGTGCGTGGGCTGTGAAGATACTTGGTTTTATCCCCACAGACGGCGCCAATGTTACAGTCGTGATGATGATCCGTCGCGACTGGCACGATGAGATGTACCTGCTAAGAATCAAAGAGTTCTCAGTCAGAGCGGGGCGGCTTATTGTCGTTCCCGCTCCGATGCTAAAGTCAGTAGACTGATCAGAGAGTTCGGATGTGATTGATTGTGTTTAGTTAACTTACCTCTCTCTTGTGAGAAAGAGATATATATATGGTGCTGACAGCTGACCTGGTCTGATCAGACCGCGCCGTTAGGCGGTCTGGGAAGATTCCTCTGCCAGGTTAGGTAAAGCTGACATCTGCTGTCGGGTCTGGCCCGATCGTCATGCAGGATGAGGGGTCGGGATTAACCATGCGGGATGGTGAGATGCCCGACCCTAACACTATCCATTCAGGGTACTGCATTTCCTCGATCACATCGGCTTTGAGTAGCTTGTCTACTTCTTCTCTAATGGCATCAACTCGGTCCAGTGCAAAAATGCGGCGCTTCTACTTTATGTGCTTCTGCGTCGGATCAATGTTCAAATAATGTTCCGCCAGTGGGCAGATACTCCTACCAAATCATTGGTATCCCACGAGAAGACATCTATATATTGATTGAGAAGATCTCGAAGTTTGGCCTTTATCTCAGGGGGTAGGAGAGTTCCAACCTCAACGGTTCCTGATTCTCCGAGTTGCATCGGCTCGGATTCAGAGCACTTGTCTGGTTCAAGATCTTCCTTTTCAGGTTCTTTGATAGCCTGAATGTTGCAAACTCGAGCTAGTTGTTGGTCACCTCGAACCGTGGCTATCTTTTGATTCGTGGGAAACTTCATGGCCAAATGGTAAGGGGACCAGATGGTTTTTTCTTGACACATCCATGGCCGGCCAAGCATAATGTTGTATGGTGCCATGGAGTCAATTATCACAAAGGAACATCGGAGTGTCATACTTCGAGGGCCATCTTTCACCCGTACTGGCAAGGTAATCTCTCCCAAAGGGGGTGATGAGATCACCGAAAAACCCCGAGATTAGGTTTGTGGGTACGAGATTACTTCTGTTTAATCCCAGCTGTTCGTAACAGCTAAGAAACATGACCTCCACCTCACTTCCCCCATTCACCAGGACCCTTCTAATTGTGTTGTGGTTTATGGTAACAGTAATCACCAAAGGATCCGAGTGGGGGAACTGGTTGAGAACTTTGTCTTCTGGCGAAAAGGCAACGGTTCCATCCAGGTGAGATCTTTTGCTCTCCCACTCCTAGGGAGAGGCTTCTTCTGGCAATCTATGTACGCCGTTGATGCTCCTTCCTGCTCTCTGGTTGGCGGTAGCGCTTGCCTCATCGTGGTCATGGAGGTAGCTGGCGTCAGTGCTTCTTACTCCTGTCGGGGCCGAAGAACGGATTCACATGCTTCCACGAAGTTTCTTGGGCGGATCAGCCATGAGTTTGAAGGTCGTTTAGATCAAGATCAACACACGGATTCCACAGGGCGTGCCCCAAATTGATGGATGTCTGGAACCCGCACTTGATCACGAACCCAGCTCACGAATTGATCTGCAAAACAAAGCCCCGGGTGTCCCGGGGGTAGACACTCCGACGCTCAAGTTGGTAAACAGCTTAGAGAAGCTAAAACTGCGTAAGGCGTATTTTATGTAAAATAATAGATAGAGAGGTCTACCAAACCTTTGGTATTGATAGAGCTACCATCCGTAGATCGGCAAGATATATATAATTATGGTATGAATACAGCTCTTATGGAGATAACAGTTGTATTACCATATATAGGAGAAGTATATTTCGGGCACGGTTGTGATACCATGTTTACAGGAAATGTATTCCTTGTAGGACATTCAGAATATACGTATTCCTTATAAGGATTTGAGCCGATAGATTCGTGGACCCATCTCCCACGTATCTCGAGCCAACGACCCTTCTCGAGCCCTGGTCCGAGACTGAATGAGGTCATAGAATACGAACCATAGACTTATCAGATCCTTGGGATCAGCAAGGTACAAATCAATCATCTTTGAGGCTTCAAACAGGATCCCGGGGCTCCTAACTTCCCTAATCCCTTCATCATTCTGGTCCAATCCCGACGCATCATTCTGGTCCCTTGTCAAAAACTCCTGGAGAATCTCACGAACAATCTGGACATCATAGATGACTGTGTCCTTATCCTGGGATGGAATCAGGAAATCACTCACAGAAGGCTCTTCTTATAAACACATCTATGCAATTCTACGTAAAAATATGTCAAGCCAACTAATCAATATCATCTGAACATAAATCAATTTCAACTGAAGAAATCAAACAAAAGTTTTACCTGGACATGTCTTTCTTCAAGAAATGAAATACGTTCAATCAATGAGCCTTTGGGGCAAGTCTCTTGCTGATCAACTGCTAGGGCTGTACATGAACTGGGTCAACCCGGAAAAATGGCCCGGCCCGGGACCGGAATTGGTGACCCGGACCCGAATTTTTTGCATTCCGGGCCGGGCCCCGGGTCACCATTTTTGTCCATTTCGGATTCCGGGCCGATCCGGGTCAAACCCGGATTTTTCCGGGTCAACCCGGGAGCCCGATTATATATATTATAGATATGCAATTACTACACATAATTAATTTTGTTCTAATGGTAAGACTTGTCATTTTGTATTAAACAACCAGAGTTCAAATCTCACCAAAAGTATTACGTTAGTGTTTTAATTTTAAAATAAATTTAATATCCATATATATTTATTAATCACACAATTTATTAACAAAAAGAAATGTGGTCTAGTGGTAAGGAGATTGTTACATAATTGTCCATAGTTCGATTCCTAATGGAAACATTCTCTTTATATAATAATAAAAATAAATGTAATAGAGGTTGTAACCGGACCAATCCGGGTCAAACCCGGAAAAATTCCGGACCGGGTCCGGTTCAAGAAACAGTCCAACCGGGCCGGGCCCTGGTCCAAAATTTTTAGATATTCCGGGTCCGGGTCATTCCGGATCCGGGCCGGGTTGATCCGGTTGTACAGCCCTATCAACTGCTGATTCAAGTTCAACATACTTTCCCTTCAAATCACCATCTTCTTATCTGTGTCTCACCATTACGAACCTGCTATTATAATCCAATCTTTGTAAATTGACTATAATAAAAATACTACCAGAAGAGTAAAGATGCTTACATTAGGGCGTTCAGTGAGTGATTCAACACCTACAAAAACACTACTTGCAGATCCTTAGCCAGCCAATGTCGACGGCCAATTCATTGTCTCCACTAAGAATGTTAAGAGAAATAACACTCCCAATCACATTCTGAATATCAACACCAATAAATGACACCTCTGCCATCACCCAAAACTGGATCAAAAAGAATTTGTTCTTCATAAAGATTGCTAAAGAAAAACAAAACTGAAAATAAAATTGAAGAAGAATCTCCCTCACCTCATACAACGCAGCAGAGTGGTACTCAAACACAAGCTTGAAAAACTCCTATTGTCAAGCCGCTCTCCACCGATGAAGATCTCGATGAAGAAAAGGCGGTGATGCAGAAGCGATTGAAGAGCTCGAGGCAGAAACCTCTGCGCTCTGCCAAGTCGCGAATCAGCTCACCGAGAGGAACGATGACGCCGCCGCCGATAGCGACGCGCGATCGGTCAGAAACTTCACAGGCATGTGTAGAGTGGCGATCAGAAGAGGATTGGCGATTAGGGATAAGGTTTCATGGCGGATCGGGTTTCATGGTTTGCGGCGGATCGAAAGAGGGTTTCATGAAAATACGGTCTGGTTTGAGATTAGGGATTTGTGGATCTGGTGAGGGGTTCACAGAGTAAAGAATAGAGCTGGCTAATTGGAAAAGGAAAATAAATGAGATAAAACTGACATAGACTTATATAGGTAAAGAATTAATGCTTCAGATTAAATCAATTAATTTAATTGATGGATCAGATCAATGTAACATAAAAAAATATTAAAAAGAATTCTGAATTAATATTCTTATTCTTATATATTTATGAAAATTACGCAATAGTTATATGTTGTTTTCTGGCAACTTACAGATTTTAAAAATTGCATATGAATCAATGAATTTTAATGAAATTTTAGTGACAGACTAAATTATGTTAATCAAATTCAATTTAAACACAAATCATCGAGTTTTAATATTGTTATCAATTGTATACTTCGAATAACGCAATCAGTGCATTAAATAATGAAAACACTGGCACAGAAATATCTAAATTGACATTTACATAAATTATAAATTCACCCTTACAATTTTTACACTAATTTTAAAATGATATCGTACACATTACACACTTAATGAGGAATGATTAGTGCATATATCAACTTATTACTTAATAAATCGAATATAGAAAGTCTCAAAAGAGACCGTCTATATTATAGACTGGACTGATTTATAATCTAAAAATGGAAACAAGTCCTTGTGTTTCAATTAATATAAACTTACCATCCCTGAAAAAATCACGTGCCTAATACGCGCATTAACAAGTTTTTTGTGCTTTCCTTTCTTTTTTTTAAAATTTAAACCACTTTAAATTCAAAAATGCCTGATGCTGTAAAGTGTTGCACCTGTGGCCTGAGCATAAACTTTTTGTTATTGTCTTTCCCTGTTGCATCTGCCAAAGAAAAAATCAGCAGTATCTGGCTCTCTAATTTGGATAAATTCTAACAGACTGAATTCCCAGTTTATCAAGTTGAATATGTCCTTTTAACAGGCTGGGAGCATGCTCTAATAGAATATCAGTAGTTATAGCATCAGAGAGTGCACTTTTTGATAAAAAGTCAGCTGGGATATTTGCTTCCCTCAGAATATGAGTTACACTATGTGCACGGTGAAGTGCATGCAGTTCATGAGTCATGGAATAAAAATTCCAGTGGGAACTCATTGGATTCATGACAGCAGAAACAGCCTGGCTACAATCAGATTCTATCAAGTAATTTTGAAGGCCAAGTTCCAGGGCTGCCATATATCCTAATCTAATAGCAATCAATTCAGAGTGTAGTGCTGATGTGTTTTGTGTGTAAACCTGTCTGAGCAATCTAGTATTACCCCATTGATTTCTGACTATGATTCCAACTCCACACTGATCATTTTTAAAAGATGCATCAACATTTATCTTAAATCCAACATCTGGGGGTGCCATTTAATGATCTTAATTCTTTTAGGCCTTTTCAATTTAATGAAAGGAACCATTCCAGAAGAGATCAAAAAATTATTTCTATCAATATTTCCAGACAAAGGATGGGCAGTGAAAATAGTACATGTGTATTTCTGAATCATTTGCACCAGTGTTAAAGTGTTAAACTTCTTATCATCATACAGTAGTTTGTTCCTCCTCAGCCACAGAAACCAAAAAACTACAAATGTAGTTGTCTGAATCACTTTGGAGTGGATTTAAAAAAAACCTTTGTGTGACAAATAATAGTTTAATCTGGCATTAATTGAGTGAAAAACTGGTGGCTGAATACACAGTAAGGTGTGAATGTGGTTCCATATGTCCAAGTTCACATTGCAGCAATTAAAATAATGCTCTAGAGAATCCAAGTTATAGCACAGTGGGCATTTAGATGTAATGTTAAAGCCAAATTTTACTAATATGTCATCAAAAGGTAGAATTATGTTCCTCATTCTCCAAATAAAAATTGAAATTTTTTTTGGGAGATGTTTGGACCATACCTTTTTGAAGACTGGATCGGGGGTGGTTGTGACTGAAGGCAGACATGACTTGTAGGTGCTCTTGACTGTAAAATTCCCATCAATTCCTAGTTTCCATATGAGCCTGTCATCATGTGTGTATTGGATCTGAACCACCTGCAATTTAGAAATAATATTGGTAGCCAAGTGAGGCTCCAAAGTGTGAATGTACATATGTTTTCCTGATATAAATTCTACAAGTGAGATGTCAAGGAAAGGTAAATCAATATTTTCAGGCCAACTGTAGTATAAGGGTCCACTACCCAGCCAATTCCCATCCCTAAAAGAACATGAGCCCTTTCCATAAATGATTTGGGAATGTTGATTAGCAAGTTCAGTGATACTATATATTCTAGCCAAGGTAAGTGATTTTTTATAAGTGACAGGTAAAGACCACAAAAATTTTGACCAAATAGTCTCATTTTTTTGTAATCTCCACCATAGTTTGCATGAGAAAGCCTTAACTATTGCTCTAATATTTCTAAAACCTAGACCATTCTCCTCCTTTGGCAGTGTCAATTGTTCCCATTTTTTCTAGCTCTTTCTCTGACCAAACTGAGATTCACCCCAAGAAAATTTTGCAGCCATCCTCTCTATTTTCCTCATGACAGCCACAGGAGGTTTTAGAACTTCAAATATGTGGATAGGGATTGATAATAGAACATGATTGATCAGAACTTGTTTGCCACCAGCAGTCAACCAATTATTTTTCCAATTAGATACCACTTGTTCCATCCTCTCCAGTACAGATTGATAGTACAGAACTTTATTTCTCCCTCTGAATATTGGAGCCCCCAGATAACTGAATGGCATTTTGCCTATCCTCATTTCCATTATTCTCTTTAAATGAGAGATCTTACTTATTGAGGTGTGAGGGTGAGTGTATACCTCTGATTTGGTAAAATTGACTTTTTGACCTGAAACTGCTTCATATGCCAGCAAGAAGGCTTTGAATCTTTTGAGATTTTTTCTCTTGGCATTGAGGAAGATAGCAGTATCATCTGCATATATGAGGTGGGAGATAGGGGAAACACCTCTGGGCATTATGAAATTTTCCAAGTACTGAACTTGAAACAATCTCTGAATCCCTCTTGTAAAAGCTTCAGACACTATATTGTATAGTAGTGCAGAAATGGGGTCTCCTTGCTTAATGCCTCTACTAGAGGAGAAGAAACCACATCAAACTCCATTATCAATACTGAAAACCAGGCAGCAGATATGTTCTGAAGAATTAGTTACACAAATCCACCATGGAAGCCAAACTGTATCATGATTGTGTTCAGAAAAGCCCATGAAACTCTATCAAAGGCTTTTTGCATATCCAATTTGACCACTATGCTCTGATATCTAGGGTTCTTACTCAGCAGCTTGATCATTTCCATCATCTGAATAATGTTGTCAGATATGTCCATTCCTTTCATAAATCCAGACTGCTCAGGTGAGATGATTTTAACCATCACAGGCTTGAGTCTTTCCAGTAAAATCTTGGAGAAAATTTTGTTGGTGAAGTTGGATAGGCTAATAGGTCTAAAATCTGCAAAGGATGATGGGTTAGATTTTTTGGGAATCAAGGTTAGCCAATACTGGCAATGGCTCTTGGTATGATCTGCCCCTCCATAAAATTCCTGGTTGCATCTAATAAATCTTGACTCGCAATTTCCCAGCATGCTGTGAAAAAATGGCCAGAAAAGCAATCAGATCCTGGAGCTCCATCTTTATTAAGGTCAAAGACTGCCCTCTTCAGCTCCTCCATGTCCACCTGCTTCATTAATTTCTGATTATCTTCATCAGTAATTATTTTTGGGATGACAGCTTTAAAATGGTCTATGTATTGGCCTGTGATATCAGCTGAATCATCATTTAGTAGTTATTCAAAAAATTGCACCCCTTCTTCTTTGATATGAACTGGATCTGTTACCCAAGTGCCATCTGCAGATTTAATTTTAGAGATTCTTGCTCTACTCCTCTTTTCTTTGACAGAATTGTGGAAAAATTTAGTGTTGGCATCACCTTCCTTGAGACATTTCAAGCTAGATTTCTGCCTCCAAAAAGTGGTAGCCTCTTTTTCTGCTCTGATCAAAAGTGTTCTTTCCCTGTTCAGATTAGTCAGATCTTGATCAGTTCCAGACTGCTTGTATATCTCTTCCATGTTGCAAACTTTTTGTTCTGCCTCCAGTAAGTTCCTATGGACATCTCCAAACACTTCCTTATTCCAAGTTCTGAGCATTATTTTCAATCTCTTCAACTTAAAAACCATATTATACATTCCAGTGTACTGAGTTGGAGGTTCCCAATTTTGTCTGATAAGTTCAAAAATTTCTGGTCTGTGTAGCCACATTTGTTGGAACCTAAAGGGTTTAGGTAGATGCTCTTTTGCATTTTGGATGGAGATGAGGAGTGGATTATGGTCAGAAGTATTTCTATTTAGGACATGGGAGGAGGTATGTGGGAAGGTACTGTTCCAATCACCTGTACATAGGGCTCTATCCAATCTCTGTAACAATCTTTCAGTTCTAAGCCTATTATTTGTCCAGGTGAAGATATTACCAACTGTTGTGACCTCCTGCAATTGTAGAGAATCTATGAAAGCCCTAAAGTCCCTCATACTGCCAAAGGGAGGAGAATGTGTGCCTTTGTGCTCATTTACAGATGCAATAGTGTTAAAATCACCCACAAATAAGGTTGGGGACTGAGGTAAATTAGCCAGATCTATCCATAAGTCCCTTCTAAGATTTCTAGTAATTTTAGCATAAATGAAAACAGTCATCCACTTCTCCATTGAACCTAATTCAGTAACCAAGACCTGAATGAACTGATCAGTTTCAGAGATAGGTTCTATAGTGAAGTTATTGTTGTGAAATATCCAGATTTTGGCTGAGCTTGCAGCAATAAAATGCTGGAACCCCAACTGAATCTGTAAAGCTTGGATTTGGTCATTATCATGCATTGGTTCCAATATACAAAGTATTGATATATGATGAATTGTAATTAATGTTCTAAGCCTATCCATAGAAGTTCCATACCCCCTAATGTTCCATACTAACATATTACCTATTAATTTATGGCTAATCATTTAGGGTATGAGATTTTTTGTTTAGGCCTTAGCTTCCTACTGACAGAATCAGAGATGCCAGAACCTAATAAAAGAGGATCAGAGGTAACCTGATTGGAAGGCTCCAATGGATGTGATTAAGATAGTGTTTGCTCTGGAGAAGCTTCTTTTTTGTTGTCTGTGGGTATTGTGGTCTGGCTGGTGTCTTCCACCATTTTAGGGTCTCCATCCATAGTTAGTGGAGTCTCAGACCTAATTGTTTCTTGTGGTGCTTTATCCAAAGACTCATCAGAGCTGTAACCACCTTCCTCCTGAGTCTGCAAAATAGAGAATTTGTTTGTAGTTTCCATATATTGATATGGAACTATTTTCAAGTTAGATCTGGGAATATTCTCCAAAATACAGTTATTCATAGTTTTCAAATGTTTTTTCCTAGCATTTATGTCTATATCATCTAGAGAAAAGGATACAAAGGAACCCCTTGGAGAATGCTTGAAGTCAGGGCCCTCAATTATTCCTTTCTCTGTGAAGCAATATATGGTACCATCTTCCAGTTGTCTAAATTTATTTTCCCATTAGATACTTTCTGCCACTGGAAAATTTTCTCCTTCACCTGTCCATTCAGACAAGATGTAGAAGGCTGTGCTGCTTGATGTTTGAAATTTTGGTGAGGCCTTTGTTGAGTGTTTGCTGGTGTGGCATTTTGCTGGTTGAAATTGTGACCAGTTGTTGAGGAACCTTGGTGGCCTGGTGTTGCAGAAGCACCATCCTGAGACCCTTCAGTTTGGGGACCTGCATTTTGTGGTCTAGTGAAGTTGCTCCTCCATTTCTTCAGTTCTGGGTGGAGAACTCTACAATTGGCATCACTGTGACCAATCTTTCTACAATGCTTGCAGTAAAGGGGGAGATTATCATAGACTATTTCACAATCTCTGTAATCACCAGGGTGCCCCATTTGGATAGAATACATTAGCTCCTTGGTGACATCAATTTCCAAGCACATCTTTACTGCTGAGGGCCTTGTAATCAGATTGGTAGCTGCATCAAGTTTGATGTATTTTCCAATCTGATTTCCAAGGTCTTCTATCATCAAGTAGTTCCAGTTGTACAATGGCACATCTCTGACTGTGACCCAGACCGGGACTATTGGCGATTCGTGCTCCGGCGAAAATTTCGGCGTCCATTTTAGTACTTTCATGATCGAGCCTCCAATTTTCCAGCCAGATTTCAGCCAGCAGCGCTGATAATCATCCTTGTTCTGGAATCGAATTAGAACATGCTTGTAATCCAAAGATCCAAGTTGGAACCTGGAGTAGAATCCCAATTCTTCGAATGCTGCTTGGATTACTGGCATTGGGGGTTTTACCCGTGGAAACTTTCCGATAAGTGCGTTTTTGTAATGGCTAGCTAGGGTGGGAATAGATTCGGTTGGGTACATGCATGATGGTTTGCCGTTGAAATATGTAATCGGTCGGATTTCTGGATTTTAGGGGAGCTGTGTAGATAGGGGGGTGGTCTGGCCGTGAGTTCTTGAGAAAACAATTTTCCGGCGACATTGCCGCCGGTTTATGGAGGGACGGGAGGGGGATCCCCCATTGGGGGAGCCGTTAGGAAGCCGTTATCAGACAGATTCAGTGGATAACGGTCATAATATGGTGGTTTTCAGTGAAAAAGTGGGGGCGCGTGGTTTTCAGCACTAGAGAGAAGGGAGAGCTCCTTTCTAGAAAGAGAAACAGCAAGTTGATTTTTTTAGCTCATAAACATTTGGGTTGTCGTTGTGTTTTCCTTTCATGTTTTCTAAGCACGCCAATTCTTTCCTTTTCTGTAAATGTGTATTGGCTGATTTTTTTAAAGACTTTTATACTATATTTATAATTTATAAATTGAACATTCTAATTTTAATCGAAACTTCTTTATTTTATTTTACGATCTATTGCAAATTAAATATTTCACTTTTAATTAAAACCTCCATATTTTAATATCACATCCTATTCAAAATCAAACATTCAATTTTTAATTAAAATCCTCCGCATTTTAATATACAATCTATTAAAAATCAAAGATAATACTTTTAATTTAAAACTTCCATATTTTAATATGCAACTTATTGAAAATCAAACATTATACATTTGATTAAGAACCTCTATATTTATATGTACAACCTATTTAAAATCAAACATTGTACTTTTAATTAAAAATCTCTGTATTTTAATTGACAACCTATAAAAATGACTAAATTTCAAAAAATGGACCTAACATTGGTTGAAATGTCAATTTTAGGACCCAACATTCAAAAGTGTCAATATTTGGTAACCAACATTCTAAAAATGTCAATTTTAGGACTCAACATTCAAAATGGTCAATATTTGGTACCCAACATTCTGAAAATGTACAATTTTTGGACTTTTATTAAATTCACCTGTTAAATCTATTAATTTCAAGGGCATTTTGGTAATTTTCATAATAAATAAAAGATTAAAATTTATAAATCCACCAAAATCACCCATCTCATCTTTCCCAAAAGTCCCAATAGACATTTTCGGCTAACTCTCTTTGTAACTCCACCGCTAGCCATGTGCTCGCATTACCTCGTCACTACCGGAGCCTAGTAACAGTACCATTTTAACCCACATCTTTATCCTATCCATCAAGACGAAAATGAAACGTTGCCATAAATTCAAATTTATGAATTCAGGTCTCGTCTGACTATAAGATGCGTCAATGATGGTGTACATTTTGGACATTGATATACTCCTGGATATTCTGTAGAGGAAAATTACCTAAATGCCCTTGAAATTAACAGATCTAACAGTGAATTTTATGAAAGTCCAAAAGTTGTACCATTTCAGAATGTTGGGTACCAAATAGTGACAATCTTGAATGTTGGGTACCAAAATTGACATTTTCATAATGTTGGGTACCAAATATTGACATTTTTGAATGTTGGGTCCTAAAATTGACATTTCTACCAATGTTAGGGTCATTTTTTGGAATTTAGTCTATAAAAATCAAACATAATACCTTAAATTAAAAACCTTCTTAATTTTATGTGCAATCTATTAAAATTCAAACATGCCATTTTTAATTAAAAACCTCTATATTTTAATTTACAATTTATTCAAAATCAAATATTATATTTTTAATTCAAAAATTCATATTATTATGTACAACCCTTTTAAACAAAATTCATGCATACAAAAATTGAATTTGCACAAAGCATTAAGATCGTGGAAAAAGAATATACTTGGACCCCACAAATTAACCCGCAATGCATAAAGTGAGGCAAAATATGTGTGCACTTCCAATTTTATTAAGAGTGGCGCGTGAATAAAGTTGTACTGATTTTAGGCTTGCGCGTGTGGGTGGTACCGGGTCAGCTTATGACCCGGTTTTTAATTAATATGTCCCGCGAGGTTCTAATTATTTTGCTCTATTTTCACTTTGTACCTTAATCTAGAATATAAACGGTCTCTTTAGAAACTCTATAATTGGAATAATAGTTGAAAATATAGGAGGCATTTGGTGGAGAGCTGTTTGGAGCAAAAAGAGCTAATTTGACCATTGTTAGCTGATTTGACCGGTTAAACAGCTAATTTGGGTGTTTGGTGGTAAGGTGATTGGAATAGTCTTTTCATCTCAAAAAGCTATATGCAAAACGCTGATAAATGCTCCGTGTTGAAAGAGCTGATTGTATTAATCTATTAATGTTACAATAGTACCCTCCTTTTACTCCCGTACCTTTTTTTGTTTTATTTGGTTCTGCATATCTTAGATTAAAACCTTTCACGGAGATTTAAATTACTTTTATTCTTTTAAAAAAAATTAAAACCTCTTTGAAAGTGGAGGGAAATTTATTGGCTCTCTAAACAATGAAAAGGCCAAAAGTTGGCTAAAGTATTTACACTCATAAGAGTGGTTACAAAATGATGAGCTTAATAGCTCTTGAAGCATGATGATGCTTCCAAAAAATGGCCTAAAACTAAGGCACTCTACAAAAGAATGATCTCCAAATAAAATCAAGAAACCTATTAGTGAATTGCAATGCAAAACACAATGCGGTATCAAGAAATAGTGGGAGATATATATAAAAGAGGAAATATAGACTGCGGCAGTGATTGATTGGATGAGGAGATGAGAGCTTTGAAGTACAGCTGTCTTCTTTCCTGCATACAACATATAATTAAGTAGCATCCATTCTTGCAGATCTAATAGAAGGAACTCCAATTCTGTCAAGGTTATACAAACCTTGTATTTTTAGAGGGAGCTGATGATGAAAGTGGCTATTATGTTGGGTGAGTTGTCCCCATTTTGCAAGAGAATCTGCCACTTGATTAGCCTGCCTCACAACATGAAATATAGAGCCAGTAATGATCTCTTTAATGGTAAGGATCAAATTGTACTGCTGCCAAGGGGCTAGAGTAGGGCTGATGATGTATTTTACTGACAGCTGGGAGTCAGTTTCAATATAATATGAGGTGTGTAGATTATTAGCAATAACAACTCCCTGTTTGATGTCTAAGAGTTCTCCCTGCAAAGGAGTTAGAGCAGTACAAAAACCAGAGAAAGCAAATAGCATTGTTCCATGTATATCTCTAATAAAGACTCCAATCCCTGTTTTATTAGGGCGTAACCATGAAGTGTCCACATTGACTTTAATACCAGAGATAGGAGGTTGCCATGACACGATCTGGATGGGGATTTGGGGGGGTCTAGTGTGAAGACGCAGAAAACCAAGTGCATGTAGTGGTATGTAATGGTCTCACGGAGAAAATTTGAAACACATAGTTATTGATAGCCAGCTTTGAAACACATAGTTATTGATAGCCAGCTTTTGCACTTCAATGTTTGGAGAGATATTTTCAAATATATAAGAGTTCATGGCCTTCCAAATGAACCAACATACTATACTTGGAACTATATAAAATAGAGTAGTGTGAAGCTTAGAGCTGCCCTGGTAAGACCAATAGTATGAAAGTCTATCCCACAGAGAGGAGAATGAGGGATCTAAAATGCCAAATAGTGAAAATCGTTCCAAATAGACTTAGCAAAAGCAAAGTGTGTGAAGCAGTGTTCTAAAGTGTCCATAGAGTCACAGAATGGACATTTAGAAGGCAAATGGAATCCCATTCTGACCAAGACATCAGGAAATAGAAGAAAAGCATTAACAAGTTTCCACATAAAAATGCTTATTTTTTTTGTAATATTGGATTCCACGGTTTATCAAGTGAATCATGGCTATCTTTGACAGGCCTAAGAGCTTTATATGCTGATTTAAAATTGAAATTACCAGAAGAGCTAGGCAGCCATATAAGTCTATCTTCTCTCTCAGAGTAATATTGAGAGTCATGTAGATCACTCATCAAATCAGAAGGCAGAGAGGATAGACATTGGAGATAGTTACCTTTTTGATCAATGAACTCTTGTACTGAACAGTCATTAGGAATGGGGGTAGAGTCTGGGTCAATGTAGTCAGTGATGCATCCTTTTCCTTTCCAATTAGAAGACCAAAAGTTACAGAAGCCTTTGCTAATTAAAACTCTGGTACAGGATTCAGCAAAATTGTTAATAAGACAGATCCTTTTCCAAACAGGAGAGGATTGATCGGAGGGGGGAAGTTTCCATAAGAACTGAGACCACAGTGAGGTAGGGGTGTAAATGAGTCGAGTCATTCGTGAGAAAATCTCGAGAAGCTCGGTCAAAACATGACCTCGAGCTCGGGTCGACCAAGCTCGATCTCGAGTTCGAACTCGTTGGAATATGTAACGAGTCGAGTTTGAGCTTTTAAATTTTATTTCGATAAGCTCGACGAGCTTATTGAGCAAATATATATAATTAGATATATGGCTAATATAGGGGTTTCTTTGAAAATAATTAAAAATATAAAATCTAAATAAAGTATTAGGGTATGTATGACTATAAAATACCGCTTGTGTATAATCGGTATACACGCTAAAGTTACTTTTACCCCAAATCCAAGTCCAACTCTAACTCTTCATCTTCTTCCATTTGCGAATTCTAGTAAAACGAGCTTTTTGAGTTAAACGAACTCACTTGGCTCGAATTCGAACTCGAATTTCGTTAAGCTCGTGACAAGCGATTTCCCACGTCGTTAAATGGGACTCCGCGAGATCAAAATACTATTTATAAATCACCTACAACTTCTAACTACTAGAGAGTAGATAGTGGGAAGTAGGGGTCGAACCACAAGGAGAAGGGATTTGTAAGAGTGTTTTAAAGTAGAAAATAAGCATACTTATATATTATATAGAAAGCAATGTAAACAAGGGGGGTTTTGAGATTGGTTTGGATTACACTATGAAAGCAAATTAAACTATCATTAGCTACGCTAAGGGGATTATACTAGGATTATGAGGCCTTGGGAGGCAAATGACTTCAATTTCCAACTATCGACTTATCACCGAGCAAATGCAATTAAAAGGAAGTTTAGACCATTTGTCAAGGATGAAAACATCATTCTCTCGAATGTAGCTAGAAAGGATGATAACACCACTCAAAAGCTCTCATTGTTGATTCACCTAGATGATAACATCATAGATAACTCAACAATGGTATTAGGATTAGAGAGAGACAAACTTACTCACACACCCGCAATAGCGAGAGCATACAAATAAGACATTTGATAACTAGCAAGAACCAAGACGATGATAGCATATATGTCTCGACTCCTACTTTGCTACTTAATGATATTGGAGTGAACGATAACGTTCTACCCACAATTCTAGCTATTCGTTGATAACAATCATACATTAAAAAGGAATCTTCAACTCAAGTATACAATCACATATTAGGGGGACCAATGATAACATTCAATCCTTACCCAAACACATAATTGATTAATCATGCAAGTTCATAAGATTTCCACTTCTAACAACTCACATTTATCATGACATTCCTTAACTACAATCACACAACAAGGGGAAGAAATTATCATCACTCAACCCCTTCCATAGTCATTAATCTAACAACTAGAGATTACACTACCATTATACTAAGTCACCATCATCATCACACTAAATTACTCCAACCAATCTAACCTAATTAATGACTATGGAGCATGCAATTGATATAAAACACAAAGCCCATAACAAATTAAGCAAGATTGAACAACATTCATGCACAAGAATTCAAGTTCATCAAATGATAATCCAAATCTCAAGTTTAAGCATACAAGGCCCTCAAAGTTTCAAGGGAAATGAATTCAAATGCTCCCAAGGATCAAACTAAGCTATACTACAATACATGGAATCAAACTACTAATCTAAGGGAAAGGAATGGAAGAAAAGGGAAAGAAAGATGAAGAAAAATGGAGCTCTACATGGTTGTGGCCGTTTTTTCTCTCTTGGGGGGATAAGGGGTATTTATAGAATGCAGTGCACGGGCCGCGCAGCACTCCGCGCACTTTTGTGAAGGGTCGCGCACTTTAACCGTTGATCCGATTTGCATCTTCTAATAGTCCATTTTGAAGCTCTTGATGAGAGGAATCCAATGGTATGACCCATGTGATCTAATTCCTTTGCAAACATTTCCAAAATCAAGCTTCAAAACATTAGTGCATCACTTGTTCTTCACAATGTAACTTTCACAAGTTTAGCTTTAAAGCTCCTTACTTTGCACCAAATGCTACCCAAATTAGATCTCAAATGTTATCAAAAGAAGAGTATATTTAGGGCTCATCAAATACCCCCACACTTAAACCTTTCTCGTCCTCGAGAAAGAACGATTAAAGTGTAAGTGCATACTCCTATCAATTTCACAACAAGACATTTGAGATCTTTACAAAATACAAACTTTCCTTAAGATGAAAACACAAGAATCATGTCTCATATTCTAATCCTAATGAAAGTTCTACCCAACCCCCAATATAATCATATAGTAAAGAGTGTGCCAAAATTACAAGTACAATGCAAATAATTTCCTTGACACAACCTTACCAAAAAGAGACCTCAAAATACATCACAAAAAGTTCATCAAAATGAGACCACCGAAACAAGAGCAAGTTTACCTCTCCTTTTGCCTATGCGCCTTTCGGTTTTCACATAGCCCCTCTTTTTTTTTTTTTTTTTTTTTCTTTTTTTTTTTTTTTCACTCTCCTTTTGCCTAGGTTATACCTAGCCTCTCTTTACGCACACTCTCCTTTTGCCTAGGTTATACCTAGCCTCTCATTTTTCCGCACAAGCCTCTCACTTTTGCCTAGGCCTTGTTGATGTTTTGACCTATCCGGGCTTTTCACTCATTTTTCTTTTCAAAACAAATTCTTCAAAAGAAGTACACTTTTTACAATAGAGCGAAGCAAAACATGGATACTAAACCCTCCCCCACACTTAAACTAAACATTGTCCTCAATGTTTTAGACAAATGCAATACAAGGGAGAAGGGGTGTGCACAAACTCAGCCACCACTACATCACAACAGAAAACTAACCACTCCGCGTGAAGAGAACACCAAAACAATAGCCACCAAAAGATCAATTTGAGCACAATGATTCGAAACTAGTGGCGGCAAGCCCATGTTTAGCATATAACACTCAGTACACGACCTCACATAACATAAAATAGCAGCAAATCATCACAAAAAGCATAAGGAGGTGTAGAATGTGATACCGAAACAGTGAATCACCAACAATGAGACTGGTGGAGATGGAGATGGTGGTGTGGTGGACTTGCAGTGGTGATGAATGGGAGCAGGCTGACGGAGGCGCTCCGGCGGTGTGAACAGTGAT
This sequence comes from Sherardia arvensis, assembly GCA_948330725.1. Classification (NCBI taxonomy): domain Eukaryota; kingdom Viridiplantae; phylum Streptophyta; class Magnoliopsida; order Gentianales; family Rubiaceae; genus Sherardia; species Sherardia arvensis. Next base: position 35,245,146 of record OX415236.1, read on the forward strand.
TAGGAGGTGGCAGTGGTTTGGGGAGGCGAGTCAGAGAGGATGTCGATGATGATATGCGTGCGCCGGTGAAGATACGGAAGGGCGCCGGTCACCGGAATAGTCTCAGCGACTGATTGGAGATGGTGTGCTCCGTAGGGTGTGGGACTGAGCAGAGTGTTGGTGTGGACGGCGTTGGAGGTTCCGCCGGCCGGTGATGGTGGTGGTCTGGACGATCCCTGTACAGTGGAATCGGGCGGAGTGCGGCGGTGATTGGTGGCTGGAGATGTGATGGGGCGGTGGTGTAGTGGTCGGTGATTTGGGAAGGTTTAGCGTGGTGGGTGGCTGGTGATGGGGATGTCGGCCAGCGGGATGATGATGGTGGCCGGCGAGGTGGTGCTCGGTGGTGATGGATTGGAGCAAGCCATCGGAGTTTCGGTGGGGTACAGAGATGGCGGATATGTGGTGGTGGTGATGGATGATGGTTCAGAGGTGGTGCCGATCGACGAAGCCATGGTGATCGATCGGAGATGGCTCGGGATGTGGTAGTCACTGGCAAAGATGGCCAGCGAGGGGGCGGCCGGCGAGCAGTGTCCGGCGGCGGTGGAGAGAAGAGGTGGCGGGCGGTAGGTAGAGAGAAGAGGTGGCGGGTGGTAGGTGGAGGTGGCCGGAGATGGAGAGGTGTTGTGGATGAGGAAAAGATGGGATTTTTGGGTGAAAGTCAACAGAAGGGAGATGGATTTTTTTTTTTTTTTTTTTTTTAATTATAGGAAGTGCAGAGGCCAAGCAGTGGTAAGGACAGTCTCCAAAGGCCCGTGCACTTATAAGGGAAAATCACCCTCCAGGAAACTCCGCGCAGCCCGCGCGGCACTAGACGCGATAATTTTCTGATTAACAAAGGCCCGCGCGGTACTCTTTTTTTTTTTTTTTTTTTTTTTTTTTTTTTTTTGTGATAAAAATTTCATTCCCCGATGCTTCCAAATTTCCTGCATCAAAACACTACCAAAGTGTAAAATCTTATAAACAAACGAAAAATCAAATAAACTAAAAATAAGCATCTTTTTTTTTATTTTTAAATTTTTTTTATTTTTATAAGCACATAAAAGAGGAGAAAAAGAAAAAGAAAATCGTGGAGCTACGATCAAAATCGGTGTATTTAACGTCGTCGACACGACATGGGAGGTTCATCCCAATGGTGCAATTGGGCGCCTCAAGAGAAATTACGTATTTTTAAGGTCGTCGTCACGACCCTAATGTTATTCAAATAACAAAAGATTAAAATCCCTCACCCTCACATGGAAGGTAAAGGAAATTTGAGGAGGTTTAAGAGGAGGATTGTATGGTTGAAGTTTTGGAGGAGTAGGGATAATTGGATGTATGTATATATATGGCTTCCTAATCTCCTCTAAAACTAATGGAAGTGGTGGAATTGGTAGTATGGGTGGAGGTGGTGAATACAATGGTGGTGGTAAATATTCAAGAACAACAACCTCACTTTCTACTTCAATAGATTCAAAAACCAACTCCTCATCCCATTGAACTTCTTCCTCATACAAAGAGGTGATTTCACTCACCAAAGTACTTGGAATAGGTTCTATGTGGGATGGTATTTCTTCAAACAACCTACTTGGCTCCTCTAATGGTTTGGGAAGTTGGGGAATTTGTGTAGTATGTAGAGGCAATGATGATAATGGTGATGGTAAAAATTCAAGAATAGCGATCACCTCCCTCTCTAATTCACTAGAGTCAACACACAACTCCTCATCCCATTGAACTTCTTTCTCATGCATAATGGTGGGATCACTCACCAAAACATTTGTATTAAGTTCCATTTGGGATGACTCTTCCTCTAAAGATTGAGCTACCAAGAGCTTTACCTCTAAGGCCATTTCATGCATTCGCCTCTCAAGATTTTCAAAATGCCGATTTCTTTCATCATCTATCGGATCTTTCTCTTGAGGCATATCCCAACAAGGTGGGGGCATGTCTTGGTACTCATGAGGTTGGTTTTCATCGAGATATCCATAATTCAAATGATCACTCCTTTGTGGCTCATAAGAATTGTAGCATGGATTATATCTTTCTTGACCTTGAAAACCAACTCTCTCCTCATCATAGCACTTATCAAGATAGTCACCTTGGTATGAAGAACCAAAAGACATTTCATTATTGTAGTGCTCATCTCTCGAATCAACATAACAAGACTCGTGGTAATAATTTAAACTATATACATCACACGAGCTTGTCAAATTATTCCTAATCCTTTCCTCATTAAAGGCAAGGAATTCCATGTAACTTTTCCTACTTACAGTAAACATAATATAAAAGTTTGAAATTTGTAGTGCAAGAGTTCTAAATCGGTACACACTACAAATGGTGTCGTCCACAAAAGTACTCAAGCAATACACACTTCAAGAAAATATAATTTTTTTTTTTTGAAAAACTACAAATAGAAATATAATCTACGATGAAACACAAAAACAAAATACGCCTTCTCCCCGGCAGCGGCGCCAATTTTGACAAGCGATTTCCCACGTCGTTAAATGGGACTCCGCGAGATCAAAATACTATTTATAAATCACCTACAACTTCTAACTACTAGAGAGTAGATAGTGGGAAGTAGGGGTCGAACCACAAGGAGAAGGGATTTGTAAGAGTGTTTTAAAGTAGAAAATAAGCATACTTATATATTATATAGAAAGCAATGTAAACAAGGGGGGTTTTGAGATTGGTTTGGATTACACTATGAAAGCAAATTAAACTATCATTAGCTACGCTAAGGGGATTATACTAGGATTATGAGGCCTTGGGAGGCAAATGACTTCAATTTCCAACTATCGACTTATCACCGAGCAAATGCAATTAAAAGGAAGTTTAGACCATTTGTCAAGGATGAAAACATCATTCTCTCGAATGTAGCTAGAAAGGATGATAACACCACTCAAAAGCTCTCATTGTTGATTCACCTAGATGATAACATCATAGATAACTCAACAATGGTATTAGGATTAGAGAGAGACAAACTTACTCACACACCCGCAATAGCGAGAGCATACAAATAAGACATTTGATAACTAGCAAGAACCAAGACGATGATAGCATATATGTCTCGACTCCTACTTTGCTACTTAATGATATTGGAGTGAACGATAACGTTCTACCCACAATTCTAGCTATTCGTTGATAACAATCATACGTTAAAAAGGAATCTTCAACTCAAGTATACAATCACATATTAGGGGGACCAATGATAACATTCAATCCTTACCCAAACACATAATTGATTAATCATGCAAGTTCATAAGATTTCCACTTCTAACAACTCACATTTATCATGACATTCCTTAACTACAATCACACAACAAGGGGAAGAAATTATCATCACTCAACCCCTTCCATAGTCATTAATCTAACAACTAGAGATTACACTACCATTATACTAAGTCACCATCATCATCACACTAAATTACTCCAACCAATCTAACCTAATTAATGACTATGGAGCATGCAATTGATATAAAACACAAAGCCCATAACAAATTAAGCAAGATTGAACAACATTCATGCACAAGAATTCAAGTTCATCAAATGATAATCCAAATCTCAAGTTTAAGCATACAAGGCCCTCAAAGTTTCAAGGGAAATGAATTCAAATGCTCCCAAGGATCAAACTAAGCTATACTACAATACATGGAATCAAACTACTAATCTAAGGGAAAGGAATGGAAGAAAAGGGAAAGAAAGATGAAGAAAAATGGAGCTCTACATGGTTGTGGCCGTTTTTTCTCTCTTGGGGGGATAAGGGGTATTTATAGAATGCAGTGCACGGGCCGCGCAGCACTCCGCGCACTTTTGTGAAGGGTCGCGCACTTTAACCGTTGATCCGATTTGCATCTTCTAATAGTCCATTTTGAAGCTCTTGATGAGAGGAATCCAATGGTATGACCCATGTGATCTAATTCCTTTGCAAACATTTCCAAAATCAAGCTTCAAAACATTAGTGCATCACTTGTTCTTCACAATGTAACTTTCACAAGTTTAGCTTTAAAGCTCCTTACTTTGCACCAAATGCTACCCAAATTAGATCTCAAATGTTATCAAAAGAAGAGTATATTTAGGGCTCATCAGCTCGCGAGTCGGACTCGAGCTCACAAAAAGTTAACGAGTCCATTCATGAGCATAATTATTTATGTTCGAAAGAGCTCGATCTCAAACTCGAGCTCGAAAAATATTTAATGAGTCGAGTTTGAGCATACCCATATTCGGTCTCGACTCGACTCATTTACACCCCTCTGTCCCTTGTTGAAACTTCCACCATAAATTTATAGAACATGTCTTAATAATAGTATGAATGGGTCTCATACCCAGAACATTTTCTTCTACTGGAAAACATAAATCATTCCATTTTCTCCAAACCTTTTTAGCCTTTAGTTCAGTTTCACCCCAGAAAAAAAGAGTAATTTCTCTATTCTTCTTATGACAGTCAGTGGAGGTTTCAAAACACTCCAAATGTGTTGGGGAACTGAGTAAATGTAAGATTGGATGAGAGTAATCTTACCACCAGTGGATACCCACTTGTTCTTCCAGTTATTGAGTCTGTTCTCAATCTTCTGAATAAGGGATTGGAAATGTGCAATTTGAGCTCTGCCAGAGAAGATAGGAACTCCCAAATATGTAAAAGGCATCCTTCCTTGTTTCATACCAAGCACATCTTTAACCTGTCTCAGCTTAAAATTAGAAGCAAATTTACCAAGATAAAATTCACTCTTTTCATAGCTAATCTTTTGACCTGTAGTTTGTTCAAAGATTACTAGAAAAGATTTAATTTTGATCAGATTATTCTTGGAAGCCTTGAGAAAGACAATTGTATCATCAGCATAACTAAGATGTGAAATAGGATTAGGACCTCTAGGGATATCAAAATAGTCCAATCTGCCAGTAGCAAATACATAAGCAAGGCTTCTGGTAAAGCATTCACATCATATATTAAACAAAAAAGGTGATAGAGGATCACCTTGCTTAATACCTCTAGAAGCTTTAAAAAACCATTTGGCTTGCCATTTATAAGGACTGAAAAGTGGGCATCTCTAAGGTTTTTCATAATGGAATGAACAAAACTCCCATGGAAGCCAAAATGAAGTATAATGGTGTTCATATAACTCCAAGATACTCTATCAAAGGCTTTCATCAAATCTAGCTTTAATATGCAATTGGGAGTTCTATTTTTCCTATCCAGAAACCTAATGAGTTCTTTTACATATATTACATTATCAGATATATCCCTACTTTTCATAAAGGAAAGATTGGTGGGGGAGATGATTTTGTGCATATATGGTTTAAGTCTCTCCATTAGAAGCTTAGAAAAAAACTTATTAACACAGTTGGAGACTAATATGTCTAAAATCCTGAAAACCAGAAATAGTAACTTTTTTTGGGATGAGGGTAATCCAGGTAGCTGAGATTCCCACAGGTATTGAAGATGATGACATAAAATCCTTCACTGCAAGGAGCAGATCACCTTTAATAATATCCCAACATTTCATGAAAAATTTAGAGAAAAATCCATCTGGACCTGTACTACTGTTTTTATTGAGTGAAAAAACGGTGTCTTTTAATTCCACAAGTGTTACTGGCCTGATGAGATGTTGATTATCATCATCAGTAATAATTTTTGGGATTTGACTTATGAAGTGATCATGAAATTGACCATTCAATAGACAAACTGGTTCAGTCAGAAGATCAGTGAAGAAGCTTACAGCCTCATTTTCAATTTCTGAAATATCATCAAGCCAGTTCCCATTTGAGTCTTATATTTTTGTAACTAGATAATACCCGTGCTTTTGCACGGATAAGAATGTTAAGAGTATTATTTTTTAATAAAAAATATACTATCATAAAACACGAATAATGCATATCATATTTATGAGTATGGTTAAATAATCATAAGATATTTATTAAGTATAAAAATGATTTGAAATGTGAATTACAACTTTTTTTTGTTTGTGTTAGCTATTATAAGATCAGGTAATTATTTCAAATAATAAGATCAGGTAATTCATTATAATATTTTATTTAATTATAAATTTATAATAATACAACATGTATCACTTTAAGAATATTGCATTGCACGTGAATTTCCCTTTATGAATTAGATGGATTACCGTAATAAATTAGTTATTTTTAACACAAAAAAAGAAGAACAAAAAGGAATTTGTTGAAGCATTCTATTCTTTCTTTTTCTGTTTGCAGTGTAATAGTAGAAGGTATCGCTAAAACTTGAATCACGATTAGTTGGCAAAGGAATTAATATGGAAACTTAATAAAATCATAACAGTAAATTGACACCAAATTATATTACCTAAAATAATGAAGTTCCAAATCGAAAACCTCATCCAATTTTGGCTTGGCTTTCTTGAAGTCACAGCCACTTCAAAATAATTCAAACAACAAACAGAACTCACAGCTCTAAAAATATTTATAATGATTGCAAGAACTCTTCTTCTAGGAGCTAATCAATTGGAGCTAATCAATTGCTGATATAATCAATTGGAGCTAATCAAGCTTTTTGTTCCTGCAATTTGTGAGCAAAGATATGACTTTGAAATTATATTCCCAACAATCTTAAACAACCAAAAGCAACTGCACAGATGGCCCTCAAACTTGAGATTCAAAGCAGTATCAGGACGGTACAAAATACCAAAACATACCCCACCTGCACATTTTTTCCAAGAGAATTATTAAGCATAACTTATATAAAGGAGTCATCCTAGATGTGGAAATATGTAACCTAATCAACACTGAGATGTCAATCCAAAACCACAGGAAACATAACAACATCTCTTATTTGGAACAAGGGAACAAAAAGACGCCTTCTCTCCATTCTGAACCAACTCAAGAGTAGAGCAGAAAAAAATTTATCTACATCATGTGAATGTAAAAGTTATAGAAATTTAAGCTGAATGTGTTCATCGGCTTCTAAGTACTTGTGCAAAACTTTTAGTGTGAAAAACGAAGAACGAAAATAACACCATACAGAGCGGAAACATCCGGATGAGGGAGTTGAAAAAAAGTTCAGACATCTAAACACTAATGCATCAAAAGAGTACCTTTTAAAAATGCCATGAGCCACATAAAAAATATAGCATCGCAATGATGCAATCATTTGAATCATTAGCTGGACAGATACTTGCAATAAAAAATTGAAAAGTTATACTGAGTCATCAGATACATGCAACAAAAAAAATTAGTGATTTGAAAAGGTCGTAACAGAGCTTGAAACACACCAATCGGGATAAGTTATGAAACAGTCCATCTTGTGAAACATACCAATCAACGTAGCTTCAAAAACATACATAATAGATAGAAAAGAAGAAATTTTAGAGAATAAATATAAGAGAATGCAACAGTATCTAATTTTCAGACAAAGGAATCCTTGATAACATTGAAACTGAATTGAGAAACTTAACTGAATAGAGGTTAACCATCAAGGCTTCCTCATTTAATTTTTGACGGCCAGTGAAAGACTTTCTCCCATCAAATAACATCCACACTAAGTCAAGATCTGTGAAAAGCTCAGGCAGACAATACTCTTTTTGACAAATCACTTCAAAATCAGGCAAACATAATACTAAATGAAGGTAAAGGAAAAAATAAATCTGACCTTTATCGATGCATAATATCAATATGATGACATGTTATAAGTTTCACAGCCACAAAGATTAATAACCTGTAAATAAACACCACACATTCATCATTACTTCTCCGCCACTCCGCCGCTAGCATAACCCTTCCCCCGCAAATTATGGCACATTCTCTGATTTGTAACAAATCTTAATTAGCTGGAAAGGTTTAAAACAATTTATATACCTGGTATCTGACATAATCGTTCTGATTCTAGCCGAATGCGTTCCCCAGCCGATGATCGTTCATCCTCCGTGATGAAGGCGCGCTATTTCTGAGGCTCGGGGGAAAGGAGAAGGTCCCCAGTCTTCACGCCGGTTACATAAGTCTCGTTTGTAGTCCAGGACACGGGTGACGGGTGACGGGCGATCGGAAGTGAGGAATTGAAATCAAAAGAGGATTTTGAAAAATATTGTGAGAAGAACGTGAAAGGGTAATTGGAGAAGAATCTGGAGAGATTTGGGAAGTTAGGGGAAGAAGTGTTTTAATTAGAATCATATTTCTAGTGATAGTTATTTAATATAGAATGTATCTGGACGCTTAGGAAAATGAAAAAGCAGTATTGTGAAATCTAATTCGGAAGGCAAACGGGCTGAGTGAGTTATTGTGGAGAGATAATATAGAAAATATCTTAATTAAGTTATTTTTAGTAAGTTTGTGGAATTTTTGTGGGAGACTTATTGTGAGAGCGCCACGTGGCAAAAAATGGCCTCTTTTAGTAGTTATTAAGATACTAAGACCACGTCTTTTTCTCTAACTGAGTGATGAAAAAATCTGGAATTTTCATCTCCGTCTTTAAGCCACTTCATTCTGGATTTTTGTTTCCAAAATTTAGACTGCTCTTTGATAGATCTGAGATGCAATGCTTTGAACCTTTTGAGCTTAATAAGCTCATCAGTTGAGCTATTGAGGTCATAACAAATCTCTTGCATTCTTAAAGGTTCGACTGTTTTTGTAACATTATCAAAAATATTTCCAAAAACAAGCTTATTCCAGGATTTTATTGCTATTTTCAGTCTCTGTAGTTTGAGAAAAAATGCAAGCATGCCTGTTTCAGAAAGTGGAGTTTTCCAGTCATTAGAAATTAATGGCAAGAAATCTTCTCTATTAAACCAAGCATTAATAAACCTAAAGGGCCTAGGTGATGAAGTGATGTTGCTACCTAAGGTGAAGAGTAGTGGTGAGTGATCTGATGTGTCCCTACTGAGAACCTGAATAGAAGAAGAAGGGAACTTATTCATCCAGTATTGTAGGCTAATCCTCTTTCAAGCTTCTGTATAGTGGGGATAAGCCAGTTATTGGACCATGTATAGATATTGCCAACTGAATTAATTTCCAACAGTGCTTGTGAAGCTATGAACTAATTAAAATCAGACATGCTTTTACATCTTGGTTTAGCAGGTCCCTTATACTCACTGGAAGATTTAATGGTATTGAAATCTCCAATAAGAAAGGTATTAGCAAGATCCATAGCAGAGAGAGCCTCCCAAAGAAATTGTCTTCTTGGGATGGTTCTCACTGCATAAACAAAAATTCCTACCATATATAAATTTAGAGTATGGCTAAAACTATCTAAGGAGAGAAATTGAAGATGGTCTTGCTTTACTGTAATTTGGAGATGGTAGTTCCACATAATCCATATTTTTCCACTGTCAGAATACAGTGTATTGGAAAAGTGTAACTTCCTTCTAAATATGTCACATTTGTGATTTTTATGCCATGGTTCAATTAGACATAAAAGTTCAATTTTGTGTTTCCTAACTAGATCAAGAAGACATCCATAGACCTTCTCATTCCTCTAATATTCCAAACAAGAAAATTGATTTCTAGTGTTGTGCAATTCATTAAAAACTGTTTTTGGAGCTTCTTGATCTAGTTAATACCTTATTTGGGGAAGTTATTTTTTGTGCTTTTTTGGGGGTAAATTTTCTACTGATTTGAGTGAAAACATTTGCTTGAGTAGATTTATCTGTATGAGCAGATTTATCTGAAAGCAAATGTTTATCAGTCAAAGCAGTAGAAATTGGATGAGGGGTTACCTGAGGTTCCACAATATTGTCATCTTGTGAAGATTCAGATGAGATTTCATAGTCTGACCTATTGTCTAATTCCTTAGTGGTTTCAGTGAGCAGAGGGAGGAATCTGTTCCCTTTATGACCATGAGAGATAGAAACTTTTTTGTTAGGAGAAAAATTAAAGTCAAATGGGGCAGCATGTTTACCTATACCAACTTGAAAATCATCAGCAGCATATTTAATTTCTCTGGTTTTTTAGATCTGCGGGGAGGAGCTTGTAGAAACTGAGGGGAGGGTGTTAGTGGAAGGACATGTTTGTGGGGGGTGGGGGTGATGATCAGCATTAAGGGGTTTAGTTTGTGGGGGACAATGATCTGCATTGTGAAGATCTATTACTGGAGAAGCAATAGTAGAAGCAATAGGGGAGATGACCAGTGGGGCAGCTGTAGAAGAGGAAACTTGGATAAGGGATACAGGTCTCGGATTCCTGGAGCTCTTACTCTTCTTTTGGAGAGGGATCTTCACTTGCATAGGTTATTTGTCTTTCTATGCAAGGGGGAGACCAGATGAGCCAGGGACAGAGGTTATGGTGGGTTAATAGCAAGGGAGGGAGAAGGTATGGTGGAGGCTGTTGGATCATTTGGAACTGGATTTATATGAGGAAGGGATTTGGGAGCATCAGTGGAAACTTGAGTCACAGTGTCTACTTTGGAAGGTTTAGGTCTGAGTGATTGTCTAAGTTCAGGATGCAGTCTACCACAAAGAGCATCCTCGTGATCTATCATGCTGTAGTGATTGCAGTATTTAGGTTTTAGCAATTTACTCTCTATGATTTTTCTCCTCATTCTCTCTTAATTGCAACTGTTTCATAACGTCTTTTTCCCCCTTTATTACCGTTATCCACCACATCTCCGCCTCCAACGGACAGATAACAGTCATGTCTCTACCTCCGCCCATGACGGCGCCACCACAAACACGCGGTGGCATTGCGCCTGGCCGCAGCTTTTCCCAAGCCTTATCTAATAGACCACCTCCACTCACTACTTCTCTGCCTAGCAACCCTGAAATTACTCCGATCACACATCATCAAGGTGAGCCGGTGGTCATCGTCACCTGGAAGCAAGCCGACACTCTCGCAACCTACTACCAGAATGCCTTGATAGGGAAATTCGCCCGAGGCAAACAAAATATGGAGGCTCTCAATGCAGCTTTCAGTCTGCTGACTTCTTCGGCAAATTCCATATTGGCTCCGTTCATCACAGGCATGTACTCATCCATTTCGAAGATGCAGAAGATTACAGAAGATGTTGGATGAAGGGATACTGGGTTTTTGCAGGCTCCCAAATGAAGGTCTTGAAATGGACAGTGGATTTCTCCCCAGAGGCTAAATCCTCAATTTTTCCGGTTTGGGTTAGTATTCACAAGGTTCCCTTCTATTATTTTAACAATACCCTTATCCAAGCAATGGGTGATTATTTAGGAACCTACATTAAGATGGATTTAGCCGCAGCTGGTATTACTAGGCCATCTACAGTCAAAATTTGTGTTGAAATTGACCTGAAAAAGAAACTCAAGAGCACCATTTAAATTACTTTTACTGTTGTTAAATGTTATTGTATAATTTTTGAAAATAATTGAACGCATAATTTTTGTTGACTTTAGTTAAGAGATGTATTTCATATAATTTGCATTTGTATAACACATATTTTAGAGTTGGTCTCTGGAGTAACCGTCTATATTATAGCATAATATAGAACAAGGACTAAATTACAATATGGAAAGAAGGAGGTCCTTAGTTGCAAAATTTGGGAAAAGTACTATTCACGACACTGTTCACGCGCACTGTTCACGGCACTATTCATGGCACTGTTCACGCAAAGAATATGTACACAAATCAGTTAATATAATTTCTGGATTTTAAACACTTGTAAACACAAAAGAATTCAGGTTAGAAAGACAAGTTTCCATATTATAAAGATCAGATTTTAGGTACATAAAAACTAGGGTGTTTAGGTTAATAAATGTTGTGTTAAGTATAGTCAACTTTCACCAAAGTTTTCAGCCTAAAATTTCACAATCATCACAGTTTTCAACTTAAACAATCAAGTTTCACAAAAATCACAGTTTTCAGCCTAAAAAATCAAGTTTCTACAATCACTCTAGTTTTCAGCCTAAATAATAAAGTTTTCACAATCTTAACAGTTTTCACAACAAATAATCAAGTTTGGCAAACACCAAATTTTTCAACCTAAACAATTGAGTTTTCACAATAAAAACAATTTTCAACTAAACAATCAAGTTTTACAAACACCACAGTTTTCAGCCTAAAAAATGTAGTTTCTACAATCACTGTAGTTTTCAACCTTAATAACCAAGTTTTCACAATCACAGTTTTCACATTAAGAAATCAAGTTTTATAAACACCACAGTTTTCACAATAAATAATCAAGTTTCAACACAAATCAAGAAGCCTAGTTTTCAAGTTAAACACATAAACCACATTAAGTTTTCAAGTTAAACTAGACGATTTTATGTGCTGAACTAGGTCTGTGTCCTCTGAAACCTAAAAATATCAATCATGTTTTTCACCATCAAACACAAAAGGTATATTACATTCAAATGGAGAGCTAAATGAGGAATGCTTACCACATCGGTTACTCCTAGCTCAACAATGCCGCCAAGATGAGGAAAGCAAACAACATCAGATTAACACGAAAACTATAACTTAGTCCATTTATGTGGATAGACTGATAAAATTGATGAAGGCGAAGGAGAACATAGATTACCTGAAAGGATGCACTCTCATGAAAACGGTCCAGGATTTAAAAAAATATAGTACAAAGAATGTTAGATTATTGGTGCATATATAGGAACGAACACAGAATGAAGTCATTTTCTTACCTTAGCGAGTAGAGATCGAGAAAACACTTTACTGTCTGCTTGGTGAGTATTGCACAACCATATAATTTGATTCTTTGCGAGTGTACGTCCTGGAAACCTGATGATGAATTTTAACAAATACATAACATGGTTTCGCAACATTTGTTCAAGAATTCAAGAAAGTTAACTAAAAAAATCCACTAAGTTTATTTAGGAGTTACCCTTGGCCAATGCTGAAGACAAATGACATGCAAACCAGGTAATACCACTCGTTATCCGTGAGATCTTCGGGTGACAATGCAGCCGAAGGCCTTTTAGCTTCAGTGTTGGCCTCAGCTACCGACAGGGACTCGTAAAGCTCCCTGAGTTGCTCACTCCTCTGCAACCCCAAATGGTCAGCATTCAGTTCAGCAGACTGAACTGTATTCCTAGTCTTAATGTCTCCATTATAGTACCCATCACCCCATTCAAGCACCCTATAGAACACGATGCAAGCATTAAATCTCCCTTAAGTCAAAGCAGGCCATACATACGAACATGTTGCAGTCTAGTTTTCAAGGTAAACACATAAATTTCATAATAAGACGTAATCCACATTAAAAAGTCCAGTTTCCAAGATAAACACATAAATTTTTAAAAGCAGAAAGACATCACATTAAACAATCTAGTTTTAATAGTAAAACACATAAAATTCATGGAAGAAATTTGCAGAGCAGTCACAAAGTACAAAAAAACAACAAAAAAGGGGGAAACCACAGCGAACAGAAAGTATCACCTCGCTTCAACTCGCTTCACCTCCTCCGATCGGCCTCTTCCACCAGCAGGAGACAATCGAGCCGGCTCCAAACCAGAGCACCGGCGTCGATTCAGGTCAGCCGCGCCGCCGATTGGAACGTCGCGATCCCTCTCTTATCGCCGCTGGTTCAGTCGCCGACATCGCCGGAATCATGAGCTTTGCCGGCGGAGAAGTTGCCGGTGAATTCGTCGGAGAAGCAGCAGAACGCGGCGATTGCGACGACGGCGTTTAAGAAATGGCAGCCGATCGGAGATCTTCCACCAGCCGGAGACAATCGAGCCGGCTCCAAACCAGAGCACCGGCGTCGATTCAGGTCAGCCGCGCCGCCGATTGGAACGTTGCAATCCCTCTCTTAACGCCGCTGGTTCAGTCGCCGACATCGCCGGAATCACGAGTTTTGACATCGCCGCTAGATTGCGTAGAAATTGAAAGAGGGTTTGGGGATGCGAAATTGGGAACGACAGAAGGTTTTGTAAAATAAAAAATAGAAATATGATATATATATATATATATATATATATATATATATATTTATGGAGGAGGGTCTGTGATGCAATTTCCCTATATTGCTAAAAAGGACCCGCGTAAATATTAATTGCAAAAGAGGAGCCGCCTTTCCTATTTTAATTGTAGAAATAGACTGTCTATATTATAACTATAATATAGACGGTCTATTCCAAGACTAATATTTATAATTAAATCATCAAATTTGTAATAATTTCAAATACTCAAAATCTGTACACATATATATACTATTGATAAATAAATTTATCATTTTCATTAAACAAATATATGCATATAATAATTGTTTTATTTTATTTGAATAGATCTGTGTATCGGCACGGGAATTATACTAGTGTGTATTTATAGTGGGTTTATAAATTTGTTTTAATAAATAATTAAATGATCTTTCTTTGTATTTTAATTTACTTTGATTAGTTCAAATACCATAAATATATTATATCTTTTTGAGGGGAAATATATATTAGTTAGTATTATAATCTTAAACTTTCATATCTACGTGTAATTTATTTTTAATAACCAAAATTACTTGTAGTATACTATTATTACTATTCATAAAATATTAATTAAATAAAATCATGCAGAAGCCCTTATATGTCATTTTGACATATTTGCTTAACAAACCGCTATTGACAATCAGCTAAGTTACCAAACACTTATGTATAATCATCTAATAGAATCAGCTAGTCAAATCAGTTAACACAATCAGCTAGTCAAAACAGCTGATACAATCAGCTAACAGCTAATCACCAAACACCCCCATAGTGACTTTAATATAAAAATGTAGCTTTTACGCTTGATAATGAATGTTTGAACATTCTTATCAGTGATATTTCATGGACTATATACTTAATATACATAATTCATTTAGTAATGAAAATAAATTGGTCACAACTATGGTAGAAATATGACTCCAAAGTATATATACTTAAGTACCAAGTAGTAGTCTTAATAGTGTTTCTCAAGTTCTTGATACTAAATTTTCACTACAAGTACCTTTCAATGAGTTAATATTAAAGCAAATTTATATGAAAAGTGTCCATACATAATAAATAATCATTAAAATCTTTTGGTTTAGAAGTAAAAATATTGATATTATATGACTAATTTTTTCAAACTTTCATACGTTTCAGCGCTTTGAAACAAGAGAGACGTGTCTCTTCTCCTGCATGACACGTATACACATTTTAAAATTGGGCAATGGAAGAATTCGTATAGTGTTGGATATGAGCTGAATTTATGAATTGAATTACGGGCCCATAATAATTAAAAACCATTCAATTCAACCCATATAACCAGCCCACGGGTGTTTCAACGCTATGCTCAATAAAACTGTTGAAGGAGCCAAGATTAAATTTTATTCATAAATTAATGTAACGATAGCACCAGTTCACTGCTGCTATTTTTCCATGAAATCATTCACAAAGAGACGTGCCACCCAAAACTACTGCAACTTTCATTGGACCGTTTCAAATCATATTCCATTTGCTATAATCATAACGCAAGCCCAACATAAACTTACCAAATTGGACTTCATAACAAGCCCAATTGTTGAGTCATCATTTGTTTCAACGCCTCTCTCCCATACTGCTGAAACATTGCGGGGTCTATCTGAAAATTTAACGACCACTCTCGGTCGACTTGTCCGGTCAGCATTCATATCAACAAAAGGGTTGCATCGCTAAAATAAGCGGGCGGCCTCTCTCATGCTTTTAGTGAAATTTTCAAAACCGCTGAAACAAGCGGGTTGGATCATTATTTGCTAAAACAAGGGGGTTGCATCATTGTTTGCTCTTCTGCTCGTGCTGGAATTTTGTTTTCTTCCATCATTTCTTCGAGCTGCAGATTTCCTCAGTACCTTTGCAAAGCTTCTTGATATTTGAGCAAGCTCATCCTCGTCTATATCTTCATAGTTGTTTCTGGTAGAGTGTTTAGATACAGAATTGTGTTTAGACACAGAGTTTTGTTCAGCCGCTTTTCTTGCAGTTACAGTGAAGGCCAGATCGTTTTGCCTTACTGTAGCTAACTCATTCATCTCATAAGCTGATAGTGCTCCCATGACTTCATCTATGGTTCTCTCAGAAGTATCACTAAGCTCCTCCATTGCAATAGTCTTTCCTTTGAACCTTGCTGGTAGAGACCTCAATATCTTCTGCACGACATCATCATCATCGAACGGCTTCCCTAACTGATATGTTGTATTGACCAGATCTCTGATCTTTGCATTGTAGTCAGCAATGGTTTCGTTATCATGCATAACCATTGTTTCAAATGTTGACTTCACATTATTCATTTTTTGTCGTTTCATTTTTGCATCCCCTTTATAGCTGGCTTTCAATTTCTCCCATGCGTCCTTAGCAGTACATCAAGTTGAAATTAAGCGAAAAGCTTCTTGATCAAGAACAGAGTTGATACAGTTGAGTGTTCTGCTGTTAAGTCATTTGTCCTTTCTCTCTTGAATTGTCAGCTCCTCTTTGGTTTTCAGAACACCTTCAGTTGCGCCTACTACAGGTGGGTTTCTGGCTGGTTGCTATTCGTTCTCAACCCAATACCACGCCTCTTCATCAAGAGCATCAATATAGTGCTACATCCTTGCTTTCCAGTAGCCATAGTTGTTTTTATCCAGCATGGGTGCGCGTGTGTGAAGCGAACCATCTTTCTCCTAGTTTGACATGATCGATAGGGATCTTCACTGACCTTGTTAAAGGCACAACTCAGTGAACAAGCTCTGGTACCAAATGAAATTTACCATCGATCAGATTAATTATGTTCTTAAGTAAAACTTCTACTTTAACTAGTATGTTTAAACATACAATACAGTTTAAACATCAAAAGTAAGAACACCAGATGTGTTTACGCAGTTCGGTGCTAAAACACCTACATCTGCGGGGCCTTGCCAAGTCTGAAAATCATCCACTAAAATAATCAAGATCAGTTACAAAGTTCAAAAACTATTAACTATCTATGACTTATCTTTTCGTGTGGATTGGTGAACTCCCCTCACAGCCAGTCAGCAATTCCTCGTTGCTATCTTGACCACTTCTCCCGAAGTATTAAGTCTATCCGATTTCAGACTCTGGCGATGGCAAGGGCCTATTGAATCTCGTTCAATTGCTGCTCCAAAACTGTAAAGCTATTCTGAACTCCAGAATACTTTCACTCAAGATGGATACTTCATGTCGCAGCTTCTTTCTCTATTTATAGCTCGATGCTGTGTTGATCTTCTCGATCCTTCAATCTCGGCAATGTTGATCTGCTCGTTCAGCTAATTACAGCTGCAAGTAGTCTCCTAGCTATATTCTACTTCTATAGCTATAATATAAGGAATATAATATTTCCTTATTTAAGACTAATCCTACCAAGATACAACTCTAGAATATATTCTCTATCTAATTAAATCGACACTCAATCATTGTGCAATTATCATCTTGATTCGCTCGAATATCTTCCTTGATTGCATGTGAGTTGTACTTCAACACAATGACTGTTGCTCGGTTTCTGATTCTACTTGAGCAAGTGTTTAAACATCAGCATGTTGAAACATAGTCAATTCTATAAAATAGCCAACTAATTAATACTGAGTCTTGTGGACTCTTCAATCTCCCCCTTTGGCATTTTGTGGAATCATATCACTTATTTTGATGCACATAAACAAACATATAACTCCAGAATTCCAGACTCCATAGTTCTAAGCATCAAATATCAGAAAACAGCATGCATACTCGATAAGTTCTCCTACTCACCAGATGTAGTTGAAGACAGTCATTCATGATAACGTCCATAACAATGTTCCAAACTAAATGGACACATTAATAAGATCAACAATATCCAAAATAAATGGCCAACCACAATCATCAAAATATTCTCCCCCTTGGGAACATAAAATGTGCCAAAGCTGCACCAAAACAATCTCAAAAACATAACAAAAACTCCCAGAAATTCAGAATGTTAACTGATAAAAGAGTTCAAAGTGAGAGAGAGAGAGAGAGAGAATAAAAATTGAACATCTGCTCAGATTTGCTGGGATCCACTGGTCTCATCACTTGTCTCAGCAATGGCCTCCAACTCAGCTTCAAGATCCATCAACTTATGTCTGTGATATCTGATCTGACCCCTAAGTTCCCTCTTTCTGACAGTAGCAAAGTTCTCCTGCACTGGTTCATCATCTGAGTCATCCTCCTTTTCTTCAGCTGCTGCAGGTAGATCATTCCTCTTTCAAAGGATGGTTTTTTTGACTTGCACCTCATCATAGAATGTGATCTCATCATTAACATCATCAACTAACCCAACATGATAAAGCAAGCCTGTAATGAGGGCAGGATAGGTGATGTGCTCATCAGATTTCTGGTGCCTGGCAACTAAGAGAATTCTATCATAGATGAACCACCCCAGATTGTATGGTCTGCTGGTGCCAATGTAATACATAAGACATGCCATTTCTTCAGTCACCAGGGAGACATTCCTAGACATAGCCCATAGATTCTCCACCACTCAGTACAGACAGAAGTATTTCTGAGTGAGATAGGTTGCCTTCATTGTCTTTGCATCACCCCATTCACCAAGTGTTCCTCCTTACAGTTCCAAGGCCATCACATCATAATCCAGAATAAAATCTTCAGGATAGGCCCCATTTGGACAAGTGATCTCATCTGTCCCCAACACTTGATTGATCAGAGAGGCATCAAACCTGTAGAGTTTGCCTCTGATGAACACTTTCCTGTACCAAGAGGAGCAGGATCATTATTGGTTCCTCTCAGATTGGCAAAGAATTCCAGCACCAGTGAATGATTAACCTTCACACAGAAATTTGCTGGCTCATACATGTGAATCCTCTTCATGTAGGTCACAAATCCAGGATGTTTAAACTTCTATGTCAGTCTCTTCTTTATATGCATTTTCCTCTTGATCAACCTTTCATACACATTCAGTGCCTTCCTGGAATAAAATGTCTCATCAAATGCCTTCTCTAGTAAAGGATCATCATCTGGAAAAACCAATGGCACCTCAGCATTGCTCTCAGCATCTTCATCCTCCTCAGATTCAGAACTGCTCTCCACAGTATCTGCAGTAGGTTCTCTGGATGGCTTCTCTTGACTGTCTGGTGCTATCTCCTCCTCATACTCCATGTTGAGATCAGGGATCTCCTTCCTCTTCCTCTTTCCAGCCACTGGGGGAAAAACTTGAATAGGTGGAGGTAGAGTCTGCTTCAGCTTTTCTTGCTTCAACTTCTGCAACTTCTTGAACTTAGAACTCAATGGCTCATCATCCAAACTATCTTGTGCAATCTTAGTAGATGGTTCTTCTATAGTTTGGGCATTCTCAACAGTTCTCTCCATGACTGGTTCCTCAACCTCCTTGGGCTTCTCCTTCTCAGCAGTGGGCATGGTCACATCAGCAACACATCTGAATACTCCATGGCCATCAGAGCTCTTACCAGTAGCATGAGCCATTTTTTTCCTTCTCTGGTACACCTTTTGGACAGTAGAGGCAGTACAGACCTTCTCAAGTTCCATGTTCTCTTGATGCATTAAAATCAGAACTTTCATAGAAAAAATTCAACTCGGGCCCACCCTCAAACTCAACAGACACTGCCACTGTGGGATTGAGACCAGTCTCTATATTCTGAACTAGAGATTCCCTATTCTCAGGAGCCACAGATCCTGGTGTGGCTCTAATTGGATTAAGATCATCTTGCAGTCCCACAAACACATTATCTCTAGGTAAGGCAGTGGAGATTGGGCTTCCCATGATAGTCTAAACACCGAGATAGGTTCAAACACAAACTGTACTACTCGCAGACCCCACAATCACACAAATATCACAAACCCTAGGTGCGACAGGCACTCTAACTGCTACAATATCAAGAAAAACACAATCTTGATGCAGAGAATAGCCAAATACCTTTTGCATGCAACAATTTGAGCTTGCCCACCAACCCAACAAAGCTTGAGACTTTCTTGTTGTAGAAACTCCGATCGGTCAATGCAGTTTACAGAATAACCGGTAGAAACTTCTGAGATCAAGCAGAGAGTTGCTCGACGGTGAAATCCGGCGGAAACCAGTGAGAGCGGAGTGTCCGAATTAGGAACCACAGAAGGATGTGAGTTGCGGCAAAAATAAAAGGAATTTTCCCTCTTATATTTTTGGATTTTCAGAAATTCAAATCCGAACCCAAAATGGAAAATAAATCCATAATTACAGATCAATCCACAACTTCCATAAAATCATTGATTAGCCCCTCATAAAATAGATACGAGTCCGAAACTTCTGATCAAAAATAGTTCAGCCCACTCGGTTTTTTTTAAGCCCAATAAGAGTTGACTCATCTGGCCCAATAGCCTCTTCTCTTCATTTTCTGTCTAACTCCCATGTGTTTAAACACACTCATCCTCAGTGTTTAAACATCCTCTAATACACAGCTATCTTCTTTTTGCATTTTTTATTTTTCAAACAATAAAAGACATAAAGCAGGAAACTAATATACAACAATGAGAGATTATCAGAGGTACCTCAAATTCGACACACACCTAGGTGTTGCCTCAGTGTCTCAAAAGTTGCAGAATCCAGTGGCTTGGTGAAGATATCTGCAAACTGGTCAGCACTAGGAACAAACTCAGTGGTTAGTTCCTTCTTCTCTACCAAGTCTCTGATGAAGTGATGCTTGATATCTATATGCTTGGTCTTCTTGTGATCAACTGGATCATGAGAGAGATCAATAGCTCCTTTGTTGTCACACCTGATGATTAGAACCTCCTGCTTGTATCCATAGTCCTTCAACATCTGCTTCATCCATAGTAGTTTCTGACAACAACTTCCAGCTGCTAAGTACTCAGACTCAGTGGTAGACAGTGAGATAGAGTTCTGCTTCTTGTTGTACCATGACACAAGATTTCCACCTACATAGAAACATCCACCAGTAGTACTCTTCCTATCTTCATAATTTTCATCCCAATCTGAGTCACTGTATCCAATGATTTCAGCCTGACTTCCTCTAGAATACCAGAGACCATAATCAGCAGTTCCATGAACATATCTGATAATTCTCTTAACAGCAGAGAGATGACACTCCTTAGGATCAGATTGAAATCTTGCACATAGCCCAACACTTAGACAAATATCTGGTCTGCTTGCAGTAAGATATAGTAGACACCCAATCATACCTCTATAGAGCTTAATGTCCACCTTCACACCATACTTGTCATAAGTTAGCTTCTCTGTTGAGGCCATTGGAGTTCGCACACTCTTAGAGTCATCCATCCCAAATCTCTTAACCAAGTTTAGAGTATACTTGGTTTGATTTATAAAAATCCCTTCCTTGTGCTGCTTGACTTGGAGCCCTAGAAAATAAAACAGTTCACCAACCATACTAATTTCAAACTCACTCTTCAACATCTCTATAAAGTTATCAACCAACTTTTGAGATGTAGATCCAAAGACAATATAATCTACATAAATTTGAGCAAGTAGAAGATGTTTATCATGTTTAAACACAAAGAGCGTTCAGTCTACTCCCCCTCATCGATAGCCTTTCTGCAGAAGGAATTGGGTGAGATGCTCGTACCAAGCCCTGGGTGCTTGCTTAAGACCATATAACGTTCTACAATATCAAGAACGGCACATAATGTGAATGTTTTAGGCATAAGACTGACTCGTGTTGGATTTTCTAAATGGCTCTATATGGTAGTTTATATAGTGGTGCTCTATAGGCTGAATTGAAATGCCTGAATTCATTCTCATAAATATCAGAATTTGATTATTGGAACGTTATGTATTCATTAGCATATATATGAGACATTCATGATCATAAAACACTTTTTGATAGTTGGCTCTTCAGAAAGTTCTGTAGAAAGTCCAAACTTAGTTGAAAGTCTTTCGAACTTTCCAAACTTTAAAATAGATGAATTTAGAGTCATCAATTTTACCAAGTTCAACCAACCAACTTTGAGAATCGATATCTCATTCATAGTTGGTCCAATTTGAGTGTTTAAATAATTAATTTTATAGTACTCGTGGAGGAGAATATAAATATACTCCTCAATCGACCCAAATCATTATGGGTCACACTCAAATCTCAGCCCAAAAGTTGATGAAATAATTACATTTCACCCCTCAACTTTTCTCACTTCCAACATAATACATGCAGGTAAATTATTTCTTCTCTGTTTTGATCACTTAATCAGAATGTTTCTTTAATCAAAAGTTATGTATATTAAAAGATTAATTATGAAATTCCAGGTCGATTGAAGGAGCACAAATGCTGAAGAGTCCAGAAGACTCAGCATTAATATGTTGGCAATTTTGTAGAAGTTAACTGTGTTTAAACATGCTCTCATGTTTAAACACTTGCTCATGAAGATCAGAAATTGAGAAATAGTCTTTGATGTGAAGTACAACTCAGATGCGATCAAACAAGATATTCGACAGAATCAAGATGATACTTGAAGATTGATTCGAGTCTGATTTAATTAGAAAACGAATATAGTTGTGAGTTGTATTTTATGTAGAATTAGTCTTAAATAAGGAAAGAATATATTTCTTATCCTAGAGCTATAGAAGTAGAATATAGTTAGAAGACTAAGTGTTGCTGTGATGAGCTGGATGATAGGATCAGCCTTGCCGTGATTGAAGGATCAAGAAGACTAAACACGGAAGCACAGTTTCAAACTACAAATAGAGAAGAAAGCTGCATCAACACTTATCCATCTTACAAGAAAGTATTCTGCCGATCAGAATAGCTTTACAGTTGGAGCAGCTTATTGAAGGGAGTTCAATAGGTCTTTGCCGAACGCCAGCAGTCTGAGATCAACAGCCTTAATACTTCAGGGGAAGTGGTCAAGACAGCAACGAGGAGTTGCTGACCGGCAGTGAGGGGATCTCACGAATCCATACGAGAGATAAGTCATAGATAGTTAATTGTTGTGTGAAACTTTGTAACGTATCTTGATTATCTAGTGGATGATTTTCAGACTGGGCAAGGCCCCGCAGATGTAGGTGTTCATCACCGAACTGCGTAAACAATTTGCGTGTTTTGTCTTTTATATGTTTAAACTCTGTAGTGTGTTTAAACATACATGTTAGTTTAGAACAAATAGTTAAAAACTATTTGAAACTGATCGATAGTAAATTTCATTTGGTATCAGAGCTTGTCCACTGAGTTGTGCCTTTAACAAGGCCAGTGGAGATCCCTATCGATCATGGCGAACCAAGAGAAGGATGGTTCAATATACACGCGTGCTCTCATGCTGGATAAAAATAACTACGGTTATTGGAAGGCAAGGATGAGGCATTACATTGATGCTCTAGATGAAGAAGCATGGTATTGGGTTGAGAACGAGTGGTCACCAGCCAGACATTCACCTACAGCAGGGGCAGTCGAAGGTGTTCTGAAAAACAGAGAAGAGCTGACAACTCAAGAGAGGAAGGACAAACGACTAAACAGCAAAACACTCAACTGCATCAACTCGTGTGTTGATCAAGAAGCGTTTCGGTTGATTTCAACGTGCTGTACTGCTAAAGATGCATGGGAGAAACTAAAAGCAAGCTATGAAGGAGATGCAAAAATGAAACGACAAAAAATGCATACAGTGAAGACAGCTTTTGATACTTTGATTATGAAGGATAATGAGACGATTACTGGATATAATGCAAAAATCAGGGATCTTGTCAACACAGCATATCAGTTGGGAAAACCTTTTGTTGAAGATGATATTGTTCAGAAGATTCTAAGGTCTCTTCCACCAAGGTTCAAAGGAAAAACTATTGCAATGGAGGAATTACATGATACATCTGAGATGACGGTTGATGAAGTCATGGGAGCACTTTCAGCCTTTGAAATGAAGGAGTTAGCAACAGTCAGGCAGAGTGATATGGCATTTACTGCTGCTGCTCATAAAACAGCAGAACAAAATTCAGTGTCTAAACATAATCCCATGTCTAAACACTCCAACAGAAACAGCAATGAAGAAATGGACGAGGATGAACTTGCTCACATATCAAGGAGCTTTGCAAAAGTTCTGAGAAAATCTCAAAATAGGAGAAATGAAGGAAGGGAGCCGAGTTCAAGTATGAGTAGAAGAGCAAATAACGATCAAGCAGAACCCAAGTCGGCATTTAAACATGCTGGAAAAATTCAATGTCGAAAATGTGAAGGGTACGGCCATATTCAATCACAATGTCCAAGTGGATCAGCAAACAAAAAGGGTAAAGCCTACAATGCTACATTTAGTGATGCAGAAGATTCTGATGAAGAGCATGTCAGCAACCATGTAGCGTTTGGAGCAATCACTGTTCAAGGCGATGAAGAAAGTGAAGAAGAGAACTGTGTTATGTTTGGTGCAGTTATTCCAGAGAATGAGAGTTTAAACTCTGAGGTGGTTCATGAATCTTACGACAAACTTCATGAACGCTGGATCAGTGTGACTGAACAGAATAAAGCACTACAGAAAGACAACAATAGTTTGAATGAAGAAATTGAGCAACAACAGATAACTATTGAGGCAATGAGAAAAGAGCTGAAGATAGCTCTCATTCGAGCAGAGGTAGCAGAAGGAACCATTACCAAACTGAACAAACACTACTACAAAAAAGCCTTTTTACTTCGCCCTTTTTACTCCGATTTAATAAAAATCGAAGTAAAAAGTTTTTTACTTCGATTTTCATGTAAATGGAAGTAATGAAAAACTTTTACTTCCAATTTCATGAAATCGAAGTAATAAGTATACTTTTTACTTCGCACCGAAGTAAATGAATGATGATAACCGTTAGCGGTTTGAGCGTAAATGTAACGAAACCATATATATATCGGACCGTTTTCGACTCTATATCTGCACATGACGCCATATTATGGTAAGCAAAGAGAAAGCGAGAGAATATCGATTACATTGATGTCATTCCGACAACGGGTTGAGTCTAAATGTACCGATGTCGAACGTGATATCGAAACGATGTCTGAAAAGTGATGACTTGAAACATCGCATTGAATAAAAGACGAAGAGAAGGCGAGAAAGTATCAATTTTATTGATGTCATTCCGATAACGGTTTGAGTCTAAATGTACCGATATCGAACGTGATATCGAAACGATGTATGATAAGTGATGACTTGAAACGTCATATTGAACAAAAAGCGAAGAGAATGCGAGAAAATATCATTTACATTGATGTCATTCCAATAACGAATTGAATTTAAATGTACAATTATCGAACGTGATATCGATACGATGTCTAATAAGTGATGACTCGAAACGTCGTATTGAATAAAAGCGAAGA
This sequence comes from Sherardia arvensis, assembly GCA_948330725.1. Taxonomy (NCBI): domain Eukaryota; kingdom Viridiplantae; phylum Streptophyta; class Magnoliopsida; order Gentianales; family Rubiaceae; genus Sherardia; species Sherardia arvensis. Next base: position 35,270,281 of record OX415236.1, read on the forward strand.
GAATGCGATAAAATATAAATTTTATTTATGTCATTCCGATAACGGTTGAGTTTAAATGTACCAATATCAAAACGATGTCTGACAAGCGATGACTCGAAACATCGTATTGAATAAAATGCGAAGAGAAGGCGAGAAAATATCACTTTCATTGATGTCATTCTGATAACGGCTTAAGTCTAAATGTATCGACATCGAGCGTGATATCGAAACGATGTCTGATAAGTGATGACTTGAAACGTCGTATTGAATAAAAAGTGGAGAGAAGGCGAGAAAATATCAATTTTGTTGATGTCATTCCGATAACGGTTTGAGTCTAAATGTACCGATATCGAACGTGATATCGAAACGATGTATGATAAGTGATGACTTGAAACGTCATATTGAACAAAAAGCGAAGAGAATGCGAGAAAATATCAATTACATTGATGTCATTCCAATAACGAATTGAATTTAAATGTACCATTATCGAACGTGATATCGATACGATGTCTAATAAGTGATGACTCGAAACGTCGTATTGAATAAAAGCGAAGAGAAGGAGATAAAATTTCAATTTCATTTATGTCATTCCGATAACGGTTTGAGTTTAAATGTACCAATATCAAAACGATGTCTGATAAGCGATGACTCGAGAAACATCGTATTGAATAAAATGCGAAGAGAAGGCGAGAAAATATCACTTTCATTGATGTCATTCCGATAACGGTTTCAGTCTAAATGTATCGACATCGAGCGTGATATCGAAACGATGTCTGATAAGTGATGACTTGAAACGTCGTATTGAATAAAAAGCGGAGAGAAGGCGAGAAAATATCAATTTTATTGATGTCATTCCGATAACGGATTGAATTTAAATGTACCGATGTCAAACGTGATATCGATACGATGTCTGATAAGTGATGACTCGAATCGTCGTATTGAATTAAAAGCGAAGAGAAGGCGATAAAATATCAATTTTATTGATGTCATTCCGATAATGGATTGAATTTAAATGTACTGATATCAAACGTGATATCGATACGATGTCTGATAAGTGATGACTCGAATCGTCGTATTGAATTAAAAGCGAAGAGAAGGCGAGAAAATATCACTTTCATTGATGCCATTCCGATAACGGATTGAGTTTAAATGTACTGATATCGAACGTGATATTGAAACGATGTCTGATAAGTGATGACTCGAAACGTCGTATTGAATAAAATGCGAAGAGAAGGCAATAAGATATTAATTTCATTGATGTCATTTCAATAACGGCTTGAGTTTAAATGTACCGATATCGAACTTGATATCGAAACGATGTCTGACGAGTGATGACTCGAAACGTCGTATTAAATATAAAACGAAAAGAAGGCGAGAAGATATCAATTTCATTGATGTCATTCCGATAACGGATTGAGTTTAAATGTACCGATATCGAAACAATGTCTGATAAAATCATAGGTGATATCAAACCAAGATCGCTTGCAGTTTTAGGTTACTAGAAATCGTATAACCAGAATCGGTTGGGGTCTCGGAGTAGTGGATATGGTTTCTTAGCCAACAAAATTTGGGCTAACTTATGAGTTGATTTTGAGAAAATTTGTTAATCACTTAGGTTGGGTGTTACTCTCTCTTGCTATGGACTTAATTAATTAAAATTTTCTTATATTTAGGCCCTGCTTGCTTGGACTTATAAGTAGAGCAGTTCAATTCTGGTCAGTTCCATTCAGTTTAATTCAATTCAGTTCAATTCGGCTTACTGCAGTTTAGTACAGTTCATCATAAAACTAATTTGATAAAATTTAGGTAAATTTAAACACACTCGATCTATTTTTCAATACATTAATTTTCATTTCAGTTCAGTTTAATTCATTTCAGTTCAGTCCGATTTGATTCAGTTTAGATCAGTAAGAAATAAGCTCAGGCAAACAGGCCCTTAATTTGATAAATGTAATTTCATACAAGATTAATTAGATTTTGGACTAGAAAATTTGTGAATATATCAATTTCAATATATTTAAAGAGGCCTCGGTGAAAAAAAAAAATTTGTGAATGTTTTTTCTTGAACACTACTAACATTTAATAAAACTCTATAAAAATTAATTATTATGTTGAAGTTACATAATCAAAATGTCTAAATTATCTTTACAAATTTTAATTTATCAAATCTAACTCTTACCTTGCATGCAGACACTAATCAAATAGTAACTATAATTATTTTACATTCTACATACTATGGCTAAATTGTCTTTAACTAAGTAAAAGTTAACTCTTATGCAGTCTTCTATAAACACTAAAAAAATGGAACGAGTCTAACTAAATTAAAGGTAAAATCTTACTTGATTATGTATAAACACTAATAACTACCATTAGTTCATTAATTTGTAGTATTTTGATAAATATTTGGAACTAGTAAACAAATTAAAGGACAGTAAAATAGAACTAATGAATCAAACACATGAAGTAATTATATAGATATATTTACAATATTTCAAAGTAATTTTCTTTACTTAAATGATGATTTAAAGTGCCATAATCAGAGTTTAACAAAATAAACACATTAGCTACTCTAATAAAAATGTGAAATAAAGAATGGTCATATCATAATCTTATGTCAGGACATGACTCAATCTACCTAAATTGACCTTTACTAATTAAATGTTAACTAATACACGACTTTCAAGAGATACTAATAAATTTAGTTTACAATCTAAAAACACTCTAATCAAATATGAAACCTACTACACTCAATAAACTCTAATAATAAGTTAAGTTGACTATATTAAAGACCAAAACTTATTAGACGTTATATAAGCACTAGTAACTAAATTGAGTTTCACAAATATATTGCCGACCTGTATTAACCATCTATAAAACTAAATATAGCTAACCAAAGATTAAATCTTACTTTACTTACTAGGACAACTAAATTAAGTATAACTAATTAAAAAGCCTAACACTATTTGACTTCTTATAAATTAATAAATTTGAGTATAACTAATAAAATGTCAATTGTTACTTGACCCTCTATTACAAACTAATAACAACTAAATTAACCTTTTAGTTGAGTTTTATACACCTATTCTCCTTATATATATATATATATATATATATATATTTAAATTACTTATAATCGTAATTACTATTATTATTAAATTCTAAAACAAGTAAACTTTTGGTTTTAGATTAATAAAACGTTTTCTCCTTTTGGTTTACTACACTAAATTTTCTAATAACATAGTACGTTTTATTATAAATTTTTTATTAATAATTTTCTAATAATTAAAATTCCTAACCTTATCTTACTTTTTATAAATTAATTTAACTAAACATAGGTTGAGTGTTACTTGACTCTTTTTATTATTTACACTAATATATAGCTAATTATAGCTCAAACTTTTACTTGACATTATTTTATAACTACTCTCTAAATGTTTTTAAGTAACTAATAATTTTAATCAGTATTATTATAAAGTATCATTATTACTATTATTATTATCAATAATATATTAAAAAGATAAGTTTGACAAAAAATATTGAGTATGATGAATTGATTTACTATACATAAATATCTAATTGTTTATCATCTGATATAGGATGTACATTTTATTGTAAATATAATATTTCACTAATTAAAACAAGTTAAGAGAACAATTAAACATAGTAATATTTTTGTTTTATTTATTTATTTATTTTTTAATTTTTTGAAAAGAAACATAGTAATATTTTATTGTTCCCTAATCTTAACCGTTCATATTTCACGAGTAAATCTTAACTGTTTATTATAAACCCTAATTTCTCTTAACATATACCACCGCACGTGTGCTCTCTTCCCCAGTATCTCAGTCCTTCTGCCTCCTCTAATCCCTTCTGCCTCCACAATGAATGACTTAGGGTTTAAACCCTAAGTTACGACTGCCGCCGGCCGTATCTTCTTAAATATTATTCCGATTATGGCGTTCTTGTATTCAAAATGATCCTCTCGACGAGACGATTCTAACGCACCAAGAATCAATCAAATACGATATGTGAATCAAAAGATACGGCCAAATCATTTTTTCGAAACTATCTTGACAAAATCATCTTCTTCGCCTCACCACACATCATCTCCACCACATTCTTCAATCAATTCCATCATAAATGGTGTTGGTGATCTCGAATCCCTCTATCAATTGGATTGGGAGTTTGATATGGTATATCAAAGAGATGGAATAGGATGAGGAAAATTGAAGTTTGGATGATGCCAACGCCGCAAGTCTCCTACTCCTCCATGTAGCAATCTCAGGTTTTATTCTTAATATCCGTTGATATTTCATATCTTTCAACATATTCAACTCAATATGATGGCCTTTCAGTTATAAAGTTGTGAATGTTGCTTTAATCGGTTAGTAAAATTAATGGAGTTGACATGGAATATGGGTTAAGGGTAATGGAAAGAATGGTACTTCTTACTTGAATATCTTATAGTGGATTGAATCCTTATTTACATATGTTTGAATATCTAATACGTTTTATTGTATTTGTTGTATAATTTAATTCATGAATTGAAAGTTTATTACATGATAATTTAGGTTTTGAACTAAATGCAATCTCTTAGAACCTTTATGTTTTTGAATGAAACTTAAGTTTTGATGTCTATTTTTGTTTCGTGTTAGATTCTTGATTGATTTGGTAACTGAAAGAAGGTCTCACAGCTTCAGGTATGATTAATTAGATTGATTATGAAGCACAAATTCGGAAATCCTATAATTATGTTGCATATGTTTGCATTAGTTTGGGAAGCTACTTATATATGTTGCTGACCTCTCTTTCTTGTTCTTGTCTTTACGTGAATTTTTCATCGATACTCATCAAAAGGTAAAAGCTAAATTCTAAATAGTTGATCATTGGGAGAGAGTTAAAGCAAGACTCTAACATTGTGAAGGGGTTGGCATAATTGATTACAGGTGCAAGAAGTTATACAAGTATAGAAGTGCTAGCTTTGAACATCAATTTTTACCGCGAGTGAGATTTTTTAGTGGGATTGAAACTCTTGAACTTCAACTATAGTTTGATTTTGTTTAGTCACTTGAAATGTAACTCGTAGTCTTTAGAAACAATTTAAACTTTTAGTATCCTTGAATTGTTCATGCTGTATTTTAGAAAGAGTTATTGAATATACATATTTTATAATTCATGATCTTGTTCGAAATTTTTTTTAGACTTGAAATACAATCGACTCCAGTTTGATTTCCATATGGTTTGGGTTTGGTAATTTACTAAGAATAAAGGTCTCGGTTCTCAAATAATATGAAATTTTCGAACCGATGTCGCTTTGGTCAGAGATGCGCAACTCGCAGGTCGATAACTGGTCAAAAATATCATCAAAATTCACGAACATATATCGGTATGGTGAGACATGCTAAATTTACAAGCCGATAACCGAACGATTATATCATCAAATTTCACGAATTGATATCGGTGTGGTTAGAGATGGTAAATTTGCAAGACGATAACTGATCGAAAATTACACCAAATTTCACAAACCGATGTCAATGTGATCAAAGATGCAAAATATACAAGGCGATACATGTTCGCCTAAATGTACCCGAGAGCAAACCGAATGCAAAGGCTATATGTCAAAGAGAAAACAGTGTTGACCGAGCTGACGACGGTATACTATTCTTCATTCCGACATCGACTTGAAATCTAGGTGTCGAGATCGGTTTGATCGATATTCGTTTTGATTTCTTGCAGCAGTGATCGAATCGAGATCGACATGATTTTGGCTCAAGCTTCTAATAACTAAAATCCAAGCCGAAAGCATACCGCTATCGGTTAAAAATGTTTTCACTTCGCCGAAGTAAAAGAAATACTTTCAACTACTCCTGTTTTCACTACGCCACCTTAGCGAAGTTAATTGTCCCCAGGAGTAGAAGTAAAAGGTCATTTCTGTAGTAGTGAAAGGAACAGCTGCTCTGGATGAAATTCTTGGTATGGGAAAAATTGCTGGGAATCGACATGGATTAGGATATGATGAAACAGAAGTTGCTAACAAGAAGGTGATGCAACCGAGTCCAAGTCAAGTAAGGAGAGAGCAACTTGTTAGAGCATCAAACAACTCTACCAATGTTCCAAAGTTTGGTTTAGGATATAAACCTATCTATCATCGTCAGCAAAACATGTTCCAGCCATGGTGGGAGGCAAGGTGCAATTATTGTCGACGACCAGGACACTACAAAAGACGTTGTTTTCGTCTTTTACAAGATCTAATGCAAGAATCAACAAATGGAGCAAGTTATAACACAGGCGCAAGTTACAACACTGGAGCAGGTTACAACACAGTACAATCAGAAAAGTCTCCGTACACTAAAAAGGTATGGGTTCCCAAAACCAATCACTGCTATGCTGTTCATACCTGTTATAGCTCATATGCCAGAGACTCCTGGTATTTCGATAGTGGCTGTTCTAGACATATGACAGGTACTTCCGAGCTGTTGAACAATATTGTTCCATGGACTGGAACTGTCAGATTTGGAGATGGGAAGATATGTAGAATAACTGGGAAGGGGGAGTTACAAGTCAAAAACTTTCCAGTATTTCAAGATGTACTGTTGGTGGATGGACTAAAGGCAAATTTGCTCAGCATTAGCCATCTATGTGACAACAAACTAACAGTTTTGTTTGATGATAAAGTATGCACAGTCAGGAAAAATGAACGGGGTGTTCTTATCGGCACTAGATCATCGGATAACTGCTATATTCTGGATGAGTCAGTTAGTTGTCTAAAAGTAAGTGTGGATGATACTCTTCTGTGGCACAAGAAGCTTGGTCATGCAAACCTGAAAACACCGGCTAAGGTAACAAATCTTGAAGCAATAAGAGGAGTACCATTACTCTCTTATACAAAGGAGTTGAACTGTCCACCATGTCATGAAGGTAAACAGGTTAGGTCTCCGCACTCTAAACTTCATGAAATCACTACTTCCCATGGTCTTGAACTATTGCATATGGACTTAATGGGACCAATCAGTCCAGCTAATATTTCGGGAAAGAAATATATCTTTGTATGTGTAGATGATTTTTCCAGGTTCACTTGGGTAAAATTCCTGAAAGAAAAATCTGATGCTGTGGGAATAATTATTGAGCTTATTACACAAGTTAATACTGAAAGATCACATGAAGGTCTTCAAGTGGTTCGAGTAAGGAGTGACCATGGAAGGGAGTTTGCAAACTCTACTATGATGGATTTCTATGCAAAACTTGGAATAAAGCATGAGTTTTCTGCTCCAATCACACCGCAGCAAAATGGTATTGTTGAACGCAAGAATCGGACTATCATCAACATGTCAAGGGCTATGATGGCAGAAAATGATACTCCAAAGAAATGGTGGGCTGAGGCAGTTCATACTGCATGTCATACAATAAACAGAGTTTATCTCCGTCCCTTCACTCAGAAAACTGCCTATGAACTATGGAAAGGGAGAAAGCCAAACGTCTCTTACTTCCATATATTTGGGAGTGCATGCTACATTCTCAGAGATCGTGAACCTCTCGGTAAGTTTGATAAACGGGCTGATGTTGGTATTTTTCTTGGTTATTCTCCAAATAGCAGGGCATACAGGGTTTTCAATAATCGCACAAATATCATGATGGAGTCCAACAATGTGGTCATAAAGGATTTGAAGGATATCAGTAGCGGAATTCTACTTGATGATGAACCTGAGCTGCCAATCAGTTCAGATGTTGACTTATCTCCAGCCGATGTTACAACACTGTCCAATGTTACAACACTGTCCGATGTTACAACAGCCTCGGATGCTCCTGACAGTCCCTCAGTATCTGAAGCTACAACATCTGATCCGGCTACAGCTGATCCAACTCCTCCCAACATGTACAATTTGAGGCAAACAGAACGGAAAGACTACGCTAAAATGAATGCTGGAATGCATGTGTTACAATGCTTTCTCTCCTCCATAGAACCCAAGAATCATAAAGAAGCCTTAACTGATGAGTATTGGATTTCTGCCATGCAAGAGGAACTGGAGCAATTCACAAGAAGTGATGTATGGTATCTTGTTCCACGACCTCCAGGAGTAAATGTTATTGGCACTAAGTGGATTTTCAAGAACAAGTCTGATGGAGATGGTAATATCACCAGAAACAAGGCCAGACTGGTAGCTCAAGGGTATACTCAAGTTGAAGGTGTTGATTTTGATGCAACTTTTGCTCCGGTTGCAAGGTTAGAATCTGTTCATTTTCTGCTTGCTATGTCATGTATTATGAAGTTTAAGTTGTTTCAGATGGATGTCAAGAGTGCATTCCTGAATGGCATTGTCAAAGAAGAAGTATATGTTGAACAACCAAAGGGTTTTGAAGATCCGTATCTTCCTGATCACGTTTACAGACTAAAGAAGGCGTTATATGGTCTTAAGCAAGCTCCCAGGGCTTGGTATGAGCGTCTCACCCAATTTCTTTTGCAGAAAGGCTATCGACGAGGGGGAGTAGACCGAACGCTCTTTGTGTTTAAACATGCAAAACATATTCTACTTGCCCAAATCTATGTAGATGATATTGTATTTGGGTCAACATCGCAAAAGTTGGTTGATAGCTTTATAGAGATGATGAAGAGCGAGTTTGAAATGAGCATGGTTGGTGAACTGACATATTTTCTAGGGTTGCAAGTCAAACAACATAAGGAAGGTATTTTCATCAATCAAACCAAGTACACCTTAAACTTGGTCAAGAGATTTGGAACGGATGATTCTAAGAGTATGCGAACACCAATGGCATCTACAGAGAAACTGACTTATGATAAGTATGGAGTAAAGGTAGATATCAAGTTATACAGAAGTATAATTGGGAGTTTACTGTATCTCACTGCAAGTAGACCAGATATTTGTTTGAGTGTTGGACTATGTGCACGATTTCAATCTGATCCCAAGGAGTGTCATCTATATGCAGTCAAGAGAATTATCAGATATGTGCATGGAACTGCTGATTATGGTCTCTGGTATTCTAGAGGAAGTCAGGCTGAGATTATTGGCTACAGTGATTCTGATTGGGCTGGGAATTCAGAAGACAGGAAAAGTACTACTGGAGGATGTTTCTATGTAGGAGGGAATCTAGTGTCATGGTATAGCAAGAAGCAGAATTCTATCTCACTATCGACCACTGAATCTGAGTATCTAGCTGCCGGAAGTTGTTGCCAGCAACTACTATGGATGAAGCAGATGTTGAAAGATTATGGATTCAAGCAGGATACTCTAATCATAAAATGTGATAATAAGGGAGCCATTGACCTTTCCCATGATCCTGTTGATCATAAGAAGACAAATCATATAGATATCAAGCATCATTTCATCAGAGATTTGGTGGAAAAGAAGGAACTGACAATTGAATTTGTTCCTAGTGCTGAACAGTATGCAGATATATTCACTAAACCACTGGATTCTGCAACATTTGAGACACTGAGACAACACTTAGGTGTTTGTCGAATTTGAGGTACCACTGATCGCCTCTTATTTGTTTTATATTAGTGTTTACTGTTTTTGTGTCTTTTAATATTGATGAAAAAGAAAAATACAAAAAGAAGTCGGTATCAAGTATGTTTAAACACTGTTAATCAGTGTGTTTAAACACTGAAGAGTTAGCCAAAATGAAGTAAATAGTGTGTTTGGGCCAGACTAGTCAACTTGTTGCAAATGGGCTTAAAAGGGTCGACATAAATGGGTTGATATCTCCATCTGGGCTCAAAGTAAGAGATTTGGGCTCATATTTATTTTATGAAGGGAAATCAGATATTAGTAAAGAATGGAGGGACTGAAGTATAAATAGAAAACTAATTTATATTTTGGACTCGGATTTGAATTCTGGAAAAGAAAATATAAGAGGGAAAAAGAATTTTTTTTGCATAATATTGCTTTCCGTCGTTCCAAATTCCAGCAAGCAGAAATTGTGCTCGGCTTCAGCTTTGCTTTCCGATCTCCGATCAAAGCAATCTCTGTCAACTGGTTCAAGAGGTCTCAGTATTCACATTGCAGAGTCACTATCACAGAGCTTCCACCCTTCTCTTGCCGATTAAGCAGACCGGTTGCATGCACAAGGTAAACCCTCGATCTGTGTTCAAGATCTGATTTTTCTTGAGTGTTTGAAGTATAGGAAGGTGTTTACAAGCTATCCCTTGCCATAAGTCAATTTTGTGTTGCGGTTGAACCTGAGGCAGTGTTTAGACGACAATGGGTAGCCCTAAGTCTGATTCGTTTGCAAATTTGGGAATTAATGATGATGAAATTGGAGTTGTAGAGAGTTTATTGAGTCTTCAGGGGTACTTGAGTGATGATTCTGCCCCAAAATCCCCAATTTCTGTGCATGAGAGGGTTGAGGTTGAAGAAGAGTCTGGTGGTCCAGGGGTTGAGAATAATGAGGCCACGGGTAATCAAGTTCTAGAACAGAATCCCTCGGTCCCTGTGCTAGTTAATTTTGAGGGTGAGCCTCATCTGGATTTCTTTTATGCGAGTTCTGAATTTGAAACTGAAAATGATCCTAGATCAGACTCAGTAAAAGATAATGGAGGGCTTGGGATTGAAGATGGCTCTGTCTATTCAAAGGTTAAGAATAATGAAGCTATGTTTGCTAGAAGTGATGCTGAAACTGGTCATGAGAATGAACTTAAGGTGCCAGTTATTAGTAAAGTCTATCAGAAAAGGAAAGGAAAGAAAAGAGAGGAGTTTGGATCTGGTAATGGTCATAAGGAAGTGTCTGGTAGTGGTCAGCAGAAGGTGTTCAATTGGACTTGGGAAGCTGAGAAAAATTCAGAGAATGAGGATGATGTGTTTCTGTCTGATCTTAAACCTAGGAAGAGAAAACAGAAGAAGGGTAAGAAGAGGCAGCAGAGAAAGAAGAAGAGGATCTTGGATGGTGTGCCACCAATCATTGATGCAGGATGTAAGAAGAGGAAGAGGGCAGCAGCTTCTGAAGTAATCAAAAAGGGGGTTACTGAAGCATGTTCAGTTTCTGACAGAAAGGAGGAGGAGTCAATCAAGCCTTCAGATAATGGTGAGAAGAGCAGTGATGAATCTGTACACTCAGATTCTACCAGGAGCAGTGATAAGGTGAGGACAGGAGGGCTTAGGTCCAAGCTGAGAGTAGGAGATACTGATCCTTTGTTGCTCAGTGCTTTTAATGAGAAGTTCTATTCTCAGAAAATAATTCAGAAGCATGCAGAGATGGCACAGAAGACATTGAATGTGGAGAAAAGATTGACTGAGCAGTTCAAGATTCCAGCTTTTGTGACTTTCATGAAGAATATTGGTATGTTTAAACCTGCCAACTCTTGTGTCACTGCTAACAAGGACCTGGTTTGTGAGTTCTATTCCAATCTGAGGAAAGGGAATAGTGATCCTCAGTCTCCTTGGTTTCGCAAGGTATATGTCAGGGGCAAGTTGTACAGGTTTGATCCATTTATCATCAATCTGTATCTTGGACTAGATCAAAGGAGGTGTCCATCTGGTGCTTATCCTGAAGGGTTTACTGTCAACTATGATGTGGTGGCATTAGAGTTAGTGGCAGTTTGGCTGAATGGGGTGATTCACCAACCATTCTGGCATCTTCTCTTACCCAGAAGTACTTCTGTCTGTACAGGGTAGTGGCTAATATGTGGACAATGTCCAAGAATGTTTCCAGAGTCACTGAAGAGATGGCAGGGGTAATTTATTGCATTGGCACCAGGAAGCCCTTCAATCTGGGATGGTTTTTATTTGAAAGAATAAACTTTGTTGCCAGGAATCTGAAGTCTGATGAATATATTATATATCCAGCACTTATCACTGGGATTTTGAGGCATGCTGGTGTTCAGGATACAGAGGATGATACCTTAATTCAGTGCTCAGAGATTCGGGTTAATCAGACAGTGCTGGCCAAGAGAAATGATCTCACAGATCCTATTGAAGATGATTCTGATCAGCCACCTGAAGAAGAAAACTATGCCAAGGTCCGAATTGCAGAAATCAAGGCTCAGATTAAAGCTCATCGTCTCAAGATTATTGATCTAAATGAAGAATTTGATGCTTTGGTTGAATCTGATGACAGTGGCATTGGTTCCTCTTAAGTCCTGAGATTTTAAGTTTTTTTATCTCTCTCTCACTTTTGCACTCTGCTTATTCGGTTGAACATTGTGACAATTCTTTTTTGGAGTGTATGTTCTGTTTTGGGATATTGTTTGGTATGACTTTGGCACTTTCATGTTCCCAAGGGGGAGATTATTTTTGATGATACTTGGTTGGCCATTTATTTTGGATATCAAGGAAGTTCTAATGTGTCCAATATAGTTTTTGGACATAGTCTTACTATTAACATGAATGACTGTCTCTATCTACGTCTGGTGAGTAGGGGGAGCTTATATGATATTGCATGATGTTTCTGATACTTGATGCTCATGAGAATGAAGATTGGATTTCTAAACGAAAGGGGGAGCTATGCATCAAAAACGAAGGTTATGGTTCCACAAAATGCCAAAGGGGGAGATTGAAGAGTCCAGAAGACTCAGCATTAATATGTTGGCAATTTTGTAGAAGTTAACTGTGTTTAAACATGCTCTCATGTTTAAACACTTGCTCATGAAGATCAGAAATTGAGAAACAGTCTTTGATGTGAAGTACAACTCAGATGCGATCAAACAAGATATTCGACAGAATCAAGATGATACTTGAAGATTGATTCGAGTCTGATTTAATTAGAAAACGAATATAGTTGTGAGTTGTATTTTATGTAGAATTAGTCTTAAATAAGGAAAGAATATATTTCTTATCCTAGAGCTATAGAAGTAGAATATAGTTAGAAGACTAAGTGTTGCTGTGATGAGCTGGATGATAGTATCAGCCTTGCCGTGATTGAAGGATCAAGAAGACTAAACACGGAAGCACAGTTTCAAACTACAAATAGAGAAGAAAGCTGCATCAACACTTATCCATCTTACAAGAAAGTATTCTGCCGATCAGAATAGCTTTACAGTTGGAGCAGCTTATTGAAGGGAGTTCAATAGGTCTTTGCCGAACGCCAGCAGTTTGAGATCAACAGCCTTAATACTTCAGGGGAAGTGGTCAAGACAGCAACGAGGAGTTGCTGACCGGCAGTGAGGGGATCTCACGAGTCCATACGAGAGATAAGTCATAGATAGTTAATTGTTGTGTGAAACTTTGTAACGTATCTTGATTATCTAGTGGATGATTTTCAGACTGGGCAAGGCCCCGCAGATGTAGGTGTTCATCACCGAACTGCGTAAACAATTTGCGTGTTTTGTCTTTTATATGTTTAAACTCTGTAGTGTGTTTAAACATACATGTTAGTTTAGAACAAATAGTTAAAAACTATTTGAAACTGATCGATAGTAAATTTCAAATGCTATTGGATCTTTGGAATGTGCCGTTTCTCTTTTGTAAAACTTGATCTCTTTCAAAGTTCTTTTAGCTGTCAGAATATATTCGTTGCCCAGGAAGAAAGTACATTCCAGGAACATTCTTGTTCATTTCATATATTTCATCACATAATTTCATATTACTTGATTGTTTGAATATAATCCATAAAATTATGTTGAGAAAAACATTCATCCGGATGATCCTGATGCAGGCCTTATCAGGCACCAATAAGATAATGACACGTGTACAATTGTAATGTTTTAATTGGTTAAGATATTTTATGTAAAGTTCTAAAACCCTAATTTAGAATGCCTAAACCCGTCTGGGTAATGATTGAACACGTGGCCCAATCATAAATTAGATAAAGATGATGTGTCGTTATTTAATTGGTGCCTGATATTGCCAATATCAGGATGATCCTGATATATATTAAACTGAATTATGTAATAACAAAAGTCTGCGGAAAACTTGTGATCACTTTCTATATTTGAACATGGCTTACTGGTCATATGGATCACCAATGCCTTGTAAATTTTGTTCCTAAAACATTGAGGTTCATGTGCTGCAGAAGTTCAGATGCGAAACAATACATAGAATCTTTAGTTCTGGCATCTACATATGTATAACATCATCTCCAGATACACAAGTAGGATGCATCCAATAAGAATTCTACACATGACATCACACAATACAACAATCATTTTGCAAATTATAAAAGGTTCACCTTGTTGAATGGAATTGTTTTGGTTTGCATACAAAGGTTTACTGGTGCAATACAACTTCAGTCCATGACTTTTGAATGATAAGACCTAAATGTAATGAATTCAAACATGCAGATGCTACAACTTTCAAAGGATGCCAATCCAGTATATCTAAAAGAAAAGCCTGAACATTCGTCATTATACATGCGAAAATATGCAGTCAGGTTGGAATTTCTAATGCGTAATGTTAGCCAGGAGCTCATGCATATTCAGTTCAAACCGATTCCAAGCGAACTTCTTCAAACGAGCCTTTTTCAAGGCTTATTCCTTTTCTTCTACGCCAAGGGGAGTTTCCTTTTTTATCCTAGCAAAAGGGTTTAAGGAAAAAGGAAATTTAAAGGACTTAAATTGATCATGAATTTAGTATTTGGCTGAACATATTTGATCTAGTGCTAAAGGAGCAAATTAACCATGAAGAACATTTTTAACTTTTTGATTAATTTTTTCCGGTCACTAACCATGATTGCTGTCAACAAAATGGTTCTGATTATAAACAGAAATTTCAAGTGATGAAAAGGCTCTCAAGATTTCGTTTCGAGTAATGAAAATTAGGAACACATGAGTTATAAATATTCAAGCAAGTGATGAATTGAAAAGGCTCTCAAGTAATGAGTTTGAATCCATTATGAAGTTTATGTCACTGTACCAGCATCTGTAGATTCAAAACTGTAGAGTTACCAGCAACTTAGTTATCATGTCAGAATCGAAAGCTTGAACAATTCAACAATCATATTGTTACTTTAGAAAAATGCATTCAAGGATCACTAGTTTAGTAGTACTGTTGGCATCAGTCCACGACCAAACATTTGTAATTCTGGATGATCTATAGTTAAAAGAAGGTCTAAAGGATGATCAATCCTTTAGATTAGGTAAATCAGTTCCCCCCAAAATTTAAGACTAGCACTTTATTTCAAGTGAAGAAAAGGAACACATGAGTTAGAAACACTCTGACTCAAGGCATTTGAATTCCAACATTGTTCCAACTCCTGAAACCAACTCAAAGCTGTAATGTTTTATACGTTCTAGTTGTCTCAACAATCACATAGCCAATTTTAAAAAATGAGCATCAAGGCTCAATTTACACATGAGTTACAAATCAATCATTACAATGGATCAAGGATAAAGAAAGCATTCAATTCTTCTTCAACATCTCGTAGCTCAGAAATCTAATGTGCAAATGATCTGACATTATGTTTAATTTACTCTGTTTGTTTCAGCTACTAGAAACATGCTTAACACAAGATAATTGGCCAGCTGAAATCGTCTAGACCTTCTTTAGCACAAGATAATTGGTCAGCTGAACCGTCAGCTGAAAAAATGGCGACAGGGCCATCTAACAGACGATTGATTAAAGATGTAGCCTATACTGGAACAGAAACAATATAAATAGAGCATAACACACATTTATGAATTATGAATCCAGCAAAAGCAATATGGACAATGCATTTATAGCTGGGAAACAAAGTACTTCTTCAACACTTTGAGAATTCAAGAATCTGCAGATTCTGGCTAGCTGGGAAACAATGAATTCAAGAATCTGCAGATTCTGTACTCGGTACTAGCTAGATACACAGATGGCCTTCTCAAGTTATAATATTTGCAACAGATACTAATGATGGAAATAAACAAACCACAAACTACATCTCAGGATCAATTACTATCAAACGAAACTTGCGCAGCTAAAAAGAAGCCAAACCTTGTCAACATCAATCTTCAAAATATGTCCAAAGCTCAGTCTCAGAATGATCAAGGTAATTCACAAGCAGGAGACGCTATGGCAAACTGAGACACCTTGTTGATTATTTCAAGCCTTTTCTCCTCGTCCATCCGTTTTTCCAGTTTAAAGCATATGTAAACTCTTTCCATCACTGCACCGTGTTCCAGAAAGTACTCCAACATTGACATCTTGTCCTTGCAGTCGTCAAAATCTACCATTGTAACACATCTGAGACATGATAACAAGCATGTTGGAACGCAAGCCGGATTCTTCCAAAGACCCGTAGTTGGTGCAGTCCACCAAATTGATAGCTCTTCTAATTTGGTACAAACATCAACCAAATGCATAAGAGATCTCTCGAAGCTAGGCAATATTGCAGTTCCCGGCTTCAGAGCCACAAGGACTGACACAAGAACATCGATAATAATCGCATCCAAGGCGTCTGGATATAATTTCAGAATCTTCACAGAACAAAAGGCTCGCGACATAAGAGCAACTATCATATCATATGAGTATGGAGGATCAAACGCCACCTTCTTCACCGAGGAGGGTTCAATAGAAATCTTCCTGCACATATTATCATGTAAACGGAGGAACTCAAGTAAAGGAGCATTGATTTCAAGCTTCAGGTTATCATCAACACCACCAAGATCGTGAAAGTCGATGTGAAGTTGTTTCAGCACAGGAGAAGAAACTACACAAGTCACCAGGATATCCCTCTTGTTTTTTCTTATCAGAACAAGGGAATGGAGAGCAGGACAGGCAGAGATCAAGATAGGCAAAGACTCATCAGATTCATAGATAACCGCTTTAAGAGCTATATGAGTAAGCTTGGGAAGGGAGACGACGGTGGGAGTTTAATCAGAAAAGGCCCTTCAAGTTGCAGAACCTCTAGGGTTCTACTAGTATAGAGTGAACAAGGCAATCGTAACTCACATGACTTTGCGTTAACCATCTGAAGACCAAGATGGCGAACGTGCCGAGAAATCGCGATGCCGGTCCACTTGTTGAGATGCTCCGGCCGGAAATGAGCCGACGCCCACACCAGAAAGAAACCGTTAATTGATCCACCGCTGTGTTTGCGCAAGACCGTGTCGATGAACTCCACAAAATCCTCCTTGGGGTTCTTGGAATCTTCGCCGGTGTTGTCGAAATGGAAGCTGGTGATGTTAGTCCACCGGAACCTCCAGCTCTGAGACAAGATGCTGGTTGCAACCGCCTCTTTGGTGGGCAGATATGAGAGGATTTCGGAAATGAGACTTTCCGGCAAATCGCTAAGCCAATCGACCGGGGTTTCGTCCGCCATTTCTAGAGCTCGACTGAAAGTTCTTGAGCGGGGCTCTCAGACTACTGTACTTGAAATTGAGATTTCATATTTAAATTGGAGGTTCTATTTTCCCCTAAACACTACCATGATTGAAAAGTAATCACTATTGGTTTGGTATTTTTGGACTTTTTTTGGTCATAGTAAGTTTGGTCCAATTTTTATCAATTTTGTTAATTTTATTTTAAAACAATTTTAGTATAGCTTCATCCAATTTTTTTTTATTATTTTTTATGATAGCATCACTTCATTTAATTTTGTTAGTGTATTTTCTACAACTATTTTGTCATGAACAGTTATATTAATCAAAGGAAAAAATGTAAACTTGGCCGGATTGCGGCCTAAACTATAAATGGAATCAGGATATGACCGAAATGCGGTCTGAAAGTACAAATGGGAAAACGGGTAACCGGTGTGATTAGAAAAATACATAAAAGCTAAACAAATATTAAGGGTTGATTCGCACCAATTGAATAATTTATATACTCTACTCTGCCTACTCATATACTACTTGATTCAGCTGGCACCAATTTCTATGCTCACACCAATTGAAAATTTTCTTTGCTGGAAATGACATGTTATTTCAAACATCTTGTGTTGGTACTCCCCGGCTGAATGGCAGGGTGGAAAGTAAACATCGACATATTTTGAATGTGGCGATGGCTTTGTGCTTCCAAGGAAATATTTGCACATTGATTTTTGGGGTGAGTGTATATTGGGGGTGACGTATCTGATTAATTGAACTCCCTCTCAAGTTTTGAATTTTAAGACTCCTTATGAACTGTTGCATGGAACTCAACCCTCTTATCATAATTTGCATACTTTTGGTTGCTTATGATGTGCTCATGATCAAAAGGCGAGAGGAGATAAGTTTGCCAGTGGTAGTAAAAAGTGTGTGTTTCTTGGACACCCTCACGGGAAGAAGGGTTGGAAAATGTATAATATTGATAAGAAGGAATTCTTTGTGTCCTGGGATATTGTTACTTTATATGAGAGTGAATTCCTTTTTGCAGAATTCCCTTCTATCAGATGGCACCTCCACCCTTGGTTGGAGCTGATGATACTGGGGTGTGGATATCGATGTATCTCTTGGTGGTAATTGGGTGGTGGATGAAGAAGCACGTGTTGATTCACCACCATCACCACAACACATGGATCCGCATGCAGTGGCAGTGGATAGAGGTGAATCTGACAGTGATAGTGAGGAAAAAATGCCTAATGTAACTTCCGAGGAAGCTTTGGATCGAGGGTTGAGAGAAAATAAGTCATATGTGTTGTTGTGAGATTTCATTACTAATCATTCTGTATAGAAGTTGAGTCTAGGCGAGAGCTCACTTGCTTCATCTTAGGGTACAAGGACTTCGTATCCCCTTGCGATCGGTTCTCTGTTAAGTATAGCTTGTATCCCTGTTGCACATGAGTTTTGATCCAAGCTCTTACTGGTAAGTTGTAACACATCTTGGTTGGTGAGAAACAATATAATTAGAAATTTAAGTTCTTGAAAATAATGACACTTGGACAATGGATAATTTGCCCCCGGAAAGAAAGCTCTTGGTATTAGATGGGTGTATAAGGTGTAGTACAGATCAGATGGCAGCGTTGTGTCTGAAGGCAAGGTTAATTGTATATGGCAATCATCAAGTTGCTGGTATAGATTATACAGATACTTTGCGCATGTGGTGAAAATGGTTATTGTACGTGCCTTCTTAGCCGTAGCTGCAACTAAGAATTGGGAACTTTACCAAATGGAGGTTCATAATGCATTCTTGCATGAAGATCTTTTTGAAGAGGTTTATATGAAGTTACTGCCTGGATTTGAGACTTCTGAACCTAATCGTGTTTGTCGACTTAGGAAGTCCATCTATGGACTGAAACAGGCTCCTCATTGTTGGTTTGCTAAATTCGCATCTACATTCAATACTTATAGTTTTCGGCAATCATACTCTGCTATTCCCTTTTTACTTTCACAAAAGGTGAGGTGCAGATGTATGTTCTTGTGTATGTGGATGATTTGATCATTTCAGGGAATAATACTCGGGTGTTGCATGCCTTCAAGTTATATATGTCTGCTTACTTCCATATGAAGGATTTGGAAGTGTTGAAATATTTCTTGGGTGTTGAAATTGCACGGAGTGAGGAAGTAATATTCATGTTTCAAAGGAAGTATACCCTTGGTATCCTATCAGAGACTATATTGATTGGTTTAAGCCTGCGGGATTTCCGATGGAGCAGAATCATCCCTTGGCCACTTCTAAAAGTTTTTTTTGCAGGATGCAGAATCTTATCGACGACTCATGGGTCGTTTCATTTACTTGGGTTTTATGTTGTTAAGGAATATGCTAGAGATATTTAATCGTGGACATTAGGTCCTTTCTTGTGTATGAAGTAATCCTTTTTCCTATTGTATTCGGTATTGTAGTTATCCCACATCGGTTACAGACAACCTAGAGGCTGCTGTTTAGAACTATAAATATTGTAATCATCCTGTTGTAATAATTGCCTTTGATAATATATTTGAAGTGCCTATTATATATATTATTATTTATTTTACATGGTATCAAGAGCTGGTTCAATTCCGGAACCCTGATCGACTTCTACCCGGATCCTGATCGCCTTCCTCCTTGTTGCTGGAACCTTGATCGACTTCTCCCGAAACCCTGATCGCCTTCTCTCTGGACCCTGATCGCCTTATCTCCGGACCTTGATTGACTTCCTCCTTGTTGCTGCCATCCGCTTCTAACTATCGTCATCACTACTATGGATTCATGTCCTCGCCGCTGCCTTCTACTTCAAGCTGTTGCCTCTATGAATTCTTGACGTCTACATTTTTTCTCGCCAAACTCTTCCGGATTCAACCGAAATCCGGTCCTTGACTTTATCATTATTTTTTCTGCCGAACTCTTCCGGCCTTCTCTGTTTAACCAACTCCTAGTCTTTGACTATATTTTTTCTCGCCGAACTCTTCCGGTTACGACCGAACTCCTGGTCCTTGACTCTATCATTATTATTTTTTTGCCGAACTCTTCCGGCCTACTGTGTCCAAGTGCAATGTGCATACAATCTGTACCTTGCACTTGCGGAGGCGAGATGGACTGCAATGATTGCTGCTCGTTCACTCGGACCACCGACTCCTTCTGATGGGCTGGACTCTACTACTTTTTCTACTATTGCTGATATTGCTATTCTTGGAACTTATGAAGTGGAGCTACACTATACTCTTTTTCTCACTGAGTTTTTTAATGAGGTGGTTTGCTCTTTCTGACAGATATTTCATAATCTTCTTCGCAAGTCGGACATTCTTGATCATCATGCTCCAACTTGAGGGAGGGTGTTAAGGAAATATGCTAGAGATATTTAATCATGGACATTAGGTCCTTTCTTGTGTATGAAGTAATCCCTTTTCCTATTGTATTCGGTATTGTAGTTATCCCACATCGGTTACGGACAGCCTAGAGGAATATGCTAGAGATATTTAATCATGGACATTAAGTCCTTTATTGTGTATGAATTAATCCCTTTTCCTATTGTATTCGGTATTGAAGTTATCCCACATCGGTTACGGACAACCTAGAGGCTGCTGTCTAGAACTATAAATATCGTAATCATCCTGTTGTAATAATTTCCTTTGATAATATATTTGAAGTGCCTATTATACATATTATTATTTATTTTACATATGTGCCCAAATTTAGCATATTTTGTGCATTTCTTATCTCAATTTATGCATGTACCTCGTCAAGATCATATGGATGCAGCGCTGCGTGTTGCACGTTATTTAAAGGGCTCTCTAGGTCAGGATATCCTTCTTCGGTCTGATTGTTCTTTTCAGTTGCCTGGATGGTGTGATTCTAATTGGGCGGGTTATCTTATTACTCGATGTTCACTTACAGGGTAGATTGTATTTCTTGGAAGGCCAAGAAACAAGAATTTTGCCTTGCTTGTCAGTTGAGTCAGAATAATGTTCTATGGCGGCCGACAGCTACGTGTGAGTTGCTTTGGTTGAAGGGTGAAGAGTCCAGAAGACTCAGCACGATTTAGTTGGCTATTTTGTAGAAGTAACTATGTTTAAACATACCGATGTTTAAATACTTGCTCCAGCAGGGTCAGAAACCGAACCACAGTTGTTGTGATGAAGTACAACTCATGTGCGATCAAAGAAGATATTCGAGCGAATCAAAGATGATATTTGAAGAGTGATTAGCGATGATCTGATTAGATAGAGAATATATTCTAGAGTTGTATTTTAGTTAGGATTAGTCTCAAATAAGGAAAGATTATATTTCCTGCAGTTTAGCTATAGAAGTAGAATATAGCTAGGAGACTAATTGTAGTTGTGATTAGCTAGACGAGTAGATCAGCATTACCGTGATTGAAGGAACGAGAAGATCAACACGGCAACACAGCATCGAGCTATAAATAAAGAAGGAAGTTGCGACATAAAGTATCCATCTTGAGTGAAAGTATTCTGCACTTCAGAATAGCTTTAAGTTTTTGGAGCAGTGTTGATTCAAGGAATTCAACTGGCCTTTGCCATCGCCAGAGTCTGAAATCGGATAGGCTTAATACTTCGGGGGAAGTGGTCAAGATAGCAGCGAGGAGTTGCTGACTGGCTGTGAGGGGAACTCACCAATCCACACGAAAAGATAAGTCATAGATAGTTAATAGTTTGTGAACTTTGTAACTGATCTTGATTATTTTAGTGGATGATTTTCAGACTGGGTAAGGCCCCGCAGATGTAGGTGTTTCAGCACCGAACTGCGTAAACACATCGGGTGTTCTTACTTTGCATGTTTAAACTGTATTGCATGTTTAAACATACTTGCTGAAGTCACAACTACAAAAGGGGTTGGTGCAAGACACATATTTAAGGCGTTTGAGGCGTTTGCATTTTTTTCCGCCTTGCTTGAACGTTGCGAACTCGCTAGTATCGTAGGTTAGGGGAAAACATGAAATTTAAGACGGATAGACGTTGTTGAAGGCGGAAATCAGTTCTGACGTAAAAATGTTCAAATTTAAGGCGGAAAGAAAGGATCCGCCTTAAATGGAGAGGATTGTTACGAACTCGTAACATTTGTGGTAAGTTAAACGTCTATGTAGCGAAATCGTAGCTTAGCTCGTCAGTATGTACTTTGGCCGTTGCGATCTTGTAAGGTTGCCTAAACCCTAATTTAAGCAGGCGAGAATATGCAACGTATCGTAACCTGGTCGCTAGGATGTGGCGAGTGATGTTGCGGTTTCGCTACTGTATAGGTCGTATATGAGAGTTGAGAATGTACAGTGCATGTGAGGTTGATTGAGTTCGCTGGCTACTCAAAAGTAAATGATTTCGCCGTGTAACATGCTGCTAGGGTTTAATTCTCAGCAGTAATACTAGCGATATCGCAACTAATTAAATTCATATTAAATTATTTCTCAACAGTACTACTAGCGAGATCACAACTAATTTTATTCATATTAACCTAGCGAGGTCGCTACTATGCCATTCATAAGTTTTGTTGTTCTATGTGATCATGTGCAGTAGCGAACACGTAATAAAGCTCGCCAACATTTGTCCCACATCGGTTGATTAGAAGGTGATTTTTCAGTTCATATACGGTTACATTTTACAAGGGTTCGATAAGTCACCGACTAGCGCAAACTGAACATGAAACACCAAGGCTGAGGCCCAATACTTACATAGGCTAAGGCCCGATACTTACACAGGCTAATGCCCAACACTTATACGCCCAATATAGACCCAAACCCAAAAACCGTTTTTTGATCGGTTCTTATCATGTAACAAACTCGCATCACGCCACGTCAATGTTGTGTTTTTTTATTGTGTCAACCTTTGTTGTTACGAATTCGCAAGGGTGGAGAAAGTACGCTGCGATATCGCTACAGATTCTCTAGCTAGGCTCTGTTGACTGAATACGACATGTTGCGATATCGTTAAGACCTCATAAACAGGCGCTAGTTAGTTGCGATTTCGCTTGGTGTTCTGTTACTAATAAATCATCATGAAACGTGACGGTGACGAGATCGCTATGACCACGCGCTATACAAAAGGTAAATGATTTTGCTGATACGATATGGGCTCTTAGGATGAAAAAATAAAATGTAAGGGACAAGATATCAAAACAAGAAAAGCTATTCAGTAATTAAATGTGCCAAAATGGCAAACACAAGTTCATTAGAATCGAAACAAACTTGTGATACAAAAATACATACTGAAGAACAAACAACTAATACTAGTAGATCGTTCGTTCACCGAGGACATGAAGCAGTTCCTGATCGGAAGTGCATGCATCACCGGTGATGTCCGCCGGATCAAGGGGTGCCCAGGGATCGTACCTCACCCAGTTATTGAGGCCAGCATGCGGATTGCAGCAGATCGGCCTAGGCCTAACTGCTGCTTCTAAGAAGTACCTGAGGTAGTGTCTCCAACCCAAGCGTATCTCAGACCTCTTTTGACGCGTTCCCGAGCTAGACGGAGGCCCTGCTTGTCGGTTATCTTCATGGTTGTGATCACATTCATGCCTCTTTGAATGTCACCTTCGCAGATTGCAAAAACAGCCAACACATAGGTCGACGGTGTGTGACCTATTGCAGAAGCTTCGGTGAGCCACTGTCGAGCCCACTCGGTCGCTCTTCCGCTCACGTAGCGACGAAGAACCCAGACAAACATAACACGAATCATTACTAGATTTATCATGTCATTTGGGAGGGCGTTGAATAGAGACACATCCATGGGAAGCAGAAGGCAAAGAATATGAGAAGGCAGAAGGGAATGTGGGAATGATGGCTCTAATGAGGTTCTAAATGGAGAAGGGGTTGATATTTAAAGGGCTGAGGTGCTCCATTATTCAAAAATATGTCAGAGTTCCTAGACAAAAATCAGTCATTATGGTATTAATAGAAGGAAAATGTAAAGGCATTCTCACCTTTCCATGGACACCCCATGCAAACCCCCAAAATAAATTAATTACTGATGGAATTTCAAAGGTTTTTACTAATGTCACAGGTCAGACAAAGCCCAATACTTATACTATCACTACTACTACATACTAATATACTACCAAAAGCCCTTATCTCGTTGCGATATCACTAGAGAATCGACAACTAGGTTCTGTTGACTGAATACGACATGTTGCGAGATCGTTAGGACCACGTAACATATAAGCGAGTATGTGACAAATTTGCTTGTGCTGATGCTACTAATAAACGTGACACTGACGATATCGCTAGGAACACGCACTATACCAACAGTAAATGATTTTGCAGAAAAAGTAACTCTTACGATGAAGCTAGTGATTTAGCTAGCGATTTTGCTGAAAAAATAACTCTTACGATGAAAAAGTAAAATGTAAGGGACAATGTATCAAAACAAGAAAAGCTATTCAATAATTAAATATGCCAAAATGGAAGACAAAAACTTATTACAATCCTAACAAATTTTAGATAAAAAACAACAAAATAAAATAAGAAAGAAACTACAACATTTCAACTCAAGAAGAACCGAGGACGTGAAACACTTCCTGCTCACAAGTACATGCATCACATTCGATGTCCACTGGATCAACCCTCGTGTAGCGACGGTACCTCAAGCCGCGATTGAGGTGAGCATGTTCCTGGCAGCATCTAGGCCTAGGCACTACTACATCTCTGAGGAACCCGAAGTAGTGCGCATTGCCCCAGGCGTAAGCCAATTCGTCTATGACGTGTACCCGAACTTCCTTGAGGCCTTTCTTGTCGGTTCTCTTCATGGTGGTGATAACATTCATGCCTCTCTGAGCATCACCTTCGCAGATTGCAAATATAGCCAAGGCATAGGCCGACTCTCTGTGACCTATTGCAGAAGCCTCGGTGAGCCACTGTCGAGCCCAATCGGTCGCTCTTCCGCTCACTTACCGATGAAGAACATGTTTGAACATAACACGAATCATTATGAGATGAATCATGTCATCTGGGAGGGCGCTGAAAAATGTCAAATCCATGGGAAGAAGAAGACAAAGAATAGGAGAAGGGAGAAGGGAATATGGGAATGAAGGCTCTGATGGGGCTCTAAAGGGAGAATGGGCTGATATTTATAGGGGTGAGGTTCTACATTTGTCAAAAAAATGTGAGAGTTCCGAGACTAAAATTAGTAATTGCTGTATTAAAAGAAGAAAAATGTAAAGGCATTCACACCTTTTCATTGACCACATTCACACCCCCAAACAAATTAATTACTGATGGAATTTCGAAGGTTTTTACTGATGGGTTCCTAGACTGTAGCGATCTACCTACTCTCCAAGCCTAAGAATTGTTTGTTAGGTGTGTCAAGCTTTGTTGTTACGAACTCGCTAGAGAATCTCAAGCTAGGCTCTGTTGACTGAATACGACTTGTTGCGAGGTCGCTACTATAAGTTACACAGGTAGCGAGTTCGCTAGTGAGGCGCCAACTTATGCTACAAGTATGCGATTTTATAAAAGCTAATTAATAACAATTAATAAACTTATATAAAATGTAAAGGACAAGGTATCCAAAAAAAAAGGCTATTAAATAATGAAATGTGCCAAAATGGCAAACAAAAGGTTATTACACTCATAACAAATTTGGGTAAAAAAAGAAAGAACATAATCAAACAACAAAATAACTAGAACATTTAGCCTCAACGAGGACCGAGGACGTGAAGCAATTCCCGATCGCAGGTGCATGCATCACATGAGATGTCCGATGGATCAAGCCTCTCCCAGCGATCGTACCTCACTCTGCGATTGAGGGCAGCATGTTCCACGCAGCAGATCGGCCTGGGCGTGACTATTCCATCTCTGAGAAACCTGTAGTAGTGCGTCCAACCCCAAGCGTTACCCAAACCGGCTCTGACGCGTACTCGAGCTTCCCGGAGGCCTTTCTTATCGGTTCTCTTCAGGGTGGTGATCACATTCATGCCTCTCTGAATATCACCCTCGCAGCATATTGCAAATATGGCCAAGACATAGGTCGGGTCTGTGTGACCTAGTGCAGAAGCGTCGGTGAGCCACTGTCGATGCCATTCAGTCGTTGTTCCGGTCGCGTACCGACGAAGAACCGAGTCGAAGTAAACACGAATCATGATTAGATTTATCATGTCATTTGGGAGGGCGTTGAATATAGACAAATCCATGGGAAGCAAAAGGCAAACAATAGGAGAAGGGAGAAGGGAATGTGGGAATGAAGGATCTCGTGGGGTTCTAAAGGGAGAAGAGGTTGATATTTATAGGGTTGAGGTGCTCCATATTTCAAAAATATTTGAGAGTTCCTAGTAAAAACTTAAAGCCATTCTCACCTTTTCAAGATCACCTCATGCAAACCCCAAAAATAATTAAATTCCTTCTGGAATTTGAAAGGTTTTACTTAATCTTTTTGAATGTTATTTCATCAAATCAAACTAAACTAAATTGAAAGTATTGAATTTGTTTTTTTTTTTTTTAAATCTTGAAAAAAAGAGCATGTGCTAAATAATAATCCTGAGTTGATAAACTTTATCTCTACATTTTAAAATTATTTAATTTTCGACTAGATTAATGTTGATAAATAAAGCTCATACCTAGCTATGGCGGCGTCGTTTGTGGGTTTGTGGGTTTAGGGTTTAGGGTTTAGGGTTTAACTGTGGTAATGTGTACACTAGCGATTTCGCTACCACAGAAGCTAATTAGATTGTAACTAAAAATAAAACTTTTTAATTTTTTTTTAGCAATTTCACATTCTAACATATATATTTTATATAGATGCAGTATAATACTCTATTTGTTAAATATCCATCATGATATTAACTCAGGTAGAGTACATCTTTGTCCATAAGCAGTATGACATAACTCTATGTAAAACATCAATAATTCGGTTTAAATTTTTAAACGCACTATCATATTCTAAAATATGTACATTTAATATATAAACAGTATAATACTCAATTTGGAAAATATCGATCATCACATTATGTCAAGCAGAGTACATCTTAGTACTTAAGCATTTAATTCAAGATCCGTGCTTGTAATCACATAAATGAGTTGTAATAAACTAAGTATCTCTAATCAAATGCACGTGAACTGCGCATATATATATATATATATATATATATATGTAGTTCATGTGTGAAGCTCTACTATGTTGTTGTCTCTAAAGGTAAGCGATGGATAGCGTTTTCAAGCGTACACATGATGTGTAGAGTTTCTTATTGTCTTACAATTAAAGACTAAGTTTCTTAAAACTCTTTCAAATTGTGTAATTGCAGATTAAGTCAACAAATCCCTATCCCGTTATACATCAGCATACGACGAAACAAATGAAAATTATTCTTACAATAGAATGATTAGTGTCTTATTCCATACCATCATTTCGTTTAAATCGTGATTTAAAATTGTTTGAGTGCATTTTTTTAACAAAAATGATTATCTTAAGTAGGGTTCTGGCGAGCATGAGTAGCGATCTCGCAACAACCTAATAACGTACTTTATGTCAGCTTTTTAGTTACGATCTCGCTAGAAGGATAAAGTAGACCATAAAAGGCAATCACATGAGCATGCAACGATATCATAAATAGCCACGTCAGGTGTAACGAGCGAGTTACGATATCGCAAGAAGGAAAGCTATAATAAAGTAAACACGTTATAGATCAGAAAAACACAACACTTTTGGCATCTTATCCATCACTTCTTACGGGTTTCATCTCCAAAAGTTCAAACTTTTGCACATCTTCTCAAATCTCCTCACCTTTCTTCACATCAAATCTCCATATCCCATCCCATACATGTTCGAAACATCAAGTGTGTCAAAACAAAGTGGAACTAGTCACTAATTGCATGCAAAAGATTGGTAAGTTTTGCAATGAATTCCCAACCACATTTTCCCCTATATTCTTGCAATTAATGTCAATATTCAGTTGTGCTTGTTCAATTTGCCGAGTTCTGTTGTTGTGGGTAGGAGAGGGACAAACAAGGTAGACCATCCCCAACCAAAATAATCAATTCTACCGACACAACTTTGTCATATACCAAAGGTACGATTTTTTTCCATTCTTATTTGCTAAAAACTTGATTTTCTTGTACATAGTGCCTCCATTTATCATGTTATTACTAAATATCATGTCAGAAGCATGTCCTGAACGAAAATAAAGATTTTCTTTTAATGTTGTCCATTGCTTGCTTAGCCCTAAATTTTAGGATTATGTTTTATAATGTTTTTACTACAAAGTATGACTTTGACTTATTAGTATTGTGTTAGTCATTAACTAATTTCAATATACAAAGGAAAGCTTAATGGAGAGCCCTTCAAGTTCCGTTAATTCCGACTCAAGTGGGGGGGGAAATGTTGTTGGCGGTTCAAGTGAGGTTAGAAGACAACAAGAAGTGACTCGCGCATCGAAAGAAGCTCAACTCCTCACACATTGTCGCGAATTAGAGATTAGGATCAATAACAAAATACTAACAAATGTCAAGTTTAATGACATTGGTGTTGCTATTTCACCCGAGATGATGCCGCGCGATGGTCGAGTTGGTGTGCTAAGACGGCTAGGATACGCACACCATTAGACACAACGGATTGGAGGCTACTAAGCATCGACATCAAAAAGGATATATGGAAGGAATGCAAGGTTAGTGTGGCACTTGTTAATTTTAATTTCACTTGAAAATTGTGAATGTGACTATTTTTATGATCACATTTGTAGCGCCCCTTTATTATCGAAGCAACATCCTATGATCAAGTGAAGAAGAAGGCTCTTCAAATCGCATCAAAAGCTCATCGAGAACACAAATATACCCTTGCCAAGACTTTGCCCTTTTCTGGTACTATAAAACCCTTCCCGAAACAATCCTTATACTACATCAAATGTAAGCTACTTGATCTCATCTCTTCTATCGTATTGCAAGTTACGAATTTTCATGTACTTGTGCACTATTATACGTTCATATCTCATATATTGTTTATTTAGGTACATGCAATGCCTTGCTCTAAACGAAAAGACTTTCATTGGGTTTTTGCACCCAATATGCTTGCAAGAAATGAATGAAAGTAATCAATCACGACTTGGTTATCTATCTAAGATCCTTAGTGACAATACCAAGACAATTTACATAGGACCATATCTAGAGGGGTTAGTTTTCTTTGTTACAATTGGATATTTGCACTTCGTAAACATTCTAATCTTCGAGACGGGTTCTTACATTTTCATTTCTTAAAATATGTAGTGGCCATTGGAGTTTTGTAGCTATGATACCATCGTTGAAGCGAGTGTATTGGATGGACCCGCTACACTTTGGTTCATCTACAAAATTTGCAGATTTATTAGAGGTTGCTACGCATAGTGCACATGACAACACACTACTTCCCTTCAACCTTATACAGATTCAGGTGACATTACAAATCCAATGCTCATTTATTTCCACTATGATTTCATTTCAAATCATTTGTTATACTTCTTCGCTCTCAGCACCGAAAGCAATTGTCAAATTGTGAGTGCGGTTACTATATGATGTTGTATGCCACCGAGTGCGTCGTTGGCCTTGTTGATGATAATTTGGAATTACACCGCGTAAGGATTCTTACAACCTACTTATTGTACCTATTATTATCTACATTGCATTTAATAGTATTAAAAAACATTTCATATTCTTAGATTATCGAGGAAAATCATGCACCATACACCAAGAAGGAGTTGGAGGATGGTAGAGATGCATTGGCTAGACACTTGGTCCTTA